>CM051519.1:40495978-41873978 GCA_028015205.1 Mytilisepta virgata
AGTGGAAAATAATTAAAATGTGTCTACAGGGACAGACAGATAAAGCATTAACAATGGATATGAACCCATGGACTTACTAACCTACAATAGATTTGTCAAATGATTTCCTACACAGAATATTCTCTTAAAATAAATTTGATTAAAGATTGTCATTTCCCAGATGTGAAGATGAATCATTATGATGGTAAACATAGAGCTGATTAACTGTAAATTTGCCACATGCAGGAATTAATGAGGTGTGAAATATTTCCATCATTTGTTAACAGTATTTGTGATAATTTTTACATTACTACCTTTTAAATCTTTTATGTCAAAAATGTTAAGGGTCTGAATCATCTCTTTTTACGATTATAAAATTACAAACCGTTTTTTATTAAAGGGGTATATATTTTTTTGAGTCATACAATAATAAGAATTCACTGCGAAATCTATCTTAAGTTTGTTTTTTCCAAAAATCTAAATTGTTTTGAATTTTTTTACCATTTAATTGTGTAACATTATCTTAACAAAACAAAAAACCACCAAAAAGCAAATTAAAAGATCTGACATTGTAATTTCTGTTGTTAATGAAACATTTCAATACCACAGACTATTAAACATATTTTTTGTCATGGTAAGACAACTGACAAAAAATTAGAAAGATACTACAGTGTCTTACCAGCAATTTATAGTTTTAAGTTTTAAGGTAGAAAAATAGAATAAGACATTTTACCATTTAAATTTTTTTTATGATGAACCAGTCAAGCTTTAAACATGCATCAAAAACAAAAATCAATTTTGATGGCAACCAATCTGTCATCCATACAAATTTATCCCAGAAAAAAAACCATCCGTTATCTTAAGGACATCAAATACACCAATAATAAGTTACGTAATACTTCAAAGGCCTTTAATTACCTGCACATGCAAGAAACTGCATGTAATTGCAGGTACTACTATCATGGTAAAACAAGTAATTGGTGACTTGATTGCATTGCAAAGTTATCTATTAATTTAGATCCTGTACTCCCATTATGAACCTGTAGTTAAGAATATTTGTATTGTATGGATGCACTGTTAAGAAATCTCAGATGACCAAATTTGTCTTCAATACGAAAAATTAAAATTCCTTTGGGACAAATGTAAAATTAGGTTTTAATAACATGCCATTTAAAACATGGAATTTTCAAACAATTTACATTAAGAAATGTTTGTTCAGTTTTAATTATGTCTTCATATCAGTAAAATGCATCTTATACACTGAACACCAAAAAATGCAAATGTATGCAGAATTTGACCACCCCCAATTAAATTTAGGACTACATCCCAAATCTGTTGTCAAAGTAGGGTCATGGCCCTTTAAACTCTGCCACACATAATCAAAATGACCAGGTCTCCATGGAGAAACAGATGTCCAATGGCTATCAAATTAATACAACTGATACTTCAAATCATTCTGGTCAAAGAAATCTTGATATCAAAGACAAATTAGCCATGACCACCATACTGATTTTCTGGACTTAATGATAAACTTTAGGCCCTACTTTTCACATCAATTTCAGAGGTTTGATGATGATTTGAATAAAAGAATGACAGAAGGAAAAATAGATTCTGAAAACCTTTGATTAAATTACTGAAATCTTTAATCCTAAAAATTATGCCAACACTTTAATTGATAGATAACAAAGGGTCATGAACTTTTTACCTGTATATGTTGAAATTATCTAGTGAAAAAAGTATAATAAAATTCTACTTACATAAAAAAAAACATTTATGAAAAGCAATGTTTGACCAAATTTTGAGTTATATAATTTTGCAGCAATGAAATAATGGTAAATATTTTTCCTTGTTATTACTTTCAGTTATCCTACATTAAAAACACTTAGTTATCACACATCAAAAAAAAAGGTGTGTTGACATAGGTCAATGCTGGGTACCAACATGATATTGGTTAGAGTATTATTTTTTAGCTTATGACTAAAGACCATACATGGACATTATACATGAAGAGCATCAATAAGAGTGTTGTCAACAATTTATGAATGCTGATGAGTTGCCTTGTCTAAATTTTAAACCTAAATGCTCAAGCAAAAAAATACCTTTAAACTTGCATGGTATACAATGCCTTGATTATTTAAAAATGCAGTAATACAATAAATATACCCAGAACTGTATATAATAAATTCTGTGATACCAATATTGATGTACAAGATGTGCACATTTAGATATTGGATATACCACTGAGGGCATTATCACGACACGGTATATCCTATTTACATCATGATACCCTGAAATGTGCATATGATAGGTTTTTAATTATTAAGAAGGGGGGCCTTTCAGGAATTTCACCTAGTGCATAGATAAACTATGATAAGTGCAGGATATCTGGTTACATTTTATGGCATCATGATGTAAATGGGGAAATACATACTAAAATACTAATGGGATACATGGCTTAAAGATGATGGGATACCATGCATAAATATTGTTGATATACCTTAAATTGACACTGCTGACCGATTGATTGATTGATTGCTGGTTTATGACATGTTTCCTTACGCAAGACAATATTGAAATGTCTGCATAATATACAAATTACACTGGTTAAATCTTGCAGATTTTCTAGTGAAATGAGGACTGCACTAACTCTGAAAGCTTTAAAACAGGCTGACTTGACATTGAACTAGTAACTGATAAATTTGTGTTTAAAAGCCTTCAACCCATCTTGGAATAAATGTGATTTTACGAATAAAATAAGAACCATGCACAAAAAAAAATCTGACTTGTAGTTTATACACATCAATTTATTTGCAAGATCTTGTAAAAATATTGACAACATTTATATTTTTTACAAGATTACTCAATAGATGACTATAGCTACAAATATTCCCCTCTCTGTATACCTATTGACGACTCCAAATATGTCTACTTGAGTGTGATAAAATATCTGATTTTATAATCCATTTATTTATTTCACTAATGGAAGACAGTTTATCTATGATAATTTTTACAATGGTTTGAAGGTAAGGCTAGCTAATAAAGGTGATAATTTCAGGCTAATAAGATACCTTAGTCAGAATATACCCATTTAATAACTACACCATACAAACAGAGATTTATAAAGATAATTTCCATCTTCTCAGAGATCAAAGGGATAAGTATATACCTATGTAGATAAATAGTATACTAACACATTGGGGATAATAACTTAACACTTATCATTAAATATGGCTTAGAACTAGAAAAACATGCGTTCTGTCAACAAATCTCCATTTATTACAAAAATACATATTTGGGCTTTTATCTTATATTAGACAGTTTCCCATAGAACAGATTTTTGTTCTGAAAATATTATGTTAAATTTCTCATTTTCAAATCCATTTTAATATTTGTTGCAGAAAAATTCTTCTCAATAAATATTGCTTTGACAATCTGGACTTTCGATAGCCAAATATTTCAACCATTCTATGTTTTCAATATCTGTTAATCTTTTCAATATAAAATGTTTTAATGCATAGGATAAGTTGATGGGTTCATTATAAAAATATTCTACTCTATTTTTGAAATATCAAAAGTGTGATAAATGGATGGAAATTAAAACTGAAGCAATAAAAATATAATAATTTTAGGAAATAACTCTTTGAATCATAAAATTTGCCACCTCAATGCATTCAATTTTTTGTTTGATACTGCAATAAATTTCACACCTTAACTTTGAAAATTTTATTAAATTTCAGAAAAATGAACTTATTCAAATTCAATAACATTTTTATGATTTAAATGTTAAAATAATAATGTTAATTTAATATTCCAACTTATTTTCAACACCAAAAGAAATAAAGCATCATAAATGTGATGAGAATCTATTTAAAAATAAATTTTAAAGGTTTTATCACCAATTTTACTGAATATTTTATTTTATAACTCAAGCTTGATGCATTTAGCATTGTATCAGATAGAAGATAAATTTTATATTTCAACAATTGTGATTAAGTTTTCTCCTTAAAGCTAGTTAATCATGCATACTAATGATGACAACGAGTATCAGATTTAATACAACTGATTGATACAGGTAACCCGTGTTCCGACACGACTTTCTACTGTCCGACACCAAATATATAAACATATACAATATAAATAAATACAAGCTGCGGGCCTAATCCATTGCCTCGAGCAACCATCCAACTGACGGATCATTCAACATAAATCTAGACAATATCTTCCGAAAGTTTACCGATCCTATCGAAAACGAAACACCAAACTATCAAACTTCTCCATAGTTGTCAAGATTGAATGGTGAGAGCGGGACGTAAATGTTTATATGAAAAGATAACTGGTTCATCCTTTTATTGACTTATCGACAGTCACACCTAAGGGTTTGAGCCAAATTAAATATACCTTTGAACAGAACCGTAGGATACCTAAATTATTTAGTGTATTCCATTCAGGATGTATTTAATCTACTAAATTTCTGTATCAAACAGACTGACCATTGTACCCACTGAATTTGTTAAATTAATTACTGGACGTAATCTTTTTATGTGAAAATAAGAAATCATAAGATTTAAAACCACATCAAAAGGAATACATTATAGTGTTATATAAATATTAAAGGGCCATTTGGTTCACTATCATTCTGCTGCACTAGAAGATACCCAATTTTTCCAGCTCAAACATAGGTATTAACATATTTAATTTCCATGACATGCTTTCACATAAAGAAACAGTTCATTAGAGGCTAATAGAAAAAAGCAGAATTCTTTTTGAGCAGTTTTAAATTATGTATATAAATCTTATGAAAAAATCTCCGTTAATGAAGGGATGGGAATTATAGGCCATTAATTCCCTTCTTTGCCCTAATTCATCATTGTGTGTTTTTTCCAACTTCCATTTTTTCCCCAATTTTGTTTATTTTTTATGTCCTATAATTGCTAGGAACCCCCCTCGAAAACTCCCATTTTCCACCCTCCAATTGCTAAGCCTCAATTTCATTTTTTTTTAATGCATCCCCTGTATCTCTTAATAAAATGTAGGTTCCACTCTTACAATGGCCTTGACCTCATATTCTACAATGACCTTGACCCCTAACTAATATTGCAGTAACCTGTTTTAAGAACCCCATCTAAGTAAACGTTTTATGCAGATTTAAGTGGTAAAAAAATCGCTGAATGACAATTTGTACTAATAAATTGAACTTACTGTACAAGTACACTTTATAATTTGTGTACGCCCTGTATAGACTGAGGGTATACTTTTACCACACGATCATGGCTCTGATGATAAAACTATGTGACACCCAAACCATAAAACTATTACACCATGAAGAACAATTTCATTTGTTAAATCATGTTTAAAAGTTAAGTATCATGTACATAGTGCTGATATCTGGAGAAGAATTATACAATTGTTTTTAAAAGTCTACATTGGTCCCCTGCTAACTGCACTACACCGAGAGGTATATGATCTGTGCAACCAAATCTTACCTCAATCTTGCATTTTTAAAAATTGGGAAATTTATCACTGTTTAAATCAGTTTGGCTCTTGGTACGAAAATACTAAAATTTGTAATAGAAATTTTAATAACTAAAATCATGTTATAAAATCACTTCACAAATGATGATGTATATCTATATAATATAGCTAACAGTCATATTATATTATATATATATATAAATAACATCTAATGAAATACAAAACTAGTTTTAAAAATTTCTTTTTTATGTGTAATTAAATACGCCTTTCAGCTTATCCACACTAATGGGCATGAAAGGATACGGTGGATTAATTCTTCACATAAAATCCACACAGGAATAATGACAAAAGTTCAATCAAGTGTCCTTTTATAGCCAATCTTCAATTAATAGCATAGAATATTTTGTACCTCATGTAACCTAGGTCAGTTCTGGATGGAATTCAAACCTGCACAAAGTGGTATCAAACTTTATCTGGTGAGATAGTTCTGTGAGATTTCATCCATTTTCAGTGAATTTGATCGAAGTTAAACTGAAATTTTTTATGCTAAAAAGCTATTCTGACATATTTCAGTAATTAAAATGCCTAGATATTGATTAAAACAACAAATTTATCTGTTTAGTTTCATGCAAAAACCTAATACAAATTGTTCATTTGATCTTTTAAAAAAGAGAATTCATTATTTAAAAAAGTTGACTATTTCAGTAATTCAGTAAAAAAAATTATTTCTCTAAAATAGCATGTAAACCATCTAGTGGAGAGAACTGATTTTTGATCTTTTGAATATTGTCACTGAACTATTCATTGGGGGAAAGGGAAGGAGAGAAGACACCCCCTCTCCCCCCTTCCCCCCAAAAAAAAATTTTTTTTCTCTTGTAATATCTAAAAGTTCTTTAGATTATTAATTGAAACCAACTATTTTGCACAAAAGTTTTGAACCTAATTATTCTTTTCCAACTTCCTTGCTTGCACATCCATATTAAAATGAAACAGAAGTTTCCAAATGTTTCCTTAAGTATACTTGGCATTCTTCTTTACTTAGAGAAGAAAAGGATGAATTGGAAAACAGATTCTCCAGTGATGATGATCTTGTTACATTACAATGCCTTCGAGATTACTGAATATACATTACATAAATATATATAAAAAATTATCAGATGGCATGCTTTTCTTTTGATGAGAAAATAAGGATAATTTCCACAAACATTTTGATGTAGATAACCAACATTCATAATCTCCAATGTATTTAACATTAACACATGCTTGGCTTATATACCTACCACAGAGGGCATACCTTTATGGACCATTTCAACTAATAAAAATTTAACACAGGTCATGTGTATCTAAATATGAATAGGTGCAACAGTATTCAATTTACACATTTGTACTTTTTGCCAATGTTTTCAGATTTAGGTCACAGTAACCTATATTTAAAAGACAACAATTATCATACATGTATTAGGAATATTTTTCCTTTTTTTAAAGAAAAAGTTTGATTGATACATTAACCCTTGCAGCCATCCAAACCCCAGGATATTTCATTAAAAGTATCAACAGATCATCCTTGAGAAATGACTTTAAAACAAAATAGGCAGTGTCAGTAAGTAAATGATACAATCTATTAAAAAAAATTCTCAGATAATCCTCAACTGAGTGCCTCTTGTTTCACATCTTTAAAACAAATTAAATGTTACAAATACATGTACTTATAAGAAAAAAATATTGTATATACATGAAAAATAATAACAATAACAAAATAGTTATTCACTAGAAATTTAAAAAATTTTCTTTTTTATTTGGTCACCTGTATATCAATGTCACAGACAACCTAATATTTAATTACACATATATTATATTACAAAACCAAATTATTTAATATTTCCAGACATTTACATTGATCTAAGTTAACAGATGTTCTTTTGCAGTGAAGTTTAATTTAGTGAAGAAATGATGATTTATCTGTAGAAAGCATGCGATTTAAGGCAGTTAACCACGAAAATTTTAACCTTATAATTAGAGGTATTACTGCACGATTGCACATTCTATTGCATAGATGCACCAAGGCCTAACACAACTGGATAATCATTGATACAATTTATCTACCTGACAAAACCCATCATAAATCATGTCAAAGAGTCAAACCATGTATTCTGTTTAACAGCCCAGTATGACAACTGATAACAACTTCAAATACTGCATATTTAAATACACATTTTAACAGATCAATTTACTTTAAAATTTCTGACAGTTTAGTGCAATTCATGTATATACCATTTCTTAGCGTCTTCGGAAATAATATCAAAATCTTATAAGTACATACATGAACAGTTACAAAAAGGCTCGCTCGATAAAAGCAGCATACAGTTTACAGAGATGGAGGGAACAAGTGTAAAGGCACAGAAGACAGCAAGAGATGATGGGGGAACAAAACATTTAAATTTTTTGTGAGAAACCAGGGGGAGGGAGTGGATTAGTATTGGATATATCCCCGAGGGCATTAGCCTTATTTCAGGAATTTTCCCTTACCTTGCAAAAATAGACTATGATAAATTGCATTTTATGACATCATGATATAAAAGGGGATAGAACAAGCAAAAAGTAAATGAAGTAAAGACTTGGAGGGGGTTTTAGAATATGAGTCAAATTAATTCTGCAATGATCAAAGTTTTCTGATAAAACTTTCTGCAGTAATGAAAATGCTGCCTTCTTGGGAGTTGCACAATCAACATTGCTTGGCAGATTATTTGTAAACCTGCGAAATGAAATTATATTTCAAAAGAGTTTTTGGAGAACAGAAATAAATGCATGACCTAACTGTTTCAAAGTAAAGTACATGGACCAAAGAAACAGAGAGATGTTGGCAATGCAAGTAAAAAGCAATAATCTTGAAGTACTCATATCATACAATGATAACAACCTATATATCAGGTGAAAAAAGATGTTACCCCACCTTAGGCTATCAGTTTCTCTTACTCATCCTAATAATTATACAAACTGGCACAATTCTCTCAAGTGTTTCTAAACATAAGCTTGTATTCCTCATGTCTCCAGGCCAGATGTTGATTCATCATAAACCATGATGGTACCATGTCTGCAGGGGGTAATACATACATATCAAAATATATATACAAAAGTTTCATGGGAAATTGTTCTCACAGAAATCTACGCTCTAATGGAACACCTGTACATTTCATTTTTTCTCTCCTCCTTCTTTATAACTGCTGACATATGTTAGGATGCTTTGAGTTTTGTAAAGATAATCAAATCTAAATTGATGAGAAACAGTGATTTCACATTATATTACCCTGTAAATTAAAAGTAATATGATTCATAAATTGATGAAGCAAACAAATGTATACAGTACAAAATTATTCCAATGTTTGAGGATGCCAGACCTATAAATTCCCACACCTGACAACATGTGAAGAGGCTAATAATGAATTAATCAACAATATCCTTAAATAAATTGGAGTTATTTCCCTTTACCTGCAGATTTTTTTTTCTGAGTGAGAGAAAATATGTTCAACTACATAAAAATTGTTAAGTTACTAGATTTCTATACAATTTCCGTCCTTTCCTTGGACAAAAACCAGACTCATTTCAATTAATTGATGACAGACGTGGGATCTAACATACTTGTAGTCAACTGGGACAACATTTCCTAAGTCATACACCATTTTTCTTCTTTGGGGACAGAAAATCAATCGTAGATAGTTTGTTGTGTCTGCAAATCATTTCATTATTGCACAAATTCATCAAGAAGAAATTTAATGAAGTGAACTATCAACCATTGTATTCTAGTGAACACGAGAGAGATAAATGCGTCATGATCAACCTTTATTTAATGATTTGTCAAAGGACAAATATAGCCGACTCTTCCATGGTTTTATCATGTTCTGTATTACAACGGCTATACTAAATTAAAATATCGGGATAACTTTTTAAAATCCTAATCGTGTCTCTAAAATCTTATTTTCACAGTGATTAATTTTATAGCATACTAACTGTAAATATTTTACAAAAGCTATCAACTGGGAAATGTCTTGTTTAATATGCCAATATCCCTTTATCCTCATAAAACTTCCTAAAAACTTTTGTATATCATAGGTGGTAAACTTTGTGAGTGTATGTGTACTTCAAACCAATGAACAGCCCTTCTCTAGGAATTGCATGCTGTACGTGATGAATTTTGATGATAATTCCATCTTCATCAAAATCAAGCTGGGACAAAATTATTCAAATTCTCAAAGTACTTGAAAATTTATTACTTATAACCACCCTGAGTTAGTCCAACTTAGCAATTTATGAGACTTGGGCAGAGTTGAACACACTAAAGACAAAAATTATGGCCTTTTGAAATAAAGTTTTGAAAATAATAAGGCCATGCATGTTGTTCTTTTGCTTAAAATTTTGTCAAATGAATATAGAGATTTATGTTAGATTTAATCCTAAATATCCATCTCTTCATATTGTATTACCTGACAAAATGCTTTTCTCATTGATGTATACCCCATATCTTTTCATTCATTTTTGTATAACTCTAAACAGATACATGTACTTCGATGGACAAGAATAACAAGACTTATTCAATAATACCAAGCATCAGACTTCTTCCTGAATATTGCAAAATTTGTTGTTCAAGACAGGAAATGTTCTCTTCAACAAGAAATAGTAATAAGCTGGAAGAGCTTTGATCAGACAAGGCAGAATTTTCTAATTAAACAATCTGATCTGTACACTGACCGATAAAAATTAATTAGGATACCATTTCACAAGAAATTAAATAAATAACAAATTTTAATTTCTTAAAGGACACTTCAAACACCAGTCATAAGTGGGTGGTCACAGATTCCAACCCTTATGTTTTTTTCTCATTCACACAGTCTGCTGACATTGCAAATTTAACAGATTCCCAGGTGTAAGATAATCCTTTAACATTTAAGTTTGTCCTAATACACCTGTATAATGATTCATAATAAATAGGGGTCAGTGATACACCGAGGTGATCACAGAGGAACCAAAGTTGACAAATATTATTTACAGTGAGTCACACAGATCCCTAATCCAAATCTAAACATTTTTTCTTGCTTACATTATTATCAACCTTTTGTAGATTTTTAAATGATTTGAAAATATTTAACTGAATGTGTCATGTTTTCGGAATCCTTTTAAATTTGCTTCATTTTTATGTCGTCTTCAGCTATATTCAAATTTCTCGGTACTTTTATATTAGTTTAGTAATATAAGTCAACATTTAAAGTATAAGAATGTCATTTAAATGAGTTAATCAATTGTCAAATTTCTCCTGTTACAATAGGTGATACACTTTTGTAACACAATGCATTTTCATTCATAAAATAGAATTTAGGTCCCAAATATTATTCTCTGTGAAAATTTTGTTGATATTCAATAAAATTAGAACATTTAATATATTTCATTTTTTTTTTTAATTTCTGCCCTATTTATTGCAACAAACAGAATTTCGATACCAGCATTATTAAACAAGAATGAAAATTAATTTATCGGAATTGGTACAATCTAAATTCAAACATGACTATTTTGTGAAAATCTTAACCTGTTTTTTTATCAATATTTCCTTTAATGATGCTGTGTTTATAGGTTTGCACTAAAATTCTCTCAACTGATAGTATGACATAATACATAGAAAGCAATATCTTATATATATCTCGTATATATTAAAATGTAATCTACCTTTTCTGTGTTTTCTCCTTTTGGACAAGGATTAATATTTATTTCAAACCAGGAGAGCAACTATTATCACCTCAATAAAACCACATACATAATGTTATTGGGAAAAAAATTGTTGCAAAAGTCTATTTGAGTTACATTTCCAAATTTTGTCATGGGTTAGTGCCGATTACCTTCTTGCTGAAGACCATATGACAAATCTTAGAGTACTCAGTCTTTTCATGTTTTAAATGATAAGAGATGTTAACATTAAATCACTCATGTTTACTTCTTATCTTTACATTTTCATATAATTTTAGCACTTAATTTTTACATTGCTATTTTAAAGACGTTAAAATTGTTCACTCAAGAAAATATTTATAAATACAAGTAGTTAATAGCATTTAACAATCAAATCAAACTCAGACACCTAAATTCTTTGTGTAGGATTAGAATTTCTGGGATAAGCTTCAACAAGTAAGTATGCTCCTGACCAAAACTCTGGAGAGCCAAAAGCAATGTTAAGTTCGTAATAGTCAATGAAGCAGAAAATAAAGGTGAAGATAGAAGTTGGAAAAGATAGGTTTTTGGTAAGACGGATAAATGAATTGTTGTTTAACGTCCAGTGGCAGCCAGGTGCATATCAGGACGAGAACATGTTGATGTGATAATGAATATGATCCCTGCTTTGTACTAGACCAACACACTGATCAGGATTTTTAATGTGCCAGCTCACGAGGTAACTGTTCACAGGAAGACATATCACCCTGCTCAGACACATTATACTGACTCCGAGCTGACCAGTAGATCTTTGCTCTTACTCCTAGATGCCGCATGCTTGGCAGAGAAGCAGCAAATACCAATTTTAATGTCTTTGGTTTCACCTGACTGGGGATCAAACCCGCGACCTTCCACACTAGAGGAGAGCATGCTACCACGAGACCACAGAGAGGCAGATTGGTAACACAGAAACTTTTTCGTAACACCAAAAAGTTTAAATTAAAAGTACTAATATTTCTTGGAAAAAGATTAGAAAAGTTATATAGGGAACCAAACGGAAGCTAGCTGTCCGTTTTGCCATGCATTTATTTGAAATGTCCTTTTCTTCAAATGAATGACAATTGAGTCAGTATTTTATATAAACTACTGATGCTCATTCTGACTGTTACAGAAAGTACTGATGCTCATTCAGACCATCCAAGAAACTACTGATGCTCATTCTGACTTTTACAGAAACTACTGATGCTCATTCAGACTGACACTGAAACTACTGATGGTTACAGAAACTACTGAAGCTCTTCTTCAAATAAATGTCAGTATATTACAGAAACAACTGCTGCTCTCAGTCTGACTGTTACAGAAACTACTGATGCTCATTCAGACTGTTACAGAAATTACTAATGCTCATTCAGACTATTACAGAAAGTACTGATGCTCATTCAGACTGTTACAGAAATTACTAATGCTCATTCAGACTGTTACAGAAACTACTGATGCTCATTCAGACTGTTCCAGAAACTTCTTTGAATGAAGGTCAGTATATTACAGAAACAACTGATTGCTACAGAAACTACTGATGTTCAGTTAGAATGATACAAAACGAATGAAAATTGTGTCAGTGTTTTACAGAAACAACTGCTGCTCTCTGGGTCTGACTGCTACAGAAACTACTGATTCTCAGGCAGAATGTCACAGAAACTACTGATGCTCAGTCAGAATGTTACAGAAACTACTGATGCTCAGTCAGAATGTTACAGAAACTACTGATGCTCAGTCAGAATGTCACAGAAACTACTGATGCTCAGTCAGAATGTCACAGAAACTACTGATGCTCAGTCAGAATTTTAAAGAAACTACTGATGCTCAGTCAGAATGTCACAGAAACTACTGATGCCTAGTCAGAATTTTAAAGAAACTACAGATGCTTAGTCATAATGTTAGAGAAACTACTGATGCTCAGTCAGAATGTTAAAGAAACTACTGATGCTCAGTCAGAATGTTAAAGAAACAAAATCTAGTCTTGTTGGAGAAAATGTCTTAAAGAAATATACACAGTATATGCACAGGTAAACCCAAAACTGCCACTCTCGGGCTATTACACAAAAATCCAATTGCAATTAATTACCTTCACAAATCTGACTTGAACACATCATGACATCAATATGCGAAATGTACCAAGGTCATACTTTTACAAATTAATTTATGCATTATTAATCAAGTAAGACTTAATTATAAATATTTCCATAAATAGCTGATATGAAATCAATTAAAATGACAACTATTTGAAGATTGCAATACACATTTCTTTGAAGTTCAAATTTGGCATCAGAAATGAATTCCCCAAATTTTCTCAACGGATTCTCATGAATGAAATACCAGACCACCTATTCTAAAAATGGATATGAAAATATATATTTTAATCACAATTGTTAATCAGTGTGAAGAATCTCAAAGAGAATGTGAAACACCTTTGTCTTTAATTAAAATAAAGGGCTTCAAATAGACCAATACACAAATAGTTCTGAAATGTAAAACTACAGTTAATTCTGTGATAAGTCAAACATCAAAGGCAGATTTTTTACCCAAGATTAAATCCATAAAACTGATGACAAAGCAAGGTTTAGTTTATAAACAGTAGAGACACCCTACCACAAAACAGCTTGAACTAATTAGGGAAAAATTAAGACCACACATATATCATTTGACAAAAAATACAAAAAATATATAAATTTGAGTAAGATGTAGGTATATAAAACAGTACATCAGCTGGGAGGTGGTACATTTATAAATTAACCTTCACAGTATAAAATTAAATTATTACTTAAATCTGAAGATTTCCTGTGATAAGGGTATTTAAGTTATTAAAGTACAATATAGTCTATGTACTATTATAGGGTAATCAATTTTTGGTTTGTCTCTCCATAAAGTACTTGGACATTTTAAATATCAGTCAAATTCAGTGACTTTTGTTTTTGTTGAGATTCAAACCTTTAATCATACGGCAAGGAAATATTTAGATTACTGTTTATTTATACTTAATATGAGTCAGTGGTTCCAACAATACAACATAATTTAGTGATGACCAATACACATTTCTTGTGGTCAGAAGATTGACTCCTGTCAACTTAAACATGCAATGAGATGTTTAAGGCATCTATTGGGAAAGTTGTTTTCCAATTTGAATTATGCTTTATCTAATGATATCTTATGGTAAATTAACATTTCTTTAAGAAAGAAAAATGATCACATATATATCCAATATATGTAAATTGTCAGAAAATATCAAGTTTATTTGTACGAGCCTTAGAAATGGGTAGAAATGTGAGGTTTACCAAGCATTTCTCCCTAGTTTAGCGGTGAGTACAAATAAACTTTATATTTTCTGACAATGTCAATGTATGTATATATATTGTTTTTATCCTGAAATATCTGTTTGAGGCCTAAATTAAAATATTGTTTGTTTGCTGTCAGCCGACCGACCCAAAAAAATCGCCGCGACCCAAATAATTTTATTGCAGTTTTTGAAAACATTTTTTTTTATTCCAGAATTTTGCTGGTTGCGGTTTAGAATCAAGTGCTGATTTCCGGGTTACATGCGGTTTTGATTTCCGGTAGTACATTATATATAAACATCCAAAATATTTTTCCAGAAAAAAAAATAAAATAATTTACCTACCTACCTACCCACATAAAAAATTCTGGGTAGGAGAATGGCAAACAAACAATATTTTAATTTAGGCCTGAGCAAAAAGGCATGAAAATGGAACATTTATGGCTTATTTGAAGAAGGGCCGTTTTCTAGATAACCCGACGTCATATTAACTGTGAACCAGAATGCAATGCAAATTATCGTTGAATGTTAGGACAAGGGTACCAGGAGACTATATTGGGCCCAATATCGAAAAACAATACTGGGCAAGCTATATTGGTCAGCTAAAAGCGTAGTTGCAGGATAAATATATTTATCATATACTTGAGATCATTAAAAGTTATTACAAACTACCTAAGCCACTTGCCAATGAAGTGCCAGACGTTTTTTGGCAATTAATGATAATTAACCTTGCAGTCACATTAAAAAATACTTTGAAACATTATCAAAACCATATTGCTGTGATTTTGCTGTAGGACAAAGTTTCTAAGAAGAGCACCATCAGTGCATAATCTGTAGCAATAAATGTTTTGTTCAATAACCGAACATCATTACGATGTTCCCCATTCCTGCCAACATTTATGTCAATAACTGAATATCACTACGATGTTCCCCATTCCTGCCAACATTTATGTCAATAACTGAACATCACTACGATGTTCCCCACTCCTGCCAACATTCATGTCAATAACTGAACATCACTACGATGTTCCCCACTCCCACCAACATTTATGTCAATAACTGAACATCACTACGATGTTCTCCACTCCTGCCAACATTTATGTCAATAACTGAACATCACTACAATGTTCCCCAATCCTGCCAACATTTATGTCAATAACTGAACATCGTTACGATGTTCCCCAATCCTGCCAACATTTATGTCAATAACTGAACATCGTTACGATGTTCCCCAATCCTGCCAACATTTATGTCAATAACTGAACATCGTTACGATGTTCCCCAATCCTGCCAACATTTATGTCAATAACTGAACATCATTACTATTGGCCTATCCTTAAGGTATGGCTTGTGAAATGATATATGTTTTATCAAAATTGGATAAATAATAAATTTGCTAGAGCGCTAACAAGACAATATTGCAAATTTCTAAGTCATTCCTACAAAAAGTTTTAACAGGGATCAACTTTAAACTATCCTAAGGATAAATTGTTGTATAAATATTATCAAAATCAGATGAATAATGAATTTAACAGAGTGTAAAACAAGACCATATTGCAAATTTTGTAAGTAATGAAGGGACATAACTCCTACATAAGAGGACTCATCTTTGAATATACTTAAACTACCATTGAGATAAAGCTAGTGTATAAATATTTCTAAAATCAAAGGAGAAATAAATTGGCTAGAGTGCTAACAAGAAAGATGCACAGAGGGACCCCTACCAGCACACGCTGCCTGAGGGGACAAAAATCTGAAGCAGTTGGTGCTACCTGTAGACTCTTGTGATTATACATGTATTAATAATGCCTTATGAAGTACATCCTTGAATTTTAAAACTGTTCTGAAGCATGATATTAAAAATTTACATATTTCTCATTTGGAAAACATTAGATTAAACAAAAATGTCATAAAAGTGAATGATTAATTCAGATGTATTTATTTACCCCTAATGTCTCTATTTATTTTAGTTTACACTCTATCTATTTATCATATGATCTTTCATCCTATACCCCTAATCTACCAAGCATATAAAATTATATCCCTGGAATGAATCAATTTTCTTTCTGTTTCCTTGACATATATCGGAGAAAATAATTGTGGTTAAAACTACTGGTACATTTATCTGTGTGAGTCATCCATACTGGCTCGTTGTACTAAGTATTTACTTGTTAAAGACAATTTATGGATTTAAATAATATTTATTGGGTTATTTAATCAATATTTGTAATACTAGTCTATTCTAACATGTAATTAGATAAAGTTCCCATAACTTTCACAGATTATGTACTATGACATAAATCGGGTGATCTAAAACTTTAAATCCTGTTTTCCAGATAAAGCTTATATTTCTGGTAAGCATTCTTGACAACATATGACAAAGATAACACTTAGAACTACAAACAATGAAGATCTCTGGGATCAAATTTAGGATGCTCTATCAATACCATTTTTGAGGAGTGTCTTAACAAAAGCTGTCTGGGTCTGTGTTACAGTAGAGGTATGCCCAAGGCATGTTAAAGATTCCTCTGTAGATGTCAAAAGAGAGTAGGCTAAATTCTGCTACAAGGGCAGCTTTCTCACCCAACAAGTGGAGAAAGATAACTACAATTTCCCAATCCACTTTAAAAACAAGTAGATGCCTGAGTGACAGCAAAACATTTTTCCTTCATTACTGTATGGAGATAGCTGCCCATTAAGTCGCCTGCCTGCTAGCCATACTTCTATAAGATAATAACCACATTTTTTTTTCACTTGAAAATACAGTTAAAAATAAGTTTTAACTGAACTTAAAAACAAATAATTCTTCCTATTTTTACATTAAATTGAAAAAATCCAGCTAAAAATAAGTTTAACTGGGTTTAAAAACAAAATCTTCCTTACATTAAATTACAAAATATATCAAATTATACCTCAGGAAATATTATTTCTTGCCATATTGTGCATCACAACATATGTTTACATCTAACTCGGAATATACTTTATAATACAGAAAAGAAGAGAATACGCACTACAATGTAAATTTGGAATTTAAATACTGTACAGTTTTTAAAAGATTCTACTCCTTGTAAGCCTCAAAACCAAGATAACAGTTTATATTTCACTCTTTATCTTTGTTTTTTAAAGTCTGATCATTTAATTACAGTTCAGCAAAAAAGTAACAATTTCAAAATTCTCTTTCTTCCTGAAGTTCATCAGTCAAATTTAACATAATTATTTGTTAAAATGACAATTAAAGGTAATTAACAGGAATAATGTCAGTAATTCCTTTGGGTTTTGTCACCAAAAAACAATCAATTAAAAAACAATTATATAAATGAAAATATTACTAGACAATTGACGTTTACAACAATGCTTTATAATTAAGCAGAGTTTTATTGACTTTTCATGGTCATGATTGTCAGTAAGCCAAAAACCTGATATAAAAAGGTCACAGATCTTCAACAATTATAAACAATTAAAACTAGAGGAAATCATACATCAAAAATAATATACAACCTTGCATTTTTTAAATTTTCTTGAAAAACTGTTACAGATAGTCATATTGGCTATTCAGATATCACCTTGTGTATTGGGTCAACAACAATATGCAATGTCATTAAAAGTGAAATTAACATAATTATAATAATTTTAAGGTGACTGCATGGACAACAAAAACTATATTAGTCATTAAATCAATCATTTTCTATCTTCAATAAGTTTGTTACTCAATATAAAAATATTTCAGTTGTTGAAATTTAAAAAATGCAAAATAGTCATTTTTTTTATTAAATTTTATCTAAAATCATCCTTAGTTTCAAAACTGCTCAAATTTCATTAATATTTCTTTTAGAATGTGATACAATATTAGAAAATTATAAGTGACTAATTATCTACAAATTTTGTTTTCAAATCAAACATTAACTCTACCTAATATAAAGTGTAGTCAGACTTTTTCACATTTCTATTTCAACAAATGTATACAATTCATTGAGCTTTTAAATAAAACAGTCAAAAAAAAGGGCGCCTTGGTGTAGTGGTTTAAGCGCATCTGACTATGAAACCAAAGGTGCTAGTGTGTCAGATGTATACAAAAATGTATGTCCTGTGTTAATGGAGAGGAACACCCTTAAGACTCTCCTGCAGATGTCGAAAAAAGAGTAGGCTAAAATGCCACTATTTGGACCGCTCTCGCACCCACCAAGTGGAGTGGGATTAGGATTAAAGTTGGTATAACTTGTTTCCCAATCCACTATAAATAAATAAGTTTAAATCAGTAACAAAAAATTGACACTTTTGTCCACTAAAAAAAAAATATCTGAACTTTTCAAACTTTTTACCCTTATTGTTAATCCAAAATAAAACGTGCATACCAACCATCCAATGAAAATTTCAATCCACAATTCTTAAAACCATCAATTAAAAAATTCTTTGACAATTCCCACAGATGATATTTTTTTTAAACAAAAAGCCATAAACAGCAAGTCAGTTGTTCAGAAATAATGGTTAGAATTTTTTGAGCGATTCATTTAACTCTGATCATAATCTACCAATAAACCTACGATATCATAAACCCTAAGGTGATAATAAATCACATCATGTTTTAAAAATGTTTTCCAGTCGGCAGAAAAGTTATTGCACATGAACCGCTGTTTTAAAAATCGTTATCTCCGAAGACATGTGATACAAATGAAATTTACTCAGAATATTTTTGTAAATATTTACAAATCGGAAGAAATTCATCATTAGAAATTATTCAAAATAGAAATTAAACAAATTACAGTCATAAATCTAATGATTTCAATTAGACCTCTGACTTCGACCAATTAATTCCATGTTTGTTTTAATGGTTCGTAGTGAAACACAAAAAAACAAAAATCATTACCAGTATTTGAGAGAAAAATTATATAAAATACAATCTATACTCAATTCATACAGATGGGATCGATAAATCCGATTGATTTTTTCAACATACTCAAATATATCATTGAACAAAACAATAATAGACAATTTTCATATTATGTTTTTGTAGTATTGTAATTCCAGTGTCTGTTTTCTAGAGCAAATGAGGTAATTTCTATATTAAACACTTCATAATTTGTATTATAATAAAACAAACCAGGAAAGTGACTAAATGTTTATAATATACAATCCACTTAATAAAAAACATACAAATCTGCAAAATAAAGTTACTGTGACACTCTTAAAAATAACCCAGTAACATAACTCAAATAAGATATTTCGTTCAGTGAAAAATAGCTGTGTTTGCCAGCACAGAACAACATCCTTCCTAGATTCTAACAATTTAACAAAACAGATTAAACTTTAAAGATCTGATTGGTTATATCAGTTTATGGATGCATCCAATCGAAATAAATTAGAAAAAAAAATAATATTTTATAGATACATGTATTAAATTTTAAAGGTTAGCAGGTTCATTGCCATGATTGCTCAATCAAATTGCACTCTAAATAACTTGTGAAAGTATGTTAAATCTGAATTAATGTGCTGCAAATTACATGTACATAATTAAAAGTAGATTTCCAAAGAATGTATCAGAAACTAAATCACAATCACCTGAACTACTCTGTCACTTGTAACTTCTACAACTGATTTCTCCACAAAAAACACAGGACTTGTATATGGCAAAATGAAGGCCATTTAATACACAATGAAGGATCAAGTCTTTAATACTTCAGAATGTGAAAAATGCAACTGTATTTTTGGAAGAACCTAAGGAGCAAATGTCTTCAGTGTTCCTGACAAAATGATCAATATATTTGAAAAATTTTGAAAACAAAACCACATATTCAACAATGTTATATTTGTTTGTGTTTACAACTAGAGGCTCTCAAGAGCCTGTGTCGCTCACCTGTATCTAATGTGATTTTGGAAATTATGTAAAATTATATAATGGTTGAGACCAAGATTGGTTTAATTTGACACAGTATTTAAAATTAAAAACAGGTCATCTTAGTGTAGTCTTACAATAGCTACTGAAGACATCTTATCATTATTATTTTTGAATATGTGGTCAAGTTGTGACCATTCAGAATTTTTTTTACAATTTTCTGATAGACTGCTAAACATCTTGGATGATGGATCGGCAACAAAGTAACAACACTTGGTCAGCACCTCATAAGGAACATTCATGCTATGTTTTGTTACATTCCATTCAGTGGTTCTCTAAAAGAAGTCATTTGTATGCATTTCCCATAGGGTCCAATGTTAAACTTAGTACCCCGCTGGCAGCCATCTTGGATGATGGATCGGCTACAAAGTAACAATGCTTGGTCAGCACCTCATAAGGAACAGTCATGCCAGATTTAGTTTCATTCCATTCAGTGGTTCTCTAAAAGAAGTCATTTGTATGCATTTCCCATAGGGTCCTATGTTAAACTAAGTTCCCCGCTGGCGGCCATCTTGGATGATGGATCAGTTACAAAGTAACAACACTTGGTCAGCACTTCATAAGGAATATTCATGCCATGTTTGGTTTCTTTCCATTAAGTGGGTCACTAAAAGAAGTCATTTGTATGCATTTCCCATAGGGTTCTATGTTAAACTAAGTCCCACGCTGGCGGCCATCTTGGATTATGGATCGGCTACAAAGTAACAACACTTGGTCAGCACCTCATAAGGAACATTCATGCCAGATTTAGTTTCATTCCATTCAGTGGTTCTCTAAAAGAAGTCATTTGTATGCATTTCCCATAGGGTCCTATGTTAAACTAAGTTCCCCGCTGGCGGCCATCTTGGATGATGGATCAGCTACAAAGTAACAACACTTGGTCAGCACTTCATAAGGAATATTCATGCCATGTTTGGTTTCTTTCCATTAAGTGGGTCACTAAAAGAAGTCATTTGTATGCATTTCCCATAGGGTTCTATGTTAAACTAAGTCCCACGCTGGCGGCCATCTTGGATTATGGATCGGCTACAAAGTAACAACACTTGGTCAGCACCTCATAAGGAACATTCACGCCATGTTTGGTTTCATTCCATTCAACGGTTCTCTAAAAGAAGTCATTTGTATGCATTTCCCATAGGGTCCTATGTTAAACTAAGTTCCCCGCTGGCAGCCATCTTGGATGATGGATCGGCTACAAAGTAACAACACTTGGTCAGCACCTCATAAGGAACATTCATGCCAGATTTAGTTTCATTCCATTCAGTGGTTCTCTAAAAGAAGTCATTTGTATGCATTTCCCATAGGGTCCTATGTTAAACTAAGTTCCCCGCTGGTGGCCATCTTGGATGATGGATCGGCTACAAAGTAACAACACTTGGTCAGCACCTCATAAGGAAAATTCATGCCAGATTTAGTTTCATTCCATTCAGTGGTTCTCTAAAAGAAGTCATTTGTATGCATTTCCCATAGGGTCCTATGTTAAACTAAAAATTCCCCGCTGGCGGCCATCTTGGATGATGGATCGGCTACAAAGTAACAACACTTGGTCAGCACCTCATAAGGAACATTCATGCCATGTTTGGTTTCATTCCATTCAGTGGTTCTCTAAAAGAAGTCATTTGTATGCATTTCCCATAGGGTCCTATGTTAAACTAAGTTCCCCGCTGGCGGCCATCTTGGATGATGGATCGGCTACAAAGTAAGAACACTTGGTCAGCACCTCATAAGGAACATTCATGCCATGTTTGGTTTCATTCCATTCAGTGGTTCTCTAGAAGAAGTTCAAAATGTGAAATGTTAACGACGACGCCGGACGACGCCGGACGACGGACGCCAAGTGATGAGAAAAGCTCACTTGACCCTTTGGGTCAGGTGAGCTAAAAATGAATTCAATGCACAAATAAAATGAAAATTTGCTCTCATGGAAAATCTGAAGTCGACAAAAGGTAATGTAATACATTTTATTTTATTTTAAAGAAATTTTACAGTTATTCCCAAAATTAAGACAATTAATGCAAACATGATCTAAAACCCATTAAGTTCATAACCTTAAAATTAAACACAAAACATCTTCTCAAAAAAGTAACAATAAAAAAAAATATGGACATGAATATTTTATAAAAAATGATAATCCAATAATTCCTCAAAAACTTAAAGATTAATACATATTTGGGTAATAGTCGAACAGAATTGTTGTACAGTACGTTATTTCTATAAAACTTCTTCCTAGCATGTGCCCATAAACCTTAATATTTCTGCTGACAAAAGTAAAAAATTAATGTTTAAATTATTAAAAGAGAAAATCATAGCTGTCAAATTCAGTGAAATGCATTAATAACCTCTGTTAAATGAAAGGGTAAATAAATTTCTTATGTGTTACAAAATTTAGAGATCAAACAAATAGAATAGACTTTTATATGATAAGTACATGCAGTATCTACTTTTACAAAAAGGGACCTAGCTTTAATACATCTGATAAATTATTTAATAACTAACTTCATTAATTTAAACATCATGATTTTATTGTCAGTGTTACTTATCTCCTTTTTTTAACCGTCATGTACAGAATTTGTCAAAGTACATACAAGACAAACATCATGAATAACCAGTCATTATGGAAAAATATATTATCATTTTTTATATATATAAATTATTTGAATATGTAAGTATATATGGCTAAGTATATAAACACAGATATTGGTATTGGAGCAGCTACTTATGCTGCAATAAATAAAATAATTTCTGAAATAAATCATTTAATATCTAAATTGCATATATCTAAAAATCTGAGTGTCAAAAATGTATTATGATCTATTCCAAGTACAACAACAAAGGAGCTATCAAACTGACAGAAAACAGGATTTCTTTCAACAGTTTGGAGTTGCAGCTCACCCACCCACAGCGTAATGACAAGATTTTTCTGGTGGAAAATCTGGTTAACTATAAAAATGCAGTTCTAAAATTTAAGCTCTTGGATTGGTTTAGTTTTTTGGCACTTTACAATATGGCTACATGTATGTTGCGGATGCCAGGTATTCAAAGACCCCCTGACCCCCTCCCCCTTCAAATCTTCAGCTGGAAAATTTGGAGTTGAACACACCTTGCCTACAGATGAATTTGTTGACAGGCAAAGGATATTCTTATTCCATATGCCACTAACTGACTTTCAGTTTCACATGGTAACATGTATTTTTTTTTTTTGGGGGGGCTTTACATTATTTTTTTTAACTCACAATCTTAAAATTTTGTGTTTTTGGTTTTTGTTTGGCTGTCAAATTTTCAGCCTTGAGCACTACTGACCAGTATCATATTGCCTTATATCTAGAGACACATAACCTTAACCAACCAGAAAAATCTGTTCTGACACAATGTCTAGAAGCTTGTTTAAATAATATACCTACTGCAAATTTTAATTTTAACAGTGTGAAATGCTTTTAGGATTGCTTTTCATGATATATGTCTTACCGATAATAATCTATTATTATCCAATTTATCTCTTTATTTCTATTGGTACAAGTATGTTTCATCAAACTTATAAATGCCATTGGCCTACAGCCGAAAAACTTTATTGGGCTGTGATTAGAATTGTCAGTCTATTGCTTGAAACATTATAATGTAGTTTTTAAATGCAATTGTCCTATTATTTAAACACGGATTATATCGCCCATGTCTTGCCTTAAGCACTGTTATGAGTAAAAAAAGTAACTGATCAAACATTTATTACAGCGTAGAAATGAAACAGCATTTAGACAACGTAATAATTCCATTGTCATCAGATAAGTCAAATATATATACATAGCATCACGGTTATCTATTATGGTCCTACTGGTGTCTGGTTAAAGTAAATAAAAGACAACATTTTCATGTCTTGGTCCTTGTTTTTTATCTTCAGAACATACTAATAAAACTTATATTACAATTACATCATATTAGGACTACCGTATATATATCTTATCTTGTCATTGGGGAGTGAAAAAAAGAAGAAAATTATGAATGATATACTAATAACTACAGGAAATATGATCTGAGGTGACCTAAAAACATTTTTACTTAGTTTGTTAATCAAATTAAACTGTCATTCAAATATTTTCCTGGTAAGGATGAACGTGTCATGATACTGAGGATGATATGATAGGTCTGTTCAGAGAAATGTCAAGGTTAAACTTCTAAAAGGTTACATTTTTTTAATGAAATGTATCTTTTTGGTATTTCCTTTCCTAATTGATATTGAATCATTGGAAATCATCATTATTCCATCAACACCTGATGATATTAAGACAGTAGCGTCTTTTGTACAACAGTCATTAGAACTGACGAAAGGAGACACTTAAACTGTGATATTATACATATTTTCCTTTTTGTGTTATATATGTATATCTGTTTGTATATTTATATGATTTGTCTGTATTGCTATGGACCAAATGGTCTTTTTGTTCGCAATATATTATTCGTCGAACAAGTTATTTTCTTCACAGTAGACAAAAATTCTGCTTAAGCCGTCAAGAAAAAATTTCTAATTTTTTTTAATCTTTACTGCAACTTTTAGTATCAGTAATACTTCATAAAGTAAATAAAATTATAATTTATGAAGTTATTATAGAACTGTAGCAAATACGGAAAAAGCTTATCTTTTATTTGAAGTTTCCTAAACTAATCTGATTGTTATGCCAACTTTTTTTTTAAAACTTTTTTGAAATTCAACATTTGGCAATGAATTCAGAATGCCAGCAGGAAAAGAAAATTGCTATTAGAAGCCTTTCACTGAAATAAGCATACCCACAACATCACTACTGCAAATGATACGATCACAAAATGACCTGCGAAATGATCAGAAATTGAACTAATGAATTCAATATTCTTGTTTTTGATAAGTTCAATGTGATGATTTGGACTACTTTTCCTGCACTTTTCAGAATGAAACTTAGTTGACATTGAATTTCAATTAAACTAAAATGTAAACAATGAAGGCTCTGTTCCAGTAAAACACAACTGAAAAAAAACAACTTGTATAAAATGTTATTTTGCAAGAAATTGTGACAAAAATAAAATTGTGAAGATTTATATCTGGTTTGTTTTAATGGCTGAAGATAATCAAGTTAGCATTCAATTGCACATTCGAACTGAAAAAAACAAATAAATGGAACTGGTAACATTAGTTACACATGCAATCCATTATAGTCCTTGAAGCTTTATAAAAATTAAACTGATCAATAAATGATTGCCTGTACCTTTACAATGCTGGTTTTAAACCATCATTCATTTTGGTTTGTAACAATATATGTTGCTAAAAAAAAAAATGTGATTTCCTACAAATTTACAGAACGTTGCAACACCCAGTACTGGAAATGTTCATTCTGGTCATGATTTTGCAATACATGTAATAGAATAATTCCAATGACGTATGAATTGGTTAAAGACTTTTATGTTGGTGAGCATCATTAGATCCATCATGCATTTAACGACAGTAATGGTCTTTTCCTTGAACTTTGTCAAATAGTTTATTCAATCATTTTGTAATGTGTCAAGTTTGTTTGTTTAGTTGGGGTTTTATGCCATATTCAGCACATTTGGCTATTTCGCGGCAGCCAGTTTTTATTGGTGGAGGAAGCCAGAGTACCTGGAGAGAACCACCGATCAAGAACACCTCAGATATATTTTGGGCCTGTTAAACAACTAATGATGAGATACAATAGTCCAAAAAATTTGAAACAAGAAAACAAAATGGGGAAGTCACAATAAATACAATTATAGTCAGTACCGTTATAGTAAAAGTATCATTTAAGGGCTTACTGAAACTTGGGATTACATCTAACTTTCAACAGTTTCAGAATTTTTCAAACTACATGTATTAGCTTGAAAAATATAGTATTAAAGACAGCACAAGGACAGCCAATTTTAAAACTACTTATAATAACTGTTTACTTTCTTGAAGTAAATTTCTTTGATCATCATGTGTTTACTTTTGGAGACAAGGAAGGAAAAGGGAAAGAAAAATGTTATTTATTTCTATAAAATACATATTTTCAGTTTACATGTCATTTTCACAACTCCACACTGCAAATGTTTTGGAACTATCCTATCCGATGGGAAATTGACACAGAAGTATGTAAGGGGACTGTCTACTGCTAAAAACATTTTTTTTATTTTCTCATTTGGAAAATTGGGTTTAGTGCAAACAGCTGACTAATGTGCATCTCAAGAAATCCACAAATTTACTGCCTCAGCCTTTTTAACAAAACTTAAACAAGACATTAATCTGAAAAGAAAAACTTGGAATATTTCATGCAATTACAAAAATTCTGGGTTTGTATAAATTTGAATCCTTCGAATAAACTTCTGATCTAACTGAAAGCTGAGGTGTTGAAAAAATGCACATCAAAGCCAGAATTAATAGAGTGCATTGGAAACTCTGTTGTAAAGACTTACGGGTGCATATCATTATTGTTTGGCATGAAGCATAGTTCAAATATCAGAATTTCTCTGTCTGAACACATTTTTCTTTAGCTTTACAAAAATTCCACCCAATCTCATCCTATCCACCCCCCAACCCCACCCACTGTATTTGAGTGAATACTAGACATAAAGGAGATGGAATACTGCCGTAAATAACTTGTGGTCAAAACTTTGTATAAATAAACTGAAGTTAATCTTAGTAATAAAGCACTTGAAATAATAACCAATTCCGGCTATGTACTGAGAGTGATCTTATTCAATGTATTTTCGATTAAAATGTTATATTTGGACATTTTATTATTGCTGCAAGTGTCACTGATGATCAAGTATCAAAATGCCAAGATATTATATCACTACATTCAAAGTATCAAAACAACTCGAAAAATGCCACAATAATATATTAACTTTAATCAAAACGATATATTATTCAAATCATATATGGTTCTCAGGTTATAGAGTGAGAAACCCACCTTTTGTCTAAGTTTTTTTTACCTTGACCTTTGACGTAGAGATTTGGACATTAATCGAGACACTCTTTCTGATGGTGATGCATTACCATGCCATGTATCATCACTGAACTCCAAACTTTTCTCACGTTATATACTCGCTCTTTACCAAAGAACATGGGGTTCCCACATTTGACCTTAGTTATTGACCTTGACCTTTGACCTAGTGATTCACAAAATAATAAAGACACCCCTTTTGACAATGGTGAATAACCATGCCAAGTATCTTCACCAAACTTCAAACCATTCTCATGTTATAGTGCAGAGACGATCTTTACCATAGGACATGGGGTTCTCACCTTTGATCCAATTTTTTTACCTTGACCTATGACCTACAGTGTTGTACATAGTGACACACCCTCTGGTGCTAGTGATTATCCATGCTAAGTATACACTTTGAAGTATCATAAAGGTTCTCAAGATATAGAGCGGACACAATTTGTTACGGACGGATGGATGGACAGACTGATCTCTGTAGGGTGACCGCCACACAAGTGGAGGGGCCTAATAAAAATGAACTGTACATGGCCTTACATACATACAGAAGATGTAAAACAAAATATTATGTGTAGTAAAGAAAAGTATCAAAGGTATAACAACATCAAGGAAGGGAATTATGAATTAAATCTAAATATCTAGGCTGATACAATTTAATTAGCAGGAAATACTGTCATATAGATGATCATTAATTAATAAAAAAAACATCCAAACTGTCAAGTGAAACAGGACTATTTATTATAATATTGTCAACTTATATATGGTCATGAAGCAATGTGTTTTCTGCCTTGTTGACATCATAATTTATTTTAACCATAACTATAATTATTACATGTGTAAAACAAACAAAAGTTGATGGTCCATCCACCTACATCGACCAGACAAAATTGACAGAGTTGAATTTCGACTACAGACCTGCCTAATTTTTGTCCCGCAGATGATAATAAGATTCACCACAAGTTTTATAGCTTTTCCTCATATTAACATCAAAGGTCAGCAATTTTTCCCTGACCTTCCTGATTGACTACATGTACTATAACTTAAAGTGTCTAAATATCCCAATGTCTTCCTTGTAATTCTGATGAGTCAGCTATTTGTCGTTTATTCATATGTATATATGAAATATCTTCAAATGATAAATGTAACAAATTTAGTCAAATGTGTATTTTTTAATTTTTGTCACAGCCACGTTTCCTAAAAAAAGATCTTCGTGACTTTGATTTCAAAACCCCTCTCCCTGATTCTGATCTGTAGCAAACCTGCCTCCTAACAATTTAAAATAAAAAGAAATTATTATTTTCAGAAGTACCAGAACTAATGATTCTCTCTCAAATTTAAATAAAATAAAAACTCAATAATTTGATTTCTAATTAAAATCTTTTTCTCATGAGACTTTTTGACTATGGCATTAATCAAGACTATTAATCTTCTATTTTTTCTGATAAAACGAAGATAATTGAAACTCAATACACTAAATATACAGTTTCTTCCTGGTTTTACAAAAGCTTTGATGAATCAGTTAACAAACGTTCCATCGTCAGGTGTCATAAAAACCTATTCTTGTTTTAGCAACATCACAGGGAAACAAGCTATGGAGATATATATACCATGTGAATAGCGCTGACTTATGAACTGCTCTTTTCACAAAGGGCTTGACGTGTTTCATTAATCTGTTATAATTTACCTTTAAATCTCACCTGTCACGAGTAAAAATTAACCGTTAACACGATTGGATTACAACCCACTAAACATCCCTTCTTTTCTTATGTGTTGCGATAATTTTCTCAATCAAGATGTCATTTTATTTTGTTTTTGATCTGCTCAGCTGGAACATGACCATATTCAAAACAGCTGATCCTGACAAAAGAATTCAAACACCTTTCGAAAAAGTCATTTAGACCTTGGAATGATGCACGCACATCTCTCAAAAACAATGCGGCTCAGATTTCATCTATGAATGTTCTTACCTACTGTGTATATATCTCGAACAATGAAACCACTTATTTACAAGATATGGACCAAATGATTCAAAAGAAACGGGAGACTCGCTATCGGTAAATTCTAAAATGGCCACCCTTAATGTTGATACACATGACAAATTCATCTAATTAATACTTATCAAAAAATCTTCACTTCTTTGTCATATAAATTCTTGCGGTAATATTTCAGAAGATCATTTTTGTTTAAGGTCAAACAAATTCTTTTAATTCTAAAAGGTAATGAACAAGAAATTCATTGTTCAAAAATAAATCCTGAATCATCAAAAATATTCTATTTTGTATCTAAATGACACAACAATATACAGTATGCCTGTACTGTGCAGTTAGTTTATCCTTCTTTAACCATATCCTGACTTACATAACCACATGAAAGAGTTATACCCCTTTGACAACATCAATTTTCTAACGAACCACAAAAACCAAACATCAGAGCTGTCCTTAGTTCAAAGCATTCTACATCAAACTTACTAAATATTATCCAATCATACTGTTGTGCGATTTTAATGTAAAACTGTTTTAAGTGTTTATGATAATTATTTCTTTTTTAAAAATTCAATTTGCACATTTTTTTATCCAATTATTTATATTTGGTGATGAAGAAAACATATTTTTGATCTTTTCACTTTCTTTAAGTCAATTTCATCCTTTTTTTTAAATTCTTAAGTTCCTATAAAACAGATGAATATCATCATATACTAATAAAACTTTACAAAGAAATGTACCAAGGTAAGTACCAAGTTCTATATGTCTTGCACAGAGTAATGTTTCATACAAATATCATATTCGACAATTCATAATAAAAAAAGCTTACAACTGGGTGGTTACCATTCATTATAAAATAAATTTACATGAGGTAATGTTAAAACCTTCATTCTAATTCAATATAGCACATCAATTTGCTATTCCATACCCTATATTAGAACAGTAACAAAGTACCAATTATGTGTATAATAGGTACGTCAAAGATCACCGGACCCATTTAAACTTCACTCGGAACATACAACACCCAATTACTCTTTTTATAAGAAAAGCTGAATTCATAGATTTTATTCACCGATAATTATACAGTAAATGTAAGTCTATATGTTTTTTCTGTTTACAAGTTTTAGATTCTCTCCCTTTGATTCTGGTGAAAACAGGCATCATTATCACAGCAAGCAAAAAAGATAGTTGCTTTACCTACATGAAAGAAAGGTAATTTTAGCTTTTGACCCTGCCCACTCTGCTCTCGACAATATTAAATGTCAAGCACGTAAACCCAATAACTTGAACTATCTTTAGTTCAATGACCAAATTTTGAATTGGCAACCACAATACATGTACTCTATCCTCGCCAATAAAAACTACATGAACAATATACTTATTGTGTAGCTTACAAAATCATCTTTCTTTCAGTGGTCATTTACACCCTTGAAATATTTTTTTAGCAGTGAAATTTGAGCTCGTTCAAAATAAATCCTCAACCGATTGTATTAAATCTATTTATATGTATCTTGTATGTACAGCCTGATCATATATTATTCATTCAACATCATACTCGCAGTAGAAATAAAACAGGAATATCCTTGAAAACCTTTAACTGTCCATTGAACCCTCTGAAAGTTCAAAAACCCATGATGGACAATGTCTTCTCTTTAAGATAAACAAATTCAAATAAACAACTTATCACATTCACATTTGGTGTACAATAATAAAAAAAAAACAACATCAAAATATGTTGGAAGATCACTCAATCAAAATTTATTATTAAGCTATGCAATTAAAATATTTACTTTGATTGAAATCATCCATTTCTTCTGACCCTGCTATACATCATTCCATATTGATTTTTACGCAATATTTTCCCTCTCATTCTCTGTTCTTGGAAAGTCCCTTGAGAATTTTTTAATTATGAAAACCCAACATGTACTACCATCTAACTGCCTAACATGCCAACGAAATCCACGTCATGTTAAAAAAATTCTGTTTCACTGTGGAACTAAATCATTGCTTTAATTTCCCTAACAAATGATTTATAGTCATTCTTTCTTGAAAATTCCATCAAAATATGCCCAAGTTTAATTTACGGAACATTATAGGAACCTCAATCGACACAACAGCATATTAATTCTAACTATTGTATAATTGCAATATCAGCATGTTGAAAAAGGAGCTAAAATTTAACCTCCAAAAATATACAGCAACCATTATATAAAATTATCTTTAATCAAGAAGCTCAAGTAAAATTCTTATTTCCAAACCATCCTATATGTATATCAATCATAGAATTTTTTTTTAAACTGAAGTGATATCATGTGTTTAACTAAATTTTCCATTTCAATATAGTGTAGTTCCAATAAATAGGTTGTTTCAGTCTATCTACTTGGAATTGCCTATTGATTTATAACAAAGGTAGTTAACCATATGTCTTTATTGTTATAATTTGCATTCGACTGCAATTCTGATCATATTTTTCATGTAACATTTGTACAAAACAATAAAAATGTGCAAAACAAGTTCATATAATGGCATCGTAATTTACAATTCAGAAATTACTGCACATTCCATAGATGGGAAAAACAATATCAACCCTTGATCACTTTGCATTGAATCTATGTGTTTAGTATTATTATGTGGGAATTATATTAATTAAATCCCAGCGGGAACGGAATGAATAATGAAAGAATCCTACTTCTACACATCGTCAAAGATATTTATGGTGGTTCTGTCAGTATTCCATGTAGCGGAGGTCTCTGGTGTGCTCTACGTAATTAAAAACACTGACCAATTATAACCTAACTAAATATTCATGACTTTATATGGACTTGACCATGTAAGCTATCTATTGTTTCGGACAGATCAGTTTTGTCTCTGTATTCTGCAGTAAACACCTGCAGGGAAATTGATGGTTAAAACCTATCAATGGCAAATGGATCTCTATTTCAGATCCATGATGGACAATTATTCTGTTGTATAAATAATGAACTGGGATTTGCTTTAAGTGTTTTTGATATAAAAAAAACATTCAAAAAATTCCTTGGTAAGAAAATAAATGGTTCCAATGACAATCTTTCTGTCTTTGAAGCAGTTAGATTTTTTTAATGAAGACAGTTTTTTATGGGTTGGCATTTGCTGAAAAACAAACAAAAATATTATGGCTGGCTTAATCATGTTTGTAGAACTGCCATTAATGAGTTAAGAATCATATCAAGCAATCAACTTACCTGTGTGCCACACCCCTTTCATGTAGATAATGAACTGCAGAAATCAATTGTCTCATGTATAATCTGGTTTTATCCTCAGGTAAACAGTTTTCTTTGTAAGTTTTGATAAATGCCAATAAGTCTCCACCGGCAGCATATTCTAACACTAAACAATACAATGTGGTAGCCTGGAAATAAAAAAATAAAAACTCTAAATTTCCTTTTTTTTGTCCCCTCAACAAATTCTCACTATGGTAGCTAAGAAATACAATAACACAAACTGTCAATTGCTATAGTTTTTGTCCCCTCAACACTCACAGTAAACAATACAATGTCGTTAGCCTGAATTTTCAAAAATACCAACCTGATTGTCCACCTGTAGCATTAAATAATACATAGTACTAGCCTAAAAAAAAACAAACAAAAAAAAATAAATAGAAGTTATACATGTTGCCATTTCAAGCACTACTGACTGAGTACCCTTTCTCACCAAGCACCAAATTTCAGCACTTGCCATTTCTATACAAAGTTTTATAAACTAAAAATTAAGTTGTGTTTACCATGACACGAAATTTGTGTTGATTTCAAACGATGAACAAAATTTGAGCCGGCAGTTTCTGGTTGACAAAAAACTTAAAATAAACCAGTATTCAATAAATGAACTGGCACGTTTCAAAATTAAACAGTTTATTCAGTTAAACAGAAAATTTTGGATTTTATTCCGCCCTACAAGATTTGGGGGTTACTTTATTGGCTTATAACATTTTGACCTTGACCACTGCAGATCAGACATGAAATCAGGAAGGATTTTTTCTACCAGGAAAAAAAACTGAATTGCTGTACTAGAAGCCATTTTTCATATGTGTTATAAAGTAATGGTAATGGATACATCCAAACTGCAAAAAGCAGAATTCCATCAAAAAATGAAAAAATATATCTGAAGTCCATCGAAACTGGTATCCTAAACTGTTTATTGCAGTGTTCCAGCAATTATTCTTATTTGGAATCAAAATACCTAAAGTGTTTCACATCAACAATTCTGCTGTATTGCTTAAAGCATTGGACTAGTAGTCCAGTATGAAAATGGAATGTAAGGGCTAAGCAAAATTAAGCCAACATCACATCAAACAACTCATCGTAACAGATCACCATATACCTTGAAATGATATGTCCAAGCATATATGTGATCTAAAATTTCTGTTTGTCACTTTCATACAATTCTTCTTCTTTTCAGAAAGGAAAAATTTATTTGCTTTGTTGAAGGTACTTTGTATAACAAACACAGTTACATCATATCTCTATCCAAATATTTATAATAAACTTCCTTGTCATCTGCAACAGTAACCTATAAATTTAAAATTTTTGTCACAAAATAATTATCAAGCAAGATTTTTTCACTTTTTCCAGATATATAATTAAAGTATGAAGAAACAGGTCACAAAGTATATTGTTGAAGAAGGTGTGAAATGATAGAAAAGTAAATTGAACTAAAGAAAAGATTTCATCTAACTTTTTGATCACCCAACAAACAGGCAGACATACAAAGATCAATTTGTGGATTAAGGTGGTGATGAAATAGCCAGTTTGTCTACAAGGACTATACACTGATAACTTTATATACTTACAAATGTAAGAGTACAAAGACGGTTTATGATACCATGTATTGCTATAAGCACAGGATTGATTGTGGTCAGTTGTATGTGACAAAAAATGTAATGGCTTCTTATAAGTGACATGCATTTTCTTAAATTAACCAAGTATAAATAATACTTTGACCATATAAAATGAACAAGTATAACTTCTCTGGCCACATAAAATGAACCAAGTATAACTACTCTGGCCAGATAAATTGAACCAAGTATAACTACTATGGCCAGATAAAATGAACCAAATATAACTACTTGGGCAATATAAAATGAACCAAGTATAACTACTCTGACCAGATAAAATGAACCAAGTATAACTATTTTGGCCAGATAAAATGAACCAAGTATAACTACTTTGGCCATATAACATGAACCAAGTATAACTACTCTGGCCACATAAAATGAACAAGTTAAACTACTTTGGCCAGATAAAATTAACCAAGTATAACTACTCTGGCCAGATAAAATGAACCAAGTATAACTACATTGGCCATATTAAATGAACAAGTATAACTACTCTGGCCACATAAAATGAACAAAGTATAACTACTTTGGCCAGATAAAATGAACCAAGTATAACTACTTTGGCCAGATAAAATGAACAAGTATAACTACTTTGGCCAGATAAAATGAACCAAGTATAACTACTCTGGCCACATAAAATGAACCAAGTATAACTACTTTGGCAAGATAAAATGAACAAGTATAACTACTCTGGCCAGATAAAATGACCAAGTATAACTACTTTGGCAAGATAAAATGAACCAAGTATAACTACTCTGGCCACATAAAATGAACAAGTATAAATACTTTGGCCAGATAAAATGAACCAAGTATAACTACTCTGGCCACATAAAATGAACAAGTATAAATACTTTGGCCAGATAAAATGAACCAAGTATAACTACTTTAGTCAGATATAAACTATTTTCTTTATTACTTTCTCAATATCACAGCATTTAAATTACAAATGAACTTCCATATGAGCAAAATTCAGATTTCCAGACATTTATATTACCTCAACTCATATATATTACCGATTTAGTACATATATTATATAACAGGAAACTAAATGTCAGGAAATCTAGAAAAATACCCTAAAGGAACATTTAAACTAATAGGGTATATATTGTTGATGCAAATTTAACATTTATGAATTTATGTCTTAAAACGTTTATGACTCTCTGAAACCTGATCGATGATTTACTGAAATCGTATACACAGATTTTAAAAGCTAAATGTCAAATTGATAAAAATCATAACTCTGAATTCTTGCATATGAGCTATTTGCCCTATACAAATTTCTATAGTCACTAATTAGGTGTATGCAAATTGACCTGAGTTAACCAATATAAAATAGTATCAAATTTCTAATAAATGTTTTTAAAATATATATTTTTTGTTCAAATAAAGTACTGTTTTATTTATGTTCACTATGTTCACAAGAAAGAGGAATTAAATAAGTCCTCAAGATGATCGACCTGATAAAAATCTTCTCATATTAAGGCATTAAGAGAATAACACCTGTGTAACAGATTTTGTCTGGAAATCAACAGGATAGACAATACACATCCATTCCTTCCCGAGATAAATTTAGAATAAAATTAAAACTATTTTTACATGAAGCAGTATGAACTAGAACTGTGAGGAGACCTCGCTAACTGGACCAGGACATACTTCGCATGCGTACATCTACGTAATAGGATCTAACAGTATGCAAAGTTTAATTAACCTCTGATAAGGCATGTTTGAGAAACTGCAGGTACAAAAAAAATGGGGGATAGAAATTAAAAATGGGGGATAAACATAATTTCTAAGTCCCAAAGGGTATAACATTATGGAAAAAATTATTGGACAAGGACATACTTCACATGGGCACATCTACATACTAGGATCTAACAGTATGCAAAGTTTCATTAACCTCTGATAAGGCATGTTTGAGAAACTGCAGGTACAAAAATTCTGGACAGACAGACAGACAGATTCCTATATACCCCACCAAACTTTGTTTGCGGGGGGTATAACAATGCCAGTCCTAATACTTATATGTCCATTCTGTCATATTTGTGCTATGAAAATTATCAAATATAAAACACCAGACTTTAAAACCCAATGTCATTACTGTCTAAAACAGTATTACGAACAGACAAAGAAAAACAAAAGCCAACGAGTAAAATATGAAAAATATATCGCTGTCATGATATCCAAATACTCATAATTTTCCACTCTGCTTTTCACTTGTGATATATGGTTTGATAACTCGGTAAGCATTATTAGAAAATAACTAAATTACACCGGCAGGACCGTAGCGATAGATAGCTAGTGTGATAAGGATGGGCAAATATAAATGGCTACCGAATAAAATCTATATTTTCGTCATTATACCATTTTTATGGATGAACATCGATTGTCTGTTGAATCCGTTGTTTTGCTGTCTCCGATTTTATTATACAACTTGTTATTTCATCCTTAAGCAGAGTTACGCGACATCATTAATGGTAACAATTTATACCTAAATTTTCAATTAGTATGGTGCATCATTTTTGTCATCCGACTAATAAGCTAGCAGATGTTCGTTTTATAAGCGTAATTTAACTATTGGTTTATGTTCAACGGCAATAAAGCCAGCTTCAGCAGTAGTGTCACATGTAATATAAATATGTCAACAATAATGACCGACAAACATTAGCAGAAACACCATCAGTGAAAAATTCCAACACTACTGAAACATGTAATGAAGGTACTACTGGAGTTAAACAATAAAAAAAATAAAATAATGTAAGACATTATATACTTAACATAGGAAATTTTAAATACTCTTTTTTGCTTAATAATTTATAGAGAAAACTTTCTTTTTTTGTTAAAATGCTGTGTAAGTGTGAAATTATAGGTTACTCTCATGCTTATAACAATATTTTACTGATTTTATCATAAAAACTCTTTCCTGCCATAAAAACTTGCTAGCTAGTGAAAATTTAAAACACTAGTTAGTCTCTTTGAACCTGAAATTAACATAGTCATAACTGAGATGAACAAAAATAATACCAAAGCCAGGTCAATAACCAACAACACTGCGTGTACTAGAGTAAAATCATAATCTTCATTTTTGTTTGATTTTTTGTGCCGTTTGGCAATTGAAATTATTGTTAAAATAAAATATTACAATTTTTGTTTGAAAAATAAAACCTTTTAATAAAAACTGTACCAATATTTTAAAGATATGATATTTAAGAATACTCAATCCAAAGCAACATTTACTGCAAAGAAAAACCATCACAACAATATCCATTACTTTGAAATAAAATATTAAAATAATCAAATTTTCATAATCATATACAAATATACATAAATGTAGATATACAATCAAACTCCTCTTAAAACTTCCCTTGTATTATAAAATCTCTTTTGAAATAAAACTTCAAATAATTACATAGTAATCAGAAATGGATCAAATGTGTCTGAACATTTTTTGTTATTGTTGTAAATGGATAATAAATTACCTAAAACATGGATCAAAATAGCAAAAAATCTGTCGTGACATAATTTTATCGTGTAACAACAGGTATCAGAGACATCGGTGACAATGCTTGTAATTGTTCAATTTTCATGCTTATGTAAACCGTAAATGCAGACTTATTCAAGTTTCTTAAAGTGTCTGATATAATTTAAAGAAAAAGGCCTCAGCGAAATATCACATTTCTTTAATTTCTCGTTCTTTCAAAAATTTTACATAGGAATGTTCAAAGACCGTTATTTATTATACGAAAACTCGGAAGATATTTCAATAACGCTAATTAAGAAGAGATAAACACACATCAAACTTGTGACCAGTTATAAAACTGACTTACTGCTAGACCAATATGTCAAACATTTGTAAATATATAGAAACTCGATACTGTCTAGATCTCGGTAAAAAATCTGCTACAAGGCCTAATTTTTTATTTTGTGAACAATCGAAGGTGAAGGAAAACCCCTCCTCGATTATTTATAATATCATGCAAAGGTTACTGGATCACATATAGTTGATTTAACATACAACAATGTATACTGTTTTACTGAAATACCAGATTTTCTGTCAGCAAAAACCTCTCAATTCATTTAAAGTACATCAAATCAGTTTTTACTTTTTTTCCTCCATTCAATAATTATAATGCATATCTTTTAGCAAATTAACAAAAAAATTATTTCATATAAGTCTATGAAAATTTGATGATGGAGAGCTAGATCGAACTTGAAACTTGCAATGGTTACCAATAAATTTCCATAAAATCCAATTTTTCAAGAATAAATGGAACAAACTATTCAATTTGATGCATCTATAAGATTATAACATACAACTGCATGCAATAAAAGCGATTTCTTGGCCGAATGAGACAGGTTTCAGAATTTTTGTTGAAGTTTATTCTATATAAAAGCATATTTAAATTGTATTTCTGTTTTTGCAATTCACAGAAGCTTTGATTTAAAAGTATGAAAACTATAAAAACCTTTCTACATTAAGACTAAATCAGGTTTAATATTTAAGTTCCCGCAGTTAACAGACACGAAGCTGCAAGTCTTTACAAAAACCATACAAGTATAACTAAATTGTACTAAACGGGTCAAGAAAACCACAAAATTATTGTTATAGGTACGATTGGGTGGATATGTGTTAAACAAAGGTTTTAAATTTAATTATTTAAAAAAGCTAGATCGCTGAGTACTAATAAATGATGAAATAAGTCGTTATTTCAATTTCTCAATGAAAATGCTTAATCACCATTTATGACAATAGCACAAAGGTAACATAACCGAGTTTGATTTAATCAACAGGATGACAAACAAAAAGAAATGAAGGTTACTTGTCAATTTTTCCTGTCGAGGAAAGTAAGATTGCAAGACGATATACTGATACCTTAATAATACCTAGGACCAAAGAGCGAAAATCTTTGAATACTTCATTTTCACGGACCATTGAAGTTACAAAAATCACAGACAAAAAACCTACATATATACTGCTTAGTAAGAAGAATAAGACAATACACAAAAAATTCTCTGTATTCGTTTAACCAGCACTACAAACTTTTTCACGCCTATCTTTAAAATATCAAATTTTAACGTTTTTTTTTGGAGCCGCCTATAACAGTTTTCCTATTGAGGCCCATTCGTCTGTATAAAGTGGTCAACATTTGAAGCCTTATTAATGAACAGAAAGAATTTTATGACTGAAGGTTAACTGAGAATATGATATGGACTTAACAAAGTATTTTACTCAAATCCTTTCCATTTTAACAATTGTTGGGTGGTAGTTTCATGTTAAAACATCATCAATTCAGTTAAGAAGGATGAAATGGATTATCAGATTTAAACAGTTTTAACTCTTTATTTAAACCATATATCCGATATGACCTATTATTCTTTCAAAGTGAACCTATTGCACTTATGTTACCAGAACAAGCTTCTGCTCCGACAGCAATTTAAATCCTTCAATTAACAGAAAGAAAACACTTTTATATAAATTTATAAACTAAAAATTCAAGATCTGGCACTATAAACAAATTTTATCTACAAATTTTGACTCACATCAAGCTGAAGTTCAGCTGGCCTAATGGTTTCAAAGGAGATTTTTTTTTTAAATTATGTAGAAGCTAAAAATATATGGCTGTGTCTTAGTTATTAGATGAAAAATTATGCTAACTATATCTGAAAATGTCTGAGTCTTCCAAGGAAGACATGTGTCGCCTGCGCACGTCAATTTTTACTAAAGATATTAAAAACTTTCTAAAAATGAAATATATATGCACACCTTTCCATTAAGGTTAATGCACAGAGAGTTTCATCAAATTGCTTTGAGCAGTTTTGGAGTAGTTGAGGATAGAAGTTTTGACCCCCCCCCTTTTTTTTTTGCAAAAATGTCAATTTGTACAAAAATTTTTTTTTATTTTCTAAAAATGAAATATACATGCACACCTGTGCATTAAGGTTAATGCACAGAGAAAGTTTAATCAAATTCCTTTGAGCGGTTTACAAGTAGTTGAGGATAGAAGAAAAGTGTGACAGCGCAAGACGCAATATGCAATACGAAGCAAGACGACAGATAGTGATCCCTATGTGTCGACACAAGAATATTCAACCATGTAAGTTGTCTAACAAACATGCATTACAGGAATAAGACATGCATTTTTAACACCATAAATGCTTCATATCAAGTTGAGTTCATCGGGCCATGAAGTTTTCAGGGCAGAAAGTTATGAATCTCAACCAATCAAAAAATATGAACTGTTTTTTAGCAGCCATCTTTTACCAGGCTACCACATGCAAAGTTTATAAAGGTCCTTTCACAGAGGATTCATACCAAGATTCAATCAGATGGAAATTTTAGTTATCTAACCAGGACAAAATATGCAAACTCTTTTCTGTTATTTTTTGTCCGTGTTCTGTCAGTGGGTTGCTTTGATTGCTTGGTATGTCATTCAGTTGACCTTTCCTGTTATCCATTTTGTTGTTTAGTTAAACTATGTAATTATTTCTCCCATAGATGCTTCATACACAGTTTCAGTATATTTAGCCTTGGGGTTTCAAAGGAGAAGATCAAAATGTGAAAAGTTAATTGAAAAGGGAGAATTTGACGGACTTTGGAGCAGGGTGGGCTAAAATCATTTAGTGCTTGCCTGTGTTGTAGACTGTTGTTCTGGCTTGTCAACTGTGTGGACTGTTGTACCCACATTAGGACCCCTTGAGGACTGTCAACCTTTTTCCATGTTTAATCCTACAGGATGTTGTCTCAAAGTAACTTATTCGATATTCTTATTTTCTATCTGTGACTGAAAATCTATTTCTACCCGAAAATCCCATGTTTTTTCATTACCATACTATTTTTCACCAAAATGAAAACTGCCATATTGTCATTTGACTTCTGGTTAAACTGTTTTGCATATATATGTATTTATCTCTATAACATTCAGAAATTTAATGTAAATCTGAAATCAGCTATACTAAATACTGACATCTGAAATTTGGAAGAAACAGGACATGATCATTAGCTTTGATTAAGGAACAAACTCTATTTTGTTTTTAAACAAGAGTTGACACACAAAAATGTCTCGCCTGTCGTGCATGAAAGTAAATGCTATCAGACATATTGCATACAGTATTCGAAAAACAGGCCAAAACACAAAACTGAACTATAACCACTGAACCATGAAAATGAAGTCAAGGTCAGATGACACCTGCCAGTTGGACATGTACACCTTACAATCCTTCCATACACCAAATATAGTAGACCTATTGCATACAGTATTCGAAAAACAGGCCAAAACACAAAAACATAACTATAACCACTGAACCATGAAAATGAGGTCAAGGTCAGATGACACCTCCAGTTGGACATGTACACCTTACAATCCTTCCATACACCAAATATAGTAGACCTATTGCATACAGTATTCGAAAAACAGGCCAAAACACAAAAACTGAACAATAACCACTGAACCATGAAAATGAAGTCAAGGTCAGATGACACCTGCCAGTTGGACATGTACACCTTACAATCCTTCCATACACCAAATATAATAGACCTATTGCATACAGTATTCGAAAAACAGGCCAAAACACAAAAACTGAACAATAACCACTGAACCATGAAAATGAGGTCAAGGTCAGATGCCAGTTGGACATGTACACCTTACAATCCTTCCATACACCAAATATAGTAGACCTATTGCTTATAGTATCTGAGATATGAACTTGACCACCAAAACTTAACCTTGTTCATTGATCCTTGAAATTGGGTCGAGGTCAATTGAAAACTGTCTGGCGGGGATGAGGACCTTGTAAGGTACGCACATACCAAATATAGTTATCCTATTACTCATAATAAGAGAGAATTTAATACTACAAAAAATCTTAACTTTTTTTTGAAGTAGTATCTGAACCATGAAAATGAGGTCAAGGACAATGTACATATGACAGACGGAAACTTCGTAACATAAGGCATCTATATACAAAGTATAAAGCATCTAGGTCTTCCATCTTCTAAAATATAAAGCTTTTAAGAAGTTAATTAACGCCGCCGCCGCTGCCGAATCACCATTCCTATATCGAGCTTCTACGACTAAAGTCGCAGGCTCGACAAAAATGAATTTGCAAGTTCCCAAACATTGATAGGTGCAGATAGATTATGAAAAATTCCAACTTTAGTAAAGGTCCCACAGCTCTAGCCAATTCAAAAGCAGGCATAAGAGAAATATGGGACTTTTATCTTTGAAATTACAAAATGACTAAATCTTCATTTTTTACAAATTCTTTTCATTAAAGGTCACTGATTACCATGCATATAGTAAATATTCCTCCATCTAGATTACATTTCACTCTGCTCTTTATTCCAAATATAAATAGTCAGAAGCATTAAACAAATGCCTTGAGAAAACTTTTGATTAAACCACAAGATTAAACTCAAAATTATCTTTTTAACAGCCTCTGTCATATGAATAAAAAAATCAAAAATAGAAACTTGACTTTATCATCCATTATAGTAAACTAAAATAAACTTTCTATTGATCCCCAAAGAAAAGCAAGACATTCGATGAAAACTAACTATTCCTTCAATCTTTTGACGGCCGTCCAATGGAACGTTTTAGTTATTTCACCATTGCATTACAAAAAGAAATTCCAAAAGAAAAGGATCAATTAAGTTTAATCAAGCAAGCAAGCGATGCGATCCAACTAAATCAATTTTCAATCTGGATTTATTTCCCTTCATTTTTAATTGTTTTCCGAATAAAGCGTGATCATACTAAAAATACAATCATTCTATTTTATTTACCGATTACGATGTTGGATACACTGTGATGCATCAGACTGAAATGTTTGATTCTGTAGGCGTCTCTGACGATCAGAAAGACATCTGCCTTTAGAATTTTATTTTAGGTTTAGCACTAATAATGTACAATTATTCATATAACTGTTATAACTGATATTTTTCTCTAGACTACATGATTACAATACTGCATTAGGACCAGGCCATAATGAGATTTTGAGCATTTGTATTATCTATAAGGCTGACATGACAAAGTTTGTTTCTAAAAAATAGAAAGTAAAATAAACAGTCAGAGCCTTGACATACAATCACATCCTAACATTTTTAGGAGAAGAGGGGTTCTTTTTAACATCAAGGACAAATGTTTCTAAGTTAAGATATATTTCATTTTAACTAAATTGTTTCTAAAAAGGTGTAGAAAGTAAAATAAACAGTCAGAGTCTTGACATAAAATCACATCCTAACTTTTTTTGGAAAAGTGAGGTTCTTTTTAACATCAATTGTTTGTTTGTTTAGTTGGGGTTTTACGTCATTTTCAGCACATTTGACTATTTCACGACGGCCAGTTTTTATTGGTGGAGGATGCCGGAGTACCCTGAGAGAACCACTGACCTTCGGTAGGAAAATTGGCAATTCTTGTCAATTAAGTCGAACATACCCCGCCACGGGTGAGATTCGAACTCACAACCTCAGCGTTGACAGACTAGTGATCATTAGTAACCATGAACTAGAGGCTCTCAAGAGCCTGTATCGCTCACCTGGATTTAACTTTCCACCTTGAGCAGACCTAAAAATTTAAGTGTTGCAGTCAATTTGGCTGGTTTTTCTATAGGATTCTGTGTTAAACTAATTTCAGCTGTGGCAGCCATCTTGGTTTAGTCCAGGTCAACGGATACATTTCTAAAAGAGAACCATCTAAGGACCATTTCTGCTAAGTCTTGTTCCAACTGGCTAAGCGGTTTCAGACAAGAAGATTTTTAACTGAATTCTTCTATAGGGTCCAATATTTAACAAAGTTCGGTGTGGCAGCCATCTTGGTTGACAATCCACGTGATCGGACAAATTTCTGAAAGAGGATCTCCTAAGGACCAATGCTGCCAAGTCTGTCTCCAATATGTCAAGTGGTTTCAGACAAGAAGATTTTTCAATTAATTTTTCCATAGGGCCCTATGTTAAACTAAGTTCTGCTGTCGCGGCCATCTTGGTTGACAGTCTGGGTCGTCGCACAAAAATTCTGAAAGAGGACCATCTAAGGACCCATTGCTACCAAGTCTAATTCTAATTGACTTAGTGGTTTCAGACGAGAAGATTTTTGAGTGAATTTCCCATAGGGTCCTATGTTAAACTAAGTTCTGCTGTGGCGGCCATCTTGGTTTACAGTCCACGAAATTTGACACATTTCTGAAAAAGGACCTCCTAAGGACCAATGCCGCCAAGTCCTGCTCCAATATGTCAAGTGGTTTCAGACAACACAATTTTTCAATGAATTTTCCTATAGGGCCTATGTTAAACTAAGTTCAGCTGTGGCGGCCATCTTGGTTCACAGTCCGGGTCATCAGACACACCTCTCTAAGAGGACCATCCAAGGACCATTGCTGACAAGTCTGGTTCCAATTGGTCAAGTGGTTTAAGGCAAGAATATTTTTCAATGAATTTTCCCATAGGGCCCTATGTTAAACTAAGTTCGGCTGTGGCGGCCATCTTGGTTAACAGTCCGGGTCATTGGACATATTTCTGAAAGAGAACTTCCTAAAAACCATTACTGCCAACTTTGGTTCCAACTGGCCTTGTAGTTTCATATAAGAAGGTTTTTGAAATTCACCCCCCTCCCCCTTTTTTTCTATTTTTAGTAACAGCAGCCATGGAAGTCGGGGATGCCAGACATAAGTTTGGAAGGGGGCCAGCCAAGAACCATTCCACCAAAGTCTGGTCTCAATTGGCTCAGTGGTTTGAGAGGAAAAGATCTTAAAAGCAAAGTTTACGCTGAATGCCGTCTTTAAAGGGCAAAAACTCCTATAAGGGGTCAATCAACGATTTTGGTCATGTTGACTTATTTGTAGATCTTACTTTGTTGAACATTTTTGCTGTTTACAATTTGTCTTTATCTATAATAATATTCAAGATAATAACCTAAAACTCCAAAATTTCCTTAAAATTAAAAATTCAGGGGCAATAACCCAATAAAGGGTTGACCGATTCGTCTGAAAATTTCATGACAGGTAGATCTTGACCTGATGAACATTTTTACCCCATGTCAGTTTTGCTCTAATTGCTTTAGTTTTTGAGATATAAGACAAAAACTGCAGTTTACCCCTATGTTCTATTTTTAGCCATGTCGGCCATGTTGGTTGACAGGCGGGGTCATCGGACACATTTTTTAAACTAGATACCCTAATGATGCTTGTGGCCAAGTTTGGTTCAATTTGGCCCAGTAGTTTCAGAGGAGAAGATTTTTGTAAAAGTTAACAGACGACGACGACGGACGACGACGGACGACGGACGCCAAGTGATGAGAAAAGCTCACTTGACCCTTTGGGTCAGGTGAGCTAAAAACTACCTAGACCACAGATTTGCCACCGAGGCACCTTAAACATCAAGGACAAATGTTTCTAAGTTAAGATATATTCATTTTAACTAATGTACACCGATAAATACTTATTTCCACTTGGTAGAAGACCTGCTAATAGTAAGAAGCACGGATGTGTTAGGGCAACACAAAGAACCCTACATACAGACAAATTGCTATAATAAAACAAATCTAAAATGCATACCGGGTACTTTATATATCTATGTATCTAACCTCTTCAGAAAATTGGAAAAACATAATGACCAAATATAGGAGTATTAATGCCATCAAAAGAGATGACCAAGTTTTGATTTACAGTTTTAATCTGTTCTAACCTCGGCTGCTTGAGCAGATATGTCATAATTCTTTCTGAATTTACTAACTCTGCCTTAATATACATTTTTACCTCAACTGTATTATTAATAAACTGAATATAAAAACAAAGTACTATAAATACCAATTTGTCATCTATCTTAAACTAAAAAGCCAATCTGAATAGTATAAAAGTCTGAATTCACAATGAATGATTCTGATAATAGTTTTGATGGGCAAGATATGCATATTTGATCAAATTAGGATTCATCAGTTGTGCTCAAGGCCGAAAATATTGACAGACAAATTACCAAAATGACCCAAAGAGTAATTAACAATCTAAAGTTGGGGCTATCAACATATTAAAAGTGATACTCTTCAATGGCATTAATCATTAGAGAGAAATAACCGTATATATTTGATTTAACATAGAGAAGCCTTTAATTCTTATCCAAACACATTCTTTTAAAGCTAAACTTCATTTTTTGACTTTCAGTTTGCAGTTGGAATATTTCACAATGCTAAATAGGCAAAACACAGCCTATCTATTTCACATTCAGTAACCATAATGAAGTATAAGGTTACTTTAACTAATGTCAAAGAAATTTCCGATTTCTTCTGTGAAAGGCTATAATCAAATTTCATTGCAAACTAAATGTCAAGAAGGACAGTCGTATCGGCACTTCTATGTTAGACTATCTACATTAAATCTTAATAAAAATTTGGTCCTTGTGGACTGCTTGTTTGGACCCTTAACTAAAATAAAAATTCCAGAGTATTTTTAATACAAACCTATTACTATGACTTTAAGGTCCTGTTGATATATCAACTAGGCTTTGATTGGTTTTAGCTGATAGATGCATTAAGAAATAACTTAATTTGACCCTTTCTGACCTCTTCTTTAATTACTGATCACAACCAAAGTTCTGAAACATCTAATTCCTATCCTTGTGATTTAAAGCTACTCTACATGTATGATTAAAACCATAAAAATTGGATAATTAAAATCAATGGCAAGTAAGCATGCTCAAAATGGAAATTAGACAAAAAAATTATACTTATAAGCAGTTAAAAGATATCTGTGAAACAGAGAAGGATATAATGAAACACTATGTGGTCTAGTTTTAGTTACTTTCGGTTAAAGCTTTTTTATTTTTATTTTTTTTACTTTGATTAGGGACAAAAATGAAAAATAATGTGATTTTAATACATTCCATGAAAATGATGTTTTTTTATTGTTTTTGTTTTTGTTTTGTTCAAATCTATAATCATTGAGTGTAATCAGCCAAAATTGTATATAAAATTTGTTTCAATGCAGATGTTTTAAGAGCGTCAATATTGACCAGATACAGGTTTTAATCCAGGTGATGTTTAATTTTAGGAAAAATTCCGTTAAGAAGAGTTAAGTGTTGAAACAAACATCAAATTTAAAAACAATAAATTGTGTGCCTGCCTTGGTTTGTGGCATTAAAATATAATGTCAAAGGTTATGTGTTTCTTTTTGTTGTTTGTGTAGCTTGGAAAAGTTTCCATTTGCAACATTTTGTAGATTTAGTTGAATTAATTCAAAACTTTTTTAAACTGAACCAAAGCTGGCCATGCAAAAGATGTTCAAAGACATCTTACAGCACTTTTAGCATTCCGATCACTGAGATCTAGTCCCCGTAAGTCCTTTAATTTCTAAATGGAAGACTTATTCTCCAGTGCTTTATGCATTAATGTCAGAACGAGTTTTCCATACATATAGCTAACTCTAATACATGCAGACATAACACTTTTTCCTTATTAAACTGAACTTATAGCACAAACAATAGCAGCGTGACTCCAAAGCATGTATTGCCAAACAATACAATACACAAATTAATACAAAAGGTCAGCTCAGCCCCAAAGGGTAAACAAACAATTACATACGTTGCATGATTATGAAGTCATTCTTAGGTAGGCAATGGTAACAAAAGAACGTGGAATCTGATTATTGGAATAACAAACTCAAAACTCAATATACAGATTCCGTAGGGACAAATACAAACTCATCACCAATTCAACAAATGGACGTAATGAGACCCATTCTTTCCATATATGATGATTTAATTTGTGCCTGCCGCGGAAATTCTCTCGTCCCATTTGTCTGACCAAATAAAATTTGCTTTATGAAATCCAAATCATCGTGGCTTGGGTACCATAGGTTGTAATCAGTCTTTGTTAGCTTTTTTCGCATCGATTAAATATATCATTTTGAAATATCATTATTAAAATAAAGGACATGATACAATTCCAGAAATATTGCATAATAATTGGGTTCCTACAGATGAAAGATAATGATCTCGTTGGACAGACTTCAGTTTAATAGGAAACAAAAAAACTGGCATTAATAAATAAACCTTGCCCAATAAAAGATCGCCCTGTTATCGGATATATTCTATTACAAAAAGGATTACTCAAAGTAATTGGATCGTCTTTCACTTTCATCAACAGGCAATGAATACAATCCAGACTATTAAATTCTAATATAAATTATCAACTGCTTGAACAAACTGACTGTAGGTTTCCATAATCAAATTAATGTTTGTATAGCTGAAAAAAAAATAGTCAGTACATTGCATTTTTGAAATTTATAGACAAATGCATCTCTATTCCATCATTCGGTCCAAATTGTTTAAACTTTAAACACAGTACAAAAAGATTTGCACAATTTAGAATAAATAACGTATTTTTCATAGAAAACGAAATTTTGCCGGTTAAAGTACCATATATACAAAAACAGATCTGATTAAGAATTGAAATTTCACAAGCTGTACAATTTTGGCTTTTACAAAGTTATTACACTTATATCCATGGGCAAATTGAATCTGGAGAGAACACTGATGAAAACTGAACCCCAAAGGCCAAGGAGATGGGTGAAGTAATTCGTAATGGATATGGGTGCTACTTTAGAACCACAGCTGGATCCATGCTACAGAACAAGTTACCAGAAACTCCAAGAATCTAGCAATTTAAGACAGTATATATGGTCAATGAAAAAATTTGCATATATTGTTTCTTCTATAGTTTTTAAGAGGATTTGACTACATCCAAAGCACTGGTTTTGCGTGATTAAACCCATGCAGACACTGCCCTCTCATCCAGTTATCGACATCCATACTGCTGATTTTTGAAAATAACATACAGTACCTTTTTGTATTGAATTAGGTCAACATATCAAAGGGCAAAGCAGCATTGATTAAATCAAATAAAAGCTCTGGCCTTGATACTTAACAACTTTTTCTGGATCAATGACACAAATTCAATACATATTAGACTAATTTTTCAAAATCAGCCAAAATTAAGTTAATCTGTGGAAAATTAATTCTTCATATCATTGGCCTACTCACTACATTTTTCATTCTGATTTTTCAATCAACAGAATTCATTAGGAAACAATGATTATTGCTAGGAAGTCCAATTAGAGAGAAATACATAAAAATCTATCTTAATTCAATACATGGTGTTTATATGACTAGCAAGATCTAGGAAAACAAGACTACAATTAAGACATTGATTTTCTATGTTTAACCCTGCTGTAGAAAATCAACAATTGTCCCATGTTAATCTGATTCTGGTATATATTTTTTGGTGCATGCTATCAGCTACATTGAACATTACTTAAAGTATTTCCATCGATTTATTTATCTGGTTCCTAGTCTGAACTGTACTTTTCTTCTGAATTCAATAGATTGAAAAAAAATTTGTCATATATAAATAACTACAGTACTGGGAGATTATCACATGGGACACTCTGAAAATACAAAAATATACAGCCAAAACCTGCCACTGTGGTTGTCATTGGTAGCTTTCTCTATATCTAAGCTCATTTTAAATATTTGTTCAAGAATAATAGAGTTTTCCAGAAGATCGACAAGAACCAACTTCTTCACAAGGAAATATTAACAACACACTTCTGTGAAGATTCATATTCTCTACAAAGCCAAGATTTTCTCACATATAAATAAAACATCCAATCTATCTTATATATTCATCCATTTCAGGTCCCACAAAGTTAAAACCAATGATTGATTTACTTTTTGCTTCTTTAAATCCAGAAATTACTGGCTTAGTTGACTTGGATTCTAGGCTATATTGTAGTTGGGGATCACAGACAGAACCATTGACCTACAGCAGGAAAACGTGATCCTTGTCAATTGAGATCTTGCAGTGAGCTAGATTCAAACAATACAACCCCAATGTTGATATGCATTAGTGGTAAATAGTACTCATCAGTTGTTATGACGACCCACCCAGACTACTTGGCCATCTTACCACCTCAGAAATGTAATTTTGTTATTTGGTGTCAATGGACCAAATCATAATAGAACACTAAGTTAACTAAAGTCCTGCAATCTCATTTATCTTGGATTTCCAATCACTTCCAAAGTAACAACACTTGGATAGTACATATAAACGAACATTCATGAAAAAGTTCAATCCAAATAAAAAAGTAGATTCACAGAAGAAAATCTTTTAAATTTAATAAATCATTAAAGCACATTTCAATTTTTAAATACATTTTACCATATGGTTCAATGATAACGAAGGCAGATTTTGGTGGCCATCTTGGATTTCTGATCAGTATTAAAGTAACAACTTGTAAATGATCTTTAGAGAAACATATCTGTAAAGTTTGAGTTCAATCAAGTATTCATTCTTGAGAAGAAGTTTTTCAAAATTCAGCAAACCATAAATTAGAATGGGCTATGGTGGCCATGTTATACAACCAATCAGGACCAAAAATAAGACGTCCTGATGGAGCTTCTCTTCTAAGTTTGCCTAAATTCTGTTAATTGGTTCTCAAGGAGATCAAAACATTAAAAGTTGATGGAGGGACAGACCACAAACACCAAGTGATGGCATTAGATCACATTTGCCGTTGCCTTCCTTCCACCAGATGAGCTAAATGATTTTCGAGGTGAACCTTGCAATTATTATAATCCATGTATTAATTTTTGCTACATATATTTTTTGTAGCCTCTTGCATTAATTTATCATATTAATGTGTGTCTAATTTTTGTTCATTATAATATATGCACACATTAATTTTTGAATCTATAGTAAATTTGTAATTGTCTTAACCTTGACGGAAATATTGTTAAAATACAATAAAAATGTTATAAACTGGACATTAATTTCTAATTAAAGCCACATATGTCTATCGTAATCTTGTACTTTGTTAAACAGCTTATTTTTCAACATAAATGACAGTTAAAGAGAGATTTTGATTTTAAAATCTGATCTTAAAAATGACTAAAATTTCAAAAAGAAGATTGAACTGAATATTGGATTAAACAAGATCATTATCAAAGCAAAAATGTTGAGAAATGTAACTGAAAATCTTGACAAAAAGTACAGTCAAACTTCAATAGCTCGAACTCTATCGAATACCACCTGTGGCTTGAACCATTTGGAAAGTAACTTTTAATTTTCTATTTATTTTCATGTTACAAAAGCCCCAGTTTCTCGAACACCGATTTCTCGAAAAATCAATAAAAAAACTTCAGTCCTGATAATGATAAAATGGTGCATTTTACCATGGAAAACTCAAAATTAATAATTGAATGGACACGTGTGTTACATGATATTTACAGGTGAGCATCTACATCTAACAATCTCAGCTTTGATAAGAAAAGGTTAGTCTGACAGGTAAATGTTTACATTACGTTGTAATAAAGATGTTATGATTACTGTTAATTAGTGATTAACATACTTAATTCATAATTTAAACATATTTTACGGCAATTATCAGCTTTACAGTCTATAAAGCTATGGCACTTGGAATTTTCGGTATTGGAACAAACTTCATTAACTCGCACTACCGATAATGAAGACATATTTCGATGGTCCCTTGGAGTTTGAGCCACCTAAGTTCTACTGTATATCAATACTTGACAAGGCAACGGAAATTTTCAGTAGTGGAACAAACTTCAGCAACTTGAACTACTGATAATTCAGACATATTTCGATGGTTCAATCTATACTTGACAAGGGCTTATCATAGTATTCTATATGTTTTACTTCAATGGGCATATTTCTCCATTATGTGTCTATAGTGAAAAGTTCTCCCTCTTAATGAGAGAGGTGGGATTCAGCAAAGAGAATCGTAAGCCCATTTCTACCTTGAAACCTAGTAACTGTACACACACACAAACATAATCTCTAACTGAACTGATTGATTAAGAGTTAAAGCCACAATGATGCTAAACATTGAAAGTTACACTGACGCTCTCTAATCCGATGTAAATTTCCTACAAAAGGTCAGTCACCAGGTTCTCTCTGAGTTCTCTGGCTTCCTCCACCAATAAAAACTGGCTGCCGCAAAATAGCCAAATGTGCTAAAAACGGCGTAAAACCCTAACTAAACAAACAAACAAATCTAATCAGATGTATGAAAAATAGCAACATTTATGCAATGGTCTTCATATAATATACCGGTACTGTCAACTGAATTTCCACAGAACAGAAGTTTCAATGATAAATAAACTTTTATGCTAGAACTACAGACCAACACACCATAAAAATCTTTAAACCATTTTTTTATTACAATTACTAATAGGTAAATGAAACAAACACTTGACTGCGTTTACTACCATTCAAGCAACTTGAGTTCACTCTTGAGCAATATTGAACAAAAATTAAGCCCAATCAATATCGGAAATTACAGAGCATATATATTAAACTTATCCATAATTCATAAATGATAGTTTTTTAATATTCAGCCAAATAAACCTTACCATAATAGAGAGTTGGTCTAAAAATAATAAAATAATTGGTAAAAGCTGATCGAAATAACTCTTGTTGACAAGATATATAGACAAAAAGTCTGGATGAAATAAAAGTGGAAAAGGGGAAATGACTATTTACAGTACATTTTTCTTAAATGGTGAAAAAAATATGAAAAAAAAAAATCACAATCATTCAAAACATAAAAAATATGTCTACATATTTTAGGGGTCAATTCCATGCCCAATAACCAACCTCTTGCACTTCTCCATCAAAAAATCCCAGCTGATATAATACATCTGGTCCTATTTCTTTTTACTTTCTAATGAACTTTACAGATATAAAGAGGACAAATATACCCCAGGACCAAACCAAAAACACAATCCATTAGACAGATAAACCCGGGAAGACAAATGAACAAAAACAAGCACAACAAATCAACACTGAAAACAAAAAAACAATGATGACATGAACTCCTATAAAAATCAGGAGTATAAAGCTGTTTCTGTCTTAATTTGTTGCATTCCACATTGAAGGCTTCAAGCTATTTTGCTTAAACTGAGACTTCTGGTTATGTTTTCAATTTTGTTTTGTTTTGTTTTGTTTTTTTTTTTTTTTACATTATTATTGCACTGGTAGTTACACTGCTGTCCTACTACTGCAGTTGAATCAACATATGAATTTCTACAAAAATACTTTTTCAACACCAAAACTTTTCTGTGAAATCCTTTTAAAGGGTAAAGCTAAGATCTGGCTAAAAATAACAAAATTAATATTTTTTCTACAAATATTTGGTTGCTCAATCACCCCAGCATCCCCACAAGTCAGATCTCCTGAGACCTAGTGGGTGTCCCGTGCCTTCAATAGGACAAATTACCCCTGAATTCTAATATGTCAGGCAAAAAATATGAATTTCAGCTAATTTGATACTTCAAACAACAAGTAATAAATTGTTTTAGTTGGATTTGTCTGAAGAGACTCTCGACCTTCGACACATATTCACAAGTAATGAAGTTGGGTTCAAACTCACAACTTCTGAGAGGCTAATGATAATTAGTAGTTACAAAAAAACTGAATTCCAGTAACCAAGTTCAAACATATGCATACATACCGGTAAACAAATATATGTACATGAACAGGCGAGAAATGCTCGGTAAACATCACATTTCTACCCATTTCTAAGGCTCATACAAATGAGCTATATATTTCCTGACAATATTGTTTAACCTGCAACACTAACTTTTTATCTGTTTTAGAGAAAGAGCACAAAATATGACATTATTAGCCGTTTTGAAGTAGGATCATTATTGGCATGTAATTTCTGGGGAAACATGACGTCATAAACATTGTGAACCAGAACACAATATAAACTATCACTGAATGTGAGGTCAATAGTAAAAGGAGACTTTATTAGGCTACTGACCCAATGTTGAAAACAATATATGGCAGGCTATATTGGTCGCAGGATAAATAACATTTCACCATTTATAAAACCATACAAGTTTTGGCTTTATCCCATGACATACTGTATAGTTCTGGATATTTTACTTTTAGAGAACTCGTCCAGACTAATCAGTCTATACAGGAAACAATGATCTGATAAAACACTAGTCATCACTGACAACATAATGGAATCTCAGACTTGGTTGGTTGTAAATTGTCACAACATTGCTGTCAATCTCCCCTTGGACATTGAAAATTTCCTCATGTTAAAAATGTGGCAAGTTCTAAAATATGTCTCCCAAAAGATAAGGTATATTATCTGTTTTCTGACATTTTCGGAAACCATTCAAATCCCTAGACACAACATTCAATGAATATCGAAAGCCAAATGAAAAAATGCCTCGAAAGACTGAAATCTTAATAAAAACTAGAGATTGTGTGTGTGTAAGACACAGATGCCCAGTCCTCCTGCACATCAAATTCACATCTATTCTTTTATGACAGGAAATCATTTTGAGAATTATATAAATATATGAAAGTTACTTGGTTTTTTTGGTGGAGTCCATGTTGTTCATATGTTTTTAGTTTTTAATTGAAATGCATGTATTGTTTTGGTCTTGTCTTCGTTCTTCTCCGGAGTTTGTCAGTTGTTTCGTTTTTTTCCCTCCGAATATCCCATTGGTATTTCTTGACTTTACTTACTTATATATCATGCTTAAAATTACTTTTACCCAATTAAGAATAATGAATCTATAGTACTAAATTCTGTTTCTGACATAAGGACCCAAACAATAAAAAAAAATTTAAATGTTGCCATTATTGTTGGTCATCTGTACTGAACTTAAGAAGATAATTGTAGTTAGAAAATATCACTGATATATTATCACAGGTTTTTGTAGAAATAGACTAAAATGAGAAAATTTAATCAAAGTCACTCTACCATAAAATGTAGGTCATAGTGATTCAAATGTAGCTGAGCTGTGTTGTACTATGTGACTTTAACCGTAAAATATTATTAATACATTACAATAGGTTCTTTAATAATATACCTAAATGCAAAAATTTTACCTAAAAAGTCACTCAAGCATAAAATATAGGTTATGGTGACTCATATGTTAATGACTTTTGTTATACAATATAAGATGAATTAATAGGTATAAAATCATTGATATGTCTCAATGGACTTAAATGCAAAAGCTTAACCAAGTCACTCAAAATGTGGGTCATAATGACCCAACTATTGGAAAATGCATTATATACTGTATCATTGATATAGCACATGGATTCATACGCTATGAAATTTTTTACAGGTATAAATTTATTATAGTCTCTCATGCATTAAATGTAGATCAAACTGACCCAAAAGTTCCTCATCTGTGTTCAGTGTTATAAGAGGACTGTTGTGGTTTAATATCATTGATATATATAAATGGGTTTCTGAGAAATGGAAACGCAAAAACTTATCCAAGCCACACAGACAGACAAGGGTAAATCTATATTTGTGGACGGAGCATAACATAAAAATATCCTGTTTATTTTTCCTTTATATGGTATTGCCATTTCATCGTGATTTTTCCTCAACTTCTACAATTCTGACTGAAATATACCTGTAATCTTTAATGTAAAAAATTGGGCATGTTAACCACACAAAACCCTGTGTGACACAGATAACAAGAAGCTGTCTGAGTGATATCGAACCCAATTTTAATTCATCACTCTTTGGAGCTGGCCGACCTCCTGCCTGCTGTACTTTGAAAAACTAACTAGACTTTTGGTGTTGGAAAAATAGGTTAAAAATTTACCTTTAATGTTTCGTAAAGTCTGATAATATTTGGATGACGAAGCTGTCCCAGAATTCTGAACTCTCTCTGCAAATTCTGTAGTACATATTCCTCTTTGATCTTTCTTGTATCTATTATTTTTATAGCCACCTGAAAAAAAAACCACTACGTTTAAAGTGTTTCTTTTTCATTTTGTCATCTAATATATTTCGGTTTTAAATTCATTTAAAGTCAAAAAAATGTTCTGTGTTCCATTGTCTTTTAAGAAATCTCTTATAAATGATTCAGACTTTGAAAAGGGGACTAAGGACTCAAGAAGTTAAGTTTCAATTGGCCTAGTAGTTTAAAAGGAAAATATTTTTAAACATTGTTTGGCAAATTTTTCAATTTATAGTAACAGTGGCCATACTGCTTGGAGGTCTGGACACAGGAGACAAAAATTTGAAAGGGGACCAACAAAAAGACCATTCTACTAAATTTGGTTTCAGAGATGATTTTTAAATGGAAATTTATGACAATGGATACACAATTATGGCAATAAGTTACATATGCATGTCCTTTTGTTCCAAGTCAGTTAAAAAAGGACTGAGAAATATATCATAGCAATCTTAAGAATGTGTTATACCAATAAATAAAAAAAAATTGCATCTTGTTTTTCTTTTCTTCTTTTTTTGGAGTGGACCTAAAATCAAAATGAATTAACTTCAGATGAAAGACATCAACAACCTAACACATGTTACTCAATAATTACACAAAAATAAAAACGAATGCGAACAACATTACAGTGCATGCGGTCCCAGGAAAGATACAGCCAGAGTTTTCCTTTACAATTAGAAACAATATTGATTTCAATAGACAAACACTTCTCAATACATAAAAGAATTTCTGAAGCATGTTGGCATGTATTAATACTGTAAATATTAATCTCAGAAGCACAGATTGTTTCATTAGAAAAACAGGTTTTTGTAAGCAAAGGGATTTCATCCTCTGTCAACTCCCAGAACAGATCTAAATGAAGTGAGAAATGTTATTGAAAATCCTACAGCAAACAAAACCCAAAGTCTCTGATTGTTTGGTTAAAGCAGTTTTTCAATATTGATGCAAGATATTGAGCAAACATTTGGTGAGTACACAGATCTCTGTTACGCACATCTGAGTATAATAGAAAGCCTATTTACATAATTTTCAGGATGGAAAAAAGGCTTTTAAGTCGAAATCACTGGGGGTTTCTGAGAGTTACTAAACGTCCATCAGCCATATTAATAAATACTACTTGTATTGATTACTTTGTGACAAGACAAGTTTCCATAGAAATCTAACAACTAGAATCGCAGTAAAAATGTTTATTACAGAATACAGTCCTTTTCACCTAAAAATTATCTCTGAATTTCAAAAAGTGCATATTCAGTGGTTAAGAAATAAATGATTAATAAACAGAACCTACATTTATTCTAGGTCTAAGATTTTGTTCTGGACTGAAGAAATCACTACCAATTTCAGATAAACAGAAATTAATATGAATTTTTGATTTCTCAGTAAAATTAAAGAATAAACTATAGTGCGTTCAGTTCCCCGTAAATGCTCTTTACAGGGCATTTTTACCCTGTTTGAACAAATCATGATATGGGAGAAAACCGAGAGTTTCCAAACAGTGATGAACTGTGCAATTAGTACAGATGAAACCTGACACCTGTACTTTTGGCATATACTCACAATGAATTAACATCAAAATATACAAAGTGTCAAAATGTACATTTTTTTGCATGTCATTACTCCATTTTCAAGTTTTCACCCCATTTTTTCTTTAAAGTGGATTAAAAATTTCCATAGGAATATTCTGTTTATTTAGGGTCACCCCATTTTTTCTTTAAAGTGGATTAAAAAATTCCATAGGAATATTCTGTTTATTTAGGGTCAGAAATGTAAATATTTCATTTTTAAGACCAAAAAGCCAAAAAATAAGTACAGTGACCAACATTTTTTATTTCATATCTCTATGAAGCTCATCAGTACCTACTACCTACCTACACTTATGTAAAACATTATGCATATATGAAAATGTTAATTTGGTATCATTACACCATAACTGGGATTATCTGCCGCAATTAATTAGATCTTTTCTACTTTTTTTGTTATCTCCTAACTTCAGGTTAAATCTTGATAATGTCAGGTCAAACATTGTAAAGTTGTTGATAACTTCCAGTGATCTGCCATTGCTATTAGCTGGTCATGCAGTTTTCTACAGACCTCTGCAGCATGAGATAGGCATAGGGAAATACGGTAATTTGGGAAAATTTTGTTTTTTAATCCACAATTCCAACTTATGCCCTCAGCTACGTTTCAGGGCAATAGTTACTATCTGAGGAACAATTTAATATTCCATTCATACCTAGTCAATAATTGATAAATATTTGAAAGTGAAATATTATTGGTATGGCAAAAAAATTACCAAAAAAATATTTCTAAAAGTGGCTTTATTTAGATACCTGTCCTTTTAAAGGAATATCACTCTTACAAACATTTACAAACATTAACAATTTAAAATTAATATTTTTATTTATTTATTTATTTGCAAATTATACCAATACGGGTCAAAGCAAAACACACAATTTAACAAACACAATGCAATACATGTACAGATTAAGCATGACAACATGGTTATATAGACAAAATAAAACAATTTTTATGCACAGTAAATTTGAAACTAGACCAGTGGTTTCAGAATAAGCTTCATTTATTTATTTATTTATATTTTTTTCTTAATTTGCTAAATTTCTATTACAATCAATCCTATTGCAGACAGTCGTCCAAGGTCTGGACCACCTTGACATTAAGTATCTGACAGGAAACTAAAATGGATTATTTCACCAATTTTAGGTACAAGCTTTCACAGCAGTTTCACAAAGAGAGCAATAGCCGACTTAGCCTTTTTAACCTAATAATAAACACTTGTGAGACCAATACAATTAAGATCTTTCCAGAAATGTATCAAAATCTCAAAGTAAATCATACAAATTGTTAGTTTTTAACAGAAATTTACAAAATTGAATGGCATAATTGCTGATATCCAGTAATCTAACATTTAAAACAAGCATTTCATTTCAGCGTAAAATAAAAGCACATTTGTTGAAATGGATTTTCCTAATTCAGGAAATGTTTCCGAAAATAAATGGGAAAGCATCAATTACCGTAATATGGCAACCAATGCTTAGATACTGGACAAAGTGTCAATGTAAACACAGACAGCTGTCCTGTCAAAAGAGTAGACAGGAAAAATTACATGAAACTTATATTCCTTGAAGTTCCATTTTATCTGTGGCAAATTGATCACAGCCTAATGAATTTATTAACAGTGGTCTTTCTTCAGCTTTAAGAAAGGTATTTTTCTTACTGAGCCAGAGGTATCAGTATGTCACACAGAAATTGCAAGGGACTAGATGGTCTATTCAATTTATATAGTATGGTCAAACCAAAAGGCAAGAATTCCTCGTCCTTGACTGGCTGGACAAATCAATAACAGACAGAATGAACCACCTTCAAAGGACAAATCTGCCATATATATGGAAAATAGATAAAAATATGAGATTTATCCGATTGATTTCCATCAGAATCATAAAAAGGGCATTACAGAAGTACAACTGTGTATCATGTTGAATAATGTATATGATTTTCATTTGAATTTCTTATCACCAATATATAATATTTGTTTCATATGAAATTCGTACAATATAACTGTCCTTAATAGCAAACTTGTAATTTAAAATTTCCATAAGAACTCTATATCATATGGTACAGCTGAAACATATGGCAGTTTGGCATGTCTGACCAACATAGTCATAAACCTTGCAAAAAACATACGAAATCCTTGGCCAATTGTTTCATCTGTCAAATTCTACATTGTGAGACAGAAAGGATACGGGGGGATTAAAACTCTGTATAAGATTCATACATGCATGCGACAAAATTTCAAAATAAGAAAACATATTTATATTGCTATTCTTCATCTGAAAGTTCAAATGATGCCTCCAATGCAGAGTAAAATCTTACACCTCAATACCAATTCAAACAGCCCAAAGAAATGCAAGTCTTAAGCAGTCATGGATTTAATAATGTTAAACAAATCCCAGGCCCAGATATTACTTTATATAATAGTTAACAAGTTTACATATAATTTCCATAGGAATGGATTTAATTATTGTTTTCCTGTTGACCATTTATAAATGTTATATATTATTTATGAAATGTACATGATATCTGAATTATAAATACAACACAAGATTTTGTAATTACCTACATGTATATAATAAATCTATATCATATACCACATTGGGGAATACAAAGTTATTTCTGGCTGTCTTAAACCAGACAGTTTCCTTTTTCAGGCTTTTCTTAATCCACATCATTGTTCGAATTACATATAAAATCTTTAGATTTATTATTTTCATCCCAATTTAAGCATTTTAAGATGACATGACAAATCTCTTGAGTAACTGACGGGTTGACTATAAATCTATTCCCTACCAAAGCTTGAAATTAATACAACTTGGTTTTAGGTAACCCAATGGTTCGTGAAATTATTTTTATATTTCTATAACCTTTCAGGTTATTCAAATTTCATTAATAATTAACTTGGGTTACTTTGTGCAAATATTCATAATTTGTCTTTGTAATGAAAAAATTCGTAAGGGTTCCGCGGAACCCAGTGTCTCGCCTACTTTTGATGTTGTCTATATTTTCAGTGTGATAGGTGAATGCACATAATAGAATGCAATGTTAAGTCCATTTATACGTAAAAAACTGAAAAACAGAAATAAATATTTTACAAAATTTTCTCCTGGATACAATCTTTATATCATAAACAAGCTTCTGTCCAAATTTGGTAAAATTCCTGGATAGTTTAAGAAAGTTATTAAAATTTTAAAAACTTTAACCACAGAGTGAATGTAATGTTTCCTGGCAGAAAAACTAAGTCCATTTATAAGTAAAATACGGAAAAATTTTTTTTTTTTTACTAAATTTACTTCTGGATACTATATTATGATCATAAACAAGCTTCTGTCCAAGTTTGGTACAAATCCAGGATATTTTAAGAAAGTTATTAAAATTTTGAAAACTTTAACCACAGAATGAATGTAATGTTTCCTGGCAGAAAAACTAAGTCCATTTATAAGTAAAATACGGAAAAACTGGAATTTTTTTTTTACAAAATTTCCTTCTGGATACTATCTTATGATCATAAACAAGCCTCTGTCCAAGTTTGGTAGAAATCCAGGATAGTTTAAGAAAGTTATTAAAATTTCAAAAACTTTAACCACAGGGTGAATATTTGTGGACGCCGCCGACGACGACGACGACGACGACGACGACGGAATGTAGGATCGCTATGTCTCGCTTTTTCGACAAAAGTCGAAGGCTCGACAAAAAGCCAAATGGTCAGCACTGTATATATTTTACAAACATGTTAATAATACCTGAAGCATTAGAAATTTGAGGAAGAAAAGAAAAGTTGGAATTAAGACATTTTATTGTCACATAAGCATGATAACAAGCTTGTGATAAATAATGACAATTTCTTGTCATTCCCACCATTTGGGATCAACCTATCCTCATATACCCCATTGGCTTAACTGAAGTCTGCAGTCAACTCGTGTGCGTGTTTTTTTTTTTGTTTTTTTTTGTCCATTTGGAATAAACCTATTCTCATATACCCCATTGGCTTAACTGAAGTCTGCAGTCAACTCAAGTGTGTTCTTTTTTTTTTTTGGTAAGTTTGACAAAGTTTAATTTGTCAGCTACCTAATTCAGAGAATTTCTTTACAAGATCACAATTTTCCTTTTGACAAAGTCCAATCAAATCAAATTTATATCTCAAATATTTTATACTTTAGATATCCAGAGAATAATATATATTGAAATCTGTCACATATTAAGATTTTTTGTATGAATTTATCAAGATTGTTTTTCCTGGTTTATAGGGCTGTCAAAATTTTTAAAATTGCTATAACACTCTGCGAAAGTAGTCTATTTTCCTGTATACTGTATATAAAATTTTGCTGAATTAAGTTGCTAATGTTCTTTATCCCAAGTGGTATTTATTAAAAGCATATCATATTCTGTGCCAATCTGAATGAATTATCTTTCAATTTCATTTTCTTTTTTGTATCTTAAAAAGAAAATGAAAAACAAAATTAAGATAATCATTTATGGGTATCACTTACTGCTATCAAAATGGGTTGAAAAGAAATCATCAAACACTGAAAATAGTCCTGAACTTTAAAAATCTACACACAGAAAATCATCTTGTTTTTTCATCAATTATTACAGACATATTGTTTTTGACAAAGAAATTTTCAAAGGTTTTATGTCTGTGGTAAATATGGAATTCTCAACATAGTTAATAAAAAAACAATAATTAATCTCATCTTTTTGAAATATTTAGATTACGAAGAATCATTTTATGTTTTTTATTGATTGTTCCCCGATTCCTAATTAAACTGTGGTGTCATTCGACTGTGTTAATAAATGAATTGGAAACAGTTTGGTTCAAACAGTTACTGCAAATCAATGTAATGCAGTATTTTATTTGTTCAATGCTAAATCGATCTTTTAAGTAAAACTGTATTCTAATAAATGACAGTGATAAATTAATAAAATAGATATCAAGATTAAAAAACAAATCCCATAAAAAGGGTAATTTAAATATTAATTAAAGAAAACCATGATAAAACAAGCATAATTAAATAGTAGCATTTATCTTAAGATAATAAGTATATTATTTTCATTCTAAGGATTTAGCCACACTTCAACTTAAAATACACTTTTTGATATTTAATACTTTTGAAATTTTCTCCTATGATCATTTAAATGGTCATCATTCTGGTTTCACACTTTTTTCAGGAATTCTTACTTCACATGTAATGTAGTATGTCTGGCCCAATGGCTGTCAATTTTATAACAAAACAAGGGGCTGAAGATTTTTGGTTGGTTGTCCAATGGGAATGACATATTCCCTCATATCAAGTTCATTTGGTCTAGAAATTTCAGGACATTTTTTGTAATTTGACAATTCAGGAACATGTATGTGTACTCAACTAGAACTGTCAGTGTTGGCTAATGTTGGTTGTCATGCTGAATGTTTGACACAAGTTTCAGATCATATGGTCAAGTGGTGTCAAAGTTGTATGAGGTTTTAAAGTTTTTGAAATGGTGTTAATTTAATGGATAAAACCTATCCAAAAAATTAAGATCTAAAAAAATGTTGTGACAAATGTTTTCTATGGAATAGAGAATGTAAACAGGGAAAGTGTCAAAGAGACAATCCGACCAAAGAGGAGAAAACAGCTCAAGGCTACCAATGGGTCTTCAAAGTCTAGTGAACCATGTTAATGTACAGAACTGTATGGTTATGTACTGTATCAGGTTTATAAGTTTTTTCTTAACTGCAACAGTAAATAAATATCTAACTTGATTGCATGTATTAAAGACAAACCATATATTCATGCATGCAGGGATAAAATATTTTCCAGAAATAAAAAATTGATAGATATTTGTTGAATTAAGTTTAAAAAATTTATTAATCAGACTGGCACCTCTGTCCTCATTGAGGTGTGCTTGACTATATATATAGATAGTAGTGATAACAAAGTTCATTGTGCCAAATGGACAATGAATGTATTTATTTGGAATTTAAGGCTAGCAGTCAAAATTTTATTTAAATGTATAAGTATCCTGGTTTTACATTTCTGCAGAGCTAAATTTACTTTTCAAGTGTAACTTCTAAGGATTCTCTACAATCCGGGTATTTCATACATTACATACTTCTTACCTTTTACACAAATTATACGGATTTAATTCTCCATATGTGGATATGTCATGTATATTTTATTATTTACTGTTGTTTTAATTTAACAAACTTTCTGAAATTCGGGAAAGAGAATTACAATTTACAGTAGGACCAATTAACATTTCTACTGAAAATCCACTTCTTAATTTTGTAAAACGTATATAAACAGCTGGGAAAGATACACGATACAAGTACATGTGCGGCTGAGTACAAAATTAAGTCTCACCTTACAACTGGTTATGCTATGCGTGGCTAGTTCCACTTTGGCAAAGGTTCCCTTGCCAAGTGTTTGGCCATCCATGATATAGTGGCCGATGCATTGAATTTTCTTTCCCATTTCTCATCAGTGAATATTTAATTTCCATTTCTTTATACGTATTTCCATCTTCTGCAAAACAGTTAATTGAAAATGCCATAAAGCACCCGATCTTGCATTTTCTCCTTTTTAAAATCGTGACCTTTCGAATGCACCGGAACCAGCCAAAAAAAGCACAAATTGATAACGGCAAGATTTCAGTTTGACGTCAATGCGGGAAGTAAAAAATCCATCGCGAAGAATAAACTACATCCTTTACCAATTCCAATGGTCAAAACTTGATCTGTTGATATCTTCACGTGTTGTTCACTTATTTATTAATATTATTGGATTCTTATTGATCACAGATAGTTTCCGAATCGATCAACTTTTTCGGAGTCCGCTAATCTTGGAAGAAAAGACTACTTTTATTTGTTCTATTTTCGGAAATAAGTCCTTAAGTAGTAGATTCTGTGCAACACCCGAAAGCTTCCTGCGTCAACCATTTTGCATCCCAAGAATACTGAATGTCATGTGACTCGATAATTCATGAAAATTTCATTCCAAAACATTGGATATGATAATTGCAAGGCTGATGAAGCATAACCATGACAACGTACTGTCAATATAGTAATTGTTCGATTTTCTGAAGCCTTTTATAGATATTAACGCTCTTTACCTGTAATGCAGACGATGGAATACTGATGCTGACCAAAGAGAGACTACTTTATACAGAATATCGGATTCATTATGGAAACCGGATTACTGAAGTTCTAAGTCGGCTGAAGCCTGTGATGCTGGCTTGGTTATCACAGTGAGATAATGAATGCTGGGGTTGGTATCGCCTTGTAATTTTGCTGAAGATTGGTCCGTTTTGGTGTTTTTTCAGACGCGAATAGTTACCTTAGCTCAGCTCGGGCGCACTCGACTTAGGCTGCTTCTTAATTTGCGATAGTGCGAAAACAAACACAAGTGCTTAGCGGAAAATCTTGTTTCAGATTCTAATATGGTGTTATGCTTTCTCTTTGGTTATAAAGTCATCTATATTAAAATTTTCGTAGCACGCTTCTGATGTCATAAAATGTTCGATTTATTATGAGTTGCACATATTGCAAAGCCATTCTTTTGCATATCGTCAAACGAACTGTCAGAACGGGGAAATATTGTAACCGTTGGGACTTTTTATGCTTCAAAATGCAATAAACTTAAATGGGAAGTAAGTTTTAATCTTTTTTAAGCTTATTTTATTTACTATACTACCATTTTTGATTTAATGTATAAGATACAATATCAAAATGGTTGTCATTTAAAAGGCCTTAACAGTATCGTATTTTCATATTTGTCGGCATCAATTGTGGATTTTATGGTTGCAAATTGAGTTTCTGGCGACTCCGTGATAATGCAAGTATACAGAGGTTAAATAAAAAGGGTTTTTTGAACTCCAGAAGTGACACTTTGCACAAGCCGTCATCTCGGATGGCATCAATTTTGAAATTGAAGGCTTGAAATGTTCAATGCCATCCAGTGAAAATCAACGCTGCATTAAAATATATCACTTCTTTAACCAAAACCCCGTTTTTGCCATATTAAGAATCAAAGAGGACAACTATACCTAGGGAACAATCAAAAAACGTAATCCATTGGACAGACAAACCCGGGAAGACAAATGAACAACCAGAAGCACAAAAAATAAACACTGAAAACTATAAAAAAAAAAAAAAAAAATGTACAACACGAACTACTATAAAAAAAAAACAAGGAGAGAAACCAGGTGCTCAGGAAGGGTAAGCCGTTCCTGCTCCGTATACGGCACCCGTCGTGAAGTTCAACAAAGTAAACCCGGTGGAAGTCACAAATCGGTGGAGGTACATAAAATGTTACGACAGTGGGAAATGGTCCATCATCATCTTAGATATTGGAACACTGTAACGGTCGATCAATTCGTGATACGACCGTAAAATTTCCTAAGTGATGACATCAACTTATCCCTGACAGCAGTAATCCTTTTTGTCGAAAGTCAGGGTTAGTCACGCATGCTCTTCGAAATCGGATAAGCTGAGAAACGTAGAAGCCATATGCAGGCGATGCTGGTATATTGCTACTCATGAAGGGAAAGTTAACAATAGGAAAGTTGAAGTCATCACGTTTGTCATAAAGTTTTGTCTTCAAATGTCCATCATTGTCTATTTCAAGAAACAAATCCAAATATGAAGCGGACTTTGGTATATCTGTAGTAACCTAAATTTCAAGCTCACTGGGGTAGATGAGATGTAGAAAGTCTTGGAATTTGTCGTTATTTAACGACAACACGTCACCTAAATAACGAAAAGTGAAATTAAAGGATTGGGCTAGTTTCTTTTTGTTTTCACGTAGAAGCCCTTGAAAAAATGAAGTCCGCCTCATATGAGTAGAGAAACAGATCGGCGAGGAGAGGAGCACAGTCGGTTCCCATTGGAATGCCGATTGTTTGTTGAAATATTAGACCGCCAAATTCAACAAATATTTTGTCTATGAGAAAATCTAACATATCTGTATTTTCTTCTTCAGAATACTATTTGTCAGAATCAAATGGTTCTTCACGAAATAAGCCTTTTTTCTACCTAAAACTAGAAAAAACATTGATAAACTAGTTGTTGTAAGCGATCTTTTAATTGAGAATGTGGTATGGTAGTGTAGAGAAGTCGGATGTTTTATGCTGTTGCATGTAGCCACAGTAACTCGTGGCAGACATACGTTTGTATTAGATTTTAACATGGGTAACATAATTTGGTTGAATTTTATCCCTCTCTAGCGCTCGGGGGTAAAATTTTGCTCAGATAATGTTAACCATATGAAATCCCAAACAAGCGTATAGTTGACATGATGTATTTCTTAAATCATTTCTCTGACTGCCAATATGAAGTGTAAGTCGAGAGTTTCTACGCGAAACTCTGCGTAAGATTCTTTTTTTATCGGAAACATCAGATACGCCTCATGAAAGTTATAAAAAGCATAACTTGGTTGTGATTTTTACCGTTCAAAGACACATACATGCAAAAGTGAAGGGTCCGAATCGTCATTGAAGAGCTCAGAACAATATTTACAAATATAACATGCATAGATGTCCCAGCTTCTTTGCTCTTCTATGCCTGAGAAAATTTTTTCATAATAATTTATGGTTCCATAACAGTTAATTTTAAGCAGATGGCCATTGAAAAGTAAGATTGCTAGTTAACAATACCATAAATTTATCATCAAGTTTTCTTCAAACAAATATTGTAAAATATAAGCCGCTCGACACAATATGAAGCTTTTTAGCTCGTTCGCTACGCTCACTCGCCGAAAAAGCTTCATATTGTCTCGCGGCTGATATTTTACGATATACGTTTGCAGAAAACCTGATAATATGTACATATTGGAAAGCAGATTATAAGAAAATGAAAGGGCTCGGCTGCTGACGCTTAATATTCTCAAACAAGGGTATGTTATTCCTATGCTGAATTCATCACTTCAAACATTCTACGGTCGTCATCATGAGCAAGAGATTGTTATGGAATATCAATTTCCCAGATGAAATCTGATTTCTTCTGTTTGTGGTAGTTTCGCTGTTTCACTATCAACGAATACGACATTTTACTGGAGGGACATGAGAAACATGGCTGGCGTCTTATAAGAGCAGGAGGTGCTTATGCATTTGGTACACTGAGTTCCCCCCTGTTTTTTGGCGGGGACCATATTGCTCATCTTATTTTTTATTTATTATTTTTGTGTTTTGTGTCAGTTGTTTGTTTGTTTGTTCTTGTCCTCCCCCCATCTCGGTTTTTGACTCTGTATCTGGATAATTCGAAACTGCATTTAAATATCGAAAAAAAATGTATATTTAGCTTTTATATTTCTTCAATAAGGTTGATTTAAATTCATTGAAATAAATGACATTTTATGTAGAGTTCATATAAAAACTGCCGAAAAAATTACTAATTTCACTTTAAATTGTCATTTCTCAAAAACTGTTCCCTAGAATTTTCTATAAAACGATATGTTACTGCTTTCAACTTTTGTGTTTCAATGATACTAAATAAAAATAGAGTCACCCGCTTCATTTTCGTTGTGGAAACCATTCAAATATAGGTTCTGTCTGTAAAAACACTAAAAATCTACATTTTTTATCGCGACGTCGTGACGACGCTACGCTTATTTTGTCTTTTTGACGCTTATTTTCACTCTTCATACCTTAATCAATTTAAAATACTAAAAAAACGAATCTGGTGACCCCCAATAAATTTTATATCAATAAAAAGAGAATTTCAATGGCAATAATATATCTTTTTTTAATTCTAGGGACTGGATTTTGAGAAATCATAATTTAAAGTCTAAATATTTGACTTTTTGGAGCGATAACTGCGTGCATTCTATGTATCTACCCATCTGTTTGCCAAAACTTGAAACACCATATTTTGAGAAGTATTAAAAAGGGACCTACATTATTTTTTTTTTATATTCAGATGTAGTTCAACGTACTCTAGTTGCATGCCAAATTTTATAAAAATCTTAAATAACCCCCTACCTAAAGGGCAGCATGATCTAATGAATATTTATCCGTACCCTTTAATCATTCATTTGAATGCACAATTTTACCCCTAAAGGTTAAAGGCATATTGACAAAAGATAATACCCAAACCTGTTGAATAATGATAAAACAATAATAAAGATTTATGCAGTTTCAGGGTTCAAACCCCTCAGTGACATTGCAAAACATTTTAATGAACTTTATTGTAAATCATACCAATGGGGGTTAAACAATATAACATAGAATGAACAATAACAAACAAATACATACAGATAAGATATTGTCATGAAAAAGTAACTAATTAACTAACTTTAATGAATGTAATGAAACTGCCATATATACGGACACTAGCGACAGATATATATTTTCTATTTTATGCAAATTCTAATATCTTAATTTATTTTTTGAAATATACCGTGTTATTAATTTTCGCTGTACGGACATAAAAGGAGGAAATGTTCCTCGTCTTCAATATTATTTAACTTCCATTTTATCACATTAGCTGTAGTACTTTCTTCATCTGATAATAATTTTCAAACAAGGCAACTGATTTACAATTTCAGTGTCAGTGACCATTCACAGTTAATTGACATTGGACGTTCCTAGGGAACACATTTATACAAATTGTGCAATAAAACTGATGATGAATATCACTTCTTTGAATAGTATACAAAAACTGAACTTGAAGAAACGAGTTCTTTAAAAAAAAAAAAACTGTTAAATCTACCCAAGGTTTGAATTTGAACAACCACTCAATCAGTTAAAAATTATACTTAATCCAAATACGTATTGAACTTCTGTCTGAAGTAGGCGACTTAATAAAGCGATCACTAAAATTGCGAAAATGAGGTCCGTATCAGTGAAGAGTTCATTTCTGAATGAATATTAATGTCATGGTGTATGATGTTGTTTTTCACCATCTGTATCGTGTTTGCTGGAGTGATGTATAAGAATTTGATAACTGTAGTGTAAGTATAGGATCATAAATAATGTAATTTGATTACTGAGCTCAGTGGTGTAAAATTAACTTCCATGGAGGCAGTGAGGCAACTGTCTCACCTAAAATTTGAGGAGGTTTCTTAATCTTTTGAAAATATGGAGAAAAAAAAACAAATTTGTTAGTGTTAATTAAGGTGGTTAATTCAGAGGTACAAACTTAGAATCAATGACATATGTAGTATTTCCATATAATTTACAAAGTTTTTATATTGGACTATCAAAGGTTTAAATTTGCTAATTGTACAGTTAGGAAGCAACCATTTTATTTTAAGGGGGGCCTAGGATCAAATTTAAAATAAAAAGGCAGGACCAGGATTTTGGCAAAATAAAAAGACAGGACCACTTTATTAAATGCAAAAATGCTAGACCTGTGTCAATCAGGAAATATTTTGGTTTAAATGAAAACAAAAAAGTATGCCGGATCAAACATTTGATCCTAGTCCCCCCTAAAAATCAAATGGTTGCTCCCTTAGTCAAAGGTATATTGCAAAAAAAAAATTCAACAGACACTTAAAACCATGCATTTACCACATCCACGCAGGACAATTATGTATTGTATAATCTTACGATACGACCATCCTTTAATTAAATATAAGTTAACTAGGTTGTAGCAGTGAGTAGTCTCCCTTTCCCATAATGACGGCTACATGAAAATGGGTATTGGTCAAACTTTCATGTGATTTAATAAAGTTTTCTGCGACACAGCCTTTGTGTGATTGTTTAAGGACCATCTAAAATTTCAATGAATGCCGTTTTTTTTTTTTTTTTTATCACAATAAGAAATTCAGAGAGAATATTTATACGCTTAAAAAGAGCCAAGTCAAAATGCGTTTACATGGTATTTATCCTGACAAAGAAATAGCTATATTTCTGCTAACCTGACCAATGTTTTTGCGCCAGGTTTGTTTCTACACAAAGTATGCTCTAACGTTACCGCAATTTCTGAAAGAATATCTCGGCTAATATGAGAGCCGCACGGCAAGTGGTAGATTGCCCAAAAGGTGTTTGCATTAAATTAGTTTTCTTAATACATTGTTAATCTTTTCAGTACAGGAAAGTGTCGTCACGCGCCATGATCAAACTTAAACTAAGTGGTGTCAAAAGATTTTGTTTAGAAGCATTTGTGTGGGTAAACATTATTTTTCGGCTTATCCTTTGATTCATTTGAAACTATCCACCTATCATTTAATAGGTCAGATCGGTTATTACACGATAATCCTTATGAGTTCAAAATGAAATAACTAAAGGGTTCAATTAAAATCTACTTACATGTAGTTCGGGCATTTTAACCTTATTTGCTGCGGAGTTTTATTACGACAAATCGGAAATGAATGTTTGCAAAAATAAAATGACCCGGAGCCTAGTTGTCCTTTTAAACGCCATCGGTAAGGAGAATCTTAAAAAAAAGATGGATGTAAACACTAGTCACAAGAAAATAAAGAGAAGAAACCTTCAAAAATTAAAAATCAAATAAAAAATGTAAATTTAAACGAAGTGTAATATCAAATTCATACAAAAAAGGCGTGAAAATTCCATCGTCACAGGCTTCATAGGTGACTGTGTATTAATTGTTTATAATATGAAAATAGATTAACTGCAGTTTTATGAAGGATGTGGTCGACTTTTCTAGGTGTCAGTGTCTCAAGGTGCGAGTTCGGAACCAACGTAGGGCGCACTAAATAGAATAGAGGAATATGTCAAAGAGACGACAAACAATCCGACCAAAGAGCAGAAAACAGCTCAAGGCTACACCCGGAGGCGGGCTTCAGCTGGCCCCTAATGCATACTAGTTCAGCGAAATGGACGGCACACTAAACTCCGAAACATACAAATGAACCAAAATTAAAAAAACACACAAGACTAACAAAGGCTAGAGGTACATGACTTGGCACAGGCGCAAAAATGAGGTGGGGTTATCTCAACCCTCCCCTTATAAAGTTGGGTTAAATAGTCTAATGTGGATGATCAGCTCTAATTGTTACAGATACTGATCAAGGATTTCTTGTGGACTTATAAAAAAAACTTTATCCGATAGCGTCTTACGAGGGTGTCTTTGGTGTTTGGAATGGATTCAGATTCACTTTAACCCAGTATGTGTAAATTGTGCATTGAAACTGCATGTAAAAACTGCCAGCGGTGAAGCTATTAGTGGAAAGAGCTAGGGCAGTTTTTAAACCCTGACAAGATATTTGAATCCATAATAACAACAGAACTTTTCGTAATAAAGAATAATAATTTCGTTATAATATCACAATGATTACCATACATTTCGATTTACCGCTGGCACACGTTGAATGACACACTTTGTAATGCCGGATCATTCTTTTGACTCTTATATACGATAGAAGATGAAAAACGTTTCACATTAAATTGAAAATTAAATGAAGCATTACGACAAAATTTTTCTGCAAAAGATTCAAATTTAACGGATGAACGGAAATTTGTCTTTATTTTAAACCAGCAAGTAAAAAATACCGGTTCCTTTTTAAAACACTCTTTAAACTGAGGTCAGGGGACTAGTAACTTTTTGCTTGTTGTTTGAAGTTTTTGTAATGTACAGTATTGTGTATAAATTTGTTAATCTGTTTTTATCACAAACTTTATGTTTAATGACAATGAAGTAATTTGATTTTTTTAAAGTTTGATGAAGTGAAAGTATGGGGTGCATACACCCTCCTACGGACCTCTTTATCATTGTTCGTAGAGTTTTGATTCATATAGCCAAGTGGTATAAATATTAAAAGAAAATAAGCAAATTTTCTGTAGTCTTCCCTGTAGAATACATCGTACATCATATCAAGTTTCAGTTCCTGTGATTCTGCAGTTTTTATACGACCGCAAATATTTGTGGTTGTATTGTCGTCGTCGTCGGCGCCCGTAGACAGTTAGGTTTCCGCAAATTTACTGGTGAACATATCCTTATGATATTTTACATAATTTTCCCCAATAAGAAATACAGGTTGGGATTCATTTTGGGAAATCTGGCATCTCCCATTTTTTTCTGGGTGTCTTTAAGGGTTTTTTGATAATTTTGGTATAAATTTTTTAAATATTTATCCGATTTTTATGATTTCTGGTTTATAATGTTCCTAGATAAAAATGGAAACCGCTCTCTATGATCCGTTTTTTACTATTTTTAAATCTTTTGAGACATGAGGGGCTGAAAAGGGACACGCTTTAAATTTCGAAACTGTTTTATTTTTTATCCGATTTTGAGATATTTTTTTAAATGCTGCGTCATAAGAAATACAAAGAAACTTACTTAGACATTTCTGTGTTACTTGCACACTTGTTGTTGCAAAGATAAACGGGATTAAATGGGTCAATATTAGCCATTTTGCAGGACACCTAAAATTGGTATTTTTCATGGAATTTTAATTTGGATTTTTTTTCTTGAGTGTTGCCAGTGATATGTCAACAGATTTCGTCTACCTTTTATGGTGTTTGAGATAAAAGGGGTTAAAAGGGCCAAAATAGCAATGTACCTTGATATGTAAATATTTTATTTTTCATCCAATTTTAATGGTGATTTTTTTCTTTTAATTCACCTTGGTGAATGCTTTCATTTATATGCCAACAATTTTTTCTATCTTTTATTATTTCTGGGATGTAAGAGGGGAAAGTAAGTAATTTCGGAGGAAACATAAAAATTTTATTTTTCATCCAATTTCATTTTATTCGTCTTGATGAGTACTTTCAGAAGAATTTCAACCGATTTTTACTTTCTTTAACAGTTCTCGAGATGCATGGGGTTAAAGTTGCTTAGCGAAGCCTTTTATTGAGACGATTTCCTATATTTGCTTCCCAATAACATTTGGAACAAGCGTTTCATACGAGAAGAATGATAAACTCACAGTAAAAATCTGCATGTAATGAAAAAAGGCTTACATTTGTCATTTAGGCCATAAAAAAGGGGGCACACTATTGTACATGCTACCATGCCGATGATGGCTGCATGTAATGCCTGTTAAATGATTATGCATTTGTGTTCTAAATTTGTATGCATTCTTTACCTTGCGGGTCCATGATTAGTAAGCGTCTTGTATACAGGTTCATGGTGTTTGATATAGAAAATAATTTTTCACTCAAGGTAAACAGAGTTATCTCCCCTTGTACGTTAGCCATATATATACAGTTTTAATATTTCTCAGTCAAATTTTTTAATTCATTTAGATCAAACAAAATTCGAAATGACTTATTATAATTTATATACAAACTGAAATCACAAAGCTAGAAAATTGTCTAACGTTTTAAATAGAATAAATACTTTGAACTTCCTGCCTCTCAAAAAATAATGTATGCCAATATGTAATCGTAAGTCACAGAGGTAGGTCGATTTAAATGAATACTTAAAAACCACTCGGGTCATTGAATTAGTGTATTGAAATAATATCCTTGACATGGTGATTCAGCATAGCGGGAAGAAAATATGGGAGAATTAAGCGCGGGTGTTTCTATATAGACAACCTAAACATAACCGCATTATTTAACCTGTAACTTCCGATCCTTTAAATTTAATTGAAATTTCAGATGACACGTTCAGTTCATAAGGTACTTTGAAAAGTGCGATTTTCCTCGTGTAAACCTATTTTATTATAATTATACCAAACGTCAATTTAAAAAGGTAAAATGCTGGTACCCGCATTTAAAAACTAACAGCCAAAAACTACTTCACTTATGGTGCATATGCATGTGTGCAGCAAATACACTGTAGCGAACTTTTTTATACCAGGCGCCTCTCTTCTTCGTTTATGCGGTGGAAAATAGACAGCGCAACTACCCGCTATAGTAAGATAGGGAATTGTCTCGCTGACGGGGGACATATATCGTTCCACAGATATATTTGGATGTCATTCCGTTCCTAGATACTTGATAACAGAAAATCCTTAGTTTGTAAAGATCAGTCCCAAGATAACAAAACAATAGAAATTATCTTCGGTTCAGTATTTAACATTGCGTGTTATCAATCAGCGGCAAGTTCTTGTGACAATCTGACATATTAACTATTAATTTCAGACCATGTTTATACAACTATTTGTCTAATTGATTAACCATAAGAACCGATTAAAGAACTGTAAAATAATTCGACAGATGGCATGACACATCGTACTTCAAGTGCCACGACCCCTGTTGGGTTCCCTACTGGGTACATCTCAATCCCAAACAGACTAACACAAGTGTCATGGTAGTCAGGTTGAAATGCACGTAATCGCCTTTCCCCTCCAGAAAAAACTAACTATTGATATTTTTATCAAGAACTGATAACTTGTCTATCATACTTTCCCTTAGGTTATCACAAGTTAACAACCTTGTTATTTGTTATTCAGCGGTGTTTGTTGATTTTCCGTGTCCCTTCCATGCATGATCTGCAATAAGGAATACCACCAGCGTCAAGAACTACATGTTCTATTTTGTTTGTTTGTTTGTTTTTCAGATTTAAGTTGCACCTAGTTTCCTCATGTCACATGTGTGTTGATTGTGGTGTTACTGTTTACATCAATCGTTTACCAGACCTATTTCACCAGAACTTATAGTTCAGTTGTTTTAAATTAAAGGTCCTGTCCCTTGTATACAGCTTAATGAAACTGGCACCAGAGATAAAAACAATTCGCCAGTACTTCTCGAACTTTGTGTTTGCAGCTTATTTTTAATATTAGAATGTACCAATTAATGTTGTTCCACTTTGCTATCATAGTACTCTACAAACTCCGACACCGTACACAATGTAACCCAACTGGTGAAATTTACACACAAAAATAATTGAATTCTTTTTTTTTTTTTTTTTTTTTTTTTTTTTGGGGGGGGGGGGGGGGGGTATTTACTTTTCACAGTTTCAGCTTTGACCATAAATTTGGGATCACTTTTTAATATCAAGTGCATCAAAACTGGTATTAGGTTTTTTCTTTCTCTTTTTTTTCCACCTCAGATTATATTTTAAGCAACTTACGAAACAAACTCGAATTGTATGCCTATCTGCATGTTTCATTCGGAATCATTCGATTTGCCAAGATGTTTCAGACTGTTTGAGTATAGATACTCCGAGATAAATAACAACAGTTCATATAATACAATTGTGACTCGAATATGTCTGAGATGCTAATATATATTTTTTTTATTTATACGATTATACGAAAACGTGATTTATGTCGCATGTTCTATTGAAGGATGTCGTCTCATAAACCTACAATGTACAGGCAAGTCGTTTTTTTTTCTTCAATTTTTGCTCCCATTTTCCGAGAAAAAAAATACAAACAGTACAACAAGCACATTTATTCTATGCATTCAATTCAGTTAATGAATAACTAAATCTGACCCCTCCTTCTGTTACCTGGCCTACTGAGTGGATATTTACACTCTACAACCCACTCGGAGGGGAAAATATGACTGCACCCTTCAAATGTTTACTGTTGGAAGTAATAAACATATAAATCCTATTTTTTGACATACGTATGTTTGTATATAAATTTATCGGACCGTGAAATAAAATGGGACTGTACTTCTGCAGGTGATTGACAACATATAGGAGGGGCTTAGCAATGTAAACAACACGTCTGCATAAGCGTGTTGTGTACTATAAATAAACAAGAGAACCACATTTGTGTATTAGAATTGTTGTATTTTTTTCTACAACATAACATGGAAAATGACATACAAATAGAAAATTTGCGAATGTCATTATTTACAATATTGGCCGTCAATGCCAAATATTTTTTCTTTAAATCGTTGGTAATGCGTATCAAATATATAATATGTAAAAACAATTTAGAAAACATTTATATAATAATAACAAATAAGTCACTTTTCATATATAGCACAAATAAATAACCTCTTTCTATAAACACCCCTCTTCTCTCATTCTGTACAAAAAAACTTTCTGAATGCATCTTTTCCCTTAAAATACTAATTGGCATTAGAAAATAAATAATTTGTTCATAAGGTCGAGCATTTCTTTCATCTTTCATTGCAAAATTCATTTACTTGAAAATATGGAAGCTTTCAATATTTGTGAGTCAAAATATATGTACAACTGGCTTGAGTCCCTGCAATTTGTGGAATATATATAAAAAGGATGATTTTATGATGAATGATGAAAATTTATCATGGAAATCAGTTAAAAATGGAAAAAATATCTATACCTGGGTTAAACAGCTACTATTGTAATATGTTAATCCAAATTTGTGAAATTTTGAATGCCTGAATTTGATATGCATAGACAACTATATAATGCGGTTATATATGATTTCACACCACTTATATTTACATTTTCACAACTCGTAATTTCAAAAATATGAATATAAAATGATATAATTGTATTCAAACACACTAAAAATATATGGTCCTCGTTTTTTACTCTCGACAGATGTTCCTCCCTTTTTTCGATTCATCTCACAAAGTAATTTGCACATCGTCCCGTAATAAAGCACAAATAAGTTAATGAGCGGCAATGGAGCCTAGCACACCAATATCCAACCATTCGCTTTCAAGTCCAAGCATTTCCGACACTTCGGGTGTGGAATAATCTGGGAATTCAAAATGTGATCCGTTACTTGACGTGGAAGATGCACTACTAGACACATTGTTATTTTGAACATCCCCGAAATTTGGAAAGTCAGTATCGGCTAGTTTACTCAAGTCTAAATTGCCGAGTTCCATTTGCCAATTTGAAGGCAGTTGTAACACATCCGTGAGATTGTCTAAATCAGCAAGCGAAGATCCATCTCCCTGAGGTACATTGTTGTTGTTGTTGTTCGTTTGATTGATAATGTAGTGAGTTTGTGGTCCTTTGGAAGGCTCTTCCTGAGGTGATGCGGCTGGCGTGTCGTAGATTTCTTCCGGATAAAAGCTGGTGGATTCTGGCGTCGGTGGGGAATAAATGCTAGGACTGGACGGTACTTTTGCGGGTGGCGTGAGCTGACATGACGATACTGGTACGGAGCGACTTGCTTTAATACTGTCTCTGAACTTTTTGTCAATTGAAAGTTTGAGTTTAATACGGCTTTGTGAGTTATTGTCCATTTCAAATTCATTCTGAATAAAGTTCTTAGCAGCAATTTTCTGTTTATTTCTTTCACTACGACTTTTTGTCAAAGAAGGTTTTGAAATCTTACCAGAATCAGTTTTTGTGACTGGTTTGGCCTTCTTCCTCGGACGGTATTTGTAATCCGGATACTCCTGCATGTGAAGCAGACGAAGACGTTCAGCTTCTTCAATGTATGGCTGACGATCAGTATCATTAAGTAATTTCCATCGTTTTCCAAGCCGTTTAGAAATTTCAGCATTGTGCATATCAGGTGACACTTCAGCAATCCTACGCCTTTCAATCTGAGACCATACCATAAATGCATTCATTGGTCTTTTCACATGATTGGAAGCTTTCTTGCACTGAGTTGCGTCTGAGTATGGTGTATGAGTATTTGGATCAATCATTTGCGATCCAAAAACTGCAGTTCCAGAAGCATTCTGAGGCACCATGATTATTAATAAATAATATCACAAAATATATATCACTTAAATTATCCAAAATATATTAGCTATCCAGTTTAACGTGAAAGCCTTCTTATGAAGGACTTACACAAAATGTTTGACAATAGTTTAACACTGAACACTTTTTAAATTCTGAATTCGATCACAGCGGTAATCGGTTTTATTGTAGCAGGTTCTTTCAATAACCAATCAAAATAAAGCTCCGCCCCTAGGCGTGTCAAAACACCATGTGCTTATCAGACCTGAAATGTACTAAATTTATCACGACTTGATCGTTGAATCTATCCACCGATCAATTTTTTTTTGAAGATTTCGTACATACACGGCAGCATGAACAATTAGTAAAGTTACGCATAAAATATCCGTTTTCGGGTTGTATTTTATTCTGTTGGTATTATTTGAAACTGATAAATTTCGTGACAAAAATCAAGTATCTTAAATAAAATTTATGTCCAATGACGGCAGTCTTAATTTTTTAATTTAAAACTTAAAATATATGAAATAACAGGTGCACTGGGCATGATTTTTTTTTATAACAATTTAAATGGTATTTATTTTTTAAATATTCTTTTTATTTTTTCAATTTATTTAAGTTCAGCAACACGTTAAAACTGACTCCTTCAAACATTCCATCTCTCCGTTAGGTAGAACCAATTTTACTGTTACTGTGCGCAAAGGAAGCAAAGATCAAAACTTTCAGTATGAGTCATTTTGTGACGAAGTGAGAATCTGCAGGATTTTCTTTGGATGGTGTATTTATTTGAAAAAGTAATGCATAATCACTTTGATGCGTCTCGATTACGACTTAATTCTTACATCTTTGTCCGTGGGAAAATATAAGAATATATCAAAAGTTAGAACCAATCTTATCCCCAGGCAAATTACGGCACGCGACCTGTTCTAATTTGCATTTCAAAGAGCACACGCAACGCATTTTGCCGCACGTGTCTATTTAAATTGAAATTGGTTCCGAACGAATCAAGTGTCAGTTTCTATCCATTAAATTAAAATCATGTGATTGAATATATTAACATTAAGGCACGTAGCGGTGGCATTAGTTATTTGTAAATCAAATAAGATGTTTTAACTGTGCCGTAATAACCTATCGATCCCAATAAGTAAATAAAACACACTAAAGAAAAACCAAACTCGACAGATGGTAATGTTTTCGTGAGAAAATGAAGCAAGATATCATTTTACGGACTCATAACATTCAAAGAATATTCAAATGATAAAATTAAGATTCTGTATCAAGTAACGCTTGGGCACGAGAAGATCTACAAAACTTCATCTCGGGACTAATGGCTCATCTAGTTTTGAAATACATGTAGATTCCGGCGAAGTGAGCGTCGTCCATCCACTCAACATTTTTTTTAAAGCATTCAGCCATTTCTTAAAACTTTCAGGATTTATTCAGTTGGGAATTGTTTAAAACACGGAATCAGGTTATCAAGCAGTGACTGCAAATAATCGCAAGCTTGTGAGGAAAGGGAGGGATGAGAAATCTTGGCGAATTCCCTTTTTTAATATTTGCTTATTTTTTTAAATTTGTCCCAAACGATGGCGTCACGGGCAGGTGCAGGACACAGTGTCAGTTTATTAAATTGATCGACCAAGGCACGCGACAAACGACAGCTGTGAAAAATAATTGACCAATCAGAAGAAGTTATGACATACGACAGATTTATCAAAATATTTTGAAAATAAATCTCCCCCTTTGATATTAAAATTTTTATCATTTATTAAATTAAAGTTAAAAGCAAATATTAACCAATATTACGAACATAATGTCGAAAAAGGTTACGTTATGTTACCGGTATAAAATGTCAAAATTTTGTTAATAAATTTTAATGAATTACATAAAACTTAGTGTTTTTAACTGAAAAAAAAATTACCCAATAATTATAGACCATTAACTCAAGGACAAAATAAATATCTGAACTCCTTAAATATACTGATATTCTAAGCGAAACCGAAGCTCAGGGACCCTTTTAGTGACTGTGTGTCTAATGTATGTGTATGGCTTTTGTACTTTTTAGGATTTGGGTGTCTTTATCATATACTTGGTGTTTTTTTACGATTCTGTTCGGTCTTATTATTAAAGGGGGGGGGGTACAATTCTGTCCAATTTTACTTTGGAATAGGGTGGGGGTAGCAGCTCAGATTAGACGAAAGTACAAGTGTTGAAGACTGAATTGTACCGTTTTTTTGTGTGTCAATTTTGGTATCTGTTTATACTGGGTTTTTGGTCTAATGATCTTTTTGTGGTTTATTATTGTGATTATATGTTAATCCTATATAATCATTGTAATATCTTGTCCCTAGCTGAGCCCTCGATTGGATAATACGTATTCTTATTCTTATTCTGTACTTACATTTGTTTTGAATCTAGAACTGTTCTCATGTCAGTACTTTATTAAGTCAATTATTTCAGGAAGTAAAAAGGGAACAAGTAAGCCTTTGATTAAGTGATTAGGTATTATTCTAAGTTTAATTGATTACCAAAAAAAAAAAAAATGCAGATCATCTTGTTGATTATAATAATTTGGACGTGAAAAGAAGAAAAGGATGGGTATATAAATTTCCGTGTTATTTACAGTTGACACCCTGCAGGTCTTTGAATAATTTGAATGAAAAAGTCTAAAATATAATTATGTTGACTAGGTATTACTTTTTTCTACGGGAGTGGGGATAAAAATATTTCAACAGGGTACACACAGAGGCAACTGGCTTGCCGCTTTAAAGGTCAATTAACTAACGGTATTGTCTGTTGTCTTTGAAGAGACACGCGACAAATACTTAATGTTCATATTTTATTCTGACATCCCTTATAACAGGTAACGGAATCGTTTTATTTTTCACGATTTCCAAAAACACCTGTCCTTTTAACTATACCTCACCGTTAAGAGGGGTTCAATTTGGACTAATTTGTCTTACAGAGCCATCTGTCGCGCCGTGAGGAATACTTTGAACTAAAGAGAGTTTTTCACAGAAATATGTACTCGTTAAAAACCAGATGACGGGTATGCTTTTGATGTTTAATGTATGTAATTATTCATTGCGAGTAATTTTATGAATATTTAATGAATTTTTAACAAACGCAAAAAAGGATTTACAACCTAAGTTACCATATTTCTCCAAGAATGAATAATACGAAATTTTATGGTTTAATATTTTATATATATAAAAAAAAACCCTTTCGATTGATCTTTTCATTTAAAGTAGCTATATGATATACGATTATTTTATAAAACCACATCAGTTGAAGAGTAAACCGGGGCATATGTCACAAATTAGAGGCTCGAAAGTGATCATTGTTATTTGTAACTTAGGGGCAGTTCGACAATGCACCATGCACTTGAAAATATGACCGATTTTAATTGATCTCGAACGATCAGACGATGAACTGCATCGGAAACATAGAAGTCATTCACTGGATCGATTTCCCATCACGGATCCTGTTTTTACTGGATAATTTAGAGAACTATTGATATTCCAATGGGTTTTCAAGGCATTTCACCTACAAAGATCTGAATCAATAAACAGAAATATAATAACCTTAAGTGTATCCAGATAACGTCTAATTATTCCTGGTAGATTGCTGACCTACAGAACATTGCCTATGTGATCAGCGTCTTAACGTTTTTAGAATATTTTGAATATAAATCGTGACTATTTTGGCTGCTTGTCTTTTCTTCCAAAAATATTCTTTATACAGGGCAGTCACTACAGTCTCCGTGGTTAAGCGTGATAACCCCAATACTGCAACCAAGTAGCAAAGTTTTGGAGATTACAGGCAATAACAATTGGGTGTCTCTACCAAAACATGGAGATCACAGTGCATGTCATTTTGGTCCTAGGCAAAACATCCCGTTTATCAACGCTCAAGATAATTCACATTTGAAATTTAGCTGTTATTAAAAGTTCATTTTCTGAAGGCATTAACACAAAATTTCCAGCTGTTTCTGTACTTTTCATCAGAGACAACCAGTAAATAGTCGCTTCCTTTTGCTGTTAACTTCCTCCATATGTTTAGTATTAACGATCAAGTACATTTCTCGTTTTGCTGATGTTTATCAACATTTTTGTCATCCGATATTTGATTTAAAAAGTAATTTTTTTTTGGTGTCGACAGCATGAAATTCGCGTGCCATATGCTATCTGCACCGTTACTAGGGCAAGCGGAAGAGGAACCTTTAAGGTGTGATTCAAAATAAGTAATACATGTGCAAAATAATTTTGGTATTTTTTATTTAGTCTTAATTTCTAAAGGAGTATTGATTCTGAAATTTAAAAAAACTGACGATGGCATATTCTACAAATCTTTGATTGTTACTGGGGGGAGGGGGATAAGGGTGTGTGAAAACAAAAATCCGAAAATAAACTAGACCATTGACTCATAATTGCTGGGTAAAGTGACAAACAACATGAATTAGTTAAAATCTAAATTTTTTGTTTGTTTGTTTTTTTTTATCTAATATTTAATTTGCATAATTCGATATTCAAATGTTGAAAACTGTTCTGAAAACCCCTGTAATTCCTGTTTTTTTAACTATCTAATGCATATTTAAATACTACGAAAAATGTTTTCCCAAATGACCCCTGTAGAACAAGTCTTGTCAGCACGTCTGCAGACGGCACGCGACGATATGGCAATGTCATGTGACCTTAGTAAGAAATTTCTGAAAGTTTTAAAGCAGATAAGAAACTTAATTATTTTGGAAGAAAATGACTACAGATTCCTGGTACTTGCACCTAGCAGATGTTTTTGATATACTTTGTTGAAATAATGATCCGTTTTGTTCACTGACACAAAACGGTCCGACGATTACTTTCCACTTGTAAAATTACAGAGGACTGTGCGGCAGACGTATGTGCACGTGCTAATTTACTTTTATGAAATATTTACAATATTCCACCACGTATAAAATTTCTTTCTGGCTGTAAATTTCAATGTCGCTCGATCATCTGAGCCTTGAGCGTTGGTTTTCTACTAAAACATTATTTCAAACCCAGATTGCAAGAACTCGCCAAGCTTTGGCAAAATGAAGTTAACAGGGGTTTCAATACAACATTTCTCAGCAGTTGTGCTCAGAGACAGCAATTAGAAAATAACAAATTGAATGGCATTTATGTGCAAACATTCTTCTAGTATTGAACCTATATAAGTCCTTAAAGTGTCTCTGACAGAGGAAGTCATTTACCGTCCTTGAACTTTATTTGCGTAAATTTCAATTTGCTGCCTGGAACTAAACTGTTCAGGATTCAAAACAAATAAGTAGTTTTATACCGCTTTTCTAAAAAATCGATGAATTCTTACGCAAATGCTGAGACAAGCAAACAATGCAATTATCCAATTTAAAAGACATTTTCTTGGAGCAAATTCTGATGAATAATATTCGGAAGTTGTTTGGATAAAGATATTTTCTCGGAGCAAATTCTGAATGATAGTCGGAAGTTTTGTCAGAATAATTAAAATAAAATTTCAGCAAACTGACCCTCCCCTCAATGAAAGAATCTACTTGAATTGTTCACTGGTAGCTTCATATACGTCTGGCCCTAATGTCAGACAATAGCCTATCATAATTATTTTCCTGTTTACAGTTTAATTTTAATAACAACGAGAATCGTTGGCCTGTAGTATTTGTTGGGCAAATATTTTTTGTTCACTTACAAAACTAACTATGCTCAGCATTCAAATCTAGAGACCCGACCTTCCAGTTTAAGTTCATCGCCGTTTTCGAAGTTTTTACAATCATCAGAGGCATTCTGATTTGTGCAAATCTGTGATCTTAACTTACACGGAACCGTATAACTTCAGAGCAAACAAGAAAATTTAACTATTAACAAAACACCGACAAAGTTATCCATTCCAGAAATTGTGTTCTTTTAAATGGGTCCTGATTGAATGACTTAATGGCCCATGACGGGCATTATTATTATGGACACTGACCCACTGTTGTATTAATTCAATCCAGATAAATTGTCTATAAAAGTTAAAAATGATTAAAAGGAATACTTAGGCCGATATTCATGGCATATTAAAATCAGACTTTTCCAAGTAACCTCTTGACCGTACGGACGGAATTTGATTAACAAGCCAGCTGCATCGTGAACTCGATTTCGGGGCATACCCGCATATTCATCCCCCAATTAAACACGAAGCAAAGCCTTTTATAACAAGGTCATTATCAGTTTTCTTAAGAAATTCACAAGAATTACAGAAGAAAACAACCCATGTGAACTAAAAACGTGTGGTCACAAGCAATTTAATAATAAGCAGATGATACACGCATAAGTTGTAAAATAAAATAATTTTATCATTTAACAGAATTAGGCACGGCATCTTCATTAGGCGTTTAAGCTGATACAGAACAGATTATATAAAACCGACTGCACATTGCTTTTGTTTTTCAATGATGCATTGAAATTGCAGACTCATCAATTTCATCATACTTTTGAATAGTTATGTAACGGACATATGTTTCAATTACAAACACAATTTTCTTATATTTATAGCCGACGTGGAAAGTTTGTCGTCTTTTAATGAGAAGGTCGTATTTTTCCTTAAGGTCAAGGCGAAGTAATTGAAAGTATCCTACAGTTTTCTATTTTTTTGTCAGTATGTAAAGCTAATCGAAATACATTGGAATATGAAATAAAAAAGGAGGGGGGGGGGGGGGGGGTATCTGTGCTTATTTTTTTGCTATAACCCTTGAAAATGCGTTCTGAAATTAACTTTTAACATTGGATATATAGGGAAAACATCCATTTTTCGACTATTTTGCTCTAAAATTATATTAAAACCATTGATGTTAATCCTACAGTTTCTTGAAAATCTAATATTATATTGCCTCATCCACGAGCTTTCTGATGATATAAAAATATTTCGGGGTCCCCGTGCTTGATTTCGTGGTATCTAGTGCTGAAGATAACATCAAGGTACTAATTTTGGTGATAAACCTTTTTCTTTCATCTGATGTATATTTTTTAATTTATTTTTTTTTATTAATGTTTTTATTAATATTTATTTATTTATTTATTTATTAATTTATTTTTTGCTTTCTATAAGGAGTTGCAGATTTTATTTATTATTTGTTGAATGACAATGTTTGATTTTCATGGATGTTGTCGATGGAAGATTTGTATTGCAACTGTATCCTCATAGTCCCGTAAACTGATATGAAAGTAAATCACAGTGCGTCAAGTGGACCAATTGCAACTCCACATATTTGAAAACAACATTTTTTATTTCAAAGTGCGTTAAATTTAGAGGGTATTGTCGTTATCACAAAATAAAAACTTCTAACAAAAATATTCTTGCATACGATAAGCAGGAGTGTAAAGATCCGTAAGGATAATTGACCACGGAAACATTTTTCACACAGTGGGAGCTGATAATGCCTTATTTTGGCTAAAATATTCGCCGTTAAATCCCTTACAAATTAGGCCAAACCAAACTGATTTTTAGGTCGTTGGATTTCGCCGCTGCAATTTTTTCCCGCTTCATTTCAAAATAAGAGCTCCAAATTCGCCCTAATTCAAATTAAAAATAAAAAGTTGTGTCACACTTAAGTTTTATATTCGCCTGAAAAAAAAACCCCATTCCGTTAGAAAAAAAAATTAATTTTGCTCGCTCGCACCTATAATCCAAAGAACTTAAAATCAATTTTGTGTAAACAAAATAAAAAAAAAACACCAAATAATATACATTCTCAATGCATCACGTCATGAGATCATAAAATTAAGCTAATATTGGTCACAATTTCAATCGATTCAGTTTAATTCGCAGTAACCAATTGCCGAAGCGGTACGAATTAATTCCAATACTAGGCGAATTCTAGAGAACGGTGAAATTGCAACGTTTAATAAAAAATATAATTAACAATATTTTTTAAAAGGATAATGAGGACCGTCTTGACTTGCTTGATATTTTTTATTTCTTCATCAAAGTAAAAATGATGTTATATGCACAACTTGACGTCATATATGCATATTGAGATTGAGATGTTTAGTAAATTTATAACAGTGTACCCGTAATCTAAGTGTCAAAAAAGGTGATTTACGGGGTGGAAATACCACGGAGATAGTACTTTGTACATAAATACCTAAAATTTATATTAAGCAAATTACTTGCATAATATTTACTGTACAAATAACAACACGTACATATGATTCTGAAACGAATTAGTCTAAATATGAGTTTACACGACAAAATAATGCTTTCGAATGCGTTTATATAATGAAGGGACGTGTAAATGCACAATGCGTTTTGAAACTTTTCGACAAAAAATTGCGTTGCGTAATAACTGTACACCATTATTTCTACATTAGGGCGACTCCACTGCTCCTCCGGAGTCAAATTCATAATGGCTATGACGTCAGACAATCAGTCGGGGACGTAATACAATGACAAGGGACTGTTTGTTACCCTTGAAACGGTCAACAAATGAACACTAGATGGCGTTCAATTACTTCGCCTTGACCTTAACGAACAAATGCATATGGTCAATGGAAATTATGCACTATAAATTCGTTATTTAAATCATAACAGATTGCATCTGACCAAAATTAAAACTAAATTTGTCAATAACAAAAAATAATCACATGATCAACAATTTTTGAAAGAGTAAAACTTTGAAACCTACAACGACCGAATAATCAGATAGGTTTTCATTTACCTTCTCTGCATGCGCATTTCTTTCTGAGTTAAAACCGCGATCAAACGGACGGAAGAGCAAACGAGCAAACGAGCAAACGAACGAATGTCATGTGACCGCCATTTTGCCACAGAGAAAACAGCCTCTATATGAATATTTCTCATGCACATACAGTAAAATTGTTCATGTCAGCGAAACCAAATACTGTGTATTGTACAGTATAAATCTCCATGCCAGCGGATTGCTGCATGTACAGTACAATTGTTCATGTGAGCGAGAGCAAATACTGTGTATTGTACAGTACAAATCTCCATGCCAGCGGATTGCTGTACAGTACAATTGTTCATGTGAGCGAGAGCAAATAATGTATATTGTAAAGTACAAATCTCCATGCCAGCGGATTGCTGTACAGTACAATTGTTCATATGAGCGAGAGCAAATACTCTGTATTGTACAGTACAAATCTCCATGACAGCGGATTGCTGTACAGTACAATTGTTCATGTGAGCGAGAGCAAATTCTGTGTGCATTGTAGTTTGTATACAAAACAATGAACAAATAGCGTATTCAAGAGAGACAACGAAATATTAGATTTACAATAAGAAGCAAATGTTCAGGTACAAAAAGGACACATATATAAACTTTCTTGATATATTACAAGCGGTTCACTAGCAACAAACCAACATTGCACAAGAGGCATGAATTATTCCACACGAAGTAGTTCCCGTATACAGTAAAAAATCTGTCAACACAATTTTGAGAGTATTGCCAAACACTGACTATTTCCGTGTCTGAATAATAAATAAAAAATACACCACTCAGACAAATCGATTTAAAATGCACCAAGGTAAGCAAATAATCGCGACAAAACTGATAAAATATAATAAAATTAATATAAAAACTTCAAATATACAAAGCTAATTACTCTGCAGTGAAATAAAATAACTTTTTGACGAATTACACCATAAAGTATAAAGACATGTTTTTTTCTTCATTTAAGTCATCTGTCACAAAAGTTCATGGCTAAATTTATATTTATGCACTCATTTTGTATACGAAACAAAGTTCTTTGAGGAAGATGAAAGGGGTCGTCCCCAAAATGGTGTCGGACATACCGGCAAGTTACTCGTTTCGCCTGCAATGGAGGGGCATGCAAATTAAAATGTTTTGAACGTAGGTTTTGACATATTCGTGATATACGCCTATACAAGAAACAAAATATATCTATAACTGCATGTTAGCACCGTTAAAGGGTTCACGGACGCTTTGGCCTCGACTAAGGGAGAAAACGTCCATCGTGGAGTTGTCGACCGTGAAACACACCCACCGCCTCTGTGAAACAGATAGCATCCAATGCGTCCTCTGTATTAACTCCTTGGGTACTATTCTGGCGAGGCATATACATATAATTTATCCAAATTTGAACGGTCAGCAGAATAATGATGTGTTTTAAGATAATCTTTACAAAAAATGCACGCGCAATAATTCTGTTCGAATATTTATGGAAATATCTTTGAATTTCAAATAGTATTGCTAGCGCAATATCGCATTGGAAAAGTAACGTCACTAATGTACACAATTAAATTTTGGATTAAATAGTTTGCTGTACAATAAAAGGGTTATTGCATAAACATCAATTGGACAATCTTGTGCAATAAAATATTCTGCTGGTGACAATATTTACCAATATCCATGCAATATCTCTTTGACAATAATGTATACATGCAACAAAACAATTTTCTAATGGATTATAAATGAATATTGTACAATTTGGTACAAGTAGCAAGAAATCAACACGTGTTGTCAGTGACAACCAAAAAAGTAGAGGTCGACAGAAACGTTGATGTTCATGATGAACATGGTTACGTTTTGTTGAGTTGTACAATGACACGTGGAATGAAAAAACAAGTACCTGTGGTATAATGTATACAGGGTTCGCACGGGTGCTTGAAAACCTGGAAAGTACTTGAAATTGAAAATTGGAAATTAAGGCCTTGAAAGTACTTGAAATTCAAAGGAGGTCCTTGAAACTCCTTGAAAAACTGTGTTTTTGAAGAATCAAAAAAATTGGTTAAATTTTCTGTCATAAAAGTGTTTTTAATTCGTTTTCAGATCACTCGGCCTCGCGTTTATCGGTATTTTTGTCAAGACTTTATATAATTTTCGCGTATTTTCCCTTTTCTAAAAATAGCTACTTTTAGGTGAAACAGGTGCGTAGTAATTTCTGTGATGCGGTCAAGAAATAAATCTGACTTTGCGTAAACATTTTAGTAATTAAACGATCCAGATTGATTTTTTGGTAACTTAAATTAGCTTTAACTAATGAAACATCTTTCATTTACTTGATTAAATGTATTTTGCCGATGAATTTTAGTCACAGTGAGCAAACTGAAACTGAAAGTAGTTCGAAATAACGTTGATGACATGCCTGGGAAATGTAAATTCTCTGATGTATGGCTACTTACAATTACATATAGGTCATGACCATATGGATTTAAATTGTCCATATCAGTTGATTTCTGGTCCTTGAAAATTTGGAAATTGGTCCTTTAAAGTCCTTGAAATGTCCTTGAATTTTGTGGTAAAAAATGTGTATGAACCCTGTGTATACATTTTGTCAATAGCTAGTCAACCACGTATATATACGGTAGGTTGTACATGTACATTAATGTACGTTCGAGTAAGCACGTTAGACAATTTTATACCATAGTTCACTCTACAGTTTCTGTATTGCAGTTTAAAGGTTGATCTTTTTTCTTTTACTTTTTAACCGCCTCGGTGGTCTTGTGGTAACGTGCTCGCCCCGAGTGCGGAAGGTCGCGGGTTCGATCCCCGGCCGGGTCAAACAAAGACATTAAAATTGGTATTTGCTGCTTCTCCGCCAAGCAAGCGGCATTTAGGAGTAAGAGCAAAGACTGGTCGCCTCGGAGTCAGTATAATGTGTCCGAGTGAGGTGATATGTCTTCCTGTGGACAGTTACTTCGTGAGCTAGCACATTAAAAATCCGACTTAGCGTGTCGGTCTAGTACAAAGCAGGGATCATTTTCATTATCATAACATGTTCTCGTCCTGATATGCACCTGGTTGCCACTGGACGTTAAACAATAATTCATCCATCCATCTTTTACTTTTTAACAAACAATGAACTAAATATCGAGTGTAACCTGTACATAGTGTTTGGTATTCTGAAATCATACAAGATGATCGACCATTTATCTGTAGGTCTCATCTTTTCACCCATATTCACCTGTGATGGCTAACATAACCATACTGGGTAACGTGTTTGGAGAATGCTACACTCCATGCACACTAAAGAACCCTTCTGTAGTTTTTGAAAAAGAGTAGGCTAATGCCGCTACAGAAGGCTAAATTATCCGACCTTTCCCACCCATCCACCCTGGATTGTTTAGCTGGTTCTCGTCCTGACGCATGAAATATTTGCCACTGGACGGTAAACAAACAACAAACAAACGTATTTTCGTCCTGTATGAATTTTCAAGAAATCTGTGGAGCTTTTTATATTCCGAGACCTGTGCTTCTCTTTTTTGTAGGTTCTAGCTTTTTTGTTAGTAATTTTAAGGGTTATATTCTAAATTGTGTTACGTACATATAACCATCAAATTCTGTTTGTATATTTTGACCGTCAGATATCGTCAATATTACCCCGTGAGCCAAAATTGGTAGATAAAATCAAGAATCTCGGACGTCCCCCCTCCCAGAATTATATTTCAGAATATAATTATAGAAGGCATCCTCATTTGGGGAACAAAGCTTTAAAAAAATCCTGAATAAATTTGTACTGGGGTTAATTGAGGCAAATATACACTTTCCAAAAGATCACAGAACATGCCATTGAAATTAATAACCTACACGATTTATGGTCATGCACTAAACTAATATTTTTATCACTTTTCAAGAAACAAAAAATGCATTAACGTACAAGGAAACCAGACAATTTTATGTTGCTTAATTACCTTAAAGTTATTAATATAAATATGCATCAGTTGTCTTTTGTCTTAAAAAGGTGCAAATTTGGGAATGAAAATACCCACATTTGCATAATAACAAAATATGATAATAAAAAATACATTAAATTGCATAATGTCTGGAAAATTAACGATTTCGTGAGTTTTCACAAATTTCCTGCATGAAACAAGGATATTTTGAACCAGTTGACTTTTCTGACAAAAAAAATCATTTGTCATTTAACTGACATCAGATCGAACTTACAAAAATTGGTAAAAGGTGAAATTGTGGTAATTCGTTATTTTTATAAGATAATTCATCTTTCTAAAATATCAGTAAATAAATCACCGAAATCTTCACTTCACAGCCAAATATTTGTACATGAAAGAGAATGTATTTGTCTACCTGTCAAAATAGATGATACTTAATGACTCTTAAAATATATTTCAGAAATTATTGTATAAAAATAAATGCACTTTGCTCGTTCAAAACGTACATGATTCATTTCAACGCATGCATCTTGAACTGGGATCTTGAAATATCTACATTGATAAGAAATAAAAGTGTCCTTGAACCCAGACCAACTTCGTCCAGCTCGATATGGCGCAAAACTGAATATTGTGTGGCATGTTAGTCCCACCTTTTTGTTGATTTTAGTTTCAATGCAAAATGTTTTATTGGCCCAATCAAATTTTGAGATTAAGTAGGTTGCAGCCATTTAATTATAGAGGAGGGTAAAGGAAAGAAGGAGTCAAAAGTATATGATAAAAAAGCAGGTTTTTATATCGATCAGCTAGAAATAGATATGTAATAAAATTCGACGCGATTGAGCGCCAAACATAACTTAAGGCTCACACATGCCACGAACAAAACTTGGATCAACTATCACTTTTCGTCTTGCAACACCCCCCCCCCTTCCTACCCAAAGAAAATACAAAAGCTTGCTCCCCAACTATGATACTGGAAACATAAACTCTTGGTCCTCAGACTTATTGTTTATGGTCTAAATATTAGATTTTGTTCTGAAATTTTGAAAACTTACATGATCTTTTTCTTTGTTACCTTTGTATTTCACTGCATTGGTTTAATTTGTTACTGTATATAGATTTGGAAACAAAGTTTTAACGTGCTAAGGGTGCAGTTACCTCCCATAAGACAACCGTTTTTGCAAGCATCCGACGGGCCATCCTTGCAAATGGTGTCTAAAGGGCATCGAAAATATAGATCTCTGAAATTTTGATCCGAGGAGAATATAACCAGAAGCCCTTGGCTTCGAAGTCTGCTGCTCTAACCACTACGCCACAGGTTGGTAAATCAAAGAGAGCTGGAGGACTATAATTCTTTACACAAATTCGTCATAGATTCGTAGACAAATAAACGTCTTATCTGTGATATTTCCTTTTCTGCGTTGACAATCTGTCGTGATATCAACATCCCCCGAAATGACATTCCCTTTAGATTTCTTATGATCAAAGTAAAACCAGTACACGTTCCTGTTACCGTGGTCAAACAAGTACATGTACATATACATGTAGATAATAAATTTAATCTTGTAACCATACATATCTTGTCATTCCAATTACTAATATTAACAATAATTCTGTCTAAGTTAATGTCTAGCGGTACTAAATGGTCCAGGCCACACGTTGCAACCGTCCACTGACCATAACAATTATTATAGTAAATATTTGTCAACATTAAGACCCTCCAGTCATAAACATATTGTGTCCTCAAATTGATCTTAAAAAATATTTCTAGGTCAATAAATAGGGAAATCACCCCATGAAAATAAAACGAAAAGTCTACATGGACGGCTGAAATGTTATATATACAAGTAGTATCCTTTTTTATCAAAGTATAGTTCTAGTCAATGATCCTTAAATGACTTTTTCACGTTCATATAAAGTGACGCGATCCTCGGGGGCATTAAGTTGATGTACATTTGATAACTACATGTAATATTTATTGATAAATATTGAAACAAATCATCCAGACTTACTTTAACTTTCTAAAAAGAATTCAAACCTTTATGTAACAAGAAATTGGTCTTACACAAGCAATTAGATTTTCAAATTTCAAATAAACCAAAGGCTGGCCTCCTTTGCCCCTTGTTGGATTTCATTTTACCCGTATCTTAATCTCTCAATCCTTGCATGTTTGGGGACTTAAATGAACCGTATCTGCTAAATTCAAACGGTTTTTAAAAGTCATTCTGGAATTCTATCCGGACAAAGTAACACCTTTCATGGAAAATTCTTTATTTCACTCCATGTGTTCTCGAAAAAACTTCGCTGCACTGCCTAGATAGCGATTCCTAATAGTTGATCGCCTCGGTGGTCTAGCTCTGTTGCGAAAGGTCGTGGATTCTACCTCCGGTCGGGTCAAACCAGACATTAAAATTGGTATTTGCTGTAGTATAATGTGTCCAGTCAGACTGTTACCACGTGAGCTATCACGTTAAAAATTGGATCTAGTACACTGTTCCATATTCATTTCATATCAACATGTTCTCGTCTTGATATGCATTAATAAACTGCCACCAGACGTTATTTATACAATAGTTGCTTATATAGAGGGCATTATCATGATGTAGTGACTGCCCAGGGACTGATATTGCCTGAAACATCGATAATGCCCGAGGGCATTATCAATGTTGAAGGCAATATCTGTCCTGATTATCATGATAATGCCTGCTTGGCATTTTAACGCAGATTAATAAATACCACATGACCATGTTTTAACCAATAAAAACAACTAAATTTTCTCTGATATGAAATAAACAATAATTCATCCATCCTAATAGTTGAATACATTCTCGTAATGCAGAGTAACGCTCAGAACATTTATAGCTATTTTGGGTTTCGTTTGTGTTAATATAATCATGTGAAAAGTTAACAGAAAGCTAAGAGCTGTATAAAAATCCAACAAATTCTAAAGTAGCAAATATCATATGCAATTTCCTCAGAACATCCTCAATAGTGTAATGTTTCGTTAACGGTAAACCTATGACATTGCAATTGAGGAAAATCCGACGGAGTGTCAAGTCAGGCAAAGTGTCAATTCCACTTAGACATGAATTATCTTTTCTCATTCGTAAGATGGAAACTTTGTATCGGCCAATCATAAGCCATGACGACGATCACAAAATTTCGAAAAGTGATATTAACATAGTTTGAACATATAAAAACTGGTCTTTGAGGTATATTGCTACCAAGAACAAGAGGCTCTCAATAACCTGTATCGCTCACCTGGATTTAATTTATAACTTGTTCACCTTGAGCAGGACTAAAAAATTAAGTGTACCAGTCATCTTAGCTGGTTTTCCAATAGGTTCCTATGTTAAACTAAAGTTCAGATGTAGCAGCCATCTAAGTGAGGGTCATCAGACTTCCGAAAAAGTGACATCTATGGACCATTGCTGCCAAGTCTGGTTCCAAATGGCCAAGTGGTTAAATTACCTTGTTAACTGAATTCGGTTGTGGTGTCGATCTTGGCTCAAAGTCCGGTTCATCGGACTAAATTCTAAAAGAGGACTATCTAAGGACCAGTGCTGCCTAGTCTGGTATTGGCCAAGTGGTGTCAAAGATTTTTAAATGATTTGTTTATGTTACATTAAGTTAGGCTGTGGCTGCCATCTCGGTTCACATTCCAGGTCATCGGACACACTTTTGAAAGAGGACCACTGCTGCGAAATATATTTCCAACCGGCAAAGTGGTTTCCCATATTTTGACATATGTTCGGCTGTGGGGGCCATCTTTGTTCACAATTCTGAAAGAGGACCATTGTTGCAAATTCTAGTTCCGATTGTTCAAGTAGTTTCAGAGATTTTTAAATGAATTTCCAAAAGACTGTCCTATGTTAAACTACGTTCGGCTGTGGCGACCATCTTGGATTTCCATTCGGCACCGAAGTAAGAACAGTTGTCAAGGACCTTTATAGAAACATACTTATAAAGTTTGGGTTCAATCGTCTATACCATTCTTTAGAAGTTATTCAAAGTTCAGCCAATCAGAATCAGAATAGGCTCTGGTGGACTGTTTCTTGACCAATCGTCATCAAAGTATAAATAATGCATGGGGAGGATGTATCGGTGCTCTTCTTAATTTCAAGTTCACCAGGGCAGATAATCCTAAAGGGACTGAGCTAGTGCATTTTATTATTCAATAGTTTGTTTGTTTAGATGGGGTCTTATGCCGTTTTTAGCACATTTGGCTATTTTGCGGCCGCCATTCTTTATTGGCGGAGAGCGCCGGAGTGCCTGGAGAGAACCACCGACCTTCGGTAGGAAAATTGGCAATGCTGGTCAATTAAGATCGGAGTCGAACACACCGCACCACGACAGGCTAGTGATCATCAGTAGTCATGAACTACCTACAGCTAGACCACTCGGCCACAGAGGCCCCATTTACTCAACAGTAGCCCATGTATAAACTTAGCTTCGTACAACAAAACCATATATTCTAAAACTTGTCCCCATAGGAGTTCCAATAGTCTGCTGAAGACCTTATCCACAACCTCCACGAATATATTTTCTTAGAAAAGGTCAAGCATTTTAACATCAGCCTCAGAGTACTTTTGAAACTGAGAGACGGGCGAAGGTATGCTTAGTGACAGCAATACCTTTCATCAAAGCCAGCTGAATTTTTCAATTTATAAATCACAATGAGCTACATACGTTAACATAGCTTCCACTGAAATCAACTACGTACTTCCATCTACAGTTTTCATTATATTTTATGAAAGAAAAGTCATTGAATTAACTTTTAATTCTGTTCTTTTAAACATTTTCATAACCTTTTAAGACCCCCATTTTCTGAGTTGACACAACCCAAGTTTTTACAACATTCAGTGCATATGATTAAAGTAGCTAATTTTTGTGAGAAAATTTCTCCAAACAGCTGCTCCTTAATTTGTGTTTTTATAATTAAGTGCAATTTAACTTAAGGCAACTGTATTGCAAACACATTCTTGATGGAACTTAGAAAACTGGAGATTTTCTTCACCCAGATCATTAAGAATCGCCATTACTGTAGAGATATATTTTCCATATGTGTAAAATACTTCAACCATATATATTCTATTTGCTAGTTTTATATTTGTATAAGTTCCTGAACTACAGCCAACAAAAACAAGGTATGAAATTATGTAAAATGAATTAGTATTTGTAAACTATTTCAAGAATCACCATTCTGAAACATACTTAGAGTTTGGAGTGGTTAAATTTGCTAGGGACCATATAATGCCACATTTTCACTTGAAGCACACCTTCATTTGATAAATGTGTGGGGGTAATTTTTTTGCAAATCTGAAGCCCTCTAACATCTATTAAGACTCAATATAATTGAAGAGTAAATTCAATGTCTCTTTCCAAATTTTGGTAACTACATGTGTAGCTTTATTGGGTGTAGGATCAGATATGGACTCTTTTTTTTTCAACAAAGCAAACAAAAAATCGATTTAGTCGCTTCCGTATTCTTTTGCAGATGTACAATACTTGGTTAGACGAGACTTCTCAATAATTTTTCTGTTTCCTGAACAAATTTGGAATCAGTTTTTAATGTTTTAATTATGATTTAGACTAACTATTAGCCTATAATGTGTACTTGATCAACTGTAAAATTAATAAGCATATCCTGGTCTTTATTTTTGCATCCATTTAATAAATATCAGAAGTCGATAAGGTATCATAATGGTCCGTCATCCAATGCAGGTGATATCACATTGACAAATGTTACATGAATTTTATATGATAATGTTATTCAATTATATAATACTGCGTACAATAGGTTTCCGATCATTTTCTAATATTTTTACAATATTGACGTAAATATATTTTGTTGATCATACAGTGGTTTGACGATCACAGACTGATGACATCAAATCATGAATGTCAAGGTATCTGCTAGCTTTCTAATGACGTCTGCTTCGAACTAGATCTCATCTGCTGCTGTACGACCACTTATCGGAGGTAATGATAGTTTGATTAGGTCAATGACAAGATACAACAAATCTTCACCCTGCAAGAAAAAAAAATAGATAATTTATCAGGAAATATGCCAATACTTCACATTTTTATGAATATAGCACAATTATTGATGCAGTTTTTTACAAAATGACTGATATGCCAGTGAACCATTACAATTACACTGATTTCTGCTAATCTGTTGGTATTTGAGAGTTTCTGCCAAATAAACCACCATGAATTAGGTTATCGAAGAGCTAACAACAGCTAGAACATTACCTTTTCTCTAAACCAGAAAAGGGGGAGGCGAAATCATATGCTAACCACCTGTTATATGAAAATTAAATAAAGTGGAATTTCTAATTACCACACGTGCTGTTCAAGGTCACTTTTGCAAGTACACCTGAACTATTAGCCATCAGACTAAATCAATTACTTATCTATTTATATGTTTTTATACATCATCTGCTAAATAATCTTGTCTATTCAGATTTAACAGATCTTGTATTTATTATCCTGATAAAAGGGGAAAAGATACTGCAAAAATCAAGTGATCACATATTGTTTACATATAGGTTGCTCTTCTATATACTCTGACCTACTGTAGACATATTTGATGATCTACACTGTCAATATGTAGGCAACAGTGAAATTTCTGGAAATTAAGTATTTTTATTTATATCATGATGCATTAAAAGGAAACCAGATATCCTGCAGTTATCATAGTTTATCTTTGCACAAGGTGAAATTTCTGAAAGACCACCCCTACCCATCCCCCCCTTTTCCCATTTATAGATTATTAAAACCTATAATTTTCACTTTTCAGGTATCATGATATAAATCTAATATATCAGGCAAACATCCTCCAGGGTATATCCAATTTTTTATTTATAGGTTTTTAATTATACAGAATATGCAAATTTTGTATTTGAGCTGGAGAGAATATTCCCAGACATTTTTTGATCCACTTCGGAGGGAGCAAACCCCTTCTGAACTGTATGGAGGGACAAGAGAAATGAAAGCAGGCCTCAAATTTGGTGAGAGAAAGGAGGAAAGCAAATGGAGAAAAAAAGTAGAACAAGCAAATATAAAATCCTCTCATCCCCCATTATATTCCAACGGTTTCTCAGTTTTGCACAAATAAACATTTTTTCTTCTCCCAATACAATGCCAATCTGACCCAATAAAATGTAGTAAAAATAAAAACCCAATGAAATGTGTACCATAATACACATAAAAATATATCTTGCCTGGTATGATTTGATTATTTATGACATAAAAACAACAAAGCACAAATCCTCTTTTCGACAATCACCAGACAAATCTTACTGTAAATCTATAGTAAAAGTTTATGATAATGTTCCTAATCTCTGATGCTAACTACATAATGTTCTATTCTCATATCTTTATTAGGTTTTTAACTTTTCATTAACAAGGGTAAAATCCTCTTTCAATTGAATAATCAGCCTTATGATCATTTTATGTACAATAAACGATATTCCTATATAATCCGAAAAACATTGACAAAAACATTGACCCGAAACAATACAACTGAAAGGTATCTTCTGTTACAAGGTAATTCTTAATTATATAGTGACTCCTCAATCTATATTAATTTATTGTTTTATTAGGGTTAAATGTCATTTTCGGCACAGCTGGTGGCCAATGTTTATTGATGAAGGAAGCCAGAGTACCAGGAGAGAGCCACTGACCTTTGGCAGGAAAAGAGGAAAAGGGCAATCCTTGTCAATTTAACTCAGAGTTAAACACACTATGTCACAACTGACAATCTCAGCATTGTGGGCCTAGTAATTACTTCATACATGTAGTTATGATAAACTACTTACTAGCATACCACCTAGCCACTCAATGCCACTTCCCATTTTAGAAAAATATCTGGGCCTGTTGAAAAAATATTTGCAAAACTGCATTTTCTTAGCCAGACGAATAATTAATGGTAAACTGTAGTTGTATTGATATTTATGAAACAAGGACCTGCATATGGATAATTTTTTTTATCAAAGTTGAAGAGGACTAAAAAAATTGTAAGAAAAGCTTAATTTTCATATGGGTTTAATTTTGTTTAGAAAGGCTATAGTAAATTCCCCTTTGACCCAACAGATTTATTTTCTTGCATCTCTTTCTGGTCAAGCCCAAAGTACAAGTGAACTTAATCCATAGGATCTATCCTCCTATAGGTATTCCATCAATAAGATCATATTATTCTATAAACAGTTCCCTTTATATTATACAAATAATGATTCTAGTAATAAAACATGGTATCTTATATAGAAAGTCTGCATGAAACAATGTGAACACTCATCTTATCAGAAAAATATAATTAAAATTTGATAGAGAGAGGCTTTTTTCTCAGCTTTCTCTTTGTCTTTATAATTTTTAACACATAAATCAACATATGTATAAAAGGAACAAAGGCCATTAGATCTAAGATTAAATTTCATTTTTTTTCGTGAAAAATGGCAACAGTGTTAAAGTGGAGAAACCTAAAACCCGGAGTCGTGTGCCAGACCAGTGCTAGCAGACTATAGGTTACATGGATGCTATGTAGGAATTCGATGAAATTCTATAGAAATGACTAATTTATTACATAGCCAGAAGAAAGTAGCTAGTCTTGCAGATTTCAAATCTATTATCTCAATATGCCACTAATAATAGCTTTTTATTGCATACCTGGATGTAAATCTGGGTTGTACTGATTTTGACCTTGACTTTCTTCGGTATCAATACTCTACATTCTCAGACCATGTAGGTTCTGTAAGTAAAAATAAATTTCTGTCTAAATAAAATGAGAAATCATATTTTTTCATTTGAGGAACAACATTAATTTTCTCTTACTGTTATAATATAATTACATTTCTATGAATATTTGGAAACTAACATAACAATGCTAAATTCAATAATTGGTTTCATATATAGTCTTAAATACTAAGAAACAATTGAAACCATGTATCAAAATACACAAAAATTACACAATAAACAAATCTTAACCAAGTTAAAATAAAAAAATTTCTTTTTCGATTCAAGGATGACACCTTCAGTTATAAAGATAATGGTTTCTTAACAAAAATTCCATTAGACGATTCTTTCAGTTCACCTAACTCAATAAATTCTCATATAATCCAAAATGTTCAGATTACTACATTGGACGTAGGAGATAACAGGATTCTCGGAACTTAAATGAGACGCAGTTGACTTTGTAAACCAAATGTACTTTAAGTTATCTCTTATTTATACAAGTGACCAATTAATGATATTGACTTGAGTTGTAGACAGCTGGTGATATTAATGTACAAACAGGAACTTAACATATACAGATAATATGGAAACAATGATAATGGTTGTCACATATATAAAACGAAAATGATGGAGACTTGGAAAAAAAAAGTCTGAAATATGTCTATTAAGGGGGTAACCAACACTTTGACTAAAATAGATTTGGCTCGTTTAATTTTCATTAAATTTTGATGAAATATTTACTTTGACCTGTTGAAAAAAATATAAAACTTTCAAGAAATTTGAACCACACAATTTTCGGGAATAATTTCATTGGATATATAGTAGGAGTTTCACAAACACTGATTTTGATCATTGAGAAGCTTGAATTCTGTTTACTAATAGTATGTGATTAAAACGTTGTTGATTTTTAGAGAGTTAACTCCCTTAGGTATTCTGTACCCCCTTAAAATAGAAATAAATTTTTGTCTCTTTCTGATGGAGGTCAGTGTTAAGGTAACATAAGAAATAGTCACAAATATTTGCATCTGGAAAACACAATTCAATTTGTTTTTAATTCTGGTTCTTTCCCATTGCTGCTAGTGTTTGTTGAAGGAGCAGGCCATAGAATACCAACATATCCCTACCTCGATAGAATAAATTCCAATTATGCAGTCAAATTAAACTCTATTGATAAGTTTCATGGATTTCTTTTGTAGGTAAGCTTCAGTGATACAGAAAGTATATAATATAGATTCCTGTATATTAACGAACAGATAATTAAGGTAATTTTATCAAGCCTCTTTCTAGACTCCAGATTAAATACTGGATATCTACGAGAAAGATCTGTTTTGCCCTGGTCCAACTCAGCCCATGTAAAACAATCTTGAGTAACAATTATATATTGTATACAGAGATATTAAATCCGCTTTTATAAAGTTGTCCTTAATAAATGCACAGTGTAATGGATAAAACTTGTAATACATGTCATAATTACATCAGCCACAGCATGTTATAACATATATAAAGGTCAAAGAGATATGTAACAGCTATATATAATTAAGGTAATTATGAAACTCCCATTGACTTAATTAAAATTGACCTCAATAATCCACTAATTCTCAATCATTCCTAAATATTAGGTCTTAGGTATAGATAATGACCCCCCCCCCCCTTTTCTTATTCCTCTTTCAGTCATTTTAAAGTGCCTATAATGTCAGGAACTTTTCAAAGTATTTTTTTTTGGAAAAATAATAGCATATTTTAATCCTGTTTTGTTATCTAATTTACAGACAGAATAAAATATCAACTGTCCATGTCAAAAACTATGAAGTTTTACATACAGACAAGTTTACAAGATTTCATAAAAATAGTGAAAATATGTTTTTGGGCTACTTCTCATATATTCTGTAAGATTGAGAGATTTGGTAATAATTTGCTATACACGTATTAAAAGTGTTTCTTTTTTCATTCACATAAAACTTGAATGCCTTAACATTCTTCTTCACTTATAATGGCAATTTTTCACTCTTAACATTTCTGCTGACTCTTCACAGTAAAAATATCATGTCCTTATCATTCCACTTTTTTACTCAGAAGATGTTTGTGAAAAGTCAGTGCCATTTAATTTCTTATATTCATCATATATCAGTAACCTTAATAAAAGTCTGGTTAAATACATATGGCTGCATTACACCAGGTATTAACTTCCCCCCACCAGACAGTCAATTAAATACGTAATTGTTTAGTAAATCATTTCTAATGTAATTCAATTACTTTATAGCTACATGTACAACAAAAATATCCAGACAGGTTGGCAAAAAACTACACACTTTGATAGCCATACTACAAGGCATCAGATCGTTACCGAGATAATGAACCCTCTGTTCCTCCTAAATCTGTATACAACAGAAGGTCGGACACCAGGTATAATCTACTGATGGGTGTAAAAACGATTGAATAACATTACAAAGATTTAACATGTTATACAGTTATAAATAGTCTGACCTCAATGCATTTTAATCATCAATAAAAAAAGTATAGGTTGTATTACTTCTCACTTTAATGTCTCGAATCGCACAAAAACTAATGTAATAGACGTATAATTTACAGCAAGGAGTCCCTGAAGCTTATTCGGATAATTAAATTATAGTCAGATGGACTATCTTATATAAGAAATATGGTAGTGAAAAAAAGACAACTGGGATTTAAAAAAAATATTCTATTTCATCCATATCAGGCCAAGTTATTGGAATTTTGGAAGGAAAATATGGCTGTTAACTTTACGAACATATTATATTTAGAATCTTGTCTATGAATAAACTATAATACTTTATGACAATACTACAAACTATGAGTACTTATTTTTAGTTTTAGGTAAAGTTTAAATTTGAAGATCTCATTGGAAAATAAAAACGTTGCTGTACTTTTTGGTTTTATTTTTTCTTTTTATCTCAATATAAAATGTGACATATTATGTTATCTTGACTACTTTTCAGAGAAAAAAAAAACATGTCTATTAAGTAGCCTAACGGCCTTGACTTCAGTTTAAGTTTGGGTATGTGATTTAAACCAGTAGGTGGACACTTTTGGATTTTTCCTCTTGTGAACATGCAACTCAAGTACTACTATGAGCCTCTAAAAATGTTTTGATGTCTCCTAAACTTTTTATATTTACAAATGTGAGAGATTTCTGGTGAAATCCCAAGGAGCAAAAAACACTAGAGAATCCAGGACCCAGATTATCCTGAATGTACCCCTGAAAGCCTTATAGTACATGCATTTGTATGCACATGTTTGCTTATGAACAACCAAGTTATTTGTCAATTGCACTTTAAGTTTCCGACGACTCCTTTTAATATCAATTCGGTATTTCCCTGACAATACCAAGAAAATATGTCTGTCTATTTAATCACTAATGACATTAGCTGATGCAATTATGAAAACAAGTGAAGTATACCTCTTACTACAATCTTTTTACAGCTTTCATCAATTTTAATATCAGAAGAAACATTTATTAGTGTAACTTTTTATTCCCGGAACATTAGAGATATAATAATTTCTAGGATATTAGAAACCTTAAATGACTGGGAAATAGATCATAATTAAGATTTGCAGATCAAAGCAAATTTTTAATCTTGGGCTATAATGAATGACAACTGTTCAGTGAAGCAAGCCCTACAAAACTCAAGTTTCCTATTCAGATGAAACAGAATTTGCATGATGAGCTACAATTTTATGACAAATGGTTGTTACTCATTGTCGATCGGTTATGGCATTAACGGAGCGCGGCAGTCAGAAGTGACAGTCATCTTTGTGTATTGAGTTGCCCGTCAGCAATTCAATACACATAATTTTATCAATATTTAATGAAAGACCATTGATAATGATTCACACTTAAAACAACCAAATTCGTGATTTTTTCCAATCCATCAGATTATTCATAAATATTATCCAGGAGGTATAAACTAACTAACAAGATATATTATTGATTGATGCTCGTGTTGATTTCATCAAGGAAATGTATGTTTCTTAAAATATATTTAAGTAAGATCTAGCCTTAAGTTTTCAAATTTTTCAGTCAACCAAAAAATTCTAGCATTTGTTCAAATTTGTTGTCAACCTCAGAATACAATTTCCTTTCCACAAAAATTTCCCTCTATGCAGGTGTACTTCATAAATGCATTTGTACAATTTCTGTTATTACATGTAAATTTTATCAATCATGCATACCCAATTCAAATATCTGCAGTGACACCACCTCTCCTCTGGGATATTTATAATACAAACTAAACTCTTCAAACCAAATCTATTTATAAGAGAATTATTTACATTAAAAATCATTTCAAATTCTAACTACCTGCATATATATTTGCTCCTAATAGTTTGACAAAAAATTGCAATACTTTAGCCTATATTTTTAAGATCTTATTCAATTGTCTTCCACATTCCAAAGAGACCATTTCCAAGCATATACAATATAGTTTTACCACATTTAATCAGTGTAGGTAAAAGATTCAATTATAAGGAAATGGGTTCATACAGAAGTCAATTGAAATTTGTGTTTAAATGGATTATTTTCTATCAGTCTGATGAAAATACTGATTGTACTAAATGGTCTATGGTTGTTTGTGTTCAGCAGTCCAATGCTCATCAAACTTTCACTATGGTCTACCTCAGGTGATGAGGAAAAAATAAACTCACTGACCTTCATTTTCACTTGTGTGGTCTTATTTTACATTTTTGCCTATTGTCAGCACTCAACTCTTGTTTCATTTCGAAATTAATAATTTTACTTTTTAAAAACCGAAATTTAGATGGACATACATGTAATATCTGTTTTTTTAAAACAAAGCTACTGTACGGGTCAGTTTCTCATGTAGACAACACATACCCCACACCTGTTTTTACCTTATTTTTAAACTTCACCGGAAAATTTGCTTGAGGCCTCCTGTATTGCATAATTTAGTGATGCAACTGCATGGGCACTTAACTGTCAATGATAAATAGATTATATAATAATATTAATTTAATTTTATGGTATGCAATGCCTGAATGTTTTTGGATTATCTTCATCTGGTATCCTCAAGACAAAAAATGATGAAAAGCCAAATCTTGGGGAAGTTAGTTAATATTGTACACTGTAATTTCTAAAATCACTGAAAAATATATAAAATTATTATTTCGGCATTACTGATACAAGTAAATGTATACACAAACGGTATTAGAGTAAACAATTAGTTGTAAAACAATTTGTCTTTTCATTTTCTAATCAATGTTCTGTGATGTTAGAAGATTTGTGATATCACTGAGGAAATTGCATGCATTTAGGATGAAATTCTTCTTGCTTCAAGCTGAAAGTTACAGAGAAAAAGATATAAATTCTAATTTAACAGAAAGAAAAAATATCAATAAATTCATTATACATGAAAAGGAAAAAAAAACTAGGCTACAAAGATATTTCTGTGGCATGAAAGTCGGCTCATTATATTGGTGAAAAAGTATTTCAACACAGCATTTCCAAATGAATATCAAATATCAAAAGAAAAATTAAATTTGATGTGGTAAGCTGTAATTTGTTTTACTGAAAAGTCTTTTCTAATGATTCTACAGAGAATATGGTAAAGATTCCTTTAAAGACATTTAACAAATCTTACATCAGCGCTTATCAGATTAAATGGAAGTTTATAACTTTTGTCTTCACTGAATGTGACATTGACATTTATTCTGTCCTAGATGCTGGACAAATTTGTTTACTGACTTTTATAATAAATTTCAACAAAATACTGTGATTAGAAATACCCCCCACCCTTTCCCAATAAAAAGTTTTCTTAGGGATCAGCTATTTGATTCGTATGAGGGATTTGGGGCATAGAAATGATACCGGAAAATGTTTTTGGAGACTGTGGCCCATGAGTCTATTTATTTTTCAGTGTTAAACAGCGCACAACTTTTTTCAACGTCAACTACTATTTGATTTGTCTTAAAAATCCAGCTTTTTTGGGTCTTCTGATGATTTATCCTGTCAATTCAGTACTAATCTTAAATTACTATACTGATATGGACAAACTATGGGAAATATTAGATCCAAAAACCAAGGACCAAGTGAGAGTGCTGGGCTCCTTTTTAAAACAGTCTTTAGTACTGAGGACAGGGGGCTAATTCATTCTGCTAGTTAGAAGTATTTTGCATTTTTGTTTTTTATGTAACTATTGGTCCTTAAAGAGTAAAATGCTAATAAACTTATGACTTATTTAAAAAAGATCAAATCACTGTATCTAACATATGATTTAGTAAATTATATACCAAATAATACATGAACATATTTAATAGAAAATTTCTCATACATCAAAACAAGTAATAATAACATCAAAGAGAGCCTATTAATTATATATTATCAGGTATAATATGTTCTGGTCTACAGAAAACATGTAGCCTCTAAACATTGACCTAGGATGACTGACCACAGCCAAAAGGTCAATGCTGTACTGACCAGTCCAGCACTGACCCTCTGATCAACTTTATAGACATAACACTGCAACACTAATGAAGGCATAGACATAAATAAAAACTCTGCACATTGCATTTCTCATTATAGACTGCAATGATAGTGATATTGATTTTTTGGACCAAAAAACTTGACAGTTTTCTAATACCCCAAGAGCCAATGACAAAACAAATTGCCACTGTTAAAAGATAAACAAACAAAATAGGAGATTTAAAGTAGAATTAAGATTTGACAAAACCTTTTGATTTTCTGGGAGAATAACAGATGTGACTGTGTACTCAGTTAATCTTTTCACTCTGACAGACTAGGGGTATTATCATAATTAAGCACTTCAATGGTAACCCCCCTCTGGGTTTATAGAAATACACAAAGCTGCAAAATTAATGAAAAACTTTTCTCAAAGTCAGAACAGGAAATAGAAAATGTGTTACTCTAATCTTTATTCACAGCCCCCCTGTTCTTCTGTAAATAACCACAAACATAAAATTTTACTCTTTAATTACACAATTTATTTTCTATATATTTATGTTTTCTTTCAAGGTCGGACAAGAAATGTAATTATCTGTATAATAATGAGTGTGTGAAATATATATGTCATTCCTGCTTGCAATTAGCATGATCTTGTCAAATTCTGAATTATAACTTCCTGTGGGTGAGAAATTGCTTTGCCTCATCAATTTTTACTGTCTGGGTTTTCAAAAATATCCACAGGCATGAGCTGATTTTCTGCTTATTTCACCTTCCTGCAGAATAAAAACTGAGGACTGTTAACTTTTTTTTGCAAATTTCAGATCATATGATCATGAACAATTTGTAAATGAGTGTTGTCTTAAATTTACGTTTTATCCTGTCTATTTGATAGCCAAATAAAGGGTGTCAAATTCTTTTTTTCAATATTTGTCTAGTAGCATACGATCTCCTGGTACCTGTGACTTCACTTGCAATGAAAGTTTGTATTGTGTTCTGGTTTACAGTGTTATGACGTCATGTTATCCCTAGATTATGCTTCAAAAATTGCCTTCAGAAAATAGGCTAGAAATGGTCCATTTTCATGACTTTTCTCGATAAAGATAACATTTTCTAGTTGCAGGATAAAAACAATATATGTACATTGTCGTAAAATTTATTTGTACTTGCTGTGAAACATGTGGGAAATGCTCGTAAAACCTCAAATTTCTACCTATTTCTAAGGCTCATACAAATAAAATGTCCAAACTGTTCAATGTTCTTTGTATTTGATTCTTATGGAGGTTTTTTGACAAATTAAAACTGTTTCTTAACCCTAGAATGGAAGTTTTGCCGAACGTTGTTGATTTTATGATGCAGTCTTTGGAACAGCGAAAATATGGTCAACATCGGCCAGATTGCTATAACCGGTTGTATATAAATCCTTCTCTGTAATATTGTGTTGTATAACTGTTTGTTGTCTTGCCTAACCCACTTTGGTTTATAATGCAAATAAAGCCTTATAAAATGATAATAAAATATTATAAGATTGGCTGGTTCTGTGTGTAATTCAACAGAGAAGACAACTATTAACACCATAAAAACATTTCTTGGATGCGATTGGATTACAGAGAATTTTGTGTTAAATACCAGTCAATCAATCAATTATATTTCTCTTGTAAACAGTGTATTAAATTCACCAAAGCAAGCAGGGCTTACCTCTAAAAAAATCTTCAATTAAATCTATTTTTGCAATCCTAAGAGGTTTCAGGTCCAATGTACCAAAAAAATAAAAAAACCCCCTAAAGACCTATAATTCAATTTAAAAGCAATCTACATCGAAATCATCAAATAATAATACTAAATGATGCTATTCAGACAAACCAATCATATTTTTCATTATCTTCTCAGATATCAATCATTTTACTTTCTAACTAAAACTTTAATCTACCTATAACATTTCAATTAAGATTCTGAGTGACATTTAACACAGTTTTGTGATTTAAAATCATTGCAGTACAGGTCAGGTGAGAACACAACAGATGGTGGTACCGCTACCCACTTTACACAGCGACTAGACAATGTGCCCCCATCTGCTTAACTGTACATTTAAGGCCAATTTAAATAAATTTTAGAATTTCAAACAAAACTGTTACCTTTTAAAAAATGATTTGTTGAAATAGCAGCTGGCATGGGACAAAGTTAACTGGGAACTGCATTATCATGCTTTTATCTAAAAGGTGTATTTGCTTGTACTCTTTACAAAGTTCAAGAAAATCATGTTATCTTCTTGAACTGTTGTTTCTACAAGAACTCCAAACAAGACTCCACAAATATTTGCAGGTCTTAAGAAATCACAACAGATGTCCACATCTCTAAAATATTTTATACTATAAAAATATCAACACTGCTAAGTTTCTAACAACTTCGTTCAATATTTTTCTTCACAAATTATTTGTTTTGGTTATTGTTTAAAATTTCTTTTGAAATTTAACACTGCTATGGTGATATTTTACAGGAGTGATCAACACCAGCATTTCATGGATAATATCTGGTCAGTTCATGATATGACCGCTACAATTATCCCGGACCGGACACTAAACTCTGTTTACATAAGATATCTACATGCACTCTTATACTGAGTCAAGTATTTACAAAATTTATAGATAGGTTTCACACGATTTCCTGACTACCTACACATTTGGCAGGATGTTTTTCAAGGTTGCTATATTCCAAATATACCCCCATGTTTATATAATATATAATCCGTGTTGCATGGTCTAACCCTATTGAATTATCAATACCTATCCTATTTCACACATTTCCTGTTTGGGTACTTATCTGATCTACCTTGAAATGTTTTTATTCACCCTTATATCTACCCACAACATATTATTTTAGTGTTATCCGGTTTCTTTTTACATGTGTATTAAGTATTTATGGGAAACATAAGTAAATCACACATTGAAAAAGAGACTTAAACCTAACTACAATTACTGGCTATTTTAAGTCAATACGGCTCTTTAATTACCAAGCATTTTATATATAGGTTACCACACACTATTTTTAAGTTTCTCGGAATTCACGAATACATCTTTCCTGTTCTTTATTATCGGTGTCTTTCTGTCGAACCTTTCAGGATGTTTCATCTCTTCCTGTGCATACATTATATAAGTGTACTTTTATTTATTTACATATGTCAAGTTGTGTATCCCCAAATACGGATTCCATAAGATCTTATTTCCCTAGATACACATCTATTAGGATGTACCATTTCCTTTCACGAGACAAAAAAAAATCGACTTCAAAATATTTTTGGAAAAACACTCCTATTCATATTAAGAGGTATTGAGAAATAAAACACTACTATTGTTTCATTCTACTTATTCTCTTAAAGCCCAATGTTGATTTATGGAATTTCTCCACCCGAGATAGTTAAATGTTCGATTTTCAACATGCAAGCGTGTTAAAATCTAAAATTTAACTATTGAGGTTGGAGAAATTCTATAACTCACGAGTAAATTGAAGGAGAATCTGTTTCTCCTATGATTTTTGACAAAAACCTCAAGAAAATGTCGTTGCTATGTAGCTTGTTTACATAGACGTCATTTTCGGGACTTCTCTAGTTTATCGTTCCAATAACTAGAAAAAAGGGCGGTAATTCCCACGTAGAAATTTAATCACCGGGAAGTGGTTAAAGATATTATGTATATTTATCCCACCGATTAAACACATCAAGAATAGGAGAAACTATATTACATTTCACAATTATTTAAACCATTCTATTCATTTAATGACTGTAAAAAGAAATAATAAAAACATGTTTCAGTGTCAATGCACAAGATGTCTGCCCCTTGGGTTGAGACTTCTTGGAAAAGGACTTGTTTAAAGTGACTGTAATATCAGTATGACCAGCTTGTTTGATCAAGTCTGACAATTACACAACTGAAATAGATGATACCAGGAACAGAACAATGCTTGGTATGGTTAACTGGGGTTTTACAACACTTTCAGCACAATTTTCTAGATTTAATTAAGGAATATCTGTAAAGTACAACCTTTACCTTGAAAAACTGGCAATCTTGCCAATTAAAATGGGAGCCAAAAACACCTCACCATGAGCTGGATTCAAACTCAACACAAGTTAGTATTATTAATAGATATGATGAAATACATGTATATAGAACAGTTGCCATTGAAGCCCAACTAAGACACAAGATCATTTTGTGCAAGTAAGGGTACACCTGGTTGTACAATTCTTTGGTTAGTCAAAATATGCCAAGAAAAAATGAAAAAATAACGGCAAAAATAGTTGTCTTTCTAAACAGGACTGATAAAAAATTCAAATCCAGATTACTGATATAAACTAGCTAATGGGCTTTACTAACCATGATTTCTGACAGGTGTGTATCATATTAATATTTGTGACATTTCTTGTTAATAAGTAACACCCCTTAGCTTTCTATGACAAACTTCTGTACATCTAATCCAGTTACTAATAAATGATTAAGTACAAACTTTTCATTATAACCTTGGGTCTTACATAAACAGTATGCTGCTAACTGAATCATATGGGAGAGATATGGTTAAAAAAGCAGGACTCAATATTAAACAGTACTTGGAATCAAGATGTGGAAAAAATGTCCATTACCTAAGATTACTATAGTCTGCCCTCTCTCCCTTAAAATTCAATGGTTGCTCCCTAAAACATCAAAATTAAAATCTCTGAATTTAATTTTCAATGTTCAAGACCAAAATCTAAATTTCTTAGTGCATAAATTTGTAAAAATACCTATTTTAACATTTTAAATCATAGTAAAAATTATAATGTTACGATTCACCATTTTTGGTACATGCGAGTTTTCTCCCATTTACAGGGTTATCTGCTCTTGGGAGAAGGTGTCTCTCATAGAAATTAATGTACAAATTGTCATTCTTCTGCAAAATATTTTTTGTTCCTAAAAATATCCCCCATACACAATGATATGTTTATAGATATATTTTCCCAAATTTTTCGATGTCTGATGAAGGCCTTAATTCAATATTTTTTTTTGCATTTCATGTTAGACACCTTCTGTCAGGAAAGATAACTCATGCATATGGGAGACAACTCCAATATCCACAAGTAACTACCAAATCTGTGAATGAACAAACTCCAATATAGAAAAAAAAATCAGAAATACATAAACATACACATGACTTCATTTATGTAATAATGTCATTGTGCCATCATTTGTTTAAAAATATTCATGGTAGACCAAACTAATAATAATTTATAATTAATGATTTAGATACATTGTCCTGATTAATCTTATGATTTTAACACCTTAATTACCATAGTTGCTGGAGGCAAAGTTACAACAACTTTTGTATACCAAACAAACATATGACATCAGATATAAATATAACTTCGTCTCATTTTACCTGAAGATAAAAATATCTCTTGACCTATATCTTTAAAAAATCACAGCTTGATTTAATCAGCTGCACACTGTTAATACATTTATCATGTTTTTACTGTATCCAGGATTTTAGTTGTGAAGTAATAAAAGCTTCAAAGAACTGCTTCAACTGAAAAATTAGTCAAATTTAATTAAAATTTGGTGGCAATTTATAGGGATATACATTATTTAATTTTAAGCTGCAATAGTTAACAGTATATTAAAGCTCAACTTGAACTATTGAGATATAAAGCCTACTACACACCCTGCATGCAGATTTCATATGTTCTAATGGTAAACATGGATATTGCTTACAGAACTGTATGCAGGGTGTGCTACTATAGTTACAATTTAAACATTTTTTTATTGGATTTCCTAGGCACGATATTAATTTTCTGCAAATAAGCATTAGAACCAGGAGAGGGATTATCACAACAATTAACTGTTTATAATTATCTTCTTTATTATCATCTTTTCATGTTATGTTGTATGCTTATATCCCTAATGGAATTTTATTTTGCATTAATAAAGATATTATAAGCATTTGTCTTTAAAAATTTACCTGTTAGATATGTCTCAATCTAACATTGGTGTGATAAACCTACCATGTGCACATTTCAACAAAAGCTGAAACTGACCTAAGATGTTGTTGAACATAACTCAAATGATGAAAATCATCAAAAACATAAGGTAAAAAAACCCACCTAAGGCAAGACCAACAAGATTTACTGTGAGCCATTGCTCACTACTAGTGATACCCCCCCCCCCCCCCAGTTTTGGATAAAGTCAAAAAATAAACAAAGTCGTCAAACTGGAAGTTGATGTCGCCTTGGTCTGAAAATGTATCCCATAATAGAAGGCTTGCAATAGTACCAAATATCAAGCATCTGTGATGAGTAGTTGTAGAGAAAAGTGATGAAAAATTTTGTTACGGACAGACACAGGCATGGAACCACAAGGTAAAACAGTATACCCCACCCCTCTCCTTTTGAGTGGGTATAATAATAACTCTCAATTAAGAATTTCCAAAAAAAAAACAAACCCATAGCAATAATCATAAAGTATGTGTACATATCTATTGTGTATCACACCAGAGGCCAGCAAATTGTAGGTTTTTTCTATATCAATCATCTTCATAGGATGACTTTCAGAGTTTCAGGAATGTTGAAAAAATCTGGGTGTTCCTTCTTGGGTTACCAAGTAAGTATACAAACAAAACAAACTAAACATAGATGCTTTGTATGTGCATTTTTACAAAGTAAATCTCATCAAATTTTCTAATATTTTTCAAAGAACATAATTTTCACAGCTTGTAATATGGTAACAAACAGTTTATAGTGGGTTAAATATCCAAACATCACTTTAAAAATATGATAAAGCCATAACACACGAATATGAAAGATCACCAATAATATCTTAAAATCAAAATGTATTTAAAGTGCAAACATCTTTCTGTTTCTACTTTAAACTTTATGACTTAGGATAGAACTTAAATATCAAACACCGAAAAAAACTGAAAACATGTGAAATCTTTAATGTTTAAAACATCAAGAAGACTTCGCTCCTTTGATACAATCAGTACAAGTTCATTGCTGATAGGAAAGCTGAGAGTTTACCCGAACTCAGAAGTAAATAGACAAACAACCAGGATAAGAGAACAGCAGGCAAAAAGATGGCCACTTCAAAAACCAAAGACATAAGGTTTATGTTGGACTTTGTCACGCTTAGCTAACTGCTATAAGTATTTAACAGGCAATTCTAAATGGTTTAAAGATAAGATACAGGTATACATATCTCTCGTCTCTCATTACTTCGGGGTAGTGAATTTTGATAGGGTGTTTCCAAACACCAAACATCTGTCGAGTATATGAGACATTGTAGTTATCTACGGGTATAAATAAATAAAATAATCGCGACAGGTGCTCCCAGTGTAAATGTATAGAACTGGAGACCCAACCTTTTTGAAGTAGATTGAATTATAGGTGATTAAAATTCAGATCAATATTGAATCCTTTACGTTGATAAGCTGTTACAAAATTCCATTAAAATTTAAACGCAAATTTAGAAATTGTAAATCAAAAGAAGGAATTTGTCCCATATATTTACAATACTTTTAATCTTTTTACAGAAAACTGACGCAAATCATTTTGCTAGCTGCACAAATATAATCGTTTCCATTGATTTAGCAATTAAAATCAACAATTAAATATATACTTTCTGTTGTAAAAAATGAATTATTAATACAAATTAAGGGTTCCTAGTTCGAACCGAAGAATAGATACAACCGTGATGTAGCACATCACCGCATGCTAAACAAGTAATTAATCATGTTTCACCACTTAACCAATAACTAAATGATAATTAACGTGTAATCATTAAGGTAATGAAGCTATGTTCATGAGGAGGGTGCAATTTACATAAGTAAACTTGTTTTTGTACAGTACAGGTGTTGTTCGTTATGTAATTGATGGCATGATTTTTTTTACATGTAATATAAATATATCTGCTTCCCTTTTGATGGATTAATTTAAGTTTTAAACATGCACGTATTACACGAAAATAGATAACGAATACCACAAAAAACTGCCAAAGCAAACAAACTGCTACATTTAAAATCTGGTATCAGAAAGTTCACAAAAATGTAAATAAATGTTTGGGTTACATACAAAAAACTTGCGGTATATTAAATGTTCAAGATGGAAACAAGTCAAATAAACGGCAAAATGTGGCGAGAAAAAGATCAAAGAAAAAAAAATTGAGGAAGAAACAAAATCATATCAGTTACTGGTTGATGGTTGTTAATACAGATGTTCATCTACAATACATATAGAACTACCTTGGTAAATATTGGTTTACTTCTTTTGCAACCACTTCAGGGAAAAAAAATTAATTCTGATTTGTATCTTTAGACCAACATGACCAATCAGTATGAAACAATACTTTAGGTTGTTACTGTATATCGGTAAAAAATGGCTTTTTTGTTTGTTTAGTTGGGGTTTTATGTCGTTTTCAGCACATTTGGCTATTTTGTGGCGGCCACTTTTATTGGTGGAGGAAGCCAGAGTACCTGGAGAAACCACAGCCTTCGGTAGGAAAATTGGCAATCCTTGTCAATTTAGATCGGAGTCGAACACATAACCTCAGTGTTGACAGGCTAGTGATCATTAGTAGTCATGACAAACTACCTAAACCACTCGGCCACCGAGGCCCTGGCAAAAATTTGTGCTAGTCCTACAAAGAATCCGACTACAGCTATTTCCAATGTATTTTGCATTTCGAATGACTATAACTCACTTGAAAATTTTCAAAATAGTTCATTTATATTTGGTGATGGACCATTTCCTTATTCCCTGTGTTGTGTAGTGGATTGGTGACATCGAATCACTGGGCCATAGAAGTTTTTTGCAGCATCCATGATCAATTATGGTTCTGAATGCAAATTTTTTTTCTTCCAAATAATTACTACTATATGACATTTCAGGTAAATTTCAATAGTACCTTTTTTCATCACATTTTTAATCCCAACTCCTTTTGACCAATTTAGGAGCCTGCTTTTTTTGGAATTCATTCATTTCCCAGCTCAATCAAAATCAATTGGTTCTTCTTAATTTTAAAACCTCGATTAAAGCTATGCTGTATTGCTTAAGTATGCCAATATAAAATTTTCTACATGACATCTTCAGTTGAAATCAGTTTAAATGGATCCATCAATCCAGATATTTATGTTTACATGGGAATTCAGGCTAGACATTGCCATTTTGGTGCAACAAGGCAAAGCAAACATATTTCTCACTTACAAAGGAAACATAGGTGACTCTCGTATCTTAAACTGTTTTAAGAACATTTTGAGAGCGCAAAGATTATCAAATGTTCTATATTAGCACTCCCGGTCTCTTTAATTTTAACTGTCCCTTCAACTTCTAAGTTAAATGACAGTCAGACATACTTTAAAAAGAACTTATTTTGACCGAAATCTACAAAGTATATTAAAAAAAAATCTTTAATCTGGAAGAAAAATACTAGAGAACCACTCCAAATTTATATCCCACCTACACCTCTCCAATGAAGATAATGATTTCCCATATTTTTAATGCCTGTACTTTCCTGAGTAATATAACAATATAAGAACTGTAAAGATTTAAGATTAGGACCTGTTCATACTTAGTAAATGATTTTATTATCCTCTCTCAGTCTTTGATGATCCTATTTACTTTAAAATATTTACAACATTCAAAGCATGAAATTAACATTAATTGTAATGTATTTGCCAAGATAGAGAAGATATCATATTCTAAAGGCCAATAAAACTAACATATATATAGGGTTTGGAAATTTATAATATTACTTTATACAATACAGATCTGTCCTAGGTTACTATATAAAAGAGGAAATACTTGTCAGTGTATAACAAAAAACTTAACAGGTCTTGACATTTATAACTCCCAAATTTAAAATTTAAATGATAAATGGGTTCACATAAAAAAATATCATGTATTCAATACTTAAGTTAGCTTCATATTTGAATATATTGTCACACTAAATTTCTGAGTAAAAGGAATATTAAGACCATACCAGTCTATGTTGATATTTCTAAAATATGTGAAGTAACATTTCGCTCCATATAAAAATGGAATTTGAAGGTAACTGTATTTCAACAATTCAATACTTAGTTTAGCTTCATAATTAAATATATCTACCACGATATTTCTGGAGTAAAGGAATATTAGGGCCAATACCACTCTATTTTGATATTTCCAAAATATGAAGTAACATTTCGCTTCATATGAAAATGGAATTTGAAGGTAACTGGAATTCAACAATTTTTAGGTCCCAGTTCATACTTTGGTTAAAATATTTTGAGATAAACACATTTTATTATGGATTTCAATATATCTGAATTGCCTGTTTGCACTGGATTAACAGACTTTTTATAGTTACATCTACAACGGTTGATTGAAAGTTTAAAATGTTTGTCTTGATAAATAATGTTTGAACTTCAAAAAATCATTTGCCTTTAGTTATCTTTTATAAAGTGCTCATAGGCCACACAACACTGATTTACTGTTTATTGGAGAATCAATCAGGCCACTGAGTGCTTTCAGAATCTACTAACTACTCAACCCTTTAAACGAAAATCAATGAAGCAGGTGTTTAAAATATTAATTGTTCTGGATCTTTGTACAAAATTATACATTTTTCCCAAATATTGAAGTTTTAAGACTTTTTTTACAAAAGATAAAATGTAATGTGTGGCATTTGAAAATATTTTAATATTTTCTGTCAAAAATATTTAGTCATATCTATTGAACAAGAAATTGCATTATACAACATCTACAATATAATATGAACATAAACTATGTGTATCCAATGTCAAATTTTAATAGTGCACTTTAAAGATTCTAAAGATTAAAAAAAAACTTCACAAAAAATAAAAAAAAGTTCAATAAACTTTTGTGATTAACAAGCAATATTATGCAATGTATTCTCATAAAACGAGTGATAAAGTGACAGTTTTATATCAAAAGTTCAGAAGATTCAGATACGATCCAAAAACTTTGAAGACATAAATTTTTCCCTCTGGAGAACCTCCAAAAAGAACACCTGCATGTAGGTCAACAGGTATTGAGGTCACCATTGTAAAATGCATCATTAAACACACCCCTCTTACACAATCTGTACACCTAGTCATACTGATAGGGTTATCATAAAGATGATAAACTTTCATGTTTGTATCAACATTTAAATATCACATTAATTTTAAATTGTCAAATTAAATTGGCAACTGACATTTTTGTTTTCACAACATATTTTTATTATTTCTATTTCCTGTGCGGGCAATATTGCAGAGACATCCTATTTTAACTCCATGGAACATAAAGTCTGGACCTTCAGAATCGGAGAGTAGAGATTATTCCTTTTTTCCCAAATGAGAACACTTTTTTCTTTCATTTCAACATATGTCCAACTTCCTGAAATCCTAGTTCAACAAGGGAAAGACTGAGGGATGGAGAAGATGTAAACCATTGGCCCGTACAATGCTTCCTGCACAAAACAGTAACTACAGATTACAGAGGTGTTTACCCCTTTCTAGTGTTTTCAGTAATGTTAATGATTTTTGTCAGTAATTTGGGCCCTTTGTCAGTAATCTCAAATTTCAGCATGAAAACTACCATAGAGACCCACCATCAAAGCATCTTATATTGTGATAAGTCTAGAACAATCTGATTTTGCATCATCAATCTCGTTAAAATATTTTTGATTACTGGAAAATCAAGCGCAATTACAAAGCATTTGGATGACCGGGAATAAAAAAAATAATTTTGGTACAAAACTGGAAAGTTAATTTTCGGAGGTAAATGCGTAATCCGTATTTTGAATCTAAAATCCGGGACAATTATGGAAATTCCATAATAGTAAAATCCTCTGAGATTACTCTGATTTTGGAAAAACTGTTTTGGATTCTGTAATCTTTTGGCTTCTACCATGAATGTCTAGTTCTATTTCACTGATGTATTCATTCAATACACTTATATCAGTATTGAAGAGTGTTTTTTAAAACAAATATTGACTTACAGTTCTTAAAATGATTTTATTATTTTCAGTAATATGAGTACTTTATAAAAAGTTTCGATCTTGTGTAGATTAACCTTAAATTTAAAAAGAAGTATAAAAACATTGCATTGGTTGTTTACAGTTAGATTACATGTAAACATGGACTATAAACAAATGATCTATCATGTAATAATCAAAGAGGTTTTTTATCAAAACAATTCAAGTCACGATAAAGCATATCTAAACACGTACAGGTACAAACAAACAGGATATGTATGGGCTTGAAACAACCAGTCAGCATAAAATACAAGTTAATAATGGAGGTCAAAAATATTCACTAACTGTGATCAATGTGAAAAAAGGTTTTAATGGACGATCTTGCATATTATAAGCAAGAGCATGAGGAATTTATCAATAATTTTTTTTAAGTTGATGCACAAGGCACAATCTTTATTCCCATTTTCATGCACAGTTATTTTGAATTTCAACAGTTGGTCTGACAATTGTTGGTTCAGTAAATTCCTTTTTCAGCCACCCTTAGATGAAACAAAGTTTTTTTGTTTCTTTCAAATTTTTATGCAAACCAATTCCTCCTAGCCCAATATCAAATGGTTATCCCTCTCTGAAAACTAGTGAGATATTCAGGATACAAGTTCAGAGATATTAACATAGATAAATCAAAGTAATGAAAACTTTTCGACTGAAAAAAAGAAACAAATGTACACTTTATAAAGAACAAATGAACTTGTTCTTCATAAAAGATCATTAATTGTTGATAAAACTTTCTAGTAGCACAATAACCCCAGAAGTGTGACCTAGTAAAATAAACTTTGTTTAATGGAGACCTCTGGGAGCCATGAAGTTAGTAAATCGTGCAGTTTGATACAAGGGTGGATCCCAATTTCACTAGCCTACCCTTAACCTTTGCAAGCTTGACACTTAACAACTTAGTGTGTATTTCATTAGCTGATAACCTTTTTACTTCTCTTCCTAAGTGTTGTTACATAAAATGATACAATTTTGGACCAATAATCTTTTATCTTAATTGATGCGTTATTAAATAAAATTCTCCTGACAACAAACCTCTACTGTTATTATATCAGGGACAATGGGCCACATTTATTTTATCATTATTTACGGTGACATTAAGTTAATTTGTTTAAATAGGTACGTTTTCTCTTTAAAAAATAATCTGTGATCCCCGAGAGTGACCTATATCAGACTTCGGTTTCTCAACTAATTTCCTGATAAACTCTGATAGTGTCACGTAAGGCTTGACATGATGTACACAGGCTTTAGAACTAAACATATAACAATTGGTACATGCAATTTATAGGGTATATAAAATTTCTCTTAATTGTTACGATTTGCACTAAAAGGTCGAAGAAACAGTATATACCTGGTGCATTTATACGCATACATTTTAAAGATGACTGTCACTTGATTAATGGATTCTATCAGAGACTAATGTGAAATAAAAAAAAACTCTGCCAACCAAAGATGTTACAAAAATTTTATAGGTGCAAAACTACCCCAGTATTTTGATAAGGGAAAAATATATTATTTTCTTTTACTGAAATTTGAAACTATAAGTAATTTTAATCGATTTTTTGTAAATTTACAAATTACATTTATTTCTATAGTTTTTTTCCAATTAAACTGTCTAAAATTGTGCCAAGTGCATCATTTCAATAAAATTTAGTGCAAATTTTGTCAGAAAGCATAAATTCTTCCTGCAATATTAAGTTAGTCTTAATGTGCAACAAGTTCAACTATACAGAAATCTGTCGATGCTTCCAAGAACATTATACAAAACTGAAAAGGAAGAAATCTCTCATCACATGCAGATGAATTAATTATCTACTAGGTCGTTATGCCGCAAACTCTGCCAGTATACCAAGCAGTCCTTCACATCCACTGATTCAAGTCAAAACAAAACAATTGATCTACTGTATTTCATACGGAAATACTACCCCTATTACCACTCCCACAGAATATAAAATGAAGCTCATTTACAGATATATTTATACAATAAATCGGACAGTAAACTTTATCAATAATTTTCTACCGACTATCGTACAAAACAAAGCTATTGATGAACTTTATAAGTGCAAACTCATTACATGTACTAGAAAGCTATTGATTCAAAAGGAACCAGTTTCACTATCTTCCGGAATCACAAGGTATAATGACTTATGTCTGATGGGGTTGTGACAACCCTTTACTTTATATCAAATCCACCCATCTCAATATGGTCCTCGCATTTTAGTTGATAAAAGTATTGTTTATTTATATAAATATCCCATACTGAAAGGAGTTTAGGGTATTTTAATCAACATTTATATAGTGTATATTCAAACACTGACATTTCTGAGACCTTCACAATAAAACTATTGATCAGACGTACTAAATATAAACCTTATCATGACTTGGCAATTTGAAATTAAGTTTTTTTGTGCAAGTCCAATTAATATTAATTGACAGATTATCATCTCCTCCTGGTACATATTTTCTTATTATTCCAGAAAGTGACTTTCAAGATTTTTTGTTGTCCCTTTCTGGTAAAATCTTTGCTCTGAAATATGCAGTGACTTTGTGAGTTGCGAAACCCACCCCAGGTATAAAGATAACAAGAATTTTTGCACACATTAATTGCCCTTGTCAAATATTAGCAATAGATCCACGTAAAAAAATAATAAAATCCTCCCACCCACCCATCCAATTTTTTTTAGAAGAGGTGAATGATAATTTATTAATTAACTTTAATTGGTCTTAAGCAGAGTATGCAAGACTTCCAAGAATTTTACTCCAAATAACTTTCCTTTTCCCCATATATGATCCCTCCCCCCCCCCATATATGATCCAAATTTAGTTCCTAAAACATGACACAAAAAATGTGCTGATTGTGCAAATTACTGACCCACATTTCTAACAGTGTATTCAGGTCAATATGACCTGATAAAAATGAAATTTTTTCCAGCTATTTTTTCAGCGTTTTCATACATGTAGTCCTAGACAAGTTTGTTTGGAAAACCAGCATTATGTTCAAGTTCAACTAAAAGGTCCCTTGGTACTTAAAATGTATGCTATTTTTGAATTAAATGGATAAGTATTTCAAGCATGAGTCCCTTGCTGGTTCAAAATAGTAACAAGTATTTATGCCATTTCAGTGTGTCTGGGACTATCTCATGTCATTTTTAACATTACAATAGAAAAACGTGGTGTCATAATGAGAATTATAAGTCAGCGGATCTTTGATCAGCAGGTATCTGTGTTAAAATATCCTCTCTTTGCTTTCTTAACAAGTTAAAAATTTAGACACTATAGTTGAAGTTCAACACCCCTTTTAATCGAGAATGAATATTAAAATGCCATTTAAATAAATTAGAAGATTGGAAAGGTCATCATTTCGCAAAACCAATTTACGATGTGATCAAATGACCCCAAAATGACCAAAAAAGGGATGGGTTTAAATAAATACACAATACACACTGTAATAGAAATTTCTAAAATCTGTGGTCAAATTCTGAATTTGTAAAGTGGTAATCAAAAATGATTAATAGGGTATCGGGCCTATAATTGTAGGATTAATGCGACCAACAAGGGTTAAAAAATGCAAATTAGAAATGAGACAAGGTTAAATCTTATAATTTATCTATATATATATATCACCAGTATATGTAATGAGATTATCAAAAAATTGTCTTCATCATGACATTTTTCTCATGGAAACGAATTTAAAGGTGAATCAATTTTTTAATGTCATATTATTTTTTTGCCAAGGAGATAAAAAAATATTTTAAAAACCAATAGCTGCCCAAACAAGACTAAATGAACATATTTAATTGATCCTATTCTTAGTGTGTTTGATACTGAAGAAAAAGTTAACAAATTTAGCACACTGAATGACGACAAATGACAAAGATAATTTATTCCAAGCCTAAGGGCAAGTGTGGATTTGCTTAAAACATTTATACATAAATGAGATGCAATGCTCTGGATACAAGAAGACCCAAGTTAGAAAAAAACTTTAAAAAAAATACACCTGCCAAAAAAATTAAACATTTTACATGACTTCATTTTGAAAAGAATTTCTACATTCTGCACATGTCATCCAAAATATTTAATAATATTGTCACTATAGAGCTCAGTATGAATAATAAATGATATCCTCTGACTCTCTTCATGGTTATCCATAACCAAACACAAATGAATTTTGTCTGACAAGATTCCAAAATTCCTACCATTTCTACAAATCTATACAACTAGGAAAAAAAATTTATAAACCTTGTTCATTAACCAGGATTGAAAGACCTTCACGTCATCATCGGTCGCATTAAGATGACAAATTGGTAAGATGTCATCTAGGATTTGAAGAATGTTATCTTTTAACTGGGAGTTACTAAAATATTATCATTGATCAATATATATCTTAAGTAAAGAACAGAGATCATTTACTGGAGAAAATACTTCTTAATAGGTCCTAAATCCCTGATACTGATGTGACCAAAGGTCAGTTTCAAACTAGGATAGGTATTTACCAATGAAGGTCAAGGTCTGCATGGGAATATGGAAAATCCCCATTTACTGAGCAAGCTTCATTTTTTGCTGGGTATGGAATTTCCTGGATTTTCTGTATTGACCAGGAAATTCAACATTTTATTTGATATATTCATTAGGTATCAATAAAATTAAAAGAATGAAAGATTTTTGGAATCTCCGTGATTTACGATTGGAAATTTTATATAAAAGCTGGAATTAATTGTCTTCTTCATAGATTTTTTACAAGGGAATTCCAAATTAACAGGAATTAAGATGGACATACGATACGGAATGAATCTCTTGACACTTTGACTTTTAGCGTGTGAAACATTTTCTTTTCTTTGTTATCCGACATCAATGGAGACGGAAAATCCTGATTACATATGTGTCAGAAAATTATTCCTACTGGAAAAATATCAACAAAATTCTAATTTGGGATGAAACATGGAAAAAAAAAAAATAATGACAATACATATCGAACAAACAACTTTGCTACTAAAATAAAAAAAAAAAAAAATTCTGACACGATAAAAACAAATAACAAAAAAAAAGTTATAGCAATCCATATTCATCACTTACAGAAGTTACACTGTATCAACAACATCTTACAATAATCCATTGGAGATCTTTACTGTGATGGATCGCAAAGGGATTCTAGCAGTTGGGCCCCATTCCCTTGATATGGACCATTTTCTATATAGGCAAATCGAGCTAAAATCATGTACCAACTTAATAAAAATTCTTTAACTGAAATTCCCAACCTTTTTAAAATAAGCCTTTTTGAATTCAGTTATAAAAAGTTCTTTACTTTTTACTTTGCACAAGATTAAATATTATTTTATAAATTTGTTGTTAATCAATAAACAGGCCATATAAACATACTCCTACTTAAATAGCATTAAGTGATCAAATGCTAAGAGTTTCAACAAGGCCTCCTTTTGATGCTCACTCGACTATTTAGAGAAATGCACTGACGTTTTTTGATCACTCGGATATCTTTTGGTACATTTTGGGTAAGGCAATACAGAAAAGCTAATTTTTCAGTTCTTCAGCCGTTAGCATTAAATTGTTTTACAGGATCTAGTTTCAACTGAACTTCAAAGATATCAGTGAAGTGTGCCGTCATAAAATCTGTAAGGTATAAAAGATTCATACTAATTATTTCTTATGCAGTTGTTGCACACAAATTACAATTTTATGACTTTTTAATTAAAAAGTAACCAAAAATTGGGGAAATATTTTGACAAATGACAGATCAATCATGAAAAAATATTTTTTTACTATACATTTCTACGGGAAAATGCAATTCATTTTAAATATAGTAGGAATTCCTATGCTAGCACTAGATCACCCAAGTACTGCTACCCAGCAGCAAAGAAAGAACTTATTTGAATACTTCTTGATACAAAAATCAACATGTGCATGTGACAAAAATTCAATTAACAGAAAAGTTATTTTACTGCATCAATATAATAAACTCGGTTGTGTCGAAGTGCAGGGGGCTTGGAGAAAATTTCGACTTATCAAGTGCTTCGAGCTATCCATATTCAATTATTTTCTCCTGTTTAATCTACGATTAATTCAAACACATTCTATTGTGTATTTTGATGTTTACACAAATGTCTTCTTTTTTTTTATATATGATATAAAATGTGAAATAAACAATGAAGTTACATCATTGTCAATGATTTTCGGAACAAAACAAGTAAAATAAATAACTTAAAAGTAACCTAGAACTTACATTACATGAAAGGAAAATACACTTGATCAATTAAGCTATCAAGTTCGACTTACAAATGTTAAAATAATATAACTTTTGGACTTAGGGACTATAAAAGTAGTTAGACACAACCAATGTATTCGACTCCAGCATGTTCGAATAAACAGTGTTAAATTTACTTGGAATTAATGGCAGAAAATTCTGGTCTGGTCAGCATATCCAACCTATTCAAATTAAGAGTGTTTGACACAAACATGTTCAACTGTAAGCTTTTCAACTGTCAACAGGCCAGTACATTCTTGAAGGTGACCTCTTACTGAATAACCCTGCTTAATTATATTACCCAGTAACCGATGGTAAACTATTTACCCATTTACCGTGAAGCACCAATATAGCACAATTACAATACAATAACAATTTTTGTCTTATATCAAAATATTTATCCGACCTTTGAGTATACTCTTTACAGTATGTGATTAACAAGAAGAAGTGTCTAGACTTAATTGAAACGGATCCAAAGAGAATATTTCCAGATAATCCTAAACCAAATAGCTTTCGATTCTTACTAAGTAACAGGTAAATGCCAGGTACATGTATAAATGCTGTCAAACATCAATCATTTTGTAAGTAATTTTTTTCTGTTGTACTGTAAAAAATTAACTAGAATGCTAACAGACATATTTTTTTTTATGTTTCAAGGTGAAAACATTTCAGCTTAAAAGATATGCATCCAAACCTTAAGAGGAAAAGTTTTGTTGAGATTCTCCCACACTGGTTTTCAAACAATAACCAGTTTTCAACTGCATTTCAAAAATTTGTTCAAAGACTGGTCAATTCATCCAGTTGTGTCACTTCTGTAACATTCTTCCCCACTGACCTCTGCTATACATGGATTACAATGTCTTGTATGTTTTTCGCATTTCAAACATAGATTACATAATAAATTTACCTTGGATGAATTATCGTTGTTAGAACCGTGCTAGATAAATTGGCTGCATTTAATCTTCTTGTTCTGTAATATAAGAAAATTAACCACTGTCACTGGAATTATCTGCTATTATCGTGGTGTTTTTTTATATGTATTATAATATATTAAATTCAAAAATTAGAATAGACAATTTTGATAAAACTGAAATTTTTTCCCATATCTTTAGTTGCTAATTAAAATAGTTAAAATGTGTATCAGTATACCATTTTTAAAAAAGTTATCAAAATACGTATTGGTGGGGATGAATAACTATTGGTTATACCAGTATACATTTTTGCTTGAGAGCTGTATCTGTCTCTGAAAGGTGTATATCTCTGTGCATGGTTTATACACTTTTAACTTCTTGACCTGATTTGCTTTATCAATATATGTTTTTGACACAAATTTTCTAGTCTTATCAGGGCTACAGTTCTCTGCCTAAAATATTTCACAAATCTTTGTAGCAGATATGGCAGCACAATTCTATATGAATATCTAATCGAGCTAACAAAAAAAGTGCACTTTGCCATGCTGCCAAAGTTATTCTCATCCCAGAGAGAAACCTCAGTGCATTTTATTAATCATTTATTCTATATTTATGACAGAATCAATAAAAAAGAACTGAGGACTACTTATCCGTAAATTGAGTAACATGTAGCTCCTATTAAATTTATCCAAAAAAAAAAAACATCTAATCTGATCGCTACAAATCATAAATTGACATGACATCGCCAGACCAACAAATACAGGGGTGTCGATCTTTACCTGTATAGTGTTGATTTCATTTTAATGGTACCTAAAAAGTAACAGCTATCTTTAGTAATTATATACAATATCCTGAGGTTATTAGGGAAAAAAAAAATTGATAAAAATCATATGCCTCTGTGTATAAATATTAAGCCGGTCAATAAGGACATACATACATTATATAGGTTACATTTAAATTACGTGATCAAGTGCCGTCTGGTAATAAACAAGGGGTAACCGATTCAAGTGTCGAGGTCATAAGGTTGGAAAGGTGCAAAACAAGCATTTTATTTTTATCTCTAATATGAAAAAATTTCTTGACAGGAAAATGTCTGTCTCGATGGGACACTACATTCACCATTCACTGTATTCTGAAATACACGACAAAATACAACAAGCATTACAATACATCGTCAGTCATTTGAAATTCTAATGAAGACAAGAATTGAATTTGGGACATAACTTCCCATTTTAGATTTCCTACCAAGTTAATGACAGAATATTTATTTCTAAAAATACTCGCATCACATGACATCTCCATATTTAAATAAATTTATACATTAAAACTTTTTCATAAATAAAATATAGCTAAAACATTAATGTGTTTGGACCAGGCAATGAAAGATCATATTAGTTTTTTATGTTGGTAATCAATGTAAAAATTGTCATAAGCAATGTTACGGTGACATAAAATCGTTTTGTGTAACAGCTGGCCAATACCGGAGATAAATACTAGATCATAATTTCAGCTTGCCTTTTCATGACATCAAATATTTCCTTCTGACACAACTTAAACTGCATTTATCAAAAATTATATCCATACAGGATTATGCTACAATTTTTTTCTTAATTGGAAAGGATTGGGGAATGGACACAATTAAGTCACATCCCTATTTCCAAATCAAGGTATCTTTGCTTTAATAAATTCTGATGAAAATTGTCTGGGCTTATGCTAGTTTTTCGGTCTTACAATTTCTGATGCATTCAGTTGTGGAAACTAAATTTTGTCTCAATTCATCCAGATTTTCTTCAATGTTTCCATTGTAAGTTAATTTAGAAGATCCAATTAGTTCTAGTGAAGTTGGTTAACATGAGTAATTCGTTTTTTATGACTCAAACACACTTCTAGACCATGTCTCACACAGACCCAGATCATGGATGACACAGCCAGAATATCATTGATATCAAGACAAAAATCTTGATCAAATCTGTTCTCACTAAACTTGTACAAATTCATGAACGTTAACTCACTTCCATGTGATACATACATTTTTTTTTATGCCTAACCAACCAAGAAATATGATGTTAATAAAAAAACATATTATCTATTTATCTATATATGTGTTAATAATGCAAAAACGTAAATAAGTAACAAGGAACCCAAACAACCCCCATTTTAGATGAGTATTAATTACAAGTTGGTCAATTTGCAGCTTATTTCAACAATAGTCCCGTTTATATGTGTTTACCTATCTTACTTGTCATCAAAAATTGACACTAAACTATAACGTTTTAAAGGTATACATAGACATCCAGCGTGTCAATGGTCCCAGACATCAATACACATGTCTGATATATGTTACAATACATAATTGATGTTTTCCGAAATATTCTCCGTCGGAAAACATAAATCGTCAGTCCACCAGCTTACGATAAAAGCCTCTGTTAATTTAACGTTTACGCTCAACAGGAAACATACAATACAGAGTAATTATATACCTGTAATATGTATTTACCTTGTTCAACGAGGGATTTACCCACGTTTATCGGTTTTGTTTTAAATAGATCAGAAGTGTTATACCTGGCGTACATGTGACCTAATTACTAACTTAGCAGAAAGTTTAACAAGGATATGTAAGGCGGACATGATCACTAGGTGTGTCAACACATACTGGAGCAATTTAAGGGTACCCGAAGTACTGTCTGAAGGCAATGACTTCACAGTTTCATGCCAATTATAATATAGCCTCTGGCTTGTTTAAATTACCCATATCTTCATAAAATATTAATTGCCAAGGTGAAAATCAGACAGAAATATACATTATGATATTTTTATGTCGATTTTTTCCTTTCAAAATCAATCAAGTTTAAAATGTAAATTACAGGTACAAGTAAGGATAAAAAAACAATGGGAAGAATTGTAACATTAAGGGGGTAATAACCTATCGTCCATCATCTAGACCTCAGCTGTCTTATTTATTATATTATGGGTTAATCACAGAAATTATGAAAAATAATGAAAATATGGAAGCCTGCAGGTGTTATAATCAAACCTTGACAGAATAAGCTGATTGGTAAAAATTAACCAATATTTGATCCTAACAGAAACATTGTCTCAAACATTTGCAAAATTTAACAGTGTTCTAAGATTCAGATGGTCATTTTCCTGTTTTACTTTTGCTTTGTAAAAAATTATGGTGCATTTGTTGCCTGATTATTTTTAAGATTATTGAAGCTAACCAAATTCTTTACACAATGTTATAAAAGAATGGCAAACTGTGCCTGCAATTCTTTTAAATTGGCTGTGACATGGTCAGTTTCTGCCCTATCATTTTGGCAAAATAATTAAATGAATTTAAAGTCTGACATCTGAACATACCGGGTAATCTACAGTTATGTAGGGCAGGCAGAGCTCTTTTTCACTTTAAATAAATTGTTTTTCAAAACAAAATTCCGATAAAGTTTACAAGTACTTTTTTTTTACAAAAAAGATATCATGACATTTCAATTAACCTCTGAAAAGTGAACGAACTGAAGGTTATTTTCTACTTAAGCAAGCTTTAAATGGCTAAACCAGGATAAATAAACAATATATTTATGGACCCTATTTGTCAGTGTAATTGATTTTATAAGAGAATTGTTGTATATGAATTTGATACTATGTAATCGTTACTATTCTGACAACCGAACTTGAATCCAAATAATAAGATACACTAGAAATTATACTTTCACGTGCTTTGGAACATGTGACAAGGTATTATGTAAATGTATATGTAAATCCACGTCCTACATTCATGCAAGCAGCATGTATTACATAATATTGATATGTACTATTAAATTTTGTTTTTACACCAAAATGACAAAAAAATCTGTTACACAAAAAAAGTTAACTATCATAGTACATATTTGCATTATGATAATATTTGAAGCTGTTACAAGTTAAATTTTAAAATAAAATAGTATTGTTATACAGATCATTAGTCAAGATATACCCCAGCTGTTCATCAGAGTGAAAATTTTTCAACTCAGGCAAGACAAATAAAGTGATAAACACAGATCATTAAAGATGTAATTAATCATTAAAAATTATCCAAAAATATCTAACCATTTAAATTTCAACCATATAAAAAGCATAAAATTTTTAAAAAATTCACTATTTAAAAGAAAAAATCCATTATCAAGGAATAGCTAATGACAATAAAGCAAAAGCCAATGACCAGATTATATGACCTCCAGTAAGCCTTGTACTGTAGATCAATCACCTAACTGATTATAATACTATCCACGCTGGATTCCTCCAGGCAATCAGAATATCTATTTAAGAAACCTTTATCAATGTAAGATTGCAATTAATACAAGATAATATGATTTGCAATATAAGACATTTATTCTTTATGTTAAACCCTTACAACCAAATATTAAACCAGTGATTGGTAATTCATGTTGTTTTTCATTCAGTATATTATATAAACATTTCATTGCCTGGTGACATTTCATATTCTGAAACTCACAAAATTACATGTTTTTCAAGACAGTATCCTGACAAATAATTCAGTCTTATGGTTTTCTTAACCTCATTAATCTAATATTACAGTTGAGACGAAGACATTCACCTTCGAAGAAATTAGAAACGATCAATTAAATTCATCTGCATTATATACAAAATGAAATTTACTTTTCCCAATGATAGCTAAGAATTCTGATATATTAGGTCACCATACAGAGACAACAATCTATGAAGCTATGCTAACTCAATTGACGATGATTCTACTGATACACAGATGATTCCAATGTTACTGGGTTTCAACTTATATCATTAAAAAGCCTCATCTTTAACTAGCTACGAGATTTATTTTTGGACCACAGGGCCCGCTCATGGTTGTTGTTATGTGTTCTATGCAGACCAAATCTATTAACTGCACATTAAAATATTGCTTACTTAGTCAACAACTAAAGATCAGACAACCTTTGATTCCTTAGCCAGAAAATATTTTCAGTTAAAATCTGAACTAAGAATAAACAAACAAACACTGTTTCTTTAATTGGGTCCTTTTGAAAATAAAACAATGGTATGTAACGAGACAACATTTGATAAGATATTGAGTAGACTAAATAATAATATGTGGACTGCATAAATGCCTTTTTCATAAAGAAAATTTCATCATCATATCTGCTAATCAAGGAGACAAATTTTTTTTAAAATTTTCTTACAGTAATTTAATGTACCTCTTTTTACTGTTCTTGAATTTAAAACTTTAATATCTACCATTAAATTATACATTTTTTAAAATTAATCATTATAGAAAATATTTTCTAATGATTTCATCAAGACCCCATATTTTCCACCATATATTTATTGACTTACAATAAGAATGTTTGTGGATATAATGGATAATAAAAATCTGCTTCACATGTAAAGCAGCAATACATCTTTTTATAAAATCTGATTAAGTTTCTGATAAAGCCACGAGAACTCAAACTGCACTCTGAATGCTCCTAATTAATCCGAAACCGTTCAAATTTACATTAGACAACTTTGATCTATTGGTACCTGAGTTCTTTAGTACATGCAATATTTATTTGAGTAACGAAGAAAAAAAATCATTGACTAATACAATAAGTCTATTTTCTGAGCCGCGGTGATAAAAACTTTCAGATTATTACTCGCTATTCATCTTGTGACAATTTTGCTCGCTTCAACGAATGCACTTCACATCTTTGGAAAATCTTTCCGGATTCTCTCTTCGAATTGGATCAATATTATGACTGCCTTCAGTGCGGCAAACCATCCTTGGCAGTTCTAATGAAATTGAACTAATCTGACATACGATTCTTACAAAACAAGTTTGTTTATTTCCTTTTTTCCATTGGTACGGAAAACGTATTGACAATATATGTAACAGCTATTTAGATAATATATTCAGTGTATTGGCTGATGTGTGGTAATTTTTGCACTACACGACTTATTACTATTATTTATGTGTTAACCGACACTCCTCATAAAAGTGGAAACATATATGTATTGAGTAACCGTTCACCTCAAACTATTATAATATGTAATTTAGTACAGAGATCAATTAAAAACTGATTACACGTATGTTTCTCCACATGCAATTAATAAAGCGTGTAAAATTCTATGCTTTTGACTAAATTAACCCACTTTTTATTTACTTAATCCTCAAAATCCCCAACCCAAGTGTAAAATACAGTTTTATTGAAAAATATCTATATTCGGTACACTGAAGGTAATCAGTTCAAGGTCATGGCTGTGGGGTCCAATTCCAAATTTGGGGATTAAGAAAATTTATCTTTTATTCATACCTGGACAAATCAAAACTTATATATACTTTTATGTTTATCTATATCAATACAACAATTCCATTTAAAAAAGAATCAAAAAGTTCAAAAATGTTCAAAGCACACTAAATTATTAAAATTGACAATTTAATCTCTGATCAGCTAAGTACATGAATAATGGGCGATCTTTACAGTTTAAAGTTTTATTGTACCGACACCTGCCACTGTGGTTTGGTGTATGAATAACAATAAAAATTGTTTTTTCTTTAAAATGTTAATAATAAATTTCAAATTTGAATAAATTTTACAGTTATGTTCAACTATGAAACAGGAGGGGTTTAATCTTATAGTCCCAATTTAAATAATGTAATTTTTTCAGGAGGTCTTGGTACAATTTTCTATCAGGTCTAACTCTTTTCGAAGTCCTTTTCAAACTGACTAATGCTATTAATTCTATAAATATATTTTATAAACATGGCCCAGTTGGAAATCTTCGCCTTTCATCAGAGTTTATTTAAATTCAAGGACGCAGGTCAGGTCATTTTATTTACAATACATGTTTAAGTCCATAAAAATTCTTTATTACAATGGATGATTTTGACTTCTAAAACTTTTCTATATAAAAGGTACATATATAAGCCGATACATATAATTTTAGCAAGCAAAACATCCATAAATCAAATAAACCTGCTATGTCATAATAAGTATTTTCCATATGGAAAATGGGTATTAATTCCATAATAGGCTATACTTAGAAAACTGAGAATCACTTAATGATCTAACAATTAGTGATTTGATCTTCTTAAGGGCGTATTTATTAACCTCCTAAATTATAAATATGAAATAATTCTAAAAATGCTCGCTTTTATAATCTCCTGATAATAAAGATTTTATTGATAAAAACAGTACATAAAATACTGCGTTTTTTCTGTTAAAGTTACCTGGTTTAACGTTTCTATAGGTAGGAATAGGTAATTAACGACTTTTTAAACATCATGTTGTTTACATGTAAATTGCACCAAATTGCTGTGTTTATGTAAGTAATCGTAAATTATAACCTAACCGTGAGCTGACGTCAGGCCAAGTTAACACTAATCTAGATATTGGAGACTTGAAAATAGACGTCAGCGGTTGAAGACATCATGACATTATTAATACTACACTTTCATCACGAAATTATCACATAAACATTTAATTGAAATGTGAATATCAAAGATAGTTTTAAAAATTGGTTTCCACGTATGAGTATCATATCAATAGATACATTATATTCAGAGAATCTGATTTTGATTAGGAAGAGTAGACCTACGCAATGACTTGAACCACAATAATTGCAAGATTTCGTTACGGATGTGCAGAGTCACTGTCTGACTATACCATTTTCTCCTCTGTATTTCAATTTTGTTTTTAAATTCCTCCTATTAGCAAAGAATACACAACTTTTATGCAGAAACTTATTTTATGTTAAAATTACTTTTTTGTTGTATTTACATAAATCTACAATCATTATTGTGTTTAGCTCTGCCTTACAACTAGTGGGAACTAATTGAAAGCTCATTAACGATAATTATCTCTTCATTCTCACAGGTAGTTGCCGGGATTTATAGCCTGCTGGTCTTTTGTATATGATTGTTTTAATCAATTGTTTGTTGTCAATATCAAAGGATTATTATCTGTCAATCAAATTTCTTCCTTATAATCGTCATAATTATTTATATAATATTCGTACCAATTGACACCTCCAAAGTATATAAACCATGTGTCATTTTGCCAAAAATTTCATCATATTTTATGAAGTTATATATTTATACCATGTAAAAAATATCCACGAACTAACCTGGCACTTTATAAAAATTTTCAATGAAATAATGCATACATTATTTGCAAGTTCAAATAGATTTTAAAATTATATTGATGTATCCAAAAATAGTTACTATTGCATAAATTTATAACAGTAACAAGTAGATACAATCACGACCCTTTTCAATCATTATATGTAATGATAATCAAATTATTTTTACCACTGTTTTATGTTAGATCTGCAGAAAATTTTTAACAGATAAAATTCTTTTAAAAAAGATAAACAATATCATACAAACATACAAAAAAAAAGGTGGTTGCAAATTCCAAGATTATACATCATTCAAAGTGGTTATCTGATACCAGTAATAAAACTTTTATAAATATGTGAGCAACCGTTTTATTTTTGGAAAAGGGAAGGGGGGGGGGGCAGCAAGGAAGTCATCTTATATCTTATACCCAGAAATTTTTTTTTTGTTGGAGGCGGGGGGGGGGTGGGGGGTGGGGGGGGGGGGGGGGGGTGGTATCCATGAGAGTATGTTTTTTTCAACTTGTTTTTCTACTATAAATACTGCTGATTCCATATGATATACAATACTGCTTTTATTTTTAACAAATTTTACTTCCTCCCCCCCCCCCCCCCCCCCCCCCCCCCGCCAACACCCTTAAAAGCCAAATGATTCCAACATACCCACGAGTCTTTTATTTCTCTATTGTAATCATTACTGTTTCATGCCTTTCTAAACAATCTATCTGAAAACAGAGAACAATTTTTTTTTCTTTTGTTGAAATTTAAAGAAATTATTAAACAATCTCATTTTAAATATTTTAAACAATGAAATATTGATAATTTGCATTCAATAAAATGTCCAAATGGAATATATATATTTTGATTAGATTTTAGGTTTTATAAAAGGATTAAAATAATTTTGTAAGTGTAAATACTTTTTTTCTGAGTGAAAATCACTATCTGTTACCAGTGAAGATTTAGTATACAAACGTTATTTGAAATTCAGAATTATTATCCCCGAATGGTTGACAGCATTATTAAACATTCAACATAAAACATAAAGTCAAGCTTTCAGTAAAATGTAAATCAATGCATGTAATTATATATGCATAAAAGAAACAATTACATGATACAGCTAAAGTCCACTTTCCTCAGTACTATGGACTTTTTTATAAATGGACCAACAAACCATGCAAGATCTTTAGTAGATAAAAGTGGAGAAAATACAAGATAATTCAACTGTATTGTCATGAAACGTGTGTACAATGTTTGTGAAATACATACAAAAAGAGGTGTGTATATTTGAACTGTAAGAGAATTAAAGCAATTTAAGATTAGAAAACCTAAAACAATTAGCTAATATATTGCCACTTTCTGCAATATTTTGGTTACACTCTGGTGAAAAAAAGATGGAGCTAAAGAAAAAAATCTTAAATTTTGTTGAAGACCCCTTACAACCCAGCTAGGTTCTAACTGAAAATCAGTGTTTCATTAATATCTATGACATAAACTACAAAACAACTAAAGTCCCTTCTTGAATTATAGTACACATCATGTAATTTCCATAATTATATCTAGAGTAGATGGCTTCTTCCTAATATTTTTATTTAACTATACAAAAAGTCCTCCCACTTTTGTGACAGCAGAAATGAATTTGCACAATTAAAGCAAACAGAAATTTTGCTGTTCAAAGCATGACTTAAAAATCCACCCACAGTTGAACTAGAAAAAAGAACCTCATTTCCCCTATATCCCCTATCTCTGCTATCATCAAAATAAAAACAAATAATAGCCTGTCAATAACAAAACAAGTTCATTTAAAATGTAAACATACACTAAGCCAATCTGAACAGCACTAATTTAAATCTTAATACAAGACTTAAAATAGTCTAGGTGAAGCTTAAAAACCTGGTTAATCTACGTGTGTAATTAACCACTCGGATGACAAGCCTGATAAATAACGGATTTTGACATAATTATTATAGTTTATGAAAAGAATGATCCCACTCATAACGTAGATATATAGATAAGCAAAGAAAGGTTATGACACTGTATAGTTGATTCATCAATGAGTATATGAATGACATATATTTTTTTGTTTTTAGTTGTTTACTGCTATCCAGTAGTGATTGTTTACTGGGTTTTGAGGGTATCGCCTACTTCCCTATTGAATCAAACCTCTTTTGAGTTGATATCCTAATTTCTCAAGGTCACAGAATGACATAACCATTTTTTTTATTGTAATAAACATTTGGATTCAATTTTTTAGTCAAAGCTATTGTCACGTTTTTAAATGAAAACACATGCCTAAATTCATTCTGTTCAATTTCCAATTTTTTTTTTATTGAAATATTGTACACAATTTTTGCTGTGTCAATTTTCAAAAACTTCTTATGGTCTGTTTTGTTTAGAAATTGCTTTAAAAATTCTTTAATTTATATCACACATTTTAAGAGGCAAAAAACATCTATTTAAAGACTTCACAGGTAGCTAAAAGTCTCTACTTCACTGGGAAACATGGTTATAAAATTATCCACTTTATAAGGTGACTTTACATTATTTCTCCCTATATGATGTTTGTTATTACTTATTTATCTCCAACATAAAAGAACCTCTTAAAGTTTAAATTTTATGTCAAATACAATAATCTTGTAAATAAATTTGCAAGTAAATATATTATTAACACTCAAGTAGCGCCTGATTTTAGGTCTATATTCTACTCAATCTAGGGGGTAGTAACAAAAAGGACCCCACATATCTCAAGGCACGATATTATTTATTTTTGAAAACGCTTTATTTACAAAATTTACTATATGTCATAAATCATAAACAACACCTTGAACTATAATTAACACTGTGTCTCAGGTAGCACGGTACTTTGTAATTATGCGATACTTGTAGTTGATGAACCTCTCGAAAATTGATCTCTTTTTAGTAGTCTTTCAAATGTCTCCCTATTAAATTGATATCATTTTTTATTTTATCAAGATGGAAGAGTTTTGTGTCTTTTGTCAAAATAATCTTATAACTTTTGATTGTGTCAATAATTTGTTATCGATCAAAATTTGATCAATTTCTGCCGACAAATTTGTTAGTGATCCAGGAGGTCGTTTGGAGTCTACAGTGTGATTGACAAGGTCTAGTAGTATTAAATGCACATTTGGCAGACAAATTGTTCCACAAATTTGTACAATCGATCATTTTTATTTGTAAGTCTTTGTGCAACAAACAAACAAACAATTTAAATGTACTATAGTAAAAATGTAAGGGATGGTAAATGGTAATTGAGACTTGTTGTAATATTCATTTATCTGATGCACACTGTTAAATGCAGTAGACCATTAACTGCTCAAGCATCTTAGGAAACATGAAAAAAAAATTCACAAGTATTCAAATTTTCAAAGCAGTCTGTTTTAGTTTATTGGAGTTTTATGCCAATTTTAGTACAATTAGCTATATCCCCATGGCCAGTTTTTATTGGTGGAGGCAGCTTTTAATACTCAGTCAGAACCACTGACATTCAGAAAGAAAATTGGCAACCCTTGTCAATTAACACTGGAGTCAATCAAGAGTTAGATTCCTGTGCACAAGCTAGCCATCACTATTAGTTAATATGAACTACCAAGACCACTTGCCACCAAGGTATCTTTAAAGAACAGAAATTGCTGTGAAATTACTTAAATAGTAAATTTCCACAAAACAATCTTGAAATCTAGAATCAATTTAAAATTTTAACATTGTGGTATATTTACTGACTTCTATATTTTAAGGCTTCTTTACATAATAAACTTCAGAAAGTCATTATATTTCCAACTTAACAGAATCCAGAAAATGAGGCGTGATCTCCCTATCACTGGAATAAAGGTCAAGGTCACTAAACAAATCTACAAACGAGAACTGCAAACAACTGTAATGATAAGGAGTAATAACAGACTAACATGGTTTCAGAAGTGATATGGTTTGCTTTGCCTTTGATCATCAGAATAATGTGAAGCCTTCATTAACTGCACTAGAACATGTTCTAGTAATAGTATTAGTAAGCTTTCTAAATTTATATTTTAATTGTAAGTCATTTATTTTAAAAATAAGTGTAGGAATTTGTGAATGACTATTTAATAGCACTCCTTACATGTGGGACAAGATAACAAGCTTTGGGCTGCAATAAACCTGACAACAGTTGACCACGTCCATCACTACCTGAATGATTTACAGGGTCATCAGGGCAATCATCTCCCAGACCACCTCTGTTGGTCAGTCAGATTAAATGACCATTACATGCTGAAGTTTAAATATAACATCACAGGGTGCCTTATCAACTGATTTCCTGCTCTATTCAACCTTTTCCATTTTTGGTGAAATATTGGGCTCCAAAAGGTCCCTAAGTTAAATGAATACAAGCAATTATAAATTACTTGACCAGAAAGATTTATACATTTACTGATAGATGATCCAAGAAATCTGCAAATTTTCCCATGTCAACAAGGTCATGACCTTCCAATTATTTTGCGTCCATGCATAATTTGTCTGTATTTCTCTCACACAGGGCCATTAGTTTCATAATTATCAAATTTTGTTTCTCAAAAAGGCAAATATTTGAAATCCAGCAACCCAGGAAACTAGCACTTTTCTATTATCTTGAATGACTTCCAATGTCAAATTTATTCATAAGCAAGTAAGACAGTTTGTCCATTCGTTTAGTTTCTACTAAATCTAAGAACCTGGGATTTATTCGAACCTGCCAAAATGCATTTAGCAATTTAAAAAAATAAAATATCAAAATCTAAAAACATCTGTTTGTGAAAAACTGTCAATATCTCTCATTTTTTAATTTTCTAAATTTAGGGATAAAATAGTTTATTTTAAATATTTCACATTCATTCTGACAAAAAAGTTGAACTTTGGTCGATACAGAAATAGTGACTCTCAAAAAGTTATCGCTATATTAATTATCAAATAGATAAACAAAATTTTCCTGAAATATTTGTGAACTAATATAAGGCCTAATGACTTTTCCCCTTTCTGTTACCTACTAAATCTATCAATACCTTGGATGTAGTCTGATTTCATTGGGTCTTAATGTCCGTTTTGTTCATTATAATCTCATTTCCCCTATCATTCATATATTTATTTAATAACATGGACCATTCACTGACCTCTTAGTCAACTGTAAAACCTTTAGGAAGCTAACAAATTAATTAGAACTGCAGAAGTCCAGCTAATGTAGATAGAAATCAATGTTTACATATCTTGGTATCTCATCCATTGGTACAAAAAGTGCATCCCTGGCTAATTATCAAAAGTATGCATATTTCAATGTTTACGAAAAAAAATCGATCTGACTAATTACGCAGAAACATGCATATTTTAATTTCTAATTGCATTTGGTTCGATAACTATCGAGCAATTTTTAAAATTTCTTTTCAGAATGTCTAATCAGGCTTTTCCTGATATTTGATATTTATGGTAAAAGGCTTGCATTAACAGAACAACTATTTTATTGCTTCGTTTCAAATGCCCAAGGTTACGATGGAATTTCATAAACATCTGAGCGGAAAACAATACTTAGATGGAGCTTAAAGCCGTAATAAAATGGTCTTTTCTGTCTCGAAATATTAGAGTTTTTTCCACTCTGCGAAAATTTATTGTGTATATTTTCAACCAATGAAATATGATTCATCTTAAGGGAAAAAGTTATTTTATGTGATTAATCGTTAATCTATTATGAAAATATTATAAATTATACCTCCCTAGGTGTCAATAAAAGGAAACATAATACGAAAAGGGTTTATACGTAATACTATAACAGGGTCCTTTTTAATATCAATTCTTTATTATCTTAATATCATTATAAGTTCTGCTGGCAAGAATGATGAAAATAAATCAATGCTCTTTATATTGAGAAATAAACATTGAAAAAATGACAAAAATCATTAGTTGTTGCTTATTTCAGATTTTTTTTTATGTGTGTAATGGATTACTTTACTTTTTAATATTTTAACATTTTCAACTTCAAGTTCAGTGACCTTGACTTAGCTGATAATTGTAAAATTAATTTCCGTTAACTTCACAATTAACAGATGCAATAACGATGTTAATTAAAGCTTGTTGATTTCATACCTAAATGCCACATGCAACTGAGAAATTATCACCTTTTCCTGTCATTCTGATCAAGGCCATTGGTTAGCTTAATGAATTGACAAATTTGTCAGCAACTACCTGTTCTGTTTGATTGACAGGTCAGGTAAATAAGGAAATGCAATAAGTGATAAGTGTACAAATGATCTCAAAATCCAAAGTTCAAGTTCAGCCTTTAGAATTGTGACATTTGGCACTCAAGTGAGATCTACTCAATGTTGCCAGTAGTCTCAAAAGTTAATTCATTACTATTCTAACCAAAATGACTATACTCAAATAAAAAAAAAATTAATGACATCATTAGAGCATTTGAAACATAATTTTAAATGTTTCATACCCTTCCCCTGTCAAAATAAAAAAAAGGCTTAAAAATGTATTTTTTTCTAAACATGATGATCAGTCTTTTGACCAGCAGTATATTTTCTGTTAAAAACTGAAAAGCTGTTTCAATTACTTCTTATGTCCCTTAATTGGTATGAAGTGCCTTATCAAATCTCATTTGCTGCCCTTAATTATAAGTTTGAAGGACACAAATTTTAATTATCCCAAAATAAAACTGCCAAATCCTGAAATCGACCAATCAACAAATACTTCTAACAATATTATGCCTTCATTAAAATTCACCAGATTCCAATTAAAAATCTGTTTCTAATTAACATGTATATTACATAAAACAGGGATGGCGCAAGACTCTGTCAATCACCTGCCAACCTGGAAAATTGAAATATACAAGCTTGTCACATTTCACAGTTCACCAATTAACAGGTTAAATACAATACACAGTATGTCAATGCCAAAAAAAAAACATGTACTGTTAGTAAATTGTCAATAATTAATTAATAGATCAAATCTATAAACCATAATCTGTCAATTATAAATTCATAAATGATATAAGGTGTAGGGGTTAATACGGGGACAAATGGCTGGAGGGTTTGTACTACAACACGCTAGGAAGACCAGGTGGTTTTTGGGGTCAGCCTTGATGTACAATTATGCACTGTTTGGATAGTTTTGAAAATTTCCCTTGTTATTGAATAAGAAATACATTTATCTCATCTCTTGTGTCAAATCATCATACAAAAATACAACCTATATTTAATCGCTGTAAACAGCTTTTACTGATTTTTTTTCCTGTTTTGTTTATTCATTGCAAGATGTGGTTAGGTTAACAACTTATTTTTTCTTTAAAATTAAAAAAAAAAAAAAAAAAACACACACACACTGACAAAAACATTTATTGAACCTTATAATTTCACTAAGAACTTTTTTTTATTTGAATACTGAAACATGGAATTCCAGGATCAAAATTTGTCCTTTCTTGCTAGATGAGATGAAGAAAATTTACTTATATGACAGGTCGAACAGGAACCCCCAACAGACATCTGTCAACACCCCTTTTCACTGAGGACCAGTATTTCTGCCAATAACATTAATTATACATGAAGTTCCATATAGACTTGTCAGTCCCTGTATACAACAACCCACATATAACACCTGTCATAAGTGCTGGATTATCACACTGATCAATCAATAATTTGTCAAATTAATGTTAATTAGCTCAGCAGGTCTAAGTTGGTTAATCCTTAGTTTTGTATGTGAAGGTCATTCGTGTTCTGGTCACCTCATAATTCTTTTCAATTTATACATTTGTTAAGTAGTCTATTTCATGCCTAATTTGCAAACAATAATTTGCACATCCAGAATTCAGCACTTTTCATACTACAAAAATCATACAAAACAACCTTTTCTTGATTATGTGAGGACAAATGCCATTTTCCTTATCAATAGGAAGTTTAGAATCTTCTGTAGATAATTCATACCAAATTTCAAATCATTTCCACATGCAGTTTCATATGAATAAGTCTTTAATTAAAATTAGAGACATATGTATGCCTCACTTATGAAGTCATTGGTGTTCAATTTACCATGAAAAGTTATATGCTCTTAAGTTAGCCCTTAGTTCAGTTTTATATGACCAAAACTGTTTTATGGTTCATAGATATTTTTATATAATTTTTCAGTTTTTAATTTACATGTCTTTTTGTTGGAAGATCTTTACTTATTGTTTTTTGTGTAAGGCCAATTAAAATTAATTGATAGATTTTCATCCCAGCCCGCCCCTCGAAAATCGTGCCGCCCCGATTTTTTTTATTTTCTAAAATTTACGATTTCCGGATTTTGTTCATCTCCGTTACCAGTATCCGTGTCAATAATTTCATTTTTTGTTAACTTCCTGTAACAATTCAACATGGTTTTCGTGATTCGACTATTTTTGTGACCTTTAGATGTCTTTTGGTCAGCTTAAGTCTGCAGAGATTGGAGTTGAAATTTCTATTGTGTTTGTTTCTGGAATAAAAACATATATAAGCCATTTTATAACGTTTACATATTAATAACACCTTACAAAATAGTTTCATATGTAATAAAAAATAAAAAATAAAATCCTCCCACCCGCCCCATTTTTTTCAAAAAGTTGGATGAAAATCTACTAATTAATTTTAGTTGGCCTAAATTGATTAAATGCATGCACAGAGATGGTCAATTTTTCTTCTTCATTTTGTAAATTGTGAATGACATTTTTATTTCACTTTTGCCCATGTTCATATATATATATATATATAGCCGTCTTGTATGACCCTCAAGTTTATGAATGACCACATTCTCCAGGCCTAACAAGTTAGTGCATGTACCTTATATCAGTAGCACTGGCTGACATGATATGGGTAAACAAACTGACAGGATATACTTATGTCACCCCTACAGGAACTGTCAACATCTACTCAACCTCTTCTCAGCTTCCATTATTCAATTTGTCATTTTTAATTGTTAATAAAATATCACTGAGTATTTCTTTAAACTAAAAATTTCCTTTCAATAATTCTTTTATTGTATCAACTTAAATCTCTTCCAAGTATTTGAAAACATCTTTAGAAATGTCTTATGCAAATGAAGTGACCTGATCGATAATTCAAACTGACCGATATGGTCAAACCCTTTAATCTGCCTTTTAACCACAGGCTATATTATTCCATGCACTTGACCAAATTGCAGCCATTTTGAACCATAATCATTAATTAAGAAAATTACAGAAAAACATTTTCTGACTTCTGCACTGCCCTGTAGAGGAGCATTGATAAGGCATGTTGTGTATTAATAGCTTGTGTTGACACTGATGGATGAACATGGATTTCCAAGTCATCCCCAGGGATTGGAAGCCAAATAAACAATATTACAGTTCTCTCATTAAATCTCTTCTTATCAAATGAAGTTACCCTGTCCTGCTGGGAATACCATTTTTTACTGCCACATCTGTCCAGAGTATCAAGAATAAAAGTTGGAATGAAAATTATTTTTTCTTATCTGATTGTAATGGAAAACTATAAAAGATATTTTATACCATTTTTTATATGGCGATTTATCTAGTCACCTGAACTGTGACAAATTTTTAATCAGATGACAAATTTCTAATCAGAGAACATTTCTCTAACTTTATTTTTATCTTTCTGCAAGATGCACATGCCCATTTTAAAGTCATTTTTATTTTACTCCTGCAAAAAAAAAGAGTGGAAAATACAAATGTTCAAGGTCCATAACTCTCAATTTAAAAGTTTTGAATCTAAATAAGGACAAACTAAATTAAAGTGCATACAAATACATCATCCAAATGGTGACGGGACCATTAATGGCATCAGTCAGTACTAATTAGTGCACAGCTGTGGAAAGTGAACGAAACCTTAGGCAGATTACTGCTGAAATTCAAGACGATGCCTTTAATTGCAGAAATTATTCCTATGATTATCAAGTCGCCATAGTAACCATTGTTCATGTCACCAGCCAATTTCCTCCCCTTTCCATTTGGAGTGATTGTGTTACAGTCATCTTATAAAAAAGGATTATTATTAGTTTTCAAATTAAAAAAAAATGTCGTAATGTTCTGATAAAGTGACTCATCTGCTTAAGCCCCGATATCATCCAAGTACGGGATACACAGTTTTGAAGAAGACAAATGATAAATTTATGGAAATTACTAATTATCTCGACATTTTCAATATCATTTTACGGAATGAAAAGTAAATGATTGATTTTTTCACATGAAACCGAAGCAGCAATCGCGATTGTATTCATGTTTACGAGCTTTTTTAAAGTCACATTGACAAAACCGGTAATCATCCGCTGTGACCATCATGATTAGAAATAATAAGTACTGAAATATCTTCCTGAATGATCAAAGAAAAATTGATCAACGGTAATTTAATGGGATAAGTTGAGATGTAATGGGTCATACTATCAGCCGAAAGTTTTTTTTAGGTATCAGTCACCCGAGAGATGATCACTAGATAGCGTACATCTGTCTATGAATTAGAAATAATAGTAAAATCTATATGTAGAGATGAATTCAAATAAGACACATCTGCTCAATTTAAACATCAAGTAAATGTTTTAATGTATGACAACAGTGCCCTAACAAATTTAATTAAAGACGGTGTCGAGGGCCAATAAACAGTACTTTATTTGTGGCTTATGACGAAAAAAGAAATAACCATCCATAAAATTTCAGTTACAGAAACGAAAGATCTAATTTTAAACTTCTAAATTTAGATTTAAAAAAAAACTTGAATAACAATAGCTTTTGCTGTATTACTTAATTTTACCAGTGAGAGAATTAGGTCACAGCAAATATTCTAACAAGACTGTGAAATGCTTGACCATACATTTACTGCAGTTCTTTATGAATGGAGACAGTATCCAAATGATAAATGATTACCTTAATAACCTATATCCTTTTCGCTTTTTGACGTGACCTTGAAAACAACTGTCAGGTACATTTTTTGTCATCATGATCTCCTGACCGAACTAATTGTTTAAGACAAGTTGGGGCCTTAGAGGTGTCTAAATAGATGTTTCCTGTTTTGGCGGGAAACACTTTATATTTTCCATGACAAATGAAGCAGTTTTTATAAAGGTTTGTCTGTATTAAAACCATGTCATTGTGATTTCTTCAGTAGCCTAAGGACCTCATGATAAATTGGAGTGTATTCTTAATATGATGGGACGAAAACAAACTTTGATCGTTTTTAATGAAGATGGATTTGGTTGTTGATGAATCATTTTTTAATTTTTTTTAGTATCACGTCTTTACATCCTAACTTTTCAGTCATGTCGTGTAGTTTAGTTACTTTATGGTACATATATGCTAAGTATATCAATGTAGTTTTCTGTTCATGACAACCTGCCTACTCAAGTTCAATTTTATGTAAAAAGCTAGAAACATGTATACATGTCAAACAAATTGGTTTCTACCTTGAAAAAATACTTCATAAATGTGTATTTTTTTGGTAAAGACATAATGGGGCTTGGTTTTGCATTGACTGAACACTGCTACAGTGGATAAAAAAAAAATTATATTGAAAATTAAAAATCATGCTAAATATTTTGGTTTTTATCTGAATGGACTGTATCCACATTTGACAAAAACAACAAAATCATATAGATCCACATAAGTGTATAATTTCCTTCAATGTTTTTAAAATATGTTTAATTCAATTTTCTGTTTTACAGTATTATTTGTGTCTTTTTTCTATTGTTTGTCACAAAATGTTTTGTTTTTTTCAGTTTATATGGCAATAAAAGACTGAACTGTAAAAGAAAAAATTGAAATTATCTTAAAGACCAGGCAAACTGGCAGATTTTGTAAAGAGGGAAACTATTCTTTATAGGGATTCAAGAGAGGATTTTCCCAGCCAACAAAAAAAAATGGAAATTCTGTACCAGAAGCCATTAACAAATCCGGATCGCAAAAAACAGAAATTCTCTAAAAACGGCATAAAATCATCCCAGATAAAACTATGAAATAAAAGCCGAAGATTTTAAGAATAGAAAGCCGAAGGAGCAATAAGGAAGATAATTCATTTAATTTAATGTATAGTTTTGAGCACTTACTTCCTGTCATCATCACTGGTAGCAGAATAAAAAAGTCAAATCCCATCTTTCATGTTCGAATCCTTGATAATCTCACAATCCTTCATCCTACAACAAACATATCAGAAACTGCTTTAAGGGTTCTTACATCCTGATAAATCTAAATACCACATGATCCTGGAAAATATATAGTTACTGAGGAACCAGGAAACTTTCTTCAAATGTCCTATGTCTATGTCCTTGTATCGTACAGAAAACAAGGAACAGAAAAAGAATTAAGATATTTTCATACAGAAAACAAGGAAAAGCAAAGAATTAAGATCCCTGGTATTATTTTAAGATCATACAAAAGGTCTTCTCTTAGTCTGCACATGTATGCCTGCAGGTTCTATTATGATTGTCTGTTGTCTAATACCAAAATGAAATGGATCCAAATTGACTATTTGTTGAAATTTTTGAACCAATGAACATTATATATGCATAAATTGTAATTAAGACCTTTTCTATGTAAATCTACTAACACCAAAGTCAACTTTAAAATGAGAAACATTATCTCCCTTCCACCAAATATACATGGGAGATAATTTGGTTCTTTAGAGCTAAAACATGGCAGTTTTTATGATCTTCTCTGTGTAAAGAGACATACATGTGAAAGACTCATTTTTTGAAAAATCTTAATATGCATGTATTTATTCACGAAAGTAAAAATATTAATTTCTTCTTCATATTGTTATTCCAAATCTTCCTCATTTGACATATAACAGATGTATGATTCTTTTCTTTTTCTGAAGTTTTCTGTGGCCTAACCAAACAGCTTTCACTGGTCAACTGTAGCTGATTGCTTAGATTATGAGTGGCTCCTTGCTCTAGGCAACACCATGACAACTTTCTATTACTATTTCATAAATTTTTCAGATGAGGTGTATCCCAATTGATGCATTCCTCATACCTTTCATTTTTTATTATTGAAAAAAAGTCCTTTACATAAAATAATAATAATTATAATGATTATACTCACAATCATTATCACTTTTACTTTTCAATTTATTTCTTATCCTGAAAAACAAACATTCAATTCAGGTAAAATTTAATGACATCAATCTTAAAACAAAGGAAAGAAAATCTCACAGGATTAAAGAAACAATTAACGTCTAACTAATTTATAGAACAAATGCAACAAATGTTAAATACTATCAAATTAATACACTAGGACAATAGAACAAATAAATGGAGTCTAAATTACCTTCAAATTAGAAACACATCCTACTGATTTTTTATCCTCTTTGTTGATGCGAGCTTACATATTCTAACAGTGGACAGTGTCCAACACAGAACAAAGAAATTCCAATACTCTGCACATATACACATAATATGCACATGCCGTTAATGCATAATTCCAATGTCAGCACAATATGCCGATTTTCCCTATTGATTTTATTTTTAGCTCTCATATATTTCTATGACTTACATAAGAGCTGTGGGCGTGCAAAAGACAAAGGAATTCTTCATACTAAACAACTGTAATTTGAATTTTTAAATGGATTACAAATGGCACTTTACTGAAATAAGATTGATTGTTTCAAAACTCGTGTTTTATTTCTAGTTGTGAAATCTCTAGAATTATCATACAGTCAGTCCATCAAGTATATTTCTTTTTCAAAAAAAATTTTAATTATAAAAATAGAAATGTTGTTTTAGTTATAGTACAATAATACTATATATAAATAATAATCAAATCATGCAAAGCAAATTTGTATTAAAATTGAGATTTTTTTTTATATTTATGGATTTGTGGTTCAGAATTTTATATTTTGGACTTGACAAGAAATGCATAATGAACTTTCATTGCTTTATTTTGACTTAGGGTAACTATGACTGAATTTTATTTTTCTTAAAAGGGGGATAAGATGGACAAGAGGGATCACAGCAAGTGTTGTGTTGTGGGTTCAGTCTGATTAAACACAAAACAACCCCATCCTACTACCATATATTTGAAATTTCTGATGCATACCTTTATCCTTTCATTTCTACATCACTGGCAAAACTGGGGGAAAAAATGTCAATTTGACAGGAATGATAAAAATTGACTGCACATTACATTTTTGCCAATTTGCATGGAACATGGATACTGACAACCTAGTTCACTGCAAACTAAATGAATGAAAATAACGCTTTAAAACCCTCATCATCATCTAGCAGGAAAGTATGGGCCTTGTTTTCATTTCTGACAACATTTTTTTGTTAAAGTTACAAATATTTTGCTGAATAAACAATATTTGTTTCCATATTTAACATAAGAAAATAATTCCTGAAGACAAATTGTGGTATGAACTTCAAAGTACCTTTTTGACATATGTGTGGGAAGTGGAGACAACTCCTGCAATAATTGCTTAATCATGCGAGCGTTTGTATGAATACAAATGGAACATGTCAGCATCATAAAACTTATGGGCCTTTGAAGCAGCCAAAAAAACATTGTTATCACCTTGTTTTACCCTTAGGAGGAAAATATATAATAATAACATTATTACAAATAATTTACTCGTTATAAACAAGCTACACCTGTTCACATGTACTTTATACCTTTTAAGACTGTAGTTTTCATTATGACGATCTAGGTACCGTAGGTACTCGAGTAAAAGTCGATCCGCTTTTAAGTCGGATGCCCTTTTCAGCTTTAAAATATAAGGATTCAGTCTTGACCCTCCTATAAGTCGGTCTAAATTCGGACTTTTTTTTGGTAATCCTGTTGTTACAAAACAACCCAATCTCAACAGGTATCCAAATCTAACACTTGCTATTTCTACAGTTTTTAGAAATTTTGGATTTGCTGAGATGTAAACAGCACTGAAAATAGTTTTTGATTGGACCTTAAAAGTGGACAGAAAAATCTTGCAAGGTAGTTTCTTCCATATTATCAAAATAAAGAAGTAGATATCTGGGATAACGGCAATGAACATATAGTAGTTTAGGACAAAAATAACTTTATTTAATATGTTTTTTCCCAATGTGCAAAATCAAACAAAATAATCACCAAGCATAGTAGTCTGTAAACTATATAAATTGAGTCTCTATAGAATCTTACATAAACTTTCCCACATTTTCTGTTTTTATTTTCTCTTATGACCATTACTAGTATAACACAGTGTAGTATTCTCCAAAGGCATGTCATATGTATGTAAAATGACCAGACAATTGTACTTTAAGGATATCAATATATCAGACATTAATACAGCTAATCCCACTTTATACAAGATATTTATTTCTCTGTAAGACATAAACCTGACATTTTACTATCCAAATAATGCAAAATCTTAACAGGAACACAAAGATTCTCTGTGCTCTGAACTACCACCGATAATATTCCAACAATTTTTTTTATCATCCTCCATGACCATGCTGATAAACTAGACATAGAGATAATCCTTTAAACTGTAAAGTCAGCAAATCATGTCAAGACCTTCATCATAAAAGGCTGACATTCTTTTCTCCACCCCTGGTGACGAACTTACTGCAAACTTATAATTATAAGTACTCGAATTGCTTTTTAAATGCTTAATATCACATTGAGTTGACAATTCGTTTGTAGTACAAATAATAACCCCAATACACAAAACTAATAATTTAATGACTAAACAAGTCTAGCACAGATTTTTCATGTTTGAAATTTTTGGACCGACTATCCTCAATAGATCATACCTACACAATAGTAGAGAAGATATAATTTTTTTTCATCCTTTTAATGTTTCTTTGTATGAAAAGATAATGTTTTTAATCTTTTATATTGCAGATTGACCTGAAAAATTATTTTATACAAGTTAATGTGATTCACGTTCTGACTTGATAGACAATTTATAAGAAAAGAAATATGTTAATCAGCATCAATTTGAATATATATCTTACAAGACATACCACTTTTCTTTCAAAATTTCTAAGCTGATTACTTTTTAGTATTAACAGGGCCGTATGCAGAGGATACAAGATTATAGGTTAGATCAACCTCCCAAGTCAGGGTTTTGTATCCACCTTCGTTCCTAAAAACCCCTGAAAAATCACACATTCATATTTTGCGGGTCGGAAGTGAACGATTTTCATTTGTTCTTCTCAAAGTCACAAGAGAATCCATTTGCGTCATAGGTAGAATTATCTCGGTCACACACCAGGTGGTGATATGTTCCACCCGCAAAATATGAATGTGTGATGTCAGGGGTTTGTAAGAACGAACATGGACAAAAAACCCTGAATTGGGAGGATGTTAGATGTGCTCAATATTAAAATATTGTCACCGAGCCAAGTGAGACTCAACAATTTTAGTATTTTATGGACCTTGTCAATTCTTTTTGCAGAAAAAATTTAAGGTTTTTTTTTACAAATTTCTGTCAACTTTATTGTCTGAATCTGCATCTCACAGTTTGGGTTGTTGGTTTGTGTAAAGATGTTAAAAATTTAATTCTAAAAACATTAAATTTATATCAAATTTAAAAATTTAAAAAAAAAAAAAATGACTTTACTAATTTATTAAAAATATTGAAGGCAAAATTTTCCAAAATTCTGCTTTCTAAAAATCTTGCTAGCTTAACTGTTGAATTTGTTTTTGAATTTCATAACAAATATGTGAAAAGAAAATACTGTTAAATATTTCACTACTTTCAGCCAAAAAGCTTTGCTTCCATCCAACCCTACCCTGTTCATAACCACCACTCTGTTTTCACATCCTTGTATTAAAGAACACAGATGGACTGAGATTAATTCCCCCAAAATTCCAAACTTCATATCATATGTCCAATTATTAAATACTTAAACAACTTCTAATCTACAAGTCATCATGTCCATTTCAAGATGGCAGCCATCTGTCAATTAGGTGTACATTTCAACAAATTAGAAATACATATGATTATGACAAATAGGTGTACAATTCTGATATTACACAGATTGCTTTTCCCCTTTTAGTTTCCATGATAAGAAGATTCGAAGATAAAAATTATCTAAATCTTATATCATATCATATTTACTAATACCATTATTAGCCATTGATTATAAGCAGGTCATATTTCTAGTTATGAAACAAGAGAAATAAATTGCAATTGATTCAAAATAAATTGCCACACATTAAATGTATTCAATTTCTTCATAAAATTTTAAAAGGCGAGGAAATTTACCTGGGATCTTCCAGTATAATTTTTCAAAAGCCATACAAGTACTTTGGTCTTGTCTTTCAATGCCCTTTTCACATCTTAAAACTGGAGTCCTAACTGGGACACCTGAAAAGACATTTTATTTTCAAATGACTTGTGGTTTGGACAAATTTAAAAACAAAGAATATATGTGTTCAATGGACACTGTGCCCTGCTTCCAAACAAACAACTAAATCATTTTCAGTCAATCGTGACATTGAGGTCACACCTACCTTTTGATCTAAATTTTGAATAGATCCAATCTTAAGTATTTAGTGACAATTTAAAGTTTAATGTTGATATGACATCTATTTAGGCCCACAAAAATGATACATGTGTTTCCACTAACATGATGGGGGCCTCGGTGGCCGAGTGGTCTAGGTAGTTCGTCATGACTACTACTGATCACTAGCCTGTCAACGCTGGGGTTGTGAGTTCGAATCTCACCTGTGGCGGGGTGTGTTCGACTCCGATCTTAATTGACAAGGATTGCCAATTTTCCTACCGAAGGTCGGTGGTTCTCTCCGGGTACTCCGGCTTCCTCCACCAATAAAAACTGGCCGCCGCGAAATGGCCAAAATGTGCTGAAAACGGCGTTAAACCCCAACTAAACAAACAAACAAACTAACATGATGATAAAATTTAGGGTCGGTAGGTAGGCAAATTTAAAAAAAATTAGGGTCGGTCGAGTTAGCAGAAACACATATATTTTTTTTTTGGCCTTACCATTAAACTACCTTCAATCTAAACTTAACCTAAAGTGGGACATAGTTGTACAGACACAAAGACCGAAACCCTGCCAACGCAGGCTGGGCATAATAATCCTTTGTTTCTGGTAACATGCTCTAGTGTCAGTGGGCACACATATAAGAACATGTAAAACTTTTTACATATGTTATGTTGGGGCTTCTCCTGACCTTCACATAATGCATGCTCAAAAAGGGACTTGGGTATTTACAATAATGGTCAGTTTGGTTACCTCAAACAGGATTTTTTTTTTAATTTGGCTTTGTCACTTTACTTAAAAAGTAAGTCTAAAAAGACTATTTGCAATGCTAACTCCTACATGCAGTCACAGGTCAAATGGATCTCCAGGAGCCATCCAATAACATATATTTCATTGAAATAATCAGTACTGTGAAAGTATATCATGCAATAAATCCTAAAGGATAATTATGGTCAATGTCTTTCCCAAATCAAGACATACTCATTGACATACGAAATTGTTGAAACCTCAAAATTTTGTAGTCAAATGATTTGCCTAGTGGTAATGACAAACTAACTTCAAGTACATGTATATCAAATTAATGATCATGGTATTAATGTACATTAGTTATTCAAACATATACTTCTAGAGGATAGTAATTCATAATAAAAAAAACTAATAAAAAGTCATGGGAAAGATGAAAATATGACATGGGAAAAATTTTCTTGATAAAAAATGCAGTAACTCCTAGTTCTAATTACTGATTTTCTTTTTCAAAATACAGTTTACTGCAACCTTATCCATAAATCTTCTATTCATGCTACTTTATAAATTGATCAATTTTTATTTTTATGAATGAGAAACAGTCAATAATCTTCAATATTATAAAACTGAAATTTTCTATGCCAAATTTGAATCTTTCATTAAATTTAATTTCATTTAAATGTCTGCACTGTAAATAATTTGAATTCACGACCTTCCGGAATTCTTATCAAACAATAAATTTTCTTCTCTGAAAATTATTAAAGGAGTCAGCGTTTTCATTTTTGAAAATCTGTAGTCGGATGTTGCATAATGGCAAATCCAACTGTGTGCCTTCAGCTGTTTTTTTTCAAAAGACCAAGTAAAAGGGACTATCTAGCACCCCAATTAATTCTATTAAATATTGACAGAATAATTGTCAATAAATGTTGAACAGGGTGTCTATTTACTGTCAATTACATTTGTATACCAATTCAGTAAACTTTTATTCAAAAGCCGAGTAGTTTTCAATTGGATAAAAAGAAACTTGTTAATTTCACATTCTGTTGTGTTGTTTTCTCTATAGGGTGACAATGGGCCCTTTAATACCTACCCGAAACTGTTATAAGCTGTCTAGAGACAGATCGCTTGTTATAATAAAATTTCTGCTTTAGCATTGGTTCATGAAAAACCATTTCTGACACTTTGTGTTTTTATTTATTCACACAAACAGTACGTGTGCCTATCAGGCCACCAGGCATGGTCGTGTGTTTGTCACCTGCCCCACCTGTTAGTTACACAAGTATAAATCAAAGCGATTGTTACGGTATAACATTAATACACAATTTGCTTAAGTTTGGAAAAAACTCTAAAACGATAAGGTCGTTGTAAAACACCTGCCCTTCTATTTTTTGCCGTATGTCTACTTTCGACAGACCTAACCCGAGGCAAAGAACGAACACCAAATAAAATCATTAATATTCATATTCCATGATCAAAACAAATTATTCAGCTTAAATTTTATAGCCTTATTCACCTTTACAAATAATCAATTTATACCCAAGCCAAAAGCAAAGTTAAAAATCCAAATAACATCAAAATTATTTTGCATTTTTTTTTTTTCTAAAGCTTTTTTGTACAATTTAAAAAAAAAAAAATTTTTAATTTCAATGTTTTATTAAAATTAATTCAATATCATTCAGCCTGTTCCATTAAAAAATTTAGTAATATCTAATTAACCTCTCTAACAGCTGATAGGGAACCATAGACCAATAATTATTACTGAGAATGTCTTCAAAAATTGTCTACCTTCCTTAAATCAAAACGAGCAAGTTTACTCATATCTCTATTATTTTTTTTTTACTTATCTGCTCAATGTAAAATTATGTGTTCTTAAATCACATTGTGTATGTTCAAGCAGTCTGAATTTTAGCTTGAAATTTGAATACTGTACAGATTTAACATTTCCAGACACTTTATGAATGAAAATATTGTTCACTCTTTCATTTTGTAGACAAACTGTTGTTATACTCTTTTTATACCAAAATATTGAATACAGTGGATTGTATCTCTATATTTCAAATGCAAATCAAGTACTTGTGAATTCTAATTTTATTTCAATTTTATTCAAATGAGGGTCATATTTAAACACTAGACCACAAGTAAAGTTTCACCTTTCCTGCTTTATGTATTGGCAGATGTAACAATTGGGTTATGTATGAAAAACTATCTAGGAATTAAATGTACTTTTCTATAACAAATTAGTTTTAATTGTGCAATAAAAATGAAATTGACATGACCTAGTATGTATATAAATTTCATATTGAAAAACTATCATAATGAAATACACCATGCATATAGCATGTCTTTTTATTTTTTAAAGGTCGGAGTAAATTGCAGATTATTTTCAGGTGAAGAAAAATTGAACTTAAAACAAAATACATTTTAAAGTCATTATGTATAGGATACCATTTGCGTGTAGCTCTGAACTTCGATGGTTTTGGCTTTCCAGTTTAGTCATTTTAGAATTTGAATCTTCAGCTTTCATATAGATAAGAAAGATAAATATTCGGACAAAAAACCATTTTTGGAGTTAGACTCTATTGCCATATCTATACAGATACTGTGAAATTAATCGGAATGTTAGAATGTTTATTTAACTCCTTGGTGCACCAGTTTTATTAAAAAAAAATCAGTTTTCAAAATTCTGCTTTTAAAAATAAGCTTTTAATTCCTTTTTTCAGAAAAATAAATAAGTCAATCAAAATATACTGGGCATTTTAAATTTGTCAACTGGCAAAAACCATCCGACTGAGCTGATTGACACCTATGACCAAGGTCATTACTGCCCCCTTTGATGTGGATAACACTTTAGGATATCCCTATCAAATTGCACCCTACAAATATTTGTGAAGACCCACTGTTAGATAACTAACAACCTGGAATGTGTTGGAAGGTCAGGTCATGTTGCCATTTTATTATTGATAATCTATGAAATTAAAAGCATTCTTTACATTCTTATTGACTGCACTAATTAATAATTGGTTAATACACATATTCTCAATTACATATTAAAACAAACAATTCTTAATTTCCTTCCACATCAAAGAGCTTTCAAAATAAGAGCTCCTTGCCTAAATAATATGCAAATTCAAAGATATTACACAATCTAAATTTTTTAAATATATTTTATCATTTATTCAGCAAAAATCTGCAAAGGAAAATTTTGCTAAATATCAAATAAGCCTAACAGTGTAAGAAAAGGAGAAAATTGTACAAAAATGTTAACTTGACCAACTTTCAAATAGTAGGGTTGAAAGGTCAAATTATTTAAGTAAAAGTTTCATCATAGTTTTTTCAAAGTGTGAAAAGTATGTCTAATTATTTCAAATATTTGCAATTTACTGATACAAATAGTATGTCCTAACTACAATGTCTGGACTATTTGAGTATATTTAATTTCATTTCAATCGTAACAAATCTTGGTCAATATTTATTTACAGTTAATATTTACATATAATTTACATACAACTGTTAATCAACAATTAATCCACAATTTGGTTAATCTTTTGATGTGGTTTGTATTGTGTTAAATGGGTTGAAATTGAAAGGAAACAATTTCAAATCACTTTTATGTGGTTTATCATACTACCTAACATGTTTCCTGGCTAAAAACAAATGCTACTTCAAAGGATGTTTATAAAAAATTAACTGACCAATTAAATACATAAACATTAAACTCAACTATCATGAATGAAAATATTAAAAAATATAAATTGAATCAAAGCTCAAACTAAAGTCTCCTTATATATTCATTTGATAATTAGCAATTAAAATTAATTTAAAAAATAAATAAATTAGGCTTTGAAAATGATAATTAATTCATTGATTTCCTAGAGCCTACGTCATAATTGGATGAATGGTTTATTCATTACATTAATTACAATTCTTAAATAATTCTCTGATTTGGCTAATTAATTTATTTCTCCCAATTGGTTAGCTGACCCATGGCCTGCAAATGACATTAGATCATTGACATGTCAGTAAAATTGCTGACACAGCACACAGTGACCACTGCTGACCGTACACAAGAAAGGCAGGTCGAAAAGACTGCAACGGAAGGAAAGTCACCTTTTTTTCATACAAAAAATTCAAAACAGGAAAAATCCCCTACAACTAGGTAAAAAAGAATCTTTCCCCAAACATGAAATCCAAGGAATGAATGTAGAAAGGGATGCAACTCTTTTACAAAAAACAGTTACAAACTCATATAAAGCGCTTAATAAACTACAGTTTGAAAGAATAACATAATGAGATGTATGTTTATTATGATGATTTTATTTAAAATATTAAACTGTTTCACAGAAATAGACATGAAAAATCAGACATAAAACCCGGTACTAATCTGAGGCAGAAAAATTCCCATTTTTTAAAAAATTTCATATAGCTTGAAATGCATCAAGCCAAGATATTTTAAATAGTTATAGTTATTTCATCCACAAATGTATTCGCTGAATAATTCAGAAATTTCTGCATACATTTATATATACAATCGAGAAATTGAACTAAAGATGCTTTTTGTAGTTAAAAAAAATGTAATTTTATTCACAACCAAAGGAAGAAAATACACATTAAATATAAAAGCATTTCATTAATGTCTGTATTTTTAATACAAATAAATTTATGAATAAAATTGCGTCTTCCAAAAGATTTTAGTGACGTAAATTAAGATATATAGTGCCTGGATGTTAAGCATCTGCTTCAACTATACTACACTGATTAATATGAACCAAATATCAATAAAACTTGTATAAATGTAATTTTTTATGATGTTAATAAAAGATGAAAAATTCAAAAATAAGTCAAATAGAATCTATTATTAATGTGCTACCAGGCATAAAATCTGATTGATTTTAGCTCCTTGTTTACAAGCTCGCAAAGTCATCAGCAATCAAAAGATCCAAGGTCTAAAAATTTTATGAAAATTAACGGAGACAAGCTCTACAAGGAGACGTGTAATAAATAGCAGCTGCTCTTTATCTTTTCTGCGCCACTATCATAAAAATGTGACAAAAAAGACATTAGAAATTCTGGAATGTCAAAATTATATTATATGCCCTTTTCTCTGTGTATTAGAAATTATTGATTCTGTAAAGCTTCATAATTATCCGATCCACGTGCCGCTGGAAATTAAAAGCCTTACAAAGTCACGCTTCCACAAGAAGATAAATATGCGGGTTGAACTCGTACCCTTTCCCTGCATTGCTCCAAGCAAGTTATTGGAGAATGCATGAATAATTGCATTGAGTCACTTACAAAAATAAATGAAAAATCCATATAATTGAGGGTTTGAAACCTTTCTGAAAAGTTGTGTAATTACTGAAATTTAACCCTGCATACAGATAGCTTTAAAAAAAAATACTTGGATTGAAATCTGTCTATTTTTTTTCTACAGAAAATGTTATCAGGCCTGATAGAATATGATTTTTGTAAAAAAAAAAAAAGTAAAAAAAAACTGTAATTGTAGGTGATAGATGACTTTGAAAGTAAAATTCTATCTTGTCCTAATATTGTCTTTTAAACACATAACCAGTCCGTAACTTTGTTAGGAAACAATACCTTTTAATGTGAGAGATTAACTTATAATTCAGTAATTTCCTGTATAAGCTAATACTGCAGCATTAGGCACTAAGTATCAAATCCATGGCTAACTTGTAAATAAGCAATCAATATTTATGAGGAAAAATATACAAAGTTATACCATTTACATTTACAGAAATTTTCTTTTTTTTATAATGAAATCATGGCCAAAAAATATACTGTATTTATTAACATTGATTATACAATAAAATGGACCTAAAGGGAATAGTCAAAATCCAGGCAAGGTCAACTTTGGCAGTGTGCGGACCAAAATGGAGGATATGATTGTGTGAACTGTGTAAAAATGTTGAGTATGAATCTCATTTTTCTTTGATTGTAAGATAAGTTTGGAACTGAGAAAACCTTTTCTTAAATATTATGAGAAAAATCCAATTTTAACTTCACAGGAAGATTAAAACTAATTTTAAGTTCATCAACACCCAAAAATATGGAAACACTAATTTCTTTTATATTTCAGTCGTTAGAACTGAGAAATGGAGGCTGAAATCATGTATTTGTCCCTTTCGTTTGTGATGTGATGTATTTGTATTGCTATAACCCACTGGGTATTTTTGTTTACAATAAAATTTTAATTGAATTGAATAATGGAACTAGGTGTTTCTTTTTTTAGATCACAAGGAAGAATGATAAATCAAACTCATTAGATATACACTTGAATTCTACGACATCCACACATGATATATACCTAAGTACATGAAGTCAAGCTGTAGCAGACATTTTCTTTTGAAAGTACAATTTTATATCCATCTAACAACTCGGTTACACATATTGTGTAATTATTTCTAAATTATCATCTATTATGAAATTTACGATGACGACATTATAAGCTATAACTTCCAATCACAAAGTGTGATAATGAAAACTTTGAAACGATTTAAATTATTAAAATGTTGTATCGAAATAAATCAAAACAACTGAATCAGAAAAACAACAACAGATTGGCAATATGAGGGGGTAACACACGGCACATAGTTCAAAGCATTGGCAAATATTGCTTATTCATATCATGTCTCCAAATTTGTCATTATGTAAGTTAAGTAAAGGTGACAGTTTGCAAGCCACAAAAAGTAATACACTATAGTTTTTGGCAGCTGTGTATCGGTGCGACAGCTGGTCGGTAACAATAAATAAATATAGGTATTACCTGCCCGCAGGGTATATAATTAGTCAAAATGTTACCCCACTCGTGACAATTTAATTCTCTTCATATAATCACCCAGCTAAGATCGTCTAATCCACGATCTTAAGGGGTCTCTAACCTTCACCTATACAAACATTCAAGAGTTTTAATGACTTTGATAGCCATTTCTGTATCCCTTGCCTGAAAAGATGACTTTTTAAACCTCATTTTCAATTTCCTGTTCAAACAAATCTTTTGAAATATAAAATTGAATATCAAAAATTGATGTCACGATACTATGACTGGAAAAGTAGGATAATTCTACACAAACAAATTAATAGGATTCAGATATCTTTTTAAAATTGGTTTTAAAATATTAATGTGACATGTTTATAGGAAAGTGCCTGGTCCTCTGGTCACCACATGGATAGCCAAAATGATCGCAGGGCACTTAAAAGCTTTTGAGAAAATGAATTTCTGTAGTATGCTGTTGCCTCCAATTCTCCCCAAACACCTTGGCTATCTTCTTATAAAGGATCAATATGACCCCTAAATATACAATGTAATCAATTTATTTCTATCTGATTTATAATAAAATGTTGGAGGGATTTCTGAGAAAAAACAGAAAATTTATTCTTATCCACTATATTCAGAAAATTTTTATTTGTTAAAATACTTTTCTTATAATGACTTTTAAATAATTCAAATTTTACTAAATTAAACCGTGTCAGTGTGTCAGCAATGGAGACGATAAGAGGAAAAAAAGGGGAAAAATATTTTCTTTTCCTATTTTATTCTAACAGTTGGAAAGCACAATACATATTTGATCACAGTTTTCTATAAAATTTTTATGTTGTATACAAACTGCATGCCCTATGACTTTGTAAATATTATCAACATTCTTTATCAGACAAACTGTTAATTAAATACTTCAGTTGTGACAAATCGTTAACCTTGTTTAAATATACCTGTCAAGGTGTTCAAAATCAAAAGTAGCGGATGTGTGCCCTCATTTATAGTCTGAGATCGGGTGAACGTACTTCTCATATTCTTATCATCTTCTTCCTTGTAACCACCTCTTATTCTAGATCAAAGCTGTGATTTCTTACATCCTATTTAAAGTTTGACAAAAAAGGAGCCAATTCATTCAACAAATATTAGAAAGTTGGACCCAGAGTTTTAACGGGAATTCAAAGAACAAACGAAATTTCCGACAACTGAACATACTGGGACAAAAGTCAATGTGTCGTATTACATTCGTCAGGACATTAAGACACTCTGTCCCCCGCCAAAAAAATGTCAAGTAAAAACGCTTTTGATATGTATCTCCTTAATCTATTTTCTGTGTATTTAACAAGGTTTTTGTCTTAAAAATCCTTTCACCTTTCAGATAAAATGATAAATCCATTCTTAACAATTTGCACTGACTGGCATTTATTTATTTATTAGATTACTTTTGTCATTTTCATTTGTCCGAGACTAATCCAAAATTTTAAAGTCTAATGGACACATTTTCTGTACAACTTACTATAAGAGCTGTATACTACAATGCTCAAGATGACAATTACCATCCTTCAACTTAGCAAATTTTCAATTCTCTGATAAATAAGACAATCTGAAATCAGACGGAAATCAAATCTTAATCCACATTTAATCTATCTAAAACTATTTAAGTCAAAACATAAGAACTTAATAGCACCAACTGACTGATCAACTGGTGTAATGTTCAATTTACACTTCATCAATAGAAAAAATCAGTTTAATGAGACATAAAAAAAAATATTGATACTTAATGCTACCTTCCTACGTAAATAGGGTTTTTTTTGCATTTGGAGTTTTTCACTTTCACTTTCTTCATTGCTCTGCATTGATGTTTTTCACTTTCGTCATTGCTCTTCAGTATATTATGGTAGGTTATTTTTTTATCTCCAGTGTTTCGTTTCAGAAATAATTTCTTGAAAATGTGCAAAAGTTGTATTTTGAAATTTCTTTTTCTTTAATTACCTCAGAAAGGATGCCAGGGTAATGGCATTATTCTATTTGGACTCCTCAAAATTTTAAGTTTAAAAGAATGAGATTTAAAATATATGTAAATTTAATTTTAAACCAAACTTCCTCTTCAACAGGTTTTCTATAAAGCTTTCTTTCATTTGATCACTATGCTCTCACAAATTTAGCTTCAAGAATCACTGATGAGATACTTGAAACAACAATATTGTATGGCATCTTAGCATTCTGTATCGTTCACAATATTGACTGAAAAATAAATCATGCTTCAAAAGTTTAGCAAGATTAGATTATGGCCCCTGGAATATGATTTCAGCAGTTGTATATGGTATTACTTCCCAAATATCACTATTACATATTCTTTTTGCATAAATTTGCCAGTAAAAAAAAAATTGATAAAGTGCAGTGTAATGTTCAATGATTACAGAGCTCTGAACTTTCTTGATAAAATTTGCTCTCATATCATTTTCATGGCCTCGCCAAAGAGTCAGATCAATACCATAATATTTTTATAGCATTTTGACAGCTTAACTCGGGCTAAATGACCAATGACAACTGCTTATCATTCCCTTCATCAAAACACGGTGAGGATACAGTCACAGAAATTGTCACCATCGTCGATAAAATGTCAATCTGATTATCTGGCCAACGATTGAGGCATGTATTGAAATTAATTAGATAAAATACACCATAAAAATAATGAAGTTTCCAAGTGACACTTTTATATAAGGCCAACAGCAAAATTAGACTGCTGGACATACCATGATTAAATGATAAATCACTTGGATTTAATTTTCATCATTTTCATTAATCACGAATTATATAAGATAGTTGAAATATAGATTTTTGACATTGTATGTCACAAATACACAGCATGGAGTCATAAAGATATTAGAATTTAAGTAAATGCTGTCAGGGTGTTATACAAACTCATTGTTTAAAACATCTCAAACATTCATCAATGACAACATTTGCATTGCAAATTCAGCAATTTCAAAGTTGTTAATTTAGAAATTAATGAATGAATTAGAAAAAGTGCTCTAAAACTACTTAAAAAATTTCCTGAGAAACAGAGAGCGATGAATTTAATCACACAAATTTCCTTAGAGATTTTGGACCTGCATGTTTGAATGTCCAAAAAGTGTCAAGGATCACTGAAAACAGTAAAACAAAGTTTCATACTGATGAACAGTGCAATATGGTGGCCACGATATGCATTTTTAGGGGAGAAGGGGGGGGGGGGGGAGGTAGACAACATCCACAACTTGTAAAATCATCTCTGTGATCAAGATGTCTTTGCATACTGTTACAGATAACAAATTACAAATTTATAGTTAATTCGTGAAAAATAGGTGAAGTTATGCCTACAATTTGGAAACAAGGTAGTTTGATGCTGTAATAAATATATCCAAAACAGAAAAGATGTTTTTTGTTATGTAATTCAAAATATTACCTATTTATAGTATAGATAATTTTAGGTTGTCTGTACAAGTCTTTAGTCTGGACTGAAGTAAATGACAATAAAATATGACATATCTGACATTTAAATAAGTTTTTTGCAGTCTGAACATGTACTTTTCCAAATCAATATATAGATTTATTGAATTTTTGGCCCCCTTTACCTGTAAATTTCACCTGATCATTGAAATACAGTGACTATGAAATTGATATTATATTTATCTACATGTCTTATCACTTTTATTATTATTGAGAACAGATGGCAAATTGGTCCATAAAATTTTATATAAACTTTAGAATCGCCACGGTGGTCAATTGACTCTCGGATGGGTATTACAAGGGGTCATTTATACCCAATTTGTCAATGTCAGCGATATCTTCTGGTATCACTGAAAAGATTCGCTAATATACCCTTTGAAGTTTTATATTCCCTTGTAAGTGCAATGTAAACTTTCTATTTATAGAAACTGAACCAGGGGACCATAATGCGGTTTGGACACCTGCCTACAGGACATCTTAGGGGGTTGCAATTACAGACCTGTCTACAGAGGACTTGAATTCACAAACATGTTCTTAAACCCTTTCAATTCTTTTTATTATTTACTTGTAATTTACACATACTAAGCTGAAAAGATAAGGGAAGGTGACATAAATTATTGTACAAATATCTTTAATGAATCAAAATTCTAAATCAATAAAACGTTTAAACGTTTTTTACTAAAAATCTTATTCAAAAGTCATACACCTTAAAAAGATCTTTTGAAAAATGACACCAGTAACCTTATCATTATGATATTGGAGGTGTTATAAGCAGAAATTTACACAAAGGTGAAAGTAACCTATTAAGTCTCATAAAAACATTAAAAGAAGGGTGTTAATAGTTCGGAAATGAATGTCTATTTCTTTTATTCAATGTTTTCTATCCAAAGGCTTGTTACTCCACAGGTGATTGGCTTAATTTGCTCCTAAACTCAGTGTAAACAAACAGAGGCCGTAATAAACAATTATGGCTATAATGCTGTTCTTGTGCGTGGGTTTATACTCAAATTTTGTATATTTGAAATGAAAATATTAACACTTACTATTAATTTATAATTGATAAGTATGGTTACAAGCAGGTGACAAACTTTATTCAAAAAGCAATAATTATCACATTTTAACAGGAATGAGACAAATATTTATTTAACCAAGCAAATAAAATGTATTCGGTATTCCATCCTGCAGCTGACATTTTTTTTCTTAATTTTTTTTATATTTCAAATACACAAGGAAGAAAATAAATAATGTAGGCAGATGATTGTTGAGGGCAGATCATGGATTTCTGGTCAGATGAATTTTTCCTTTGATCACGAAAGAAGAATTACAATAGCTGTAATCATTTTTAGTTTAAGGTGTTTTGTTGTTAATATTAGTCTTCATTTTGTTTTGATCCTGTCAAATGCTGAATATCTAATTCTGAGAAGTATTGGTGTTATGGCGAGGCAGGGGGACATAAATTCCTTGAACCTTATATAGTATTTCAAAACATCATGAATTCTCACTATTATTTATAAAGATTTTCGTTTAGTTCTGTTTAAAACCACCTGTCCAGAATATACTGACAACTGGATTTTTTTACGTTGGAAAATCTGGTCAAGCATTGGGCCCAGTCCTGATATATTATATACCGTACATTTCAATTGCATTTTAGACGTTCTGTAGTTAAAAATACCATCAAATACTGTGAAAAAAATGAGTGACGGTGTCCATTGATAACTCTATGAAATTTTGATTTTTAGCAGAGAATATTTATAATGTTTTGAATATTGTAATACCCAATGTTCAGTTTTTCTCACTCCTCAGCATGCAAACAAAATTTTACAGCTGCATGAAAGTTCTGATAAATGTTTGTATATTCGTAAATTTTCCTAATTCCATATGATTAAAGAGAATTCACTTAAGATATTTATTTACTCGTACATTTGTACAAAATTCTTTTGATTCAACAAATTCAAAGTAATTTATAAGAAACCTACAACCCCAAACAACTGATAAATAGTATATTAATGGAATTTTACAGGTGAGAGTGACAAAAAATTTGATCATTAAAATCCTTCAATCCAATAAATTTACCATAATTTGACAATTAAATAATACTATAAACCTAATGCCTTTAACAGGAGGACATCACAAATGATATAATCATTGGCCCTCATACATGTAAATTACATAACTACATAATGAAATATCAGGTGTTCACAAAAATTCTGATGACGCAGCATGGATTTTTGCAATTAGTTAACTATTAATTGTTTCTTACTTTATAAGGGTCTTCCATTGGCCTTGTCATTTCATGGCAATGAAATGAATCTCTAAAAGACTGATTTTTTTTTAGAAGGGATAATTTTCTATCTTTCCTTTAAATTTCCTCTTTTAACCGTGAACTTGGATCCACTCATCTATAATTAAAGTGAATTCAAAATTAATAAGACTTGCATTTAAGACTCAATCAGTCTTAATATTAATTTGTAAAAATAAATCATTCATTTTTTTTTTTAAATCACACTTCGAATTTTGATACAAAAATAAAATTATGCCTTCTAATCTGAAGTAAAAAGCCAAGAAATTAGGATCATAAATACAAGGGGATTTACTTAATATGTTCTTAAGAATTCTTCAATTCATCATCATTAAAAATTTATTACAATATTGGAATATTTTCCCACATTAATTATTCCTGATACAATTTGTGGAATTAGTAATTTTTTCTCTTCGTTAAAGAAAAGACATTAATTATTAATAATGAAAGACAAAGTCAGCATAAAATCACTCCCGATAACAGCTGATCAGAATTCTAATAAATATTTGCTTCTAAATCTCTAAATTAACTCTAATCTAGCCATCTAAGGATTGTTTTTCCAAGATACAGGACTTAAGTGTCACAGAAGAAAAATGGGAGACAAGATTAAATATTATTAATTACTAAAACTACTATTGATTAAAGTACAAGATGCTTAGATCCCATGAAATAGGATATTTTCAGAATGAGCAAGCATGAAGATGTAAATTGTGTAGCACATATTCTATCTTTTGAATATCAATATATCAAAAAAAAAATATACAAATTTCATTTTCTCTTGTCTTAACAAAAAAAACCCCAAAAATAATAAATAAGTAAAAACATCCATATTTACAAAATACTGCAGCATTCTGTTAAAATATTTGTCAGTTACATTACATCTGCATTAACAACTCTAAGGGGAATAACTCCAAAATTGTGATCTTAAATAACATAATAACCAATGAAAGAATAACAAGCCAACTGTTGTTAACACATCTTTTTAGGAATCATTGTCCAAAATTTAAATACTGAAAAGTTTATTCATGAAAATTATTTCAAATTCAGATGCCCCAGTACATCATTTAAAACTGAGGTTCAATAGGCTGAAAGTCAGCAAGTACTGGTCTATTATGTAATTAAAAAATTATGAACTGGTACTAAATAATCAAGAGTTTGCTTTTCAAACTGATTAAACCACAGGCTAGAAAAAAAGTTGCAAAACCATTGCAAGTTTTAGTTACAAAAGACCTTAGATCAAACAAATTCAATAAAAGTCTCTAATACATGCATTTATCTTCAGTGACAGAAATGACATCTTTATTGCAAAGAAAATAAAAACAATCTGTATCAATTCTCAGTAGACTTCATTATTTCCTATATACAGGAAACATATATATTTGAAAATCAATGATGGTGCAATCTGATTGGTACATTTGAAAATCTGAAATCTGGGTCAAGCTGATGAAATTAACAACTCTTCATTAGGTTATCTAAACATGTATTGCTTAATACAAAATAACAAACCCATTAAAAAATCCGTTCATCAAAGTCAATAATTCAATTACACTACTGATGGGTTTTTAGAATGGACAGAGGTCATTTAAAGAGTTAATGAGGTGTACACAGTTGAATGGATAAATTGGGGAAAGACATCTGTAATTTATTGGGGGTGTGATATAAGACTTAAGGCTAAAGCCATTTATGTTTTAAATGGGTAAAATTCAGTTATAAAATATTACTTAAATGAAAACAATATAGCTTAGGGGATAATATACCTAATACTTTAATTCAAAAGGAAAAAGCTGAAATTTTCATTCAGACAATACTTGTCTCAAAATTCAGTTGATCAAATCATTTATTATATGAACATTCTTTCAAAAGTTCAAAAAATCTATATTCAGGCTCCTACAGAGTTGTGATGAACTATTGTTAATTTTTCATTAAATCTGGACCTCTTATATTATTCAGACAGATGTGAATGTTCTCAGGGATTGGTAAATAAAAACCGGATTTGGAGGATCAAGTTGAAATTGTAAACGAATAGCATTGTGCCGCCTTCTCCTAAACACAATTACAATTGTGTATTTTAACATGTTTGTGTCTGAGTTTCCAACATTGGACAAACATTAAAAATTTATACAATTCAATCACTTTTTCCATTTAAAAGGGTTCTCGTCTTTTATCCTGGCGTCACTTTCAATGATAAACAAATACTTGAGAAGGGAGTTAAAAAGTCTTAATAAGTATTTAACCTATCTAGAATGTATATAGATTATTTGGATAAGTTTCTGATTTCCGAGATTTGGTTGTTGCAGGTAGCGATAACCGATAATACACTGCCGTCAATGCACTGTATCAAACAATTCACTTATGAGCTGCAATTAGGTTTTGATTGCTTTAAACATTTGAGTCAATAGTATCTGTGAAATCTACAAATTTATTGAGAGGAGGGCAATATTTCACCCAGCGCGGACCTGACAATGAATTGATCTAAAACGATAAATTTGTCAGATTTCTATCATTTGAAAATCAAATACTTATGAACTGTATAGTCTACAAATACAGTGGTTTCTAGTCTAGTGTCGAAAAATTCATAACCTCTGAATTGATATGAAAAACATAAATGACTGAATATCTTTTCAAGTTTTTAGACATAATACACTTATGATTAACTCTTGCACCCACCTTAAGACTAGTTACTTTTACCCCAAAAGGTACTTTTGGAATTGAAACAACTTTATCAATAATTTAATTTCTTTCATGTATCAGACCCCCTAAACTCACTTGTTAATATTAGAAAAATTTTATATTTTAAAATTTATAAAGTTAATCTGAACCCGGTTGTTCTGCTGATAGTAGAAGACAAAGTCGAGATAGTGTTACATTAATTTTTTGAAATATATTTGTAACTTAACTCAAAGCTAAAGTGATCACTGAAAAAAGCTTAAAATAACAGAAATTTTGAGATATCAGGATTAAATACTAGTACAGAGTACATGTATTATCTTGGAATGGTAAAAATAACTTTGAAATATCAGAGAGTTTATGATAAACGAGCTTGAGAGAATATACTGTATATCACTACTTTTAATCTTAAATGGCAATTTCTGTCTTGATCAATCTTGCCCAAATTGACTTTCACAAACTCTGTAATTTCAGACCAGATCAAGATAATATGACTAAAACAAGATATATTATCTTCCAGTCAAACAAGCCTGGTTATCTGGTATCTGTTCTTGACCCTTTTTACTGGAAAAATAAAGCTCAATGGCTTTGACAATAGCTCAGAATCTGCAGCTCCTTATACCAGGGCCTTAAGTTTTTGAAAGATAACCATCTTTTTCAATTTCTAATAATTAAGTTATATCTAAACAGACTTTTGCTTAGATAAACTGTCATAACAGAATAACCATTTTGCAAATTTCAGTCCTTCAGGTTTAAACAGGTAAGAGAACATTTGCAAATAAAAAAAATTTAGGTTCATGCGATTAACTTTTGAACATTAATGCCCCCAAGTTGACATATGAAAACTCAGAAACACGTTTATGAAACAGACATCATTCCTACATTATATATATAATCTAATTTCTATATAGTAAGACAGAAGCATGACCATTAACAGTTCTGCGGATAACCTTTATCTTATAAAGTTCATCATGTAATGATTATGTTACGTCATGTATATTTGACAGTTAACTACACGTTATTTACTCTCGTTTCCCCAAAGGCAACAACAGAAAAAAACCGATGCATGTTTGGTGTAAAAACTACATGTATTACCTAAATACAAGTTTAGTATACTGATATATACATAACAGAAAAATTAAAGATCAAAGAGAAAAATTGATGAGATTATATGTACATTTCATGTCTATAGGGCCATTAACTTATGATAGGATCTATGTACGAGGACTATAAACATGGACCAGATCTCGTAGACCATACCAAGAGATAAAACTGGGCATAAAACACAAGTCTTGTAAAGTATCTCCTCATAAATCTCAAGATAGTAACCTCTAGGTACAATATGGACTAATTTTTACATCATTACTGAAAATCTCCAATAATTCCAAAAATCTTACAGCTATGATATGTTTTATTCCCCCATTAAATTGGACTTCAACCATATCTGACAATATAAGCTAGTGTTATATGGAGTTTTATAGCCATTTTGTTCCATCAACTGTCTAATTACTTGCTTAGAGACAAAAAAAAAAAAAAGGAAAAGAGAAAAGCTTAATGTCAGAAATACCTCAGAAAGTGCATTCCTATTAAGCAATATAGGATACCCTTTTACATAACAGGTGGGAATGATATATATAACATTGACCAAAAATTACATAAATTCTCATGACGAAAGTTAGAGCCTAGGGATATCGCTATTGTTCATATAAAAGTCACATATAAGGTGTTCGACATGGACTAAAATCTCATGCTTCACTGAAAGTTTTCTACCACCCTAGCACCAATAACAAAAAAAATTAACTTATAAAAAACACGGCCTGACATAGTAAATTCACCCGAAAGTCTGTTATTACATACACTCTATAAGGAGAAGATTAAAGAACAGTTATTCCCTAGCAGACTTCTGTCTTTCAAGAAAATTATTGCCTAGGTTTTTTAAACTTCTTGCTGAAGGCAAGAAATTGCAGACAGAGATTTTTTCAGGGATGGAATCTTGGCTTTAACATACATGGACTGTACAATAAGCAGCTTAAATGACTTGTTATTGACAGAGATTAAATAATTAGATCTCAAACTCAACTAAATGCTAGTAATTAATATCCAAAATAAAATATGACCTAAATTGTACAATGTAATTATGCACAAAGTAATAATTTAAAAATTTCACTTCATCATTTTCTATTGATTTCACAACTCTAAATTGCGGACAAAAAGTTTAATTTATATAACCATTGGCAAATAAATAGAAATATGTCCTATTATTTATCAAATGAAAGTGTTGAATTAATGACAACTCAAAATTCAGATTTTTTCTTTGCCAAATAATTCAAAAGTGGTTCTCAAATGACTACAAATGGTCTGATTAAATAATTGCAGCGCAAGACAACAACGACCCCAGGGAATATATTACAGTGACAGGGTTTATTAAAGCTATAGAGATCAGCTCCAATGAACAGACAGAAATAAGATTATTATTGATTTGAGACTTAAGATGAAGTTTTTATTTTGATTCAGCAGATGGCTTTTTAATGTTCATTTTGGAGACCTGCCACACAACTTCCCAGTTGTCTGGTTCACAACTCTACTAATCAATTTAATAAATGTAAATTTCTGGCAAACCCGCATTTTATTTTAACTCGACCTAACGCTTAAGTAAATCAATATGTAGCTATTTTTTGATAATCTAAAACAGGTAATATTATTTGTACTTTTCCATGAAATACTTTTATGGATAAACCGTTACATTTTCTTCCTTGTTTAGTACAGTATATACTTGTATTCAAAACTGGAGACAAGTTCTAAGAAAGACAACTCTTATAAACTATACAGACCTTTTAAATATTATGTAAAAAATTTATATTGCACTTTTCAAAATGATCATATCATGTGAAACCTGCAACTGAATACACAGATAAACATATGTGTTTGTGAGTGAAAAAAAAAGAAGACAAACTCAATGTTTTTGTTGGTAAGGAGGACACCCATAATCAAACAGTTATAAAAATAAGAGAAAAAAATTATAATTTTTTTCGCTTCCATTGTGGGGTGAGGGAGTTTCCACTATGTTTGAACCACCCAGCCCACTGGTGCAAGGATTCAGAAAAAGATTTTAAATATTTTGTAATATCTAAGATAATGGAGAAGCTGTACATCCGATCCATAAACACATGTTATACAAAAATAATCCTATTGAATTCATCAACAATCTAGATAAAATCTATATTGTGAATGTTCTCATTAGTTAGTGTATTGCAGGCCAATGACTCTCACCACAGTACAATGACACTGACCGACCCATTTAATGTTAAATATTAGCATGGTAAAATGTCACATATTCTTGCAATCCATACGATAATATTCCTAGCACTGTACATAAACTAAGTGTACTTAGTACTAGGAAACAGTCTGGAATTTGACGGACCAATTTGAAACACACAGAAATAATGGGGTCAAGGTCATTCCTCTTCCTAAACCTACCTATCATTGGCATATTCACTCCTGTATTGATTTGCCCTACATCATCATCTATATTTATGGTAACATTTATATTCAATCATTGCTCTAATTGTACACATTTTTTCTCTTTTGACCTACTGATACACATTAAAATTGGCTTCTTGTTTCTTTTTTGACATACATCCAATTTTTTTCAAATCACAAGTTTAATATCATGTGCTTTATAGAAACCAGACAACATGTTACCTTTAACTTGTATTTTTATTCTAAAAAGTATTTTTAAAAGATAAATATGATGTGACGACAATGCCCTACTGACACAATGACCTTTCTGTACTATAAATACCATGTCATCTATGTCTTTTAATATTTCTAAGACTGTATAACAATCTGTAAAAGTGATAATCCTAATTGTATTAAACCTAGAAATATCAAAATGAATAATAATCACATGTGTTTTATCACTACCAAGAAATAAACATGGCATGCATGTAAAATAAATCATTGGAAGTTAATTTGAAAGTAACATGATTGGGGCTCATTAAGGGAGTTATCAAGGGATGACATGTACTTATAAATTTCTATTTTGTTCCATTGGTGGGAAAATGTTTACTGACTGGGACAGACTAGTCCTGGAATAATGCTTATACCTAAGTTCATGACACAGAACTGATTCTCTTAACAAAATGCTTAAAAATAAGTTCATGACACAGAACTGATTCTCTGAACTAAATGCTTAACGCTAAGTTCATGATACAGCACTGATTCTCTGAACTAATGTTTATACCTAAGTTCATGACAGCACTAATTCTCTGACCTTGTGCTTACATGTATAACAAAGTTCATGACACAGCAATGATTCTCTGAACTTGTGCTTACACGTATAACAAAGTTCATGATATAGCACTGATTCTCTGAACTAATGTTTATACCTAAGTTCATGACAGCACTAATTCTCTGAACTTGTGTTTACATGTATAACAAAGTTCATGACACAGCAATGATTCTCTGAACTTATGCTTACATGTATAACAAATTTCATGACACAGCACAGATTCTCTGAACCAATGATTGTAATATTTATGTTCATGACACAGCACTGATTTTCTGAACTGACAGAGCAAACAGAAAACCTTACCCATGCCTGTATTACCACTATACATGGTAAAATTCAGAGATAAGTTTTCAACCTTCAGCTGACCTACAGAACCTCCTCTTCAATGTAATAGCTGTTCATTTCTCATTGATTCAATTATATTTATCAATGATTTATTTTCCCTGTACAAGATATTAAAGTGTAGCCAAAATATTCTCACATTTCTGTTGCTCAGCAGATATATAACAAACTACAGGATGATTGTCATGATAACACAAACAAGTTCTTTCAGATCACTGACTCCTTTCACTTAAACAGACGACCAGTGGCTCTGTTTTTTTTTGTGTTTCTGTTTCAGGTAATGAAATGGTGCCCACTGATTGGTAGAAAATGACCAGTCTTTTTAAGACCCTTTGGGTACTTTTCCCTGCATTTGGAAAAACTGATTTATCATGACGAAACTAACTAATGCTAATATTTTGTAAAGTATAAATCCACAGTTTTATCTAATAAAACCAACATCAAAAGATAAAAGACCAACCAAGAGTTTCTCAGTTTTTTCTGTCCAATCAACTGATTCTGACATTGTAAATCTAAGAGAATCAACTCTTTGAACACTGAACTTTCTATAATTAGTTCTGATTGATCTTCTGATATACAAACATTGGTTAAGGGTACCAGTTTCACAGCTATCCCTGACTGATCTTAATCAATATTCCCATGATTAATTACAAGATGTTAATTTGCTGTTGCATTAAACACTTTGATGATCATGTTGGATTGGAATGCTTTTGACCAATAGACTGCTATAATGTGCATGAAATAGCCTTCACAGTATGAATTTTATGCACTGTGGGAGGATGTGGTCACTTGAGACAGGGGGTGATTAATTTTATATCAAAGAGCAGGTATTAATAACAGTTAGAAATCAATAAACCCCCCAAAAATTCCAATGGTAATAATTAATGAGTCCCAAAAATATAAATATCTATTATTATTGATAAACAAACACATTCCATCATTAGCAAAGTTCAAAGGACTCTGCATTAATTAGTACATAAAAACTTCATCATAATTCTACACACTAAATTGATTAATAAATATTTATTTTTCTATACCATGATCAAAGAAAACAGTCTCATTGCTCTCATAGACTACATATTCCCATGGAATTAAGTTGTAAAGATATCATAGTTATGATGTAATAATAATTTGATAGCTAGTCATCTGAATTTACTTCAAGAGTTAAAAAAAAATTGGAGAGAATGGCTTGCACTCAAATGATGTTTCTAAACACAATTATTTTAAGATAATTGCAAAAATATGCTGACTCGACTATTTATCAAAATTTTAGTTAAATCTTCTTCTCTGTAATCTAAGAAATAGAAGGTACCATATGCAAGATGAAGATTTCTTGGCACATTGTGATGGGGGTCAGTAATCTCTCACTAATACAAGTACATGAAATTAATACTATCTTATACCATTTCCATTTTTCATGTAAACATAAGTTCCAAAAATATTTTTGATAATTATGAAGAATAAATCTGGGTGGTCTATCATCTATCTATCTATCTGTGATATAAATTGTTGCTTAAAAAATATTTAGGTTATTATTATTATATACCAAAATTTCCATTTTATCAAGATATTTTTGTATCAATGCAGAACTTGAAGACCATAAAATTCAAACGATTAAACAACAATTTTTAATATCAATCAGTAATTTAAATTTCCCAATAAATCAAATTTCACAGTAGACAAACTATCAGATAGACCTAATTGAAATCTAACTACAAATCAAATATTTTAAATGTTGAGATCCTCATCTCTACTTTCAACTTTATTAAATTTAAAATTCATTTTCAAAATTCATAAACTCATGATAGACATAAATTACTTATTCGAACAATAATTTCATGCCTGGTCTTTAGAGTAAATTAATACCTATGTTTGCAACCTTGCTGATAGGGGGGTAGACAATATCTGCTCAAATGTGACACTGCAATAATTGTAGTATATTTTTATTCACAAAAAACTCTTGCAATTTTCTTTTGTGAAAAATATTAAAATGACATTATAAATAATTACATCAATTTGAATGCCTTTAATCTTTTGCATCAATTTCAATTTTTGTGTACCAAACTTTAATATGTTAGCTGTTCTATAGTCATTATTAATAAACCTAAAGATACAATCGATTCCCATAGTACAAAGACCTACATTTTATATAGAAATGGGAGGAAAGTCAAACACTCCGTGTTCTCTGCTTAACTGGATAAATATTATTTGTAGTGATGAACCAATTATAAAAGTGTCCACAATAGACCTGGGCCTGTTTTCCTAATACCACAGATATGTTGTATTGACTAAGAAGGAACTATAACCAAATACAATTTCATTAAGTTTATCCCCAGCTTGGTCACTAGGGTTGTTTCACTTTTGTGGTTAGGCCAGATAAACTTTATTAATATTTTTTCCCCTGTACTTTAGATGTAACCTTTGCTTTAATTTCATTTATATTTTCACTTGAATTGTTGCGCTATTACTTTGAAATCATTCAAAATGACTATTCCATCACATTTGAAATTTACAAAATAAAAAATTCTTTCATTCCATCAGCCTTGTTAATCCAAGGATTAATTGTGGCAAGTTATTAACTTTCTGGTGCTCTGCACAGGTATAAAAAAGGAGAATATTTTACTTCCAATAACTAGGAGCATGAATATCATTAAACATTATAAAAAAGAAAATCATATTATGATAAGACACAAGACAGAAAAAACACAAAAACAAGATGTACTGTGAGCCATTGCTCACTAGTGATACCCCCGCTGTGATAAGGTGGGAAAAAAATGAACGAAGTCACCTTGGTCAGAAAACGTATCCCACCTTATGGCGTACCTATAGAAGGCTTGTGACAAAATATCAAGTGGCTGTGTTGAGTAGTTGCAGAGTAAAGTGTGACTAAAATTTTGTTTTAAGGGCAGACAGATGCACGTAGGGACAGAACCACAAATGTAAAACAGTATACCCCCCCTTTCTCCTTTGAGTATAATAAGTATTGCACTATTATATGTTACTGTATTTGGTTAATAAGTATTCTGGATTAAGTTGCTCTGTTGAGGTACTAGTTTGTTCATACAAATTAGTCCTAAAACCAAACTGTTCTTGAAAAAAAAGTTCAGTGACTTACAAAAAAGTACAAAAAAAACTCAATAAAAGCAATTAAATTTGACATGATAAAAAATGTCTGAATTTGCATATTTTAACAAAAATGACATAATTTATGTATACTTAAATGCAAGTTATGATAAGTCTATAATTATTCACCTTATACCTTTATTAATTACAATATCATGTGTAAACATTTATTTCCTGATCATTAAATCTGTATATGATATGAAATTGATATAATCATAATATCTTTATTAATCTAAAATCATGATCAGGTCATAAACAATGAACTCAATAAACAATAAATGCCTTGTTTACTATGACCACCTGCAATTTTCTGTTCATTTGAAATATTGTGCCCAGATAAAAACAAGACTTTTCAAACTTTTTACATTATCCAGAAACTGACCCAAAAATAAATGAAAATGTTTTATTAACATCACGAAATTATGATTATTTTTTCTAAGAATTGCCAATTACATTTTCATTTTTTTTTTTTTTTTTTTTTTTTTTTAAGTTTTTCATAAAAAACCAGACTATATGTACAAGGTGTGATTTTAAAATCACAAGACAGCCTCTGCAAATACAGTGTCATGGTTTGGAACCAACAAACTTTATGATGGTGTTCCAATTAAGGCCAATTCAAGTTAATTCTAAAACATAAAGGGGGGGGGGGGAAGGACAGGGGTAAGGATCTTATTTTTAATTTTTTACTTTTCTATGTTGGCAGGGCAAATTTACACAGAAACTCAGGGTGTGAACTGAGGTCTGGCATAAGGTACTAAAGTGTGCTAGATTTGAACACTTATAAAGTCATTGTAATATGTCAAAAATTGTTTTCATATTTTAAAATTAGATGCATGTTATCTGGCTAACAACAAAAATACATGTGATAACAAAAAGTTTTTGTTTTTATAATGACCAGAAGTGAAATGCATTGAAATAAGAAACGATTTTACTGGAAACAGGCAAAAAATTTCCAAAAACCACATTCTGTAAAAATAAAAAAATATGGGGAGGCCCGATTTTCGAGGGGCAGGTCAGGTGATAATAATATATCAGTTAAGCTGAATCGGCCTTATACAACTTTAGTTTGTTGTGTGATTGAGACTGTTAGAAATGATCTATGATACTTTGTTTATATATATATTATCTTTCTAATGAACTAAGATGAAGTAGAAATTATTCTTGAATAAAATCATATGGCTCCAGTGTTTTCCTACAGCAGCTTTCTTTTGAAATTCTAGATAACTGATACCAGATTTTATAACTTATAGGACAAGTTCAGAAGCACATATCATGTAGACTGCCATTTAACTAACAGTTCTTCAAAGTAAAATTGATAAGTCATGTTTGAGTATACACCATTTTTATCTAGTTTTAATAAAATGATAAAACATAATTGAAGCAATACATGAGGCAATTTCAAGGTTGATATAATTTAGACAAGCTCAAAAATTGCAGAGATGAAAGTATTTCAAATTAATAATAATCTTGAGAAAATCCAGATTACCTTGAGAGATTATTCTGATAGGAGACTTCCATTCAATGGGAGATAACTAGAGATAAAATTGTAGGTATCAATCGGAAGGTGTGTGTTGCTATAATTTAGCAGATAAATATTGCACTTTTGCTGATATCATCTGTTAGCATTAGAGCTAATAGAGGGTGGATTTAATTGGTTTGTTAATGGTAACATAATTAATCACTAGGGAAGTTATCAGTGTTAATCTGTAATAATGAATAATCTGACTTTACAATGATGTAACCCTGTATTATCTCTGACTGATAACATTATCAACTATTGTTTTAAATGTTTAAAATATATATGCATATTTGATAAAATAAATAGCATGAAAATTTGATATTCTGGGGGAGAGAGGGAGTAAGGGTGAGAAGTGCACGAGAAATTTGAAAATTTAATCCATAACCTTGCAAGAAGCAAAAATGAATTTGCTGAAGTGATGAAAAACAACTATGCATAATGCATAACCTTAAACAATAACATCCTCCTGCACACCCCCCCCCCCACCTCAAAATGGAAAGGCTCTGATAACCTAGCACATTTAAAATATTTTTCAAACTTCCAAATACATTTCCAAAGTCTTTTATGCTGGTAATCACATATCTTAATTTGACCAGACACATATTTACAGATTGTCAGTACCATTTTTTCAACAAATTGCTTTAAATATATACTGCAGCATACATAAACTTGTGTCATAGTTACAAATACAAAATATATATATACATATGTATAACTGCTTTTATTTCTTTTATATGATAATTCATCTATAAATAAATCCATTAAATAATTTACTTGCAAATAAAATGAAAATACAAAACAAAATCATTTGATATCAAATCCCTTTATGACAGTTCCTTGCGCCCTGTAACTTTTTATATTCAAATTGAGATTATATTAAATTGACATTTGATAAAGAAATTATAGCGTTGGTGTTTACAATTCCATTTCTACAGGGGGTTGACTTATTATCAGTTTTCCGTTAAATCAATAATTTTAGTAATTTCCGTTTTTTTTAACATAATAGAGGGCTAAAATTGACACATCGCCTTTACAACACAAAACAGTTATCTGTCTTTTTCAAAGGCCCATCTGTTCATATAATCTATCGGAGGCCATATCATATAATTTAATTGGTAATTGGGAAACAGTTAATTACGAAAATGCATTAAGACATTAATAATTCAGTGTTAGATATTCAGTCAAATCACTGTGCATGACTGGAATTAATTCAACCGTGATTTTAGTAATAAGACAATTACTTAAATTTAGTATATCACATTAGATTAATAAACACATTTTCTATTCTATATGTATATCCCTCCATAATACCATACAATTAGACAATCTTCAAATATTTGATAAAACTAACAAAATAATAACTCATTCATTCGGAAATCTAATATTTCTGAAAATTAGATTTTTTCTTTAATTTTCCTAACCACTAAAGAGTAGTTAGAATAACTTTTTTCAAACAGGAATGTAAGCAACACAAATCTTACATTAAAATTGTGGAAATCTGTTATATTGCTATTTCTCTTAGGGACAAGATCAAAAGTTCAATGTAGGATAAAAAACTTAATTCAAATAGTTTGGGGGTGGGGTAAAAATCGCCGGAAGTTTTGTTATCCGACATCGATTTTCGTATTGACAAATACGGATTCAAGTTCGGCCCTAACATATGTTTGGACTTTTAAAGAAAATAAAAGCCATCATACATACATTGTTGAGGAAAATCAGGACCCATGATACAAAAAGTATATTCTCAAAGCATATGGCCATATTGGTCAATCAATTTTTCCCATATTAAGTTAAGAGGGGGGTGGGGTCAGTGAAACAACTATGTGAATTAAGTTTTTTATCCTATATTGAACTTTTGATCTCGTCCCTTATGATTGGCCAACGCATAGTTGTGTATGAAAATTCCATATATTATGACTGTTCAACAATTTGCTACACAATGGCACAATAATTGAAAGCCACCTTTTCAAAACAACATTTGACATCACAGAGAAATAAAAGTTAAGATTTACCATGGCTCAGACAAACAAATATATTCCTGAAGAATCATAGGAGAAATAGGATTAACAACTCGTATGAATTAGACATCGCTAGATTTCAACTCTCATTACTTAATATGGATCTTCTAATTTTAAACTCACCACAGGCTCGTTTATTATTATTATATCCAAATTAAATAACTTGAGTAATGATATCAAGCGATATCTAATTTTCACTGACTGTGAAACCTATAATTATCACCTCAAAGTCACAAAAAGGCGCAAAAGATCACAAATCAATGTAAGTATCTTGTGACCCTACTGCTTTTGCTGGGTATCACTATTTCATAAGGTGGAAATGTAAATAAGAAATTGGAACTGGTTGCAACTAGAAATCACTGATTATCTCTATGACTGATGTCCCTTCAAAGGAATTTCATTTTTTAATTTCAAATCACACACTGCACACTACTCTATTACTGTGATTTTTTTCTGTCAGTCCCTTGGGAGTATAAAAGTGATTTTAATTTCTGCCTTTTCCATGTTAAGATAAACATATATTTTACGTTAGTAAATTTTATCATTATAGTAGCGAAAAAAAAAGTAAAAATGCAAGATTTTTTATGTTTGACTTTTACTAGACCCTGTAACATCAAACTGTAATTATTAAGCACTCTAAATATTAGTAATAATATAAGCTGGGAACAATATCAACAGCAATGATTATTATTTATGACAACTTGAAAACAAAACATTATTTATTAACTTGGCCTTTACTTGTGTACCATGGCCAGAATTAATGAGGATAATACCAAACATAAAGTCTGTCATGTAGGGACAACAATTATACTTAATACAACAATCTGCCACATGGCCTCAGATCACTTGTCAAGGCCAGCACCTGCCTCCTGCTTGTATGCAAATGACTCAGATCTGATTGGTTGGTTTGAAAATTCTTATTTTTCAGCTTCAGTCACCCTTTAGAAATCTGACAGGAGATTATAAACAATTATTATTGATTGGAAACTGATGAGATTAAAAAAATTATCATAAATATTGATTAAGTGTAGAAATCCAATCACTTTTTAAATGTATTCCAATTTCAACTTACATAAATTTTATTTTCACTACATTTAATTTCTAATGATTAATTTTTACAAATTCGAAGGAAGTGTGCCTACCATTAAGTTCATCCCTAATGACATTTCAAAAAGCCATTTAAACCACATTAAAGATATCTCAACTTGAATTATAATTTTTACAGTCATTTCAAAAAATTATTTTGGAATAAAATGAATTTAATTTTTAAGGCACAGGGTACTGAAATGAGTAATGTATTTTCAACTACAAAAATAGGTTAAGAAGTTTAGTGTATTGCAAAACAGGTTAAAAATGACATTAAGTTTTAGGTAAATGTATTCTTTCTAAAATTCATTATTACCAAACATACATGCTGTTATTTGTCATACAATTCAAATTAAATTTCAAGCAAAATAAAATCTGAAATACTATTTTTGTGACGATTTTTCAAATGGACTTAAAATGTCAGAGTGACCTCACTTGTACGATGTGCATCACTTAGTCACAAGTCAGTTTCAGAATAAAATTTTTAATCCTTAGTCATATGAGTACTAAACGACAATTTAACACAAAATCTTGGAAGAAGTTTGAAAGGTACAAAAGTACTTGCCTATTCCCTTTAGAAAATAACATACTCTCATAAAAACATTTTAAACTGTTTTTATTTCTTGTACCAGTTTCAGGTATCTGTATTTCCTCATGCCAAAGATATGAACCACATGATCAAGCACTTACTATAAATCCAGAACTTTCTCAATTCTAACTTTTTATGTGGGGAAAGGTATACTAAATCAGTTACTCCATTTGGAGCTTTGGTTCAATTGCTTAAAAACTTTAAATAATAACTAATTCAGTATAATGGTATGAAATTTTTATGGCCATTTTGTAAAAGTATAACTAGCAAAAAATCAACATTCTGAAATGAATCTGGATGTCTAAATATTAGATGAATTCTGTTGTTATTTGAAGGTTTTATATTTGTTCTGCCATATGCTGTCTATAAGCTATTAAATTTTGCCATATAATTGTCTCCTCTAATGATGTTTCATATCAAATAATTATTACAAAAATTTAAAGACACCATAAATTTCCACTCCTGATGTTTGGGCATTCAATTACTTCAGGGAACCCACTCCTTTAGGGTTAAGGTTTGGATAGGTTTAGGGTTTACCATTAGGGTAGGGTTGGATGATGGACGAAGTATTGTTTAATGCCAAGTGGCAATTATTTAATCCACATCCGGATGAGAATATGTCCATATGATATGAATATGTACCCTGCTTTGTACTACACCAAACACGCTGAGCCAATTTTTAACCTGCTAGCTAACAATCCACAGCCCAACCCGGACACATTATACTGACTCCAATATGACCAGTCCTTTCCTATTACTCCTAAACACCTTGGCGTAGGAACAGCATATACCAATTTTAATGTATTTGGTTTAACCAGCCCGGGGATGGAACCCGCGACCATTCACACTAGAGACGAGCACACTACCACAAGACTATCACAAAAACACAGCTATATTTTTCTCATCAGATTTATTATAAGAAATTCAGTACTTCTTATAATCTACTTTGCTACTTACATTCTCATTAATAGACAAATGTATATATGTATATTTTTACCAAAATTACTTCATATTCATTTATCAATGGTGTTTTTTCTACTGCCAAACATGGGATGGTGGAATTAATTATAATATAGATATTACCTCTTGAAAATAAATATACATTTTTTAAGCGTACAGAAATAGAATACTTAATTACAAAACTATTTCAGAATAAGTAGGATAGGTTTTGATCAAATTTTCAAGAAGCTATTTTCAGGATTTCTTGACTGTTATAAAACTTTGTCTTTCTGATACCAATATGGGAAAATTAAAGCAAAACAAGAAACCATTTATAATGTGGACTTTCCCTAGATTTAAATGGCATGGACAACACTTCTAATAAAAAGTATGGAGACATGGATTTAAATGCCAAAAAAAAAGAAAAGTAGTTAGCTATACAAGCTTTAAAAAATGCCCATACTACAAGATGAGCTCCCTAAGGGACGAGATCAAAAGTTCAATGGAGGATAAAAAATTTAATTCAAATAGTTTGTGGGTGGGGGTAAAATCGCTGCAAGTTTTGTTATCCAACATCGATTTTCGGATTAAAAAATATGGATTCAAGTGATGTCCAAGTCAATATACAGAACAAACATATACTGTTGAGGAAAAACATGACCCATGATACAAAAAGTATACTCTCAAAGCATAGGCCCATATTGGTCAATAAATTTTTCACAAATTAAGTTAAGAGGGGGTGGGGGGGGGGGGGGGTGTGGGGTCAGTGAGAAAACTATGTGAATTAAGTTTTTCATCCTACATTGAACTTTTCATCTCGTCCCTAATACCCTCAAGTTAAACCAGAGGCTCTCAAGAGCCTGTATTGCTCACCTGATATATCAAAAACAAAATTTGTCGAAGACTCTTAAATGAGGTTTTTAAATGCTTAAGTGGTTTAGAGAAGGAAGAATTTTAAAACATTTTTCCCATATGGTCCAATGTTAAAGAATATTCTGTGGTGGTGGCCATCTTGAATTTCAGATCAGCATAAAAAACTCAAAATTAGAAGATAACCACCCTTGTATTATTTGTGTACGATTTGGTTTAAATCTGTGGAATGGCTTCTAAGAAAAATCTGTTTGAATGTATTTCCTATATGGTTCTAAGTTAAACTATGTTCTGCGGTGGTGGCCATCTTGGATTTCAGATTGGCATCAAAAACTTAAAATTAGTAGAGGGTCATTCTAGTAACATTCCTGCATGATTTGGTTTAAATATTTGAGACGGTTTCTGAGAAGAAGCTGTTTGTATGTATTTCCCATAGGTTCTATGTTAAACAATGTTCCACGATGGCCATCTTGGATTTCGGATTGGCACTAAAAACTCAAAATTGGTAGAGGACAACCCTAGTATCATTAGTGCATGATTTTGTTTAAATGTGTGAGACTGTTTCTGAGAAGAAGCTGTTAGTATGTTTTTCCCATAGGGTTCTTTGTTAAACTATGTTCCACAGTGGCAGTATCTTGTATCTTGTAATATCTAAGGAACATTCCCACAATATCACAATTCAATCTCCCAAGCGATTTCTAAGAAGATTTTTGAAATTTCAGCCGATCAGAATGCATTATTGGCCCTGGCAGCCATGTTGAATTTCCGATCAGCACCAAAAACTCAAATTTTGTAAAGTACCACCCAATGAATATTCCTGCCAAGTTTTGTTCCAATTGGCCCAGTGGTTTCAGAGAAGAAGATTAAAATGTGAAAAGTTTACACACGACGACAAGTGATGACAATACCTCACATGGTGTAGATAGGAAAAAGAAATATCGGAAATAAAAGTAATCAAGAATATTCTTATTACTGTGTAATATGAGATGGTGGGGGTTTTAAATAATTATAGATATTTTAAACTCTTGTAAATGAATGGGAAATCTTTCAGAAATAGCATCCGGTAATGTTAATATCTTTTTCAAATGTATCAGCTTTCATACTTTGGGACTATTCCTTGATTTTGCATTTAATTAATTATCTCTAGGAAAATTAATATTTCTTTTGGATGTTTTATAAATCAACAAAAAGAATAAGAAGCTATCGGAGCAACAGAAAACCAATTTCCCTTCATCACTGTCTGGAGTCAGTGGTGATTTGTTGCACCCGTCCGCTATACATGTACTTCTCCAAAACTATTAACAGGATTTTTCAGTTAAAAGTTTATATAATTTTTAAATGAATGGAATAATTAAAAAATTTCAGGGATTTTGTACATGACAACAAGTTGTACATAAGTTAATTGTAAAATATTTTTTCAGTATTTCCTATAAAAAGAAAAACAAAATTTAAAAATTAACGAAGTACATGTACATAAAATAGAGGAAAAATCAATAATATTATCAATATTTGGGAGTTGAAATTGTTGTGTAAATTGGTATTTTTAAACGAGTTTACAAGTAAAATTCATCTATGATTTCTTACAAGTTTGTACTTGGTTGTACCAGATTAGCAATTGACCTCTTCTGTAACTGGTGCCTAATTCTCAACAATTTCTTAGTGTTTACATCAAAAAGACACATGAAATGAAATTCACCCAGATTCCTGTCTGCTTAAATATTAAATAAATGATCATTTTGTAGTAGGATCAATTTCAAAACCACATCACCAGGGAGTATTCCCTATTCAAACATTACTCCAATACACATCACATGTCTTATTTTTTTGCAAGTCAGTTTTAATTTCAAAGTCATTTCCTGGGCTATCAATTTAATAGATATAGCAGAAAAATAGGTGGCATCTGGCATAAAAAATAACAAACTTATAATGAAAACCATAACCAGAACTGTGTTTGACAAAGTTAACACAAGTGCTGATGATACAAATTTCTGTCAATGAGGCAATGTAAGGGTAATGATCAAAGAGGAGATAACTCAAATGTGAAATAGAAATAAATTGTACTAATTATGACATTTCTTTAAGCATATTTTTAAGCTACTGTTAACATCACAAATCAGCTTTTGTGTATAATGCTAAAGAAAAGATGGAAAATCTACTTGCAAAAATATATCTTTGCTCAATTTTTACATTAAAAAATAATCAAAACTAAAAATTAATGCACAATTTTACATCATGCAGTCCTTGATTCTGACGATGCTAAATTCTGGAGAAAGTTTCAGATTTATATCTTTTATAAAATAAACTTTATGGCCTATTAATTTGCATTCAAATCACAAATTAAGTTCATTAAAACAATCATCCACTGGTAAACATAGAAAGTTACAACTTCAAAAAATTTTAAATTCCCCTCTACTGTGCCTCGGTAATATCAAATTATAGCACTAAACAGAAGAACTTTCACCATATTTTCCATATTAAAAGTTAAGATAAGACAACATATACATCCTGTCAGATAGTCAAATCTACTTGAAATTCTTCCTGTACTCTAGGAAGTTTTATTGCATCAGAAGAACTAATATCTAGGTTACAAAAACACATATGTTCCAACAGAGTTCTAATAACTTTCTTTGTCAACTGGTCAAACTATCATGAACAGTATCAAAACAATTATGCCATTTCAATCAGAGTAATCTCCCTTAATTGGATAGCAATTGCACTTTACCCTTAATTATGGACCTGTACATTATTTAGACTGCCTTCATGCCTGAAAGATTTTTGATTTCTCAGTTTTGCAATTTTCAACAATGATATACTTGTGTGAAATCAGACCCCTAGGGATTACCAAGTAAAAGTCAAGATTAATACATGTATTTTTCGGACCTTAGGTTGATGGGGATAATTTTTCAGTCAAAATTTTGGAACAGGTCTTAGATAGGTAAATTCGACAGTAAGGTCAAAGTTCGTAGGAGAATAACCTCTCGGCAAGTATGGTAAATACACACTCAAGATATAATTCGGTATTTGCGTCATTGTTTGTCCTGGATACAAATCTGTTTAATTTATTGGGCATGATAAACTTCCTCCAAGTTGCAAACAAATAAAAAGATGTACCATCTGATAACATGAATAGTAACAATTTTATTACTTATTTACAAAATAAATGAAAAGTTCCTGCAAAACAGAAGGTTGATTTCATTAGGGACATGAGATTTTACCAAATTTGGACCTTAGATAGACTGATTTGGTGCAAAGGTTGAGGCTTGAAAAAACATATCGACCTTACGTCTGAAAAGTATGATATGTATTGCAAAATCAGCCATTTCCTCACACATTCGAGCATACTTTCAATATCTCAGAAATTATACTTTATAAATTTTTGAAAAAACTGCTTTCCTCCTCTTTAATATTCGAGATGCCTAGCGAAGAAGCCTTGACTGGGAAATCAGGAATGTGATTTCTTTGCTTTGTTACTGGTTGTACATAGTGAATTTCTAGAGTGTGCAAAAATATCTTGACAGAGAGCAAACATGTTTTTACATCTAAGAAAGATAAGTCCAATGCATGTAATATGGATGGATGGATGAATTATTGTTAACGTCCAGTGGCAACCAGGTGCATATCAGGACGAGAACATGTTGATATGATAATGCCTATGATCCCTGCTTTGTACTAGACCGACACGCTAAGTCGGATTTTTAATGTGCTAGCTCACGAGATAACTGTCCGCAGGAAGACATATCACTTCACTCGGACACATTATACTGACTCCGAGCTGACCAGTCTTTGCTCTTACTCAAGATGCCGCGTGCTTGGTGGAGAAGCAGCAAATACCAATTTTAATGTCTTTGGTTTGACCCGGCCGGGAATCGAACCCGCGACCTTCTGCACTCAGGGCGAGCACGCTACCACGAGACCACCGAGGCGGTTGCATGTAATAAATATTTCCAGTATTAACATAAGGCCCTCTCATTCCATGTTTCTAAAATCTGACAATTTATTTTTCGTACCTACATACCCTAAACACTGACATTTTTGAAATAAGTACTATTAGGCCAACTAAAATTAATTAGTAGATTTTCATCCAACTTTTTGAAAAAAATGGGGCGGGTGGGAGGATTTTATTTTTTATTTTTTATTTCATATGAAACTATTTTGTAAGGTGTTATAATATGTAAACGTTATAAAATGGCTTATACCGCTTACTACTCTAAGAATCACAAAAACCATGTTGAATTGTTACAGGAAGTTAAAAAAAAACGAAATTATTGACACGGATACCGGTAACGGAGATGAACAAAATCCGGAAATCGTAAATTTTAGAAAATAAAAAAAATCGGGGCGGCGCGATTTTCGAGGGGCAGGCGGGGATGAAAATCTATCAATTAATTTTAATTGGCCTTAAGCAAAGTCGAGAAATACCAAAGGGATATTTGAAAGAGGGGAAAATCAAAACAACTGACAAACTCCTGAGAACAACGAACACAAGACCATATATAACAAAACAATATATGCACTACAATTAAAAACTAAATACATATATGAACAACATGGACCCCACCAAAAAACCGGGGGTATACTCAGGTGCTCCGGAAGAGTAAGCATTTTTCACCTATCTTCTGACCCAAAATTTCTGAGGCATGTTAGTGGTCTAAAGACAGTAGGAAAATGCATCAACCTTTTTAGTGAAATAAAAAAGATAAAGTCCTAAAACAGAAACCGGTATCTTTATTTTGATAAAAAGGTTGCTAACTGGAGTTTGTTAAACTCCCAATAAATATTTCAAATTTGAAAAAAAGTTTTATGTACATTCCTAATCAGGAAGGTACACCATGCAAATTTAAAATTCTAAACAAGTGATTTAATAAACTATATACAGAAAAGCTGTTCAAAGTATTTCAATGATGAACGTGACTCAAGTTCAGTTAAATTTCCTAAGCAATGCAAACTATGAATAAATCTGTAACACAATCTTCAGCTATATGTCTCCATTAACAAGTCTAGATTTGAATACAAAGTGCCCGACAAAGGTGTCGTTGATTTCAGGTGAAAGAATACACATTTAACAATCAACTGATTTCACTTTAGAGCTTTCGTTGACAATATCCTCTCGGATTACAATCACAGCAAAATTGACAAGGTCTCGCCATGAATCAACCCTAACACACTTGGATAATTACCAATACCTATCTGAAACGTGCTGATGTTGCGATTCAACAATCGGTGACTTACAATTTAAAACTTCCAAATTTTCTTGGTATGTTATTAAGTCCTTAACATGTCAATTTCAACGCACTTCAAAGAGAAAATGTGTGACGCATATTACCTAGATATAGGTATAAAGATTATAAACAAAAACTTTTTATGTGTGTTTGCAAAGGAATAACCAAAAGTTTGTCTTTCCAATTTGGGTCACCCTAAAGTTTTAATCCCCAAAAGAAAATGTGATAATTAACTGGATTTTAAGAATAACATTTATATGTATCATTTTTTTTCTTAATGATATTTGTTTATTTTATATCTTAGAAATGTATGTAAAATCTTGAGTACATATGTTTGAATATCACAAAACCTACTTGCAAATAGAAAGTTTATCTATTGATACATACTCGACTCTTGACGACTTTGGTCCTAGGAATTTCGTAGTCTCCGTCAATCACAAATATGTCATAAGAGTGAAAATATAATCCTCAAGTCAATATTTAATCTGAAATGAGAAGAAAAACATGCAAATTCATCGTTTATGGTTTATTCAAGGCTGGTCACTTGATGATTATTTTTTCATCAGAATATACAATGTAAGAACATTGAGACAAATATTTAGAAGAATTTTTTTGGTTCAGGCCAAATAAAAAAACATGTGGTTCTGGTTATTCTGCTTAGCCTATTATAAGATTTTGTCAGAAAGCCTCTCCCCTAGACCGTGACAATGTAAAAAAACTGGTAAAATAAAAAAAAATCCCCACATACCCTACTTTTTAATTCAATGTAACCTGAACCAATCTCATTTTTTATTTGGCCCATTACTTTTTTAAATCCAGAGCTGCCTTACAAGTGAAAGCATTGGCTAAACCAGCTTTTCAGACTTCAACTCATGTGAACAACTTTCAAGGTCACAAAAATGAAATATTCAATATTTCTGAGAAAAATAGTCTAAAAAAGAACCCAAAATTTTTTGTGATAACAGGAAGATTTGGTTTTTTCTCACATCCTATTATATATCAAAGGTAAACTTTTAGTGGCATAGGCAAATCTATAATTTCCCTCACTAAAAGGGTAAAAATTCTTAAATATACAAGAGGATGATTTTTTAAAATAATTTACCAAAAAAATTGATACTTTAAAATTTTAGAGTTTAAATACATGTCAGGTGAGTATGCGTACCTACATTTTATATAACATGTAATAACCTTAATTTGAAAACTTCTATAAAAAGGATGTTATTCATATGGGTAGATGTACCTAACACAACTTAAATCTGAACTTGTTACAAACTAATACGCAAACAATTATGTGAGCTATGGGATGATTTCCTGTGGTATAATATAGTCGCCGAATAAATATCTGAAGTCCTTTTAATAAATTTCCTGGTAAATATTATTTCCTTGTTTCAAATGAAATAATTCGGAAATAACACTTCACCCACGAGTGGGATTAAGAAACGATCCGGGATTACTGTCCTTGAACTGATAAACATTCAAAATTTAAGCAAGAATCTCAAGCAGTCAGTGCCCAGATTATGGACATCTGAATCTATATTTTTTCTTATATGTTATAAATCAAATCAAATCAAATACTTTATTGATATAAAGTCCAATAAAGGACTGTCATCAACAATTTAACAAAACAATGGTGAACAACACAGAATATACAAAATGTAGTCAATGAAGTAAATATATGTTAAAAAATATATCTACAATGAATGAATATCTGCACAAAAATGATGACACCACGACTGAGGATTAACCAAGTAGTAATATGACAAGATCAAATACATAAATTATGTTTGTTATATTATTCATAATGGAGAAAGTGTTTATTTCAGTAAAACAAAAAAAATAATTGAAAAGTATTCAAGGCCTGAACATTTTCAATTTGGAAAATAATTTTTTTGTGTGTGCAAAACTCCAAATTTTTAATTTCAAAATCTTGCAAGCAGTAGGATTTCATTTTTCTAGATAGTATGCAAGTACCTTTTTCAAAGTATAAAAACATTGGGAGTTTAAAATTAAAAAGAAAAATATGATATTGCAGTGAAAAGAAGAAAATTGTACCTAAAAACGACCTAAAAGATCATATCATGAAACTTTCTAACATATGTAATTAAATTTTAAATTTATAAAATATTTCTCCTATGGAGCCTCCAAGATAACAGGCAATAATACAATTAACAGCTGGTATAGGAAGCCATCCATTTCTTCATTACCAAAATGACAAATACTATCTGATCATAGGAGTCCTGATGGTGAAGAAACACACCCCCCTGCCGAGACAAATGGTGTACATTTCAAGGATCTGTCCATCAAAACGCATAACAACTGATAAAAACAAATGTGTATTGGTTATAGGAGACATGCATTTCACATTGACCTACATGCATCCCTTGCAATAAAACACATGTCAAACAAATTAAACATACAAGTACATGTTTCAAAGGTCAGGTTTTTATTTGCCTCTTAACTTCTGGAGGAAATGCATATGTTTTAGGATGATAAATGTGAAGTTCAAGATGACAACTTGAATTTAAGGAGCTGTTAAAAAATTTCAAAATCATATTATTTAAAGTGTATGTCAATTTAAGACAAAATAAATGCATGATAAACACTCTAGCAGTCCTGAACTTTTCATCTCAAAATTTAGATGTTTCAAGACCAGAGTGGAGTGCTGTCATAAAGATACCCTGCCTTGGGGTAGATCCAAAGACTATCTGCAATTATTTTTTTTTACTTTTATGGGCATAATTATTTTCAAATAGAGTTTTTTTTAAGTCTCATTAGCCTTCCAGCTGATGATATATGCCTAAGGACTTTTCATATTTAATCAAAATAGAATTAAATTTCTGAAGATCTCTTTCTCCCAAATGACAATAGTTGATAATAACTTTAATTTTCCTCTGTCATTGATGTGTAATTTAATACGATTCTATCTCATTATGGAAAACATAAAAAAACGTAATTCCGAATCGTAACAGAGATTCTTTTATATTCATCAACAGCGCTACTCGCAGCTGGAATAACATTTTAGCCATTTAGTTGGACAAATTAAGCTTAAAACTTTTAATGCTAGCTTTCGGCTTCTGCGCTAAGCCTGTCTAATGCTAAGACGTTATTTCCGATCAACATTCTAAACAATAGAACCGGACTACGCTGCATTATTAGAAAAGGAAAATATTCTTTGTAATTGCAAGCTAACTGACACCAAATCCCGATAACTAAAGAATCGAAATTGCTAGTTTGCATTAAATCTTGTATGAATGATGTTGTTCTATTAAAAGTTTTTGTTTAAAGATATCAAAGTGAAGAGTTTGGACAATTAAAGACTTCAGGACTTTATCTCTCTGACATGAAAATATTTTTGATTTTGATATTTTCTCGTATTGATTCCGGTATTTAAAAAAAAATTTAATGAAAAATAAAAGAACTTATCAGGTACTACTTGAATACTTTGAATTTTGTTTTTATTTTCTCATATACTTTTTGAAACTTTTTTTGTTTGTATCAACTAAGGCAGTCTCTTTTTCTGATTTAGAGAAAAAAAATAATGTCATATACAATTCATTTTCTCATATACTTTTTGAAACTTTTTTTGTGTGTATCAACTTTCGCAGTTTCTCTCATTTTGAAAAATATTAGTCCTGTTCATTAAGAAAAATATTCCAAGACCCTCGCTTACTCCAAATAGAAAATTAGTTAACCTTATGGAAAAAACAGACATATCAGGAACATCTTCAAGAATCTTGCATGAAGACTAAATTTCTGGCTCATCAAATTGACATTTGTTTTCCATGTCATATGTCATTAGAACAGTTGATTGAAACTGACATTGTTATCTATATTTCATAAGCCTAATTTTCCTGCCGTTTATCAGGCAAGCAATCACTTATGATAAAATCAGCTACACAAACAATGTACTTGGAAAATGAATGACCTATAAATCCTGCATCTTGATGATAAAATCATTTTCTAATGAGCTCTAAGTGTGAACATTTTAAATTTTTATTTTGTTTCATATTTTTGAAGTCATCAGTTACGATTTTGAGTGGGTGATAAAGGGTCCTTTGAATATTTGAATTTGAATAATTTGTAAGAAAGATTTTTGTCAACTTATAAAAATATGAAAATTAATACTTCCTGATATATTATTCTAAAAATATATTCCATAAATAGGATTTTTAAAATAATTTTTTTTATAGTTGTAAACTTTGGGCTTGAGAAAGATTTTAAAATTTCACTTATATATTAGAATTAATTGTCTAAAATTACATTTTGTATTTTGTATATTTAATTTTACATATTTATTTCATTTACTGATTGGTCTTACATGATACATCAGTACGTAAAATATCTGCTGGAGTGTTGTTTCTTTGATAAATGCATACCCAATATATGTTCATTTTCTAAATATCTGTTATGCCCCATAAAATTAATTCCTAAATTTTCACCCCCCCCCCCCCCCCCCCCCCCATTGCTGAGATGTTTAACTCCTGCCCAAATTGTTATTATTTCCATACATACACACATGTACAGAAAATGTTGTATCTGGAATTTTTTCATGTTTGTATCCATTGGCTTGGTAATCTCCGTCACTTCATACTGATTGATACAAATAATAATGATATAATTATGCCTTTTAAGTATCTTCAACCCCCCCTTCCCCAATACGGCATGTACATTGTTTAACACCTAATTCTCAATGTCAATGAACCTGAACCCATAATCATATCAACATATTATTCACTGATTTAACTCTTACACTATATCCAATATGTGTTGTAAGGGAGATAAATCTTACTTTCTTATCAATTCTTAATATTACACATGGTTTAACATGTTTTTACTCCATGAATTGTTTTAATTGTGAGATGATATTATACAATTATTGACTTAGTTACAATTTTCTGACCCCATGGTCATCCAAATGCTAATGGACGGATACTTCTGTTGAATTCAACTTTGGGAAAGAGTGAAAAGCATTTGTAAAATAAAAGGAAGGCTTTTTGATGACCAAAACTGGAGGGAAACTGGAACAAAGATTTACTGTCAAAAAGATTCATCAGCCAATACTGTTCAAAACAACCAAAAATATCAAAAGGTCAACAATCTATTTTTGATGTTTGTCAAAAAGAATTAAAAATGTGATTATCAAAAACAGTCTAACATCAGTGGTTTTGAATTTGGATCAAAACTATGGTGACCTGTAAATTTAAGTGAAAATGCCAAAATGATCTGAACATTTTATTCATAGCAAGATAAATTTTCCATTGCTAGGTCATGACTGAAATTTGTCTACAAAATAAAATATGCTAAAAGGAACAGACAAATGTGACAGAGGAAATTCCTCCAAACAATGTTAAAATCCCTGCCATCTGTTTTTGGCTGGAACAACTGGGGCCTTAAGCGCCAGATTCAGGGCTGAAAGTTTTCTTCATATATTTTCTTCTAATCTTCCCTTTCAATACTTCTACTGAAATCACTGCAACCACATTCTCGGATGGGGCATAAAAATATCTTCTACATATAACAGTTGCCAAATGACTTGCATATACAGTTTATTAAGTCACTGCCCCATATTTTATCCCAAAAGATAAAATGTGGATATACAACTCAAGTTTTGATAAGTTAAATTCAACAGATCATTTTAATAATGAAATAAAATCATACAGATTGGCACAAAAGTCATGAATTAGAAGATTTCTTTTGAACAATGTACAAATCACTTTATTATATGCTGACTACAATATATATTTACAGTATTGAAGTCCAAAACAGTGTACTAAGGGGAACAACTCAAAAAATTAATACATTTTAAAAAAAATGCTACTATGATTTGCCTCCCCTTGACTTTTTCCATGCTGTGGTGTCTGTATTTCACTCATATTTTTCCACCCAGGATAGGATGTTTTTCTTTTCAAATGAGTTTTTGTAATGCCTACAAACACTTTAATATTCACAGGGCAGTGCATTTATTTTTTTCTGTTCTGGTCTCCAATAAGCATGGGTGAAAATTCGCTTTGCAGAGATTTTCTAAAGTGTACTCTTTCCAAACGGACTATAGTTGTCCAAAAAGAGCAAATTTCGTACATTTTTATTATTCTAATGAAAAAGCAGTGTAATTCAGAAAATACTAGCATATATAGCCCCAGGTATAATTAAAACTACGAAAACCACGCCCAATTTATAGAAGGATTCTTTTTAAAGATTTGGATGCAAAATGTCCGTATTTGGAAAATTCGTCGAAGCGCAACATTTCAATATTGACGGATAACTTTATGCTTGAGAGGAAGTCCTAGGCTTACTTCATAATTTTAATATCATAGATTAAATTCAGCTTTATTAATATATGATGGGGGGGGCTTCAATTCCTAGAGCAAGTCTCCATTATACAACGAGAATAACATATTTCAGAAACAGACTATAACTCGCAAACTGAAAGATTGACGTAACGATTCTATTAAAATTTCATGATAAAACGTCGAAATATACTGTTTTATTTTATTTTTGTTGTATAAAAATACGACTTTTAGAAAAGGCCCCACTGCTATAGGTTACAAACAACAATTAGTTGTTCTATGTTATATCCCAATATGCAATAAAATTTAATAAATTTCAATATTAATTTATAGAAAAATTATAGAATTCCGTTGTGGAGGAAGCGTAACGGAATAATTTAAAGCAATTTAAAATATATGTTCCCGTTGCTTTAAGATTGAAAAAGCGGGAATGCAATTTTCCCAAAAATCCAAGGGTCCACCATTTTAATCTTCAATTTACAAACATTTTTAAAACATTCATGTGAAATAATTTGATTTAGAATATTTCGAGTAAAGACCCACTCTCGTTTTAAATCATTTACAAATTATTACGATATTGAACAATCAGAAGTGAGTGTGATATTCATTTTGGGGCTCGATCATCTCTTCATAAAATGGCTGCACCCAGTGAATCTTCTAATGGTGTATTGTAACCTATAATATATGCCAGATTAAATCTTTTACATTATAACCTGATTTAGAATCTTCTACATAGAAAAAGTTTGATACATATAAGCGTAATTTGACCCTTTTAATGTTTTCGTGCTCATCGTACTACCATCTTATTAAGATACAACTGTATCTTAATAAGATGGTAGTACGATGAGCACGAAAACATTAAAAGGGTCAAATTACGCTTATATGTATATTTGCAAAATTACTTAAAATCACACCAAAGAAACATCACATTTTTTTAACAGAACTCACCAGACAAGATATATGTACACCTCTTGGCATACAACTTATCCAAATTCTTTAAATTAACCAGTTTTACTTTATTTACACCTTTCTTGGTCTCAAATATACAAGAAAATGCATGATGAGGTCTTATGGAAAATTTGTACAGGGGTTATTCCTATTCAGGGTAACCAGCCTAAAGCAGCTCATGTATGTAACCAATAAAATGGCATAAAAAATAATCCATTTTCTTTATTTGCAATTTTTCAGACCTCAAATTCATGATATCCCATTCAAGGCTCCTAGGGCTAGGAGTACTTTTGGAAAAGTCCTAACTTAAACATTGCAACTAAGTTTGCCTTTGGAATGGTTAAAAAGCAACAACAATTACAGCATACATCATTTACTTTTTGCTTTTTTCAGCAGGACAAAATTTTGAAAATTGACCACCTAGGTATTAAAGTTCGAAGATTTTGCAACAAAAATAGAAATTTTTTTTTGTAATATTGGCCACATTGGCAAACGGTCCAGACCCCTGTATATAAATTAGAAAAGGAACTACCTAATGTCTCATTCCATCAATGCACCCAGCACATTCTATATGGTTTGGCGTTATAAAAAGGGAAGTAACTTGCCAATTTTTACTTATTTGCTTTTATCTGATACCGTTGGGGTAAGAAAAAGAATCAAACACCAGTGAAAGTGCAAGATGGAGGAATCTCAGAACCCTCGGGTAAGATTTCAGTTGTCTTTGACTCAACAAGCCTCGTCAGTGAACCTTTGAAATCTTACCCTCGGGTGTCTGTGATGTCTCGATCTTGCACTTTCACCAAGAGATTCACAGGCAGCAATTATGTCAAGTTACATAAACTGTGGAAGATTCTGCAAATACAGACTTCCACATATACAGTAATGTCAAAGTCCCATGTTTTGCCATGAAGAACAAAACATGGTCGGCAAAAAATCTGTCAAATTTAGTTTCATTTACAATGTAAACTGTAAATTTCTATGAATTACAGGACAAAAACAATGTCTTATAAGGATCATCTGTGAAAATTTTGGTTTCATTTTAACATTCAATTAATCTTCAGAAAACATTTTTGATACTTTTACCAGTGCATCTCAGATTACACAAGGGTCTGTTGTTTTTTCAAACATTCATGAAGTATATTTTCTGACATGTCCAAAATATGCCTGAACAGAATAGAGAATGGAAATGGGGAATGTATCAAAGAGACAACCCGACCATGTTTGAGGACACAGGCGATTTTCTAATACATATTAAATGCATGTATGCCCTTTGTTTAATAATCCACATTCAAGATAACTATTGTTGAAAGCAGCAAAAACTAACAATTCACAAATTTCTGACATTGTTAAAGGGTTTGCAATAAGTCCATAAAACTAATATTTTGACAATAAGTCCTACTTCCAAGGGCAATAACTCTCACAATAATGATCTGGTCAGAGTCAAAATCAAACTTGATTTGAAGCTCATCATTATAAAATCACATGCCAAAATTAAAGTTTATTTGGAAGAAGGGTTTGAGCAAAAAGTTAGGAAAACTATTATTTTGGCAGTAATCTCTATTTCCATGGGCAGTAATTATCCTATCAGCATGAAAGTCAAATTTGATCTTTAGCTCATCATTATAAGATGACATACCAAAAACAAGAGGCTCACCAGAGCCTGAATCACTCACCTGGAGTCTGGTTTTCATTGGACAATTAATCAACTATTTGACCAAGTTTGTTGCAATTGGTTCAATTGTTCAGGGAAAATTTGTTGAAGATTTATTTTTCATAAGTTTTAATGTTAAAATATGTTCCATGATGGTCGTAGTCCGGGCAGGAAGTTGATAAAATTGACCAGGAATAAGGGTGAACCTTAAATAAATGTAACAGAACCCGACCTCAAATTACACAAACCAATAACTCCTAAATGGGTTTTGGTATTTCCTTTAAAATTTCAGGGTATGTAGATCTCAACATGGCAAACATTTTTCGAATTTATGTTTCACTTCTATCTCAAATAGTTTTGGAGATAAATGACGAAAAATGTTAAATTTTGAAAATTTGACAAAAAAAGGGCAATAACTCCTAAATGGGTTTTGGGATTACCTTTAAAATTTCAGGGTAGGTAGATCTTGTCATGCTGATCAATTTTATCCCATGTCAGAATTTTGATATCTGTAACGGTTTTTATGTTATAAGCCAAAAACAACACATGCACCCCTATATTCTATTTTTAGCTACGACAGCCATGTTTTATGTCAGATCAAAATAAATTGAGGATTGTTTGTAGAGGACATGTCATAGATCCTTCCAATTAAGTTTCAAACCAATCAGCCCAGCGGTTTCAGAGGAGAAGATTTTTGAATGAAAAATTTTGAAAATTTGACAAAAGAGGGCAAAAATGGGTTTTGGGATTTCCTTTAAAATTTCAGGGTAGGAAGATCTCAACATGGCAAACATTTTTCAAATTTACATTTCACTTCTATCTCAAATAGTTTTGGAGATAAATGACGAAAAATGTTAAAATTTTGAAAATTTGACGAAAAAAGGGCAATAACTCCTAAATGGGTTTTGGAATTTCCTTCAAAATTTCAGGGTAGGTAGATCTTGTCATGCTGATCAATTTTACCCCGTCAGATTTTCGATATCTGTAACGGTTTTTGAGTTATTAGCAAAAAACAGCAATTTACCCCATGTTCTATTTTTAACAACAGTGGCAATGTTTTTCATCGGATCAATATAAAATGAGGATCGTTTGTGGAGGACATGTCATATATCATTCCTATGAAGCCTCGATCCAATCTGCCCAGCCGTTTCAGGAGAAGATTTTTGAAAATCAGCCAGTAAGAAACAAGAATTGCCACTGGTGGCCATGTTTCTTGACCAATCAGAACCAAATGAGGAAACTTTGTTGAGGACCTTCTATACCCCACTCATGCAAAGTTTGGTTGGAATTGGCCAAATGGTTTCTGAGGAGAAGATGTTTGAATGAAAAGCTAACGACAGACGGATGACGGACGCCAAGTGATGGCAAAAGCTCACCCTGGCAATAGCCAGGTGAGCTAAAAATGAGATCAATTGGTAGAAGGGTTTGCAAAAACTTTTCAGATAACTAAAATTCTGACAATAATTTCTCCAAGGGCAATAAATCTCACAAAAATTATCTGTTCAGCTTGAAACTGAACCTTGATCTGTAACTCAACACTATGAGCTCACATACCAAAAAGAAGATCAGTTGGTTCAACAAGTTCTGTAAAAAGTCCGGACACTGTAGTGTGAATGAAGGACGCACAGAGCGCAAAACTATAGTCCCCTTCGGTGCTGCTTAAAAGTATCATTATCATTGTTTTTATAACAACTTGAGTCAATGAAGAATGGGTAACAGGAATGAATCGTGTTTGATCATTTAAATCGACATAATCATGCTCCTGTTGACATAATTAATAATTAAGTAATAAATAATTAATTAAGTAATTAATATCTTATTAAAATAATCGTATTTAGTGTTTATCAAAAGTGAAACAACTACATGACTACAGGATAGAACAAATCTTTGATAGGTGCTATTTTGTTTGTTTAAATTTGTCAAAAACAAATAGTAAGACTTGTTTCCCTTTACCAAAAATTCTCGGCAATTTCTCTTTGTTCTGAAAATGCAAAGCTAGCAAATTGATGACTAACACTTATAATTTTCTTTCTAGATTTAGTCTCTACACCAATATATTGCTACATACAATGCATTCCCCAATTTTCTGTTTTCATGAAACTGTAAACACAGTTTATTTTGGTCTGAACTACATCAGTAACAAGTGAGGCAAATTTAGACAACATAACAAGCCAACATGTCTGACACTGCCAACCATCCTTATCTTAGATAAAACTTTTTACAGAGGTAAACCATAAAATGTTTTCCTATAAGACGTTATTGACAGTAACACAAGAAGAGGAAGAGGGATGGTAATTTTTCAACATACGTAAAGAAATGTTTTCTCGTGAAAACAAGTCAATATACAAAAGTTTATTTATGTCATTGTTTGTTTGTTATTTTAGTTGGGCTTTAATATTTTCAGAACAGTTTTTATTGGTGGAGGAAGCCGGAGCACCCAGTGAAACACTGACCTTCGCTAAGAAAATTTTATGTCATTGAGTTCTTAGAGTACATTGTAACTTCTAATTTATATTTTCTCTGTAACGAAGTCACAAACAAAGGAGTGAAATATTATGCAAACAAGTACTTCTCTTTAATTAAAAATATAGAACCTTTAGATACAAATGTAAAGTTTATCACAGGTGCAATTCTATGGAGAATAATTCGCCCAACTTAGAATCCTTGAAACATGGAAGATGGTGTCAAGATCTTGTGAAACCTACAAGGTCATTCATCATAAGTAAAAACTCTGTCAATTTATTTCAACTGAGTGAATTACACTCCAGATGTCAGTTTCAAATTGGTCAAGCATTATGCCAGAACAGAATGAAGTAAAAACTTTTCCTCAGAGTTGTGAACTCGTAGAACTTGCTTCCTACATGTACCTCTACTGTTGCAGCACATTTTTCGGACTTGTCTAAAAATAGACTGAGGTCCTTAGATGAATAGTAAACAAGAAAATATGTGTCCAATGGACACAGTGCCCCAATCCAAATAAACACCTAAATCATGATCAGTCAACTGTGACAATGAGGGCCCCCCCCCTTTTTTAAAGCAAAATCTCAAGGTTTATTTGTTAAATAAACAATATGTTTCAGCAGATCTATATTTTGTATTTTCCTAAATATAACATGTACAATGTAAATATATATTGATGAAAATTGTGTATAAAATCTTGTAGTGTTTTTCTATGTTTTGTAAATGAGGGCCTCAGGGAATATTAGTTTGTACTGTCAACCTCCAAAGCAGGATCATTTCCAATCTGTACACCCCACTAGGAAAGTGACTCTGCCTTCTGCCGTGTTCACAGAGGACAAGATATTGTTTTTTTTTGGTATGCGGATGAATATATATTGCTATATTTCACTTTATAAAGTTTTTTTACATGTTACTTCTGAAAATATTTTATGCTATGAAAAATATATCCTCGTCAAATTAAATTTCAGTAGTCCAAAGTGTGGAACTACTTCACCAACTGAATGGCCAAGGGAAATGTAATACATGAAGTTTGCATCATAATGAAAAAGTAATTTCGTGCAAGTAATTCTGATTTTTTTACCGTGATGTTGAGCGTGATATACATTACAATTAAAACATTTTGGAGTCACAGTGAATGAAAAGTGCTGAAGGCAAAGGTTATTTTGTGGAACCATTGTGAAACTATATTCCTTGTTTGGAGGGTGACTATATGTACATGTGTGGGTACATGTCAACTCATACCTTTTCCAACTTGTACCTTATCTTGTAATGAAATTACTGTTAACACAAAGTTCTGTACACTTCTTACATTGTAGTTATTTAGCAATTAATTCCATTACACAAAAGAGTTCTGAACGGAAAAAAATTTTGTATGGTCATGATTATTTTATACAATTACGTTTGTGAAACTTGAACGACAATCGTCAGATCAACCATGAATCAAGTCGTATGATCGCTTTGTGAACCGCTGGCTAGTCCGTATACAACCAGCCTACCATAACAAATAATGACGTTGAAGGCTGGGACCGCCTTATCAACAAAAAGGCCTCAGACAAGAAAAGCAGTTCTGCTTTCTTGTTCCTCTTCTACATAAAGAAGCAACCCTTCCTCCAAACCAGCTAAAGATGGTGAGCTAAGCTTAACTTAACAGACAGAAGAGGTTATCATCCGTGTATTTACAATCCAAATTCTTTGAGGTTTGGGACCAGTGCGAGAAAGGCAAGCTAACTGCAAGTTAGCTACTCCACACTTGTGGATAGCAAAATGGACCTTTGCCAGACAACTGAATTTGTGAACTGTATCATGTCATTACAATGTATATACAAACACTTTGTGATTATTGTCTTTAATTATATAATTTTATATAGTACTGGAAAAAAAAAATTTAAATAAAATTAGACTTTGTTATTGGTAGAAGTGTAGTGTAATTGAAGTAAAGGTACAAGTTGGTAAATATTAGGATATGACTTGGTTACATTATGTACTATGAATAGTGAAAGCACGAGTTGGTAGTTGAGATGGAATCTACGTGTTACCCTCTTGAAATAAAGTATTATTATTAATATTATTATAACATCTACTTCACATTAAACTACATTCAATCTAAACATTATACCTAAAGCAGGAGGTATGTATGGATACACAGACCAAAACACTAAAGGACAGGTACAACAAAGAAAGTTAATTCTCAACAACAAAGCAGATTTAATCTTAAATTATACTGAAATTGAAATGTATTTTACTTACTTATATTTTTTGGCATAGGCCTAAATAAATCTGAACGCAAGCAAAGTGTGCTTTGAGATAGTATTTTGTCTCATGTAGATAAAAACCACAACAAATAACCACGCCTCCTTTTTTTGTAATGTCACCTGTGCACATGTGACGGTATTTCTGTAATTCGGACAGTGAAACACAGTTTCATAACTTACCCCTATATATGAATACTCTTGAGCTGAAGATATTGTCGTGTGCAGTGCAATGTCACTGTCATCGCACAATGCACGTGGGAACAAAGGATTTCTTTATCACTCCCGCCACGTTCTTTGTTTTCGATTTCATACTCCTGTCAAAATGAAACGAACGTTTTGATTGGACAAGTGACAAACCGGAAACACGTTTACTTTTCGCCGAAAATCAACACTTGCTAGCCTGTTCATTCTGCAACTGAATATATATATAGGTATACAACTTACAAGGCGGTAGATTATTACTCGTAAATACATCTTAACTTTTATTTAACGAATATCTGGATTACAGTATGAATATTGCTTAGATTGAAAACACTACTGTTAATAGTGTTTAATTATGTACTAAATAAGCATTTTATTTTTATCTGCTATGAAATTCATATAAAACATTGATCTGTTTATGGGTTACTTTCAGCTGAATATCATACAAGATTTTACAGGTTCTATAATGTGCCAAGTGCTGATCAGGTTTGGTCGAACTCCCAAACATGAGTACTATGTTGTCGGGTAATTTGGCGCAGCGTTTTATTAGGCGAATTCAAATCATTTTCATGTTATTGCGCCGAATAGGACGATGCGCAGAATTACCCGAAATCGCTGTATATCTGAATGTAGCTCCTGTGACATTTTTTGACTTGGCGTAACCCCTTTTGGGATTCTGTCCGGAGGTATTTTTCTGAAGTCAGAAAAATAGCTCTGGACACAGAATCCCAATAGGGATTAGACTCGGGGGAGCTACAGAGCGGTCTCATTACTGGTAATGGAGCAAAAATAACTTTTACGTATGGCATTAAAAGGTCGTGCTCACCTGAAATATTTTTAGAAAATACATAACCGGAAGTCACGTTTGCATACAAAACTCAAGATGTTCAAAATATTTCACTAGTTCTTCAGTGTTTTTTTTTTTTTATTTATTTTATTTTACAATAATATTTATTATATATTTACAAATACAGTGGAACCTCTGTAAACTGAACAGCTGTGGGACCGGAGAAATCGGCCGGTTTTCAGAGGGTCCGGTTTTAGGAGGTTCCGGAAAAGACGTATCTGATACGGAGAGTGAAACCGGAAGTGTATTACAATATATTATAACGATGTTGTAAAATTGTGCCATGTGCTTACATATGTACATGTACCACGCGCATATTATTTTAATACAATTAATTGTTTTTAATTTCAATCCGCCTGATTATTGTTTGATTAACGACTTTCACACCTTTATTTAAAATGGTTATTTAGTTTAATGATGTCAATCATCAATCGATTAAGGATGACATGTATTACGGTTCACTGCTTTTCCAGGTAATACATTGTTTCGGCCGGTTTCTGGAGGTGAAAGTGACAAGAATATATATGTTTTGTACTGGAAAATACGGCCGGTGTTCGGAATTCAGAGGGTCCGGTTTTCGGGGGAATTTTTTACTTGAATATATAGGCAAAAATTCCGGACCGAAAGTAAAAGTTCGGTTTTCAGAGGGGCCGGTTTTCGGGGGTTCCACTGTATATAGTATCTCAAAAAAGTTTTGTATATTTGTTTGTTTAATTGGGGGTTTACACCGTTTTCAGCACATTTGGCTATTTCGCAGCGGCCAGTTTTTATTGGTGGAGGAAGCCGGAGTACCCGGAGAGAACCATAGAGATCACTAGCCTGTCAACACTGAGGTTTTGAGTTTGAATCTCACTCAAAATTGACAAGGATTGCCAATTCTCCTACGGAAGGGTGTGGTTCTCTCCGGGTACTCTGGCTTTCTCCACCAATAAAAACTGGCCACTGTGAAATAGCCAAATGTGCTAAAAACAGCATAAAACACCAACCAAACAAACAAATATACAAAACTTTCTTGAGATAATATTCCAGCCTCAGCATTGGAGATTTGATAAAAAACATTGAATGCTGGGAAAATACTCAGTTTTGCCAGTTCGTGCAGACAATGTACCATGGAGTGTTCACTCCTTTCTAGAATTATTGACAAAATTGTATATGTTAGAATTATTTTGTACTACCCATAAAGTCTACCCACTCTACATTGGTCACCTTAAGTTTTCAGGATTTAAGTCTATTTGTTGGTAACCATTTATAAGATATCAAAAATATCTGATATGCTTTGTATACTTTTCTGTGATATGGCCTTGACCTCACTTTTATCTTCTAGTGGTAAGGTGAAGGTTACTTTCTCAGTAACAATGCATGACAGATTATCAGTAATTTGGAAGTAAATGGTATATGTGTTATCTAACACACCCTTTAGCCAATTAGTTTCTCTGCATTTCTAGCAATTATACATGACAGGTCAACAGCATTTGCTTAGTGGATTCATTGTAGGGAGTATATGTTCATGTAGCATTTACGCCATCTCATGCTCCAATGATTGGTCAGGTTAAAGTTTTGAAAATAATATTTATTCCTCATTAACAAAGCAGGACAGGTCAACAATAGATGGTATACATGTGGATTCATTGAAAGTAGTAAATGTCCATTTGATATACATGTATGTTGTATAGACTTAAACAAATTTATCCTCCAGTTGTAAGCCTTAGTCATCAGAATAAATGTTGTACCTCAAATACTATGGTGGCATTCCAAGAATATTTATATGACTATGGTGTATAATCTGATTGTCTCTTATACAACTAATTAATTATGTATAGTTTTTTTTTAAATATTTTTTCTGTACCTCTTGACTTTAATCTTTTGTAGGAACTATGATATCAGACGTACAGTTAGCCATCTTTGCCAATGCTTTAGGTGTGACATTATTCCTCCTTGTAGTATTGTATCATTATATATCCGTCAACAACATCAAGAAACATGACAAATAGTTGCAGTGAAATTGGTGAGTCAGTGTTATAAAGGTTTTGCCATCTAAAAACAGAAATTGTGTTAGTGTCATAGCTGTGCATTTCTGGTATTAAGAACCAAATTAAGTGAACACTTTTTGGTGAATCTTGGATGTTACCATGCTTCTCACTAAGATTTTTTCATGGTGTATAACGAACACATACCGGATATCCTTTCATTTTCATAGCATACAAACTTGCTGATTAAAATTTTCATAAATGATAGATAACCTCCTCCTGTCATGCCTAATTTTAAAGAAAAATGTAATCTTTTGGACATTGTGAAAAGAGGGAAAAGGGGGGGGGGGGTATACATATAAAATAATCTTGTTTTGCCACTGTGATTTCATCATAAAAAAAGAAATCTGTTAGGAGCAGAAAAAATTATTTTCCAAACATGTAAAATGTCTTCAACTTAATAATATGAATTGTTTAAATTGAAGATTACATACAGTTGAACTTTGTTGGCTCGAACTTGGATTGCTTTGTACACAGCAGTTGGCTCGAACTCATAAGTCCCATCATTTTTCGTTATATATCTATGTAAATAAAACCCCAGTTTCTCAAACTAATATTTTGGCCCCTACAATAATAAAACTTAAAAGTTACAACGCTAGACTGGAACTTACCTGTAAAATAAATCACGCACCTGTCAAATACAAGCGTATGCATGATTCGGTGAAGAGTTGTGAAAACTGAACTTGGCCAATAAATAGATAATCGTTAACATTTATTGTCATAATTAGTGTAAATCGATGATTAGATTTAATTGGATCTTTGATTAATCTCAGTTGTATAAACAATATGTTTAAACTTCGAAACAAATAAGAATAAATGAGGAATAAATTAAAGGAACCGTTATCACATTTCACTTTAATGCATTGGCTTGAGATAAAACCTTGGACAAGTAAATCAGTGGTTTGTTGTTGGTACCTAAAATCGATATTCAACACACCTCACATACACAGGTCAATTAATTTAGTCTTCAAATCAAAGAAAAGTCAATAAAAATAATGTTTAACATCAAAAGTTAACATTCATAGGTACATACGAATTACAAAATGTATGTACGACACACATTTTCAAAGGTCATTACATTAACCAATTGTAAATACCGCACTTACGGTACAGATACAAACAGGTTTCAGGAAATGTCTGAAGTGTGATGGGTCGAACTGTTTTTCTTGGTCCCTTCGAGTTTGATCCGTCGAGGTTTAACTGTATTTCAGTATTTTGGAAGATCCACATACTCCACAAAAAACTTATCAGATCAACAATTGGATAAACCTAATCGATGGCTATAGTCAGAAGCAGTAAATTTTCTATCTTTCTTCACATTTCCTTTTTTCTTAAATTTTTACTCTGATCTTATAATAAAGACGGCAGTGCACTTCATATACCTTTAATAAGGGGCTCCTGCTGCTTCAGTATAGATATGAAATTTTTGAAGTCAGAAATATGTGAAAGATTGGTTCAGCTGTAACAAAATTGCAAAAGTGTCTTCCCCAAGCTAAACTCCAACCTTATTTCTGAAATTACAGCTGGTAACACAGGTTTAAAGTTATTTCTTTTTATCTTTTTGTAGGTTGATGTATGGAAGAATGGATGAAAGGGTTAATCTGCCAACAAGTGATGTGGATGTGAATCATGAATGAACAGTTAAATCAATAAATTTAATAAAAATTTGTATCAAGTCATTCAAATTAAAGACTTTAAAGTATATTTGATTAACAAGCCTGTACAAAAGTAAATAAAATGAAATGAAACCATGTCTGAATTCATAATGATATGCAGAGTATGTGTGCAGACTTTCAGAAAATAAATTCTAGGTGAAGAACTGTGTACAAATAAGCTCTGAAGTTGTTATAGCTTGAAATCTAACAAATTTAGCACTCTATCTGCAGATGAAAGAACAAAGTATAAATTCGGCAACTTCTCTAAAAACAGTGGGTCAAGTTGGTTCCCCCAAGTTTAATTGACTAGACCTTGGTGATCCTCTTCCATATGTTTCTTGCTGCCATTTCTATGTAATTGTATAAAGCATTTGATCTCTAAATACACCAAACTTGTGAAATGATCCTTTTGAATACATTGTTTATTGCCAATTATGTACCAGATAACCTTTAATCATATGATTTTTGAATGTCATGTCATTTGAAGGTTTTGTGTGGTTTTAAACATTTGGGTATTGCTGATAAATGGTTGTATCAAGTGCTCACCCACCTTGTTATTCACAAAGTAACCCTTCAATTTTTTTTCAACACTAGTTTTCAAATATTTACACATGTAGTTTTAACATGTTTCGTTTTGATTTTTATGAATTACTCAGAATTTAATGACAATTCACCAAATGGATAGATTACTGGCGTCAGGACAAGAATAATGGTGTGGTATGAATATGAACTAAGGTTTGTACTAGACTGACATGCCAAGTCAGATTTTTAAAATGCAAGCTCATGAGGTACAATGTAACAGTGACACATTATTCCAACTGAATATACCAGTAAATTTGCTCCTTCTACAGGCAATATGTTTGCCAGAGAAGCAGCAGCAAATACCAATTTTAAAGTCTTTTGGTTTGACCTGCCCATCACCTTCTGCACTCCAGGCAAGCACAAGACCACTAAGGTAGTGGACCTCCAACGAAAGTCCCATCTACCCATAAATAAACTACCTAGCCCTCAAAATTGCATCAGTCCAATAGTCGTCATGATATGTTTCTGATAGGAATTCTGTGTTTATTTAGGATTTCTAGATTTTGATTGAATTTTGATTCCAATTTTTTTTTTGCAGCAATAACGTCCTGGTCTCGGGATGTTCTTTGAAGGCCATATTAGAACACTTATATGTTTCCGCTCTATAATTACCAAGTGTAATCAATGGAATTGGTAACCACATATCCTTGAAAATGTATGACTTGGGGTGTACTGGCACAGGATGTGATTTATAAACTAGAGGCTCCTAGAAGCCTGTATCCCTCACCTGGAAATCATTTGCAGACTCAAAGCAGAATAAATTGATTGACTAAGTCCATCATGGCTGGTAGTCTGGAGGACGTTGCTGTCAAGTTCTAATTGGCACACTGGTCTTGCCAAATTGTTCACTGGTTTCAAACAAGATCTTTTAAATGGGATGCATTCATGGTGGTCATTACAATTCTGAAAAAGGACCAATTTGCCAACTTTGATTCCAATTGGATAAGTGGTTTCAGACAAGAACATCTTTAAAGTAAATTTCCCATAGGGTCTATGTTAAATTAAGTTTGCCTGTGGAGATCATCAAAATAAACTTCTGATAAAGGACCATTGCTGCCAAGTTTGGTTGCATTTGGCTTACTGATTCCAGGAGATTGTTAAGTCAATTTTCCCACAGGGTCCTATGTTTATTGGTGGGAATGGTCATTTGATACAATTCTGAAAGAGGACCATTGCTGCCAAGTTTGTTTCCAACTGGCTAAGTTGTTTCAGAGAAGATCTTGAAGTGAATTTCTCATAGGTTCCTATGTTGAAATAAGTTTGTCTGTGCTGGCCATCTTGGATGGCGGTAAGGGAAGGACCATTGCTGCCAAGTTTGGATTCCAAGTATGGTTTCAATCGCTTACTGATTTCAGACAAAAATATTTTAAAGTCAATTTACCCAAAGAGCCCATGTTAAACCATGGTCAGCTCAGGCCGCCATCTTGGATGGGAGACAGGGTCAATGGATACAATTCTGAAAGAGGACCACCTAAGGATCATTGCAGCCAATTTTGTTTCAATTGGCATAGTGGTTTCTTCGGAGAAGATCTTTAAAGTAAAGTTTACAACGCAAGATGAAAAACAGGTGCAAGTGATGGCAATAGCTTTGGGCCAAGTGAGCTAAAAGTTTGGAGTGGGTAAATTTCTATATAATTAAAAACAAAATTAAAAAATCTGATTATGCCACATAGAAAATAAAATTTAGTTTTGTAGATAACACTTGATTTTATTATTTGTTTCTTTCCGAAACTATGACAGTTTCAACAATTAAACTTAACATCCTGGCTGTTGGATTCCAACTGATAAGCTCTTATGTTAATCATATCCACCATGTTCTGTCAAAACATTTAACTTTCTCTCAATAAATTGAAGTATTAAATCATCATTCAAGCATTATGCAAATTCATTAACAGTAATATTTTAACTAATAAAGCTGAGCTTTTCCAACAATACAATGACTATCAATGTGCTTGTTATAATGAAAAAGAAATGTTCACAAATTTATGTTAGGAAAATGTAAGAGACCCATAAGGAATATCCTCATCAAAACACCACATTTCGTCAATGTCAAGAAAATATCAAATTTCCCAGATTTGGAGTAAAATTGCTTATGATCTTTCCAATTATCATGTTTGTTTTTCTCTAGAATCTTTAATTTTGTAGCAAGGTTTTTTCTGTTATGGTGGCCATTCTCACCCCGATCTATTTCTTTGAATTTTTTCGGTCTGTAATGAGAGAGAAAATTTATCATATAAAAAAATAATAAAGGAATTCCAACCTCTGGATCACATTTTTTTTTTATTGTCAGACACTCATCAAGCCTTGTGTCTGACAGAAAAATGTGACCCCTCGGTTGGAATTCTCTATCCTACATCTCTCTGTATGATAGTTGTTCCACGAGAAAACAAGAGAATTGAGCCTCCCACAATCAATCCACTTTATTTCAAGTGAAAATTGTAATGGACCCTCCATAGATGCTTCATACCAAGTATCAGTTAATTTGGTTATATGGTTTCAGAGGAGAGGATTTTGAAATTTTGATCAATCAAAAATAAGAATTCATCATGGCCTCCATATTAGCTGTCTGGGACGAAATATGCAATCTTTATAAAGGTCCTTCCACAGATGCTTCATACCAAGTTACAGTTCATTTGGCTTTGTGGTTTCAGAATATTTTGTTGTTGAAATTTTTACCAATCAGAAATAAGAATTCATTATGGTGGCCATATTAGTTGACCGACCGGAACGAAATACACATATTTTATAAAGGTCTTTCCACAAAAGTTTACACACGGACGACGGATGCCAAGTGATGACAAAAGTATGAATGTATGAGTATACAACGCTTCATGTATCTATACAATAAGATATTGCATGCATTTTTATCCAAAAAGGATCATCTACTAAATATTTTCATGAACTATTAAATATGTATTTCTTACCTCTCTTTTGAAAAAGAGAGCAAGACATATTATCAGTGGTCTTTTTTAAAAGACATCAAAAACACAAAGCACCACAAATAGATATCATTTACAAATGTTGTTTTAAAAACACAATGCAACAAAATATGGCCGTACAAAAGTAAACAATTTTGTTAATACGTTAATATACTGAACAAGAAGTACAGCTATTTGTATAAATGACATTAAATCAAAAGGCAGCATATGTCTGTCTGTATTGATGATACTTAGCTACAAAAATTAACACATAACAGGAGTATACTTGCAAGTAGGTTGAATGGCAAGACAATGTCAAGACAATGTCAAGAAACGTCAATGATAATACTATGTGAATATTTTTTTCCAATAGTACATGTATCTGCTGCACAATTAAGTAAATGCTACAATATATTTATTGAACTAGATTTGACCTGTGTCACACTAAGTTAACAGCAGCTGCATTCAAATATTGTTGTACAAAGTTCTGAGCTTCTGCTTGTAATCCCGCATTTATTAAAACTGGGATCTGAAAAAAAAAAATAGCGAAGATTGAAATAGTCGTGTAATTTTTCTGCAGATAATGTAATTTATACATGCATATCCTTTTCACAGACCTGATTTTGACAGTGTAAAAAGAGTGAAAATGATACATCGGCAGCCATTTTACTATGTATAGTTAAGGGACCTTAATGGACAAATCCGGACTTCCAAAAGCAAAAGAAAATTATTTCTGTTTTTACTAAGGGTTCATTACATTTTTTGGATAACAATTCTCATAGTTATGTGAATCCAAAGAAATCATGAATTTTCATATCTGTCAGGAAAGACATTTCACTATGTGCGAACAGAAATTTAAGAACCCCAAAAAAAAAACAATAAGATTTCAATATCCTTAAAAGTAAATTTTCAATATACAAGGAAAACATTATCTAAAACAGGAGTTCACACTCAACATGTTTCACATACTTAGTGACTGTTTTTATTTATTGATTGATGTTTTATGCCATGTTGGAATTATTTCGGCAACATCACGACAAATTTTTGTATTGTAAAATATTGAAGTCTTTTCCTGAACATGCATATACATCAAGGTTAGGTGTCATTTGTCAAACAGTCAATTGCCGCCTGTGTGAAAAAAAAAATATAATAGTTGACAGTACAGGGTAAATCCGGAATTATTCTGAAATTACACAACTTTTTCATGACATCACAAACCAGTTGAAACCAACACGTTCCCAGTGTTGGGTTCTAAACTATCTTCAACCTAAAGCATTCTCCTTCCCTCAGCTCATTATTGTGATCTTTAATTCCAACTCCAATTGACTCCGATTGGAAGTTGTTTAATATCCAGACAAATCCGGATTTCACATGTATTGTCAAATATGTGTATTGCGATCAGACTGATCGTGTAAAAATTGAAGATCAGTTTTATTATTGTAATTGCTTTTAATAAATGGTTTTAAAAATATTAGAATTCAAAATGTTATTATATATATAATTGCTGCCAAAACAATAAAATTAACCTGTCTCCAGATGTTAATGTAAATGTTAGCTATGTAGAATAAATCTGATCTGAAAATATGCCTTAAAAATGCAATTTTTTAATATTACAATCGCCAACCGATCGCAAAAATAAAAACACTGCAATAATTTCCATATTTACAGTAACCACTTTAAAAACATTAAATCATACCTTCCCTGGGTGGGCTCCTGCTAGTTTTGCCAGCTGTTTAGCTAAATATATTTTAACATCAGTAACTTGTGCAACTGGGTCATGTTCTTTTTTACCAGCAAAAGCTAACTGTGAATAGGCTGTCTGATACCCTACAAAATAAAAAAACATTCAAAATTGAAACTTAACTTTTCAGAGTAAATTTAATTCTCAGTGCATTACATTTGTACTCAGTCCAAGGGCTGTTTGACAAATCCTCTTCATTCAGATTTTTAAATCTGAGTGGAAGATAAGTTCATACAATATCTTGTTCTTGGAAGGAAATACAGAGCTGCCAACCCTTACTTTTTTGGCTTCCGATTTTCGCCTTTAAAATACGCCTTATGATTTCTGATTTATCAGCGAAAAAAAGGTGAAAATTCAGAATTTTTTCGTCACCGTGACCGAATCCGGTTTAAATATTACTGAAATCTGCATCACGATCTTTGTGGCATTTGTCAGCAAAGCGTTTCATAATGAAAGAACCTTGTGTTTTTGAACATGCTTGTGTAGGTGTTTTAAAGTAAAAAAATGTCTGAGAATCAATCTTAGTAAAGAAAACTTCAAGTGCTAAACTTTTTTATCAGCAAGAGTATACTGAGGACTTCTTGAAATTAGAGGCTCAGAGGGCTGAGCCTGTATCGCTCACCTGGCAGAAACAAGAATTGCCCATGGTGACCATGTTTGTAGCATGATCTGGACAAAATGAGAAAACTTTGTAAGAAAGTATCGTTTCATTTGGCCAAGCGGTTTCAGAGAAGAAGATTTCATTATATCAGCCTATCAGAAACAAGAATTGCCCATGCCAACCATGCTTCTCTTCCCAATCAGGATGAACAAAACTGATTTCATAAAGGACTTTCCATAGATGCTTCCTGTCAAGTTTGGCTGACAGTTTTGGCCAAGTAGTTTCAGAATTTTTTTTTTTTTTAAATCAATCAATGGGAAAGCTTTGTAAAGATGTTTCCTGTCAAGTGTCTTTCTATTAAGCCAAGCGACTTCAGAGGCGAAGATTGTTTTTTATAAGCAAATCAAAAAAAAAGAACTACCCATGGCATCCATATTTGTAGTCCAATCGGGACGAAATGATGAAATTTTATAAAGGACTTCCCATATACGCTTCTTGTCAAGTTTCGTTCTATTTGGGCCAGTGATTTCAGAGGAGAAGATTTTTTTATATCAGCCAATCAGAAACAAGAACTGCCAATGGTGGGCAAATTTGAAGTCCAATCTGGACAAAATGATGAGACTTTGTACAGAACCTCCCATAGATGCTTCCTCTCAGGTTTCATTCCATTTGGCGAAGCAGTTCAAGAAAAAAAATTTAATGAACCAATGAGAAACAAGAATTGCCTATGGCAGCCATGTTTTTTTACTGGTCGGGATGAAATGAGGAAACTTTGTAAAGAACCTCCCATAGATTCTTTCTGTCAAGTTTTGTTCCATTTAACCAAGCGATTTCAGAGGAGAAGATTTTTAATAGCATCCAATCAGAAACAAGAACTGCCCATGGTGGCCATAATTGTAGTCCGATCGGGACGAAATGGGTAAACTTTATAAAGGACCTCTCATATATGCTTCCTGTCAAGTTAAGTTCCATTTGGCCTAGCAGTTTCAGAAAAGAATATTTTTGAAACTTCAGCCAATCAGAAACAACAATTGCCCATGGCGGCCATGTTTGTTGTCCAATCGGGATGAAATGATCAATCTTTATAAAGGACCTTACGCAGATGCTTCCTGCCAAATTTAATTCCATTTGGCCCAGTGGTTTCAGAGGACAAGATTAAAATGTGAAAAGTTAACGGATGCACAACGGGCGCCATGTGATGACAAAAGCTCACATGGCCTTTGGCCAGGTGAGCTAAAAAGCAAAGAGTGCCACATATATTGACAGAATGAGATATGGTAACAGTTGTGTTACTAGTGCTTTATTTTAACAACTATATGTCCCAAAAACAATAAAAAAACTGAAATTTGTATAATTAACAAGATAAAACTAGGTTAATTAAATAACAGCTCAAGTATGTCTCAAATTTCTTCGATGGCATGTACATTTGCAAATAATCTCCAACATGCAGGGGCTAGGCAGCCCCCGAACCCCCGCCTTACTATTTTTGTCTTATTAGGGTTGGCAGCTCTGGAAATATTGAGTTTTATAATGCCATTCAATTCTGTGTGTAATCCCTGAATACATTGCAATAATAAAAGTGAAGAGTTTAAATAAGTCAATTGCAAGATAACATTTAGTTAAAACTTCCCCATTTTGGTATTTTTTGCAATTTGCCCATTGATGAAGACCAAATTACAATTCCTTTCAAACAATGTCAAATAGGGTGCATTCTTAAATTTACTTTTACAGTTCTAACTAAGGCCATGTAAAAAAAATAAGTGCAGTTCCTGTTACATCAAGATAAATAGGGTAGGTGGAAGGGATTTATTTTACAATTTTTTTTTTAACATAGAGTATATGGTAGACAAATTTTGACTAAAACAGTGCTTATTGAAAATGTTCAAAAAATCTTTAGGGTAGGTAGGGTAACCGGACCCACACATTTTATTTTATTTGGCCTACACCATAAAATTGTAATGGTGTATTTTTCCCAATATTTTAAATTCATTACTTGTGTTCAATCAATGGTGATAAAATACAGAAAAATGTGAGAAATATGCATGTCTTGTGCATCAAAACTGGTATCATAGAAGTAAACTGTTCTCCTGGTTTATTGCTCATACATAAAATAAACATAAATCTATAATCAGTGAATAAGTAAAAGCTTTGCAGGAATGATTTTGACTCTTTTCAAATGGGTCCCATATCACAGAAATTGGGAATTTCTTTATGAATATGTGATCATGGTTCTTTTTCAATTTGAAGCATTAACACGGTGAAGATACAACTGCAGAAAAGTCAAGTTTTTTTCATATTGACCTAAAACAAAAATCCATGCCCCACACCCAAAGATTTTCAAATGGTTGCTTCCTAAGAATTTGTTTGGTTTGTGGCTATACTACTTAATATTTCATACAAATGCAAAATGGATCCCCCCTAAAAACCGTCATAGACAAAAAATCATTATCAAAAGTTAACTTATATTTATGTTACTCCCTTCACAGACTGTGCTCCAAATAAGTATGGACAACAAAGTAGAGGAGTCAGGAAACACATGAAACAGGAATTGGTCATGAGAGTTGCCGTTGCACAAAGGAGTGAGTTATTTTGGCTTTGTTCCCCAATTTATAAGCAAATTTGAAAAGAAGCTGCAGTGATAAAATTACAACAAAACGAGATATTGGGTAAAAGTTGCAATTCTAGAACGAGAGCATCTACATGATCTAGGGCTAGGCAATTGAAATATTCTGATCAATCGGTAAAGAACGATACCAAATTAACATATATAACATGAAACATATTCAATTTTATTTGCAAAATTAATTCTCAAGTGACCATTCTATCTGTCTGTCATAGAAAAAAAATTTAAACATGCTTCTGATTAATATCTGGTCCGATGAGAACATTCCTTTCAGAAAAATTGTGCTTAGATGTAAACTTATAATTTGATATGGAAACGGAAAAAATCTGGATTTTAAAAATTTCTTGTTCAGCGATCAGAATTTCAAGCAGGAGAATGGGGCCACCAAGAGGGGAATGAGGCCCTAAATACTATAGTAGTGTCATCCCTGCTTTGATCCATTTTTTTAATGGACAATCTGACAGGTTCAAATTACTAGACTGCAACATTTTGCACCGCTGTTAATTTGACAATAATCAATTGAGTTGTTTAAATTTTTTAATCTGCTTGCGAATATTACATTTTTAATTGATATTTATGATTTTTACTTTATCAAATCTACATAAACTGTAATGTTGTCACTCTTGGTTTTTTTCTTCTAACACATGCATATTATTAAATTACATATTTCAGGTAGGATACGCATGATTTAATTTGCTATAAAATATTCATGGTTTTTCATCTCTTACGACAAAAAGCCAAAATAAATCTGTCCTGAAAATTTCATAGTATACAGTATCTTGACTGACTTAAATTTAGGGCATTAAAATTATCAAAATGTTCAATATATGAGTGAGAATTTTTTAATTCATGACAAATTTTGACATAAAAATAAATATTAACCTGGTGTATCTTCTATTTCTATGAAGTGTTCATCATCAGGAACATTTGTATCCTCTGGTAATTCTATTAGGCTGATCAATGCTTGTAAGAACTGTGCCCTATAATTACATACATGTTATCTTCAAAATGAATGTTTGATATGATTTCTTATGCCACACCAAATTGATTTTTAGTTTACTGAGTGAAATTTAAGTTTTTATTCTTATGGACTACATTTTTTAGTTTCCTGAGAAAGGAAGAATTTGAAGCTAATTTTCAGCATTTTTCCTATAAATTCACAAAGTGCGAAAATCAGAGTGGCAAAATCTAAAGAACTAAAAATCAATTTGGTGTAGCCTATAGCAAATGATCAAATGCACAAAATTTGAAGTCAAATCCTGATTTAAACACACCAAAATAGACTAGTTAATTTCCACTTTAGCAAAATTTCAACTTAAGGAAGAGGAAAGTTTGTTTTATCCAAAATTTGACTTGAATAAGATTGAGATAACCAGAGTTGACTACGAGTCTACATTATTTCAAAGAAAACTTTTATAGTTCGCATATGCAGACTGGAAATAGACCTGTGTATGAAACATTCTATGAAAAAAAGACTACTAAAGAAGTTAATGCATAAAATCCTGTAAATTCTCTTAAAACATCAGTAAATGTACATTTAACATCTTTGAAAACCTTACCACATGCCATTATAAGTTTGGAACATGGTAGACGATTCTGTTAAGATGTTAGTTACTCCTACAGCACAAATCTTCCTTTCTAATGAACCAGATACTTTCTGTAAATCTTGTAAATATAACTTTTCTATGACCATTCCAAACATACTGAAATATAATTTATACAAATATACAAATTGTCGTGCTATTATACCCCTACTCCCTACCTATCATTCAAAATGTGATCAAATTCCTCCCAAAACAAAGATGAATGACTATTTGCTCACACAAGATATTCTTAGAAGTAAATGAAAGTTTTTATACCTCCTGGAAAAATGATCAACCATGAAATCAGTTAAGACATGCATATGTTCGGGTCATGCCAAACCACGACACCAAATATGAGCAAAATCTGTCAAAAGATGAAAGACAAGCTTTGCAGATGAACCGACAAGATTGTTCCAGAATACTAAAAAATCTGCGTGTGGGGGTATAATATGCTTATTTCCATCAGTTTGTACAACCAATCTCTTTTGACCTGTATGTTGAATTTTTTTAGAAAATTAAAATTCACAAACATAGAATCTGTTGATGTGATAGTCATTGAATGCAGTGCTAGTCTTGTAGCACGGCTACAGAATGACCCCTAGATGTAATCATATTTGGGGTTAAAGAATAACTGACACTCAATATTTTACTTTATTCCTTCTTTCATACAAGTTGATCACAGCTTATGCAGTAAGTTCTAATTTTAATCAATGTTTTCATCTTGATGAATCAAAGTTACATTATAATAACAATGTCCATAAAACAATCAATTAGTCATCAACCTTACAGAAATAACTATACGTCGTATATACTTACCTAGCTTGAATACCATCAATATTTTGTACTAGTTGATCAGGACCATACTGGATAGCAAATAAACAGAAAAATACTAATAAACCTACAAAAGTATTAATATTTGTTGATATCAGATGGTCCTAATGTGCATTTCCCGTTTTACGAAAAATTGTCTGACTAAAAGAAAGAAAATGGATCTTGTGCATTTTTTTTTCTAAAGCCTTAAAAAGTTTTAACAAAAATTGTCATTCTGACAAGTTTAAAACAATGAAATATCCTAAAATACAAACGTATGTCTAATTTATGTGTTTAATTTAAATATTTTTGTTGATGTCTGGCGTTTTTGCATTTGTGCAAATTTTCAGGTGAAAGTTACAATTTTGTGTGTAAAGTGTAGGAAAAAAGATCAGATTTCTTGAATATATTAGAAGAAAGGTCAGTCACCATGTGAAATTCTTATCGTATAGAATTTAAAAAATTGAAATAAAAGACTTACATACACTAATTTTAAAGATTTAATAATTATGATTAGAGGACATAAAGGCTACTTACTTTTAATAAATTTAGTTGTTTTAGAACTTGATAGTCTTTGAAACAACAGAATAAATATATTCTTAATGTACTGACTCACAACCTCTCTAAAAAACAAAACAGTCACAATATCAATCATAAAAATTTACATACAACTACATCTATATTTATACAAGTCTCACCAATTATGGAGGTGGGATTAGTTCCCTTTGGTGCATATTCATCACATACAGTAGACAGTATCATATTGGATATCCAAAGTGTCAACAAAAATATTTGATTTTCCAGAATATTCAATTGTATGGTCACATCATTTTTGTCAAAGGAAGGTCTGTGGTCTTCAGGTCCACATTTTTCTGATGTTAATGCATTTCAGCAGCTTGTTCTAACTGGTCAGTAATAGTATAATCAAGTGTTTAATGTTTTTCTGGAAAACCAGGCCAATGACCCACATTTTTGTAATTTTGTATTTACAATAGAAGAAAAATATCTACAAGTATATCTGTTTGTAGTTTTTCACTTTGTGAATGAAATGTTTACCTACTGACAATTTAATTTTTTTTTAAGTCTCACCAAGAATGCAAGTGTGATTTGTTTGTTTTACTTCATTTTCCAACTAATAAGTGATTTATATACAATATGGTTTATACCAGGGCCCAGTTGTTCAACTTATTTAACCCATGGTTAGATTTAACTCAGGGTTAAATTGTATAGAAATTAAATACATTTAACCTCTGGTTAAATTTAACCTTCAGTTAAACGAGTTGAACTGGGCCCTGTGGTTTAACATTTCCAATAGAAAATGTCATATAGATTTTCTCCTAACTGGTTGAATATATTATATATACATTAACTTACTTTGGCATATGCTGAATAATAGAGTTCAACAAATAAAATCCTTCATGGTCATTGGATTTAGATGCAATTAATTTCTGAAAGACTCCTAATAAACCATTCTACAAAAAGATTTATTCAAAATCTAAAATTTTGGACTCTACATAAGACATCAAATATTAAGATGAACCAATAACTAGTAATTATTTTTAATAATTAAAAATATATCATTTTACTATTAAAGTCTCTGTTTTTATTCATGGAAAAAAACATAAATTTTACATACCCAGTCAAGTTTTCAAAAGATAAAACAAAATTCTAAATGCTTTTAGTGTGAATGGAAATGAAATTACTCAAATTCTGTTCAAGAGACATTTAAGAAGAAAGTAATCACATTATAGAACGATTTCAATCTTATTACCTACCACATTTTCACTGGGAATTTGTTTAGCTCCCTTTTCTATGTATGCCTGTATCAGTCTGACTAGTGGGGGTATATTGCCAGGTCTCTCCCACAGCGCTGGGGCCAACAAGTGGGGAAATAATGCCATGTATGTATCAGGAACTGTACCACTAGTGTGATAGTCTATCAACAAGGACAGGATTTGGAACACATATGGAATGAACTCTGAAATAAATAACTTAAACAGATGAATTTATATTATTAAATTTTTCAAAACAAATTATCAATCATGTCAATAGTTAGATTACTCAATGTTTCTCAAATTTCACAAACACCAAGAATATCAAGAACCTTCATGATTCAAGTTCCTCAGAAAAACTCAAAAGTGGAATAACTACTTATTTTGATTTCACATTACATTGATGACTATAGTATTACTATTTATTTATTTAGTTGGGGTTTTACGCTGTTTTCAGCACATTCCGCTATTTCGTGGCGGCAATGTTTTATTGGTAGAGGAAGCCAGAGTACCTGGAGAGAACCACCGACCTTCTGTAGGAAAACTGGCAATCCTTCTCATTTAAGATCAGAGTCGAAAACACCCCACCACAGGTGAGATTCGAACTCACAACCTCAGTGTTGACAGGCTAGTGATCATTAGAAGTCATGACGAACAACCTAGACCACCAAACCTATAGTATATCAAATAAAACAATTGTAACATTCACTTTACCTTGTACATCTTGTTGTAAAACATCTGTAAATGGTTTAAATAAAGCTTCCTCAAATGTAAATATAGCAGCTGGCTGGTGTTTACATGTTGTTCTAATACCAATACACAAACTCTCAAATAAATAATGATTAAAGTGAGGTTTACTTGGGTTCTGAAATATAAAATTTAAACTTCATAACTATTGAATAATACCTACCAAAGGAATTAGTTTTACGTATAAATATATTCTCAAAACATCAAAGAATAATTTATTGAATTGACGGATTCATATTGGGAAGCCACAATGATCAACAACCAATGGTTTTTTTTTAAAGGTTTATTATTGGAAATCATTCACGGCATGGTTCAGTTTACCTAATAAATGCCATGTTTCAGAATTAAAAGTCCAATTTGTTAGCAGCAAGAGCTGTTATACATACTTTTTTCAGGGGGTCAACACAATAATCATATCAAGAAATTTTATTTGTAATTGACAAGTGTGCAACGTTAAACAGAATGTAAATTTGGTTGCCTGTATATAATTTTGAAAGGGGACCACTTTAAGACTACTGAAGTCAGATCTGGTTGGAATTTGACCAACAGTTTAATAGTGGTCAAGTGATTGCAAAATCTCAATGACTGAGGTTTAACTAGAAATTGTGTCTGTGATATATGGAAACCGCCTTAAAATTATAATGTCCCAATTATTGTATGACTGCTCAGTATTACCCAAGGCACATCCACTGATGAAGTTTCATTGATACAATATGCTAAGTTCCAAAGAAATGAACCTAAACGCAAAACTTAACCACACAATTCGGACGTATGGACATACAAGGGTTACTCTATATGCCCCATTCGTGGGCCGGGCATAAAAACTTATTTCTGTTAATGTAACAATACCATCATTTTGTGCACATACCTAATTGACTTGTTTAAGTTTGAACCTACCTTGCTCACTTGTACAAGTTTTTGTGTTAAAACTGCCATAACTTGTTCTATAACAATTAATATATGTTGTTGTAATGCAGACATACTCCTCATCAATGCTGAAAAAGGCAAGTTTTAATAAAAATTGTAAAATCGGTTTTTACTACAGCTTTCTTTTAATGGCACCTTTAATAAATTGACACTTATTCCTCATAAATAATAAATTTATGAAGTGAATTTTCATTTCAGTTGAAGTATAGAATACTTCTTTAAAGGACTATCACAATGCATGAAAGAAATACATTAAATTTTAATTGTCTCCCCTCCATAACAGTTGAAGTGTAATGAATTAGATTTTATACATAATGACCAAAACCCACAGTTGGCATTTGCATTCATAAACTTGTCACCAATGTATAGTTTTTGTTGCAAACTTCAATTTTTTTCTCCAATTCCCTCCCTTTTAAAACATGTACATGTAAAGCATGCTCTTTATTTATTCCTATTTGATATAACCTGACCTGAGAAGTATTTTTGATGAAATAAAGTTTCTTGACAATTATCTTTCATCTGAAATGACTTCTTTAGTTAGCCCAATAAAGTATAAATTTCCATTTTTTTTATACATTGAAACCAGCTGTGTACTTTATAATTTTACGTTTTTAAAGTGATTTTCATGACTAATAAATCTTATAAAAATTTCAATATATAATTATTATTTCAGCAGAGTTAGCAACTGCAGTGGTCAGCCAATTGTGTAGTCAACTGTAAAATTAACTCATTAAAGTGCTGTGTGGGAGTTCTTGATTCTCATGTGTTTTTTTACTTTTTTTTTTTACACCTGGGTTAATTAGCCTATTAAAAGTAATTTGTTCAGTTATCAGATGATTATATAAATTTATTAAATGATGTTCTTTACTCATCAATGCAAAATATTTTTCACATGTGCAGATGATTTTTTTTCAAAATGGAGAATGTTTTTGTTGCCATAAATATTGCCAAAAATAAACTATCTGTGATAAAAAAATCCAATTTGTTGACATTGGGGAAGGCCATTGTGACTTGTGAAACCTATATAAACTGTATGTATATAAATTCATAAACTAATTTAAAAATACCTTTCATTACATATTCATTTTCGGCTGATCCAGGATGATTTAAAGCTTCTATTAATCCTGTTATCAGGTCTGTAGATAATACTTGTATATCAGCTAATGAAATCCTGAAATATAACATTACTACTCAAGTCAATGTATATCCAAGTTTTACATCAGAGGCTTTCTACAAGAAGGAAATGATAAAAAATCTTCATTTGCAATACATAAATCATATAAAAATACCACTTTAAAAAGATTATAACTGTTTTTACTACTTCAACATTTTATTCTTTTTGTGCTACCTGAAGATTTTTTGGTGAAGAAAAAACTGTTCAACTCAGAACGTCTCCTCTTTAAGATCAATTATAAAAAAAATCTTGCCTAATCAACTCTCAATCTTTATAGAATGTTGGCAGAAACACATGAATTTTTTTCATGGCCTTATAAATATGCAATTCTTCAATTCATTTATATCCTTTACATCAAAATTTTTCTTGTTACTTACGCTGGAGTCTTTCCATCTTGAGTTCGTACCATTAATAACCTTTCTATCGTATGTGCAGCATAACTGTGAACAACTAAACTATTAGCTTTCAATAACTTTATCAAACACGGTAAACTGGCAACTAAGGCTTCCTTAGGTAACTACAAGGGTAAAACAACAAAACATTTACTACATATAATAAAGAATCATCTAAATACTTTTATATATTATTATTCTGTAAATAATTTAAAATAAGAAATGAGCTGTCAATTTGACGGCAAACCCTTCATTATGTTTAGAACTGCCTGCCATACATTTGCCAAGCTAAATAACCCAATTTTACATTAGAAATCCAGTTAAAAATTGCTTCAAAGCAGTAAAGATATAAGTCAGAGCAAAGACTATATATAATATTCTTCTTTATCAATCATTTCTTTGTATGTATAATCTGAGCATGTTACATAGCATTAATGACTCAGAAAATAACCATTTTGTGTGGTCTGTTGTTGTCTCGTAGAATGTCATGTGGACAGCTCATCATAGCAGACTGTGATATGTTTTATTTAACCACATCATCAGTCACTATGATGAACCAACCACAAACAACTTCTTTCTTTCGTAAATAATTAGTACCAGGTCATAACTTTATTTCAGAGTCTTATTTTTTCTCATTACTTAATCTACAACCTATTTTCTCACAACTTCAATCTTAAGTCATTTTCTTGCACATAAAGTTTTTGTCTTATATTTTCACAACTATAATATATTGCTTGTCCACTGTGGAATTGCTGAAATTCTTATTTCTCAGTTTTGCAACTTTCAACAAAAACAAAATAGAGTGCAATCAGATCCCCAGGGTTGTTAATGAAAAGGCATTCTTTCTATATACATGTATCTGAACACATCCATATGTACTTCATGAGTCTAGATCCAATTGAATTGTAGCTAATTAGCTGGAAGCAGCATTCACTTAAAAATAAAACATTGTGCTGTCTTAACAACATTTATACCAGTTGTACAACGTGTAGGCTAGACTCCAATCTAAGACATCAAATGTTACTTGACACAAGTACATATATCAGGAAATCTACTAACCTGACTTCTAAATACCATCAGAAACTTTATAGCATCTGCTTTTAATACCGGATTCAAATTAACTGAAATATAAATATTCAAAATAAATAAAAAATTTCTGATAGGAAAGCCATATTCATATTGTATATCTCTGACATTGTGGTTATAGAATATAATGCATTGTGGCTGAGTTAATTAATCACCTTCAAGTAAGTTCAAAAGTTTGTTGAATTTCTAATCTGTATGAAAATAAAATACTTTCTACGAGTTTCCAAAATATAAACATATTTAATTCTTATCAGAAAGTAATTTCTGGCAAGAAGACACTCAAAGCAATTATTCAGAAGGGCAATATGCATACAATGTTATCTAAGGATCAATAATAAGATTCTGATTGTCAAATATCTCAATATTTGCATCAACTGCACAGTTTTTTAAAGTATTTTCCCCAAGAAGTCTTTAGAGTTTATTAAATTCTGTAAGCATTTATTAACATAAAATAATAAACCATACCATCAGGAGATTGTAAGTCAGGAACAACTTGAGTTGTAAAGAATTCTCCAGAGTTCACTAACCCACTAGAAGATGTGATACCAAGCTGTAATCAAAAGAATAGTAAAATGAAGTTTCTATAGTTTGGTATTTCACTTGAAACATTGACAAAAATGTGCTAAAATATGACATTTGCTGTTTATTATTTCCTTTTCTTGTAATACAAATTCTTGTAATCAAATAATGTTCAGGCTTTATTTCCTTTTTGTTATCACAACCAAAGCCTTCATACTCTGTGTACAAAAAAATTTAAAATTCAGAGTTCATTTTAATTTTGAGTTTTTTGTGAGAGTTAACTTTTACCTGTTGGTGATTTTTTATGTATGGTCTCCTGCACTTTTGAGTTTAGGGACTGTAGATTTATTCTTGCAAGGATGCTCCGAGCATTTTTAAGGCATCCTCAGAGCTTTTTCCAAAGGCTCTTCTCAGCAGTTAATGTAATATCAGTTCTCATATTTCACTGATAACAGCAGATACTGTCAATCATTTTTTACAAGTGCAATTAAAATAAAAACAGCGCATATAAATTGACTAATGGAGCATGCTCTATAAACATGTTTTAACACATTGATTTGAGATGAAATAATCACCATATCTGATGAAGGTTATCAGAGTTCATTAACACTAGTACACAATGGTTTTGAATATTTCTTCATTATATGCAGTCAGATAATTTATCTTCATAATAAATGTGATGCAAGAACAATTATTCAAAGTGTTTCAAAATACACAAAAATAATGAAATAAAATCCAGTGTGTTCTGATTATATTAATTAAATAAGTCAAGGATTAGAAGTATTAAAGATTGAATAAATACTGTAGGTTTAAAGTCTAAAAATACCTTATTAATTTAATAATTAATTATTCATTTATAAGCAGAATATAATATGATTCAGAAAAACATTTTTTTCATCTTATATTATTAATTACTTGTAATTTATCTTAGTTTTTAATATTATTAATATATCCAAGATTGTTTTTCATGATAATTGCCAAATGATTTGATACAAATATTCAGTTGAAAGATCAGTCCATTTAAATCTACAGGTGTCAAGAATCTCAGAGCATCCTCGGTAATATGCTCTAAATTTTGATATGAAAATCTTGAAGTACTGGTAATAATAAAGAAGATATTCAAGAATTCTGATTTTTTTTTGTCATTCTAGAAAAAGACTAGTTTATTTAATTTCATCAGTAAATCAGATATTATCTAATAAGTCTTTAATTCTACAAGATTTAATACCAATGCCACTTTTGACCCCTATTGCAATTATGGTTTATTCTCAATGTTAATACCTTGGTGTATATTTCTAATACAATGTATATATGGATGAAATATGCTTTTATCATTGCCAACTGAAATTTTATTTTATATATTTAAATACTTGAATATTAAGTGCCTTTCACATATACGACAAGTGTGCAAGTTATTTAATCAAATTGCATTCTGTCAGGAAACACTGCAAGATTTCCAAGTTATAGAAACAAATTTATCAGATAGTGAATTTTGTAGAATCTGTGAATTTGTTCAGAGAATCAAAGTATTAAGTTTATTTAAATGTACTGCTATCAATGGTTCATTCATAAATTACAAAAACATTCAGGAAAAAAATATTGGATTAAACTAGTCTTAATTTTGGCTTTTACCAATACTGATGACAATTCCTTACATGAGATTTTAAGTACTACCAAAAAACTTTGATTATTACACATACATAATTGTCCAAAGTTGACAGACAGATCAGCCAGTATTATCTCCAGCCTTACTGAATTGGAAGATCTCAGCATTGGTCATATTAATTCATCCATTCAACAAACAATTTCTTTTGATACTGTATTAGAAATAGTGACAAACTGCAAAAATCTAAAAAGATTAGATATTTCTGGTGGTATGACTTTATTGCATGAAGAGTTTGGAAAAAGTTTCATAAAATTTTACTATCTTTTTTTTTTAAATAATTCAAATCTTTTAGTTTAGAAAAAATCTTTCAAATCAGAACTTGGAAATAAAATTCTTGAATTTTTTATGCAGGACAGAAATTTGAACTTAACATGTGAGATCATCAGGGAATTCCCAGTGAAAATTTGAACTAATTATGTTTAGAGCTTTAAGAAATCCAAGGTCTTGGAATGTTTATTAATAAATGATAAGGTCAGAAGACAGTATTGAGGTTTATAAAAGAATACTGTCTACCAAAATGGGGTTAATTATAATCTTCAAAATAGTTTATATTTTAAATGAATTTTTAAAATTACAGAGATCTGGTCTGTATAAATTTGTTTCACATCTGAATTTTTGTAATCCAGATTCTTTTCAAATCTACATTGTAACTATAAACAAATATAAACTAATTTCAACTTTATTAAAAGTAATTGTTTGTTATATTCTTTGATTCAATCAGTATTATTTTGTGTATTTGTAACATATCTTCATTTCTTGTGATTTTTATTGACCCCCACTTTGGCAGACAATATGCCTTTAAGATGCAAAATTGACCTGAAAATGATAGTTGAGACAGATCAGATGTATTTGTAACATAACAACTCGATTAAATACATGTATTATGATTTGTAAAATATAAAATAAACAATAGATTGTAGAATTTGATTAAGTTGTATAAATATGAAAATAAAACGGTGTATGGGTCAATGAGACAACATATAATAGAAGATGGCAATAAACTGGTCATTGTGTGGTCATCAACAATCAGCAACAGCCCACACCACATCCCAAACACTAACTGGCCCCAGGAAATTAAGTCAAAACCAACCAATCATCAGAATTACCATACTATAATACTTTACCCCATATCTCCTACTAGTTATATGTGTGGATTCTGTGTCAAAGAACTTGGCTACCATATCCTAATACCTATATTTGACTTCAACAAGTATAAAAAATTGGTGCCTATGTCTGCCCATGATATTTGTGGTGCATTTCTAAATTCTATGACCACCAGCATTTTTGAAATATGATACAATTAGTAAGCGGATACTCATAACTATGTATTAAAGCCTCAAAAAGGTCACCAAAGCTTATTCCTTTTACATCTGGAATTTATTCTAAAATATTATTTACTAGTACCTATCAAATTGCAGGGGGGGAGGGGGGGGGGTGGGGGTAGATAGGATGTGAAATGTTTGAATTCCATGAACCAAATGTTTTCTATTTTAAATCCACATAATGGAAAAAGGTACAAACTGACACAGAAAGAAGGAAATTTGAAATTGTATTAAAACAAAATATCAAATTTTGTTTGACTGTTAGTTGCATACATAAAGTAAACAGTGTTAAAAAGAAATAAAAGTAAAATAAACCATAAAAGATCTGCATAAATGTACAATAAATTAGCTTATGAATTAAAAAACAATCATCAGCTTTGAGAAAAGTTTTTTGTGTTATAGGGGTAAATACTGATATTGAAATTAAAGTTTTTTTAAACTTGCACAGATATCTGATATCTGATTAATCAATATCATGAAAAAAAATATTCATAGAATGACAAAAGCATCATAATAATATTTTTCTTATTATTTAAAGATTTTTCTTTCAATATTTGAGCATAACTGAGAATGCTCCAAGATTTATTTATACACCTCTAAATTTAAATGGAATGACCTCAAAACTAATTTCATCTGAATTATAAATATATTTTTTGGCATGTTTTTTGCCTTAATTATTGTGGGAGTGTATGCTCTAAATGTTTATAATAAGAAGTGAATATTTGAAACTATTAAAATTACATGTACAAATGTTTTAATGAGAGATGAATCATATTTTATAAATTTAACCTGCATGATATGTTCTGTTTACATTTAAAATGAATTACCAGTATTAAATGAATAATATATTTTTACATTTTAAAGCTACAGTATTTATTCAATCTTTACTTCTATGAACAAATTCACAGATTGTACAAAATCTGATGAAATTGTTTCTATAACTTGGAAATCTTGCAGTGTTTCCTGACAGAATGCAATTTGATTAAATAACTTGCACACTTGTCGTATATGTGAAAGGCTCTTAATATTCAAGTATTTAAATATATGAAATAAAATTTCAGTTGGCAATGATAAAAGCATATTTCATCCATATATACATTGTATTAGAAATATACACCAAGGTATTAGCATTGAGAATAAACCATAATTGCAATAGGGGTCAAAAGTGGCATTGGTATTAAATCTTGTAGAATTAAAGACTTATTAGATAATATCTGATTTACTGATGAAATTAAATAAACTAGTCTTTTTCTAGAATGACAAAAAAAATCAGAATTCTTGAATATCTTCTTTATTATTACCAGTACTTCAAGATTTTCATATCAAAATTTAGAGCATATTACCGAGGATGCTCTGAGATTCTTGACACCTGTAGATTTAAATAGACTGATCTTTCAACTGAATATTTGTATCAAATCATTTGGCAATTATCATGAAAAACAATCTTGGATATATTAATAATATTAAAAACTAAGATAAATTACAAGTAATTAATAATATAAGATGAAAAAAATGTTTTTCTGAATCATATTATATTCTGCTTATAAATGAATAATTAATTATTAAATTAATAAGGTATTTTTAGACTTTAAACCTACAGTATTTATTCAATCTTTAATACTTCTAATCCTTGACTTATTTAATTAATATAATCAGAACACACAGGATTTTATTTCATTATTTTTGTGTATTTTGAAACACTTTGAATAATTGTTCTTTCATCACATTTATTATGAAGATAAATTATCTGACTGCATATAATGAAGAAATATTCAAAACCGTTTTGTACTAGTGTTAATGAACTCTGATAACCTTCATCAGATATGGTGATTAATTCATCTCAAATCAATGTATTAAAACAGATGTTTATAGAGCATGCTCCATTAGTCAATTTATATGCTCTGTTTTTATTTTAATTGCACTTGTAAAAAATGATTGACAGTATCTGCTGTTATCAGTGAAATATGAGAACTGATATTACATTAACTGCTGAGAAGAGCCTTTGGAAAAAGCTCTGAGGATGCCCTAAAAATGCTCGGAGCATCCTTGCAAGAATAAATCTACAGTCCCTTAATATCTACCAATTATGTTTTCATTTTTCATTTTCCAAGTTTAAGCTTAAGCTGACCGGGAAGCAGTATGTGTAACCTAAGTCCTTCCCAGTTTCAACAGCCAGTAAAGCCTTAATCAAGTTCGTAACTTTAACTAACGAGTAAGTCGTACGCGTTATATTAACTTCAGCTTCCAAACAAGCTTCGTGTTCTACTTACTTTCTGAGTTTGAGCTTTTGCTGCCAGAGAAGTTATAAGATAGTATGCAACATCTTTGGATTTCCAACTGGTTGGATTTTTACCATACTCCTGAAATGGCAATATAAACAATCCTATAAATTACATATTTCTCCATTAAAATAATTTTTTGCCTGTAGAACTTCCCCCATTGAGAATGCTCATCATGACTGTTAATGAGCAGCAAGCAATTCATTTTATTTGTTTACATTAAGCAGAACAATATAACTTGTGTAGATACAGTAAAAGGCTAACAATATCAGGGTTGAAAGGTCATATAATAATTTTTTATTAGTAAATTTTTGCCATGTCATATAAAATTCACCATACAATCCATTTTTACGTTTGCTGGAAATAACAGCCACCACTTGCAAGATGAAAATCAAGAAATACAGAAATTAACGACAAATAATGTTTTAGGTCAATACTGTTTGACGACTTGAATGGAGGCTACAGAACTGAATAACATGTGAAATGTTTATGAATTGATTTGATGTTAAATGTATTTTTCATTTTGCTAATAAAATGTTTAGGACTGGTCAGATGCCGTTAACTTGAATGTGTAGAACCTGCAAGGTAATTGGAAATATAAGTTCTTTTATTTGGCTTTAAGTACATTTTTTAGATGGGTTTTATCCGGTTAGCTGCTCAAAATTGTCAACTGTACCTCTAAAAGTCCCTGTACATATTTGGAGAAATTCTGTATCACAGGTCCTTCAAATGATTTACTAAGTGCCTGTACAAGATCGCAGGCTGACCTTCTTCTAGTGTCCACATCTGGAAAAGATTGTATGCAAGAAATCAATACATGATATTCTATTTCTTTTGTTTATCTAAATAACATCACAGTTTATATGTGACACATATTTTATAAATCTTTTATGTTGTATTCTATTTCTAATATACTTCCATCTAAAACCACTTGAGAAATTTATTCTATTCTCCAAAGGTGGAATTTTTAAGAAAAAGATATCTCGCATTCTTTTTTGATAAATCTGACTTCCCCATAAACATTTTTGGGGAATATTATCAGTACTTAAGTAGTAGAATGAAAAACTGTTATTCCATCAAAATACATGTATCAGGATATTCAAATAGCCATTTACATCTTTTTTTTTTATCAAAGTAAGGCCAGCATAATTTATTTGTGTGTAATGAGATCTTTATCTATAGTTAAGTATGATAAATGAAGGATATATGGTTACAATTTACCATATCATGTCAGCCATTAATTTTCAAAGATTTAAGATTAAAATAAGTTACCTTTCATACAACATACCTGAACCTTCTATGTCTCTTCTTATATATTCGTCTGGATTATCTTCAAATAATTCTTCATCTGCATCTATTAATAATAGGAATGAGAAAATAAGTAATTTAGTTATGAAATGTTAAATGCCCCCTTAAAACACTTTAAGCTGGGAATACAACATTTCAAAACCTTTAAACCTTACATACCAACTGAGTATTCAATACAGCAATCGTGTAAAAATTTAACCTAAATACAAATGTTTACATATATGGTTATGCTGATAAATACTCAATGCTACAAAATGAGTACATAAGTTTTCATGTCACTGCCATTTGAAGTTTCAGCATATTGTTTAACAGGCATGTGCCATTTTGTAATTTTGAAATACAACAGCTTTTTCACTCTTTTATGTACGTACTGAGCTAACTTTTGGTCAAAAGGCTTCATAATTAAGATGTATAATGATGAAATTTTTTTTGCATTATTGGTAGTTTCCATAAAACTGTCGTTTATATACATTGATTCATCTGGATGAAAGGAAATTCATGTCATGCAGAGTTTCATTCAAGCTCTCTTCTAATACACACGATCTGCCTAAGACATATCCACTTACCTCTGAACTGCATGTTCGGGACTATGACTTTTTCACAGATACTGGCCAATGTACTGGGATCCTCAAACAGACTTTTATATGATGGTCTTTCTGCTACAGAGGCTAAAAACTGAATGGCATTACTTACTAACTGTAACAGAAATATAATGTTTTTTGTTTTAATGTGAAAATCTGGATAGCATTACTAACAAACTACGGAAAATTTATTACACATATCTGAGAGAACAAATAATTTGTCACCATTCCAAACAATAGATAGAACTATGTGCTATCTAAAATGTCACACAAAACCATTTGAACTACATTTCTACTTTAAAGTGACTTTAAAATTCAACACTGAAACTACAGGAAATCAGATGTACTGTACATCAATGAATGGACGTACACTTTCTTTTTTTTTTTTTTTAACTATAACTACATCAGCAAACAGTCTTAAACCAAGAGACTGGTACATACCATATCATATTTAATTTCCTGTCCAGTAGAAACTAAGAGATTCCAGATGGCTGTGACAAAGCTCGGTAACTGAGGTGAGAATTCTTCGTCATATTTCTGAGCATACAATGCAACATTATCACAGATCTGAGACTTGACTTCTTCTAATAAACCTGCTTCTTCTTCATCCTGCATAAAAGAAAATTGATTGGTTGTTTAACACGGCGACATAATAGGAAAGTAATTTTTCTACTTAGTAATTCATCTGAAATACATGTACTAATAAAACATTTCAAAGCGATGTGCAACTGTTTAAAAATTCCGTTCTAAAAACCTGTTCCATTCAACAACAAAAAAAAAGATGTTCTTAGTTTTTGTGAAAATGAATGCTTTTTCAAAAATACATTTCAATTATCAAAAATACACGATAAAAAAAAAAAATATTTGTGAATATTTAAAGATATAATAAAGTTCAATGTAATAACCTTTTATGAACTCTTAATATAACTTACTTGTGTTTTAAGAAGCTTATTATCTGCAGTCAACAAGGTAAGAAAATGGTTCATCCATATCCCCATATTATCTTCAAAGTACTCAGGTAAGTCCTGCAAAACAACAATAATTATGCCTTGTTTGATGTAACCTGGAAACTTTCTTATGAGTACTTTATACTTTTTTGTTCACAAGACTACTGAAGCTAATATTTAAAGTAGTTCAGTTACATGTTCCATACTGGGAAGCAGATTCATACCTCCCTGTCAAATTAACATATCAAACACAAACGTGCTGACAGATTTCACTTGCTTACAAAAGAGGTGCTTATCCCTCACGACTTGTGTCAAGTATTCCAGCGGTGAGTCGTCAGTATGAAACAAGAACATAATGGGAAACTTCCAGTTATTACACACCTTTTTTATATGACTGAAGAACTCATGGTTATATGAATAAGCAATGACTGGTCAATTTCCCTATTCAGCTTTTTCACTATTTCGTGTAGGTACTTAGCTAATTTTTGGTGAAAAGGTTAGTTCAGCTCTAGTCTGCATTTTATTATAGTTTACAAACTTCTGATGAAATATAAGTTATAAAATTGTTTTTTGTGTTATTGATGGGGCCGGGTTCCCGATTTAAATAATTTGACAAAAACTGTGCACATTAAATAATGATCGTTTCTGTTAAGAAGCTTCTTTCTAGCACAGATTGTTCAATTTCAGAAAGGACTGCTATTTTCTTTGGCTCTGCAGGTACCTGTAAATCCATAGTGCGTATTTTCAACCTTAAATACATGAAAAATACGGACAATCCCTACATGTAACCAGCTCTGTAATAACAATACAAAATACAACTTGAAGTTAATCTAAATCTAGTTTCAATTCTTACCTGAAAATTTAAACTATAAAATATTTTACAGATAAGTACTATAGAACTAAAGATAACTTTGAGAGCAACAGGGTCCTCTGCATGTGTCTTTGCAAGTTCCATTGTAGCCTGCAAAGAAAGAATGATAATTACAAATGATGCATAATAAATTTTTGACTTTTTGCTTTATTAGGATTTGACTCCACTTTCAGCCATTGCCTGGAATCTAGTTAACTGGTGGAGGAAGCTGGAGTACAGGGTGAGAACCATCGATCCAGGGCAGGAAAACCAGCAATCCTTATCAATTAAGATCAGAGTCAAACACACCTCACCATGAGCTGGTATTCAAACTTATGAACTCAGTTTTGACAGGATAGTGATCATTAATAATTACTAAAACTACAGTAAGGTCAGTGTGACACTGATTTTCCACACTCAATGGATACCACTTAAAATTCCTTAGGTTTCCTTCTCCACTAAAAATTGGTGGTATCCACCAACTCAAATCCATGCAAACCATTAAACAATTGATTTTTCTTTCTACTCAAAATCCTTCAATTTTTAGTGGAAACCTGTGGAAAGGATTAACCCACTGAACCACATTATATGATGCTAATAAAAATATGTATGTTTTCTGAAAAACCAGTGTATTTATCATGTATATTGTATGAAATTATACAAAAATATTTCACTTTTAATTTGTCTTCTTCCCAAACATACTGATTGTTCTGTACCTAGACCACATTGTCCCCAGTTACACTAACAGGGTACCACTTGTGCATATAATGACAAATATTTCAATGTTTACCTTTCAGATTTTCCAGTTACTTTACTTTCATCTAAAAAACTAATCAATATTTTCAAAAATGCAGATGTTTAAAAGAAATAAGTAAAGTCAAGAAATACCAAATGGATATTCTAAGGAGGGAAAAATCGAAACAACTGACAAACACCAGAGAACAACGAAGACAAGACCAAAACAATACACGCATTACAATTAAAAAACTAAAAACATATGAACAACATGGATCCCACCAAAAAAAACGGGGGTAGACTCAGGTGCTCTGCTGCCCATGTCAAATCTGGTATGAGGAAGGGATAACATCAATGGAACAGGTCCATTTTCATTTGGAAAATTGTTTTTTCATACCTTTGAACCAAGTCATGATGACGTTCATAAAACTAATAAGGATGACTCCAACTCTGGAGCGACTTTTCTGTCAGGAGCCGGCCTCTGTCCAGGAAGTTAATGTATATGTCACAAGCTCTGGAATAACGTATGAGTTGTGAAATATATACTCCATACACCGGCGCTTCTGGAATATTGCCACTCAAAAATGGAAAGTTGACGATTGGAAAGTCAAAGTCAAGTCATCCGGTTTGTTGTAAAGTTTTGTATTCAACCTGGCTCTGCTGTCAATTTCGAGGTGAAGGTCAAGATAAGATGAAGTGTTTGTGGTATCCTTAATTTCGAGCTCATTGGAATAGATGGGATGTAAGAAATTCCCAAAACGGGACTTAAAATAACTTACATTAAATAGTTCTGTAAAAGGCTGTGCAAAATTTTCCAAAACAAACTTAATTTCTGCCCATAACTGCTGAGATTTAAATTCATGTCGGTATCTGAAAATAATATGGTTAAACATAGAGCAGCAGTAGATAAAATATTCTATGAGAATAGTGCAAACAGCTGTTTTTGCTTATCTCAAGAGACTCACTTATGATTTTTATGTTCTTTCCAACATTTTCATTTGCCACCTGATGGAAATTGTTGAATTATTCAAAATTGAGGCAAACTTGAAAATTTAAACCACCTTTAGCATTTCAAACTTTTCAGCCCCCTCACTACAATTTCTGTCCTTTAAAACTGGCCAAACAACCAAAATTCTACTGTATGATATCTTTAAAAATGCAAATATTTCACAATAACATTTTAAAATCTGACCTTTTAAATAAAGAATGAGCTGTTATCAATATTCCATTGATGACATGAAAGTCGCCTGTCTGGAACTTCTGTACCATTTCATGCAACAGGTCTTGCCACTTGTCTGGAAAATCTTCTCGTCCAATTATACTTATAGCATCGCTTAACTTAAAAAACAATACTGTACTCACTAACATAGACATAATTAAAAATAAGTAATTACCATACATAAGGCATTTCAATATCAATACATTAATGACAAATTTCAACTGTAGAATTCAGAAGTGCAATGAATGTTTCTATGCAATTTTATTAAGTATAATCTGGGCATCATAAAGTAATGTTATTACATGCATTTACTTGCGGTGCTGGTATATAAAATTTCATGTAGTCTCTGAGTGGGAGGTGGGGGGGGGGGGGGGTGTGGTGTCGGGCAGTACTTTCTAATTCCCAAGAAAAACATTTATTTAACCCCAATCCCCCAAAAATATTATACCAACAGCCAATGCATTTAAAATTTCAGCAACTGAGGACTAAATTATTTCCACACCCCGACGGAATTTTATTTTCCAATAGGCCCACCACCAATGGTAACAAAATCAAACTGATCCCCAGGACCAACAGAATATTCCTCTGGGATGTAGATTTAAATGGAACAGTAGAGATAAGTACCTGTTTCTGTATCTGATCAGGACTTTTTAACATTAATCCAACTATCTGTTGTTTTATCATAGTTCTGTCATTGGCATGGATTTTATCTCCCCCATCTTCTGTCTGCAAATAAATTATAAAAAAGATAAAATGACAAGATTCTGTTATCTTGATTTCTGTTTGTTAGATTTAAAATGATTATGAAATTTTTTCTGGTTCCAAAACATCAAATTAATACTGACATTTTGTGGACAAATATCAGTTGTGTTTTCCGATAAAATAAACTTAAAACTAGAAAATGTGTCTATAAGACAGGGAAGCCCCGCCCTAAAAACAATATAGAATTCTGAAAATCGAACCTAAACGCAAAACTTAACCAAAGTCACTGAAGTATGAAATGTAGGTCTTAGCAACCCAAGTGTTACTGAACTGCTTTGTACTATACAAGAGGACTGTAGCAGTAAAATATCATTGATATATTACTATAGGTTTTTGAGAAATGAACCTAAATGCAAAACGTAACCAGTCACTGAAGCATGAAATATAGGTCATAGCAACCCAAGTGTTGCTGAACTGCGTTGTACTATACAAGAGGACTGTAGTGGTGAAATATCATTGATATATTACTAAAGGTTTTCTGAGAAATGAACCTAAATGCAAAACTTAACCAAAGTCACTGAAGCATGAAATGTAGGTCATAGCGACCCAAGTGTTGCTGAATTGCATTTACTATACAAGAGGACTGTAGTGGTGAAATATCATTGATATATTACTATAGGTTTTTGAGAAAAAAACCTAAATGCAAAACCTAACCAAAGTCACTGAAGCATGAAATGTAGGTCATAGCGACCCAAGTGTTGCTGAACTGTGTTGTACTATACAAGAGGACTGTAGTGGTGAAATATCATTGATATATTTCTATAGGATTCTGAGAAATGGAGCTAAACGCAAAACTTAACTGAATCGGGATGTACGTACAAGGGTAAGTCTACATTCCCCAGCCTCATTCGTGGCGGGGCATGATATTATTTCTCGAGAAATAATTTTTTTTTACATTTTTAGACCTCGCCAACATCTCATGCATCATATATTTTCTTTAAACCAACCAATATCTATATTTTATGACAAAATAAAAGAGCAATTATCAGGGTTCTCGCTAAGGCGCGTACATGCGTCCTGGATGCATCATCCTTCAAACTCATGCGTCCCTGGGACGCATGTAGATCTAATCAGCTGCATCTGAAGACCGTTATTTTCATTAAAAATCTCGAGCCACCATTTTTTTGTTTTCTTGGAGATCAAAGGGGGGAAGGGAAAGAAACGACAAAAAGTAAGTTAAAAAATGGCGGCAATTGGAATTCTCATGATTTTTCATTGGCCACAGTGTTTATTACAACTGGTAACAATATGTAGACCTCATTTAAAAATAAATTTAGCGGATTTTGACTTATCTATGCACAAATGGAAATTTTGTCAATATTGATTATTAAGGTGTTCAAACAATGTCAATTGGAGGATTTTACGAGTATATTTGAGAAAAAATAATAGTAAAGATTATAGATAAATAAATATCACAAAATAAAATGGCAATAATAAATAAGTTGTGTCAAAAGGTGCAAAGATTTTTGCTCATATCTGTAACAGAAATTTTCTTCCAAGTTTGGAGCACCACTGCATAAGTCCAATTTTTTTTTTTTTTTTTTTAAATTTCAAATTATATTTGTCAGTATGTTAAGGAAGCACATGATTTTAATTAAACTTTAACAATAGTACAATAGGCCTACCATGGTCAAAATCATGCAGGAGTGTTTGTTAAGAAAGTGGCGATGAGTCCTGGGACTCATCAAAATCAGCTGGGACTCACCATTCTGAAAAATGATGAGTCCCAGGACTCATCATGAAAAATTCTTAGTGGGAACCCTGAATTATGTAGAAACATTATATACTACATATTACTATTTTACACAACATTTTGTGTCAGTATACTCACAACTCTCCAACATCTTTTTGTGTAGTTTTTAAATGTTACAGCAGAGCTGATGCGGAGATGGATGGGTATATCACCTTTATCCAACAGATGAAGTAACAACAAAGGGTAATTCTGGTTTCCTTCAACTGATTCTAAAAATTTCTCAGCTGAAAAATAAAATTAGTTACATTTAAATTCCATAGTATCCTTTTCTGTATTTCAACAAATATAACACTGCATATTGATGCGTGGAAAGAAAGACAATTCTCTCTGTTAACAGATTTCCTACCTCTTCACTGAAATCAAGTTCAAACTGATCTCATTATGAAAAAGTATAAAATAGCCTGACAACTAAATCATTTTGTCTTACTCAGTACCATTACTTTCATTTTTAAAAGTGTCTTAACCTTTAACAGGCATATATGTTTTTTATTGCAAATGTTGACTTAAATTTTTAAAAAGCTGTCTGAGTGACAGCAAACCTGATTTTCCCTCAACACCGTTTGGAGCTGTCTGCCCACCCACCATACTCTCAGACTAACATTAGCCACACCAATGTTCTGTGGATTTCGCTGCTCCTGTTTTCGCACTTCGTAAATTTTAAGAAAATTTTTTTTGCAGCTTAATTTGGCAAAAATGTGCCCCAAATTCTTCGTTTTTCAAGACATTAAAAACAGTGTTTGACTGCTCCTACAATTCAGTAAAATAAAGGGATCTTTTCCATTTTTTGCAATATTTTTGTTAAAAAAATTCACGTAACTTTGATTTTTGCCTTAAAAAACTAGGCCTCAATTAAAAAATATTAAAATTAAAATTTTGCCCCTCACCTACTTTTGCCATAAAAAATCCAAAAAATGAAAAATCAATTTGGTATGGCCTAACTGGATATTTTCTGTAAGAAAAACTGATGACTGGTTCAATGAAAAAGTAATTATATAAGTATGCAAACTATTAAGTTACAAGTAGACCTAAAATTCTTACATTTCAGGATCAATGGTTTTACCTGCACGCCTGACAGCAGCATCAGGTGATAAAGTCTGTTCTAAATACCCTGCTAACGTCTGTAAATTAGTATCTGTAACTTCCATTCTCTGTTAAAATACAAGTAATCTGCTTGAAATATTGACAGTGTGCCCTCATCCAACCTGGAGTTTTTAATTTTCAACTCCATATCTACATTTATATTTGGCAGAGATAGTAGTGAAATGCAGCATAATTCCAATTTACAAGAAATTTCTTGTAGATCAAGATGGAACACAACATCCAAGATTAATAGCTTGTTTACAAGAACATAGGAAAATTCAGCTCGTCTATTGAGATAATTCGGACAGGGTTTGAAAAACTATGTTAATTAATACTTGGACAATTAGGTTGGGTTTTTTATATAATATGCTGGCAAATATTTATTTCTTTGAGCAATTATTGAGCAAATATATTATCAATTTTAACATCTAAACGATAACCGAAATTGTCTTCATTAACAGTATGAATTTCTGCATAGAATTGTCTTCATAGTCGGTCCAAATTGTCTTTTTAGTCGGTCCGAATTTTCTTACATACAAGATGTCCATAGATTTACCACAAACAAAATTTTATTGAAAAACGCTGTTTAAATAAACTGTTGTTCCAACAGTTGTACTGCTGCAGTATTTTGATACCTAAAAGACTTTTAAATCTTATGTATTCTACCCAAAAACCTTTCATGCATTAGTCATTTGATTGTACCATCATTGGCATCAGGCTAAACTAAAAAGTAACTCTTTACAAGGGAGGGTGGGGGCATCCGCATAAACAAACAAACAAAGTATTCAACTAGTTGAAGATGGTCGAAAATTGAAAAAAGAAAAAGAGATTCATGCATTACAAAAAAAAAATCTCATATAAATTGTTTTGATAAAGAGAGATAGTATACGCAGTTGCCTTCCTATCGACATATACTGCGGCTGCTTTTCTTTCCGATTATAAAAACAAAAGTGCAATATAGACTGTCGTTAAATTACAGTTCTCTAATTAACTTATTAAACCACAAAAGAAAATAGAATCGTGGTCAGTCTTCCTCACGTTTTTCGAAATGGCGCTTATTTTACTGTTCCGCCAGATGGCGCTTGTTAAGGATAACACCCGAGACTGTCCGAATACACCTACCAAAAACCCTTCAACAATACTTTAACAAAACGCACAACCAAGAACCATTTCTCAATTTTTTATTATTTTAAAAACAAAAATACAAATTGAAACATAAGCTTTGGGGAGCTCTTGAAATCGACTAAACATACAAATTATCATAAATGACAAATAAAAAACATTTTAAAAACAGATCAGTATTAAAAATAAACAACAAAATGGATAACGGGAAAGGTCAAAAATGACATACCAATCAATCAAAGCAACCCAAATGACAGAACTCCGGACAAAAAATAAAATAAGAGAGTACAAACCACAAATATGAACACAACAGAGAGTCAGAATAGTCTGACTTGGTACATGTACAGACACTGAACGGTGGTGGGGTTAAACCTGGGGGTTAAACCGGTTCAAGTGATGGGTACCCCCCTAATCTATCCTGACACTCTGAAAACACACTATAAAAACCAATAAAGTATGATTACCAACAAGGTGACCGCATGCTAGAACAGCAAAATTAGAGTGAACGGTACAGAATTTAGATAGGAGATGTTGGTATCACTTTAAAAGTCACTTTAAACGTAACGTCAATATATAACGTTCTGAGGTAAAAATGCGCTAGATTTACGCATAAATTATTTTTTCCGCTAACACCCAGATGCAAAAAACCAATAAAATTAGTTAGACCTGCTGGCAAAATAGTGGCACGATGTTCCATACCAAGTTATTTGTGAATTTTTAAACTGATTTAGTGTTATATACTTGTTGTCTCCATAAAATCATTGAGGAGCTCGTTTCATAGCGTTTCATAGCTGGCTACTAGCATATCTAAATGATTCTAAGCCATACTTAATTGTACCTTGTAGTTATAACAGTTTATTTTTCTGCAGTATTTAGATACATAAAAGAATAGTTTTGTTTTCTAATATTAATTAAAATATAAAATTAAAGAATATGGGACATTTTTGACACAATTTTTAAAACTTCTATTGGTATTGTATTTAGCCTTCTAACTTTCAAACACGGTGATCTTTTTTGCTTTCTCCTCCACACAACAATGCCAAACTAACGGACAGCAATTTTAAAAAATTGGACATAATACTGGAATGATAAATAGTTATCAATTTTATCAGGTATATAATGCCCAATTCATTTTAGCACATTTAACCTTCTAAATATATTATAATGTGTTCATTAAAATTTAATTGAAACTATATTGTAACTTCTAAAAGCTTATTTTCTTCATCATATTGATTATTTACTTTATGTAAATTTCTCAACTTTTAATGCATTTTCATTGGTTTACAAGAATGGTATTTTACTCGATCACCCACTGGAAACGAAACAGCGGGTGACATTTTTTATACTGTCACTCGCTCATAAAATCCAAGACATTCAGTATAATCAAATAAATAATAAATTTCTACGTGGGTGACGGAGTATATTGTAACCCCTCTGAAAACATTGTCAACCTCGGCTTCGCCTTGGTTGACAATGTTTTCTGGAGGTTACAATATGTTCCGTCACCCTCTTAGAAATGTGTTATTTATATATTGTTTCCCTCAAAATCAAACACAAATTGTTTTCCATTTTTTACCCAATGCCACAACCTAAATTTTTTCAGGGTTTGCTTTCAATGGATTTATACTAAAACACCTAATAATTAGTTGCATAATTTCATCTTCTGAAATTTTTATAACATGTTCAATATTATAATCCGCATAAAATAAAGTAAATTATCATCATCACAATTTTATAAGTTACTATGTTTATAAAATTAAATATGTCGTTTAGAAAAAAATATTAAAGAGATTTACATTGGCCAAGTATATAGATTTTTAGTATTTCCTGCCAATCACTGCTATAAGGTCACAATTTAACGCTTTGTTTTCTATTTTTTTAGATAATGTTCAATTAATTTTGTTATAAGAACCTTACTTATAATTGTAATGATTGATTTTTGCAAACTTGAATCTTAAGTAGTCATCATTAAGTAATGAATAAATTAACTGTCGCAAAAAGGTCGATTATGAACACAAACAAAAAAGTAAAATAACATAGAAAAAATTGCTTTCACGTTGCCTTTTTATAAAATATGCTCTAAAGACCGTTTATTGCGGCATATCAGTGAAAATTAAGAAATCGCGATTGGTTAAATAGCAAGTCACAATATATTTTATATTTCGCGATAATGATTTTTTCTGGTATTGACTCCCTACATTGGATATTGGATAAGTCATTTTCTTTTTTAAAGCGCAATGCGGGCTCTGACGAGTATTTACAGAGCTAATTAAGAGTGACAAAAAATCAGGTGGTACTAGAATAGAAAATGGAAACGGGGAATGTGTCAAAGAGACAACAACCCGACCAAAGAGCAGAAAACACCTCAAGGCTACCAATGGGTCTTCAACGCAGCGAGAAAATCCCACCCCCGGAGGCGAGTTTCAGCCGGCCCCTAAACAATAATATATACTAGTTCAGCAAAATGGACGGCACACTAAACTCTGAAACATAAAAATGAACCAAAATTTTAAAAAACACACACAAGACTAACAAAGGCTAGAGGTTCCTGACTTGGGACAGGCGCAAAAATATTTTGTGAGATCTTAACCCCCCCCCCTAATACCTCTAGCCAATGTGGAATAAACAAACACACAACTATACACACAGTAAAACTCAGTTCAAAAGATGTCCGAGTCCGATGTTAAAAAAGGTAACAGAAGAAACTAAGCAAAATGACAAAATGCCCTAAACACCATTAACTGTGTATATGTTTCCCATACCTACAAATTATAATGGACAAAAATTATATACTTTCGATTCTTCCAATAAATTTATGCTGTTTATACATATAGTAATTCTGCCACAAGATACAAGCACAAAAACTGTCACAAAACGTACAAACACTTAAAATCATTTTCTTTCAAAGTATAACCGAACTCTTGCAAAAACACTGGAAATTTTATCAACACAAATTTTAATAAAACCAATGTGAAATATACTGTCAATAGCAAAGACATTTCGTCTAAATTTATACATTTGTACTACTGAAAAATACACTTATTTTCTTTACTACTGACTTTTTAAAATCTGTTTTGATAAAACGACAAGTTTAATTGTCTTCACAATAAAACGAATACATGCCTAAAGTAAGAATATGACTATTATGGGTTTATTGTTAGGGAAAAAGCCCGCATCTATAAACTATATGCAACAATTGTATAACAAAATTGAAACTATTTATGCAAAGAAGTTTGAGTGAATCACAGCTTGTCACAAGAAGGTGAATGTGATATGAAGTTTGTTTCTGTAATGAAAGTGAGAAAAATGATAAAATCATACTACAAATTTACACACAGTTTGGCAATATTTGAGAACTAAAGAATTCTTAAAATCATAAAATCAAGGAAAGTTCAAATCACAAGAAAATGTAACACACGAACGAAGAGCCAGAAAAGAGGATCGAGACATTTCTCCTGCAAACCTGTGGATAAATTTTAGTAGTTATTTTCGACCAAAAAAAAAAAAAAAAAAAAATACAATTTTGTAGTTCTTTCAATTATTTTTTTCTTATCACTTTGAGTTTGATCAAAATTTTAGCTACTTTGACAAGTGTATTGTCATAATGGTCAACAATAATTTTACCTCCCGTGAAAATCCTTCATAACAAATTTACCACACAAATATATTTTGAGCAGGAGATTATCAAATAGAAAATTATTTATTAAATACCTTATAAACAATTAGAATTTCGTTGAACCCATAATTTGTTTGAACTGTAATACAGGAATAAATGGAAATTAAAATGTCCATTTTATGACTAATCTTGGTAAATAGCTTCCGTGGAATGCTAACACTTCCCTTAAAAGTCGCATCTGGTTTGTTTATTTAAGATATCTAATGGACTGATGTTAATACAGAAATTTATAAATAATTTAGTCTTGTATATAAAATATGACAAGTTGTAGATGTAAGCTGAAATATATTATTTAACGTCGAAATACTAACGATTTCAGAGGAACGGGTTTGTGCAAAGAGAATGATAGAATCTTGAGCATTTCTATATTATCACGAGACCGCTTTGATCGTGCGGGTAGATGCGTGAACCCTAACAAGAATTTAAAATGCAGCGTAAAATAGTTGAGATTGTATTATAAAGGGAGAGCATCACTATCTTGCTTACTACCTGTTGGCAATTGACGATTGTTTTATAAAAACTTTTCAACCTGAATTATTTTGATTTGAGAAATATGATTCCGACAGTTAAGCTTTAACAAAATTGAATTAAATAAAAGATTTGCAAGCTTACTTGAAAAAGATCTTTATGAATTTAAATCAATATGTTAATATGACTAAGAAATAACTAAATCATACTGATCATTTTTACTTTAAAAATGCAGAAAGATGAATTATATCATAATGTGTACTTATTGTTTTGATAGCATGTTAAAATTTCATGCTATCCATAAAGAAAAACATTCCTTGACTAAACCGTTTGAAAATATCTTGGAAGTTTATTTATTTAAATTCATATTTATATTTTATGATGTGTTAATGTTTCTCCTATAGCTCTTAGTTTTAGATTGTAATATTACCTTTATAATGTGAGAGATAGAGAGGAGGAGGGTTTTAAAATCAGATTGCGTTTCCTATAGGATGAAAAATGAGAAACATTTTAACAAATTTTAAATAAGTTTTGATGTTATTTTTGTTTTTGTGATGATTTAGTGATTTAATATGATTTGTTACATAACAGCCAACCTGTTTTATGCACTTCACAACAAATTGCCGTTTTCTCCAATATCAAAATTTCACTACTAATATACATGGAAACAGTATCTTCGAATACAGTTAGTTTTTGGATTTCATGATACAAATTATTGTGCAGATGATTTCCACATTTCGTCGTTGTATGAGCAATCAGTTGCGCTCAAGCCCCACCCCACCCAAAAATGTTATGCACAAGTTAGATACTCCAGTTTTCACAAAAATTGATAATGATCAAATGTTCGATGATTACCTTATCAATAAATACAAGGTATTTTGAGTATATAAACACTTGACAAATAAGTAGGAGTAATGTGACATATATAATTTACTTTCATACAGAGGTAACTATGTCCCCAATAACATTATCTCCAAACAGCAAATGTCAAAAGGGCGAGGCCATATTTACATGTCAACAAAAAGGTACTGATATACATGCACACTTTTACTTTCCGTTGGTACCACAAAAATGTAGTATAATATTGAAATAAATAATAATATTTTTTCATCATTTATTATAAGTATGACGAGAGGCATAATACGTAAAAAGGAAAAAATTAGAAAAATGCTGATAATGGCACGCAAATTACGCTTCTCAATCCTATATTAGTTCATTCGTTAACGTAACTGATAAACATTTTCAATAACTTTGTGTAGACTAAACTTATTTATTAAACCCTTTCGAAGACGTCTGTCTGTCGTCCGTCTGTAACACCTGCAACCTAAAGTCCCTTTTAATTTTGTACTTTCTATTTAGTATTGTCATACACTGATTGTAGATGCGTAAACAAGGTTTTAGAAATTGGACACCTCTTTCATTTTTCTTTTTATGCATTTAAGTTCCGGACAGTATTGTCACACACTCTTTGTAGATGTGCATTAATGTTTTAAAATTTTGATTTTTAAACATTGGAGTACCAAGTTACCATGACGAAGACATTTTCTGAAAAAACCAGACTGACTGTAGATTTGATTAAATTTCATATTCAAAATAAATTCTTTGATACCAATCTTGATGCACAAGATGAAAACATGATTGTAAAAGTACTACAACATTTGAACACAATTGATGCAACATGTGGAGAGTGTGGAGATAGTTATTGTTTCTGATATACTCCATCCAGTTGGATAATCAGTTACCAAATTTTACCATGACTTTCGACAAAGAGGATTCTCTTTATCAGGGGTAAGTTCATGTCATCACTTAGGAAATTTTACGGTCGTCATCACGAATTACTTAACCGTTACGGTGTTCCAATATCTAAGATGATGTTGGACCTGTTCCCACTGTCGTAACATTTGATTTTCCTCCACCGATTTGTGACTACCACTGGATTGACTTCACTACGGGTGTCGTATACGGAGCAGCAACTGCTTACCCTTCCGGAGCGTCTGAGTTCACTCCTGGCTTTAATAGTAGTTCGTGTTGTTCATTGTTTTTTTTTAGTTTTCAGTGTTTATTCTTTTGCTTGTTGTTGTTCATTTGACTTCTCGGGTTTGTCTGTCTAATGGATTGCGTTTTTTAGTTTGCTCCTTAGGTATAATTTTCCTCTTTAATAACATTAACAAATTCAGAGATTTCCTGAAATTGTATAAGATACCATGATCAGCATTCTTAAGTTTTTTCCTTTTGAATAACTCCGCGAAAATAGTAATAAACGTAAAAACAAGACCTGACCTTTATTCTGTCACTAGGAAAAACATGTCCAAAGCTCAAAAAGACCAAGTTGTCACACGATTTTGAAGTTTGAAAACCCAGTTTGAACTGTGTCAAGGTAAAAATGTTGTCATAATTCCTCCAAGTCTGATAGACAACATTGTATCACAGAAGAAAATATAACCATCGTCCTTTTTAAATAAATCATATGTAGTCTGCTTCCGTTTTTGGTTTTCTATAACTTTCTTCCTTCAAGGGATAAATTGATGTGTATATTGTGACTTGTCGCGCCTTAGGGGTTTTAAACAAGGAGGTCATGTAAAAATTTCAAGACAGGAACACAAATAAACGGACATATTAAAAGGAGACAAGGAAAACACTTAAAACTACTAAAGAAAAAGGGGAATAAATATTATGTTTCCTACAAAAACTTCGAGTGACATCATGTGCTCCGAAATGGTAAGCACAATCTGCTCCAATAGCACAGCATTTGGTCCTTGACAAATCGATAAAGCAATGAAAACCGTTGACGCAGTACTGTCCTACCAGTTTTTGAACAACACGATTTTATTCATGTCCATGACGTTTAAGTTTGTCCTCTATTCTAGTTAATTTACTAGTATGTATAAAGAAAATTTAGGAATTTCATACGTTCAAAATGTTTTTAAACATTAATTTCGCAACAGTTCTTCTTTGAAACCGATCTCTATTCCTGACTAAAATGGCACAAAGAATCCACTCTGAAAATATACACATACTGAGACTATGGTGTTTAAAACCAAAGAATGTTTGTCTCTCATTGTCCTATATATACCAGTTTAAAAATAAACAATTACTTTATCTAATGAAATCTACCGAATTTTAAGATAACAACAATTACATTGAACATTGCAGTAAAAAGTAAACAAACTAAATTATTAATCAATGATTTTGTAGTAATACACAGGCATTGCAATAGGATGTGTACAAATCTGTGTAACATAGGTCTGATGTTTGGGACAAACTTTGTTCTAAGTAAAGCCTTATTGGTGAGATTTGTGACTTCGCCAAAACTTTATCCCTGGGAGTTTTCTATAGGTGAAAGAGGTACTGTAATCCATATCGTAGTGACTTTTAACTGTTATAAACATGCTGAATATATTGGTCTATTATTTTTTTCTTATACAGATAATATACTTTTGTAATTTCAAATAAAGTTTTCTGTCTAGAAAACTTCATATGTTTTGCTTATGTGACCATTTGATCAATTATTTGATACCAATTGCACAAGATGCACGCATTTTGTCGAATTACGAAAAACGGGTTGTGCTCAAGGCCTGAAAAAGTGGAATAATTATTTCCAAAAATATTGTTCTTCAATTTAAGATTTTCAATTCTGGTGAGGTTAAATAGAATGTAAACCTACACGACAGATGTGCATCACCAATACCAAACAGTTGTTATTTATTAAATTTCTTAATGTTTCGGTTTTAATGCTGCTGATGAGAGGTAACTCCTTGAAATGCGTCGTTTACAGCATACATGTAGTATAAAACTATATCTAATACTAGTATCTTTGGATTGTTATTTTAATAATTAAGGGGCATTTTAAAAAAAAAACTTTTTTGAAGAAATTGAAGTATATAAAGTTGCCTTGGAAGAAATTAAAGCTATTCAATGAGGAAATTTTAACTATAAAGACAAGCTTCAAATTCACTATCTTCTACAAAAGAGCTTAATTTAGGTATACTTATAGATATCAATGAACAGAATTAATCAAATATCTGGAGCTTTTCTGAATAAAATAATACGTATCAAAGTTAACGAACACGATTGGTAACATAGTTTTTCTGGCGGAGGATTTGGTAGATACATGTACTATTGTCGAATGACGAACAACATCACACATCAAAAATCAAACGCTATATCCTTAAAAAATACTGGTGTAAACATTTCAATATACATTTAAGACTCTAAATAATTGTAATGGTGTTCTCTGAATTGTAAATCTTTTAATGTTGCTAGGACCATTGAAAACATGATCTTGTTATTCTTTCAGTACCCAATCATGCATTTTGAACTTCGTTGAGGTCGAACATACCCTGTTTAAATCCTGATTCCGTTTAACTTAGTCTTGTCTGGTTAGATATAACCCTTTTATTTTCAATTTTCATAATAACTACATTTCCCGAAGCGAATAGTAACGATACAAATACTTTTCATTTATATTATTATAGATAGATTTAGTATGGCTGCAGGAATATGTGCAAGGAGTAGCTACTGACGATCCATTTCAAAATAATGGCTGCCGTAATAATGGGACGTGCATAGGTGATAAGTGCTCGTGAAATATTGGAATGTCTCAGTCAGCCTTGTCACAACAATGGAATCTGTAATAATCGTATTGTTTCATTTTCATGCACGTGTCTTGATGGATTTACCGGTTCACTATGTGAAATCAGTCTACCACAAACAACAACACAAAAGCAAATAATCTGTTCATCTTTCTGTGTAAACTGAAGCTGTATGAAAGACTTGTTTGGTGCAGTTTGTATATGTAATAATGGTTACACTGGAAATGATTATTCAGTCCAGTTGATAGAACCAAGCAATTGTTCCGAAACTTATTATTATGGACCACAAAGTCATAAAGTTTGCAAGGAATTTGATGACTGTGCTAATGGCAATTATTACTGTGATCCGAAGACCGGAATGAAAATATGTCGTTCAGGATGGTCGGCCAATAACTGAACCAATCGAGATATTCCGAATTATATAGACAAAGAATGTCCTCCGGGTTTGTCATGTAAAAATGGCGGCGAATGTTTTAAAACTCATGCTGTTGTCGAGCAGGTTTTACAGGAAAGTATAGCGAAAAAGAGCAGTTAATATGTAAAGATAAACCATGTCCCTCCGAATGCACTTGTCTCCAGCTTGTAAATGGTCATCATTGCCAATGCAATTCTACGCCAGAAACAACTCGATTAGGAACCCGCACTTTAAAAACAATAATTAAGTCAACAAAAGCAACCATTGCCAGACAACTAGATTAAGCACAATAGAGAAAAAACAACTAAAAATACCAAAAGGTCGACAACTTTCATCTTCTGCTAACACTAAAGGCACAAAGTTCAAGCTACTGGATTAGGGTTATGTTATTGTTTGCACGGAGGAAAAGGATATTTGTGTCCTTATCTCCAATTTACACCAAATACACGTTCAAAGGCCATTGCATCACCCGCTTCCACACCAATAGGAACTAAAGCCACACCAACTGATAACACTAAAGGCTCAACAACACCCACTCGAGGAGTAAGGTTGTGTATCGAGACAAAATGTTACTTGCGTGAATGGTACTGGATTAAAGTAATGTTATTGCTTGCATGGGGGAAAAGCATATTTTTGTCCTTATCTCCAATTCACATCAAATATACGACAATTACCATTGCATCACGCGATTCTACGTCAATAGAAAACTAGAACTGAAACCATATTCACTATAACAGTTGCTACTACCAAAACAACTTCGAGAAAAAATACAACCACATCCAGTATCTTAACTATAGTCTCATCCACTACTGAAACCCCAAAACTTTCAATTACCACAACAAAATCTACACCGACCACAACTACGACCACTCCCACAACTTCAACTACGCCCCAAAATACACTCATTCCCACAACACCAATTGCAAGTTCATCAACCACAACAACGACTTCAATGACTCCTAAAACTACACAGACCACAACTATAAAAACGCCCACACCGTCTGATTCAACTACAGGCACTGCAACTACATTATGTACAACCACCATTAGTACAATAATACCAATTAACACAACCTCATCGGCTACAAACATTATTAACAGTCCACCCTTCCCATCTTCAACAGTATCCAGGGAGGTAGGCCTGTGTTTTGAAACTACGTGTAACAATGACGGTACTTGTGAAAAAGCTATTGGCCCAGGTTTATGCTACTGTCTTGTTTCATCAACCAGAACAACGAATTTCCTATAACTACTCAGACCACAACTATAAAAACGCCCACACCGTGTGATTCAACTGCAGGCACTGCAACTACATCAAGTACAACCACCATTAGTACAACAATACCAAACAGCAAGTGGTCCAGTTTTATGCTACTGTCTTGTTTCAATGGCTTTCTTTTGTCCTTATATAGATACTTAAACGATACAAAATCTTAGAAACAAGAGAGGCGGAATCAACTCCACCTTTTTCCTCGTTAACGATAACAACACAAGAAACTTCGACACAAAAATCTAATAATTGCAATTTAGACACCTTCAACCAAGAAATATAAAGCTCCAACTATAAGAAGACAGACGACAACTCCGAATACCACCAAACAGTCCACAGTACCGACTACAAGCATTGTAAAATACTGTTCTAAGTACACCAAATCAATTTACAACGAAGGAAAATTAACAACCAAGCAGCTCATAATAAAACATAGGAAACTGCAATCAAAACAAAACCAAATAATTTACAATTCATACTACCGGTCTAGGCATACTTATCTTGATTAAATTGTTTGAAAATATCTTGGAAATTTTTTATTAACTTTTGATTATGTTTTATTTTATTGAAATTTTGGCATATTTACAAAAAGCACCGAATAAACCAAAAATACGGCCACAAACAAAATTCCCAATATAGTGTATCGTTATGTCTTAAACTGGCCACAATGAAGACGACCTATTTCAAAGAATCATTTAACAGTGTATTTCTATGTGTTTAACTTCACGGGGTATTACGAAAATCATGCTTGGAGAAAACACTTTAGTCACATCTGGTTTTGAACTAATCACTCTTAATTTCTTGCATTATTATTTATTTCTTGTGGTAATATGAATTCGTTCGGCTCCTTGCAGTTTCGGATTCTGTGAACATTGTATTGTTATTACACACCCTCTTTAATGTTTCATTTTCAATCAGCAGTATTGTATCAATCAAAGAACAAACGCAATACACTGGATATAATGATAATGTTCCTCTGGTGGTTCTTTGTGTTTTGGTTTATTTGTGAGATTGGATAGTCGCCTTAAATGTTAGCCAATTCAAATGAGACTACTTTAATACTGGTTTGTTCTAAGCGCTCTTCTTAGAAATATGAAAGGTGAAGTAAGATTGCAACATATTTTAAAATATTTGGATTTAACTTTTGTTTCAAGTGAAATTGGTAAGATTAAAAAGCAATTATCTGCTCGTGTCCTGCAGGAAGCAGAGACTGCTTACTCTCCAGGAGCACCTGAGTCTACTCCCGGTTTTTTGGTGGGGTCCATGTTGTTTATATGTTTTTAGTTTTTAATTGTAGTGCATGTATTGTTTTGGTCTTGTCTTCCCTGTTCTCTGGAGTTTGTCAGTTGTTTCGATTTTCGACTCCTTCGAATATCCCTTTGGTATTTCTTGACTTTATTTAGGAAACATGATTTATTATATGGATACTGGTTTGTTTTAATTGTTTTAATTGTTTTGATTTTTGTTAGTTGTGCTTATTAATTCATCACTATATCTTTAACTGGTTTTCCAATATTTTGATCTTGAGCACTGCTGATGAGTTGTCAGTCAACGAAATGGCCATACAGTGCGTCAAATTTATTTCAGTATTTTGTGATACGTTTTATTTATAAACGATAAACTATTTTATTTATTTATTTATCAAAATTTCACTACTAACATCACCACAGCCCGTTTTTTATTGATATTTTCTGTATGAATAGTCTCCACAGAATAATCTTATGCTAGGAGAAACCACTTTTCGGTCAGCTCGATTTATCAGGAATTTTATCAATAAATACCACGATTTCAAATTAAGGTAGTGTGACTATACAAACACTTGACAGATATAATGAACTTTCATACAGCGGTAACTATATCGCCAAAAACTTCATCTCCAAACATCAAATGTCATAAAGGCGAGGCCATATTAAACATGTCAACAAAAAGAGCATAGATGGACATGTACCGTTTTACTTTCATTTTTTACCACAAATATGTGGTAATGTATTGAAATAAATATTATTTTCTAATAGTTTATTTTCACTATGATTAGGGATATAATACGTAAGAGAAGATAAAAACCTTTAGATTACAGATTACATATCTCAATCCTATATAGTATTGATATTTATCAGAACTAAAAAGTAACAAGATTTTTGAAATCCTTATATTAATTCGCATGTGTTATTAAGTGCAATTGTTTGTGTCGGCATTGACATGATTCCTAGGACATTTTATTAAAACGAAAGTACAAAAGTGAAAATGTTTGAAATTCAGAATCCGAGATTCAATTATTAGAAATGTACAAATGAGGGGATATCACTGTATTTTAATGCCAGAACAAAGTTGGGAACTATTTTTTGTATGAATTCACTGATCATAATTTTGTGATTTTTGGAATCAAAAGCATATCTAGAGTGATCAGTTGATAGATAATATAGAAAAATTTTGATAGAGGAGAATATTACGCAGCTTCCTGTAACAGTATCTTTGAATTTCAATTGAGCTTAATATTTGGTCTTTTTGGATTTGAATCTGCTGAAAGACATTTTGGTTTTTTTTGTGTGGCTTTTTCAATTTTAATCATTGACCACTACTGTGCATGCTGAAATATAAACAAATAGTCCACGTAAAATTGATATCAGTATATTTATCTCTGAAAACAAAGGGTTTCAGAATATAAGCCTTACCTGAATAATTTTACCGAGGTTAAATTATATAGAGAGTCAATGCGTTTAACCTTTAGTTAAACGAGCCGAACAGCTGTCCTGAATAGGACACTGTTCAAGTTTGACAATGGAGAAGCTTCTTGCCAACTTTAATCAAGATTCACAGCTATGTACAGCCATCTCAAGAAAATGACTTACAAAAAGAAGAGGGAAATAAAAACAAAATATCCAAAGGGCACATCTCTTTGACTTTCCTATATAAAAACGAATAAAAAGAAATGAACTGTCAACTTTACAGCAAATCGAGTTTCCTTCCCTTTGTCACTATAAACGTATTCAAATTTGAAAACGATTCGTTGAAACTCCTCAAGATCCCATTTTTCATTTAATCAAGGAGCATAACTCAAGAATAAAAGTCCTACCCCAGCCTATATTTTTACAATAAAATGTTAAAATTATAAAACGATCTGCTGAAAGTTTTGCAAGTTACACAACGGAAACCACTCAAATTCCCTTTTCTCTCAAGCATGTTTGACAATGATGATCTTCAAAATCAAACTTGACTTGTATTCAATCACAAGAAACAACGAGAGAGTTTCAGCTCATAAACCATCCAAAGCCAAGTTTTGGATAACTCTAACGACAGTATAGTAATAATCAAACCCGGCCTTTATTCTGTCAATAAAAACAACGTATAAAAAGCTGAATAAGATCTGTTGAATAATTCTTAAGTTGTCGAACAATTTTTCCTTTGGAAAATCCGGTTTAAATTGTGTCGGGGGTAAAAATGCTCTTATACTTTATCCAAGTCTAATGGATACCATTGTATCACAGAAGAAAACATAATCACTTTCCCTTTTTTAGATATCCACCCGAGTATGCTTCCATCTTGGTTTTTCTAAATGTTCTTCCTTCAGAGATAAATTAATGTATATTTTTAGTGCGTGAATTTTTTAAACAAGGGAATGTAATGAATATTTCATGACAGTAACACAAATAAACACCATCAATAAAATACCATAGCAATCAGACTAAAAAGAGAATCTATGGATCTGGAGAAAAGGAAATACTTAACTGGGAGAGAACAAACTGAACATGTAATATATTACCAGAAGTTCTAAGAGTGACTTCAGGGGTAGTCCTGCTTCGATAGCAGCGCTATTGTCCTTGACAACTCGATTCAAATGGAAACATGTACAACTGCTTGTAACATTTCAAACAAAATCAATACTGTTCTGTATTTTTGAACATTAAAAGAGTTTTCAGAGAAATAGTACTTTGTTGAAATTTTTAATTCTGTCTTCTTATTTTACGAAATTTATTAGTCCAAAATGATATAAATCGGCATTTAGCTAAATAAATTTAAAACTAATATCTCTACTCCTGATTTAAAATGGCACAATCAGGCAAACTGAAAATATATACTGAAATATTTAAATCTTAAATATTTTTTTTTTATCTACAACGATCTTTCTTCGAATGCCTTATATATACCAGTTTAAAAATAAACAATTCCTTTATCTAATGAATATTTAAGTAAGGAATCTACCCAATTTTAAGATAACAACAATTACATTGAACATTGCAGTTAAAAGTAAACAAACCAAATTATTAATCAATGATTTTGTAATAATACCCAGGCATTGCTATAGGATGTATACAAATCTGTGTAACACAGGTCTGATGTTTGAGACAAACTTTGTTCCATGTAAAGCCTTGTTGACGCGATTTGCGGACGTAACTCTGATAAACACCATAACTTCATCCCTGGGCGTTTTCTACAGGTGAAAGAGATACCCTAATCCATATCAAAATTATACATCTATGAATAATAAGGAGTGGAATTATATTTAAAATGTGTCACTAATAATATTTAGAACCACAAGCTGTAGTGATACGGGTGTTTTAGTTTTGTTTATCATTTTGGTGATTTAATTCATTATTAACATGCTGAGGATATGTGTCTGTTATTTTTTTCTAATACAGGTATGAAATACTTGTAGAATTCCGTTGTAAATACTTACTGACTTATAATAGTAATAATTAGGAATAATTATTGAAATTCATTTGGTCAGTACCAGGTTTTGAAAGAAAAAGTCCTATATTTCAAAAAACATTTTAGAATTAGACCTTGAGACGTAAATTAACATACGTAAAGGAATATTTTGGAGCGAAAGAGTTCATGATATATTAGTTTTTAAAGCAAAATTTAAATTAATTCGTTCAGTTTTTAATAATATATATTAGATTAAATTTTGGGTGCAATTTTCAAACAAGAGACTTGTATTCAAGTATCAATATATTTTTCACAAAATATAATATTATACATGTATGTGCATTGATATTACATAGTCAAAAAAAAAAAGAAACTACATGTACAGTCTATATCCAAAAGTTCAAGAAACCACAAAGATTTCAAAACTTGTCATATCTTAATGAAAACTCTCAAATTGTACAAAAATCTTGAAATCTACACCCTAAAATGTTTAGAATTTAAAAAGCACAATCTTAACCAAAAAATTACTAATTTGTAATTATAACCAATTTTTGAAAACTTATTCACCACCCGAATCAAGGAATAGTTCCCAAAAATCAACCTTCTGAAAAAATCTTGTGTTGCAAATGGTTCTTATTTTTGTTATTTTTTGTTTTGTCCTTTTTGTTAAAGACATTATTAATTTACCGTATTGTATTTACACTTTGAAAATGAACTGATTATCAATATCCTTTGTCATATTAAACTCAATTTTTGTTAATTTGTTACATTATAATTTCCAAACTGTTTATTTTTTTGGCTAGCCTGTATATGCTGTTAAAATGTTTAAACAAATACTTAACCTATTAAGATTTGTGCTTTTATCTTCTAGAGTAATTTCCTATTAAAAAGATTTAGAATTGATAAGCCGAAAGTTTGTAAGTCTGAATGATTTTGTGTCCAATTAACAAGTTACAAATATTCAACGGACGCTTAAAGCATATAGTTCTCAGAGAACAACAAAGTTAATAGTAATCCTGTTTCATGACAAAACCTCATCTATAAAGAACAAGCAAGCTTCAAATGCACTAACTTTATAAATAGGAGATAAATTTTGAGAGTAATTAAAGATTTCAATAAAAATCATTAGGAAATTTTATCAATAAAATAATACGTTTAAAATCATCGAACACTATAAGTAATATATTTTCTAGCAGAAGATAGAAATTGGGTAGATTCTGTTGTCACATGACGAGCAAAACCAAAAATCAAACAATTCGTCCTTAAAAATATATGTATCGATGTAAAGAATTTTAAGTTTATAAAATTTCCCCTCCCAACTAAGCTTGTACTATGACATAGTTAAAACTCTACTCCTATTTCTGCTCCAGGTTGTCGTTGAGATCTTACATGACCTAGGTAAAAATACAAATTGTTTACTTAAATAATTTCGTTTATTCGAATAGACCCGGATTACAAAACATAATCTTGTTATTCTTGCGTATCCCACTCTTGCATTTTGAAGTCGGTCTTATAGGATAAGTGTTAATCCTGTTATTTTAATACTAACGACATTATAAGTATTTCGTCTGAAGAGAATAATAAAGATATAAGGACTTTCATTATATATTTATAGATAGATTTAGCATTGCTTCAGCAATATCTACAGGGAGTAACCTTTAACGATCCATTTCTTACCTGCAAAAATAATGGCTGCCGTAATAATGGAACGTGCATAGGAGATAAGTGCTCATGTCAAAGAGGATATACAGGTATATTGTGTCAAAGTGAAATATTAGAATGTCTCAGTCAACCTTGTCACAACAGTGGAATTTGTAACGATCGTATTGGTTCATTTTCATGCACGTGTCTTGATGGCTTTACCGGGTCACTATGTGAAATCACTCTACCACAATCAACAACACAAAAGCCAAGCATCTGTACACCTTCCTGTGTAAACGGAACCTGTATGAAAGACGTGTTTGGTGCAGTTTGTATATGTAATAATGGTTACACTGGAAATGATTGTTCGGTCCCGTTGATAGATCCTACTGTAACGAGCAATTGTCCAGAGAATTATTATGGACCACAATGTCAGAAATTTTGCAAAGAATTTGATGACTGTGCTAATGGCCACCATTATTGTGACCCAAAGACCGGAATGAAAATTTGTCGTTCAGGATGGTCGGGCAATAACTGTACCAATCGAGAGATTCCGAATTATATAGACAAAGAATGTCCTCCGGGTTTGTCATGTAAAAATGACGGCCATTGTTTTAACAACTCATGCTGCTGTCGAGCAGGTTTTACTGGAAAATATTGTGAAACTGAACAGTTAAAGTGTAAAGATAAACCATGTCCACCTCAGTGCACTTGTCATCAGCTTATAAATGGTCATCATTGTCACTGTCCTTCTTCGGCAGGAACAACTAAAGTAAAAACAACCACTTTGAAACCAACGACAGAGGCAACCACAATAAAATCTACTACTATATCAAGCACAACAGAGAAGACAACAACAAAAAATATTAGTAAGTCTACAATTCCATCTTCTGCTTACACTAAAGGTTCAATATTAAAATTTACAACATCTACCCGAGAAGTAGGTTTCTGTTCAGAGACAAAATGTTACACTAACCGGACTTGTGTGAATGCTACTGGAATAGGATTGTGTTATTGCTTGGATGGGGGAAAAGGATACTTTTGTCCTTATCTCCCATTTACATCAAATACACGTACAACTACAAAAACATCGCCTGTCCCCTCATCAACTACACCAACCGCAACTTCTAGCACAACTATAAACAAAGCTAAAACCACAACCAGTATCCCAACTACTGCCACACCAACTACCTCAACTACATCAACGTCCATCATTACAACCACACCCACTACCTCAAGTACATCAACGTCCATCATTACAACCACACCCACTACCTTTACCACAACTACCATACCCACTGCTCCAAGTAACACAAATGCACCGACAACTACAACCACTCCAAAAACTACAACTCCCACTGCAACTACACCGACCACAAGTACAACTTCACCCACACCCAACACTACAACAACTTTCACTGCAATTACACCGACCACAAGTACAACTTTACCCACACCATCAGCTACAAGTTCATCGACCACAACTACAACTTCACCCACTACAACAACTACAACTACAACAATACCCACAAGTACAAGTTCACCGACCACAACTACACCAACTCCCACAACAACTAAACCGACAACAACCCAAACATCACCAACCACAGCTACAACCACTCCCACAACTAAACCGAAAAAAACTACAACTACAGCTACGTCGTTTTCTTCAGCTACATCACCAGCTACCACAATCATAACCACTGCCTCATCATTAGCTTCAACCAAACAAAGTACAACAAAAGCAATTAGAAAAACCTCTTCAAACATTATTAGCAGTACACCATATCCCTTTTCAACAATAACAAGAGAGGTAGGACTCTGTTTGGAAACTACATGTAACAATGACGGTACATGTAAAAAGGCTACTGGCCCAGGTTTATGCTACTGTCTTGTTTCAAAGGCTTTCTTCTGTCCTTATACAGATACTTTAACGACACATTCAGCAACGAAAATTCAAGAAACAACAGAGACTGAACCAACAAGACCTACTTCTTCCTTGACAACAACAACAAAAGAAGCTACGACACAAAAAACATTAAATCTAACTACTGAAATTTTGACGCCCTCAACTAGGAAATCTAAAGCTCCAACTACAAGCAGACAAACTACAACTCCCGGTACAACCAAGCAGTCTACAGTCCCAACTACAACCTTGCAAAGCACAACTCCAAGTACGTCCAAACAATCTACAGCCCGATCTACAACAATTCCAAGTACAACCCAGCAAAGTACAACTTCAAGTACAACCAAGCAGTCTACAGTACCAACTACAACCTTGCAAAGCACAACTCCAAGTACGTCCAAACAATCTACAGCTCGATCTACAACAATTCCAAGTACAACCCAGCAAAGTACAACTCCAAGTACAACCAAGCAGTCTACAGTACCAACTACAACCTTGCAAAGCACAACTCCAAGTACGTCCAAACAATCTACAGCTCGATCTACAACAATTCCAAGTACAACCAAACAAAGTACAACTCCAAGCACAACCAAGCAATCAACAACTCAAAGTACAACCATTCAAACTACCACTCAAAGAACAATCAGGCCATCTACAGCACCACCTACAACAATGCGAACTACAACCCAAAGTTCACCCAGGCAAACTACAATAGAAAGTACAGCTTCAACCACAGCAGATCAGACTTCGATTGAAACTACAAGTTCGGCGAGGACAACAACCAACCGTGAAGAAACAACCATTATGACAACAGACATTTCCACTACCCAAGGCAATGTTGTATCGGAGTATAAAGTGTTTCTAAATGGAACAATTAAACCCAATGAGATTCCATTAATACAACAATATTTGAACAGTGCTGCAAATAAAACAGGTATGATAAATGAAAAAAGAAAAAATTGAAATAAGTAAATTTCTACGTAATTATTATATTACAAGTTGAAACCAAAACAAAAACTTTCTTTACATATATTAATGTCATATAATTTTTAAGTAGTAATATAGTTAAAATATCAATAATATAGTTAAAATATCAGTACAATAAAGAGCAAGAAATTACCATTTTATGACATAAATCAAAATATTCTGCATGTAAACAACAGAAATGATAACAATAAAGGTCAACAAACAATGACATACCATCAATTAATGCCATTTAATGGGTAAACCAAAAGAAAAATAAATAACATAAAAGAGAACAAAACACAAACATGGAAACAACAAAGAGTCAGAATAGTCTGACTTGGTACAGACATTGAGACTCATATACCAACAAAATTAACCGATAAATGTATACATTTTTGAAAATTGAATAAAAGTTGAAAAAGAAATATCAAATTAGGCAATTTTTTAATTCGTTATTTTACACCATTTATTGTAAAGACTCGACCTGTTGAACGATTTGTGCTGAATCATTTCTTTTTTATCTAATTACATTACAGCAATACATACCATTTAAATTTTATGGTTTGTAGGAAATAAAGGTTGTGATCCGAACATAACAGTCACCCATGTTGAACCAATGATTGACAGAACTCTGTGAGTAATGTATACTCTTATGTTAGAAACTGACTTTACAAAACAATTGACGGTTGAAATGTACTGCAGATAACAAATTTAAAACCAACAAGCCTGAAACGTTTTAGCTTACGGTGTGCCTAAGATAAAAAATCGAACATGAAAAGCAAATCTATATAAGGAAAAGTGAATAGTTACCAAGATAATAGTTTATGAAATTGAAATGCTGAATATTTCTGGGGATATCCTAATATTGCTAATGTTATGCTTTTATGTGTAAAAATTGTACACAGTTCTGTTTTGCGGCAAACCAATGCTAATGAATAAGACTGTTATTAAATGTACATGTACTTAATTCAGTTTGAAAATCATTAACCATGTATTTCAGACAACAAGCAACGAAGGTTTCATTTCATACTGACGATTGCTTCAATGGAACTGATTCAAGAACATTCAACAAGTTCCTTTCTCACCTTCAAAACGAATTTAAAAGTAAACCTATTGCACATATAAATGGACCTTTTCTCCAATGGAATACAGATTCCTTTGTCAATCTGAAAGACGCTCTATACGACCTAAATCTTTATGGATATGTTTACCAGAGCAATCTACAAGATATCAAAGAAAAGATAAAACAATCCTGGAACTTAAAAAGATCAGGTAAACCTTTATTAGGGTAGCTCAAAAAAATACTCACAGATAATGAAAATGTTTAGACTGAGAAAAGTTACAAAAACAATTTTGAGACATCAGAATTAACGAAAAAGTCAGGAATAGATTTTGTTATAATATAATATTAAGTATTTTCTGGTACATCAATGAATTAGCTGGCTTTGATTGGCTGACAGATGTCGTCTATAACTTCATAGACTGTACATATTTACTCTTTATTCTATGATACTAGGTTTACAAATTACTTATTTCGTCTAATCATGATTCATCAGATGAGCTAAAGAAAATTTTTATTAAAAAAAAGAAGAATCAAAAAGATTCTTCAAAACATTTTGTATCATCTTACCAAATATCTGTTTTGCATATCATATTAGTTTAAAGTTAACTAGAACTTTTAGATCGGCTCCTCTGTACAGACAATATATTGGACTGTTGTTTGCAAACAAGAGAACAATCCTTATCTACAGTTTTACTATTTGATTTCAATCTTATCTTTTGTAAACGTATTCTTTTTTTCAGCTGCAAAAGATGTTGATATTCTCATTGCAAGATCCAGACAATTGATTGGTGGCCACGGGTAGGTTTCTTCTTTGTTTTCCCGGATTTTGTTCCTTTTTTGACATAAATGTGTATTATTCAAATACTAATATACGTTTGATTGATTAATTGTTGCTCTTATGTATATTTGTCCTTTTTATTGGCTGCATTTGAGTTGTGATAAAATTCGTTCAGTGTTGGGCAATATTGTCCCGATTTATCTAAAACGCTCATAGGACTAAGTTAATCACTTATATGTTAAAACCCAAAAAATTTACACTGAAAAAAATGACATTTTCAAGAAAGTTTTCTATATTCTTAAAGCACATTTTCTGTTCTTTTTTGAAGGAGTCGAGTTACAAAAATCCAGTACCTTGCCAGTTCTAGAGGATCTTTAATCGTTCCAAAAGATAATCCTTCACCATCCCCTTCCAAAATAAAACATTTACATCGAACAGTCTATCTGGAGGAGGATAAATATCCATTGTACGACTATACCCAAGGAGTCAGATTTCAGATGAATAAAACAGCTTCAGATATAAAGTTGACTGTCGTTAAGGAAGAACTAAAAACCAACTATACAGAAATCTTAAAAGGTTTGTTGGTTTAAATTATAGTAAAATTTTGTTTAATTATACTCGTTAATCTTTTTTAAAACATTACATAAAGACAATGTTATAGTAATATTGTCAAGTTTTTTTTCTACCCTGATCCCTTTCAATATTTCATGGTAGATTAACTAGCATAGGCTCACTTTCATCTCGATATCTGAAAGTTAGGGGAAAAAAACGTGAAAATTATTTGGCGCCAATAAGGTTCGTCGGAAAATCATAAATTTGCAATGAATGATTTGATATTACAAAAGTTAAATATAAATATATTATCATTCGGAGTTTTCTTGCAAACATATTGAACACGTGTGTTGGAGCTGTTCTGATCACATTACATAAAATTAATACATATATGAAATCAGTTGGTATACTTAGAAACATTTTAATGAACACAGTGTTCATTTCAACTATGTTTTTCCATTTGTGCCACAGGTAGAAAATGTGAAAACCTCAAAATTTAAACAAAATTAGACATCAAATTTTATATTTTCTTGCACTTTTATGCATGCTTGTCTTTCCTTGTACTTTTTATTCAGGTGTTAGTTTTAAACAATTCGCTAAAATTTTATTCCTTAAATTTCTTTTTAATTTCATATAGGAATGAATATGTGCACTAAAAACTGCAAAGGTTTTGACATTGTAATGGCACCAATAGAGGAAACAATTAACGCAGGGTAAGTTGAAAGATATAAGAAAATTGGACAAACAATGAAGATGAACTTTCTTTATCAACCAATTTGAAGCATAAACTGAAGACCAATGCTTCCAAAATTTTTAAAAACTTTTGACCCCTATTACTGTAAATTCGGAAATTATTGCGATGTTTTTATTATTGCGAACAATGCGACATGGTTGTAACCGCAATAATTTAAACTCGCATTTTGGAATTTTTTATATGCATGAAGCGAAACTTTTCTCAATATCGCAAAAATTAAAATAGCATTTTGGTCTAAAATGAAACAATCGCAATAATAAATGCACGCAATAATTTCTGAATTTACAGTATAACATTAGAGGCTGATAAATATATAGTAAACAAATCTAATTGACAAGTTATAACTTGGTTAGAATCAAAACAAAAAAACTGCCCAACGTCTACTACGACGATTTGTTGTCTTGAGCAGTCGAAGCGACACTCGTCCAAAGTTTTTACGGTCACATTTAGTTTAAAAACGAGGTCTATGTGCAGTGGAAATTTTTTTGTCGGCGGTTATAGATATTCCCTATCTTTCTGTTTTTATTCTGATTATCTTATCATAATTCATACTTCTAGATCGGCTCCTCTTTACAGATAATATATTGGACTGTTATTCGGTGATCATTGAAATGAACAAGTTAACTAAAGAACAATACTTCTAGTGGACACTGAGCATGTGAGATCGAAATTAACGGCAAGTAAGATGAGTTCACTTCCGATCTTAACTGACAAAAATTGCCAATTTTTGCATCAAAGGTTCGTGGTTCTCTCCTGGTAATCCGGTTTACTCCAACAATACAGAATAGGCCACACCAAATTAATTTTTAGTTCTTTGTTGTATGCCAAAATAAAGGGTGCGAGCGAGCGAATTTTTTTTCTTGAGGACTAATTTTTTTCAGGCGAAGATCAAAATATATGCGACGCAATTTTGTTACGAAAATTATGCAGAAAATGGAAAAAATCATTATTTTTTAACGAAATTTTATGAGTAGGCGAATACTTTTTATTTTTAATTTTTTGAAAAATAAAGAATTTTGGGCGAATTTTTAGCATTTTTACAAATGAAGTGGCAAAAATTTGTTCTCTTAAAATTTTAAAAAATCCAAAAATCGGAGAGGCGAAATCCAAAGAACTAATATTTAATTTGCAAGCCTTAGATTCCATGATATTACAATTAAGGTAGAAGAAAAGCTAAACAAAAATAATCATAACATTTTTTCTAATATAAACATGTAAGCAATTAAATTGAGATTTTTTTTCAGAATGACAGATATGGTGTACTTTCCCGTGCTGGACAATACAGTTATTGACATAAACGAAATGCCGAATTCCTGTACTGGTAGTTGTGTTTCTCTTCCTAGACGACCATACGTAGATATCGTAGGAGATGTAAAACTGAAAGACATGGCATCAATCAGGCGTGCTTTAACTCTAAATAATATGGGTGCTAGAAGTACCAGAGCAGGTACATAGTTTTAGATATAGTTGACTCTCATTATCGCAAAATTCGTCATGTCTCAAAGTAGACCTTAAGAAAATATTTTGTCCTTGATTAAATAATAAAGAATATTTGTTTTTCATTGATGATTTGTTGAAAAGTTACTACCTTCGGTGTAGCTCAGGGTGAGTTCACTTGGCCAGATCCGAATAGTCATGTGTACACCTCATCAAAAATTGCGTTGTAAAATAATAAGGAATTTTACAGTTGTTCTGCTGATTTTTTGCTTGTTGACTGTATTGAAAAAATTTAAAATTCTGTATCATTTAATAAAGCAGTAAATGACTTGATAAGGTCTACTCATTGCTATACGGACCTCGACTAAATAATACCTGAACAGGTTCGTATATCCACGAGTAAACATCTTCAAAAGATAATAAGCAGGCCTGCACAAAGTGTTCATATATACATATATATATACATCAATTCTTGAATAGTTTTTAGATGACGGAATAGATTTCTGATATATTGAATAATTTTTGTCTTGTATTAATTTGAACATGGATGCTGAAATTAATTTTAACTCAACGCTTTTCTGCGGTAAAATCTAAGTACTATATCAGGAATTTCATAACTTTGACATTTTAATTTGTTTCGAAGGTGTATGAGAACCAGAATTTATTTTCAAAGATGAACAGGTTAACCTTTGCTTCTTTAAAACTAACATAAAGACATTTCTCGCAGTAATAATTATAGATCTTCCAATTTGTAGTTTCAGATTTGTCACTTGTAAAACACAGATACTTATCTAATGGGTAAGTCATGATCTAATGCACATACTAATCTAAAAATTAGTTAAACCATACAAGAAAAATTAAAGATATGCTGCTTTACTGATTTTAGTATGTTTTGTTGAGTGTATTGTTGTTGCTTGTTGTACTCTTGAACATTATATATTTTATTTTATTGCTACGATAAATCACTGGGGACAAAATTGCTGTTTTCATTGTAATTTGAAATATATATATATATATATATATATATATATATATATATATATATATATATATATATATATGTTGATTGCGTCATTATAATTTTGAAAAGAAAACTGTCCCTCTACCTAGTAAAATCCAAATGCAAGAAATATCGCGTTATAAATATATTCACATGTCAGTTTTCTTCTTGTATCGTCTTGTGTCGTCAGTAATAGTAAAACATTTATTTAAACATTTTACAGGTCTGTAACACGAGTGTGGTACTCTGAAAACTTCCACGATGACAAGCTCAACTGGCCAAATCCAAACTTGGCAGGAAGGCTAGATTCAATAGATAACGAACTATCTGCTACGAATCGGAGTATTTTTATGGGTCAGCCACACAAACTGATGTATTTAGACCTAGATGGAATGGTCTCTACAGACAGGGAAGATGAAGTTTATGATGAAATGGTTATAGCCTGGAAAAACTACAATTCAAGTATGTACTGTTTATCTAATTCTGTGCTCATTTATATATCCCTTGACCCGTTTGATAAATTCTAATATCACCATACGTTGGTTAAATGCTAATGGTGAAATTTAATAATGTCATAAGGGAAAAATATTCTAAAACTCTTGGCGCGTTAATTATAAATTTATCCACTCTTGATAATTAAATTTTCATTTTCTAAACTGCTCGGACAAGCCTCTTGGTCAAAAATGAAAATTAATTATCTAGAGTTGATAAATTTCTTAATCAACTGGTAATCGTTGTAGAATCTATATGTATCGTCTCAATGAAATTAATCTAGTATACTACATCGACAGAAAAACATTTTTTGAAATGATATGACTAACGCATGACTATTGAAGTCTCCAATAATTGCCATATAAGTCAAGTGACTTGTGACAAAAATAAAAAAAAGATTTAACTAGATGATAAAGCCCAGATACTGGTAGATGATAGTAAACATTGTATGAAACAAAGTATTGGAACAATGAATTTGCACATTTCCACAAAATAAGTCTCACCAGCTGTACTTACATGTATGTGCAATGTACTTATACCGAGAAATATTGAAAGCAGTCGTGAACGCGCTGTAGCGTTTAACCTCCTGGCTTGTCATTGAAGGTCTAAGGATCAAAACAAAAACAAAATTAGTAACGATTGACAAACAGAGGTTTGAACTGGTCACAGTCTACTGTGATGTTACACAATTTTCTTGAAGTGAAGGTCGTCCTTAAACAATCTAATTAAAATTGGATCTACTAATTGCTTCTTCCAGCCAGCGCATGTAGATCTAACAAAACTCCATTTTAGTTTCTGTGCTGATGACCTATTGAGAAAAATGAGGTTTTATCCTTAGGCTAATGCCTTAAAAATGATGAAGGATGAAATCTGATTGTTTGATTGGAAAGGTCATCAAAACAGAAGTAAAATGAATCACAATTTATCCTGCAACTCTGCTATGTGAGCAACCAAAATGCATTGGCCGTATATTCAAAAGTGATATACAGTCAGTGACTATATCACCTTTACTGTGACGTCACAGTACACAACCTTTAACTTTCATTTATGATGTGAAATGCAAAGGTTTTGCGGTCTTTTGACGTTTCATGCAGAAATTCACTGATTATCACAGATTTTTGACAGTTTTTATGTTGCACGATAAACAGAATATGTCTAGAATCTCTCTTGGTATGAAATTCATGCCAACTCGACACGAAGCCGATGAGAAAAGCCGTTCAAGCCTCCCATTTCTACCCGATTCTAAGCCTTGTCTGGATAAATTTCATATTCCGAGATTCTATGTTCATATAATATCACTTATCTACGCGCAATTGTGTTTGTCATCGGATACGACTATTTCAACTGTTTCTATTTTTTCTATACTACTTTTGGAACACTGAACTTGTAGTTATGCCCAAATTTGTTGAAAATTAATATGATCTTTAAGCAGCGTTTGAATTCTTGAACCTTTGTCACTGAAGATGTTTCTGTTGGTTTTTTCCCGCCCTTTACTTCCTCCCAGAAGTTGGCCCCGTCTCTACATTTACGATAATGGTTTTTTCTTTAACTGCTCTTTTAACGTAATTCCAGTTTCTCCTGTACGTTAATTTAAATCGTTTTGTTTGCCCACAATTCTATAATTAATTTGCTCCGTTCTAATATGACGCCACATTGTATTTTTGTAGTCGATGGTGGTGATTTTAATATTACAATAGAGAACTGGGATACAAGTTATGTGGATGAAAAAACAAGGTAGGTATATACAATCATAACTATAGTATCGCAATAATTAATTTCCGGGTTAACAAAAAATGATACATTAAGGAAGGCAATGCAGTTAGAACTTGCAAATAACAAATTGTTGAAATAAAATTTGCAAATAAAGTGAGATATTGTGTTCAGATATAAACAATCGTTCATTGTAACTTATGAAAATTTTCCTTCCATTCAAAACATAAAAAATTTATTAAAAATCCACGAAGGTCACATCCCTTCTCTCGTTTAAAGTTTTTACATAACCAAATTTTCAAATTTACCAGAAAAAAGACAATCATACTTTCATATTTTTATGTTATATTTTGTTATTTGTTCTAAGGATAGAGTATTTTCTTTTTTTTCCAGGAAAGGGGCAACTAGGATAGAGTATATTGTTTTCATACTAAGTACAGACGTTTCAAATACAGCCATCCAAGAACCAGATCATAATATCTTTAATAAAAGTCCGATTATTACAACTTGTGACTGCATTATTAGAAAGATTCGAGAAATTCAAGTGACGGGACAACTTTCACTGCTGGATAAAAATAAGATACAGACTGTTCTGAAAATGATTTGGACTTCCGAAAATATGGGTAATGCTTATATTTCAATAATTTAATAATCTCTGATATTTTGTGTAATCATATGTGCTTATAAATTTTATGTTAACATTTCCGTCATATGAAACTCCGAAAACATACAAATTGATATTTTAAGCTTTCGTTTTAGAAATCTAACGCTCAAGAATTGAGTCTGCAGTAAAGATGTATTTTACATAAGAATCGCTAATAGCACTAAAATATCTGTCGCAAGAGTCTCGAAATTGTATGTTATGGGAATATATGTATATGCAGAATAAAATACAATTTAAACGAGAAGACAATCTGAACAGAATCGATCCGGGTGACGGATTTATATAAGCATCCAGTTGCTTGTTTCCGAATCCCATTCATCTTTAATATTGTGTGTATTATACTGTGATATGTGCTTGATGTTTGAATAAAATATTTTTATACTAACAGAATCGGTCTTCAAAAAAACAGTACCTTGTTCCAATAATGTTTTTATTGTACAGCATATACGATCAACCAAATGCCATAAACCATTAACTTCCGTGTACGATGTTTATGTACGATATACTACAATACACGATAGAAAACGACGTACCATTTACCATGTATGAACGATAAAACTGGGCCTTACTGACGGTTACTGTTAGTCCTCTATTGCATACTTTATGTAATCAGAAAAATAAATAAATACTTTGACTGTAAATAATAATTGAAAATTAAAATGATATATTTCAGGTCTTGGCGTCAATATTAAAATCACAGTCAAAGACATTTTGCTAGGTTATAGAACTGTAGACGGGTAGGTAAACATCAATTTTCAGAGAATTAAAAATAAATAGGGTCAAAATCTAAACCAGAAAAAAATTCGAACTTCTAATGATATGAGGTTCCCCAAACTTAACATTTCGGATTATTCTGGAAATATTTGAACCACCAGATATTCAACATGTTTAGTTGAACAAAAAGATCCTATTCTTGTTTTTTAATACTGGCATCATGCAGTATCAATTTTTGCCTTTTCGGACTGACTTTTATTCGAAAATCATATACAGCAATACGAGTATTATTTTTTAAACTCGAGTTCTTTCCTAACAAACTATCTATCTATATTGCTGTACCACAAGTTAAGAAAACATTTTTTTATTTCATTGCCTGATGATACAGATGTGAAGTGATCCTTTTCGATTCTTTAAAACCGGGGCTAGGTGCTGTCTTGAACTCGAACGAGATGCGAGAATTTGTCTCCCCATGTAATGTTTACTTGTTATCAGTTTGACCCATGGCCAGTTGACCCAGCAACTACCAGCTCATTCTTCGCAAAAATTCGCAAAAATTTTTTGGGATATAGTTGCATAACCTAACTAGTTTGGATGAAACTAATTGTTCATAAAAATTGAGAATTGATCAATAACCTTCAAATATTTTTTTTTACAGAAAATGAATAATATGACTGTACTTTTTGTGTAGAAACATTTGGTGATCAGCTCACTAATATTTTAAGGTTCAGATTTTGTGGTTGAAAGATCATTGACCGCACTATAATTAAAATCACATCTATTTTCTATAGGAAACCTGCAGCCAAGTTATTATATTACGTTTCACCTACAATGAATGGTAAATTTGTGGATGAAGACGATTTGGAGATACCATCATACAATAAAGTCAAAATAAAATTACAAGAAAATGTGCCACAAATAAAAGTGATTAACAATATTCAACTATCCACGACGTTACCTCCAAGTACACTGGAAGCAACCAAATCACCTTCCGTACAGGCAAAAGAGAAGTCGGTATGACATTAACTAATACACAGTGTTACGGTTTTCAGCTTAACATATTTCATAATTCTATTTATCTTTTTTCTTATGTTCTTTTTAATTTAGAATTGGCTGTACAAATTCTATCCCTAAATTTGGGAACAGAGCACGCTCTTGAAAAGGAAATGTCAAAATACATTGGAATGTTTTAGTCAAACGACTTTAGTTTGAAATATTTTTCCGGATTTTTGCCCATTTGCCATCCTCATAACCAAAATATGCAAAGTGGAAGATTATAAGAGAATTGTTAGGAGACAATTGCAAAAAAAACGAGCATAATCACCACAGCCACAGTCCAAATAAGGTCAATTTTACATGAGGGAATTATAAATATCTAAATTTGTATGATATCTTAAAATTTATCTGGTGCAAATTTGCAAAAATAATATCAATATATAAGCAGTAATTACTAAGATGATGATACTCCCGGTAACATTCAGTTCATCCGTAGATATTTGTCTCGGCAATATGATCTCAAATGATACCTTCTACAACCCTAAAATTTTAGTCTTCAACTTATTTAAACTTTTTTTTCACAGGAAAGTTGGATAATAATTATAGCAGTAGTTGCTGCAGTTTTAGTTTTAACAATACTACTGGTGCTTGCTGCAGTATTATACAGGAGATACAGGTAACACGTTAAATTGTAATAAATCTCCATAAACTCAGTAAAAGAATTAAATGTATATGTTAAATACCCAACTGTGTTTAAGCTTAATATTCCTCTGCTGATCACGTTTTGTTTGTTTTTTCAAGAACTGTTAAATCGATAGTACACATGTACAAGAGGGGCCTAGGAGGCCGAGTGATCTAGGTAGTTCGTCATGACTAAATGATCACTAGCCTGTCAACGCTGGGGTTGTGAGTTCGAATCTCACCTGTGGCTGGGTGTGTTCGACTCCAATCTTAATTGACAAGGATTTCCTATTTTTCTACCAAAGGTCGATGGTTCTCTCCGGGAACTCCCGCTTCCTCCACCAAAAAAAAACGAAATAGCCAAATGTGCTGAAACCGGCGTTAAACCCTAACTAAACAAACAAAACAAACACATGTACAAGATCACAAAAGTCATGTTATGACAACTTGTTTATCATGAATGTGGCTCAGTTCTACTTTTATATGAACAATAACACTGTATTTTATGCTTTTACGCTTCTAAAAGTTTTTATTTGAGACTCATACAAATAAGTAAAACAATAATAGGATGTACTCACTGACGATTGAAGTCTAGATTTGTTTGGTATTTCAAATAATTGACTTCGATTCGGTGGGAAGTTGTCTCATTTATAGTTACCCCATATCCTTAAATTTTGCATCCTGAGATTTCATATTTAACCGCTTTCAATATAACAAAAGCTTTTGTTTGTTTGATTTCCAGACGTTTTGAATCCAGGACACTGAAACAAAGTCCAGGTGAAATGAACGGATTCGATAAAGAACACTTCTCGGAACAGCCTGATTTTGATAGTCCAAATTATAGCTTCAGTGAGAGTGATTATGGTGACAACGAAAAGAAAAACACATATTTAGTAAATTCATGAATTTGACAAAAAATCTAAAAGTATGTTTATGCAAATTGGTATAGATTTGTAATGCACAATGCCGAATGTGAAATACAATACCAAGGCTTGCAGTCCGTCCACCATCAACACGTGGCAATTTAGACAACATGTTAACAGTTTTCTATATTATTGTTTATATACTCAGTGTAAATACATAAGATGTAAAATAATATTTTTGTTACAAAAAGTGACACAAGGGTATAACTATTATTATTGCTTTAGTGCCGTTCAAACTAAAATAATGGCTACTATATGACTTGCATGTATTGCTTATTTTAATTACATAAATTATAAACATGTACATATAGTTACCAATTAAAATGATCATCATTTTTCCTCAAAATGGTTTAAAATTATCGGCTTTTCATGTTTTAGTCATGAACGAGCATTATCACCACAGCCACGGTCCAAATAAGGTCTGTCTTGTTCCCTTGTTAACTGTTGAGAAGCCGACCTCCTGCTCAAAAATATAGCTGTTGGCTAGGTATTAAAATATAAATCACGTCGGTACTTTAAGACAATGTAAAATAGACTAAATCTCTTCATAATTTTAATTAAAGAACCTTTGTGAGCACGCTCACATACCCCACGTCTTCATATTGTCACTGGAGAAACAAAATCTCACTTCACAAGTAAAATGAACACAATCAAATGCTTACCTTCACATATTTATCCTAATTTGAATGGCAGCATATTGGGAAATTTAAATTCCAAGCGAGAGTAGTCAACAGTAATAGTATAGTGAGGCAAATAAGTTCAAAGGGGTGTAACTCCTAGAAAAAAAATTGAATCGTAATTTCCTGTCGATATGCACATCTACGTAGTATGTCCTTATTATCTGAAAAGGTTTCATGAAATTATGTTGTGTGGTTTGAGAGGAGTTGCGATGACAAACTGTTGCAATAGTACATTAAAGTAAATTAGTTCAAAGGGGCGTAACTCCTAGAAAAAAATTGAATCGTAATTTCCTGTCGATATGCACATCTACGTAGTATGTCCTTATTATCTGAAAAGGTTTCATGAAATTCTGTTGTGTGGTTTGAGAGGAGTTGCGATGACAAACTGTTGCAGTAGTACATTAAAGTAAATAAGTTCAAAGGGGCGTAACTCCTAGAAAAAAAATTGAATCGAAATTTCCTGTCGATATGCACATCTACGTAGTATGTCCTTCTTATCTAAAAAGGTTTCATGAAATTCTGTTGTGTGGTTTGAGAGGAGTTGCGATGACAAACTGTAGCAGTAGTACATTAAAGTATATAAGTTCAAAGGGGTGTAACTCCTAGAAAAAAAATTGAATCGCAATTTCCTGTCGATATGCACATCTACGTAGTATGCCCTTATTATCTGAAAAGGTTTCATGAAATTCTGTTGTGTGGTTTGAGAGGAGTTGCGATGACAAACTGTTGTAGTAGTACATTAAAGTATATAAGTTCAAAGGGGTGTAACTCCTAGAAAAAAAATTGAAACGCAATTTCCTGTCGATATGCACAACTACATAGTATGTCCTTATTATCTAAAAAGGTTTCGTGAAATTCTGTTGTGCGGTTTGAGAGGAGTTGCGATGACAAGAAACAGGACTGACGGACTGACGGACTGACGGACGGACAGACGGACGGGTCAAAAACATTATACCCACCGCAACTCGTTGCGTGGGGTATAAAAACGTATAAAAGCAATGTCAGAATAAAACTGACATACTTGGTGGTTCTCACTAAATGTTGATCTGAAGATAAAAAACTGACACACGGGGTTCCTATGGAAAGTGCCTGAAGAAAAGTGGAACGATTTAAAATATATATAAAAGAAAGTTGGCCATTCTATGTAAAAAATAACAATCCAAAGATACTAATATTAGATATAGTAAATTTATACTATGCTGTATACGACGCATTTCAAGGAGTTACCTCTCATCAGCAGCATTAAAACCGAAACATTTGGAAGACCAAAAACCAAACTTATTTTAAAACAAAAAGTACTCATAACCAAAAATACCGAAATAGGAAGCCTAATTTCAGCTAAGGAGATCTACCATGTGCAATACAAGGAATGAACCCTTAGTAATTCTATTATTTTTGAATTTTGCTAAATACTGGTTTTTTCTATAACAAATCAATGAATAATCATGTCAGACAAGTGTGACGACTGGGTTGGCGAATACCCTCGGGGACCTAGGGTCCACCATGCAGAGGAATCGTCCCAGGAGTTTCAAAATAACAATCCAAAGATACTAATATTAGATATAGTAAATTTATACTATGCTGTATACGACGCATTTCAAGGAGTTACCTCTCATCAGCAGCATTAAACCCGAAACATTTGGAAGACCAAAAACCAAACTTATTTTAAAACAAGAAGTACGCATAACAAAATACCGAAATAGGAGGCCAAATTTCATCTAAGGAGATCTACCATGTGCAATACAAAGCATGAACCCTTAGTAATTCTATTATTTTTAAATTTTGCTAAATACTGGTAATTTCTATAACAAATCAATGAATAATCATGTCAGACAAGTTTGACGACTGGGTTGGCGAATACCCTCGGGGACCTAGGGTCCACCATGCAGAGGCATCGTCCCAGGAGTTTCAAAATAACAATCCAAAGATAGTAATATTAGATAAATCATTCTAATATGGCATCAAGTATCAAATTTTGTATTAAACTTGAACTTTCATCAGACACTGGACATAATGTTCTCCTACGCTGATTAAAAGGATTATGGTCTTTAATTTAAAATGTTCAAATGGGGAAACTATATACTGGTACACGTATGGGGAAATATTGCATGCAGGATCCATTAAAAAACAAGACTACGGTAATGACATTGGCTGTTTTGAACAGGACTCTTACGGGTTAAAATGGGTTTATTTTATTGTAGACATACTTATGGACAAACAAACGGAGGACACACATGTAACAGAATGGGGAAAGATGCATTAATTATCAAGGTGATATATTGTTTTCTGTTCAGTTTGTTTCATATATATCCAAAGATATCAAATACTGCAGTTTTGAAAAAGTAAATAATTTCATTTTTAAATAAATCAGACGAACAAACTGTCCCGAGCCCCAACCCCTTGAAGTAAAAAAATCTTCGAAATCTTTGTTCGTGCTTGGGAAGAACGAAATTGTCGTCAGTTCGAGAAATACTTTGAGCGTAACTGCTTGTCATTCGCAGGAATGGCTTATACGGGAAACGAGGTGGCAATAATTCAATTTACAAAGATTTCCCGTATAAAAAAAAGAATGAAGAAAAAAACAACATCAGTTGTACACTGGAGGTGCTGGCGAAAAACGTGACGAATAACCCTGCAAACCAAGATCTTCGACTTGGAGTATGCTGATTCTGATATTCGGATCATGCAGATATCGTACTTTCATGAATTACAATAAATAAAATGTATGATTTAGATTTATGAATTTCATCAGTGGGTTTAGCAATTAAATTTCTTGACAGAATGGTTACATTTGTAGATAGGCAATAAGGTTTAAGAATTTTGTACTTTAAGTAAGTACCAAAAATGTCAGTAATCTATTGAGGGATTGAGTGGATCAATGTGGATTCAAACAGTAGCTTTCTGATATAGGGTGTATTTGGGTTTGAGGGGACATCGGAGCTTAAATTACCAATTCAATAACTAATTAAACATACATTGTACTGCCTTTTCCTTGTCATATTTTCAGGAATCACTTATCAGGGAGAAATGCTTCGTAGGTAAGAAAGGCTATGGGAGATTAAATCTTGACACAAAATCCAAAAGTGCACGCATGAGATAAATTAAGAAAGCATATTTCTTGTTGCAAAAACTGTCATGTTAATTTCATTTGTTAAATATGTAGGAATATGTTAATTTCATTTGTTACATATGTAGGAGTATGTTATTTTCATTTGTTACATATGAATAGGAATATATGTTATATGTGTAGGAAGAAGTATTAACGAAGTTGTCCAAAGAGCTGCAAGACATATAGATCGTATGATGTTCCCGAGATTCATTCAGTGCGCTCAAGCATGAGTAGAACGCGACGTGCATTTTTTTCCAGATATACTAGAGACTATTGACGACGTGGAACAAGAAGGAGAATGGGACAGAAAAATTCTTAGGTCATCAAGACAATACCCGGGGAACTGAAAATTAGCGCCAATTAAAAAGATGAAAAACTATTTTCATAGATGGTACATTCAAAACATGCGACAGCCTTATCTCCACAGTCTGTATCACAATCGTGTTTTTTACTATTTTATGTGCGGAATGTCTGGGAAAACCGTAGGACAGTACCGACAAGATGGCTTCAACATCTTAAACGTCAAGTTAAGCGATCTAATGACTTGGAATTAACACCCAGGAAAGCAATCTCTACAAAATGCCGTCGAACCAGAACTTCAACACACAAGAATATGCAGTTGCCATTTTTATTTTTGTAAAATTTTGTAGGGAAGAATAACAGAGAGGCTTTGCTTGTCCATACAAAAGACATGTAATTTCATGTCTATCGCTCATCTGTCAGTTGCAGTAGTAAGGCAACACTAAGGCCTTTATCCGGTTCTAGAAGAACAAGAAGATTAAAAAACCGCACTCCATCTTTATTCGACTTTAATAATTACATCTTGGACCAGATTCCTGTTCAGAGATACAGTCAGTTTGGTAACGACATGTATTATCAAAAGGACTTGAAAGAAATGGGCGTGTCACACTAATAAACAAACATCAATCCAGACTGATTGAAATTCAGCCTTATGATATATCAAGATGAAACAGTTAAAATATTTCTTTGGATATGTTTTTAGGTTTTCATCATAAATGAAAAACACCATAGACGTCATACCTCCATTTGGATATTCACCAGAAAAATGAAATATGAACAAACATAGAAATAAGCAGGTGCCTCGACTCGTAATGGAAATGGACTGCCGCCTAAGAAAAGAAAGTATAAAAAATTGGAAAAAAAGAACCAAGAGGCTGCGTAGAGAATTTGCCAATGGAACTAATACCTTAGAAGAATTTTGGCCTGGAATTACGTACGAAGTTACGGACTTCGTGAAAGTGATTGTGTTGGTTTTAAATTACACACATAGTAATATTAATATTTGTTTAATTGTAAAATATGTTAAATAAATTGCTTACCATTTTTACTTTTTTTCTTAAGGCTTACAATTTTTTTGAAGCAGTATCGCACAGCGTAAGGAAAAGTATCGTTCGTCCATATCTCCTATTGTTATCTGAAAACAATGATCTGATAATGATCATGAACAGCTTAGTTTCATGTTTGCTCTTCAATATTTTGTTTTATACTATCATCTTCAGTTTATGACGAGGGGGATACGCCTAAGTTTTCATCGTGTTCCATTCTTACGACTTTGTCTTTTCCTTAGATTTGGAATTTACGGAATTTTCCCACTGCTTTTTCGCTTAGGTATTCTTTTGTCGATATTTCACAAAATTTAGCATTTTTGCAACAGTAAATTTAAAGTATTATTTTCAGGCTAGTATCGAAATACCAGCAACTGAGTGGGTAACAAGCTTAGTTTACCTGGATTTGGTTACCCTTTATAACCCCAGCTGGTCGGTTTGTTTACAATGACTTCCTAAGGACTTGTTTAGGACTTAATTAATGTTAATACGTTTTTTTCTAAAGCAATAAAACTACCCCCTCATCTTTTACATCATTGAGCAATATCAAAACGCTATCTTTAGAAAAATACAGTGAGCTAAATAAATTCTGAAAATCAGTATTCACATGAAATATAGTGAAATTTCCACTTTGTAAACACTTTGGATATAAAACTAGAAGTACTGTGAGCAAAGCTCACAAATGTATATCCACCGCCATGACTACAAATTATATAAAGAAATGTATAAGTCCATTTTGTCTATGGGGAACCTCAAAAATCATTTTGATAAAAAAAAAAAAAAACAAAACAGAATGTGCACAGTGACAATGTACAGTGAAGATTCCCTGAAAGTTTCAAGGAAATCAATTCACTGGGGTACAAGTAGTTGCCGTAAATAGCTGCCGACGGCCCATCGCTATAATATCCCAAGCTTCGCTAAAACGGCGATATGATTAAGCGTCTATAATCAACATACCGTCACCTAAAAACAATTACGACACAACTCCGTCAATTTATATCATTGTGGCAATGTAATCTATTTTCTCCTATTCTTGACGTGTTTAATCGGTGGGATAAAAATACATAATATCTTTAACCACTTCCCGGTGATTAAATGTCTACGTGGGAATTACCGCCCTTTTTTCTACAGTTATTAGAACGATAAACTAGAGAAGTCCCGAAATGACGTCAATGTAAACAAACTACAAAGCAACGACGTTTTCTTGAGGTTTTTGTCGAAAATCATAGGAGAAACAGATTCTCCTTCAATTTACTCGTGAGTTATGAAATTTCTCCACCCTCAATAGTTAAATTTTAGATTTTAACACGCTCGCTAAAGACTCGCGTGTTGAAAATCGAAAATTTAACTATCTCGGGGTGGAGAAATTCCATAACTCACTCGTACCTGAAGGAGAATCTATATTTATCCTTCTATATATACGTATTTGTGTCAAATTTAAAATTTTGGAAGACCAACCAAATTTGAAGCAGCGTTATTCGTTCTGTATCTTTAATTTGCTACCAAATTAATATTCTAATTCAATTAAAAAAATATAATTACTTCCTTCTTCATAATATATAGGTCATCTTAGTTATTATACATAAATTGGCCATGCTGTGACCAGCAATTTTCTTACACGGATCTACCCTTTTTATGACTTTGCTTTGTTTGAAAATATAACTTTAACTTTTACTTTACTACATTGTACTTCCAAGTTCAATGAATCATTGAAAAATTCCCAAACGGATGTTTTCTCTGCAGGGTTACATTTCATAAAAATTTGACAAATTATTCTTTTTATCTACTAAAATTAAGAAATATATTTAATGCTATTTTAATGAAAAAATCCAAAATGAAAAAAGTTTATTTTTATTAGCTGTAAATGAAATATTAACCGTTTAACCCACACATACGTATAAAAACATATGCTATCTGCTGCAAGCATTACAGTTAACGGCAGAAACCAAGACGAAAAGGTCTGTTTTTTATTACTATAAAAGCTTCATGAAAAAATTTAAATTGTGTACTAGTATTCCGATTTATCATAACAATTAAATTATTCTGACAGTAAAAACAATATCTTTTGAATGGTCACTGCATTGATTTTAGTTTATTGTTCCCACAAAATATGGAAACATTAAAAAGAAAAAACAAAAACCACAAAACTTCAGTTAAAAGTTTTAAGAAACTTATGAGAAACTTAAATAAATCTTTGTATATAACAGGATGGCTCAAAATAACAAAAGGAAGATTAGACCGATTGACAACACTGAGGAGGACGAGGGAATTCCAAATTACACAATTGCATCAGTTATAACGTTGTTTGTTTTCAATTATATATTTGGATTCATTGCATTTTACTTCACAAGTAAGTTCTATTTAACCGTAAGATCATTATCTTATATAAACACAGCATTTTGTACATGCGTACCTTATTTTAACACTTGCTGACACTAACTACAAGTTTGGTCAAAATTGGTTTAAATGGTGTTCTACAACATAATCTTTAAGTGAATTCTCTGGTAGGCTTTTCTGTTAAACAAAGCGAAATTAATTGGAGGGAAGAAGGGGGTGTATAATTTTGTAAGCGGGACACCTAAAGACCATTATTCCAATTGGCTAAGTGATTTCAGAAAAGATTTCCAAATTAACTTTTCCATAAGTTCTTATAATAATTAAAATTCATATTTGGCGATCATATTGTTTTGGGGTCTGGGTCATCGGATCGATTTTGAAATAAAACCAACTCAAGACCAATACAACCGAATTTGGTTCTAACTGGCTAAGTAGTTTCACAAAAGAATATCTCAAAATATGGTCCTTTAATAAAATTAATGAGTTAGGCTTTGGCAGCCATCCGGCAATACGGTTAAATTTATAGGGGAGAAATCATTAATATTCCAACAAAATTTGAATCTTGGTCACAATTAAAAGTAGTACTTGCACTATCTACCTGACTATGCAGTGTTTTTGTTTTGATGTCGTTTATAGAATGGCGTATTGCTTGGACCTTTCATTTGATCTCTGATTTTGAATTTTTTTTTATTTCGACAAAGTATTTGTGAAAGTTATTTGAAACCTTAATTATCACAGTCAAGTTTATACAATAATGGAATTATTCTAACACATGGAAGGTGGGACTAAAATAGAATTAATGTATGAGAATCAATTTTATTAAAAGTGTCTTATATTTAATCCTACTTTAGTCCCACTTGGGACTAAAGACGAATTATGCCCTCAATGTACAAATATAAAAAGAGAATATTTTCATATTTTATATAAAAAGAAGTTTGCAAGCCCCATTAACCACCCTTTAACTTTACATCCACAGACTTACACGATGTACATCTTTAACGGCACACATTTTTCACTTTTGATACTTCAAACAAGGATAAACTATAGAAAATAGAATCTAACGATGGTTATCAAATACAAGACTTGATGGAGGTGTACGAGAAAATCAGCCAATATAACAACAAAAAGTCTGGAATTTTCCTGTTTCTCTTTCTAAATGATTGCATACTTTCAAAAGCTCTTTAATTAAAATAAAACATCTAAGAACACGAGCAATTACATGCATTAAAGCAGTTTTTATTGTTACTTTCAGGATTACAAAAAGAAGCCATAATAGATAAAAACATAAAAAAGGCCAAGTCAAATTCCAGGAAAGCACTTGTTGCAATAATCATTGGAATTATCTTAGGAATGGGAACCTACGCTCTTAGTTTTTCGCTATACTTTACACTAAGGACAGATTCTTCGTGTGACTGTAGTTGTCCGATATCAGCTTCAACAAAGTTGCCTAATACAACGACATATCGCATAACAAAACCGCAATCGAGGACAACACTTACACAGAATAAAACAAGTACTACGTCAGCTACTCCTGCAACAATACTACAAACAACTGCTGCAACAATACAAACAACCTTTCCATTATCTACACAGTTGTTCACTACAAATGGCCAGGCAATTGTACAAACAAAGCCTGTTGTTTCATCAAAGACTAATGGTTCTTCTGTAGCAAAAAGGTCGGCGTTGTCTGGAAGGAAGCGACGAAACAAATATAAAAAACTTCTAAAATTATTGACTGGTATTTAAATTGTTTGAACTCATGTCGTCGTTATTATTAATTTGTTTGTACTGAAAATATATTGCATAATAATCAGGGGAATACATTATAGATCTTTTATTTTTTTACATTGATCATTTGTAATTTACATGATGATAAAATGCTCGCATTTTCTTCTGCAATGCTTGCAAAAGAAAAATTATGTAGTTTGGTAATAATGTACGCAAGTTATGCATATTTCATCGAACTGCGTGTACGAGTTACCCAGTTGTTATGGTTGTGCTGATGGCCCAAAAAGAAGCGTATACTATAGTAATGTACCGATGAAAATGTATATTTTATTTTATTGGTGTATGATCATGAATATGTGCACATTTATGAAGGAAGTAATTTCTGTTTTTATATTTTATTTTTTTTCTGTATTCTATGTATTGGCTTCAATTTAAATATATAAACTTTTCTTTTTTTCAATCCTTTAAATGTTTTTGACATTTTAAAAATACTCATATTTTCAGAAATTATTATGAAATATGATTTTTGGTTTCCCTATAGGAAAAAATAAGAAAAACTAGAACTGTTTCGGAAGGAACTAATAACATGTCTGTTTTGAAGCCTACACAAAGTTTAAATCATCCTATTTTTCAAAGTACTCGCCCAAACACAAAATTCTGACAATATGCACATCTCCATTATGCGATCTAACACTCCATAAAGTTTCATGAGAATCATGCAAGTAATGTAGGAGGAGTTGCGGACAACACATTGTAGCAAGTTTTGTTAAAAAATACCTAAGTCCAAACAGCCATATCCTTTACATTTCTTGTCCAAACAGATATTCCTGACAATTTGCACATCTCCATATAGTGATCTAGCACTCCATTAAGTGTCATGAGAATCATGCAAGTAATGTAGGAGGAGTTGCGGACAACACATGAAACGAAGTTTTGTTAAAAAGTTCCTAAGTCTAAACAGCCATATATTTTACATTTCTTGTCGAAACAGAAATTCCTGACAATATGCATATATGCATATCTCCATAGAGTGATCTAACACTTCAGAAAGTTTCATGAGAATCATGCAAGTAATGTAGGAGGAGTTGTGGACAACGTTATTTCGAACAGACAGACGGACAGACGGACAGACAGACTGAAATATATATACTCCCAAACTTCGTTTTCGGGGGTATAAAAAACCAACTAATAAAGACAAAAAGAACAAAAGGAAAAAAAACTGTATTTTTCTTAAGCATGAGAGTCAGTATTATCAGGTCTTGTTTAACAGTGCTCAAGGTCCACAGGAAAATGTAAGAAAGCCTCAAAACATTATTTTAGGGAATTAAATGCCAACATAATAAGATGTAAAAAAACAGCATAAGAAAATATATTCAATAACCTGCTCGGTTTATATTCTTCGCATTTGATATATCCTTTCTTAAGACATTTTTAGGTTTGACAATTAATCTAACTGCTGTGTATAATAAAACGTATCACAAAATAACGAAATAAATTTGATGCAATGTATGGCAATTTCATTGACTGACAACCTATCAGTAGTGCTCGAGATCAAAGTGTTAGAAAACCGGTTAAAGATATAATGATGAATATATAAGCACAAGCATTAAATCCAAAATAATTAAAACAAACAGGAATCCAAACTCAGCTAAGGGTTACGTAATTTTTCAAGAACATATATGTTCTTTGCTATCAAAAAATGGAGCTGCTGGACTTGCTTTTGCCCTTGAGGGAATCAACCCTCTTAGTGGTCCTTGCCTCGGCTAGGAAATTATTTTTATACTAAATTTTCATTTGGTAAAGTTTAAACAGTAGGCTAAACTTTATATAGGCTCGTTTGGTTATGTGTTTACTTTTTTAGCTTGCCAAATTTTTCGTCAGAGTAAATATAAATCAAGAATTGCTCATTGTGCGCTGTTTTATAATGTTAAACCTGCTTCGGATTTAGAATCAAAACATGACTGGTAACAATATTCGTATCTGATGACAATTTAAGATTTCTACAGCGCACAGTCTACAATCACGCTAATGTTTCTGGAACATCTTTCCATCACCATGACAAAGACGTCGGAACAAAATGAGCCGCTGTTTGTCAATTTAAGCATAAAATATAAGCAAAAGAAAACCCAAGCGACAAAACAGTTTGAAAAGTCCGTAAGATCGAAATTGAAAGCAAGACAAACTCATGAAAATGGAACATAACAAACAAGCGCAAAGGATACATGTATAACCAAAAGAATAAAAAAAAAAAAAAAACAACATAAAATAAACTAAACAGAATCAGAATCTGAGAAAGTCCTAGAGTCGCTATAATTGTTTACATAGGAGATATTTGTCAGTTATCTCAGAGATTAAGGTGGCATAATTTTCCACAGTACACATACATGTAGAGATATAACACAATTCCATACAATATAGCTCAATGGATTCACTACGTGATAGTTTACTCTAACGTAAGACCTGTCGAGCTACGCTAGATACCCTTTGTATTCTCTCTGTCATTACTTGAGTTCATAAGTAGTCCTACGCGTGCACAGGAAGCAACAAAATCAAAGTAACTATCTCCCAGGTGAAACGAATGTGTTTCTTATCTATTACATAGGATACAATTTTACATTTTGAAGCATACCTCCACAGACAATTGGGCAATTCTTGCTTACTGTTCCAAAAATGCTACTGATAAAATTATGGAAATACAGTTATCAAGTAAATAAAACATTTTTTTGAAGACTTAGTCAATTAAAGATATGTGAAAGCTCTAGAGATATTTTGCATAATGATTCTAGGATTCTCATTTGAACGATTGTCAAAAATTTTTTGAAATAATTTTTATTATTCCCTCATATATACACGTGTGGCAGTTCTATATTTAGCAATAAAGTATAGTTACAAAATACTTTCCAATATTAAATTTTATAAAAATCATATCACAAAAAGATGTACTTTCATCCCGACAAAATATCGTTAAATTCGTATATATATGTAATATTATAATTCAGAAAGTTTTGAAATATGCCAATAATTATAATAAAACCAAGGCTAGCCATAATAATAAGATATCTGAAGAAATCAAGCAACATGTAATAATAATCTAATTCAATAAGGTCATTTTGGCATTTGGATGATTGCTTTTGCTTTCACCTGTTTCAAGACGTATCCAATGCATTTCAAAATTTATCAGTTCGTAGCCTGTATGTGTTTTTTTAAGATTTGCTAAAAATAATTACTATATAAGTTTTTAAAAAATCCAAACATATCTAAGTTCGCTCTGAGAGTTTAACAACAATTTGCTATTTTGGGGTCTTTTAGAATCAAACCCAAATTTTGCTGCAAGCAATACGTACATCCTCTTTCTTTTGACAGTAACATGATTTTTGTTGTCAGTGTCCTTCATGACAATAGCCAAAATATGATACAAAATTCTTGACACATGTCCAAAACCGTTGCTATTAACAACCGTTGCAGATAGAAAACATGAACTTATAAATAATAATTCAGCTCAAAATGTTTGTATGTAAATATTCAAATACATTATATATCATAGTTTATGATAGAAATCTAAAAAAATTAAATTTTAAGACTTTTTTCTTTATTTTATTGAACTGGACAATTCAAACTCAATAACAATTTTTCAATTTCAATAGGTTTCTAAAGCCAACTACATCATCTATAAAATGTGTGAATTAGACGTAATTTCATGTACTAATATGAATACATAACATTAAAAGTATATGCATATAGAATGCGTTACATTCGTATTACTTATTTACATGATATATGTGTCATACACGTGAAGGAGATCTTATAAGCTGTGTTAATGTTCGTATTAAAGGGCAATAAGCTTTGATCAGGAGACATTTTCACTGCTGTGAAACGGGCCATCTTACAAATCTGTGAATAAATATTTGATTTATGACTTTCACTGCATATAGAACGTTTTAAATGTTGAATTTTCGTTTTATTGCAACTTAATTTGTGTGTACTGTAAATTATTTTATGTTATTTTGGGTCATAAAATGATGAAATTAGCAACTTCATGCTTTTAAAATTTATATAAAATATCACTTATTTCATTGGAAGTAAAATAATCTTTTTTTAACAATTTGAAATTATATCAAAGAATGAAAAACTTAAAATCTAACCAAATCTCTGTATCAAATTTGAATGTTTATTTTTTTTTTTCTAATATCTATTTTCAACATAGGCAATTAATCTTTTAATTATTAATCGACTTTCTTTACAAATATAACTAACTCGGTTATCTCGAACTCTTTTAACTTAAAACCCCTAATATCTCGAAATACTTGTCATAATATAATAATTTACATTGTATTTACTCCTGACAAAAAATGGCAATATATACGTTAATTTGTTTAACGTCTAAAGAAAAATAAGTGAAGCATGTTTCGTCTGTTTGGTGCATTCAAATACACAGCCTTTTAAAACATAATATGAAAGTGGCAAAGTCTATAGTCATACCGGTATATTTCATAACAATGGCGGAAACTATAAGTACAAATTATTCATTGCCAAAAAAAAAGAGGAGTACCACGTCTCTTAAACGATGATTTTGAACAAACCAGAAATTTCATTTTATTGTATTTTCGAGTATGACAATACATTTGTACCTCTTATCACAAGAAAATACAGCTCAAATATGGAAACGTGGAAATGGAATTCGGTCTCACTCAGACACCACAATCCCCAGATATTAAGACTATTAAACATATTTGGCAAACGACTAAATATCCAACTTCCTGAAAGAACAACTCGAATTACAAATCGTGCCAATAACACTTAATAAAGTATGGGCAACCCTAAAACCTACATACATGTACACTCACAGTGTCTCTGCTTGCATAATCTAATGCCTTAGACATATATTCCTTATATCTTCAATATACGGTAAGGAAATATTTTCTTTAATGTTGAAAAGGCTGATCACACATCGAATGTGCAACCAAGACAACTAAATGTTCTCATAAAATTTGTCCTTCAATTTATTTTTATGCAGGTTCTTCAACTCAAATTAAAAAAAGTTTGTACTATATAGCCCAATGAAATAAATGGTATTTACGATGAAAAATATTAATATACCTAATACTATCAAATATATATTATAGAATTTACAAATATTTGCTTAAAATTATTTATATTGAAATATCGCCAACCTGTGTTGATCTAGGCAAACAAGTCCGTTTTTCAAACTATCTAAAAAGCAAATCACAATATATTTATAGACACACTGAGCGATACACACAGGTTATGAAGGAGAGACCTTACTATAGTGTATCGTATTAACATGCAAAATAGAATTCATCCAATTTTATCAGAGGTCACTGTAAAATCTAAGTGACGACAGTGCCCAATTATTGTCCAAAATGTACTAAAATAACTTGCTTCAAGATGAAAAATTGGAATTTAAATAACGGAAAAAAATAATTTTCATTCCCAGAAAGTCTTTTACTCTAATTTAGTACTGAAAAAAAAAGAGGCAGCATAAAATTTACCCGTAGAATTAAAATTTTGCAGGTATCTCCAGATGAAAGTTCCATCATCGTATAATTTTTTACTTATTCTATATTCTTTCGTATTTTGGTATATAGTTTGATCTTTGTTTTACTTTTATTGTTCTCGGGCAACAATGCAAGACATTATATTATATATAATTATATACTGCAATCGTTCTACATGTATTTGAGCAGTGAAAATGCGTTGACAGTATATTAACAAGTGATATACGGTCACTGACAGTATATAACATTTACAATGTAGGCCACACCTACTTGACCTGATTGACGGGACTGAAATGAACAAACTTACTGATTTTTAAGTGGTTGCTGAATTATGCTTCGCAATGCCCTCTGACTAACACGAAGGGGAATATAGGGTTCGTGTACCTACGATGATTTAAAATGTATATTGATGTGTTTCGATGGCGACATTATATATGAGAGAAATTATGACACAAAGAAACAACATACTGTATTTATTAAATGCCGCTGTAATTTTGAACATAATCAACACTATATAAATTACAAATTAAATTTTTTTAGTACTACACAAGTTACATAAAGGATTACTGACAGCTAACGCAGTATTCCAATCAATTATTTTGAACATTCGCAAAATGAGCCATGTCGCGATATGTTTTACATGAAGAATTTCAATTTAAGTTAAGCTATAATTTATACGAAGTTAATTTACGTGGGAGTTTCCACTGTACATAATTCTATATTATTAAACATATGCATTGTATACGGTTTTAAAATGCTGTATATTTGTAAAAGTTGTAGATGTTAACATCAGTTGATTATTTTTTTTTAAATATATATTTCGATCTCAGAAAATATTACCTATTACATTTGTGCTTTGTACCATTGTTAGCATCCTTAATAAGAAAAACTGCTTAATTACAAACATAATTATTATCAAGCTACAAAATGTTCTATAAAATACCTAGACATCGTAAGTTATACTTGTTGCTCATACTGTGGGATCCATTTAATATTTATGTTCCTCAACCCAAGCAAATCTTGGCCTCATATGGAAGATGAAGGCGTTCTAACTTGCTCTGAAGGGCTTCGTATAATAGCCAAATAATGCTTAACCTATGAAAATCTACAAAACAGTTCAGATGAGTGTAATCGTTATTTAAAAAAAAAGCATTTGGAACAACGGACTAATAGCAATACTTTATATTAGTATTTAAAATGACTGATATAATACAAACATCACATCAAAAACATTATTATATACATTTTGGATAAAGGGTTCAGGTATAAGGGAGAATCTATAAACAATTTGCACTTCGTTCTTCAGGTTATCATATAACAGAAATGATTGCACGGTGAGTGGAAGGTTTGAGTACTAAAAAAAACTGATTAAACCCAACAAAGTTTAGATTTTCCCGACCCCCTATTGTATTTTTTTTGTTCACATCATATCCATTTTCTGAGAGGGTACTATATTGATCGTTGATTTGTTTGTGTTTTTTGTCCTTTCATGGATTCCATTGTATTTTGGATAATTAAGTTAAGTTGAAAGCAACGTTTTATAACATTCCTAAAACAGTACGGCATTTGACAAAAATGTTCAGTTCAAAACCAGTTGGAAACATTTATGTGAATATCCAATAGACAGTCTCTCACTACATCCACCACTGTCATTACACACATAGGGGCTACGGTTGACAGACGTTGTGGGAAACTTCTCTAATGATCGCAACCAGCTTCGTGGCGATGTGTTCTCCGATATCCTTCACCAGACGCCCTGAAAGTGGTTTGTCACCAGATGCAATGAAAGTGGTTTGAAACCCCAATATACAGATCCATTGTTCCCATGCACATATCAATAAAGTCCATTTATAATGCAGAACAACTCATCCTCTAGTGGATAAACCAGCACAATCCCACTGTGAAACTAAACATAATCTAAGAAAATATCAAATAAACATTGAATACATTTAATTCTACATTCAGAATAGCATTTTAAAACTATTTTACAGACAAAAAACATTTTTTTCTACAATCTTAAATAAAAGTTTCTTTGAAGTCTGTTTTGTTGTTTGCGTTGAACTTTCAATGAAGCTGAATCCGATAGTTTTACACGTGCTAGCACAATGAAAAGAATGCACTGGAAAATCTGTTATATTTATTTCTTGTAACCTTAATACTTCCTCTATAGGTTGTAACAGAATGTTTTAAATGAAATGAATAATGCATTTGAATAAAGAATTTAGAACTAAATACCCCCCCCCCCCCCCAAAAAAAAAAACAAAAAAAAAAAACATTATATGTATAAATATATAACAAGAATATAATAGAGGTCACACAAAACGGAAAAGAAATATATGTTTATGTGCAAAATCTGACCAGGAACTTGACAAAGAATCTGGATCATGCTTCCAATTAGAAAATTCGTTTTTACTTATCGTTCTGACTAGATGCAAACAAACTGAACAAATTAATATCAATTAAAAATGATTCCATATTCTGATTAGAAAACTTTCTAGATATGAAATCAGCATCCTTATTTAAATATCCAGATGAAATGAAAATATCGTGATGAGTACATTGTTTCCTATTTGAACAGCCAGATCACCAATGACGACAGGCTGATACTACTCATCTTGAGCAAAATTTTGTTTTCTGGTTTTATTCCAAAGACAATATGAATGATCAATATTTTATGCTGAAAAAGCCTTTAAAGCATTGAAAATAGCAAGTACATGTGTGTAGTTTTAAAAAATAATATGATTACTGCCTAGACACCTCAGTTCATAAAATGGATTTTTCGCATTTTGAAAGTCTAAACCTTAGAATTATTAGACAATCTTTTGGTGGTTCATTAACCTTAATGTGTCGTCCAAGAAAAATTAAGAAATTTAAAGTTGCTTATAAAGGTCATTTGTATATACCTTACAAATGATTCTAATGGGGAATTTCCAATAGAAAAATTAATGCACTTTAAAATTTAAAAAAAATTAATAATTTGAATTTATCAACTCAGGCCTATCCTAAATTTGTTTAAACTATTATTTTAAATATTTTTAATGCACTTTGTGCACATTTCATGCATCACGTGGTTGTAATACTTAATTTTATAAAATCTCATAGGAAGAGTTATCTCCCTTTTACATTGAAAATTCCATAGTCGGAATATTTTTGTTTCTCTGGAAGACAAGTAAGTTCAATAGTTTCAGTTAGCTCATTGCATCTTTCACCCAAGTGAACAGACAATTCACATTGATTAAAGTATTCAAATTCAGAAAAACCCATTTTACGAGCTGAGGTGTCCAGACAATAATTGATTTATCTACCTCCTATATATTGATTTAAAAAATGTGAGCCCCATCCAAATTTTTAGGCATCCACCTTGATCATCAATGCATCATTATCATTCCTGGGCTAGATAAATTCAAAATGTGTTTTCCCTTAAAACTTTCACTGTAATGAAGCGGGGGCTCGAGGCCTTGAATTAAAATTTAAAGGTCTCATTTCTGTTTGGACACGCATTGATCATTAGAGCTCTCAGTCTCCTCACTGGGGACTGTAAAAAATCACAGGTCTCCTTACAAAACCTCTGTTCACCTGGCCTGGATACTATAGAACCCACCTCATCATTTTGAGGAGATTAAGAAATTGTAGAGGGAAGGTTTGGCTTTGATTAACAGAACTATTTAATCTAGAGAATGTACTTTTAGGTCAGGTCACTGTCCTGATGGCTGCACGTGTAATGGTAGAAGTGGAGGTACTGCTATTTGGGATAAAGGCTGTTTTAATACTTTGCTACTTTTCTGTTTTGCAGTTGTTGCTTTGTTGTCATTTACTCTACACGTATATCTCTTTTTGTTCCTATTCTATGTTGCATTGTGGAGTAGTTCAAACACACAAAGAAAATTTGAAATTGAAACTTCACTAGAACAAATTCTGAGATATCTATCATTATTACACATTCAATATTGTTTTTCCATTTTATGGAAAGCAAGAAGAAGGCACGGTCTTAAAAACTAATAAAATCTGTCTGATCTAAAGTGTTTCATAAGGCACTTGTAGATAAAGCCATTGTGTAGCACAAACCATGTTGCTTACACAATACGCAATGTCCATAATGTCAAGAAAGATCCAACTTTAAACCATGTTTTTCTTTTCCTGACTTTTCACAATTGTTTTCATTTTCCTACATATTCAAAATTCTTGTTCACCCGCTGATCGGATCTTAGTCTGTCTTTCGAATATATTTTTTCAGCACAAATAAAGGAATTGGAATTGGATTATCCTGGTTTCTCGAATGTTTTCATCAAGGGTTGACTAAAACGCCCCTTTCTATCAACACAAAAAAACTAAAGACGATTTACGTGTATCACTAAATTATCTGAGCACTGACAAAGGCAATACAAATAATATGGGAAAATCAAACTGCTTCATTGAAACATAAAGACTAAATGGGTGTCCAGATAATTCTAGAGCTCAGTGAGTATTCCCTCTTTATCACTTAAACTCGACAATGGTAAAATCCCGTGGCTTGTCATGGAAGTCTCGCGATGATATGGAAAATGACATCTACTAATCTATAAATACACGATGCAAATTTATAGCCCTTTTGCAAAGTTATTTCTGGATCACGACTTAAACTCTAAATTCAAGATTTGTCAGGCGTTACTCTCTTTTCTTGGACGTTTAATGGTCTCTTCAGGGAGCAAAGGTAAACTTTTTAAAATTTCTATAATGTGAAATACAAATATTGAAACTTGATATGAAGCATCTGTGAAATGGTTTGTATAAATTTTCTAGTATCTCATAAAGCTATTGTATATAAAAAAAAAACATTTACTCAGAAGTCTGTATACAAATATTAATTATTTTCCGTCAACCTATATGCCAGGGCTTGGTAGACAAAGTCACTTTATGAATGTTGTTTTGTTTGTTTATATGAATATTCTTTGCTTTGCAATAGTATATCTTTTTACAAAAGATCTGTAGTATGGAAAATCTAAGTCAAATTCAAACGGAATGTTACAATGCATTGTATAGAACAACATCTCATGACCAAGAGAAATGCATTACTAGTATCAATTCTTCCGTAAATGACCGTTTTCGGGTTGAGACGACCGAGTGAAGACGAGTTCGTGTGCACTCGTCTTCACTCGGTATGATGTCCAATGAGAATCCTTAATACATTCGTTTATTGTGACTCTTGACCAATCAAACGTAACATCACTATACCTTTTCGGTTGTTCATACTGAAAATACATAGTGCCTAAAACCCCTGTTTTTACGAAAGAAATAGGTACTTACACTCGTTCTAAAATGAAGAACTGGAAAATCTTCAACTCGTTTTTAAAATTCTTGGTCTTTGGCCTCGTTCCGCTGCGCTCCACTCGTGAAAGACGTGAATTTTAAAAAACTCGTTGAAGATTTTCCAGTCTTCATTTTGAACTCGTGTGAGGACCTATCATTCTTTGAGAAAAATCAATCTCTTTAACTGGTGTGTGATGTAGTCTAATAATAGACGGACTTTAAAACAAGGAAGTATCCAATTTTGTGTTAAAAGGGGCATGTTTCAAACACGACAGGATTGGAAAAAAACAGGAATCAAACAATGGTATATTTTGAAGAGGAAAGAGAGAGAGAGAGAAAAAAAAAACAATACGGATCCAAAGTTACTTCCTTGCCTCCCCATAAAAGATCTAATGGTTGATCCTGTAAAATATTCGACGAAGACTTTTTTCTAGTTTTCTCACCACAATGCAAAATATGACATAAAATATATTAATGTACTTTGTTAATTAATACAATCTTTGAATAAAACCCTATCTTGATTCCACCTGAGACTACTATAACACAGAGATTGGTCACTATCGATTTATCGGATCATCTGAGTCTCCGGTATAGTTAGCTACGTTATTTTAACGTAGTTTCGTATTTAACCGTAGTTTCGTATTCGACCGTAGCAGACGACATAAATCATCACCTAATCACTGAGACTGCTATAACAGTATCGGATATTATTATTATTCTTTTAAAAATAAATTAACAAGATTGAATTAATCAAAAAAAGGAAAATAGTTTTTATCTTTCAAATGTAGTTATCTCTATTCATATTAAAATTTTGTTTTTAATCATTAATAATTTTTTAATAGTTTCATGTTGTTATTAGCGGCCACTCTTGAAAATGTGAATGTGATTAATCTTATCAACCTTACAGTTACATTGTTTTGCTACAAGTCCGTTAATTGTATCTAATATACAAATATTTTACCTATAAAGACAGGTAGTCTCAAAAGCATGGGAGATGCATTTTGTTTCAAAGCTGGGTGCCCAAGATACACGAGGCTCCGTTTATTGCAGTAAACTTTAAAGTTTTATTCTGTACTTGTAAAGGTATATTTCACTGCTGAGTGCCCAATATGCATGTTTATTGTAGAAAACTTGTCAAATATCGTCGGTGCACTTGTGGTAGGATTCAGGAGGGTGTCTCTTTATGTAGACATGGCTACAAACTTTCATTGCATACAATTATTATTCTCACATGTATAGACTGGATATATATTATCAACGGAACAAAATATAAGTCTGAATTTTAAATTAACAATACAAATTGACCTATCACTCAGTATCAGACCTCATGTTATGTGTATGCACCTTGTCACGTGTGATTCTCAGTTCTGCATCGGAATTGTAACACTGATACAGAAAAAATGATATTTCATATAATTACAAATTTTACATCATTACACATGTTTATTATTAAGGCTTGCAAATGAAATATCCGGAAAACAGATTGTTCATCTGAATGTAAGTTATGGGTGAGTTGCTCATTGACCCGATCCCACGGACTGGTAATAACTCGAGGTTACCTTCCGGTAAATTCGTAAATTCAAGTCCATAACTGCACTTATTTTATTTAAAGTGCTTATAAATAAACATTTATGATTATTTCAAATCTTTAATTCACATTTACCGAAACATAATTTTCTTTATACATCCACATTTGCTAATTATTAAATTTTCTTCCACTGTCAAAGTGTCAAACACTTCGGGTCACGTGCCGAGTCACGTGATCGACGACTTACAATTAATTACTATTTGACTGGTCAGTACGGGAAGTGACCAATCTCTGTGTTATAGTAGTCTCAGATTCCACTTACCATTGCTACTGTATTTTTGTTCATCTTCTTGTTGTTTACTTAAGACAACATTTTTTTTATTCCTTTGAGGATGTTTTAGATAAAACAGAAATTTGGTAATGAAAGCCATGCAGTAAATAAAAAAATCTAATATACAACTATTTTGTAATAACATGCTTACTCAGGCAAATCCGTTGATGAATAAACATTTGTTACAGTCTAAAACTTAACGAAAGCTAATATGCTTTTTAATGGACAATCAGTTTTATAATCTCTATATTTTCATTTTAATCAGTACGATATTTAAACAAATCACTCTTCGAGGGGGTGATGCACAGTTCTCCATAGAATTAAAATAGAAACAGTACCAGTAATCGTATCCTGTAACAAAACAATTACTGTATTCGGTCTAGTATGGCGGTATGCAATTGTTTTCGCTGAAACTTTGATCGTCCAAAATTTTGATGTCACAATAAGAGTTATCGTTATCCGCTTTCTTAAAAGTTGACATATTTTGTCAAAATTAAACATGTTACAACCAGAATTTTTCCATTTGAAAATCGAGACACTGGATTCCTATGGAAGCGGATCATCACTTCTAACTTCTGTTTTAATATTTGAAACTAAGTAATATTACAAATTACAAATCTAGCTTGGTGGCGGACACACCGCGTATACAATTATGACGACAGATGGCGCTGTGTATCTCTGTAGGTATCAGAATATGCTGAAACGGATTGGAGATGGAATAGTCATAATTGTATACGCGGTGTGTCCACCACCAAGCTAGATTTGTAATTTATAATATTACTTATTTTCAAATACGAATATTAAAACAGAAGTTATAAGTTGAAAGTTCGAAATAAGAAAATAAAAGTTGGAATTCGGAAAGACCAAAATCAAAATTAACTAATTTGGAAACAAAGAATTATGAAGTTATAAAAATATAATTTTAAAAATGCAAAATTATGAATTATAGAAGTTGTAATTTACCGGTAAGCATAATGCAAATTGCAAAATGGGCATTAGAATTAACAAGTTTAAGAATACAGAATTAAGAATAACGAAATTAGAATACAGAATATGGGATCTGGAATATAAAATTTAGAACTTAGAACCTATAATTTAAAACTTAGAACTTAGAATGGTGGCGGTGATCCTCTTCCATAGATTCTGGACTATCTTGCCCATACCACGGATGTCTACAGGCAAACCAGTAATACATTATAGAATAATTAAAAAAAAAATAGTTGTCAAACCTGTTTTTTCCCTCATCACTGTTCCCCGCGTTTATAAGATACATCCAAATAGAATAATCAGGCACTTCAAAATAGTTGGCTTCCAAAATTAGGCGTCTACTTCGCAATTATGCAAGTTTCAATTATTATGAAATTTGCAAGTTTGGCCTTTGCTTAAAACACTTTCATATGCAATTTTTAGACAAATTTACACTGTAAGTACATGTAATAGGACGCATTCTGGTTTTTCTAGCATTGACGTAAACTATGCCGTTTTTTAAAGGTTCAACAGAAATTACAGAAATTTAAAATCTGAAGGAAATGGTAATTGTGGCAGTACAAACAATTTTATATTGATAAAATTTCAGAATATTAATATTTCATACTAAAATCCCATACGATACTCCATAGCTACTTGTTGTATTAATGGGGATACAACCATAGTTTTGTTTAACCATAATATTACAACTGGGTTAAACTCCTGTACATATAAAAATCGAATGAAAATTAATTTAAAAATAAATTATCCCATAAGAGCCTTTTAAAAATATGAACTTGGCTGCATATTATGTCTATTAAAGTTTATTGAAATCAACATGATCTACCTATTAAATACCTGGCTGATGGAAGTCACATATCGAGTAATTGTATCTGTAAAAACAAGCTTTCACAAATAACCCATTCAACCGATTTTTTTCCATACAAACGTACTTGACGTTTAATATAGCTTATTATTGATGATAGAGGGCATTCTGCTGAGATTTCCATCTGTAATACAGACACGATATAAGTTTTGATATAAAAGGACCCTATAATAACGGATTTATTGAAAGTGAATTCGGATTCTCCGGCTTACGACGGAAGATAACTAAGTTCATGTGGTTTTCAATTAAGCTGCACTTAGTTGTGATGTAGTCGGGATTTAAACGAGGACACGAAAGATGTGTTGAAATAATCAACGATTCCAGACGGAAAATGGATTTGATATCCGAATTGAACTCAGGCCGTCGTAGAAGTATTGCTGATGCCATTAACGACCCCATTGCAAGACCGGAATCTACCCCTCTTAGTAGAGGGGTTCCGAAAGGATCCGACGTTTTTCAGGAAGCATTAACATTGGCATATGATGATATGAGGAAGAAAAAGAAAATTGAAAAAAGTAAGAGTGAACAATATGAATCTGACGAAGATTTTAGTGACGAGGAGAGGGATGTTGTCAGGGATATAGACAGTTTCAGGAAATTTTCAATGGACTTATCATCCAAACGAAACGTCCATCATTCTCGAGTTTTTCATGCCGAGCCCAGTCCAAGATCTCGAATATTGTCCGACGGAGCGACGACAGATATAAACAATGATAAGAAAATAAACCGAAGACATAGCATTGCTACAATACCATTGTCGGATTCCCGGAAACAGTAAAAGGAATCAGTTTGGAACAAAAAAATTCTTAATTTGAAAAAATATATTGGACGATGTTAATATGGAAAGGATGTTCAAAGCCATTCTTGTCATTTAAGGGAAGTACAATTTTAATAATCCATACAGTGAGATATATTATCTTAATTTTTAGTTAATTTGAATAATTTCAATGTATGTACATTTTTCATCAAATTTTTAGAACGTCTGCATCTGTACTGTGTATTGAACACTTTAAAGAGATTATGTAAACAATTGTTTCTTATATTTAAATTAAGTGAAAATTATCTGTGATAAAAATTTAAATATTTATTTATAATAGACTTATTTATTGTTTTATATATCCATTAAATGTACGTTTACAATTTGTTTTACGGTTTTATATGAGGTAATTAATGGAGCCATTTTGTGGGACACCATGTAAAATTCAAATGAATTCTATGATACCATTTTATTTTATATATAATTGTATATGTTGTAGGTATGAATAGAATTATATTTCTGTGGTAAGAGTGGAATCATGAATTATGTTATAGCCCCCCCCCCCCCGAAAGGTTTTCCAAACACCTTATTCCGCATTCGAGCTCGGAGATTTTCTGTCTGCTACAGGAAAATGTACATATTTTATTACTTTTTATTGTGTTGTAATCTGTTAGATATAACCGACATTTAATATTTTTTGTTTAAATTTTGCATTTATTTTTTCAGTTTACTTCATATGTTCCCGAAGATGGCTGATAGGGGCGTCTTGAACAAATAACTATATGTCTATTTCTGCGTAAACTATTTTCTAAAATACCACATAACAATGATTAACTTAAACTTTCTTCTTTTTCAAGTTGTGTCGGTAAATAAACTATTTGTGTTTACCCTTTGAAATGTGAAATTAAAGGTATTAGTATAAATTCTAGTCAACAAAAACTTTCAATAAATTCTCTATCACAAAGTCATTGACTTCCCGCTATTTCTTTCGTTTTCATTGTAACCTTAAATTACAGAATTTATATACAAAAACGTAGTCATAAATAGTATATTTGGCCAAACATTAATGAGAGAAAATAAATAAGGTATATTATAATATTATATATGTATTCCTTTAACAAAAGTGAAATGGCTGAATTTTTAAAATATGAGAATATACTGTACAACATTGAATTTTATAAATAGTTCATTTTCCCTCTGAACCCCTTTTATTGATATATTTTGAAAGGTTAGCCGACTTGAATAATAAATAGACTTTATTGAGACTTTTAAATTTCCTTATTTTGGTAATAAATTTATAATATAAAAAAATGCACCAACAGTGTGTTAGTTTTAAGAGTCTATATTTACATAAAATAACGTACTGGTATTCATGTTCTTTACAAATGCCATGGCGGCAATACACGTCATCAGAAGAATTCTTGTGGTTCGGAATCAAGAGAAACACGGGGGATTTGAAGGTCAAAATTAAAATGATCAGTATTACCTGAGATTGAAACAAGTAAAGTTCGTTATTCTGTTTGTTTAATGTTGATATTTTTTGTATCACGACCTGCAGGTTAGGGGACGACCATTTGATATTCTGGTGGGGGCCAGGAGGATTTGTTTTGGATGGGTCATTTATTTTTGTGGAAAATAAAGACAGATTATTTATTTTCTGCACCGTTGAAGCATGATTTTTCATTTTCAGTAAAAAAGGGACTGATTATTTATTTTCTCAATTATATTTATAATATTTGAAAATACACAATTTTTAAATTGACATAGTGAAGGTTGTATCTGTTCGGAATTTTGGCTGTTCCACCTTGTCTCAGTCCCTGTCGGCACTGTGGCATTCTTTAAGACCATCATAAAGATACCATTTGTTTGATGCTAGCACAAAAATGGCCACCATTGCCATAAATCTGAGCACCAAGTTCATATAATATTACCATTTAATCGAAATTAATCATCATCCTCTGGAATCTTCTGAATTCAAAGCTGCATCTATTGCATACGTACAAAAAACAATATAGGTTAAAATGGGAAAAGGTATTAAAGTGAGGTTTGTTTGATTGTTTGTTTTGTTAGGGTTTTACGCCGTTTTCAACACATTTGGCTATTTCGGGGCGGCCAGTTTTTAGCTCACCTGGCCAAAGGCCATGTGAAGTTTTGCCATCACTTGTCGTCTGTCCGTCGTCCGTCGTCTGTAAACTTTCACATATAGATCATCTCCTCTAAAACCAATGGAGCAAATTTAACCAAACTTTACAGGAATGATGTATGGAAGGCCCTTTACTACGATTGTCGAAATTTTTCCGATCCGCCAAAAAAACATGGCTGCCAGGGCAGGACATAGTTTAACATTTGACCCTATGGGAAAACATGTTAAAGTTCATCTCCTCTGAAACTACTTGAGCAAATTTAACCAAACTTTACAGGAATGATGTATGGAAGGTCCTTTACTAAGATTGCCGACATTTTTCCGATCCGCTGTAAAACATGGCTGCCAGAGCAGGACATAGTTTAACATTGGACCCTATGGGAAAACATGTTAAAGTTCATCTCCTCTGAAACTACTTGAGCAAATTTAACCAAACTTTACAGGAATGATGTATGGAAGGTCCTATACTGAGATTGTTGAAATTTTTCCGATCCGCTTTTAAACATTTCTGCCAGGACAGGACATAGTTTAACATTGGACCCTACGGGAAAACATGTTAAAATTCATCTCCTCTGAAACTACTTGAGCAAATTTAACCAAACTGTTCTGGAATGATGTATGGAAGGTCCTTTAGAGGGATTGCTCATTTCGTTTGAATGCGACAAACATCACGGCTGACAGCAGGAACATAGTTTAACATACATGCCTATGGAAAAAAAACATATTTTGGGAAATACTTTTAACTTTGGACCCTATGAGAAAAATATATTTTGATCATCTGCTCTGAAACTTTTGAAGCAAATTCAACCAAAGAATTAATGGAAGTTTGTAGAAGCATTTTGTCAGGTGAGCGATACAGGCTCAGCCCAATGAGCCTCTAGTTATTGGTGGAGGAAGCCGGAGTGCCCATAGAGAACCACCGACCTTTGGAAGGAAAATTGGCAATCCTTGTCAATTTAGATCAGAGTCGAATACACCCCGCCACAGGTGAGATTCGAACTCACAACCTCAGTGTTGACAGGCTAGTGATCATTAGTAGTCATGACGAACTACCTAGACCACCCGGCCACTGAGGCCCCTTAAAGTGAGGTAAATGTTCATGAGACAATATACCTCAAGTGAAATGAAACCCATTTTCAGTCATTTCAAAAACATTAATATTTATATATGTAGTTTATATATCAGTAAAAGATTTGGGAAGTTTTTCCCGAAAAAAATATGAAAAAATACGAATTTTGGTAGAATCTGGTGCCATCTCATGCTTTAAAAATAACAATCCAAAGATACTAATATTAGATATAGTAAATTTATACTATGCTGTATACGACGCATTTCAAGGAGTTACCTCTCATCAGCAGCATTAAAACCGAAACATTTGGAAGACCAAAACCAAACTTGAAGTACTCAACCAAAAATACCGAAATAGGAAGCCAAATTTCAGCTAAGGAGATCTACCATGTGCAATACAAGGAATGAACCTTTAGTATTTCTATTATTTTTGAATTTTGCTAAATACTGGTAATTTCTGTAACAAATCAATGAATACTAGTAATCATGTCAGACAAGTCTGACGACTGGGTTGGCGAATACCCTCGGGGACCTAGGGTCCACCAGCAGAGGCATCATCCCAGGAGTTTCAAAATAACAATCCAAAGATACTAATATTAGATATAGTAAATTTATACTATGCTGTATACGACGCATTTCAAGGAGTTACCTAAAACATGCATTTATAAAATGGTTTAAAAGACCTGCCGAGTTATTTATTTTCAATACATTGTAGGTCAGGTTATTTTTTTTCAAACTACCACAGAACAAACCATTCATTTTAGTTATTATCAAGGCTGAGTTATTTATTTTCAAAATCCTCCTGCCCCCCCCCCCCCAGAATATCAAATGGTCGTCCCCTTAAAGCGCCGCTATGACCAGGAGCAAAGAAAAAATATACAAGCATTTGAATTGAAATGGAAAGATAGGGTATCCTGAACCATGGAAACCTGATTTGCAGCATCTACGAGGCTGGGTGTTTTTCTGCTTTCATTATTTTAGTTTTTTAAGGATATTTTCTACAATATTTCATTGTTTGAGGTGCATTAAAAACATCATTTTTTAAAAATATTTTTGACTTTTCTATACATTGCCATTTTTGCGAAAAAAACTTGGGTTCTCCCAAATGAATCAAATGAATAAATGAATAAATAACAACCATATTAAAGTATGCATAAACGTTGACAATTATTTGCCAATAAAAGAAAATTCATACCAATTTTATATCGGTAATTAAAATTTAATAGTTTGATTTAAATTGGATCACTTACAGTATAGCTTTCCATCCGATATCTGTATAGGTGATGTACACACAGTAATGTATGTAGGATGATTTATAGAGGGATATAAGCTGATTTATAGATTGATGAAAGTAAAAGTAAATTTAAGTTGAATATTTTAAAATAAATTTATCAGAATTTCAATCTTCTGTCGGAAGTACGAACATATTCATACTGGACTATTAAACTTTTGCCCCAATTTTATCTAATGAAAAAATCTTTTTAATTAGTAAATATCAATTAATTTATTTAATGATTTTAATGGCTGTAATTGTCTTTATGTGGTTCTTTTTTTTCAAAACTGTTTCTGTTGACACCATAACAACCAAAATGCTTACCACAGCTTTACTTAATTTTTTAATATTGCATTCTACGGAAAAATTGTTCCAAGGCTTTCTGATCCAAACAATTGTTGCACACCTGTGTTCACCATTCGAAACATCACCTTTGTGATACAAGTATGCAAGTAAAGGTGAGAGAAAATGGAATGGATATCTACAAATCCAGAACACAGACAACGCAGAAAACAAATAACAAGTACAAACAAACAGCAGAAAAAACAACAAAAAAATTAAAAAGTTGATGAGCTGCACGAATCTTACCAAAACATTAGGGATGGCATCATGTCCTTTATATTTCTCATTTACTTGTATAAAGAGTCAAATAAATTCATCTCATCTGCAAATGGTATTAAAGAGAAAATCCGAGAAGTGTTTTAATCATCTTCTTGGGTCAGATGACCTTTCTTATATTCAATTTAAAGGAACCAACAAATTGTTCATAATGATTGTTCCTGATATTTTTGCAGAAGTTGCTTCAGTCTACAGATATTTTGAACAATATTCATCAACACTGAGACAACACAAGACCAAACACTTTAATAAATTGATATATGTTATACGTCGTCACGTGCCCATCAATGACGAACAAAAGACCAAGCTACAAGATAACCATTAAATCACCGAAAAATAACGTGAAAGAAAGCAATCAAAATTCATAAAAAAAAAAATCATAAAAAACGTTACCTAATGCAGAAACATGTTTAAACTGTAAGAAAACAAGCATCCATTATTGAAAAAAAACAACATATATGTGTAACATTCAAGAAATAAATTTACAACAGTTTTATTTAATTACGTTAAATCTAATGAATATATGTAATGTAGCCAATTCGTTCCCCGCCCAATGGTGATGTAGGTTAAAGTATTTATTAAGAATTTCAATTTATTTGAAACAGGTCGTCCAAAATTTTTTAATCTATCCATATCAAATAAGAACACATTTCATTCTTGGTACTGAAACATTTTGTAAAAAGTATCAAATTCTAAAAGAAAAATACTTTGTATCCGGAAGCAAATCTTAAACTGGTAATTTTAACCAAAAAGCAATTACTTATTTTACTTGGTTGAAGTTACTACCATAAATATTTTAAACATGAATTATTTTGAAAATTCATTCAGTACAAATGCGTTTTATGTCCTTTAAACGACCAATGCATTGTATATATCGATGTATGCAAAAATAAATGTTTACAGATGATTACACATTGAAATATGAAACCAAATATGCAATTTAAGTTTAAAAATAAACTCTTGTTTACTTTTCAAACCAAAACACTTTATGTCAATAAATTAACGTATCCTTGCCCTCTTATTAGCCCAATATTACGTCACTTCCGGTTTATTGTTTTAGTGTCTTTGACAGCGAATCAGGAGAGTCTGCCCGATTTACAACAAAAATTAACTTTCCTTATATGTTACTGACTCTTTAATCTATTTTGGGACCGGTAACAAGATCCCGGCAATATGAAAAAGGCTATGTATAAATCTGTAATTCTGGCTATCTCAAAGTTTTTTCGATCGCCAAAAATAATTGCAGGCAACAACAATTTTCAGATATCACTGATAATTATAACATGAAATTTTATTTTGGAACCGACAAATAGCTTTGCAATATTAGGACTTCTGAGATAAAAGAGTATGAGAAAACAAGACTCAAATAGTGTATGCATTTACTGTACAACTGCTCTTAGGGCAGAAATACTTAAAATCTATTATAAATGACGAATCATTTGTAGAGCGTGTTTTTATAACAAGGCTGGTTTTTTTCTAACATCTAGGATTTGAACAATTTTCTACGCTTTAAATTAAAAAAAATGTGGTGAGGGCGACCCTCGGTAATGTATTTTTAAAAAATTCTCCTTCTTAAGTTCCTTACTCTCAAAAGGCAAAATGCCAGTAATCTGTCCCATCACTATTCAAGATTAAAACACTTAGTAAGAACACCACCAGATACATCTCAGGTACCGTACCGTCAAATTAATCTCAGTATGGACAGGATTCCAAACATTTACAGACTTAACCTCTGGATATTGCTTCGTAACAGCTATATTATATATATACATTTTTTCGTGTGTTAAACGCCTATAGTCAGATTTATTGGACATGAACTCTTTTCAGTGATATCGCGATTTATTTCTGGAACAGCAATAGGACCACAACGCTTTGGTAGGAAAATTGCCAATACTTGCATTTTTCGAACATTTTTTATTTTTTCATTCCGATCTAAGACCGTAATTAATGTTATTCTTATTTACTAGTGTAATGGTTTTTTCGTCCCCAAGGAATTCCATAATTATTAGGTTGGGCCCCATAGTGAAACAATAGATACGCATGCGTAGAAAAATACATAAAATCTGGATATTACATCACACAAGAAAACGTAGTAGGTTTCTAGAATGATTTTTGAGAGTTTAATACCAACGTCTCCGCCTTTATCCGTTCACAACCAAACGCATCTATTTGATTGTACTTTTAATTGCACTTGTACATTTCAGATATAATAGTATCATTAGGGTAACCACCTATTTATATTAAATTTATTATCTACTTTTCTCTGTATATTCGAATCAATAGGAAAGGAATTATATACGCTTTGTGGAAAAGAATTTAATTGTTGTGGTTGTCAGGTACTGAGATCAATTTTTAATTTCTATCGAGTATTATAAATTTTATTAGGTTTGAAGCGTTTTTTACATATTACAACATGCTGAAAAATCGATCTCTAATTAAATAACATTTTTAGCCTACACTTCGATTGAAAACTAAGAATCAGGACAAAGGTAGATCATTATGTCGCACAAATCTGTTCTAAAGAGTAGTTAGGGGAACAATTACATTAACTTCAGTACACATTTGCAATAAGAAAAGAAGGGAATTAAAGCATCATAATCGGTTAGATATATATACAACTGTTGGAAAGTAAATTTATAAGGCTAGAAAATTTTAGTTTGGTCCCTTATTAGTATAGACAAACTGAGAGCCACTGAAGTGAGAGATTTCTTAAAACACACGCGACAAACCACAGCATTCTCTGGCTATTTTCAATCATGTAGACGTTCACCGATTACACTTTTTATCACGAGAAAGACGTACATTGTATTTATCATTTTTCGTGACAGCTGCTTTTAACAAGAATAAAAACCACTAACCTTCATCTTTCATGTTAACGGAAAGTATACTTGTCTTCTCAAACATCCATGGAAAATATATTCCGAGATTTTAAATGTATGCTTGAAAGTTTGAGGAAAAGGCCAATTTTAAATACATATAAAACGCACTCTTTGTTGAATAGCTCACAGGGATTCGAATTCACTAATTTTATACATAATTTGTTGAAATTCGCATGATTGAGAAATAAAAATATAAAAAAAATAGAGCTGGGTTATCGGTTGTACACGGTCGAGCCTTCAGAGGTTAGCTAAAATTTGTATCTCACGGAATTTTAGTGAAACTAGAATGTCTCTTCACGCAGATATCTGACCCCAGTATTCTGCGATCAGTTAGGGTGAAACCATCTAATTTAAAAAAGGGGGAATGGGGTTTTCTTACTATATGTATGTCCTATTTGTCCCCAGTAATCATTAGTGTCTATTTTTGCAGTTTTGAGCAGGCATTATTTCACACTACACGACTATTTGATTCGAGGTGATATTCAATCCTATATATTCAACAATTTGTCTGCAATTTATTTAATTCAGGTATTCCTGAAACATACAAATCATGTATAAAGAAAATGAGGCAATCGAAAATTACAGATTTAAAGATGAAGTCAGAAATTTTATTTTTGTAGTTTTTGTGGAGATGACATCGAAGATGAAATGCATTTTATTTTTTGAATGTCCTGTATTTCAATGATTTAGAAATATAGATTCTCCTTCAGGCACGAAATAGTTAATTTTTTGGTTTTTCAAAACAAGAGCTTTTAGCGAGCGTGTTAAAATCTAAATTTTAACTATCGAGGGTGGAGAAATTCTATTACTCACGAGTAAATTGAAGGAGAATCTGTTTCTCCTATGATTTTCAACAAAATCCTCAAGAAAATGCAGTTGCTACGCATTTTGTTTACATGACCGCTATTTCGGAACTTTTCTAGTTTATCTTTCCAATAAACGTAAAAAAACGGCATAAATTTAATCACCCGGAAGTGGTTAAAAATATTATTTATCTTTATCCAACCGATTAAACACGTCAAGAATAGGAGAAAATGTTTTATTAAACCCCTTTACAAATCCATCTATATACAAAAACATTCAACTACTGAGTTCAAATAATGTTAAAGAACTATGCAATCTGGGTAAACTTTTAACCGTTGAGAGCGTTTAATTTGAGAAACTATAAGCTATGATGATTTTTAATCAATTATTATATTGTGTTGCATAACCTTCTGCTCAATTGTTTATCAATATTTCATTGTATTTATTGACTTAGGTAAGGGACGAGATCAAAAGTTCAATGTAGGATAAAAAACTTAATTCACATAGTTTCGGGTGGGGAGTAAAAATCGCTGCAAGTTTTGTCATCCGACATCGATTTTCGGATTGAAAAATACAGATTCAAGTGATGTCCAAGTCAAAATACAGAACAAACATACATTGTTGAGGAAAAACAGGACTCATGATACAAAAAGTATACTCAAAGCGTATGCCCATATTGGTCAATCAATTTTTCCCAAATGAAGTTATTAAGTTAAGAGGGGGGGGGGGGGGGGGGGGGTCAGTGAAAAAACTATGTGAATTAAGTTTTTTATCCTAAATTGAACTTTTGATCTCGTCCCTAAATAAAAAGATATAATTGGTGTTGACACATTTTTCTCCTGCCTTTTTTCAACAAATTTTATACTTTTTTCAAATTCCTCTCTAGCTCCCCTCTAAACATCAAACTGTAATTCCTGTAATCGTTGTTAATTTTTTTGTTATATTTAAAACGCATCTTTACAAGTATAGGACCTATTTCGCTTCGAAACGAATTCAATTAAAGTAATTAATGTGTGTTTATCATGTGTTGTTTTATTGTCTCCCAGGGTAAATATCCTTGGAAAGTATAGCGGTTGTAAACATCGATTTCATGTAATAGATTTATATTTAATCAGAGCATAATTTTGATTTATTATTAATTAGTAAATTTGATACTATCTAAAGAATTGATACATTTTGCAGAAATGCTGTGTCATATCATTAAATCATTTTAATGGATCTGTTGTCAGTTGATAATAGAACGTAAGAAGAACTTTGTCATATGAAAACAAAAACCTTTGATTAACATCTTAATTATGCAAATTTCTTAGATTAATTGTGTAATTGAAGTAGCGATGACACATATGAAAAATTAGTGCAGAAAATGAAAATATGTTCTAAGATGAGCGAAAATTTGTATACACTCTTAACGTTTAAAAGGCTATGGCATATTTATTCTTATGATTTTCGCTACATGTCGGCCGCGCAAATTTTGAAGGTATATGTTAGGTTTCTTTGATTGTAATATGTGTGTTTTTCGACAAACCTTGCAGCCTTGCCCAGGACATAATCACTCAAGCGAGTGCTAGGGACCTTTTCAGTGACCTTCACAAGGGTGAATTTTTTCTCCTTGATAAAGAGTTCATTGTGACTTTGGCATGAAGAACAGCAATAATCCACGATATGCCGTCTTTCATATTCTAAAATATGAGAGGAAAAACGGATATGAAGTTGCAAAAAATCAATCAATCACAAGTATATAACAAACATTCACACAGTGGTCACAGCATGGTCTTCGGTGTTGTAAAAACAAACCATGCTGGAAGCCCTGAATTACCCAAGAGTATTCCTGTGAAGTTATGTAAAGCGATTCAATATCTTTACAGAATATCAACAATAAATAAACTAAAAAGATAACCCAGACAAAGACATTCCTAATCATACTTTCGATGTGGCTTAAGCTGGAAACTCCAAATGTCTAAAAGACCAGCACATTTTTTTGTTTTCCGACTCTTGTTGGCAAATGTTAGATCTTTGGCGTTAGGGATTTGATTAGATTGTCAATCAATCATCTTAGAGGTTATGTTTTGTTGTTACTATATGTATACGTCGGTGTATTCACACTAATTCGGTCTTCTGTTCTGTCATTCTCTTGAATGCAATAAGGCTTTTATTTCACATGTGACAACTGATTTTCTAACGCTTATTCACCGCTCTAATAAAAGTAATATCTACTCTTATAAACTGTACTTTGTACCATTACGCACAAAACCTAAATACTAATACCTCCAGCAATAAATGCAAACACTATTTGTGTAAGTGATGATTTGCTGTTGGAGGGAATAAACACCCTTAATTGTGGTAGGACATTTCGGCTGTAATTGTATATATTGCGAGAAAATAAGTTTTTTTATTGGTTGACGAAATGACTTTTTTATTACTAGTATTTAATTATTCTTAAGAACATACACAGTAAAATTTCAATGAGTGCACCAAAAAAAAAAAAAAAAAAAAAAATTAAATAAATAAATAAAAAATACATAAAACACAAAAAACGAGTACTCTCTTTTAAAAATATGTCACACGCATTTTTCGTGAATTTGTGTTTTTACTTTAAAACCTGTATTGTTATGATATAATTTTTTAGTTATTTATGAATCTTAATTTTCACCTTAAGAACTTAGTAACATATATTTAAACAGTTCAGAATACACTTTCTTGAATTCTTATTTTTTTTGGTCGAATACCACAGTCATTTTGAAGACCAGTTTTTACATGTCTCACACTCTTGCCGAAGAACGTTATTGAGTGTACATATAATAGGACGCTGGTCACCAATAAGACAATACACGCTTTTATTCCAGCCTTTGGATATGGTGTTAGTACTTGGTTGGTTATCCATAATGAGCTGGTGCATTTTCCACTTGTCTGGTGCAAATACTAGTGATAAACAACGGATATGAATTAGTGCTACATTCTTGTTGTAAACGGTCTGCTGTAGTTGGTTTTGACCTCCCAAATACAAGGTCAGTGAAATATGCCACAAGAGGTTTTGACCTACCAAATACAAGGTCAGTGAAATATGCCACAAGAGGTTTTGTAGGCTTTGGCATTTATTCATACCGTCAACAAATTGGGCAATAGGAAGTATACCAAGTGCATCCACAGTAAAGTAAGTAAAACATTGTTGTTTCTTTGTTTTCTCTGTACAATTTGTTAAGTTCAAGTAATATGTCTGCCTCCATGTTGCTTGGGTAAGGTGGTAGAAACGAGACTGAGATTGAAAAAAATTACGAAATGCGGCTCGAAGGAGTGAGTTTATTGATTACTATAAATACAACTGTTTTGAAGCAACTCATAGCTGGCCTCCGTTTTCCTCTGTAGAAGGATATACAAAAGTAGACAAACACATCAGAAAATTTGCCTTGTACTACTTACAGCTGTTCGAAGCAGATGGGTACCATAGCGAAGTTACCATCTATACATCAAAAATCAGCTTCTGAAAATTTCTGTGGGCGCTTGTCATGATTTGGACCATTGTCGTAGAGAAGGAATTATTGTCAAGGCCAACACATCTTTAACAACGAACTCCTGTAGTGTGTATGGTTCTGGTAGATGAAAACCCAATTCGGGAAACATTTACAGATATGTCTGCTTTAACATTATCAGGAAGCTAAGCTTTTTCTTATAAACACTGATCTGCTCTGGTCTGCTGCAGGGTGTGTGTGCTTTTCTCTTTAGGCATCACTGCATTTTTCTTACAGGTACAAGAGTGTTTTTACATGTTCATGTACACAAATACCCAAGTGGTCAACAACTCGCCTTTTTTTGTAAGAAAATTACCGATCATGGTTTACGGTTAAAATTTTCATACATGGTAGATTACAACCACTTTACATTATATCTATTATATTATTCTTTGATACCAATTTTGATGCACAAGAAGTGCACATTTTGTCGATTTACAATTCACCGGTTTTGCGCATGGCCTAAAATATTGAAAACCAAAACAACAGTCCAAAAGGTTGAATAGCAAATCCAAAATACCAAAAGTGACCAAAATGGACAAATTTATAGTTTTTTTAAAAAAAATAAACCACAGATGGAGATGAATGGGATTTAAGAAATAAAGAAGTTGTGGATAAAAAAAATTCTCCAAAATTGTCAGAAGCGGCTGTGGCCGAGTGTTCTAGACATTTTTTTTACAATCATTAATGATCACCAACCGGTCAACATTGAGGTTGTAAGTTCGAATCCATCTCGTGGCAAGGTGTGTTGGCTTACAATCTTAGTTAGCGAGGATTGCGTAAAAATTGAGTAAACTCAAATACACCAAACCAAAATGTCCAGATAGAACACTTTAATCGCCCACGAAAATTACTTTAAACTATTATATTTGGCCAAAACATACTAGTCCGAAACGCCCAATGGCCGAAAGGTTCTGCATTCACTATTCTTTCTGGTATGATTCTATGTTTAACTAAAGCCTGTCCATAGCACTCTTACACGAAAGACGGTACTAAAATGAGATTTAACAGACTGCATTTTCCTAAGCCCAAAAGTGAAGGAGGAGTTGATGTCACAAGAAAGTTTGACGGATGGAGGACAGACAATCGCTATACTTTCTTCGAAAGTGCGGGGATAGTGACCACAAGCCGGTCAACACCTAAAGTTAAAGTTGTAAGTTTGAATTTAGCTCTTGGCAAGGTGCTTTCGATTACGATCTTAGTTGGCAAGGATTACTTTACTTTAATTACTTTAACTCCAATAATAAACCAAACCAAAATGTTCAGGTAGAACACTTTGATCGCCCATGGAACTTACTATAAAATACTAGTACTATATTTGGCCAAAACGTCCATTGGCCTAAAGGTCCTATATTCACTATTCTTTCTAGTATGATTCTAGGTTTAACTTAAGGCTATCAAAACAGCGCTCTTACTCGAAAGATACTAAAATGAGATTTCATAGACTGCATTTCTTTGTTGACTGTTTAATATAATATTTTAAATTTTATGATCGTTTCTTTGTCAAGATATTTGGTAAAACATCCATCAATCATTTTAAGATGAAAAATTCCATTTTAGATAAAAATATTTTTCTTCGTTCTAATAATTTTCTCACGTAAAATTTATAAAATGATAATTGAATTAACAAAAGAAAAAGGCGAAAGTAATTAATCAAATTTTGACATTGATTTAAACTATATTTTCTCAAATCATCGTCTTATTTATATATTAAAAAGGAACAATGATAGTCTATCTAAATACTTAAATTTGTGTCTCTTAAGTGTAGAGTTGTGTCTCCGGCTTACCTAAATCTGTGACCCAATCCATTCATTAATTTCCCTGTACATGCAACCGATTAGCAAAACGGTCTCATGATTTAGATGATCAAGTAAAAACTATAAATATCGCTAGTACATGTTCTTTATGACTGAGTTTATTTGAGAAGCCTTTAAATTTCGAAAAATAAGAAATAAGAACTGTTCATACATGAAGCTGCCGCTTTAGCCAAATACTGCTGAATGACCACCTATCAAATATCGAAGGGTATGGGGTACGCGTTACTAAGAAAATGAACAGTTTATTAATTTTTGTAAAATATCAGCATCATTTAAGGAATTTCGGTTGATGATAACAGACTTATTATAAAGGGTTAAAAATCAGTTGCGAATTTCCATTTCTGGACTGTGATGTCCCTAGAAAGACGTTTTTTTCTGCCTATTTTCAATGGGTTTAATCTTTGTATACAAACAAAAAAAAACAAAAAAAACGCCATGTCTTAAACATGTTACGTGCATGTTTGAATTTTGTATAAAGAATCTACTCCAGCGTTACTCTTTCTTAACATGAAACACATACTCTTGTTGTCAAGTGAATATATGTAATAAAAATGTCATCTACCTCAATGAGCTTTAAATTAAGGATACTACAGATACATCGAAGTCTACTACATATTTGTATTTGTTTCTTGAAATAGACAATAAGGAAAATTTGAAGACAAAACTTTATGACAAACGTGATGACCTCAACTTTCCATTATTAACTTTCCCTTCTTGAGAAGCTATTTTACAGTCGTTACAGTGTTCCAATATCTAAGATTATGTTGGACCTGTCCCCACTGTCGTAACATTTCGTTTACCTCCACCGATTTGTGACTAGCACCGGGTTGACTTTGTTGCACTTCACGACGTGTGCCGTATACGGAGCAGGGATTGCTTACCCTTCCGGAGCACTGAGTTCACTCCTGGTTTTTATAGGTGTTTTTCATTGTTTTTAGTTTTCAGTGTTTATTTGTTGTACTTGTGGTTGTTCATTTGTCTTACGGGTTTGTCTGTTTAATTGGTTTGCTCCTTATGTATATTTTTCCTCTTTAATCTTGTTTGATTAACCTTAAAGTGGCATTACATTCATTTGTATGTTCACATAAATATTCGTGATAAGTCAAAGAGCGGTAACTACAGTAATTTTCTTTCATGTTTTAGCGAAGAAAAAAATCAATATCCTTTTTTGAGATATAAATTTTTTATATTAATATTTGAATCTTTTAAACTTTTTAATCCGATTTTGATGATTTAAAAAATCATCATGAAAATGAATTAAAAGTAAAACTAATAACTCTCAGAACTATTTTGTAACCGTTTTCGAGATAAAGGAGTCCAAAGACCAAATAATATTTATCCGACTTCCATAAAAAGGTTTCCTTTTCAATCCGTGTGCCAACAATATTTTTACTTCTGCGAGATAAAAGGAATAAAAGATTAAAAAATAAACGACACCAAATATGTGCCAAATTCTTTTTTATTTTATTTTTATTTTCTTTCAGACTGGTGTGTTCTATAGAATACCATAATATTTTTTGTTTTTTTAAGGTGTTTTAGTGCCAAAATATACTGTGTGTTACCGGAATGCTAAAAAAAATATATGGGATATTTCTTTTAATACATCCGAACAGGTGCTATTGGTAGTATGACAAAAGATCTTTTTATTGTTGTCGAGGTAACCATATTGGTAAAATTAACCTAATTGCGCATAAGGAGATTTTAATGGGGATTTCAGATCATTTTAATTCATTTTGATGAGGGCCAAGAATATTTCGAAATATTTGACCGTTTTCAAGATAAATAAGGGTCTAAGGCTAAAATAAATAATTTAATCTAATACTTAATTGTATTAAGCAAAATATTGCTTCAGGTGTTTACCAGTCGACATGCTGTGGTAGAATCATACTTCCCTTATAGCAATATTTCTTTGTCACGAATTTTGGAGAGTTTTCTCAAGTTTATGAACATAGCAGTTTTTCCACTGAAATAGTTTTTCGACTCTTATTCGGTGGTGAATGGAACAAAAATCATTTAATTTTCGAAGCATGCTATTCAATGAAAGTACCATTATGATTTAACTTTCCGAAATTAAGTTCAAGCATTCAGGAAACGTGTTGATTAAGATGAAGAACAGCGACACAGACAAAGTTTCTTCGTGTAGGGATTTTTGATGGATGGTGAACATTACATGTATACTGACTCCGAGCCGACCGTATGTGGCGGAGGAGCAGAAAATGCCAATCTTAATATCCGTAGTTTGACCCGGTCGGAGATCCAAACCCACTACCTTACGCACTCGAGATGAGCACGCTACCACGAGACCACAGGGGCGTTTAGGAAATCTGGGTAAAGATCAGTTCATTAAGAAAGTATATAATAAAAAGAACCATTGACAGTATAACGTTCTAGTCATACGTATATGTATGTGCATAGTGGTATTTTTATTATTTATTTTTAATGTTATTTCTTCATATATTTAGACTCAAAGCTTCCAGCTTGGGATTTGGGTATATGTTACATAGGCTAAATTAATTCTTCAGACATGAATTAAGCTACAGTTTTCAATAGAATACAGGTTTTTATTACATACAAAACAAAATACTGTTTTCAATAAATAAATAAATAAATAAAATCAACAACAATTTACAATTTTGGCACTTTCATCAAGTTCTCTATTCATTGACACGATCTTATTCTATTTCATAAAAACTAACATCAGGCCCTCTTGAATCTCTTTGATGCCGCATCAAGAACTTTAAGATGCTTTTAAATGGATTTTTACCACCTTTAATTGTCTTAATATTAACTTTTTGTGATTGTTTTGTGACAAAATTAAGAGCAAGGTCACATTTAGATTCGACTTTAAATCTAACTTGTCGTCTGTTTGGTGTTCCATTTTTGGGTCGTCGATGTAGCGGTGTTTCGGTTCTGTTTGTTGTTGTGTCGTTGGTGCTTGTATTTACCGTTACCGATGTCATATTTCTGGTGATTGAAGCAATGCTGTTAGATCGTACAATTCTCCTAGGTTGTTCCTCAGCTGTTCTGTTCGCCTGAATTTTGAGCTTTTTCATCGCAGCTCTTTGTCTGGCTTCTAATAAAAAATGTTTTGGAAAACATGGAGAAAAATGGTTTGGAATCCAGTAACTATCACCCTTAATTCCATTTGAGTTGGTCCAAAATATAGCCAGTTTTCTTTTTGACATCTGTTTCCTTGGGAATATTATTCTGTTGAGTTCTGGTCGAATTGTAACGGTACTTTTTAATTTTGGATATATAGAGTACAGTCTACATCCAAGAAGTGAAGCCAGTGCGTATATATGCCAAATTCCACAGAAGTTTCCCCTTTTGGCAGTGTCCATTGTGTCCATTTCAAAAACTCTTTCAATTGTGTACTTGCTTGTGTCCATTCCTGGTTGGAAATTAGCACTGTACGTTGTTATGGTTGTACAATAAGGGAAAGTATCAAAATCATACATTTTATGATTTTCATCATTGAGATAGTAGTCCTTGTTTAAAACTAATTCACATGCTATCCTTACTCTCATTTCGATGTGATGCTTTTGGTCTCCAAATACAAGCATAGATGCACTCCTTGGAAGACAGTTTCCGTCTCCGGATACTTTAACGGGAACTAAATCCGGAAATTCTTGGGTGGGGAAAATATCCATGGAAACTTTGTCCAATTTAATATCTAAGCATTCCTTTGTCAATTCCAGTGGAAATTCATGAAGAGAATTCCTTATCAGTATTGCACATTCATGAAATTCATGAAATCCTTTGTTTGCTGCTACCGACAAGTAGATTAAGCTGTCGTTGAAAAATTGAAATCTCTGCATATTCGGTCTAGGTCTGTAAATAGAATAAAGAAAATAAGTATTTAATATTACATGTATATTTGTTGCGCAGAAAAGAATTAACAAATGTAGTTATATAAAATACATGTCTTTACTTATTGTTTTAATTGTTTTGTTGAAAATTTTGTATTTTTTCTGTTAATGCCGTACTGTGTATATAAAGAAACCGAAGATGAATTGAGACAGCTCTAAATTATCTATTAATTAACTTGACAAGTGCATGTTGGTTTTGTTCATTCTGATCAAAGAAATTGTACAAATTTATCGGAGAATTTAAAATTTGAATGTGTGTTTGAAAATGGTTTCATGATTGTTCCGATTAATTATATCATTTTATACGCAATTCTGGAGACACAAAAAAGTCTAGCAATAAAAACAATTTTTTTTTTATGTTTTCAATATTTGGTCTGCTAATAAAAAGTAAATGAATATATTTTAAATAAAATAAACTATAACATTCCAAATTTTGAAGTAGTGTGCGAAAATTATTTTTTAAAATGTTAATTTTTAAATGTTGCCTGCATTTTCTAAGTGCAAATTTGCTCTTGCTCTACAAATTCGAAACGCATGTAAAGAAGCCATTAGAATCTTTTGGAAAATTAAAAACTTTTTGTAATGTTGATTATTATTTTTTTTTTGTCCATCACACATTTTTTTAAAAATTTTAATGCTTGATACAAAATATATTAAATTCTTTCATGAAAATTATACTATTGAAAATATATTTTATATAAATTGATGTGTTGCTCACCTGTTTGTTTCATCCATCCTTGCTATCCTTGTAACTTTACAACTTGAAATGATTCTTCTGAATTTCATTTTCAATTTATATTAATAAATAAACCAAACTTTTTGACATATTAATACAGTGATCAAGAAAAGCGATAATTTATTACACCTTTTTCAATTGACGTGCAATATTTGCCATCTAATTACATTTTTGTTAATTGTTCCTTAATTAACTGAACACTGTCCACATTATTGTTTGAGGGTCAAGACATTTAGCTTCCAGTTTTTAACAATTTTCTGTCATAAATGTCAATTTAATAAACTACAAGGCAGTTTTATTGAAGTTGTAAATCATAACACTTTATCGGTCTTTTTTATCAAATTTTAATTGTTATTACACATGTTTATATATCTAAATTCCCATCTATGTAATGAACATGTACATATAGGTAATTGTTGTACATGTACAAATATATTGTAGTTTCAGGCAAGACAATAAAAGTTTATTAAAATATACTTAGATGTAATAAAGTCTGGTACATTTCATATTGAGATAATTATAATAAAACAGAATACATTTTTAAATTTTCAACTTCTATTTCGGTTAACAAGAAAAAGTTTTTGTTTTCAAAACATTTACAACTTAATATTTTATATTATATAGGAAATTGTCCTAATTTTACTTCCCATAATTATATAGAAAAATTGAAAACTATTTTGAATCCATCAGCACCTGATGATATTAAAATAGTAGCGTCTTTTATACAACAGTCATTAGAACTGAGGAAAGGAGACAAACTTAAACTTAAACTGTGTTAATATACATATTTTTCCTTTCTGTGTTATATATGTATATCTGTCTGTATATATTTGTATGATTTGTCTGTATTGCTTTGGACCAAATGGTCTTTTTGTTCGCAATAAAGTTTTGAATTTCAAATATAATATTACCACTTAAGAATAAAATAAACGTTTTAGTATGTGTCCATTGTAATTCTAAATATACTGAAATTTTATATATTAAATGAAATAAGAACATTTAATCAAAAATATGGACTTTCGATTAAAATTTGCGTAATTTGTTGTCCAGTGATAAGTAAACAACATTTTTTAAAATGTTTTTATTATTTATATATATATATATATATATATATATATATATATATATATGCACATATTTTACGGAAATTTCTAACGCGCAACTGGATTTCAGGAGTCGCACGTGCATCTGCTCCCGCAATATAAAAAAAAACAAAATGACAAGAATGAGGTGCGATTTTCACATTGATCAATTTTCTTGATCAATCATTGTGGGGGTGATAATAGATTTGTATTAATAGTCCCAAATCAATTTAATAAACCTGCATAGTTTTTTAATACAAAAATATTACGGAAGCCGGTACGTGTCATTTTGGGTTGTTTTATTTTAATTTTTAACTCGTTATAATAACTTAGCTAAGTCGTTTTAACGTTTTAACGACTTAGTGACTCGATATAATTGACTTAGCACAGCCAACTTGTTTTAACAACTTAGCTAACTCGTCATAACAACTTAGATAACTCGCTATAACAAAATAACAATCCAAAGATACTAATACACTTAACTAACTTTTTATAATGACTTAGTGCAGCTTACTCGTTAAAACGACTTATCTGTCTTTAACGAGTTGGCTGTACTAAGTCGTTATAACGAGTTGTTGTTATAACGGGTTAGTGAAGTTGTTTTAACGAGTTAGCTAAGTTGTTATAACGAGTTAGCTAAGTTATTAAAACAAGTAAGCTTTGCTAAGTTGGTATATCGAGTTACTAAGTTAATAAGCTGAAAATTTAAAGATTTAATTATATGAAAAATATTGTTCTAATTAAATATTTGACATCCTCCCAAGTCAGGGTTTGTATCCACGTTCGTTCCTATAAACCCCTGACAACATTCATTCATAATTTACAGGTGGGAAATGAACGATTTTCATTGGTTACTTCTCCAGGTAAAAAGAGAATCTATATGCGTCGTAGGTAGAATATTTTAGGTCACACCAGGGTGGGTTATTTTCGACCCGCTAAAATTGAATGAGTGTTGTCAGAGATTTGTAGGAACGAACGTGGATACAAACCCTGACTTGGGAGGATGTCAAATATTTAATTGGAACAATATCCTTCATATAATTAAATCTTTAGATTTTCAGGTTATTTTGTTTACTGACAATATGGAAAAAAAAATAAAAATCACATAGCCCTTATTTTAAAGGAAAGAAAAATGGCGTGGAAAAATTTGACATTGAGAAAACAATTTGGGGCGCATTACGTTTGCACACATCAGGTGATCATTTTTTTTTGCGATTGCGCAAATTTTTTTTATCGCAACCGCGCACGTGTATTTCACAACATGTAAATTAGATGGTTAACAGGAATAAATATAGATTCTTGAAAAAAAAAAAACAAAAACAAAAAAGTTTCGTTTTTAATGCGCATCCAAGGCTCTATGCTTTATTATTATTAAATTCAAATCTACGTAAATTGGTTAATTAATAAAACTAAGTGTTCCCTACAATCTGATACCAGCCGTAGGCTTAATGCTGGCATCACACTGTCCCGAAATTGACACCAGATGGACACACGATAAAGGAAATGTTCAAATTCGGATCTGATCGTAAAAACATATCCGGTCATTCGTGAGAGCATCTTAAGCTATCGTATTGGTGCCGTTTAAGTTTCTCATGCTCCGGTAGCAACTTCGTGAGCGGTGGCCAAACCTTTGGCATGCTAAAAAATTGCCGAAAGACCTTACGAAGTTCATGTTCGTGTTGAATTCGTGCTTGGCCAAAAATTGAAGCCTGTAGAAAGAGACATTTTTAGAATTACTTGAGATTATTCTAAAAAATAATGAATTCGAATGCTGTAGCACTCTATACCTCCAGTGCACAGGAGTTCCCATGGGTTCTCCTAGTAGTCCCTTTCTTACGGACATTAGAATGTTTGAAATTATTTCAGAAATAATTGAATTATTTCCACGCAAACACAAAATTCTACACCTGTCCATATACAGAGATGATGGAGAACATTTGAAACTATTCTTCAATAAAGCAAATAACATTCACCCATTTCTGATATTTACTCACGAAATCTCTACTAGTGAATTGCAATTTCTTGACACTACCATATTCAAAGGAAATAGATTCGACAGAGAAAACATACTTGATTTAAAATATATAGAAAACCTTCTGAAAATCACCAATATCTCCATAGAACATCGGCACACCCTTCCTCGGTATTTAAAGGTTTAATAACTGGAGAAATAATCAGAAAAAGCGGTGATGAAAATGAAACTAAAACACAAATTGAATTCTTTAAAACTAATCTAATGAAACGAAGCTACAAACACACTGAAATAAAAAAAAACTTGTTTAACTTATACAGAAAAAACTCTTAAATAAAAATAAAAACAAAGCACCACCACTAATATTTGCTACAAAATTTAACCCCTGTTTCACATTGTTATGAAGAATTATTAGAAACCACTGGAATATTATTGAAAGGAATGATGAAACAAATTTAATATTCAAACGCCCTGTTTGCGTACAAAAAACATATAAGCCTTGAAAATTACCTCACCTCGGCTAAAACGAAATAAAAAAGTATATCTTTCTCAAACGTATCCAGTACGTAAATTATAACACAAATTCTCAATTGAAAACAATTTTTGAGCACAACGAGGAAAAAAACTTAAATAGAAAAGCATAGACTATTGACCACCAACTGTCCGACTCCTTGTGTATCAGTTTTTAAACATATGTTGTAAAATAATTAAAGATAATATGTCTTAAAAATAACACACCAGAGGCTTGAGTCGCTGATGATGGGTACGGCCTTGATCGTATTAATCGATTTAAACAGGTACCCGAAACACTTCGATAGGTGTTGTATAGTTTGTGGCAGATTGGGAGTCTCAACTTGATGATCTGTTAATATGTGTACCATCGGGAGGTAACGTGACGCCTTCGTGACCTAGTTCGAACTCATCGTACTCCCAATACGACGTCGTGTAGCCATCGTGTTGCCTTCGTGTGCACTACGGGTAAACTATTTAATAAAAATTAACATCTTTTTTTTGCCTTCATTTATGGTTCGGGTGCTATCGTGTGACCTCCTGTAGGGATGGTACTTGCTTCGGTTGTTGATTGGCTGTTGACCAAGTTCGGGGCCATCTTCGCGCGAAATTCAAAATTCCATATTCGTATGGTCATCTGATGTCCATTTACGGACAGTGTGACGCCTGCTTAAAGGTGAACAATATTCTTCGCAATAGAATACCACAACAAACTTTGATGAGGTGGGTTCAGTCATATTTGAATGCGTTTTAAAAGTAGAAAGATGAAGTTTCGTCTCGTGGAGACTAATCGAGGAAAGACATCCTTAGTATATGATGGCTACACATTTCGTGTTGATAGAACACTTCCACCTCCTCGTTGATGAGCAGAGAACTTAGACTAACGGAGGCGGTACTTTTACAAAATAAAATTTATGTAGCTATTTTTTTCTACTTTACCCGAGTTCACCTGTTAAATCGATGCACGCAATTGTAAGTAAATCCTGCGCGCAATCGTAGGGTTTTTGCGCTCAAATGTAGGGGTAATGCACGCAAACGTAATACACAGAAAATTTAACACACAAGTTCATATTATTTTACATTTAATTTAATTTCAGTGCACTTTGCATTAGATTCTATTTTGCCATTTTGAATCTGATTTCGACATTTGGTGTTATTATTTCTGCTTTCAATATTTTGAGTCTTAAAATATTCTAAATTGTAACTCGACGAAATATTCATCAAAATTAGTATCATTAAATATTGAAATGCAAAAACATATCAAGGATATTTTCTACCATTCATGAACCTATTGTGTTATCACAAATTGTATATAATTATATACGTTTATTTGTATTTATCACTCTATATTACCAATATCTGTTCACTAATCATGCTAATTGATATTAAAGTTCAACGATCTACTTTTGTCGCAAGAAAAAAATGATTTAATCCTATATGGGAAATTATGATACAAATTTTATAACATTAGAGCGAGCGCAGCGAGTGCTAGTGGGAGCATATGGGTTATTACGAAAGTCTTTGTTTAATGGAGGGAGCAGTCCGCAGGAAGACATGTCACCACACCCGGAAACATTATACTGACTCCGAGCCGATCGGCGATCTAACCCGCACTCGAGACGAGCACGCTACCACGAGACCACCAGGACGTTTAGGAAATCTGGGTAAAGATTATTTCATTTAGAAAGTATTTAATACTAGTAAACAAAACCATCGATAGGATAAAGTTCTGGTCATACGTATACGTATGTGCATAGTGGTATTTTTATTATTTATTTTTAATATCGGCAAAAGAATACCGAAGCGGCAAAACAGTGGGAAAAGTCCACAAATTCGAAGTCAAAGGAAACGACAGGAGAATGGAATACAACAAACAAACCCCACAAGGATACATATATAACAAAAAGAATGAAAAACGTATAATAAACTAAACAAAAATAGAACGAGAATGCATAGAAACTAAGGTGCTTCGGAAGGGGTAAGCATGTACTGTCCGTTAACGGCACATTTCTCATTGCCAATGAGTAAAAGCCAGTGAAGTATCAAGTCCGTTCATATATTTTAGACTCAAAGCTTCGAGCTTGGGATTTGGGTATAAGTAAATTAGACTAAATGGATTCTCAGACATGAATTAAAACTACAGTTTTCAATAGAATAAAAGTATCTATTACATGTAAAACAAAATAACTATTTTCAATAAATAAATAAATAAATGAATAAAATCAACAATAATTTACAGTTTTGGCACTTTCATAAAGTTTTCTATTCATTGACTCGATCTTACACTATTTCATAAAAACTAACATCAGGTCCTCTTGAATCTCTTTGATGTCGCATCAAGAACTTCACGATACTTTTAAATGGATTTTTACCTCCTTTAATTGTCTTCATATGAACTTTTTGTGATTGTTTTGCGACAAAATTAAGAGCAAGGTCACATTTAGACTCGATTCTAAATCTAACTTGTCGTTTGTTTGGTGTTCCATTTTTGGATCGTTGTTGTAGTGGGGATTCGGTTCTGTTTGTTGTTGTCTCGTTGATTCTTGTATTTACCGCTACCGATGTCATATTTCTGGTGATTGAAGCAATGCTGTTAGATCGTACAATTCTCCTAGGTTGTTCCTCAGCTGTTTTGTTTCCCTGGCTTTTGAGCTTTTTCATCGCAGCTTTTTGTCTGGCTTCTAATAAAAAATGTTTTGGAAAACATGGAGAAAAGTGGTTTGGAATCCAGTAACTATCACCCTTAATCCCATTTGAGTTGGTCCAAAATATAGCCAGTTTTCTTTTTGACATCTGCTTCCTTGGGAATATTATTCTGTTGAGTTCTGGTCGAATTGTAACGGTACTTTTCAATTTTGGATATATAGAGTACAGTCTACATCCAAGAAGTGAAGCCAGTGCGTATATGTGCCAAATTCCACAGAAGTTTCCCCTTTTAGCAGTGTTCATTGTGTCCATTTCAAAAACTCTTTCAATTGTGTACTTGCTTGTGTCCATTCCTGGTTGGAAATTAGCACTGTACGTTGTTATGGTTGAACAATAAGGGAAAGTATCAAAATCATACATTTTATGATTTTCATCATTGAGATAGTAGTCCTTGTTTAAAGCTAATTCACATGCAATCCTAACTCGCATTTCGATGTGATGCTTTTGGTCTCCAAATACAAGCATAGATGCACTTCTTGGAAGACAGTTTCCGTCTCCGGATACTTTAACGGGAACTAAATCCGGAAATTCTTGGGTGGGGAAAATATCCATGGAAACTTTGTCCAATTTAATATCTAAGCATTCCTTTGTCAATTCCAGTGGAAATTCATGAAGAGAATTTCTTATCAGTATTGCACATTCATGAAATTCATGAAATCCTTTGTTTGCTGCTACCGACAAGTAGATTAAGCTGTCGTTGAAAAATTGAAATCTCTGCATATTCGGTCTAGGTCTGTAATTAGAATAAAGAAAATAAGTATTTAACATTACATGTAATTTGTCCTTACTCTAATTGTTTTGTTGAAAATTTTGTATATGTTCTGTTAATGCTGTACTACCTTTGAATATGTAAAGAAACCTAAGATGAATTGAGACAGCTCTAAATTATCTGTTAATTAACTTGATAAGTGTATGTTGGTTTTGTTCATTCTGATTAAAGAAATTGTACAAATTTATCGGAGAAATGATTTAAATGTGTCTTTGAAAATGGTTTCATGATTGTTCTGATTAATTATCTCATTTTATACGCAATTCTGGAGACACAAAAAAGTCTAGCAATAAAAACAATTCTTTTTTATGTTTTAAATATTTGGTCTGCTAATAAAAAGTAAATGAATATATTATAAATAAAATAAACAATAACATTCCAAATTTTGAAGTAGTGTGCGAAACTTATTTTTTTAAATAACTGTTGCCTGCTTTTTCTAAGTGCAAATTTGCTCTTGCTCTACAAGATCGAAACGCATGTAAAGAAGCCATTAGAATCTTTTGGAAAATTAAAAACTTTTTGTAACGTTGATTAATATTATATTTTCTTTGTCCGTCACACATTTTTTTTTAAGTTTTAAAAAATATTTTAATGCTTGATACAAAATATATTAAATTCTTTCAGGAAAATTATACTATTGAAAAAATATATTTTATATAAATTGATGTGTTGCTCACCTGTTTGTTTCATCCATCCTTGCTATCCTTGTAACTTTACAACTTGAAATGATTCTTCTGAATTTCATTTTCAATTTATATAAATAAATAAACCAAACTTTTTGACATATTAATACAGTGATCAAGAAAAGCGATAATTTATTACACCTTTTTCAATTGACGTGCAATATTTGCCATCTAATTAATTTTTTTTTAATTGTTCCTTAATTAACTGAACACTGTCCACATTATTGTTGAGGGTCAAGACATTTAGCTTCCAGTTTTTAACAATTTTCTGTCATAAATGTCAATTTAATAAACTACAAGGCAGTTTTATTGAAGTTGTAAATCATAACACTTTATCAGTCTTTTTTATCAAATTTTAATTGTTATTACACATGTTTTTGGGTAGATACAAATTATATATCTAAATTCCCATCTATGTAATGAACATGTACATGTACGTAATTGTTGTACATGTACATGTAGGTAGTTTCAGGCAATACAATAAAAGTTTATTAAAATATACTTAGACGTAATAAAGTCTGGTACAATTTATATAATTTTCAAGAGGTAGATAATCGTAATGTAAGAAATCAGAAAGTACATGTAAAATTCCAACTTTTTATCGGATTACAAGAAAAAATGTCGTATTCATAACTTTTCTCAACGTTTACAACTTAATTAAATTTATCAAATGAAATGAGATCGTTGGTTTCCTATAATTTTGAGCCTCGATTTAAATTTGCATAATCTTTTGTTCGGATACAAAATAAAAAATTTGTATTTTTTCAAATTTATATATTTTATACATATTTACAGATATTTTTTATGGTAATTTCTAACGCTTAATTGAATTTCTTGGGTCGCAATTGCAACTGTTCTCGCACGACCTGTATCATTTAAGGAACAGATAGAAAAGGCTATATTAAGACTCAATTCACTGACGCTAAAAACATAAGAACACATAATAATTATATCTAGCTAGAAATGAAATGGATGGATGGAGGAATTATTGTTTAACGTCCAGTGGCAACCAGGTGCATATCAGGACGAGAACATGTTGATATGATAATGAATATGACCCCAGCTTTGTACAAGACCGACACGCTAAGTCGGATTTTTAATGTGCTAGCTCACGAGGTAACTCTCCGCAGGAAGACATATCACCTCATTCGGACACATTATACCTGGGACTATTATACTAATCCCAGATTATACTGACTCCGAGCCGGCCAGTCTTTGCTCTTGCTCCTAGATGCCGCGTGCTTGGCGGAGAAGCAGCAAATACCAATTTTAATGTTTTTGGTTTGACCCGGCCGGGGATCGAACCCACGACCTTCCGCACCTCGGGCGAGCACGCTACCACGAGACCACCGAGGCGGTCGAAATGAAATGAAGTGAACTATATTTATCATAAACTTTTAAGGCATAAGACGTATACAGTTAAAGCAAAGATCATAAGGTGCATTTTTCACGTTGACCAATTATGGGAATAATAAAAAGCTAGTGTTAATAGTCCCAATTTAATAAACCCAATACAAAAATTATTAGTAGAATTCATAAGTTATCGAAATTCATATGTGTTTGGTCTGCCTGAGTTAAAAGTTTGAAATGCTTTTCATCTTTCTACAGATAAGGCATTAGATAACATAATAAGGATATTCAACACCCAGTTAAATATTAAATGGCAAATATCTCATTTCTTGGGAGCATTATGCCATCTGTTAAGGATGACTATTACATTTAAAACGATTTAAAAGAAATATTTTTCTATTATCAAGTTTGCAAAATACGTCTAAAAGTTGGCAGCATTTATATATTAACAAAAATGTGAATGTCTAGTTTATTTCTTTAATAAAATCATGTTGCATAAATTAATTAATAAATGAAGAACAAATATCAAACACATAACCTTTATGTAATTAACGATTGTAACATATATTTTTAAAGTAATTAACACATTCAAATTAAGACAATTTTTAATTAAGTGTAAACTATCTCAGTTGAAAACAAATTTATACGAGAAAAAGAAATTAACAAGAGAAAAATACATTTTGAATCAAGTAAGTAATAATATGTACTATCCTATAAATGGAACTTAAAAACTTTCAGATTTTTATTTTCTTTCTAAATATCGAAATTTTTATCCGAATGTCTGAAAATAAAATATCCATTTTCTTGAAAAAATCATTTATTTTACGAATGAACAAAAATATTTTCACAAGAAAAAATTATTGTAACCCACATTTTTGTACATGTTGTACACTATGAAAGCTTATTTGGGCAAGAACTCATAGTAAAGATATGATGGCGAGAATTCATTTAACCTAGACCAGGATTAATTATATTTAGTCCATGGTGGTTTGCTACAATGTATATTACCACAACTTACTAAATTGAGATATTTAGTAAAAAGTCGTGGAAATGAAGTAATATGATTAAAGTTATCTATGATCCATTAGAACAATATCTTTAAAATAATTCAATCTTTATAGTTTCATATTATTTAGTTTACTGACAAATGAATACAAAAAAATCGTATAGCCTTTATCTAACAATAAAGAAAAATAATATATGGAAATCATTCGCTGAGACAAAAATTTTACACTGAGTACAAATTCATATCAAAATATTTTTCATCAGCTTCCCAAATATATAATTTCAATGCACTTTTCAGCATTTAATTTTATTTAACCATTTTGAATCCGATTTTCAACCTTTTGTGTTATTGTTTTGGATTTCAATACTTTTGGCCTTTAGTACAAATTCTGAATTTTAACTCGACAAAAAATTCATCAAAATTAGTATCATTAAATATTTTTTGAAATGCAAAAACATATTAAGAGTATTTTTGATTGATTTTTCTACCATTCATGAACCTATTGTGTTATCACAAATTGTATCTAATTGTATACGTTTATTTGTAGTTATCACTCTATATTACCAACATCTATCGTGCTAATTGATATTAAAGTTCAACCATCTACTTTTGTCGCAAGAAAAAATTATTTAAACCTATATTGGAATTATGATACAAAGTTTATCACATACTTAATCGGCAATTTGCGCTTGAAACAGCCAGGAGGTCAAAATACCAAGGTGGAAAGAATTGCACAGCTAATAGCTTGGTCAGTAAATATAGTTGACCAAGTATTTCGCTGTACAAACGAACGGCATTGTGAAGTGTCTTGTATCAAAACGGAAGATCCCCTTTTCAAACGAACAAAACCCTGACAATCTTTCTAATTGTGAACTGCCCCTTTCTTAAAAGCAATTTATCAATGTCTCAATCCTGTATGAAATTTACACTTTATAGTTGATTTGTTGCTGTCTTGTATTGGCATAGTAAAATTACATGTACTACATGTATATGTACAAATGTATCACATAAATCTGTATGTTGAGTTACTGTTGATATCTAATAAAGGTCGACATCAAGATTTGATTGGCCAATACGAGGTTTTTCTTTATCTCATACATAAGACTGGAATTGACGATTCATTGAACTTATTACATTTACCGGATTCCTCTTACTTGCTCTTAACTAACCAAGACATTCTTATCCTTCTGGAGCACCTGATGTCATTCTTTAGTTCACATTGCTACTGCTTTAGTTTTATAGCGAGCCCTATAGGAGCATATGCATTTTCTACATATGGGTCATTTAGAAAAGTCTTTGTTTAATTGAGGTAGCCATTTTGCAATCCGAAGTGAATATATTTGTGCTACATACTAAGGCTAGAAAAAGTTTCGTTCGCCGGAAACGGAATAAACTAAAATAAGGGAAATAACTTGCTTCAAATTATAATTTTAGAGTCAGAATCGGGATTCCGGAAATGAGTTTATGGAACGGGCTTTTGCGGTGCTCGCATCATTAGTCATGCCAACAGCATATTACTCTTTTTTTAAATTCTCTTTGGTTTCTGTATTTATTTTTACTTATTGTTTGTTATTTGTTTATCTACTACAAATGTAGTTTGACGAACTGATTAAAACATATATGTTTTACAATTTCAGATCTCCCTTGCACATCTATAAAAGGGGCTAATTCATTCAATGTACTGTGGTTTTATAGAGGAAATGCTTAATTTTTGCCGATTTTGTGTTTTTAGTAATGCCAGACTTATTGTTTCAATATCATTTCAATTTTCAAAGCTTACTTCCAAAATTCCCAATTTTGTCGCTATTAACTTATTGTCGTATGAACTGTTTTGCAACATACTTATTTTTTTTAAATTTTATAACGACGGAAGTAAAGTGCTAACCATAGCGCAATTGGCTTTTTGAAATAACACCGGAAAGTTCTATTTACTCTTTAGATGTTTCTTTTCTTGAAATTGAAGAAGAACAATTATCTTTTTCTAGTGATTATAAAAATATCGCGCTTGTTGGTGACTAACTCTAGGACGGTTATTATTAGTGAGATTGTTGAAATAGATGAAAACTTTTTTTGATATTTTAGATATTACCAGTGTCATTGAAGATTTAAATGAAAATTTGTTAGATTGTAATAGATTATTGCAAAAAGGTATTCCATCAGAGAGGTACAGTAAAGATAATATCCATGTCAATAATTATGGAAGAATGTTAATAGAACTATGTAAACGTTGTTCACTGTATATAGCAAATGGCAGGTTACAGAATGATAAATTTCTGGGAAAAAATACCTGTAAAGACAAAAGTCTTGTTGATTATTTAATTTTGTCATCTTCTGCAATTGAATATATATCAGAATTTGAAATTTTACAATTTAACCTCATGTTTTCTGATGTTCATAAACAAATACAGTTTTCCCTGTCTATCATGAACTGTGTAACTAACAACAATACAATAAGCACAAACAATAAACAAAACTATTATGTGAAATGGAATTCAATAAAAAAAACAAAAGAATTTACTCAAATGCTTGGTAATGACAACAATCACAAACATATTGTTTGAAATAAATAGTACAATTGACAACTTGAACACAAATTCCGTTACACGTTGTAAGGTCGATGACATTATTAGCAGGGTTGGAAACGTACTTTTTGAAACAGCATCATCAGTATTTGGCTCGAATGGCCAATCAAAAGCAATAACAAACAATAAACCATGGTTTAAGAAAGACTACAAAAACGAGAGAGACGAATTCAACATGAACAGAAACAAATACAAAACATTTAAGACTGATGACGAATACTTCAGGAAAACAATATCGTCAAGTTCTCAATACAAGCTACAAAAATTACCAGGAAAAATGCACAAATGAACTTAGATCATTATCAAAATCAAACACCAAGGAGTTTTGGAAAGTTTTACGCAAATATTCCTCAACAAGAACAGAAAATCCGAAAGTAGACATTCAAACTTTTTATGAATATTTTAAAAATTTAAATGCAGGAGTCGAAAATGATTATGATGATGATAGTCCGAATATTGATAATATTTGTGTTAAGGATGTTCGCTGGTCAGTTTCAAAATAACAAGCTTTTCATAACACTGTTTATATTAATAGTGGATTAATAAAGGAACTAAAAGAGCGAAAAAAAAATAAGTCCGTGTGCTTGCTTTCGAGATATAAGCCATTTAAATTTGGCGGGAAAATACGCTCTCTTGATTTCATAGCTTTATGATTGACAAGTTTTATTTCTCAAAAACCATTAAATAATCACAAGGATTTTATAAGATTTTTACAAATGGCTTATTATTCTGCATGCAAAAGATTTATGAAAAGAAAAATGGGTGTTAGCGGGAAAAATAATTTATGGCATTCAAATGGATAAAACCAGATGATTCTGAACATATGACAAAAATTCAAAAACATGACCAGCGAACAGCCTTAATCCAATTTGTAATGAAATATTTCCATGTAATGGTAAAATAACAGAAATAGAGGTATTGGAGGCTATTAACAAACTGAAAAATACTAAAGCTCCTCGTACGGATATTATTCCAGAAAGTTGGACAAGTGAAATTATTAAGCGTGTATTCAAAAATGAAGGTAACCGGTCTGATCCAGATAATTTACGAGCAATCACATTAATTATTTGCCTCGGAAAATTATTTACTTCAATTTTGAACTGCAGATTAAATGTATTTGCAAATGAAGTGAGTCTCCTTTTCGAAAATCAGGCAGGCTTTCGGAAAGGATACTCAACACTTGACAACATATTTGTTTTACATGCTCTTGTTGAACTATATTTTGCGTTTGGAAAGACATTATTTTGTACTCTCATAGATTTCAGAAATACTGTTTGGCGTGTGGGGCTGTGGAAAAAGTTACAAAATTGTGAAATTAAAGGGAAATGTTTTAGGGTGGTCTATAATATGTATTGTGGCATTTTAAAAGTCATGTGTTCAGTATAATGGAGATCAATCAGATTTTTTCCGTGTAAGACAGGGAGAAAATCTGTATCCCTTACTGTTTGCTATTTTTTTGAAAGAGTTGGAAGACTATTTCTAGGAGCCAAATGGAATTTCTTTGGATTTAATTAGAGAAAATTAGAAAATAAGTTACATATATTTTATAAGATATTTGTAATTCTGTATGCAGATGACACCGTCATTTTTAAGAAACAAAAGAGGTTATGCAAAGGGCATTACATATATTTCAGTCATACTGTGATTTTTGGAAACTGCAGGTTAATACGTGTAAAACAAAGGTAGTAATTTTTTGTTAAAGAAAATCAAAACAACAACCATTTTTTTTGCTAAATGGAGAAACTCTGGAAATTGTAGATAAATATTCTTATCTTGGTATTATTTTTAAATTTAATGACTCTTTTATAGAAACAAGGAAAAAGCATGTAGATCAAGCACAGAAATCATTGTATAGTATATATACAGTCAATACCTGTTAATATTCAGCTAAAAATGTTTGATTTTACGGAAGAACCAATTTTATTGTATGGATCTGGAGTTTGGGGTTATAAAAATCTAAAAATTATAGAACAAATCCTCTTGCAATTTTGTGAAGAAATTCTTAAAGTTCGAAATACTACACCTCTAAATTCATGGTCTATGGAGAACTTGGGAGATTTCCGCTTGATATCAGAGTAAAATTACGCATGCTATCTTTTTGGCCAAAACTTGTTGTTAAAGATACAAAACTTAGTAGTATATTATATGGATTGATGCTTAATTTAATATTAAATATAGATTCTCCTTCTTGTACGAGTGAGTTATGGAATATTTTCTCCACCCCGAGATAGTTAAATTTTCGATTTTCAACACGCGAGCATTTAGCGAGCGTGTTAAAATCTTAAATTTAACTATTGAGGGTAGAGAAATGCCATAACTCACGAGTAAATTGAAGGAGAATCTGTTTCTCCTACGATTTTTGACAAAAACCTCAAGAAAACGTCGTTGCTATGTAGTTTGTTTACATAGACGTCATTTCGGGACTTCTCTAGTTTATCGTTCCATTAACTGTAGAAAAAAACGGCGGTAATTCCCACGTAAAAATTTAATCACCGGGAAGTGGTTAAACATATTATGTATTTTTATCCCACCGATTAAACACGTCAAGAATATGAGAAAGAACTATATCAATTTCAAGTGGGTTAATTGCATAGAAAATATTTTTAATGATGTTGGAATGAACTATATTTTTACGAACCAACTTCCAGTTTTTGAACAGATTTTGAGTGATCAATCTATTCAAAAATGGTTAAGTGATATAGGTTGGTCTTCTCGTGGACAATTTTACTATTATTTCAAAATTATTTTTGGCATTGAAAACTATTTGCTGAGGCTCCCAGAGCCGCCACGAATTTGGATCACAAAATTATCAAATCTACCGGCTAATCCATTGAAACAGGCAGGTGGAATAACATACCTAGAGAAGAACGAATTTGTACACTATGTAGAATTGGTACTGGGGATGAATTTCATTTTTTATTTCTGTGTAACCATAACTGCATAGTTGAAATTAGAAACAAATGTACACCAAGTTACTATACGATAAACCCAAATTCGGTAAAACTGGAAGGTCTCTTATCTCTGTGTAATCTTAAAGTTTTTATCTTTTTTTATCAATGTTCATTAGAAAATTAACATTTCATTTGTAACCTTGAAATAAATATTGATAATTATTCTCTATACTTGTCCCAATATATTAAGAATTTTGACATTTATTTTATGTATATGCTATCTTGTTTACATTACCATGCATTGTCTTTGTATATTAATGTTGTAAGATGACGTCTTGTTACACATTTCATCATGTGTCTGAGTGTTTAGAATAAAATCTTGAAATCTTAAAATCTTAAAACTTTTATTTTACTTGAGAAAACATGTGAATGTTAACAACAAATTTGAACCACAAAAGAACATTTGAAGTCACATACCGTGACTACGAATTATTTTTCGGTTTAACAGAAAATCTATAACAATAAATAAAAATACCAAAATGCACAAATAAATAATAAAACAAGTGTTTTTCACACTGTATGAAAATTACTGATCAATGCATTTTTTTCGCATCATTGAACATGGATTTGTTTTTAGCACAGGTGCCCCCAACATTTTCTCAAAAATATATTTCTATTTGATTTAATTTAATATTTACATTGTACGTGCACGTAGGCTGATACATGTATTGAGTGGAACTATCGGTGTTTACGTATGGGTAAAAGTGATACTTTACTATTACTACAACGATATCAGTATTAAAAACATTAAAATAATACAAATTTTGAAGATAAAATTATTCGCTTGAGTTTTAATAAAAAAAAAAAAAAAAAATTAACGAGCACTTATTAAGTCTGTAACTTAATCGACCCTGGTACCCAAATATCCTACAAATTCTAATATTTAAACGTCACAGCAAACATTTAAATAAGTTTGTTGGAAAATACTAAAATTTGCTTTCTTCTATACGTACATGTAACAGTATTTTAATGCATATCTGTAGAGGGACTAAATATCTCTACCTGGGCGATTTAGGTACCCTCTCTGTTTTGTGGTTGTTGGTTTATTTAATACATTCAGTTGTAAATAACCAGAGACCAGAGAGATTTCGGGTTTTAAACATACATGTGTGCCTGAAAAAGACATCAGTAGTCTACTTGGTATGTTATAATCATCGGAATATTCGTCCCAACCGTTTTTCTCTCGTACAGGAAAAACACCCTTCAAATACGGGCGATTTGGGTACTTCGACGTTATATGCTATCATAAGAATACAAGTGTATGTTTTATAAAAACAAAAGCTTCTGTTACATTTGCGTCCTTTTATTAAGGGAGCAACCATTTGATTTTTATGGAGTTGGGGGGGGGGGGGGGGGGGTGGGGCGGTAAATTTTGCAAAAATTCTGGTCCTGCCATTTTATTTCAAATTTCAAATACTATTATTTCAAAATTATTTTTGGCATTGAAAACTATTTGCTGAGGCTCCCAGAGCCGCCACGAATTTGGATCACAAAATTATCAAATCTACCGGCTAATCCATTGAAACAGGCAGGTGGAATAACATACCTAGAGAAGAACGAATTTGTACACTATGTAGAATTGGTACTGGGGATGAATTTCATTTTTTATTTCTGTGTAACCATAACTGCATAGTTGAAATTAGAAACAAATGTATACCAAGTTACTATACGATAAACCCAAATTCGGTAAAACTGGAAGGTCTCTTATCTCTGTGTAATCTTGAAGTTTTTATCTTTTTTTATCAATGTTCATTAGAAAATTAACATTTCATTTGTAACCTTGAAATAAATATTGATAATTATTCTCTATACTTGTCCCAATATATTAAGAATTTTGACATTTATTTTATGTATATGCTATCATGTTTACATTACCATGCACTGTTTTTGTCTTTGTTTATTATATATTAATGGTGTAAGATGACCTCTTGTTACACATTGAATCATGTGTCTGAGGGTTTAGAATAAAATCTTGAAATCTTAAAATCTTAAAACTTTTATTTTACTTGAGAAAACATGTGAATGTATTAACAACAAATTTGAACCACAAAAGAACATTTGAAGTCACATACCGTGACTACGAATTGTTTTTTCGGTTTAACAGAAAATCTATAACAATAAATAAAAATACCAAAATGCACAAATAAATAATAAAACAAGTTTTTTTAACATTGTATGGAAATTACGGATTAATGCATTTGTTTTCTCGCAACATGGAACCTGGATTTTTTTTGAGCACATGTGCTCCCAACATTTTCTCAAAAATACATTTCTATTTGATTTAATTTAATATCTACATTGTACGTGCACGTAGGCTGATACATGTATTGAGCGGAACTATCGTTGTTTACGTATGGGCAAAACTGACACTTTACTATTACTACAACGATATCAGTATTAAAAAACATTAAAATAATACAAATTTTGAAGTTAAAATTATTGGCTTGAGTTTTAATAAAAAAAAAAAAAAAATAATTAACGAGCACATATTAAGTCTGTAACTTAATCGACCAGGGTACCCAAATGGCCTACATATTCTAATTTGTCTATGTCACAGGAAACATTTAAATAAGTTTGTTGGAAAATACTAAAATTTGCTTTCTTCTATACGTACATGTGACAGTATTCTAATGCATATCTGTAGAGGGACTAAATATCTCTACCTAGGCGATTTAGGTACCCTCTCTGTTTTGTGGTTGTTGGTTTATTTAATGCCTTTAGTTGTAAATAGAGATTTCGGCTTTTAAACATACACGTATGCCTGAAAAAGACATCAGTAGTCTACTTGGTATGTTATAATCATCGGAATATTCGTCCCTACCGTTTTTCTCTCGTACTGGAAAAACACTCTTCAAACTGGGCGATTTGGGTACCTCGACGTTATATGCTATCATAAGAATACAAGTGTATCTTTTATAAAAACAAAAGCTTCTGTTACATTTGCGTCCTTTTATTAAGGGAGCAACCATATGATTTTTATGGAGGGGGAGGGGTGGGGGGCTAAATTTTGCAAAAATTCTGGTCCTGCCTTTTTATTTCAAATTTGATCCTAGCCCCCCCCCCCCCCAAATAAAAATCAAATGTTGCTCCTTAAGTTCTAACAAACTAAAAAATATATACTGATAACAACGAATTACTTAATAACAAAAATATTTGGTATTATTTTATAGATTGGCCTCTACAATAGATTCAGAGTTGCGTGTGACAAGAATCTCGGATATAACATTTAATGCTGTGGTCGTACGTTTTTCACCTAAAGTAAATCTCTTTGACTGTGTTTGTTGCGATTTAGCATTTACATCACGCACTGATACAGACACAAATTTTTTATCGCTTCCAGGTTTCTTTGAAGGTTCATTATCTGATGCAAACAATTCTTTCACAACTTTCCTCATTCTTCGATCCCGTCCGAGGTATACTAATGGTGTGAAACATGATCCTGTTTTGGTGATCATGGACGGTATCGATGATACTAGTGGATGAATTGTACCAGTATTAAAAACTGACCATATCAAAATGATGGCATATGGCGTCCAACAGAACAAGAAAGCACCTAAAAATGAAAAATAACGACCTTATTTAGAAATTACGGGGACAGAGGAATCTCGAACTACGGGGAAAAGTCATTTCCCATTTCACTATACATTTTTTACATAGTTACAACATTATTATACAATGTATACTTCTCATAAGTATTACATACATATAAGGAGTAGGAACATTTTTCCGGATTTTCGTCCACATCTTTGGACTTTAAAAAAAAGTTGCAAAAAAAAAAAAACCGAAATATGTTAATAAAATAATCTAAATATCCGAATATCGCTTTTGACACAAATATGCAGTTTTGGATGTTTAAAACACCCCATTCTCCTAAAATCTAAAACAATTTTTTTTAAATGTAAGTCAGTACCCTTTTTTCCTTTTATGTGATGTTTAACTGAGCCCCCCCCCCAAATGTCAAAACCTTCTCTATTCCCAATCTTTACGGGTAGAAAAAAATGAAGTTATTAATGATTAAACATTAGTTACTATATATTATAGTAATGTCAGTAAACGCCAGGTGGAGCTGTTTTGGGGGAAGTTATTTGAAAACTTGATTCCGCTTCTTTACAACCTTTTCCAGCCTATTTTGAGACCAGTATACTGTAACCAAACTGTGGTTTCCGCCCAGTGGCGCCATTAGAGTTTACTGACATTGCTATATATTAAGATTCAAGTACAGAATCGTTTAGAAAGGTCTAAGTTAATACTAGTATCCTAAATTTCAAAATCAACAACACAGGTGAAAATGGTCCTAAGGACTGGTCATTCAATTTGCAGTAAATTTACTAAGATCGCGTCAGTAGTTGTAATATAAACGCGTCTATTCGTTGTTCTCCAGAGTTTGTCAGTTGTTTCGATTTTTCCCTCCTTCGAATATCCCTTTGGTATTTCTTGACTTTACCTATTCTGCGTTTATGTTATGGGAAATGTCGCAACACTTTAAAGCTTTGTCGGACCTAACATGTTAATGTAGATCTTAATTTACTTTATACATACCTACGATATAGGTCATGGTCTGTACTAAGCCTAACTCCATATTTATGTTCTTTTTTTTCGTCATTGAATTAGGAGTATCGAGCATTTTATTTTCAGGAACAAGATTTCGTCTTACTTCAGTCACCTAGGTATTCCAAAATAAATATGTATGTTATTTATAATACATTCTGTCCGTTTTCAAGCTTGGTGATTCGAGGGAAAATAAACTCATATTTTATATTGGATGCAACGCGTCATTTGATTGGTTTAGTCTTTTATTCGTCTGTCATATTATAGACTAATTTTTTCTTAGTGACGTCATAATACCTACGTTTTAGACATTAAGGTAGGAGATACCTAAATCCGCTTAATTGCGGTATTTCATGAAATTTTACGTGCAGCTAGAACATTCGAAACTGCATCTAAATATCGAAAAAATTCTACATTTAGATTTTATATTTCTTCAATAAGGTTGTTTTAAGATCATTGAAATAAAGGACTTTTCTTGTAGATTTCATATAAAAACTGCCAAAAAATTTTAATAATTTCACTTTAAATCGTCATTTCTCAAAAACGAATCCCTAGAATTTTCTATAAAAACGATATGTTATTGCTTTCAACTTTTCGTTCTGGAAATCATTCAACTATAGGTCCTGTCTGCAAAAAAACAATAAAAATCTACACTTTTTATCTCGATGTCGTGACGACGTTGCGCTTATTTCGTCTTTTGACGCTTATTTTCACCCTTCATACAGCAATCAATCAAATTTACTAAAAAAAAACGACTCTAGTGACCCCCAATAAATTTTATATCAATAAAAAGAGAATTTCAATGGCAATACTACATCATTTAAAAAAAAATCTAGGGACTGGATTTTTGAGAAATCATAATTTAAAGTCTAAATATTTGACTTTCTGGAACGATATCTATGCATTCTATGTATTTACATTCTATGCATTTGCCAAAACTTGAAAAACCATATTTTGGGAAGTATTAAAGGGTCCTACATTATTTTTTTTTATAATCAGATGCAGTTAGGCGTACTCTAGTTGCATATCAAATTAAAAAAAATCTGAAATATAGCCCATTTAGGTTCCTCCTACCTTAAAACAACCGTTGGAATCAAGTTACAGGATTCACTGTAATTTTGTTTTCAGTCTATTCAAAATAACCTATAATGTTCGCCGTGTGTACTGTAGAATAACCGGGTTATTAAGGGCGCAACGCGTGACTGGGTATATTTCGTTATAGACTGAAAAAAATACAGACAAATCTTCATTGCCTATTAGCCTTTAAGATTTAAAAAGGATTGTAGTTTCTATATAAATTCAAAAAATTTAAGTCTTTTTCAGTAACGAGGCCATTCAATGTACGTTCCAGAATTAAAAGATACATATAGTATAACTAATCATACATTTTGAATATCAAAATAAGACCACGAGTGACCGAAGTACGCATAAGGATTAAACGAGTGGGCGGAACTTGTTCCGCCCACGAGTTTAATCCTTAAATGCGTCTTCGGTCACGAGTGGTCTTATTTTGATATTCAAAATGTACGATTTAGTTATACTGTTTATTATATAGATTTACAAAGTTTTTAATACATTTTTTTTTATTGTGTGTATTTTTTTATCAACGCGTATGAATATCAATATGCGAGTAATAGTGTGACAATCAATGGCCGCACAGGTATTACCACTTCGGTGAAAAAAATGTAAATTCAAATGAAGGATGGTATCTGTGTTTTATTGGAATATAACCGGTTCTGTTAAATTGTTGTGGAATGTTTCAGTGCAATTGTGACTCCTGTCAGTACGTTCTATCACCATCAACATGAACTAAACAAGGCACGACGCGATGCCCGGTGAAAATGTGTAGTTTTGTGTAACAGGATGTGTGGTTATGGCGCTTAATTTCGAAAGAGAAAAACGCTGTAGTGGATGTATTTATTTCGCTTCCGGACAAGGCTAGGGGTGGTGAGTAGATTTTTTAGGCCAAAAATTGCCATTAAAAAGTATAATACATTAAAACAAACCACATTCCACAACCAACCAAGTTGTACCAAACCAAAAGACAAATTTTTCTAGATTTAAGACAAAAACAAACAACTCTAAACACTCAAAAGTATTATTATTCTGAAGAACCAAAGGATGTTTTTTTCTAACAGCTGCCCATTACTATGGCCAAACTTTTTCTACATCAAAGGTGATTTGTTTTTTCCAGATTTGGGCTTTATCATGAAAAGACAAATTGATTTTTTTGGTAGAGCCAAAAAGTTGACTTTGATTCAAAGATCTGGTTTCATTCTTGAGAGATTGTGTGACAAATTTGATTATTACATTTATAGTCGGGGTGAAATACTGTGATTTCCCAGTGAATGATAACCCAATATTTCACAGCGTTTATTTCACTCTAGGAGGTGACGCAATAATATTGCCATTGTCAGCTTTCAAAAAGACTATACAAACGTCCTAGCGTCATGAGCGTAGTGACATGAAAACAAAATTCCTACAAATATATTAAGATGCATGTAAGAAATAAATACAGAGAATAATTACTTATGGAATTCGAATACCAACAATCTACAACTAGCGACCGACCAACACTTATAATTCACTCTTGCGACATACGTGAATCAATTATTATTGTGTTGTTCGGTCACTGGTTCAGGTTGTAGATTGTTATGTACGTATTCGAATTGTAAGAGTAGTTATATTATATATGTATTTCTTACATGTATGTTAATATCTTTGTTCAACAGACTGTTTTTTTTTAAAGCACTAGTACTGTCAATTACATGTAGAGTTTTCTTTATCAAATACATATACAATTTGCTAATAAGACAAACATTGTTGAAGGTGTCATGGTAATTTTGAGATGAAGAACAGCAATCAAAGCACTGCTTTGTTGTTAAGTTAATGTTTCGTACGTTTGTATGTGATATACTGATTTATTTATTTTTTTGGTTTCCTAGTTTGCTGAATAGGTTCGTCATTGTGTGACAATAGATTCATGAAAGTGAAACCAATATTTTTCGAGGTTCACATTGTGTGCTTTAGTAAATTAACATTTAGTACCATTGTGGACTTTTGAGAGATCATTGGGTATTTCGACAAATTAGTTTTTAAAGATTTATTTCTACCAGGAATTCCCATTTAAAATTGCTAGTTTTGTGGATTATTGTATGTGCACCTTTAGATATACATACATGTAGAAACTGTCAATAACTGTTTACTGGATTGTTATTATTGCCTTTCAACATCAAAGGAAAATTGCATTTGCTAAATTAGGGATAAAGATTTTCATCTTCAAAACATTCTAATATATCTTTTAAACAAGTGTTTTCTGGCAGGTTTCTTTTTTATGTTTTTGTGGAATATGATGATTAAATGATAATAAAATCTAATAAATAACTGAAATATTATTAATGGTATTAACAGCTAATCAGACATATACATGTAGTTCATGTAGAAATGGTCTGTGGAATTCAAAGAACATTTTCAGTATTGATCTTAAATGTCAAGAACATAAAATAAAACTTTTAACTTCATATTAACACAACTAGATTAATCTGAATCAGAGTCACTAAAGTTTAAAGGCAAGATTCTTTTATATTTCTTTTGCATGGACTCATTGGATGTGCAGTTTTCACAGGCACGTTTATCAGAGCTACCATAGTTGGTATTAAAATTAAATGTTCCACCATGAATGTGTGTACTTCCTTGAAAGTATGAGGACATGCGCATCTGCGAAGACATTTGACTGCAAGACGGTACTGGTAATTGACAATGGGGTTCAGTGCGTGGGTTAACTGGAACGACATCAGTGCATGTTGAAGATCCATATTTTGAACCAGCGTTATAGTTCGTTTGTCCAGTAGTGTCTGTTAAAACATTGGAAATACTTTTTTGCTGTTGTTCATTCAATCTGGAATAGCTATTTATACTTGCTACATTTTTGTGGCCACTGATTTGCATGATCTGTGCGTTTTCAACACCCTTATCTTGTAGTTTTTGGATTAAATGTTTACGAGCGCTGTGGTTTGTTAGTTTCCTACCACCTTCAATATCAGGACAAGATTTTACCATTTTTTTCGTCAGAGAATATATATGGTTGATCCCCATAGGTGTTTCTTTGAACCATACGTGATAGTAATCCCTGTTTGAAACATGATTCACAGTCAGAAAAAAGGGTGAATCATCCTTATTCATGGCTTCTGGGCGTTTACTACGGTATATGCGAAATGCATTTACAGGACACCTGTCTTTATTTTCATGAGCCCAAGCTTTGGTTTTTATTCTTTTTATATCATTTGGGTTGTTGCCCTGTCTTGTTTTTGTTTGTCTCTCTGTCCTTAGACATAGGTATTCTTTCCCTGTACTATCAATACCAATTTCAACATCGCCTAATGCAAGATCACGCTGTTCCTTTCCACCCCTCATACCGAGTACAAATGACAGTGTAAAATGGAGCAAATTTATAAGTGGAAGGGGTGCATGAACACCTAATAGACCATGTTGAAAAAGTTTATCAATGTCCGTGTCTGTTAATTCGTCAGATGCATTAGGTTTGTTTCCATACCCGCAACCTTTCAGCTGTTTTTGTTTTGACTGCAAAACACGACGACACTTTTCAAACTCGCTGCCATTCAACAAGCTAAATTTAGAATTGTGTTGTCTCAAATAGCGGTCTATGCTGCATAAAAACCCTTTCAAAGTGGACGGCTCATATTCTTTTCCATCCTTTTTTCTTACAGATAAGACAAATGTACAACACTTTTCATTTAATTCATCTGCTGATAAAGTTTCAATTTCTCTGTTTTCACCACAGTTTTGTAGGTATGACCGAAATAGCCTTATATCATTGTTTGTTTTCCTTTTTGTGTTTACATTTTCAGTTTGGGCTAGGAATGAGTCAATGTCCTCAAAAGACACATTTTGAAATCTACCCGGCTGGGCTTCACTTTGAGGGACAGAAACAGTGTTCTCATCTGCATTTGTATTGGAATTTGCAGGAACATTTGGCAGAATATTGAACTCTGGCATTTCCACATGTTCTAAGTCATTTGTTTCTAGGAACTGTGAGACAATAGCTGCCGTGTAGGCGTCAAGATGGTCGGACATTTTGATTTTTATTAATTTTTAGATTGAAGCAGACGAATTTTTCATTGAAAAGGGAAGGTGAAAGGAAACTAGCAATCTACAATGCACATTTAACATTGCCGTGTTTTGTTTGTTTACTTTTAATTCTGAATTGTTATGGTCGGGAAATGTTTCGATTTAGAACAAACTCGTGTTTATTTTTAATAACGAAATCAAATAAAACATCTCAAACAATTTATTAGAGCGCTACAACTTTATTTTCAAAGGTTTAGCGGTTTCATTTTACAATCATGTGTGTATTCACCATTACACAACAAGGGACGTAACCGAGAACACACTTTTAGTTCAGTAAAAGTAGTTCTGGCGGGAACCTGATATCTCACACGTGAGATATCGGAATTTATTTCACGGATAAATCCTTATAATTCACACCTATCTATATAATAAATGTTCTTTATTATTTTATTAAATTCCCTAAAGAAAGTCCTTAGCTCAGCTGCTACTGTGTGTCTCTGCCTTTTCGAGATAATACAAATAATGTCTGCAAATTTTTAATGGATATAGTAACTGTATATTTTGTTTACTTCAGTCATAACTAGTCATTGCCAAATAAAAAATTTCCAACATCTGTTTCCGATTCCTCGATTTTTAAGTAAAATATGACGTTGTTGAACAAGTGAAAGTTTTTTTGTTACATTGTAATCTGTGATCTACTGTAGTATCCGAGTGAAAGAAAATCTAATAATTAACATGTGAAAAGAACAACCGTTAATTCACTCTAGAAAGTAACGTTTCCATTGCCGCGGAGATATATCAAAAGACATAGTCCGTTTTATTTCTGCTAAAATGGGAGTTTCTGTACAATGTAATAAAAAGTATAACTAATCGCTGAATTGAAAATAAACAAGAAGCGCGCACTTGATTTACTGAGAAGTTCGGCCGAGCTTTTTTATACTGGTATTTGAATGCTATAATTCCTAAGCGTTTGAAACATGTGGACTTTGGGGATATCCCTAATCCGTGTTTGAAGTGTACAGCAATTTAATAAAACCACGAAATGAGTTACTGAAGTATATGGAAGACAAGTAATACCACGTGTAGTATGAAATGGATAGTAAAAAAGTTGTAAATTTTATTAGATTATTGGAAGCTATGGTGTATGTTTCAAAAAAATCTTTCGTAATAGTGTAATAACTAACCGTTTAATTTTAATATGTAAATATGAAAGGTTTACCTTGGTGAAGATTCTCCAGTAACAAACCACCATCACAGATAATGGCACTATAAAACATAAAACCAGCAGTGTTATAATATAAGCCCTGGAAACAGTGTCATCATTTTCTATATCTGGAGAGCAAGATGTTCCTAATCCTTCTCTTTTGTATTCATTCCAACCAACTAAGGGAAACATCGATAAAATGCATGAGGCGCACAAGCAGCCAGATATTGCAGAAATGCTAAAACGGTTATTTGACGTACCATTGAATAATCCAAAAGCTACCATTCCTAACCTGTCGACAGATATAATAGCTAGAATGAAAATGGTGGAGATTCCACAAAAAGTTGCCAAAAATCCATAATAGCTACAGCCAGCATCACCAAACAACCAGTAACCAGCAAAACTCGACGAGATTACCATAGGACATCCCAAGGACGCCATTACTAGTGCCAGGAAGCAGACGGCAGCAATGTAAGTATTGATTCTTGTAAGAAATGATCTGTTTCTGACAAAGAAAACATAAAGAACTGTTCCATTGGTGAAAATTGATAATAATGTAGTTATCAAAAGTATACATGCAACGGCAAAATGGACGAAATAGGAAGCATCTTCTGTGTATGTCTTGATCGAAGTATTGTTCGTGCAGTTTGTGATATCCACATCACGCCATTTAGTTGAATACTCAAAGCCGTCCATGACATCAGCTGAAGGAAGAAATTATTATGCTTTACAGTACACGTTAATAAAAACATTCAAACAACATATCATGACATCGAACAATTTCTATTTTAAGGTGAGATTTCAAAATAATCTATATGGTAACGCATTTCCGTTAAAGCTGATGTTTTAAAAAAACAAACATAGAGAGTCTAAATGGAAGATATTTCCGGTTGTAAGAAGCAATATGTGTTTCTCAAAGTCACATGATTAAAAGTTGTCATTAGCTCTAACTTTACCGACGTTTCCGTAATTTCAATAAAAGAGTTGACATCTTATCTCATGAAATCGTGTAATTTCCAATGGAATTATTCTTGTCATCAGATGTACAATGAATGTATTATATGTACATTTTCTACTAAACCGACACAAATTCTTGTCCTGAATGATTTAAGTAGCGATGATTAAACCAACTTGGCATTTACTTTGGGTATCGTTACCCTCAATATAAGTTGGAAATTGATGCATAGTACTATATAAGACGTTTCAGTTTGAAATAGGGGGCCTCGGTGGTCGAGTGGTCTAGGAAGTTCGTCATGACTACTAAATGATCATTATAGCCTGTCAACACTACTAATGATCACTAGCCTGTCAACACTGAGATTGTGAGTTCGGATATAACATGTGGCGGGGTGCGTTCGACTCCGATCTTAAATGACATGGATTGCCAATTTTCCTACCGAAGGATCGGTGGTTCTCTCCAGGTACTCTGGCTTCCTCCACCAATAAAAACTGGTCGTTGACGAACAAGTGAAAGTTTTTTTGTTACATTGTAATCTGTGATCAACTACATAGTATCCGAGTGAAAGGAAATCTAGTAAATCACATGTGAAAAGAACAACCGGCAATTCACTCTAGGAAGTAACGTTTCAATTGCCGCGGAGATATATCAAAAGACATAGTCCGTTTTATTTCTGCTAAAACGGGAGTTACTGTACATTTTAATAAAAAGTATAACTAATCGCTGAATTGAAATACCAGAAATAAACAAGCTGAGCCCACTTGATTTACTGAGTAGTTCAGTCAGGCCATGTTTATTTCTGGTATTTGAATTCAGCGATTAATAATGATATAATTCGTAAGCGTACTCCGGCTTCCTCCACCAATAAAAACTTGCCGCCGTGAAATAGCCAAATGTGCAGAAAACGGCATAAGCCCCCAACTAAACAAACACAAATGAGTTTGAAATAATACATTCAATAATACTTTCGATTAGGTTATTTTTTTTATATTGTACATGTATGTTGAAAGGTATTAAACAGAAATTCCCATCCTCACCACAGATAACCAGTTTTCGTATAGGATGGTTAGAATATTTTGTATTTTCCTGTCCTGCAACTTATTGTATCAAAGCATGTTATATCCATAGACCGAAATTGTTTTAGTTCCAATATTTCGGAACCTAAACAAACACGTCCCTTGCGTAATAAGTTAAACTGATAAATATCTGTTCGAGCAAATTTCTGGCATACTGTAGTATAACTCTAATGGGTTTTGTTTAATAGTAAGAAATTTTTAACTATAATTGCATTTTTTTTTTTCATTATGGCCTTATTTTGTATAAAAGGAACTCCGGAAAAAAGTGAATAAATAGTTGATATTTTGTTATGTCAACGGAGATTTGTTTGTTTTCCTACACCATTTAACTGTACAAACAATATTAATTTTAGACCAAATTCATATCTTAGATATGAAAACAAAAATTTCATATTTTAGACATGATGAAAAATGTACGCTGTACTTACGTTGCGATCTTCAGGAGGATGGATGTGCGACTATGAACGATTTTTTTTTTTCAATTTTCACTTACATATAAATGATATAATAATTCTACTTTTCGCCTATTTAGGAGCAGGTGATAATTTGCCAATTTAAGTATCACCATATTTTCTGAGAATAATTACGTAAAAATGTTGATCGATACGATCAACCCCTCACACTCCCGTTTCTTGCCGATAAATTTTATATTAAGAAACAATGTACACATATTCTGTTTATCCTGCAACATAAAATAAAAAATCTGTCAAAAATCGATTGAAAACAGTGAATTTCTGCATCAAGCGAGCAGAGTCAAAAGACCACAATATCGTTGCATTTCACGATATCATATATAAAATTCAAAGGTTATGTTATTTCACTTTAATATATATGTATTTTCCAAATATAAATCAAATTAAATTGTTAAACACAGCATGATTATGTAAGCAATTACATGTACGTTCTTTATTGTTCATTTATCAAAATAACACTCAGGTGAAACACATCAAGGCTAGAAATTAAAGTACAGCGACCTTGTTGTAACGAGAAATGCAAATCAGATTAATTTACGAATCTGTGAATTTCACTTAATTAACGCCAGAAGTCCACGATTTTTTCCGTGTATTAACTCTATTATTAGTTTCATTTTGAGGAAATCTAGGTAAAAGCTGAAATAATTATTATCAAGTGTATTTTAATGTCTTGTTATATCACTATTTCAAAAAAACCAAAATGAGTTACTCCTCTTTGTTTAACTTCTTATTATACCCCCGCTTTTGAAAAAAGCGGGGTATATAGTATTCGTTGTGTCCGTAGGTCGGTCCGTTCGTCCGACCTTTCTATCCGCAACTCTTCCTAAACTACTGAATGGAATTTGATGAAACTTTCAGAGAATCTTCATCCCATGATGGTATTGTGCACCTCCTATTTTAGAATTTGATCGGACCAATTTTTGGGGTTTCCTATAGAAAAACATGGACTTTGACGTTCAATGTGATAGGGGGTACTATGATGCCATCCGCAACTCCTCCTAAACCACTGTATGGAATTTGATGAAACTTTCAGAGGATCTTTATTACATGATACCATAGTGCGCCTCCTATTTTAGATTTTGGTCTAATGAATATTTGGGGTTACCCATACCAAAACATGGACTTTGACATTCATTGTTTTAGGGTACCATGATGCCATCCGCAACTCCTCCTAAACCACTGTATGAAACTATATAGATGAAACTTTTAAAGGACCTTTATTACATGATTCCATAGTGCACCTCCTATTTTAGAATTTGATCTGACCAACATTTGGGGTTTCCCATACCAACACATGGACTTTGCCATTCATTGTGATAGGGGGTTCCAGTATGCCACCCGCAACTCATAAACCACTGAATGGAATTAGATGAAACTCATCTAACTGCTGTTGGAGTTTTACTATCCAAAATATTGACATTTCCATTCATGTATCTTATGTAAGGCGGGGGTATCAAGTAGTGAGCTTTGCTCACAGTATTTCTTGTTTATTTCTGTATCACATATTGGTGAAGGCCTGTGAGTTTTAGACGAATATTGGCAATAAAAGTACTATTCTTTAGGTATTATTTCTGACACATTTATACATGTATGGGCAATTTGTGTGGAGAATTTATTTCTCATGCGTTTTTTTACCCTTGCGGGATATTCTGTGTAATTTAATAGATATATCATTTGTGAGAGGGGTATTTGCAAAATATACCAGTCTTGAGAAAAACGTTCCCTTGCCCTTCAGGCTCGGGGAAATTTTAATTCTCTCACACAAAATATATCCGTATACAATTATACATATATGTGGGTAATTTGTGTGGAGAATTATTTCTAGCACATTTATACATATATGGGCAATTTGTGTGGAGAATTTATTTCTATCCCATTTTTAGAATAGAGAATGGAAACGGGGAATGCTTCAAAGAGACAACAACCCGACCAAATAGCAGAAAACAGCTCAAGGCTATCAATGAGTCTTCAACGCAGCGAGAAAATCCTGCACGCGGAGGCGGGCTTGAGCTGGCCCCTAAACAATAATGTATACTAGTTCAGCAAAATGGACGGCCCACTAAACTCCGATAAATAAAAATTAACCAAAATTTAAAAAACACACAAGACTAACAAAGGCTAGAGGTTCCTGACTTGTACATGTATGAGCAATTTGTATGGAGAATTTTTACACCATATCTTTATTTCCTGTCGTAGAATAAGTTTAGGCTCATTTCGAGACAAAGATTAGCAATAAAAACGCAGTTCACACTTTCTTTGAATTATTTCCCCAAAATGCATGGGAAAGTTTAACTCACATCGTTTTCCTCCTTGTAATAAAATACAAAGTGCTTCAGATAATAAATGATAAAACATTTTTGATGTATAAACTGTCTGTGCCCATTAAAATCGACGATTCACCACTCGTCAGCTATGCTCAAAGTCTAAAACATTGAAAACCAAAATCAATAATCCGAAACGTTGAAGAGAAAATTGAATAATTCCAAAATAAGGACAGAACTTTGCACGAAGGAGATGCTCCTTGGTTTTCACAAAAATAAACATTTTTGTATCAGCAAACTTAAATGATCAATTTCGGCCTTTGTGATACCCTCCTGTGACTTTGAGTCTAAAAGTAGAGGTATCGAATCTGTGTTAATAATAAATTCTGTAATGCGCAAGATGTGTACATTTACATTTAGTATTTTAATCACCATTTTTCTTTCATCACATACCTCGAGGCAAAAGTATATGATCAATCATTGACGTTGGGCCATCACTGTAGCCCTGGAAAGTATACCTTGGTCCTTTACATTTAGAGTCACAGTTCAAGGAGAATATATCAAGTTCATTTATAATTGAGTCCATATATCTACTACGATCGTCAAGCTCAAATCGGCTTCTGTGTCCGCGTATCTTGACGTTGAAATCACCTAATAGAATAATTTGCCCTTGGTCACTATAAATAGCATAGAGTTCAAATAAGAAGTCTATCTCATCCTTGAAGTGGGATATTGGTTGTGATGAGGCTGGCATATATACTACGAATACGAAAATACGTGTATCCTCTGGAAGGAGAATTTCAACTCCAAGTATTCTGTCAGAATCGACGTCGATTTCAGAGACGATAAAATTGTCAATCGAGCGATGAACTAGAAGAGCGATACCTTTTCTATAATTTGTAGAATCAAATGACAAGTGGGAATGACAATTACATGTTGGATTTCGATGGAAGCAAAAAAAAAAAAAAAAAAAATGTTATCTATTTATGGATTTGTTGAAACATTTATTCGGAGACACATATTTATATTAAGAAATTTTATTGTTTCGGTAGAATGTTGTAAGCTAGGCTGATTGAACAAACTCTACATACATAAATGTAGGATAATAATCGAGAGTTGTAATCTCAGTGACATTCACTCTAATATGTACTTACTTTTTACATATTTAGCATACAAGCAATGAGTAACAACGAGAATTCACTGTGTATATAGTACTACACAATATTCGTCGGATTCATTTTCGTGTGTATCAGTTTTAATGGTTTTGTGGATGCTACATTTTTTTAGTTTTGTGTTTTTCTAGCATTAGTGCATTTCATCACAAATTTATGTTCAAGATTTTGTATCACTCTCGATAAATTATTATTCAACAACATATATTGTTGAGTATATATCATGTATTTGTAAGCACAGTGCTGTAATGTTCCTCCGCCCAAATTAGCAAATAAAGAAACAGAACAAATTTAATTTTGGTGCCGAAATGGAACCGATATTCGACATTATAAATCTAAAACTTTCAAGAAAATAATTGAAATACAAATGCATTATATCATCAAAACAACTAAGGTTAAAAACCTATGTTCGTGGCAAGGTAAACACAGCGGAAAATTTGCTTACATGAAGTTTCATAATTCACTCGAAATAAAGTTTGAACTACGTGCATAATCAATTTTATGTTGTTGATTGAATTTGTAGGTTACCTGTTATTATTGTCTCTATTACTGTTCAGATCAAACAATAATACTTCTTCAGGATCAAGAAAAATGGCAAAGGTAGTACACATCAGTACAGCGAACTACAAAATGTTGAAAAGATTATTTTTTTTGAATTCCCACGTGTTTGTTGTTTATATGTAAGTCTTCTAATGCTGTACTTATAATTTTCGTTGTATGTTTTTTGTTAAACCAATGACCCAAAGTAAATGGGAAGACGATGACTCATAAACAGGGTTATTTTCATGGATATGACCCTTTAATTTCAGCGTTTGTATCTTGTGCGTCTTGTTTGCACTTTGTTATTTTGTTGAAACCAATAGCTGAGATGCCGAAGTTTAAAGCCCAGTACACACAGTAAGATTTGTATCATAACACTTGTTTTATAAGATGTTTGTATTATAATACCCTGTCATACGAACATTAAGATTAATCTTTTCAGATCCCTCATGCTATACCCCCACCCCCCCTCCAATGTTGTCAACAATGGAATAGGAAGTAGTTGCAACTGTACATATCATTTTTCTATGTGTTGCAATGAAATTGTCGAAAAAGAGAAAGCTTAAAAGGGGCTGCTGGACAAGACCTTGGATCAAGAGAATACATATTTTTGATAAACCTCATGCAATGTTCTATAAGCTCAGATGGGAAAATCAAATTAATAGCTATAAAAACTTTCTAAGATTGCATGATGCAGCATTCCGAGATTTATTATATATGCTGCTACTTATATTCCACAAGTCCTCATCTTCTTCCCACAAAGCAATAAGTTTCTCAACATCTGCCATTTTTGTATATCAAGAACATATGTGCTTTACACATGTATTTGTTATGGTACAGATGCAGATAAATAACCCCAAGATTTAAACAATTTGATTGGATGAAGATAAAAGGTCAGCTAAGATTTGTATTAAGGATGGAACATTGCTCTATCCTCAATACAGTCTTATAAGATTTGGAAAATATTATAATACATTGTATTAATGGTGTATACACGGTAAGATTTTGTAATATAATACAAATCTTACGCATCACTCATTTTAACTTGGCATTATATCAGCGACATATAAATTGTATCACATGACATGTTTTATCTTTGATTGGCCTTTTAACTCGGTCATTGAACTTCATTCATAACTTTATTATATCCTAAGTATAATACCACCATTTTTGCAGACATTTCAGTTGGGATAAATAAAACAATGTAATTAAATGTAAATTATCTTTACATCCATATTTAAATCCTTAATTATTAATAATAATTTTTTCAAATTCGTTTGGGAGACTTCTTAAGTAGATTGCAGAACTCGATTCGATCACTGACTTTGCGAGGCGAGCTCGACTCCTATCTTATAGACAGTTAATGCAAGTTTTCCTGTTAAAGATCGGTGATTCTCTCCTACCACCAGACATCATTCTGAAAAAAAAGTAAAATGCAAATTTACAGCATGTAGTTTAAAAAGAATATGTATGACTGATAGACGACAAAAAATATAACATGCTGCCATAAAATAAATGTCTTGCTTTTTCCACGTAACAATGCATCGCCTGTTGATCTACATCTGTTATTTGTTGATATTGCCTCGCATCTGCGCATCCATAAAGCTGCAGCTGTAGAGAGGCGACATGGTCGAAAATTATCAAAGAATTCCGCTCAAATCGATACTATGGACCGTCTTAGCTTAGGTGGAGTGCTTGGAGTAATTTTTTTTTCAGAATGATGTCTGGTGGTCGGAGAAAACCATCGATCTTTAACGGGAAAACTTGCATTAATTGTCTATAAGATAGAAGTCGAGCTCGCCTCGCAAAGTCACAACTTCAGTGATAGAATCGAGTTCTACAATCTACTTAAAAAGTCTCCTAAAAACATTTTTAAAAATTATTATTTTTCGAATTTTGTTTCCACGTTGACGACCACACTGTGACTTCAAGATGAATAACTTTTCTATAACCATTTTCTACATGCAAGTGTATATTTATGCACCATACCCTTCCATATCAAATGATACAAGAATTTCAAGAATTTAATAAATATAGATTTTACAACGATGACCAGTTGATTATGAAATTTATCAACTCGAGATAATTAAATTTTCATTTTTTAACTGAGACGTTGTCCGAGCAGTTTAAAAAAATGAAAATTTAAATTATCGCGAGAGGATAAATTTCATAATTAACGCAGCAAGAGTTTTAGAATCGTTTTCTCTAATGGCAATGTGAACCCCGAAAAGTCTTCCGAACGTTTTTTTTTTTGGCGGGAAATTTCACGAGCATTTAACAAACGTATGGTGATATACAATTACTGACTTTGTAATAGGTCGCTATCAGGATTTTTCAACCCGAGAAATGCAATATTTACCGAGCCTTTAGGCGAGGTGAATTTACATTTTCAAGGGTTGATCAATCCTGATAGCGACTTATTACATAGTCAGTAATTGTTTTATGACATGAATCGGAAAACTGTACTTTCACTTTCTATTTTAAGAACAAATCGGTAACTATTAAATTCCGCTTGACCTGTACATAGCCAGTAATTGTTTTATTACCCGAATCGGAAAATTGGACTTTCACTTTCTATTTTAAGAACAAATCGGTCACTATCACATTCCGCTTGACCGATGAGGATCTATTTTAATTCTATAACCGCACAAGCGGAATTCTTGCATTAAATTTAGATACTTCTCAGTTACTATCACGACTACTCAAGACCTTTTAGACATTTCTCATCCACTTTTAGAAAACAGAAAAAAAATATTCATGTAATAACAGAATTTATCATATACTTATAGAATAGAAAGGCAACTATTTTAGCCTATGATAAAAATGGAACTTGTACATATTTCTCCCCAAAGTTTATGAGAATTGGCTTAGCGTGCTGATATGACTTTGTTATCAACTGTTTCCATTTATTTTCACACCCCTAATCCGTAATCGCGTTATCTGCCATGTTCAATCGATTCTAAACTTACTAGCACATAGTTACCAAACATCAAACATGACAGACAATAGCGAGGACGAAACTGTGCATTATATTAATTCGCTAAAAAATGTTTATTTCGGTATTTTGTGATACGTTTTATTTCACAAACAGAAACACATATTAGTGACATAAACTTTTGTACTAGTAAATGAATGAGGGCAATGACGATTTGCGGCGCATTGAGGATATTCTGGTTATGGAGTTGAACAAAATCAATGCAAGATTTTTAAGAAAAAGAGGGCGGCATTCCATATGAGCCCACTAAAATGAAATCATTTCAAAGTAGCTTTTCCATGTAGAAAAACCTTTATATTTAGTGATCTAAATCATTGAAATAAGAATTTTCATTGAGACGTATAAAACACCAATTTTGAAGTATATTATAAAAATATCATAACACGTCAATTTTCATATCAGACCCATTATCATCCCGGCCATGGTCAATATCATCCCTCGAGCATGAAGGCTCTCGGGCTAATATCATGACCTAGGGCTGATAATAGGTCTGACATGAAAAATGCCATGTTATAATTTATAATTATCAAACGGGTGAAGAGATGTATAAATGCACACAGAATTAGAGAAAACTAGAAATTGTGTCTGTAATACACGGATGCGCAGCCCTAAAATCCACATAAACACAAAACTTAATTTACATAGTTAAAACATATGTATTGATGGATGTATACACATATGGACAGAAATGAACCTAAACGCAAACCTTAACCAGAGTCGCTCAAGCATAACATGTAGGTCATTATGACCCAATTATTGTATGACTGCTCAGTACTACCCAAGACATATCCACTGATGGAAGTCTGATTGATAAACTATGCTTAGTTCCAAAGAAATTAATCTAAACGAAAACTTAACTAGAGTTGCCCAAGCATAAAATGTAGGTTATAATGACCATATTACTGTATGACTGCTCAGTACTACCCAAAGCACATCCACTGATGAAGTTTCATTGATACACTATGCTTATTTCCAAAGAAGTGAATCTACATGTAAACGCAAAACCTAACCACAAAGTTCGGACATACTGACAGACGTACGTACGGACAACAAGGGTAACTCTATATGCCCATCCACATTCGTGGGCGGGTCATACAAAGTTTATTGATGATAAACGGCACAATCTTGTTCAATACGCCATAGGTAAAATATATTTTAAATGCGATGATAATCTAACATATTGTATGACGAAAATTCATTTAAAATATATCTATGTGACGAATCTTTGTTACACACACCTATAAACTTACATTGTATTCTACTCTAGTTATATATTTGAATACAATTTGTTTTAAAATCCTTTGAAGATTTCAAAATTGAGAGCCATTTAGTTACACTTTAGAATACCTGGGAAAAATGACTGAAATATCGAAATAAGGGAGCTTCCATTTGATTTTTAAAAGAGGGGGGGGGGGTAGGATCAAATGGTTGATCATTTCTAATTTTTCCGTGTAAATTTTGGTCCTGGATTCTTTTTTTCTGCCGCTATTTGATTTTTGTGGGGTGGCTAGGGTCAAATGTTTATTTCAAATTTGATCCTGGCCCCCCAGCCACCCCATATAAGTCAAATGGTTGCTCCATAAATACCTGTAGAAAATTTATATACAAAAATTATATTTTTAAATTTTTCATTAAGCATCCAAATGACTTGTAACTTTAAAAATAGGAATTTTGTAACCATAATTGTAATTTAACACGCAAAGATTTGAAGTGAAATAACCCAGAGAGATCTATGACCTTAAACAGTTCAAATATCAAAATAACAAAAATACTCTAATCCTTCTTGTTTATACTTGAAATGGAATTAAATACTGCGAGAACAATACGCAAACAAAATTACCTCTGTTTTGGTTCATATGTTTAACAATAGCTCTGCGTAATTATATACTAATGCAAAAGGATATTTAAAAAAAACATTTTGATAAACTACTCGACCGTACAATCTTGTGTTTTTGGAATGAAGGAAGATTCGTTTGTATCTTGAGTCTTGGGTTATTGATAAGTTAGGATATTTTAATCCACACCTGAAGAAATATCAAATTATTCACTGATTTACTTTTACAATATTTGAAATAACCGTTTATCCGTACAAACAGATCGATTATTCAACAGTGGGATCCGTATAGGAATACCTGTTGTGAACGAAATAACGGAAGGTTGTCATTACTGTCAAAATAACGACTCCGTTATAGTATTGATCTGAAAGATAAATATTTCACTAGTTTGAAGACACTAGGATTTATTATATTAAACATTTTAACCTTCTTTTAAATTCGTTACAAAAAAAAAAGAAACAAGATGTCGGGTGAAAATGGAGATGATAAGCCGAAGTACATTCCAAGAAGAAGAGGAAGTGTTGACGATACAATTGAAGAGTTCTTGAATCCGAAATTAGAATTCCATCAAGACAAGCTTCCGAAAGGATCGATGGCATTACAAATACTTATACATCAATGTGAAGATGAGATTCACAAGAAAGATAATGATTCAGGCAGTGATTCTGATAAGGATGATGATAAAATAAAGAAACCAACCAGGGCATATATGTCCAGACGACGGAACACTGTAGCCTGCAATTATAGTCACAACCATGATATTGAAAGACAATTCAGAAAGATGTCATTGGCGCCAATTCCGGAGGGAGAACGAGGGCGAACCAAAACTAATCTACTGACAGTGCCAAAACCACCAAGACATCGTTCACTGTCCCCCGCACAAGAAAATATAATACGAAGAAACAGTGTACACCACACAGATAAGGGATTCGGATCTACACGAAAAAGGGAAACAATTCTTATGTGACGTATTTTTGGTGCTATTACACTATACGAACGGATTTTCATTCGTGACAAGTAGTATGGAAGTATCAGTTGGAGGAAGTAAGAATTTGTTTAATTCTAGAGCTTATTTTTCATGCAAACTGCTCATTGACGTAAATATTTCATAAACTAGTACGTAAAATACATGGTTTGCCAGGAAATGTTAATTGAATTTTGATCACATTCCGTCCACACGTTTTAGTGCTTATTACTTTGTATGTAATATATTATTGACTATATTATGTAGCAAAATCCGCCCAACCTAAGCAATGGTGTACATATTTACCTTATCGTTGTTCATATTTATAAAATATTATTGAAATTTTAGTTTTCGATAGCAAATTCAATTTGTAGAGTCTAAACAGACCAAAGGAACTTGTAGGCCTCAAAAGTTTTCTTACTCGAAAAAATTGCTTGTGCTTGTGTACTATAAAAATCTTATAGGTAAGTAAGAATATTATATAAGAACTCCATGTAGTTCAATTTTGATCGTGTTCTTTCTTTACCGTTCTTGGTACAGTTATTTTCTTTTTGATTATGTAATTATCACAAAGCATAAAATAGTAAATATCGGCAAAGGAATACCGAAGCGACAAAAAATGGGAAAAGTCCACAAATTCGTAGTCCAAGGAAAATACAAAGTCAGGAGAATGGAACACAACACACAAACGACACAAGGATACATGTATAACTAAAGAATAGAAAACGTATAATAAACTAAACAAAAATAGAACAAGACATCACAGAAACTAAAGCACTAGCAATGTGAACTACCATTAAAAACCGGCAGTGACATCAGGTGCTCCGGAAGGGTAAGCATGTCCTGCTCCGTTAACGACATCCGTCACATTGCCAGTGAAGTTCAAAGTCTGGTGAGTTGTAAAGTCCGGTGAGGTGTCGATTCCAGAAGGACGTGAAATCTAAATAAATAGTAATTTATTTATGTCCAGTGATCAAACTACAAATGTAATTAATATCAAATATTATTCCAACCGCAAACTGGCGGGCTTCTGCGAATTAAACAAACAGGGTCACACCTCTTCACCTATGCGCGTCTGTACATCAATACATACATGTGGCTGACGTACCCAACACCGTTTTAAATGGATGTTTTGGTGCATGTATATAAGGAAAAAATATGTTTCCATTTGTTTCTTTCACTTTATTTAGTGAGTCAAACTGTAAGACATTTATGAAGGCTTCATCGTATTATATTATCCACACATTAATAATAAGATTAATCTAGACGTCGAAATCGAAGTTAAAGTCGCCAAAAATTTTTCAAAATGCCTTCAGGTCGTTGGCTTAACATTTTCATAGCGAGGAGAATTCGCCGAGAAATTTTGGCAAAGTGAAATAACTCACTCGTTTCGTTGCGGCAAATTGAAAACAAACAAAATGGCGCCGATCAAAGTTTTTTTTCTGTTATTTCTTTTCTTCAGTTTTGAAAAATACTTCAGATCCCGATGAAGCCACGTAATAAACGATATTTACCTATAGAATTAACTTTTATATGGAAATCATCATAATATTTTAATAGGATATTAATAACTGAATATGTCAGTAGGGGGAATGAACACAATCAAGTAGATTGTGAATGATCAAAAACAATTCAGGCCTGTTAAAGCTTTATCTGAAGTTGTTTTTCTGAGTATTAATTTCATGTTAAACCGAAATAAATCCACTTCTCGTAATGAATCTCCACTTCTTCCAATTCTGTCTTGTAGGGAGAAATCACTTCCCCCAAAAGCTGAAGTCTAGATTATACTAACAAAGCTTTGATTGTTTAATATAATTAAACAGTAAATTATTTGATTTGATACAAACATGACCAATATTACGCACAGAGATTTATATTTTTGACTCACAGCTCTAACTATAGCAACGACTAGTGTTTTTTTATTCGAAAAACAAAATTCTTAATATTTACAGTTGTATTATGATGGGTTTAAATATTCTCTTACTACGGTGTTTCATAGAATATATATATATAGAAGTATAGAACTAGAAAGATAAGTGGACTTGTCATTTCCTGGTATCGGTACAATGGAAAATGATGTAGGTCGGAAGCTCAGAAAAAAATCGAACAGACGAATGGTGTTCCTCCGAAAATATTTATGAAGCCATTAAGTAACCTTAAAATATTGTAATTTGAAAATTAAATAAAGCATCTGAAAATATATGTGTTAAGATAACAGAGTATTCATTTCAGTATTTAAAATTACATAATATTTTTGCTGTTACCTAGTTACGTCAGAGTTTCTTAAACAATAATCAATGAATTCATACAAAAAAAAAACAGTTTCGCGAAATTCAGTCCATTCAGCAACGGTATCTATTTGTATTATGTTTTTCATTTTGTGTTTAGAAATTTGTAATGAAACATTTTCTCTAACCATAATTCTTTTATATCTGGATTTTTTTTTTGGGGGGAGGGGGGTGGTGTTGGGGGTAGCTGCTCATTAATTTTTAGAATAAATGATTACTTAACTTTATGCAAAGGCATAAGGTATCGCAGTCTATTTTCACTCTTCAAGTCTTGTGCCCCTCTCCCAAGATCAATTTTGCGAACTTCAGAATTTTTTAGTAAAAAATTTTGTATTTATGCCGAATTATTTCATCTTAGACATACCTATAGTTATGACGTTAATAGCGACAGAGAGCGCATGTCCAGAGTTTGCCTAAAATCACCCAATTCCTCGCTAGAAGCATTAGCCATAGAGAAAACCAGCTGAATTTTACACATTTAAAGTCAAACTACAGTGAAATCTCCGCACTCGCTCTAACCAGCATCTTATTTCAAATATTAAATCATTAAAACTTCAAGGTGTAAACGATGAGAGGGCCTACATACATTTTTTTATGATTCTTATGATAGTTTAAAGATTACTTTATAAAGTAACGATAGCAAATTGTTTTGTAAGATTCTCATTGCGAGTAATTCATTAAAGCCATTATTTTCATTTCGACGTTGTTAGATGCTCTCTCAATGAGGAACCTCAGTGAGTTATCTTTTCCTAACCAATGTAGGTAAGGGAGATAATTAAATGCTCTCCCTTTTGTCCTGAGGCTAAAAGGGAGACAAATTTATTATCTCTCTTACCTACGTTGGTTAGGAAAAAATAACTCACTCAGGTTCCTCATTAAATCTTTGGTTAAATACCAAGTAACAAGTCTAAATGTTCGTCTGAGAACTTTATGCATCCATTTGATTCAACAACTTTCAAACTTTGCTGATAAAAAAATGAATTCTCTACAAGTCTGAAAAAGATGATTTGTTTAATTGTTTAAAGAGTAACCATTACAAACGTTTAAGTATTCTATATATTGATGTAAAATTTTTATGGTTAACCGAAGGCGTCTATTGTGTAATCCTACTATAGTGTTTGATCTTTATAGTAATATTGATTCATTTCTTATAGTCCCGAATACTTCTGTATCAAAAGTAAGAGAGTTTTAACTACTAGTAAATTTTACAGTTAATACACTCCCAGTTTCACAGATTGACATTTAGACACCAAAATTGTCTTGTTTATCTCTTGTAGCTTCAAAGTTCCAATTAGGATTTTAAAATATTTTTATTAATTGTATATGATATTGAAATTAAAACCTAGATAAATTTTTGTACGTATAAGGAGAAATCACCCTGTCAGAGCCGCTTGATTCACTTCTGGTTGTACTGGATTTCGAGTTGTCCATAGTTTCCACTTTGATTTATTTGTTATGGTTCGACAGTTTTCCTAAGTTTTTTTTCTCGGTCCTTCAATTTTACGTCTTTTGATTTATGTCGCAGTATTCTTGTCTACTTTTTGTAATTTCAGAACAATTGGAAACCACTTTGATTTTTAACTTCTTGCATGCAGTTGAACTTCAAACGCTCATCCAAACTTGTTTGTTTACCATCGACACCGGTGGGCTCATGGCCTAATTGCTTAGTTATTTTTAAATTAAATCTCGAATTTGTGGTTGCTTAGTCTACACTGGACTTGTTGATTAATCGAAATTCATATCTTCTAGCACCTCTGGCTATTCGTAACATTATATCACAAACTAATATAACAATTTATATGAAAACAACTAAAATTTTGTTATAATCAATATATAATATTGACTATATCATAAACCTGAAGCAATATTTATCAATATCGTTACCATAAATTTTATTCCTCGAACAGATACCGAAAGATTATTGTTAATTAAGTGTGGCGACATGTAAAATTGCGATAATTTCTATAAAGGAAAATATTTATTTTAATCAATTTTACTTCGAAGTTCTGACAACTCTAATGATGAGGAGACATCTATATTATGAAAGAAAAATATTTCGTTCGCAGAAAATGATTAACTCTGAAAATAATCTTGTTTCGTAATCTCCCTATGCGAAATACCCTACCCCTCTGTTCATCATTCAGTAAATGCCTGGCATAATTTGCAAATATTCACATTGTTTTAGTTTCTGTGATTCTTGTTCTAGTTTAGTTTAGTTTATTATACTGTTTTTATTCATTTAGTTATACATGTATTCTTGTGGGGTTTGTTTGTTGTGTTACATTCTCCTGACTTTGTCTTTTCCGTGGACGTCCAATTTGTGGACTTTTCCCACGGTATTCTTTTCCCGATATCTCTTACACTTACAGTATATTCTGCCTATCTATCAGGAAACTTCTACGTTTACGAATTGTTTTATTTCATATAAGCTAGTGAATGATCGCACCTGCATAAATCTTCAAATATACTATCTAGGTCCGTTTGTCATCTAAGTTGATTTCTTCCGTCAACTGACCTCGGTTTCATAAAACATCTCAAATTTGAAGATTTACCTCAAATAATATACATTGACCAATCCAATTGCTGGAAATTCAAAATTTGAGGGAAAAACTCAGCAGATTGGGAAAATCAAAGTCTATGAAAGAGATTTTATGAACATCTGTCTTGTCTTCGATTGCGTCATCTCTGTAGGTCACTGCTATTTTTCCAGTGCAATGTGTAGACATACGTCCGAATATTTTCTTCAATATGTTATTATTATGAAGAAACCTGTGTCTAGGTCATGTTATCAGTAAAGCTTAAAGTTTAATACATTTTTATGCCAAAGAAAGTACTTTTGGGGGTTTAAAATTATGGCATTAGCTCAAAATAATGTCCTTAGAATAGAGTTATACTGTTAGTATAAGAATATTGTGAGCAAGTTACGACATATTTTAGATTTTTGACATGTAAGCTTTACATTTAAAATATTAAAACCTAACATTTATTTATCGGGAGAGAGGGGAGTGTAGAATATTCAATTATACCAATTTCATGCACAAAATGTGCACATTTTGTCGATTTGTAGGACTTCTCAGTTGTACTCAAGGCCTAAGATAATGATCTAAAACGTTGAAAAGTAAATTCAAACACTAAAATCCGCCCCCCCCCCCCCAAAAAAAAAAAAAACAATATAAAATGTACCAGGGAGTTACTCCTTAGTTTTCACAGAAGTTTTTATTACATGAAATTTGAAGCATCAATTTCACGTTTGTATTGTTACAATGCCAACTGAGCTGATCATACCTCCATACTTGAAGTCCACCAGCAGAGGTATTAAATCAGTGGTACTAAATATTCCAAATATAACCAATTTTGATGCACAAGATGTACACATTTCGTAGATTTACGACTCATCAGTTGTGCTCAGGCTATAAAATGTTAAAATATGAAACAATAGTCCAAAAAGTTGGAAAGTGCATTCCCCCAAAGTAAGAATCTCTGCTCTGAAAGCTACCCAGCGTGTGCGGTTTCTATGTTTTTAAACCCTTAGCCTTATAGTCGATTATCGTTAATGCTAGTGAGAAATTCCCACGGAAACATTTATTTATTAAGAACAGCAGGAAAAATGAAAGAAAAAATATAATCAGCTTGATAAAAGCAGTAAAAATGACAGGAAGATTGACACAAGGTCGTCGAGTGTATGCGTTTATATAGTCTTTATTTCTTGATCGAACAGGCACGAAATACTAATGTCAGGATCAAAGCGAATTTTGTTTCACTTTTAAAATCACTGCGAAAGAAATGTCGACTTTAAACCCTTCACTAAGTTTTTGTGGGGTTTAATATAAAATTCCAGTAACACAAAAACACCCTCATCATTCACCAGACAGCAACAAGACTATTTAACCCACATTTTATTAAAATGCAAACAACGGAATAAGGATAGTTCTTTACCTGGAATATTTTCCCCTAGTATCGTAAAAATCTATTACTCTGTCGACTACATAAAGTTTTATGTTCTTGTTTTAGTACAGTATATGAATGGGCCATTTAACTAGAAATAACATAAATTACTGAACATGCTAAGACGCAGGTAAAAGTATTGATTTCAGTTTTAGATATAAATATTTTATTTCAGTATTCGCTATTTTGAGAACTTTAATACATGTCAATATGCAACTAGAAGTATTTAATATGTATAATGAATTTGACGGATTGAAAAGCCATTCAAACACCCCTATAATCTACAACGTTTTCATAATAAAACATAAACAACGGGAAAGTACCCCCCTCCCCCAATCAAAATTAACTTTATACAAATATACACAAAATAACACTAAGAAACGTGCAAATCTCCTCTGCATGTTTCCGGTATTGTTTAGGTTTCAAGTGACGAGCCAGGATTTGTTAACATTTACAAAAGGCAACTGTCTTTTGACCTACGTCATATAATCCACCAAAACGTTTGTGTGTCTTCATATAAAATGAAATGTAGTTCATGTAAATAGGATCTATTCAATATATAATTTTATCATGTTTTTTTTAATGTTTATGACTAAAACTGTTATGTATTTGTATTGGATTACACAAACTTGTAAGCTGTAATACAAAATTTTACTCTACTTTTTCCAAGAAATATTTTGAATTTGAATATCAATGATCGGAGTTGGTGTTATTAAGGGGAAGAGTCCACTGATGAATTTTGGCCAACGAGAGTATCTCCAGAAAGGTTGCTGGTATTTCGATATCCGCGTAAAATTAATACTGCTGTAAATGTACGCTTTGTAAATTAAGAAATATGTCAACCAGGCATAATTTTGTCTTGATATAGGTTTTGAAAATAAATATTTTTATATTTTTCTTCTCCAAGTCGTGGTTTGTTTTGCTTGACATTATTCTTCATTTCTATATATGTTCATGGAATACCTCTGTTTGTACCTCTATTCGGAGACTTTTCGTTTTCGTTTCCAAATTTTGATCATTGCTGATTAGACATAATCTGTTGAAATATACGTAAAGTAAATTGAAATTGGTTTTAAGAATGTTTTATTCGAATTTCCTAATATTTTTGTCAAGTATTCCATATCAGTAAACCCTGTCACGATTTCCTTTTTTACCCCACCTTTCCTTCCGTACAACACTGTCAATTAATTTTTGTCACTTCACACAACTGAACCATTCCTTCATTGACTGTAAATCAATATTCATTCACTATTGCTTCCAGTCGGACAGCAGGAAGCAAACGGGTCATCCACGTAACCGAAAATATATCTGAAAAACATAAAAAACAAAGAAAAAAAAAGCAAAACGACACACGACTTGGAGTAGAAGTATACGGGACAAAAATGGCTGGAAAAAATTATCTCAAATATTAGCGAAATTTTGAGGAATCGTCTTGGAAAAAATGTTTACTGGACTATTGTTATACACAAGTGTTGAAAAATTGATAACAATTACAATTTCACAAAATATTGACTTATAAAAACATCAATTTTCTTTTATAACCAATTTAAATATTAATTACATTGTAATTCGGAAATTTGATAGAATAATTGTTTTGATTGTGTTTTAACAGAGCTTAATGACAAATGTTAAAAATAAACACAAACAAGGAAACATTAAAAACGATTTACACTTAACATTTGCACAGTTTATACAGTTCTATTCATTGTTAACAATACTGTCGCTGCAATACCCTTCAAACAGAGGAAAAATATTGATTGATTAATTGTTTTTGCCTAACACCCAGTGGCTAAATATTGCATGCAGTTTTCAGGACGAGAACAAATTCAATTTATATCAATGTAATTCATAAATCGTGTAGGACAGCACACAAAGTGAAATTTTTGACTTCCACCTTAATATATGGAGAGTTCGATAGATACAGATAATTATGCCTTCTGTAGTGGGCATTAGCGTACTCTTTTTCGGAATTTACAGACGGGGTCTTTGCAGTGAGCGTAGCATTCTCCAAGCACGTTACCAACTATGGTCGACGTTTTCCGTATTGTGATCTGACAACAACGAGAAGGCCTCGCGGGACGAAGTATGAGTTGATCTACCGTGATCCATCATATGTACCTAGAAAATGAGAAATAGGGCATATTACTATCAAATGATATCTCAGTAGCACATGTAATATGTATTCTGCAGTATTACATTGTCATGTTTTTCTTTTTCGCTTTACTTTGTATCATGAAAGATTTTCTTTTTCGCTTTACATTGTATCATGAAAGATTTTCTTTTTCGCTTTACATTGTATCATGAAAGATTTTCTTTTTCATATGTGGGTTCAAATGTGTCTTTGGAATTGCAGTGTGAACTACATCAGTCGAGAGTAGAATCAAAATTTGGTTAATGTCAGTTCAATGCAAAATCAAAGAGCCTTTAACATACAGTTTATATGAATATTTGAAAAATGAAAAGAAAGTATTCCATTTGCTGTAAATAATACATTTGTAATAGTACCAAAGCGATACATTGAAAAATGGATATCGAAAGGCAAAAGTCTCAAGAAAAGTCAAACAGGTGATAAGAAACAAAAATCACACAGAGAATAAAGTAAACTTAAAAATAAAAACACATATATATTGAAGAAATAGAAAGCCAGACAACACACACGCAATAACATAGGATACACATGTATGTATAAGATTATTAAATTTTCGGTGGCAATTATTAAGAAATTAATTCTGTAGAATTTGAAACTACTCAAAATATTACATAGGTGGGAATGCTTCAATTTTTATTTCAGTTGATAAAACTTCTGCGATGTGTATTTTCTACATTACTGATTTTTGTAAATTAGTATTAGGCTTTACAGGTATTTTCCAAAAGGTCTAATTGACTCTTACAAAATATACCTAGTCCCTTACATTTTCAAATGCATTGTGTATTTGTGAGACACTCAATTATAACATATGAAAAAAAAATAATTAGTGTACAAATCACATGCATTATGCATAATTAATAGATTTTTCTATTTTGCGTTCTAGTAGGTAAAAAAAGCTTATCTGATAAGGATAAAAAAATAAAAGAAAACATATTTGCTATACATATACAAGGTCACTTACATTTCGATCCTTTGATAACCCTCTTGTTCATTAAAAAATTAAGATTTTCCCACAGATTTTTCCATAGGGCTATTAATACAAAAACCAACACCTTGCCACAAGACGGTTCAATACTTAATTAAATATTAGGTGCGTTATAAAATAACAATCCAAAGCAACTGATATTAAACATAGTAAATTTATACTATGATGTAAACGACGCATTTCAAGGAGTTGCCTCTCATCAGAGCCTTAAATCCGAAACATTTGGAAGACCAAAAATCAAACTTATTTTAAACAAGAAGTACTCATAACCAAAAATACCGAAATAGGAAGTCAAATTTCCGCTAAGGAGATCTACCATGTACAATACAAGGAATGAACCCTTAGTATTTCTATTATTTTTGAATTTTGATAAATACTGGTAATTTCTGTAACAAATCAATGAATAATCATAATTTATTAATAATCCCTTAAAATTGATGCCACTCTAAGTTCCCGAGGGTATCTCCAGGTCAGTTACTAGTATTTCGATACTAGCCCGACATTGATACTTAAATTTACTATCACAAAATTGTAAAATTTGTGAAAAATAAGGAGTATCTCCCTCGTGCATAGCTCCGTACTTGGATTGTTTTGGCTTTACCCCTTTTGATCATTTTGGTATTTTGAATTTCCTCTTCAAACTTTTAGATTGTTGTTTGGTTTTCAACATTTTAGGCCTTGAGCACAACTGATGAGTCGTAAATCGCCGAAAAGTACATCAAAATTGGTATCAAAGAATCATATTGACTATCATGTGCACCCTGATGCTCGGCTTGGGTTTTAACGTTTCTTTTTTTGGGGGATGGCCTTTTAGCATATGCATCTGTTTTCAGCGTTTTACGTTATCATGTTAATTGGAAAGTTGGCTTGAGCACTGGTAAATATAAACGATACAGTTCGTAAAAAAACAAAGATGAATAGAGATACCCATAAATTGCACTCCATCAAGTTTTAGAATCATTGGAAAGAAAACAGGATGTGTCTACGTTACATAGCAATTCAATTTTGAAGAAAATATATCTGCACGAATTCAAATTACAAAACACTGTGTTGAATGTAATGTTTCTTTTCAGTTATACTCGGAGGCATACATTTAACAATGTAAACATTAACAGGAAATAAACCCCCTCCAAAATATGCCTACATGTATTTACTCTAATTTTTTAAATGCTTTTAATGTTAATGGCTATCATTTTTTCAGACAAAAAAGTTTTTTTTAGGAACACTGTACATGTACTAGAAGTATTGTTTGGTATTATTTATTCAAATGTTTCTATATAAAGAAAAAGTGTAGCGGTTCTCGATAAATGGCTGGACGTCCCACTTTGTTCTCTTCCTTGTAGTGTCATCTGAAGATTTATTTGTATATTATTTGACTGAATATGAATATTACGGTGGAGATCAATCTAGTCTTGTTCTTTCTGAATATATTGGCTTTTACGACGACTTTAAATAATAATTTTATTTGCAAAGTTACAACCATATGGGTCAAGAAAACACAAAACAAAACACATAAGAACATAATATTACATAAAATACAATAACATAATACATCTAGATGAAGTGGAGAACTTTGACCGACACGGACCTCATTTTCGCAATTCTATAGATTGCTTTATAAAGTCATCTATTTCCGGTAAAAGTTCAATATTTGGATTCAGAAGCGTTTTCAGTTGATTGAATGGCTGGTCTCTATTAAATGATGGAACAGTAATAGATATCGTAGAAAACAGTTGGTCTCTTAATAGTAAGTTCTGTTTACATTCAATAAAAAAAACGAAACTCATCATCGATTTTATTGCAAAAAGTGCATAATCTATTTTCTCTTGGAACATTTTTATAAAGACCTGTTTCAATTGTCAGGGGATGGTCACTAACCCTAAATTTGGTTATAAGTTTTCTTATTTTAAAACTTGATTTAAGCAAAAGGTAATTCTCTAATTTAAATTCTGCTTTAAGTTTACTATAAAGAAATAGGTTTGAACTATCAGTAAAAGATGTTAATTTATTTAGAAAAATAAATTTGTAGTTTTCATGTGTGACCCTTTTAAATTTATTTTTCAATGAAAATATTATAGTTTTAAAATTCTTATCAAAATTACCGAAATCTGATATATCCAAACCAGCATCTTTAAAAACATTTGAGGTAAAGTTATACCAAGTGTATAAACTTTGGCTGTCCAAAAATTTATTCAGCTGAAAAGCCTCATTTAGCAAAGGATTAATTTCAGTGGTATTAAGTCTACAACAATTCAGCATGGCCTTGGTTTTAATAAAAGATGTCAAAGGAAATCTGCCAAGCTCTGACTTTGCAGCCATGTTACATACAGTTCTCTTCAATCCTAAGATTGACTTGCAGTATCTGTTATGAACAATTTAAAAACTAGACTTGTCTTCTAAAGATAAACATCACAATTAGAGCCATGTTGCTCTGAACGTTTAATGGATTTTGAAATACAAAAATAATTTTCCATAAACCATATTTCAGGGTTATATAGTAATATGGGTCTAATTAAAATGTCATATAATTTTAATGAAAGATTAACTGGTATAGATTCGAAGTTAGAGAAACGGCAAAAATTGCTTTTAAAAAAATCCTTTCTTGGTCAGTTTAAAAAATGAACAGAATCAAAACAGGTGATCCCAGTTACGCGCTTTAACATTTCGGTGAAAACATCCATTATATATACATATACAACACATTATATATACATATACAACAATAGATAATTTAAATTCAATATCTGTATATCATTAGAGATTTGTACATTTAAAATCTTCAATCCCCTCCTACCATAAATTTATGATAATCTTCTTGTTTATTTGCACTTAGATTAGAATGTACGTAAATATTTTTATGAAAACGGTTTGAAATTTATCATAAAGAAAAACACTTTAAGCGATTTTACTTGCCAAAACAGGATAAAGCATTATTGTCACTTGGTGATAGGCAAGAGCCATATTCTTAATTGCGACTTCATTGTCAAATTATGAGAAATGTTAAAAAGATATGAAAGGTCTCATTGATTCCCATTAAAAAGACTGTCATAAGTTGTTACTAGACACAACAAGACGATGATGAAATTACATAGAAAAAATAAAATAAAAAAGCAGAATAAATCAATATTAAGTCGAATACTACAAATGACTTGTTCATTGATCGGACGCGGAACCAAAACCGGAAGTCAAAAGCAGTTCGATTGCAAGCTCAAAACATCTTTGTAAATGTCTAAGGTTAAAATAATAATAAATTTGACTTCTTTTGCGCTCTTGGTTAGAACTCAAGAGATATAAAGTACATATTGTATCAAAGCAATGTATTTTGGTCTGGACCATTCCCCACCATTAACGGCCAAACGATTTGACGGTACCAACCAATATAAATGATTAATGGTATATAAACTTATCGACGCATACAAAATATCCTGTCCAGATTTATCGTCGTAGAAAACCAAGAAGGAAATATCAGGAAATCGTTGACAGGCGGAGAAATTTGCCATGATTAAATTATTTATTTTTTACAATGTACGTGCGTGACATCGGCGTTCTTCCACGTGTTTTTTCAATAATAAGTTATTACAATTGTTTAAATCTGAATTTAATCAAACTTAGACTATCCAGGTACGTAAATCGGTTCAAAGCATTTGAAAACTAAATAATAAATTGGTCATCGATCATTGACCGATAAAAATCTTATGAATATGTTTGTTAGCTCTTCGGAACAGTAGACCTCAATTATTCCGTTGTTCTTAATAGATGATTGGTCGAAAATACAATATGTAATCATTAATTTATTATTTAGAACTTCATGTTTGATGACGTCAGTCAAAATAGTTGTGACACCCGATTTTACAGTGTTTTGTATTTAAATATATATTACTGTATTGATAAAAGAAGTTGGATAAATATTTTTCAAAAGAAAATATTTCTGTTTGTTTGTTTAATTGGTTTTACGCCGTTTTCAAAACATTTGGCTATTTCGCGGCGGCCAGTTTTTATTGGTGGAGGAAGCCGGAGTACCCGGAGAGAACCACTGACAACCCTTGTCAATTAAGAACGGAGTCGAACACACATCGCCACCGGTGAGATTCGAACTCACAACCTCGGTATTGACAGGCTAATGGGTCATCAGTAGTCATGACGAACTACCTAGATCACTTGGCTACCAAGGACCCTCAAAATATATCTGTCATTTACTTTAAAAATCTTGGAGTGTAAGCTCTATGATCTGTCAAGGAATGCATAGTTTTAATTTAAAGGAGTTTTGTTCAGATCCGATTATAAAAATCATGAAAACCACATATCCTGAAACCATTTTTTTTTCAAACTGTTAAAATTGGTCTAGATTTTTACGCTGTTAAAAAAATTGCATGGGTCTTTTCCAAGATTTAAAAGCAGTCGGAAATATTTTAAAAATCTTTTGAACAGTTGTTCCTTTCAACTATCATTTCAGTTTTCTTGCTCTGAAGCTGATATTTTACAAGGCTCTACATGCTCTTCATATAAGTGGAATATTAACATTTTCAAATTTGATATTCTAAATGTATAACTGACCGGGTATTTTTTTCAGGAGAATTTTCTATATTCCATATTTAAGTTAAAAATTAGGTTGAGTATCCTTTGTTTTGAAAAAAAAAACAAAAAAAAAAACAAAAACGTAAGTGACCTTGTTGGCAATTGAAAAAAAAATACAAAAATATTATACTATATTAGAATACCAGTGTAAAGATAAACTATGATAAATGCAGGATATCCTGTTACATTTTATGGCATCATGATATAAATATAGAAAGCCACAGACAGGACAAGTTGGTATACTCAAAAAATATATCTTCATTGTTCTTAATTAGCAGTTAACAATAGTGTCTTATCCCTGTTTTTGTACAAATAAAATTAGTATAAACTACAAGTCAAGAAGGATAACCGCTATTATTTTCTACCTCATTTCATTCGTACTAAAATAAATATTTTCTGATCTAACTAAAATAAACAACAAACAAGAAAATAGGTTGTGCGTTCGTTACAAAGATCGCATAAATTTTATATAATGAACGAATCAACAAAAAACAAGAACATACATATGTATCAATGCCAACATGTTATTTAATTACATAAGTAGCAAGTGTACAAAGCTAGATGAAGGGGGGGGGGAGGGAAAGCTAACGCAAACAACTGGAATATATAACAACACGTCCTTTCTAACTTTGTAACAAACGTCGCATTAATCAAACAGACCCATGCAAATTCCTTATATACCCTCAACCGAAACCGCCCGTGCAAAAACATAACCCGGGAAATTATACCAAGTAAGGGAAACCCCCTTAATAATATATTAACGGAACGCTAAGAAATAGATTTATTTTCTACCTCATTTCATTCGTACTAAAATAAATATTTTCTGATCTAACTAAAATAAACAACAAACAAGAAAATAGGTTGTGCGTTCGTTACAAAGATCGCATAGCAAAGGGGGTTATAAGAAAAAGAGGAAATTACAAACCCAAATTTAAGGATACCAAAAGCTTTTGTTCAATGCTATCCTTGATATAGCCGTCCTTAGCTCTGTCTGTAGCCCAACGCCCATGAACTTTGAGTAGGCGGTCAGGAACCTTGTTATTAGCAGTTGCCGAAACTCCGCCACTTCTAAGGCTATGAAGGGCGTAAAGAGAACTATCCAAACCTATATCTTTGAGTGCTGACCGTAGAATCTCCCTACATCTGGTATAAGAAAGGGGTTTAGACTTATTAGTAGCTTTGTACTTGCCAGAAATTTTCATAAAGTTTATGGCAGTAAAGAGAAATTCGTCGGAGTTCTCTATAATACCTGCTAACCCAATATATTTCCTTAACCAGAAAACGGGACAAAGCTCGTTGTGTGTTTTCGCAATAATAACTGAATTACCTCTCCTGCATAAATCAGTTTTACTTTTTGGAATTTTAATCTCCAAAAAATTTAATTTAAAATCCAAATCAGACATCCGAATATTTGCTAGCTCGCTATATCTTAAAAACCCAGAAAACCCTAGAAGACACAAGACGCAAGTGCGCAAAAATAATAAATTATGTTTTTCTACCGTATAGTGTTGAACTAATTTTAACAAAATATCTTTTGTAATAGGCTCCTTTTTGTTCAAAGGTTTGTCCAACATCCGTTTTCCGCCTTCCAGAATAAGTGTAATAAAATCATCTAAACAAGGATTGATGTTGAGGGAAATCTTATGTTGCCAGTTAATAGAATAAAAATGAGCTTCCAAAACTGAAACGGAAACTTTTTGTTGTATAAGTCCTCCTAAAAACAATGCAACTGAAGACATTGATGCAGGTAAAAAAGAAAAATAGTTCTGAATACACCATTTTCGGAATTTTTCAAAATATAAGTCATATTTTTTGTTCGTTGCAGTAGATCTAGCGTTTTTAACTATGGCAGGAAAAGCGTGTACAGATCCAGACAAATTAGTATGAGACTTGTATTTTTCCAGGTCTTTCCAATGGCTAACCAAGCGTGTAGATTCTGTAAAAAATTATCAGAATAATAAATGATACGGGCATATGAAAGTTAACCATAAGGGAAAATAATATAAATATGTACATGTATTTGTGAATATACAAAAGAACAACAACGTATAGGCAAGATAGCTCAAAGCAAACAATCTTTTCATTAATCAGAATGTGAAATCGTGCATAAATTGTAACTATATAAAAGTGCAAAACTCTCTATAATAGGAGTACAGTTCTCCTGCCATATTCCATTTATACAAAAACCATAGAGAGCGCAGTCCTCTCTTATAGGGAGCACAGTTCTCCAGGATAGTTCATATTTCGTGTCAACATACATGCATTACTAGTGTTTGGCAAAATAGAGAGTGCAGTTTTCTCTTGTAGGGAGCACAGTTCTCCACAAATAGTTCATATTCATATTTCATGTCAATATACATGCATTACTAGTGTTAGGCAAAAACAGAGTGCAGTCTTCTCTTATAGGAAGCACAGTTCTCCACGAATGTTTCATATTTCATATTTCTTGTCAAAATACGTGCAATACTAGTGTTTGGCAAAAATAGAGAGTGCAGTCTTCTCTTGTAGGGAGCACAGTTCTCCACAAATATTTCATATTTCATATTTCGTGTCAATATACGTGCATTATTAGTTTTTAGCAATAATATAGAGTGCAGTCCTCTCTTGTTATACTTAACTCGAAACCAACATAAGTGCGTTAATAAACATGAAAAATATTCAAATCTACTAGCGTCAAAACGTAATACTAAAACGCTACTTTGAAAAGTCTGAGTAGCGAAAATGCTAGATTTATCTGAACCTGGTGTAAAAAAGTTCGTAGGTTATTTGTATTCTACGGAGTCTACAATGCAAGGTAAATATTTTCCATTCATATCAACAATCGATGGCCAATAAGAGGATGATATCCATTTAGGTACAACCAGTACACCTTTAGCTCTACAAAAAATTAGATATCTAATAGTCCTGTTGATCAAATGTACAGGTGGAACTATCCAGCTATTCTCAAGTGCCCAATTATGAGCGAAAGCGTCAACCCCGCTAGTGCCTGGCGTCCAGAATAAAGAATAATATTTTGCAACTTTGTAATTGTTGCTACTAGCAAATAGATCGCAAGTAAAGGGACCCCATAATTTTTTAAAATATCTGAATATACGCTGATGTATGCCCCAATCGTCAAAATCGAAGAACTTGCTTACAAAATAGCTGTACAATTTTGGAGTCTGGGCACCCATGCAACTGATAAATCAATATTAAAAAGAAGACAGGTGTTAAAAATAGAGAACGCTAGGCACTGAAGCGGTGACTTCATACTGCTCACTTGAACAATTCTAATTACATTCTGATTGTCTGAATATAGTTTTAGTCTGACGGTTTTAAAATATTTCTCCAAAATTCTAAACAATTCTTAAGACTATTTTTAACAGTTTTCGACTTTAAACAAAAATTATTGTCAAACTCGGATAGTTCATCTAAAAGTATAAAATTAGAATACTCAACTTTACTGCTGTTTGTTGTAAGTTTCTGGGCTGGTAACTGTAGCGGCAGCTGGTTGTCTACGTTCCATTGGGCTGTGTAGGGGCAGAACTTGGCGAAATGCCCGGGCAGGTTACAGTAGTGGCAGGTAACGTTCGCACCTGGAGCGAAGTTTTGTCTGTAGTTTGGAAATTGTGATCTTGGAGTGAAGATTTGGGGCTGGCCGTAGTTTTGAGAGCCGAGAAAAAGCTGGTTATTCGACATGCCGTCGAAAACTCCTGGTCTAGTACGCTGATAAGATGACTGTGTGGGTTGATTTCTGTCATAGGGAGTCTGCCTCTTCTTGGAGGCTCTAAAAATGGCTGCCCGTAACTTGGAGGCGTCCTCGCTAATGTCAGTAAGATCATTATCAGCGTATTCTTTAACCGCCCCCAACCATGTCGGTCTGCTATTCTGAGTAATTTATTACGATGAGAAAGCGCCTTCTTCTCTGAATCGATCAACTCGAAAACTTCTTCCACGCTATCCCTTGACAAAAAGTTTTTGAGGCGGTCAAGATTACTGAGTCTCTCTTGATTGAAAGAAAACTGGATTTTTATCCCTCCCGCTTTAATATCCGTGTTTACCTGCAGCTTTTCTTGCAGTTCTGATACTATGGAGGAACGCTGTTTGTCTAAAGCAATGTCTATCTTGGTGTTGAATAAACTTACTGCGTCTACTGCACTGAACTCATTAGCATCTTTTGGTTTCTGCACCTTTGTATGATTATCGACAGTTATTTCATCACCTGAAACGGACATTTCACTAACCGAATACTTTTAACTAGAAAGCTAACGCAAACAACTGGAATATATAACAACACGTCCTTTCTAACTTTGTAACAAACGTCGCATTAATCAAACAGACCCATGCAAATTCCTTATATACCCTCAACCGAAACCGCCCGTGCAAAAACATAACCCGGGAAATTATACCAAGTAAGGGAAACCCCCTTAATAATATATTAACGGAACGCTAAGAAATAGATTTATTCAAGCGAGTTGATATTGATATCAACAGATGGGAAAAGGAAGATGTGAAGTAAGAAATAAGATTTTGTGCAGCTACATTGTCTTTTTAATAACAAATTGGAACATATTAGTCAAATTTTAAACCCTAAATTAGAACTTTTACCTCATGTTTGCGACTTTATAAAGCAGTCATTAGCATTACGAAAATAGGGTCCACATTGGTCAGAGTTCATAAGACATATTATAATTATAAAGATTTTTTTTTATTGTAAGCTGTTTGTTGTATTCATGTTCTTAGTGTTAATGTCTATTGTGATGTATATATATTGAGGTGTTATTGTATTGTTTTGCTTTGACCCATATGGGTGTATTTTATGCAAATAAAGGATTACTATCAAAGAGAGCCTCCATGTAGAATAATGCCCTCAATAAATAAAGAATAGGGAATACTGCCCTAGATGAATAAAGAAAAGAGATCACTGGCAAAATATGAAATAGGGATGATGTTTTCAATTATACATATACAGAAAATACTACAAAGATTTAAATGAGAGAAAAAAATTATTGCGAAAAATTAAGAGTATTACTTAATAAATTTTATTTTTAATTTTAAAATAAAAAATACATACTTATTACCTACATAGTATATCGGAATTTAAAAGATTTTCAATACAAACGTGCCATTATGTATACAATTTTAAATAAATGAAGATATTTAATAACCTGTAGAAAAGATTTTTTATCCTGAAAAAAAATCTGCGCTAGCAAATTCTGATGTGGCGCAATGTTAGAATGGTCAATGATATGATCCACTTTGCATCTTTAAACTGAACATTTTACTGAATGAACAATCCTTTGGACAAAATGCTTTTGTTGCTTTTATTAATGTTTTCGCAGTTTGGACATCCCCTTGGAAGATAACTCAGTGTATATACGACATTTTGTATCTGCAACTATTTTAGGTAAGAAAAAGAAAAAAAAAGATATATATATATATATATATATATATATATATATATATATATATATATATATATATATAAATTTACCATATGTAATTCATGAATACGGTTAAAATCTTATGGAGTTATTAAATCATGGTACATGTATTTTGATAATGTGCATTCCGTAAGTAAATTCAATAGAAGATCTTATTCCTTTAGTTAAAAACAAAAGAATAACAGAAAAGGTCACCAATGACATACCAATCAATCAACGTCACTAAGCAGTCAGAACCCCGGACAAAAAATAACGTAAAAGAGCATAAAACAAAAACATAAACACAACAGAGACTCAGGATAGTCTTCCTTGGTACAGATACTGAACAGTTGTGTGGTTAAACCGGTTTATGGGTATCCAAGCCTCCAAGTGTATATACTTGTAGTCCAGCAGCATGTTAGGAAAATCTTTCAGTTAATGATGCAAGCACCAAATTTGGCACATACCATTTTTATACATTACTTTTTCAAAAAGGCACGTTCGGAATTGGACACTGGCGGCCATTTGTTTTCAAAATTGCGGATGACGACAAAGAATTCATTACATCTTGCATTGTGTTATATATGTGTTTTATCACATTGAAGTATATACATATACACATGTATACATATTTATACAGAACGTTATACCTAAGTATCACATGTAAAACTACAAAGAACAGTCAGGGTAGAATCAATTTGTAGCACTTGCGTCGACTACGACAGTCTTGTTTGCAACCACTTTTTGTCATTTGCTTGCATGATTCTGCAATGGGTGCAAGCTCTGTCCAAACGACTCCCCCCCCCCAACATTGTCCTTCAGTTTCCAATCCCAATCACTCGGGCTATCCTCCACCATTCTACAAACCGGTGCCTGACCCCTTACACAACCGGCCTGATAAATCGCTCTTTTAATATGTTGAATCAAGGCTGCCCTGGTTGGGGTATAGCATCAAACGATCGTTGCTTCCTAGCAAACAAATCCAAACCTTGCATTGTCAACTTTTGTTAATGCACTTGAACTGTCGTACAAAGTAATCACAAACATCTCAATGATATCCATACTAGTATCCTCTTCGTCAATAACGGGGGGGGGGGGGGGGGGGAAATTGGCTTAACTTTTTGAAAACATTCGACACCTAAGCACAGACTTCCCAGGTTTGCCAAAAAGTTTGTTCCCCTTTCCTATAAATGCCGATACATTGTCACAACCGGAAAAGGCGTGAAAAAAATAAAATTCCGTCAGCCTTCTCCTTACTGGTAGCGTCTTTGATATCATGCACAGGAATCCATCTAACACTTTTACCCTGACCAAATTTTATCCATAGTTTTTCTAACTCAACGTATTGAAGCTTTGACATATTTTTCACGGGAATAAAATCTGTATCATTTGCCTTTATCATCACCGATTTCATTCCTTCCTCCACACTGTTCATTACATTAGCAAATATCTTGATGTCGGCCTCCTAATGATTACAAGGTGAGAGACCATCTAGAGCGACTCTTTGATTACAAATAACAGAATAGTCTTTTTTCACAAACACGATATTAGTCCAGCATAGTTCAACAATTTTGTCCGCTACGAAATGAAACAGTTCTGTCTTTTTTGAATTATCGATGAGGAAACTCTGCCAGCTTGTTTCGAAATTTTCCTTTCCCTGTAACTCTTTGGCGTGCCCCAAACCCCCGTTTAGATCGTGTTTTAGCTTTGAAACTCAAAGGTTTGTAAACATCAAAGACAATCTCAGTTCTAGAATACTTGGAACTGTATGTTTGAATATTTGGAATAATCTCAAGTTAAGAATATTCATCGAAGGTCTTTGAAATTCTTGGTAAAAGTGAATTCACCAAAGTAGATTCGTCTATATTTATTACTTCGGCTTCTGGGTTTTGAAACTTTGTCCTCTAAAATCGTCGTCAGCTGAGATTTCTGTTAGGAATGCAGTCCACCACTGTCACTAAGCGCAGCAGGGAAAGCTTGATTTTCACGTTGGAAAAAATCATTTAAATCACATTCCCTGGCTTGACATGGTATAAATAACTTGGAGAACAAAGCACAGTCGTCTTTCAGATTTTTCTGTTTCAGATCTTTTGGTGTCGATTCTGGATGTTGACGGAAGAAATCTACCTCGTTCTTTTTTTGTAGGTTCATAGAACTTACTTTCATGTCCTGATCTTAAACTTTCGAAAAATTCATCGAAACGTTCTTCACCTTTCTCATCGTGTGTAGCAAGCATCTCAGCCGCACTTGGATGGGCAATGACCTTTGTATTAAGAGTCAATACGTTTTTTGTTTCCAAAACATACTTTAACTTAACCAAGTTTCTTTGTGTTATTAGCGAGACCTTTGCATTTATTCACGATAGTAAAATAGAAACTAGGATGGCAAAACCCGTGCATAAATGCTTCTCTTCAAGCCGGGTATTTATTAGCTAAAAGATGTTGATATCTATTATTAAACTTTTTAAAAGCATTAAGCAGCTTGTGAAATATATAACCATGTAACAGAATTTTTTTAGTGAATGTATGGTTTCGATCGTTAAAATTTTCTAACTGTGAGCAAATTCGTGTAAAACGTACAAGCTGTGATATGTACACATCATACGATGATGAAACAGGCAAGTCTCCATCAAGAAATGGGAAATTAGTAATTGGAAAATGAATTTTCTCCCTTTAAAATAAATTTTAATATGTACATATATCTCCATTTATAGTAAGATCTAAAAGGGAACAGCATTTACTATTCGTTTTAGCTTTGTTCAAATGTAGCTGTTTTGATTAAATGTCTTTTGCATATTAAGAAACTCGAGGTTATTAACAGTAAGTACAACCTCAAGATACCTGCAGTTGTTGTTAAACAATATCAATTAATTTATCATGTTTCTTTATTTCACCTTTAAGAAGTTACTTCATAAAAGACTATTCTTAACAATATAAAAAAAAGTCGGCAAGTAGAGGAGCACCGTTTGTACCCAAAAGGAATCCCAATGACTTTTCGATTCACAGCATTGCCAAAAAACGAACAAAAATTTTGTCAAACGAGAGGGTATGGCCTTGATCATGTCATCGCTTGTCCAACAATTGTAATTTGCATACTTTTGCGACTGAAAAATGCTTTAAAACAACGAATATGATTTAAACCAGAAGATTCGAAAGACCAATTAATCACTAATTTTGATAGTGGTTTAATGGAGATAACTCATCACGACGGTGCGACAACATTGTCAGTAAGATGCTTCATAACACTTTATTCTTATTTAATATCGCATTGGTGATCAACTGAAGGTAGCTTATAAAAGAAGATCGTATAATGACTTTTGCCGGTATGACAATTAATGAAAAAAATATCACAATCTCATATCAAATACGAATGTTATTACTACAGGGATACACCGTACGATTATTAGTTTTTAACAGATAAAATAACATGTAATTAGTTGAAGCTTTTATCGTGTATATTACATCTGACAAACTGGTGATTGATACTCATTAAGCTATGCTTTGATTGTCTTTCAGCAAAACTCATCAAATTTCAATTCCGTTGTTGTTTTTTTATTATTACTAATAATTTTTATAAGTTCAAAAAAAGTCCCTGAAGTATTCTTATTGAAATAATGTAAGAAATCATCTGACATGAAATGGCCATATAAATATGATATACGACTTGAAAAACATAAAAAGATAATCACAAAATGTATTTTAAAAGACGCTTTTAAAATATGTAAAATATGGAAACGTTAAATGCAGTCGTTTTATTTGCTTTATTTGAAATTTGCGTGTCATTTATTATGGAAATTCCTAGTCAACGAGGTATTTTTCATAAATGAACCGTTGGTGACTTAAAAAGTGAAGGGTTGCGGCAGTGTCGTCTTGAAATAAAAATATATTCTTATTTCAATATAAATGATTAAAAAAGAAGAAGAACAGTTCCAAAAACGCCAAAAACTTTGCACGGAAACAACCCTTTACCTCACCCTTTTAAATGAATTATTTTTGACGGATGCAGTTGCTAGTTTCTCTTCCAGTTCAAACCGGTTTCAAGATATTGAAATGAACTCATAAGACTTTGCTTGTAAAATAAATTGAACGGAATAATTGGTTCATTTTTATTGCATTATTAGTCTTTTTTGGAATTCAAAAAGGCAAGTATATTTTCAGTAAGCTTTCCTCTTTATTTTTCAATTTTTATTTGCTTAAGGTGTTCATTGTAAATTGGACAACTTGGGTTCCAACTACAAAGGAAAGATGAATACAACTAAAAGTGGGAAGCACTGCCAAATGTGGTCAGCACAAACCCCACATAAACACAAATTCTCGTGGCTAGGTACAATGAATTACTGCCGGAATCCAGACATGAAAGATGATGGACCATGGTGTTACACTCTGGACGAAAACAAACTGTGGGAATATTGTGATATTCCGGCATGTGGTAAGTCTTACATATTTTGAACTTCTTTTAAACAGCAAAAATATATCTTCATTGTTCTTAATTAGCAGTTAACAATACTCTTTTCAAGTACATGTAATACAACCTCCTCTTAGACCTGTACTGGGGTCCTGTGACAAACATTTTTGTAATAACAGTTTATTTAATAAAATTTCGAAACGAAAATTCTAAATCACACTGTATAAGTTCAATTTGACAAAAGTCTTCACACAATATTATTTAGAATGTGCACACTGAGAATTAAAAGTAGAATATTATATTCATATCTATTACATGTACATGTACAACAAAAAAATAGTTTCAATTCTACGTCAGTCGCTATGCTTACAATTTTTTGCAGAAAAATTAAATTTTTTTAAAAGGACAGTATATTTAACAAAATCCAACTATAAAAATCTTCACCCAACAGTATAGTCCAATAAAGCGAATAAAAATGAATAATAATCAACTGAAGGATCCAGAAGAAACTTCACTTTACAAAATACAAATATTCCTGAACAATTTGTATTTCCGATAATTTTCAGTCCGCAGTAAGAAGTAAATCAAATGTTGTTTTAAAATAATGAAATGTTCCCTTTTAAAATTTGTTGACTTTAAGAAAACTATATACTGTAAATATTGAAATTATTGCGATGTTTTTATTATTGCGAAAATTGCGATCACTTTGTTTAAATTTACACAGGTAAGTTTTTGGTCATTGATTGCCGACATCCCGAAACAGGTTAATTGGTAGATACTTAGTTGTATAATTATTGTTTGGACAGCTATTATATATAAATGACATTTTGAATTCAAATATTTTTAAACCTATTAATTAAAACGATTTCATTAATAAAACTTCTATCTTCAATTTTTACCCGATCTCCGATTGAAATAATAAAGCTTTTTAGTTTTCACGCGGTCAGCGATCGCAATAATTAAACCTCGCAATTTTGCTCGGAGTAGAAGAATCGCAATAATAAGTAGACGAGAAAATTTGCGAATTTACAGTATCTAGTTAAATTGTTACATTTATGTCTGCTAGAACAACTGACAGAATCAGAACATGTTTGTTCAAAATATGAATGGAATTATCAGGTACGCTTGCTACTTTTGTCAAATACCATTAAAACAGCGTGACTAATAGACTCAAATGGACTGAAACAGGCCAGCCGAAACCCATGTATGGTTAACATTGATTCAGGAAACAATCTTTCGTTCGTTCTATATTGGTTCTTCATTATAATATCTTTGTATAGATATCCCGCGATTTAGCTGGCCATCTTCGTTTTAAATCTAACAATCAAATTTCTGGGTGGATAAGTGACATTGTTTCTACAGGCATTTTCAAAATTGGATAAGACTTTTGAATTAGCAGTAGAGATATATAACGGTAACCATGCTGATAATTGTTTTGGATTGATTGCAGACAAGTGCATGGCTCAGGTTTTTAAAAGAATTTCTCAAACTGAGCATTTCCCCAAAATTTATGAGTAGTTCCTTAAATTTAAATTTACAGGTATTTAACTTGTCAATATTTGAGTTGAGGAAAAGCTGACAAAATCCTCAAAATTGAGATGTTCAATGCATAACATGAAAACACTAGACACAAACACATACATGTAAACAGCAGAGTCAGGATAGTCTGATCATGCTGATTTTCTACAAACACCAAGCAGTGGTGGGTACACCACCTCCCTTATCTATCCTTACCCTCTGGTGTATAAAACACGTAATAAAATTCAATATAAAATAAAGTGACAAAATTGTAAAATGAGCTAAGGCTCTCATACATTTAGCTAAAGGTCGTATAACGAAATAGTCTGAAATAACACTCCCATAACAGGCTTAAACATATTGTCAAGCAGTTCAGTAGAAATCAGCAGTATTCGTGAGAGTCCAGTATAAATTAAAAATCTTCGAGTAATTTGGAGAAAGAGCAAATTTTACAGAGTTACTTACATTTTCCTATTTGTATCCTCACTGTTAAAACATCTGACACATGTCTGACATATACATGTATAACTCCTGAGCTTTTGTCATGTTTGTGGGTTATTGGCTAGGCGTTTCCATATATTAACGATATTATAATAGAAACTAAGGCCAGGGATGACAGTAATGTACTAAAGAAGACTATTAACTTTTAATTTATTTTCTATTTTAATGAAGGAAGAAAAAAACTTCTATGATACAATTTAAAGACAAAAATAAAACTTATTGGTCGGTCCCAAAAAAAAACAAAAAAACGCAAAGTTCCACACGTCGCAGATAATCTCGAAAGAGTGACTTATGGTCTAGAAATATGTGATTATATACGATAATTCAATAAAATATATATATTTTAGCCTCTGAAATATAACATTTATTTTGTTGTAGATGATGTACATTCGGGTAAGTAGATCAATTTTAAAAGTTAACATTAGAGAATACACCTTAGTCTGTCACTGTTTGATATTGGATTAACCATTTGTGCAATAAATATCATTTCATCTTATAACTTTTGTAATAACATAAATGTACAGTTCAAAGGCAAAAATATGATAAGGTCACTTCTTTGTGTATACTAAATAAAACCGATTGTAATTATAGGCAATTTTTAAAATACATTGAAAAAAATAATAATTGTTCATAATTTTTATTTCAAAACAATTTACATGATCTATTTAAGGCGAATTGTTAGAAACTGCTGCATGTAACGCAGGCATTACTTTCAACGGTTTAAAATTTCTGAAATTAGCGAAGAATTATTTTGGCGTTCGTTGTGGAACATATGATACCGAATTTCCAATTCTTACAGGTAAAAATATGTTCGAGCAATTTTATTTAGATACTCTTGAACATGGATATATATTAACTGAAGTAACATTTAATTTGCAGACTGTCCCGGAGTTAAATGTAAGAACAATGGAACTATTGTTGCAGATACATGTACATGCGATTGTCCATCTTCTCATATTGGCCTTTATTGCGAAACAGGTATCGTTTATAACGAATACAAAATAAATTTATTTAATCTTTAATTATTATTAATGAAAAATATACATAATCTGCAAAGGAAGCCAAAAGGGCAAATCGAAAGAATAAACATAACTTTTTACTTTGAACATCCAATAAGGAACTGAACAAAGCATTCGAAGAGAGTAAAAGAGAACAGCAAATTTACCGAACGAAACTTTAGTTCAAACACAAAGGGATTCCAGGAAAACTTAAAAATGGTTTAGGTGTTACTAAAGGGTAATTACTTTAATACATATTCCCCGATACCAGTGTTGATGTGAACGTTTTTGTCGATATACGACTCAAGACCAAAAATACTGAAAACCAATTTGAAAAGAATGTTGAAAAGCATATTCCAATACCAAACCGATAAAAATGGTAAAGCCAAAACCATCTAAATACAGAACTATGGCGATATCATGGTTTTCACAGAATTTGACATTTTTATAACAGTAAATTTTAATAGTATCGAAACTGATTATAGATTGGATCGGATAACTGCATAGAAATAATAATTAAGCATCGTTGAAAGCGTACTAACTTATACATATGGCGAATCTTTTATATCTAGATCTAACTTTTTACATGCAACTTTATAATACTAATTTAAACTAATACATTTAGCTAAATTAATTGTATTTATTTACAGTACTAGAATGCAGGACAGAAGTTTTCGGTGCAAACTACGAAGGTTCTTTGAATATCACAAAAACGGGCAAACATTGTCAGATGTGGTCATCACAAAGTCCTCATAAGCACGAATTCGGATGGTTGGGAGACAATAACTTCTGTCGCAACCCTACTGGGCAAGATATAGGACCATGGTGTTTCACAACAAACAAAAACCAAATACGGGAGTATTGTAATGTCCCTCTATGCAGTAAGTTTTTAAACGGAAAATATTTCATCAATTCTTCATATTTCAGAGCAAATTTTTTTTTAATTTATATTCAAACTGATTAATGTTATTTTACAAATGTAGTTTATTTATTTTAGGTGATACAAGATACGGTAAGTAAAATAATACCTTAATTATACATGTAGACCATTTTGTTACAATAAGACGAGAATCTCCTGCGTATGTGTTTTCGTTGTGTGCACACCTTTTTGAAAAACCTAAAATGCAGTAAGGGCAGAACGGGATTGACTGTGTAAAAACTGCAAATAGAAAAAAATACTACGATTTCGTAATTCATGTCAATTTTTAAAACTTTATTAAATAAAAGATATTTCAATTGTTAAAACGATTTCATATTCTGAAACACGATATGTATGTAACTGCTAAAAAATGTTACTCTGAAAAAATTTGTATACATTTGTACATGTACAAAGATTGTAGACAGAATGAGAATTTGAATTTAAAAAATGGATAGAATGGAAACTGACTACATTTTCCAGAACAGCTAATCAATAATTTAAAATATAAAAAAAATGTTACTGTACGTTTTGCATTTTCATTGCCTTTCCAATGCTTAAATGCCTCATATTTTCCAAAAAAAGCAGATTTTAAGTTTTTTCTTGTACAATTCATAGATTATGTAAAAAAATATGACGTCGTTCTAAACCATTGATATTTTGAAGTTAGAAGCTTTCTTCCTTTATGATACTCTTGATCATTATGTGTAATATAAAAAAGTCATTAAAAAACTGGATTTTTCAATTAAGAAGTAGAATTAATAAGATAACACAATAGAAGTTTCATTGCAGTTAATACCCCAAAATTCTGATTATTCCTGGTAAAACTTATTTGTTATTAGAAAACGCCAATGAATATTCATTAAATTCGTTAATACCCCAAAATTCTGATTATTCCTGGTAAAACTTATTTGTTATTAGAAGACGCCAATGAATATTCATTAAATTCGATATTGTATCATAATCACTTTATTTGTAGCTTTCTTGAAACTTACCTTATCCTCGGTACACTCGTAAATAAATCACAAGTCTTAGTGTTCATTATCGTATGCTTTTTAATACCTCGGGCACGCATTATCAGCACAGTAGCCAGAACTTTTGTCCTGGCATGATTCATTACTCAAATGCCTTTAAATATTCCGTTCAAAATTAGACAAAAATTACCAAACATTTCTAAGCCTCTTCCTTTTGATGCAGAGGTAACCCTTAGCTGAGTTTGGATACCTGTTTGTTTTAATTGTTTTGATTTTTGATGGTTGTGCTTATTAAGGATGATCGCTGGTCTAATAGGAAATAAATAGGATTTTAAATAGGTGTTTTAGTTTGAGAGAACATATGAATAGTAAACAAATAAGCAAGAAAAAATATAGGTTCATGTGCTCATTTTAGAGCTATAAAGCCTTGATAATTTGCAGGAAATAGGTTTTCTCTGGAGTTTTCATTGTCTTTGCATTGGCAACTTCAGTCTCTCAAAAATGTATGAAAAAATAAAAAGGATTTCATAAAATTTTGTCAAATACCATTTTAAGGTATATATGATTGAAATAGAAAACAAAAGTGGGGGTTCATGGGCAAAAAATTTGATGTTTAAGAAATGGATAAAACCCGAGGATTCCGAAAATCTGACAAAAAGACCAAAACATGACCAGCGAGCATCCTTAATTCATCATTAAATCTTTAACCGGTTTTCCAATATTTTGATCTCGAGCACTGCTGATATGTTGTCAGTCAACGATATGACCATACAGTGAATCAATTTATTTCGGTATTTTGTGATACGTTTTATTGTTATAATCAGTTATTGTTATTGGTGTCTGTTAATATGTTACCAACAGATAATATATACTTTTGTATACGAATACCACTGTTTAGTCTTTTTATAGTGTTACACAGAATGTCTATTTAGTTATTTAGTTTTCTGACCACACCGGTTTACACATATTGGAAAACCAAGGGAAAAGTGAACAAAAATGAGAGTCTTGACTGTTATCAAAATTTAAGTCTTTTAAAATCCAAGTTAATTAACATTAATTTTGAATTCATGAATTTGTTTCTCTATCTAAATCTTTTAATCTGTTATAACCATTCGGAATATAATATAATTAAAAAATAACCAGTATACATGTAGTTCATTAAATATATTATATGTACGAGATTTAAAGAAACAAAAACATATCATTTCCATTCCATAAGATGAAAAGGCTATCGATTTAAAACAAAAATGTACATTGACAATGAAATAAGGACGAAATATTATTTCAAATAATGCTGCTAAAATTGTAAGATACTTCTTTTATAAATATGAAATTTTCAAATGAAAAAGGAAAAGCAATACTTTTCTACTCTAAAACCGTTGAAAAAATTGTTCGCCTAGATTGCCCAGCAGTAAAATGCTATAACAATGGAACAGTTGCCATGGATACATGCACATGCTACTGTCCTACGAACTACACTGGATTTTTCTGTGAAAAGGGTATGTTTCATTAATGTTTAATTCACAAAGATCGAATAATAGGAAAAACGGTTTTAAAATGAATTACAATTTTTCCCAGCAAGTTGAATCCACAAAAGCGAAATCCTTAGACAAGGCAAAATCAAGAGAACGAAGTTGAATAAACAAATACGACACCGGACACATTGCAAGTGGGTAACATCCGGTGAAATGTGAAGTCCACCAAGGTAAATGTATCAACTCCAGGAAGACGTTAGAGCCGACTTAAGATATTAAGTTTCATTTGCGAAACAGACATTTTGTATAGGTCAATCATTACCTTGAAAGACAAAATACAAACGTCAGCAATTGCAACAGAATTTATTTCAGTGGCTATTTGATACAGTAACAAACCTCCAGCTTTCACTATACAAAACTGCAATCACCTGTATAACTTAACTATTTGTATCCGGAAGAAAAAATACGCATATAATTGTAAATACGGAACGGATACCTTTCTCTTAGATTAACTAAGGTTTAAAATAAAATTCCGTAGGCTTTAATAACAAATTTGAAAGGTGTTTACAGTTATATTGGATGAAGTTCAGTTTTATTTGCAGTTATTACTGTTACTGTTTCATCTTAACTCATATTGGCAACATATATCTTTTCTTCAATTCAAACGTTTCGTTAAGATAGAACAATTTGACGTGGTTGATTTCATATTTGATATATTATAAAACAGATAACATGGGTCAATATTGACGTAAAAATCAATAAACACTATCTAATCGCAAACAGGAACAACATAAAGTAGAAGAAAGCACAAACACAGAAACAACAGTTCGTCGGGATAGTTTAACGTAGTTTAACGTAGTACAGACACTAAACAGTTTTCATAAACTAACAGTATTTTTTTTTTTGGGGCCGAAGAATTACCTTGAGATTAGGAATTTTATATTCAGTTTTGAATCCTTTTTCAGCAATATCAATATTATACATTTTGTTTTTGTATTTCTTTAAATATTTTGTGAAGAAATAAAGACTACAGACTGGCCAGTTGGTGTGTATGCTCTCCACACTACAATGTTTGGATGTCCCGAGTCTGAGAGCTACGGATGGGTTACAGGCTATATAAATATGACACTGAATCCAAACTCAAGAAATATGATTTGGAATGATGACGACCCATTTACATTTGAGCCACACATTCTTGGTCCGTATACCCAAGAGACCATTCAAATGAATTTCTGTATAATGAACAATAGTGATGGTGGACTACACGAAGAGGACAATAAACTATGGCCTGAGGGAAATTATTGCGTCTACAAAGTGGATAATTCTTGCCCGACAGGTAGACAAACTTTACTTTTGTTGCAGATAAATATAACGCAGTTAGATCTAATTGAAAAGCTTACACACACTGTTAAAGATTACTATTTTTTTCATTACTTTTGGTGGATTAAATAGTGCTTGCCTTTAAAATAGGGATTACAAATAGTGAACAATAATGCAATTTTTGAAAACGTTCTACCTTCTAGTAAGTTTGTAATAAAATTCGCAGAGAGAAGACGAAATTCTTCGAAATCGAATATTTAATTCAATGATGAAAATCGAAAATTCTATTTAACAAAATTTCAAAAAGTGCAGCAGGGGGCACAGTTATACAGTTTTTTTTTATCTATATATTAAATGTATTAATAGATATTAATTCCGCTACAGCAGCCTAAACGAATGATAGATTAAGAGTTAGGATAGTCTGACTTGCAACGGACAATTAAAAATTGGTTTGCTAATTCTTGTCATAAAATCCATATAAACATGTACACACAGCAAACGTTTTTACTTCGAATTCTTATAGTCACATTGATGTCGTTCAGTGTTTAAATGTTTTGATTTTCCAAATTTTGGTAACAAACGTCCCCTAGAAAGTTACTCCAGAAATACTCATTATACGCAGGTAATTTAGTATTTGAGTTTATTTTGTTAGTAGGTGTAATAGCTATTTATTCACCAAGAAATTTCGTTTAATTGTTTTACTCACCAAATTTTAAATTGAATTTTGTATAAATTTCCAAACGTATATCAAAATAAACTTCACACAATTTACGAATCCTATGGATTTTTATCCTTTGCAGGTTTTGAAGAGGGCAATCTTACCATTCATGGTTACAGTTTTGAAATCGGAGGCGTACAACCTGACATAAAACATGATGATTTATCAACAATTACATTGCGATACTGTTGCAGACAAGATGGAGATGTTATGAAACAAATCCATTTACCACAGGGATTTCCTTTTATCCTTTTCCTGGTATGAAATTTGATAAAATGCAAAATAATTATCGAACTTAATGAATAAATATCTATTGGGACTAAAGTTGCCTTTTTACTGACCCAAAATTAAGGGTGGAGCATTGAGTACTTCCGAACATATTTGACCTCGCCACATTTTTTACTCGTCTGTAATACGCCAAAATGCTGTACTTTTATGGGTTTTCTCTTGTCTAATTCTTTTGTATTACAAAAGTGAAGCACTACCATTTTTTATTAACAAAATATTCTTTAGTAACAAAAAAAATCAAAGAATACTCAAACTGAGAATAAATTTATTGAGCGTGTCTGTTAGTATTCGCCATAAACACAACATTATTATAAGACGGATAACTCGTACATTTTACGTGTACTTAAATTTCACATTCAAAGAAATAGTGCAAAAAAAAAAAAAATGGAATTGAAGTTTATTTCATAATATATACCGCTTACTCTAGACTTTGTCTTTAATCTTGTTGAACTGTTGGAATGTTGCTCTTTGTTGGACATTACACAACTACCCGTAGAATGATGTCCCAGCCTCGACTAACATCATCACTTAAAAAGTTTTACGGTCGACATCATGATTAGGTCGATCGTCATCGGGTGAGTGTATCACAAATGATCATTGATATATTCCCCATGTGATTACTGTTCTCCTGTTCTCTTGACATTTACCGATATAGACCTATTAACATGCAAAACAGGATATGCTTATACTTCCGGAGCACCTGATATCACTCCAGATTTTTTGTTGGAGTTCGTATTGGCCACGCTTTAGTTTTCAGTGTTCTTTGTTTATATGTCTCTTCCTTTGTCTTTGACCGCCTCGGTGGTCTCGTGGTAGCGTGCTCGCCTCGAGTGCGGAAGGTCGCGGGTTCGATCCACGGCCGGGTCAAACCAAAGACATTAAAATTGGTATTTGCTGCTTCTCCGCCAAGCACGCGGCATCTAGGAGTAAGAGCAAAGACTGGTCGGCTCGGAGTCAGTATAATGTGTCCGAGTGAGGTGATATGTCTTCCTGCGGACAGTTACCTCGTGAGCTAGCACATTAAAAATCCGACTTAGCATGTCGGTCTAGTACAAAGCAGGGATCATATTCATTATCACATCAACATGTTCTCGTCCTGATATGCACCTGGTTGCCACTGGACGTTAAACAATAATTCATCCATCCATCCATCCTTTGTCTTTGTTTGTCAGTCGTGTTCCGTTTTGGTTTGTCTTTATGATTTCGGATTTCTTTTCCGGCATTGTTGGTTCAGTATCTTCTACACTTGATCCAGTCCTATCCGAAGTTGTCTAATAGGATTGAATTATGTCCTTACTTCCGATCATAGATATCTTATCTTCTTAAGTGCCATAATTAAAAAAAGCCATGTTTGTTTAGTATTTCAAACTTACAGATAAACTTTCCGTCTACAATCTGCTTTAAATATTATTTAAATTCAAAATTCATAAAAGAACTTAATGTATCCATTTATTTATTAAATTTAGGGACCACATACCAATGATTGTCAAGAAGTATATGGAATGGACTGGACTCTAGATATCTTTTATATCACAAATGAAGAGAAGAACTTTGACGTCAGCGGGCTGCACCCAAATTTTTCAAGAAATTACGACAGACATGTTGGTCTGCCGTTTTGTTATTACTATTCAAACAGTAAGATGAATTTATCTAAGGTGTTTTCTTTCCTTAGGAAAGACCTTACCGTATTTCTTATGAATATATATTTTTTTAGAAATTTCAAAAAACCTTTTGAACTAGTCATTTCGGAAGATATCACAATATTTTATTCCAAGAATCAGTAAGTCATAAGCTACCTGTAAGAGTTACCTCCCTATTCTCCTTTACTTGACATGCATTCCAAAATGAAGAACTGTTAATACATGCAAAGCGGACGTGATCACTGTCATGACTGTGTGGGCGAATCTGGTGTTAGTAAGTGTCTCAATTCAGTTTCAGTGCAGTTATAAATTGAACCTCATCTTTTTCTGTCTTATTCGTCATTAAATTTATGAACTTTGACCTTGATACACATTAATACAATGCGGTTATTAATGTAGAAATATGTATAAATAACTATAATGTCAAATTCTCGACTGATGAATTTATGTTCCCTTGGACGGAGTCGAAGGTAATGCATTTATAATTCTATAGTCGTAAATATACCTGAATAACTATCTCGATATTACACAATGTGGATTGCAATTTGTCACAGACACTGCCAAGTCTGCATCTTATCTTGACCTTCACATAGAAATTGACACAAGAGGAAGGTTGAATACAAACCTTTACGACAAACGGAATGACTTTGACTTTCAAATCGTCAACTTCCCATTTTTGAGCAGTATTCCAGAAGCGTCGGCGTATGGAATATATATTTCACAACTCATACTTTATTCCAGAGCTTGTGACATATACATTTACTCCCTGGACAGAGCCCGGCTCCTGATAGAAAAGCTGCTCAGACAGGGGTATGTTGCCTCTAAGTTGGAGTTATTCTTATTAAATTTTTATGTACGTCATCATGGCTTGATGGACCGGTATGAAAAACCGTTTTCCAAAGGAAAATGGACCTGTTCCATTAATTTTATCCCTTCCTCATACCGGATTTGACATGGGCAGCATGGCGCGTGTCCTGCAGGAAGCAGTGGGGTCCATGTTGTTCATATGTTTTTAGTTTTTAATTGTAATGCATGTATTGTTTTGGTCTTGTCTTCGTTGTTCTCCGGAGTTTGTCAGTTGTTTCGATTTTTCCCTCCTTCGAATATACTTTACTTTTAACAAACGGCAAAATTTATAAAGTTCTTAAAGTCAGGAATGTTGACGTTCTATCATCCGTTAGTAACATAAGCGTCAAGTTGTGACTGGCGTTCCTGTGCCATTTCTACTTGGAACAGTCTTCGATGTTTTGTTGGTTGTCTTCAAGAGACAATCGTCGAAAAATGTTGACACTACAGTAAGAAAATAACTAGTAAACTGTACGCATAAATTCTGTTTGTCAACAGATGAAATATTGCTTTTCTTTTCATTTGTAATTATTGGCATATGCTGTGTATGCATTTATTGACATTGTCACATTTCTATAAAATAGATCGAAAAGAATGTGCCTATAGTACAGACTCCGGGGCTTCATATAATGGGAGGATCAATAGGACTGCATCTGGGAAGTCTTGTTTGACGTGGACGAATGTCGGTTCATTTACAACGAGCACAGCGTGGGTAGGGGAATACGAAGATAATTACTGTCGTTCTATATACATAAACAAAATTATTCTATCCTGTTATTATGATGATACAAATTGGGAAGCCTGCAGTGTGCCGACGTGTGGTGAGTATTACACATGACTTAGTCATTTTTCTTTTTGGACACACGTTAAAAATGTATTTCATGTGACTGAATAATGCTACTGTATAACTATCGTTGCAGATCCCTTGTATGGAAGCAAAATTGGTAGCTTTTAAATTGCTTCAATTTTTTGCTACTACATGTACAATTTATAATTGATAAGGAATTTTGCTCTAATTAGTTAACTAGTTGACAAGAAGCGGCTCTAATAGTTTTATTCACTTAAAGTAGATTGTATTTTGCTGCTGCAAAATTATTGTTTTATAAAGATATTAAGATTCTTAGGTCATTATTTCAACTGCAGATATTTCAGAAATACAAAACGACAAAAAAGACACATTTAAAACTTCAATATAGATTTGGTTGACATATGTGTCATGAAAACAACACGAAACTACGCCAAATAATCTTGAATATCAATATTTCTATTACTTATCATAGATATTTGTCATACTATTTCAGATTCAGATCCAAATGAATTTAAAATATTTGGTAAAGGTCGAAGTTACAATGCTCCACCTCAACGATATGCCACTTCTAACCCCTGGAATGCCATCGACGGTAGTATAGGTGAGTAAAAATGTATAAAAATGTACTGCATCTACATTGTATATATCTGTATCTTCCCAAGTATGTTTATTTTTATATTGCAATTTAACATATTAAAGTAGTGAATGAAAAGGCACCAAAATATTAGGGTAAGAAAATCAATGCAATTCGATTAACATAATGAAAAGAAAATGGATAAAACTTAATTTCAACAAGATTCTATAAATGTATAAGAGGGCGGTACAGGGTTAATTTCGTGCAACGTTTTTGACAGTTTTTATTTCCCGTGTGACCGTACTGATAGGCCGTTATTCACCGTTTTCCATGCAAATTGAGAAAAAAATTCCACGTGTAGGCCAGATTTTTATTTTTCCTTCATCACGAATGATATTTTTATTTCTCATTCGCAAATGTCCATACATGACTCTCGTATAAACCGTCATCAAAAGTATCATCAAAGGACCGTTAATAATGAACAAGAATTTAATATAAAATCAACACTAAAATTCTCACAGCCTATATCTCCACAGTAAACAATATGCTAACTAGCAACAACTGAAATTACCGTTTTTCTGACTTGAGAAAGACAAATGAGAAATACTGGTTAATAAGATGAAATGTTGTATAGAGTGTTTTAAAAGATTTTTGGGTGATTTGAAATATTATTGAAGATTATATTTTTGATAATTGCAGGCCAAGGTCTATCCTTCATCTCCGCAAGACCGTATCTGAAACCTTGGTTTCTGTTGAACTTGCATGAATATATTGAAGTTCATGCAATAGTACTGCACAGACAAAAAGGTAATTGAAAACTTTAATTGTTTATTATGTCAGATATTGCTTGTCTAAAATTTCTCGAACAGCTAAATGTACATAATGTATGGGTTGAAACTTTATATATTAAGTATTAGTTAAATGACGGACATCAGATTTGTATAAAAGAACGAACTCTCATACGCATACAGTATAAACAACAACAACAACAACAGGACACCTCGGGGGGGCCACATCCTATATACAAGGTGATAGGACGTGCCGCTGGAATAGATCACCTTTTCAAGCTTGAAAATATGTGAATAGGTCTGGAAAACTATCATAAATATATCATAAGGTCAATAAAGTACACATTACTTGTTATACGAAAAGCCATTGATTGTCAGTTCCCACATGACAAAAATCTTCCCGAAAACCTCCTATTCTTTACGAAGTGCTCCTTTGAAGGAGGGATTTCCTAATACAGATACAGATACAGATCCCCTGAATTCACCCTTAGTTTTTTGATTAGGTTGCTGCATGTACTCTTTATTTTTTATTTTTTGGTATTATTTGTTAATTCTTCGTCTATTATGTCTCTGGTTGTTCCTGTTTGTTTTTATCCACACATTTTTCCTCTTCGACACTTTGGTATACACCGCACAGTCAACCAATATTAATATGGGAAAAGGTTACATTTTTACCTATGCAATATATGAAAAGGTATACATTTTAAAAATTTTAATTATATGAAAAGGGTGGGGTTACAGAGCCCCAGCGGCACCCCCTATCAATTAAGTATAGAAGTGCCCCCCCCCCCCCCCCCCCCGAGCAGGACACACACTGTTCTTTATCTTGATCTGTCAATTAGATGTACATAAATATGCAGGTTTTCAGTTAGAAGAGTTTTTTATTCAGAACTTTTGTTATTATTTTTCTCTCTAATCAAATACATGTAATATTTGTTTAATCCTAATTTGCCCTGTCATTGTCCCTGCTTTAATAATAATCACCCCCAAATTAGTACTAAATATGATGGTTTTTGCAAATTTGTAACGACCGGAAGTGAAAAACCAATATGTGTACACCCCAGGCTAATAATGCATTATTCAAGTGCTATTCGAACGTACCCGGGCTGATATGGCCATATCAGACCTTCGGACATACGTACTAGTGCAGTATATAATAAACATATTAATAGATGAACGAATCCATATCGGACCGGCCCTGATATGGTCATCTCAGGATGATACCCGGTCCGATATGGATTAGTTCATGTATTATAATCTGTATATTTAATTTCTAATATTTTATCTAAAGAAAAAGTATATATCTTTTTTTAGTTTGGTACCCTATTAATCATCGTTATGTTGGAACGTATGTAAGCAAACACAGGTGGGATTTCTTAACATATGGAGCTTACAGATGCGACTATAATAGAAAACCCCGAAGGAATCCTGTGTTCCGGTACCAGTGTAAACGTCCGATAATCGGTCAATACATTGGTGTCAAGAACTTTGACCTCACAGATCCAGACCGTAGAGAGGGATATTTCTTTTATTTTGAGATAGACGAAATAGAGGTTATAGGTAGATGTAAGTAAATAAAATTTACTTATGAATTCACAATTTACGCAGATTTCATATTCGGAAAAATCATTGTTGGTTGTAGTTGTATTAGGTTGAATCTGTAGAAAACAGAAATAAAATTGTTTCAGTCTTCCTGTATCAAAACATGTTATACAGCTAATAAAGCCAATCGGAGATAATAAATTTATAATCAGACTTAATTGATTAAAGCTACTCTTTTCAGAATAAAATTCCTTGATACAAATTTTGACGCACAGGATTTACAATTTACTTCGATTTACGACTAATCAATTGTGTCCAAGGCCTAATATGTTGTAAACCAAAACAAGAACCCAAAACATTGAAGAGCAAATTTAAAACTGCAAAAAATGACCAAATGTCAAAACTATCTAAGGACACCGCTATGCTTAAGGGAGATACTCCTTATTTTTCAGAAGTTAATACAGAGATGTTTTCGAGTCATCCCAAACGTCTTTAACCGTAAATAGTGACAACTAACTTGTATACAGTTTCTTCTTGTTATACAGAAATTATAAACCAGAGTTATAATGGACATACATCCCACAATTTTGTAATTTTTCAGTTAAGAGGTTTTAAGAGGAGTGAACGAGGGTCCAAAATACAAATAAAAACAATATATAGATATTGTTTACCAAATAATAAGATACAGTGCATATTGATTGATAATAAAAAAGTATACAGACAAAGAGACAGATCCTTTCATGCATCAAAATAATATCTATTGTTGTATTTAAGCAACGATGTGTGGTCGGCAGTTAGGATTAACATCCGGGGACGTTTATGATTACCAGCTTGAGTCCTCTTCAAATTTAGACGACACACATCTAGCTACATATGGGCGTTTGTTTTATCCGAAAAAGGGTTGGTGTTCGGCAACTGATGACATATCTCCTTGGTTTATGGTAATTAGCTCTATACCTATTGCTGTTCTCATGACATTATGATTTGACATTTGATTTTTTTGTTTGAAATATGCTTTATTGAATAAATAAAAAGTATACTACATCAAAGCATAAATAGTATACTTGTTTTCAAAATTTATTTCAGAATTATTTTCCCAACAACTAAAAATCTTACCATAAAAATTATTTGTTGGATAAAAGAAATTTTAAGGATGTTTAAAGAAAGGATACATTTGTTATAGAAATTACCGTTATTTAGCAAAATTCAAAAATAACAGAAATACTAAGGGTTCATTCCTTGTATTGCACATGGTAGAACTCCTTAGCTGAAATTTGGCTTCCTATTTCGGTATTTTTTGGTTATGAGTACTTCTTGTTTTAAAATAAGTTTGGTTTTTGGTCTTCCAAATTTTTCGGTTTTAATGCTGCTGATGAGAGGTAACTCCTTGAAATGCGTTTTATACAGCATAATATAAATTTACTATATCTAATATAAGTATCTTTGGATTGTTATTTTGTAAGAGGAAACACTGCAGAAAGAAATCGATTTTTTTTTCAAATTTTAAATTCTATACTTACAATGTAAATTTCATACTTTGATCTTTGTATTGCAAGGTTGATTTTATTGAACCGATCAAAATACAAGGCGTTGAGGTACAAGGACTAATGGAAGGTCAAGATGTAAAATTGGTACACTCTTTCAGCGTAATGTATGGAACAGATAGAAACAACCTGATCTTTTACGAAGATCCAAAAGGGATTGTTAAGGTTAGATTTGCCTTAGTATATGGCTACATACATTCATACATGTAAATATAATTCCATATTTTGCATTAAGATATCTTGCAAACTGAGTAGGAAAGCAACACAGATTAATCTTATTTATTGTTGAAAATTAACATCATTGTCATTTTTAGATGTCATTGCATGTGTTTCTTTTTCAACTATGATCTGTATATCTTAATATTGATGACCTTGCAGTAACTGTACATGTATTATTTCACTGTACCTGACTTCATATACATGAATTTATAGATCTGTTGAGGTCTCTATAAAGTTTGATATGATACTTGGGCTGATAGAGATTTTTATGTTTTTGAAAGTTGTTATTTAATTAGCATTGCCAGCTATTTAAGTTTTTAGTGATCTCCGGAAATGTTGGTTTCAAATATTCAACCAAAATAATCACAAATCCCAAATAAACAAAGCGTTCCATAAAATAAATACATAACGACGCGTAAAAATAGGTTCCTAGCTTGCATTTGGGCACGTTATATGGTGGGATTTAACATACCCAAAACAGGTAATACATGCATATATATCTAGTTCTATGTTTCAACCCATTTCACGTTTTTCTTTAACATTTTAATTTGCCAATCATCTCACGTTTCTGTTGTGTATTGCTTTCAGGTTTTTAAGATTGACAGTCAAATTTCTGGAACATCGGCCCATCAATTCATATTTCAAAATGAAATCTACAGCAGATATCTAAAGATAGTACCTGTGGATTACACTGATGCATGTCTAAAGCTTGAAGTCATAGGGTGTCCGAAAAGAGGTAAAAGGATCCCATTATTTCCATTTGATCAGAATTTTAACTATTTGCTCGTCCGTTGATTGTGTCAATAAAATTGTATGTACCCAATAAAGTACATTGTGTATAAAAACTTTTATCAAAAAGTCATACTTTACTGCAAAACATATTTTCTTGTTCCGAAATCGATATAAATCTGTTGCGTCTTGTTAGAGCTAAGGAATCTAATTAACAAGAGAACAAGCAATACGAAAAACTTCATCGATCATTTTGACTACCAAGAACAAATGAACGAAAGGAAAAAGTTTTCAAACATATTTTAAGAGGATATTCGAGAATTCTGTACATACTTTGTATGGTTTATCTATGTTTCTATGCACCAAAGCTCAAACACGAGAAAGGAAATCCCATTTTTTTGTGTATATTTTTAGCTATACGTGATATGTGGTGTAAAAACTATACGCATGACTATGGATATGAAGGCCTCAGACACTACACATTTTGGATGAACGAAGACCATGACTTAGATCGTCTCTTTAAAGAAGGGGTCACCAACAAGGAATGCATTGATCTCTGTGAAAATAATAATTGTATGTCAGTGACATATACAGAATGGCAGAAATCCTGTACTATGCATTATGGACATAAATATTCACACTATTACAGAAAATGGTGGGTTGGAGAAGTTTCAAAGAATACTGTATCATATCAAAGACTTTGTTTTAAAGGTATTAGAAAATGATCCAAAAGAGCATGTTTTTCACTGAGTTTTTAAAATGTTGGATTTTCATGTACAGTTGAGATCAGTTCTAACCTCTCAACTATTGTCAGAGAGGACGGTTCTAGAACCATTCTAGAACGGTTCTAGGATAGAGCCAATCCTGTCATAAATGGTTCTAAGGTAGAACAGTCATAAATGGTTATAGGTTAGAACTGTCATAAATGGTTCTAGGGTAAAACCATTCAAAATGGTTCTATGATAGAACTGTCATAAATGGTTCTAGGGTAGAACCGTCAATTTTCATGTCCGATAACTCTTTATTGATTATGACACGTACCCCTCGTCTTCGCTTTTTCAAAACTTTTAAAAACATTTTTTTTAAAATATGTAGTAACATTTCTCATCGATTATAATTTCAATATATGAAATTATGACAATAATTAATTTTGTTTGTTTATTTGGTGTTTAACGCCGTTTTCAGCACATTTGGCTATTTCGCGGCGGTCATTTTTTATTGGTGGAGGAAGCCGGAGTACCCCGAGAGAACCACCGACCTTTGGTAGGAAAATTGACAATCCTTGTCAATTAAGGTGGGAGTCGAACACACCCCGCCACAGTGAGATTCGAACTCACAATCGCAGTGTTGACAGGCTAGTGATCATTTGTAGTCATGACGAACTACCTAGACCACTCGACCACCGATATATAACGCTACATTTTAAAATAATTAATGCAGCATTTGAATAAAGAGGTGTGCATAAGGTGGTCCCAAATTTCAATGCAGAGATTTCAAATGTGTCAGATAAGTAACATTTTAAATTAATAATTTATCCTTTTTACCATTTATTTATGGTAAACATTTGATATATTATATAATTAATTCTCTTTGTTCGTATGAACGATATTTATTTCGTTATTACAAGGTAGAAGATGATTGGGATGAGTACCGCCATTTTGAAATAAGAGATGCATTTCACCAATTTATCGAAAAATTACATAGACATAACGTACAGATATGGACATTTTACACAATAATTAAAATTGAGAAGGGACGGGACTTAATCTTAATTTAAAGTGTTCTCTTGTCGAAACATATGTAGAGGAATGTTTTATGTACTAGCAAATAACACCGACTAGTTTTTAAATCATTTATTTTTAGTATAAACTTTATTCTGAGTGTTTTATTTCTTTTTTCACTCTATAATATATTTCGGTATGATAAAAGTTGATTTTAAAATTATGAAAATAAATTAATTATTTTATTTCTTATAATTGTGATGTTAAAAATTCATAAACTATTACCAGGGTCATAAAGGGTTCTAGGTTAGAACCATCCAGAATGGTTCTAGGGTAGAACTGTTATAAATAGTTCTATGCCAAAACCGTCCAGAATGGTTCTAGGGCAGAACTGTCATAAATGGTTCTCGGGTAGAACTGTCATAAATGGTTCTAGATCAGGACACACCCTGTCATAATCGGTTCTAAAAGTGTAAGGATGACAGTTCTAGAACTGTTCTAGAACAGTTCTTCTGACAGTTTAGGACAGTTCTAAAGAGAGGTTAGAACTGAGCCAACTGTACATGTAACTGCGATACATCATATATGTGTATGTATGTGTGGAATAACGATCTTTAGGTACACTCTTGATAAAACGCTGAAAAAGCAAAATATTAACCAAATATTCTGACCATAAAAAAATTCCAAACATGGGCCTGAATATACACACAAACAAATGTGGCAGGTCTTAGCTATTTTTATATTTAATCATTTCCCAAATTAAGGTCTTATATACTTTTTCACGTAGAATTTGTAGCAATGGGTTTAAAAAGTTTGAATTTCCAAAATTTCAGTCAGGATTATATCCGATGAAAGTTAACCCAGAGTATAATATGGAAACAATTGTTATTTTTCAGATTTTACAGAATTTGATATATGTGGGGAGACGATAGTGTTGAAAGATAACAACGTAAAAACTATTTATTCGCCAAGTTTTCCTTTGAATTATGGACAAGGCTTAGAATGCATTTGGTCTGTCATGTCAGATATGTATATAGAGATAGAAATTGTATCTATAGCGCTACAGAAAAAAATAACTCTAAGCGAGCTTCAACAGGTATTCAAGCCACATGTATATTTAGTAACCCCGTCTGATAAGGTATCTATGTGAATTGATTAAAACCAATTAAATCTTATTAAAATATATAATATCTGCTTTTACCTCATAAAAAATCTAAAACACGCTGTTCTTTAAATTCTGAATTGTGCTTTAAGGCTATATGAGAATTGATTCATCAATGAGCGTTGTTGTTACCAATTAGAAGGAATATATTCCCTATATACTTTTACTCTTTCAAACACTTAAAAACATTTAATTATTCTTGTAAATGAAACGGAATAGTTCATTTTAGAAATCTTTCTAATTAACAATTTTTTAGTTCTATGCTTTGGTCTTTACTGATTCTAAACGATATCTTTAAAACGAATATGCCTTAAAAAGTAATTTGTGTACCAAACATAGCATGTTGAAATGATCGTTTGCTTGAGGGTTTTTATCCATAATATTTTTTCAGCTGAGCGTTTACGATATAAATCCTGGTCTCTGTGAGGACACCCTGACTATCAAAGATGAATCTGGAATTACCAAGCAGATTGTGCCTTCGGACACAGATTTGAATGGAATGAAAATAATTTCAGCATCAAACAAAGTTGAAATCAGACTTTCTACTTGTTACCATTATGCATATAACATTGAGAAAGTATTTGAACTTAAGTTGGCAAGATCAAGTATGATCATTTTACCTATGTTGAAATTTATATAAATTCTATTGTTGTATTGAAGGTTGCAATATCAACCTTATGAATGTAAATTTATGTTGGTAAGTCAAACGCACTGAATTTAAAAAAAGCTTTTCATTTACTAATAGATGTGCATTAAACTGGTCGATCTGTGTCTTTGGTATGATTTTTCAAGTTATCATTAATTTATTTATTTCAAATTAATTTTGAGCAATTGAACTCGTATATGTAAAAGAAACTCCGACAAAAAATATACTCAAGATGACAATTTATAATTATATGAGTGGTAGAGAATACTTGTAAAGCTAAAAATGTACAAAATGAGACACATTTAATAATAACTCCTTATTTGAAGATTTGGTAATTTGAAAATGAAGATATTTAATTCAACAAAATATGGACCGATAAGTTTATTAGACATTTAAATCATTAATATATTAAAAAACAAAAGTCTGAAGCGTACATTTAATCGCCAGTTAAGTAAATATATTTATTAATTAATAGAAAACATTCGAACCTATACATAAATGAATCACGGTGTCTACTGTGACTTGCAGTTTTATTATTTTTTGTTTCATTTTCCCCAGATTTGCCAGGATGTGGAACAATAAACACATGTTTTGAGACTTGTACTCAGCCTTCTGCATACATCATGACACCAGGCTACCCTGTACCTTACAAAGCAGACGAAACATGCTTTTGGAGAATTGAAGGCACATACAGTCAATATGTAAAATTCCAGTTTCTGAATGTCGATGTTTATGATGAAAACTTATCTTGTGAACAAACTCATATTATAATATATGACATTGATTTGCATGATAATGCGAGGACTCTTGGGAAATTCTGCAAAGAAAATCGGCCATATAATACATTTGTGTCAAGTTGGCAGAAACTTCATATTGAATTTCGAGCGTCTGGAATACCGTCAAACGCTGCTGGCTTTCTCGGTCAATATTCACTGGAATCTTTCATTCACAAAACTTTTGAAAAAGAGCAAAATCAAGGTAAAATATTTTCAGACAATTGAAAATTATTATACTGTCTTGTTCTTCGCTAAACATTTTGATTGATAGTTATTTGCTTAAATATTTTATTCTTCTTCAGGACGATAACCAGTTAACAATTTTGTCAAATACAATGCAAATAGGGGTGGAAAGGGACTAAAAATGGAACCGATTTTAACTGTCACTGTAAAAGGTGGATGGTTGGGAAGGGTTACATAATTTAGGCTTCTTCAGCGGCCAATGGCCTACCCTTTTTCGAAAACTCCAGATATGCTACCCACGATTATCCGCGGTCAGACTTTTCATATTATGAACGAGAGGGTCTCCCCTAGTCGCCAGCTAGACAGCTTTGTGTGTTGAGCTCCCGTGATCCACCATAGGTGCCTAGACAAAAAATATACGCAAAATATTCACTTGTCAGGTTTACTTATATAATCCATATTTACAGTGTATTTCTAGTCATAAGTTGAGTTTTCTTATTAAAGGGAAAACATACATTGGTTTATAGTTTCCCAAAAACATTTCACTAGTTGCTGGATCTCAGACTCCTATGTAGTGATTTAAAAAAAAAAAGCAATCCCCTTTTTAGTGTTTGACCAATTTTTCTGCAATATGGGGAAAAATACAGAAGCGATTAGACTATGGGGAAAGTCATAAAGACCAAAAACTATAGACAATAGAAACAGTAACATAATACACACAATAGACAAAGATGTAACCAAAAGAAAACAAACACATACATAATACATGTAAGAAATGCTGAAAACAGTATATTTGGAACGCAATTGTTCATTGCTGATAGATTTGACTGGGCAACTTAAAAATGTTGAAGAATTACACCAACAACTGTCAGATAACATCTAATGACAAACACAAGAAAAATAAAAGGAATTAAAAAAATATCGTTTGATATCTAGAAATTTAATAATAAGTTTAATAGTAAGTTGTATATCAGACATGTAACAAAATTTGAAAACCAATGTAATTTGACCGACATAGAGTGAAATGACTTATCATATTTGTATTTAGTTAAGGTAAAAAATTGACCATTTTTCACATATAGGCTGTCATGATAACTGGTATGGCTTTAAGCAAAGCTGTTACATAGTACAAAAAAATCAGGTTGGTACTACATGGTTAAAGGCCGAGGAAGAATGTCAATTCTTTGGAGGCCACCTTGTCAGCATTGCTGATCAGTCCGAACTAGAATTTCTACATTATTTAGTCACTGTTATAGAGAATGGTCTTGATGATGATAGAGCTTATATTGGTAAGTTTTGACACTATTTTCTGAATATTAACTTAAAATCGCCTGAAGTTGATTATCGTCAGAAAGATTTCTGTATGCATGGTTGAGAACGTAAGGACAACTAAAATTCAAAATAAGAGTGCAGTTAAAATTAGGTATAGCAAGCAAAATACAACTACAAGAACAATAATGATTTGAAATCAAAGTGCCTTTCTACTTTTCATCAACGAAAGCTCAATTTTTCTTTGTTTAACAAAAGTTTTGTCATGAACACATTTTCATACATGATGGAATCCTTAAACATGTATATGTATGTATACAATGAAACAAAATGTTGACTGCAGGATTAACAAAGAAGAGTAATGGATACAGTACTGATGATTATGTGTGGTCAGATGGAAGTCCACTTACCTTTACTGCCTGGTATGTGTTTAAGAATTTTATTTATAACAAACAAACTTACATATTCATGTGTTCATGTACATACAGGAGATATCAAAACGATAATTTTACATTGAAAAATTTGATAACCGAAAAATCTCATTGAAAGCATACCGTTGGACGGGTATAATTATGTACCCTTGTTATTTAGAAGTAAAAATACTGAACTATAGTGTTATATTAAAATGTTGATTTGTCAATTCAAACTTTTGTTTGTTGTTATTGTAAAAGTTTGAATTGACAAATCAAAATTTGATCGCATATGTAGAGAGGAGTTGTCGGAACGAAAAGAATCTATAAATGCGTCAGCATGTTGTTAAATTACAAACACAGCATCATAAAAAAATATTGTATATTTCAGTAAATTTGAACAATCTATGTGAGTGGGCAAACGAAATATCATACCATATGTAATATCATCATAATATTGTTTTGTGGCTTTACTTTATAAAGGTACCATGACGAAACAACCGGAGAGCTACAACCAGACGGACTCCAGAATGAAAAATGTGCAATACTCTATTTATTCAGTATACACAATATGAACAACTGGCATGACGTGGCTTGTGCTTATGATAAAATTTCAAATTTTATATGCGAGATTGACACAACAGTAAATTCTACAGGTATGACATATTTTTGTTTGACTACATCTTTCCAATGCACAGGGGTTCTGTTTGTTGACTGGCGTTACTGATTGCCAATGTTATCGTTGACCTTTCCTGTTATCCATTTTGTTTTTTGTTTGCTGACATGACTTATTTTCTGAAACTATCAATTAATTAATTGTAATAAAATTATATCACTAAAATCAAGTAATTTACAAAATCGATGTTTTTGATGGTGGATTTAGATGACAAAATATATGGTTTGTTGTATTACACTGCTGCCAGAAAGAGCCCTGACTTGTTGGGTTGTGATGTTTTCTTACAGTTTGGTTCCTACAAATAACTCAACCAGAACTGTTGCAAAGATTATATTATTATGTGGTGTATTATACATACAAATGGTCTTTATGTAGTTTCAATTGGGTCAATACAACATTCTGATTGTTTTTCTTCTATCAGTCATGGGGAAATTATCTCAATCACGTGGTGCACACTTAATAACCTGCTATAGTGTGCACCACGTATAGACTGGAAACAAAATACAAATGTAACAATCAAACCTTATAATGTAAAATTCAAAGGTTGTTTTAACCTCTGAGATGCAGGATTCTTCTTTATGACGTCATATTGGAAAAGAAAAAATATTCCGTGATATGTTAGACAGAAAAAGTTAACCAATCAGATGACACGTTATATTTAGTTAAAATTTTGATTTAGGTCTATTTACAAAATTTGTTTACTGCACTATAAGATTAATTGGTTGGAGAAAACAACTTCTGAATTGATCAAAATGTGCTAACGGCTACTTATTCAATATGTGAATTTATTCTGTTTATAAAATTTTTTTCCAGATATTAACATTAGAGATACATTTAACAAAACACATTCAGCTTATGAAGATATCTTGCATGTATGCTCCTCCGGAGAATATATTCTAAATGCGTTTATTTGTGATGGATTCCAAGATTGTTTATCAGGAGAAGATGAAAATAATTGCTGTAAGATATAGATATATCAAATATGACACACAAAAAGGCTTTTATTTGTTTCTTTAATAATACAGAAGTTAATACAATAATTTGATGAGAAAAGACAAGATAGTTCAACATGAATATGGACTAGAAGCATTTTATGATTTTGGGAGTATTTTTCTCCAGCTTTTTTTATCCAAAAATATGAGTAAGATATTTTTTAAAGATTTATTTTGTCAGTAACGCTTAAAGAACGTATGAGTAGCTAAGATTATTAAAAATATTGTTTTTTATGTATTCTTTAGATAAATTTAAATAGCATTCTAGATAACCAGTTCTGATGCAATGTTTATGCACATTTCATCAAATATCTCGACAAATACCGACGCGATAAGACATTGGTTAAAATGCATAACACGAACAAAATCCAAAGAGAAGGCGAATTTGTAAAAACACTTTAAATTAAAATAGCAAACAAACACTACAAAGACACAGCAAAAGGAAGGAGAAAGAAATACAATCTTGTCTTAGAAGGCTTTGTGACAGTAAGTTTGTTCTGTCAAATTTTTTTTCCCCATAAATTAAATGAAAGATGAAAATTTGTGACGTGACTCTTCCGTAAGTTTTATCTTTACTTACATGTACACAGTTATTTTGACATAAGAATAATGACGGATTTTCAAATATTCTTCTGAGTATTTTTTCTTGAAATACATTTTTTCAAAGCATTTTGAGAAACCGACATTAAAATCTTCTTTGTTTTGAATATACAGTTCAGTCGTGTTCTAGTGGGCAATTTACATGTGAAGATGGCAGTTGTATTTCCATAAGTTTACACTGTGATTTTATTCCTCATTGTGCAGATGCATCAGATGAAAACCTTTGTGGTATAGTTTATCTTTTTACTTGAGAGTATAATTAAGTATATATGTTTACATAATTATAATAGTAGTACAAAATGTACATTTAAATGTAACTATGGTTTGTAAACGATATGTTTTTTATACAGTAAAGAGGACAAATATACCTAAGGAGAAATCCAAAAAACGTAATCCATTTCAAGTCAGAGAAAAAAAAATATGTACACAAAAAGAAAACGGACAACCAGAATCAGTCAGTGCAGCTGTGAACGCGTCTTTTTTATTGATATGTGGCAGGTTGTAAGGGGTTTTGACCAGTAACTTGTAATTGATTGTTGGATTTAACAAAACTTTATCTCCATCCGTAATTTATTAAAAGGCTCGAAATTAATTTATTGTATCCGTCAATTACGATTTCAAATTATTTTTAAGATGACAATCTACAACGATCAATATGTCTGTTAATTATTCATGTATGTATGGACAAATAAGTACAGTTTGCATATGAGACAGATTTATATATAAAAAAAATAATTCTATTTTGATAATCCTCAATATATACATGCATTATGATCGTTTTAATTCACACTTATATTATATTTTGATGTTCTTTTGCAACTTTTTAGACGTTTATGTATTTTTTAGTTTGCATTGTACCGTTTAATTATTATCCGTCCGATATCGAGTAAGTTCGAACGGTGGTTATTACTTTAGATTGATATTGTAACGGATGTGTTACAGGCCCCAGCTTTTGGGTGTGTTTTTCACGGACAGGAATGACCTTTGAAATTTGAAGGTTTTATCCGACTGTATTTGTTTATATGCATGAACATATGAGATTATCCTTAACTAAAAGAATAGTGACGTCACATACATTTAACATGTTCAACTGTCGTATCTATTGTTTTGATTACATCAGTGTGCATTTTAACTGATATATTGATATATTTTATGATCTTATCACTTTTCATGCATCCATGTTTTAAAATATATGAATTGTTTTTAATTACAGGTCGGTCTGGATGGTCTGGTCACGCATATGCCATTTTTTTACTAACGTTTTGTAATGTGTGTTTCTCCAGTGTTTTATTTAGCACTGAAATCGTAATTCTTTGGCTAAATTCATCATTTAAAGTGCTGAATATAGCTTTACAATTGTATTTCTACCTATTTCTAAAAATTGAAGCATTTTGGCAAAGTTTTAAATCTTATTTTTACAAAAAACGTCACTTTTCAAAGATCCAAAATCGAGTGGATCAACATTGAACTTACCATTTTATATATTTTTATTTCCTTTTCGTTCCTGACAATTTATAGGAGTAAAGTTCTAGAGTGGTAAAACTTTTATATAATCCATTTTGAATCGTAGAAGCTTTCATATTTTCGTAATTTCCATTTTCCAGTGAGTCACAAACACAACCAGGACGTTTCAGACGTTTTGTTTACGTTGCCGAAAATAGGTTCAATGTCGTTATGACGTCACAATCAAATGTAGTCCCAAAGTAGTATAAATAGGGCTACTGATCACACATTCGGGAGTCGTAGATTGACTCCCGAGCATACTCAGTACGCTCAGAAACAAAAACATCAATAAAATAAATATAAATATACAACAACCAACGTCAAAAGACAATTTACGTCCTTTTGAATAGTCTACCAAAACACATACAACAATTTCAAGGTTATTATTATTAAACATTATATTAAAAGTCTTTATTGACTTCCAATATTTACAAAAACAAAGCTATTATAAACAACTTGTTGTTTATATACAACGACACCAAACTTTGAAATCGATATATAAACAACTTGTTGGTAGAATACCAAACTGTATATTTTGACGTCATTATTGAACAAAAGAGACTCAGTATGAAAACAAAACAAACGTTCAATCATTGTTTACAAAACAACCAGAATATCCGAAGTGTTTAGTCGATAGCACGAGTTTACGTTTTTATTGTCTGTTTCAATGTTCTATATATATATATATATATTGGTGAATCACTTTTCAAAACATTTATGAAAACATTCCGAAACAATAATAAAAATAGTTAATGCATATATTTTAGATGACTCACAAATTATTTTTTTTAATTAATTGTATTTGTTGGGAAACACTTGACCAGAACTATCCAGAACCGACTGCTTGCAATACTTTCGATTTTAATTATTTTATTTCGATTATGATAATAATGACCTGTTGTTTCTTAATTACAATCTTGTTTGTTAATTGTTTCAGAGTTTAATAAATCATTATTTATCTAAAGAATTAATAAATTGGAACATCAGAACTCGGGCTAAACGCACATTACTTGTGTCTGTCGTCGTTAGAACAAGTCTTGGAATAAAAGTCCATGAGACCTAATTTTTAGTGGATTCCTTGTTTAAAAGTTTAGTTGTTCGTTTCAGCCGTAGCGTCGCAGGGACGCTACAATATATATATAAATATATATTCACGGAACGAGGGAAAAAACAACACTCTATTAATTTAAAAAAAAATAAATATCAAAGCTTAAAACTATAACGTCTCAATGACAACGCTACCTCCTGAAGTTGAAAGTGTGGTTAATTTATGTAGAGTTTACTATGAATTGGCAGTTAGTGATATTAAATCGTTCATCAAGTTCAATTTTTTTAATAAAGAATATGCGTTTGAATATATTTTTTAAATGCCGTTTATTTTACAACTGATTTTACCAATTTTATAGAAAGAAGACCGTGTTCCAAAGACGAATGGGAATGCGATAATCAACAATGTATTCCAGTCGAAGACAGGTGTAACTTTGTACCGAATTGTTTCGATGCTTCAGACGAAACTGACTGTGGTAAAGATTATTGTTATTATTTACAGATATGATTTATTGTATTTTTTTAAAAATAGAAATACTTTTTAATGAACGGCAGTTGCAGGAACATTTGAAACCGTCTAAAATTTTATGTTAAAAAGTACGCTGGTAGTGTTTATTTTTAGTGTACCAAAACTTTTGCATATTTACATGTATCCTGACCTTCTCATATAAAGGAGCATAAACTTCGTTATTACAAATTAATTTACTGATATAATGCTCCACCAGACTTGTATTGTTTGAATGAAAAGTTAATGTCCTAGTATTTTCTTATAATTTTCCGATTAATTTTATATTAAATTTTGCCTTCTCAGGTTTTTTGAAATAATCATCTACAGATTTCGAAGTATATTACGTAATAAAAAGGATGATTGCATTAATAAGAAAAGACATTTGAATTACAGACGTTTGTGGCCCCGGTAGTTTTCAGTGCTATGACCAGACCTGTATACCTTTGAGTAGAGTTTGTGATGGCTTTATCGACTGCAGTGGTTTATTTCACGAAGATGAAGCTAATAAATGTTTACAGAAAACACAGTATTCTTGTTCTGATTGGTGGTCAAAAGGATTCAGAGAAAATGGGGAATATCTTATTGACTTGTCGTTAAATGGTGTGTACATGTATGTTAGGATGGTATATGAAATAAATACCGGTATTGTGTCGCTGAAATAACATTTACATCTTGAAGTAGATGGTTTAGCTTAAGGGAATACGATATCATAAAATCCTATTTAATAGCAACACACAGAAAAGCATACATATTATAAGTACTGTCGTCTGCTTTCCTTTTGCCTTGCCATAAAAGCTGCAATTTCGAGATATCTATACGAATAAAAATTGTTGGAGATATTTAATCATAACGTTCATTGTTTGGTGTACAAATGAGAGAAAAAAGTTTGAAAAGCAGATAAATGATGTTAAAATTAATGTGGAAAAAATTGAAGCCTGTTTTATACATATATTTAGAATTTGCTCTGACGACAGATAGTAAAAACAAGTATAAAAAGGGGTTAGAGGAATATCAGACAGTATGTAATGCTGATCCATCAGTTTTGATGGTAAATTTCTTGCACTTGAACAAATTATATCTGAGCTATCGGATTCCAACTTCCCCATACTTAAATTATGTATCTGAAATATCCCATCTTTGAAAATTTGAATGAAAAGCAAGTCAGAGGGTCAATAACGTTTTTAAAGAACAAGTCCCATAAGTCGCAGACGACAAATCTGCAAAATCGGCAAAAATGGAATTTAAATTTGTTGGTCAATCGAATACAGTATGGTATGACATGGTATGGTTTTGGCGTCACCCCTTTTGGTCATTTTGGTATTTTTGAATTTGCTCTTCATCCTATTGGGGTTTTTGTTTTGGCTAACAACATTTTAGGCCTTGAGCACAACTGATGAGTCGTAAATTGACGAAATATGCACATCTTGTGCATCAAAATGGTATCAAAGAATTGTATGTAAATAACTGCTTAACCTAAAGAGATGTGGTTATTCAATGTGGTGATTATAAACAGTTAATCAGTTTCAATCTTCTAATTTGTCACAACAGCATTTTCCCTACATTTCAGAAAGCTCCACAGTTGAGTGTACTTTTGAAGAATATGAAAACGGCCTTCACGTAAGAACAATCGTTCATCATAATAACGAGGAAATGATAACAGCGGAAATGGATGGTTTCGATGTTCGCTTATTGTATGGTGCCGACGATACTCAAATTTCAAAACTAAAAGAAACTGGTATATGTAGTCAGTCTATAGAACTGTTCTGTCACTACTCATTGAATTCTGTGTACTGGACTACGGTCAGTGGTGTTGAAATTGACAGCAAATCGCCGGGGGAAAATTGTGATTGTCCATTTGCTGCAAACTGTGATACAGCAGAAAATAGGTGCGAATTGTTCTTTAGTATTGGAATTTTTTGTATAACATAACAATATTAAATTAAAAACAAATCATAAGTCCAGTCAGGGATTTCCTACGTGTCTCTTGAACCTTTACTATCCAGATCGGTTTCAAGAAACTAAAACATACTTGATCCCAGTCCTCAATTACTTCTATTTATTTTACCTGCCCTACCGTATCGTTGCTTTCTATTCTTTCAAAAATCATTTTTCAATTGATTAAAACAGAATTTACCTAAGTTTCACCTCGGATACATACATAATTTACGATTTGTTTGCAGATTAATATTTTGATCTCGAGCACTGCTGATGAGTTGTCAGTCAACGATATGGCCATACAGTGCATCACATTTATTTTTGTATTTTGTGATGCGTTTTATTATTGATTATTCTGCATCACGAAGTGCATTATTTTAAAGAGACTTAAATAAATGTACGATGCAGAACGTAACTACTTATCCCTGGTACACAAATGAAATGTATGCATTCTATGATTATAGAGGAAAGCATGATATTTTTTACACAGATGTAATTGTGGAACATCTGAACATGACTGGTACACTGCGGGAGACAATGAAATAAAATCAGATATTGGAAGTGTAACAGATGAGTCGCAGTTGCCAATTAAACGCACACATACGATATCACATGCCGGACAGGGAAGATTTATAAAAGTGCGAATTGGACCGTTAGTTTGTAAAGAAGGTATGGAATCTTTCTAAATTATAAATCACCAGACAGATTTGAAACCTCACTGAGATTTTGCGTTAACCTTGCGACCGTCGGCTGTTCTTATTTTTATAAGAATCCTCTCAACTGAAACCACTTGATCAGTTTTGACTAAACTGCGGTAATATTGTGCCGGAGTCTCGACATTGGCCCAATATTGCCACCCTTACTAATATCAGATATTTCAGAAAAAAAATTTTTGGAATAAAATAATACCAGAAAAATTTCAATATAAAAAAAAAAATCCACCGGAACACTTATCTAATAGAATACCAAACTTTAATAATGCTTGGAATGCTTATATATATATTTCTCTTTTCAAAATTATGTCAGGTAGACCCATACTCTCTTCGTTTGTATAAATAACAGCTTCAAGTACGAAACACGTTTGTTTCCGTGTAATGCAACAAATACAGTATATTATTTTAGTCGTGGTGTTTTTTCTTATTTATCTAGACATTCTAAAGTTGCATGAATAAAGTAAAGATAAAATACATATCTCTTTAATGTTTTTGAACTTGTGTAAATTGCAGTTAACAAGCATTCCATATTTACAGATGTCGATACATCATCTAACGTGTTTCGATGCAGAGATGGAAAAATTTTGACATCGGACATTATTTGTTTGCTAGACTATGATGGGAGAGGAGAAATAATTGGTTGTAGAGACCTGTCACACTTAAGCAATTGTGGTAAATTAAGAATGTACAACATAACGTTTGGATGTATAAAAACCAGAAAATCAGAAAATAAATCAAACACTTATTTGGGATTACAGAAGCAAATAGATAAGTAAAAAGCAGAATCCACAGATAAAGCGAAAATACGAACCCATAGACCAAAAACTGCTAAAATTTAACATAAATAGTAACATGCCTAACCAAAGAAAACTCAAATTAGTCATCAATAATGTATGACTAATTCACGGCACCAGCAATGTGAATTTCATAAAAAAGGGAGTGGCATTAGATTGAAGGATAAGAACGTTTGCAACACATCTCGCATTGCACATTTTTGTAAGAAAGAACAAATCCATTGAAATATAGAACAAGTGGTTTCAACAGCATAAGGAATAAACACTACATATTTTTTACTTATGTATTTAAAAACGTACCTATATCACACTAAAAAGAATATTATAGGAGTCAATCTTAAGATCCTGGGAAGATAAAAGGTCTATATAACAAATACCAATTAGTTTTAATGAAATGTGACTGGCTCAGGCGTACTAAAACCGTTTCAATAAAGAAGTGATGACTACTGAGAGAATCATACCCCGAGGCATTCTAGATGACAAAGAGAGATATCGCCTTAGTTCTAGTAAAAAAAAAATAGGACTACATTCCATTTGTACATGTACAGTGTGAATTATAATTTACTAAAACTCAAACGCAAAAGTAACTTTATCAAACTATGTTTTGACATCTTTGTGAATTATATCGTTATAATCATTTTTTCTTTGTATTCTGTTTTTCTTATGATTGGTAAGTAATAAAAATAAATCCGTATTATATTTTTTTTATAAATATGTAGCTGAAAGAATTTCACATTTTAAAAAGATTTTAACAAAACGAATTTTGCTGTTGAACTGTTTGTCCCCGAGTGTATAATCCCTTGCTGTAGTCATTGCTTAGTCTATGATTTTTAGATACTTGTGTTCAAAATTTTAGTTATTAAATTTTGAAATTCTGTTAAAATTTGCATTTCAATTCCTGACTTTACCTGGATTTTAGCTAAACTGTTTAGTTGTAGTGCTCACAATATTTTTGTGTTAATTGTTTTGGCTTGGATCCTGATGAAGATTAATCCAGAAATGCCCATCATATGAAAGGATTTATTATCTGAGTTGAATAGACAGTAAATAATTTACTTAAAATGAAGAATATGTTTATGAAAACATGCTCATGTGAAATATCTCATTTCAGAAAATTTTACCTGTCCATCTGGCTTCTTAAAATGTAAAGATAGTTATTGTATACCGCCTAAACTTCTCTGTAATGGAGGAAAAGATTGTCCAAATGGTGAAGACGAGAGTATTTGCGGTTTGTAATAGCAGTATTCTGTTGCAAGTTACAGTTACTTAATGTATCTACTTTATATATTGCTTGGGATCAAGACAAGCCGTAACGTCGACTTGAACGATCGTATTTGTATTTGTTTACCGATAATTCTACATTTTAAACTAATGGAGAATTAGAATATTGCAATCATTTTGTCCGATAAAAATATGCGTTATGCATTTGGAAACCGTAATTAATTCACAAAAATTGGTAAAATGAAGGTTGAAAGACTTCATCATGAAATATCTGTCAGAAATAGCAACTCCAAAACTGCAAAAAATCGAAGTATTCAACTCAAACATTAAAAAGTTAGAAATTAATGCGATGCTTTTATTTATGCTAAAATGCGATTGGATGAAAATCGCGATAATTTAACCTCGCAACACGCATTAATTTCCAAATGTACAGATGCAGGAACATGCAAATCCGGTCTTAATCTAATGTAATTACTTTTTTGTTGCGATGTGATTTTAAAGCGCAGATTTAATTTTGTTACAATTTCTAAATATAAATTGGCCCAAAGTAACATTATAAGTAAATGTATAAAAATGATAAAGGTTTTTCTTCCAGACAAACCTAACTGCGACGGATTATTTAGATGTCGGAGCAGTAACATTTGTATTCATCCTAGCAAGAGATGTGACGGTGTTTCAGATTGTCCAAAGTTTGATGATGAGCTGTTGTGTAATACCTCTTGTCCATTGGACTGTATCTGTCAAGGATTTAGTCAAAAATGCAGCTTTAATCGCATTCCAAAACTCACTTTTTCGTTAGAAATGAGAAAAATTGATCTCAGTGGTTCCAATTTGGGGAATTCTAAGTTAAATTTGAAGGAAAATATACTACTCGCAGAGTTGAATATTTCGTCAACGGTAATAGATAACCTACAGAACTTGGAATTTGGACAGAATCATAATCTATATTTGCTAGATCTATCTTATAATCTGTTTTCAGTCATTCCAAGATTTGCTTTTGACGGTCTTGCGAATTTAAAGATTTTACTTATTTACGGTAATTATCTTCTGCAGTCTATTTTACCACAGTCATTTATAGGTCTGCAAAGTCTCCCTGCATTACATCTGAGACGTTCAAATATTAAGCTGTTGACTCCAGGGGTTTTTACAGGTATGGAAAGCTTAGAAGTACTGAATCTGTCAAACAACAAAATCCAGCAGATAGAAGATGGAACTTTTCAAGGTCTCCGAAATCTTAAAGTACTCGATATAAGACAGAATAACATAATTACCTTTTCGAAAGCAATTTTTGATGGTCTTGATATGCTAGAACAACTTTTTTCGGATGCTTTTGTGTTTTGTTGTCTAAGACCACACTCTGTGAAGGAAGAAGATTGTTTACCGGGAAGGGATGAATTTTCCTCATGCGCGGATATGATGCGGAATGATACACTTCGAAGCTGCCTTTGGGTAATTGGTCTATGTGCCCTTCTTGGTAACATTATTGTGATTGGCTATCGAGTAACATATGATAGGAAATCATTGTCCAAAGGCCATGGGATTTTTATTACATGTTTAGGTATTGCAGACTTTTTTATGGGGGTATACCTGCTAACGATTGCTTCAGCAGATGCCGTATTCAGAGGAAAATATGTCTGGAATGATTTGTTTTGGCGTTTCGGTGCTATGTGTAAATTTGCTGGAGTTTTATCAACAGTATCAAGTGAATGTTCCGTTTTGTTTCTATTCTTCATAACCATAGATCGATTTGTGGCGATTAAGTACCCATTTGGGGAAATCAGATTCGGTAAAAGGTTTGCGGGAGCCATCTCTGTAATTATCTTTTTAATATCTACAATAATAGCAACTGTACCTCTGATACCGGGATCATATTTTGATGGAAATTTTTATTCCAGGTCGGCTGTTTGTTTAGCTCTCCCTCTGACAAGAGATAAACCTAATGGATGGGAATATTCGTTTGGAATATTTATTGTTTTCAATTTTATAGTATTTTTGATCATTGCTGCGCTTCAGATGGTAATTTACCAGGAAGTGAAAACCACCCTTCATCAGGTTCGATCCACTCGAAAGCGACAGGATCTTACAATTGCTCGTAATTTATTCTTAATCGTAATCAGCGACTTCCTGTGTTGGTTCCCTGTTGGTGTGATGGGTTTGTATAATATATTGTTATATTCAAAAATCAGTTTCTGTTCTGTATTGTTCTATTTTTGTTAAGGATGTATTATTCTGATGTTTCAGTCTCATTGAAATCTCGTTCGGGGAATTATTTCCAAAACATGTGATACAAGTGGACCATATTTATGAATTTAAAAAATATTATAATCTAACTAAACTCTGTGAAAAAAATTATGTACTCACAATAAGTACTTTTTGAGTAATAACATTTTCAAATTTTATAACCAATCTGGTCAGTGTCATCAGCCAAAATGTTGAGAAAATGGGTGAGGGGTACAAAGAAATGATTTTACCAAAACTATGTACATCCAATATCAATTTTTTTTAATTCTTTAATATGTATTTTTTTAATCATTTATAACAAAGAAGTTGAAATTATATGCTCTTTTTTTTTTAAACAAAATGAGAAAAACACCAAATTTACTAAATTGACTGCATGGTCATTTTGACATGAAAAAAAAACAACCACCACCATATGATTTTTTCTTCATAAATTACTTTCTTACAGTCATATAAACCCAAAAATCAGGTTAAGAAAAAAAGTTTAATTTTAGAAATATTTGGCTCCTCAGAGGTGTACATCCTTAAGTTAATTATATGTTTTTTTATTCTTTTAGTTATACGTGTATCCTTGTATCGTTTGTTTGTTGTCTTTCATTCTCATTACTGGATTTCGAATCTGCGGAATTCTCGCTTATGTATTCTTTTTCAGATATTTCATAGATTACGTTTATTTCATATAAACTTGAATGTGATTTTTAAATGTTATCTTCAATCTTTTTAATATTAATAGTCAGTGTAACTACGAAAGCATATTTTTTACCTAAACATTTGAAATTTCTTCTGTATTATGGGTACTGATATCCAATGCTGTAGGATGAAGTAAATTAAAATATGGTATCTCGTTTTTAAGATAATGATAAAATGTTGTTTAATTTCAGGATTGATGGCACTAAGTGGACGTTCTATTCCCGGTGAAGTTTATGCTTGGACTGCCGTATTTATTCTACCGATAAATTCTGCTCTGAATCCTTTTCTATATACATTCTCAGCCATTATTCGTACCGTAAGTTGAAACAAATTTAATATAAACATGTCTTGATGTCGGGGATATAAATAATTGTAGAATATACAAGGATGGAATCATTCTTGATCTAGACAAGATGATAAAATTTATGGAATTTTGTTTTAATTAAAAAGAGGAATTTATATTGTTGGTATTAACTTATCAAATTTCTTGATTAAATACAATCGTGCATTTTTTGTAAATACTTCAGAAAAAAAACCAAAAATATTTAGGCTTTTGGCTTGCATGTATTTCCAGACGTTCCAGTATCATTTAAACTCGTGCAGAGTATATAAATAAAACTTATTTTAGTCAATAACATTTAAATGTTTTTATAATTTGTATCAGCTTTGTTTGGCATGCCGTAAACCCACCATTTCTTATAGAAATGCCTGTACCAAGTCAAGATTATGACTGTTGCATTTCAGTTTTATGGGTATTTGAGCCCACCTCCCCCCTCCCCCCCCCCCCCGGCTTTGCCGATTTGTCGGATTTTCCTTTCCCTTGGAGTTCCTTGTTTTTGTTATGAAAATTTATTTAGAATTTTTATATGTTATTTTTTACTTTAATTTTTTCCCAAAAATTTAATAAATACGATATCTTATTTCAAGAAAAATTAATGCTGTAATCTCACAATATGAAACCGAATTAGTTTACACGACCCCACTGTTTCCAAACAAATATATAAAATCAGTTTTTTTATTCTGCTAATTCATTTTAAATGTAAGCATATATAAATAATAAAAACATTTTCTTTCTATTTCGCGTGAATTACAAATGTGTGATATTTCTACGAATTTGTACACTCAAGGCACCTGAAATTTCTCAAAAGGACATAAAAAAAAACGCAAATGAGACGGGAATTAATGGTCATTTCCATCTAGACAAGAGCATATCTATTCTACATTATTCTACTTTCATGAGAATTTAAAAAATTATTTCAAATTGAATTGTGGAATAAAATAAATTATAATTAGTTCCATCAAGTCCAAATGTAGATAAGTAAAGAATAATAGTTTGGCTTTACAAATATTTTTAGAGACAGAGCATGTTGAAGAAAAAAGCCTCCATGAAAACCGTTCCTATCAAGTCAATTTCAAGTGGTAAGATTTTAATCTCTTGGATAAACTTTTTGAGATTTATTTTGTATTTTTGGTTTCCTTTTTGAACCTAATAGATTTTTATTTCTAGTGTTAAGGCACAGGTATCATTTTTTAAGCGCGCATACTTCCAGTGGTTTTGATTATTTTCTGTACCATTGAATTTTGATTTTTTGATTTTTTAAAATTAATTTTCAGTGGATAATATACATGTATCTTTTTGATAAGAACAAATCAAACAGAATACCAACTTGAATTTAAAAAGACGGAGGTGTCTCTGGATACAATAGGCATCAAGTTTTGAGACCATATAACTAGATTTTGCATAACATGTATTAAGTATTGTAGCATTGTGGGCTGTTTATATTTTGAAGGAAAAAAATTATTAGTTTTTGTTTTCCATAATTTCCTTAAAATGTTCATCCGACATAAGCTATAAGCTTAAGTAATTTGTAAAGAATTATAGTACTATTTTATGATTTTGCAGGATTACAGCATAATTCGTTTGAAACTGAGAGGAATTTTACTGATACAACAACCGGGGAAGATGATTTGGTTGATAAAATAATCTTGCTACTTGAAAAAGCAATCGTACAAAATGCACTGAGAACCGAGGATGTACACAGCATCATGAATAAATGCAGTGCTTATGCCTCGGAGAACAAGTGCGAGGATAAGGAGCATGGCAAGTGGTAAAAACGATGAATGTTCTTTTTCGTGTTGACAATGACACTAAACGAAATTTGAAATGTTTGTCCTTCAGACATGTAGGAAAGGAAACTTACTTCGTCTTATCCAATTCTGTAATTAAAAAGAAATGTCATAATGTTGTTAATTAAAAATTCTATTATATTCGTGCATTTGATTCAGTTGGTCTTGAACAGACAGACAAAGACAACTATAAAATGTACAGGGCAAACTGAATAGGAATTTAACATACTTTATTTCTTTATTACATATACAGGTGTTTTTTTCTGTTTTCTCATTGCAATGGTTAGTTTGGTCACATGATTACCAGGCTGTTTCATGTATTGACCTCTTGTAAACGCATATTGACTCCGTAAGAGAATATTGACTCTGTAAAAGAATATTGGCTCCATGTTACCAAAATTAGATCCGGATTCGTTCGTAAAATTTCTCATTATTGCCAGAATGCTGATTTTTTCAATTTTCTTTGATTAAATCTGTTTAACTTTATGTTTCATTATCTACCTGTTTTACAGAAGGTTGAGAACAATCAAAATACACATTTTACATATTTTGCTTTGAAAGTCCGTAGGAAGGTTTCTTGATTGAAAACAGACAGTACATATGTAATATAATAATTAAGGACTTTTAATTCGGTCAATATATTTTATATGGACCTGGTAGAATGATATCGACTGAGGACTTTAGTCCATAATTGATAAATATACATGTATCATCTTGTAAAATAGATATTTATCTACTTAATACATGTAGTAATTATTAAAGTGTGCCAGAAGATAAAACCTCAGAGATATGATAAATCGAAGTGAATTATTTATTGTTTCAAAATTTAGATTACCTACATTTACTACATAAATCACTAGTTCACTGAAGACAAAACAGTGACAGTACAATTTAGAATAGCTCAGTTATATTTGAACACGTCCGACGGTCCAACAGTGATCGACGTACAGCAGAGCCAGGAAACGGATATTTGTGATAGTGAAAATCAAAGATTAAACGTCCGCTGGTACTAAAATATAATATTTTTATTTCTATGCCTGTGCAAATCTTCCAAAAAGAAATTTAACCGATTGAAAATTTATAACGTTGACCAATTAGATGATCGTTGCACACCAATTGCGTTTGAATTAGGAGATACGTGTATTATATTTAAATATTTGCAGGCGTCAATTGTGGATTTTATGGTTGCAAATTAAGTTTACTCTTGACGCGTTAGCGGAGCCATTAAATGGACATTTTCAACCATCAGTTAAAATATTAAACGGATATTTGCAACCATAAGATAAAATATTAAACGGATATTTGCACCATAAGATAAAATATTAAACGGATATTTGCAACCCTCAGATAAAATATTGATGCCGGCAAATAATAGTATACAATTATATTGCAATTATAGAGTTTAAATTAATAAAATTTGAATATACCATGTACATGTATGATAATGTAAATTCATTATATTTTGTTTTATACATGTACTATTTTTTTTGTTTTATTGCATGCACTGAAAGCACAAATTTAAATCTTCAACCAAGTACAGGTTCTGTAATTGACAGCTCATTGTTTCTAAAAAAATTAGAAAACCTTCCGAATTCTTTGAAAATAAATTGCAGATCCATGATTTTATATGACAATCCCCGAAATTAGGACATGTTAATTGATAAAAAAGTTTCTTTAAATGTTTGAACACTATTGACTGAAACATTTCCATCTGTCAAAATTTCGTTTAATTCAAATATTCAATATTTAATTTCATAACTTTTTGATTTTCTTGTACATATAAGAATTAGAAAATAAAACCCGTTTAATATATCAGTAATAATTCTAAAGAAACTATTAACGATACTGTACTCAGTTAACGGATATTTACAAGCATCAAACAAAAATCCATTGAAACAATACATTGTATTTATACTTCGTCATTGATCACTATATTTGTGAATAACATGAATAATAGCTAAAACACAAAATTCAGTCAAGACAAGAAATCAGGTACAACCGTTACGGCATAAACTGATATATACACATGTAAATAATTGGAACCCAGAATAGACATCCAAGCCTAAACTACTTATAATTGGTAGTTTTTTTTTGTTTGTTACTGATTTCATTTTTACTTTAAAGTTTTATATATTTAATTTCAGCCATGTCTCTCATTCCTATTTTTCATTTCTTTGATCGATCCGCCGATTCAAGATAATTATACTTTTTAAGTTCAGATAAGACAATGTAAGAGGTATTTTACATAATCGTTTTTTTTGTTTTTTTTTTTTTTGTTTATTTTATCGATAAAAATATTTTTATATTCATTTATTAAGTAAGTGTAGTTAGTACTTTGTTTATTTATATAAATATTATAAAAATTATATTTAATAATGATTGAAAACAATGACACATCACATGTTTTCAAAACAGGCCCATGTTAACGAACGCACCTTGTGAAACCCGAGGATAAAATTTCCCGTCCGCCAACGAGGCTTGCCGAGTTGAGACGTTGGAAATCTTGCGCGAGAATTTTCCAGCGGTGTACTTACCATAGTGTTTGATTATGTTTCTCACCCAACTCGAAACAACAAGCCAAAAATGAGTTACATGCCATTGTTTACATCAACGAGTTACGTCCCCTTTTGGGACTTTCATACTATATGAAACATGCGCCCGAGTTTGCGGAATTGTTTTAAGTACAATTCTAATGAGTTTAATGGTTCTTTTGAACTGGAAAGGCATTTACGTGTAAACTTTATATTTGAATAATACTTCTCGTAAAGAATGTTCAACTTTAATTTAAGCGTATTATGTAAAAAGCCCGAGTAGACGGTTTGGTGGTAAAGGGCACATGAATTTCTTATCTCAAACGTGGGTGAGATCAGAAAATCTCACACGCCGGGTAAAAATAGGAATTGCCCTGTCTCAAAAGTGAGAAATCTTGTTCTCTCATTACAAGGGATTGAAGACAACATTTGCCGATGTAAAAAACTATTGTCACAGTACATTTTGAAACTTTCTCGGATTTTGAAAAAAAACTTTCCGAAAGAAATTGCTTATACATTGTAAATATAAAACTACCAGAGATTGCCATTGAAAATTTAGTTTAAAATTTTATGCTTTCAGTATAAAACCAAACCGGGCACCAAATTATATATTACCTTTCCGATTATCATCTTTGCTTTTTCTGTTAGGGCGAACATTCGCACTCTCGATCTTTCATCTTTGAATTTGGTCTGTCTGTATTAAGTAAAATATATCATTCATACATTGTACATAGAGATGTAGAATAATCGAATGCTACTCCCGGGATCACATTTTTATTAGCTCACCTGACCCAAAGGGTCAAGTGAGCTTTTCTCATCACTTGGCGTCCGGCGTCCGTCGTCCTGCGTCCGTCGTCCGTCGTCCGTTAACTTTTACAAAAATCTTCTCCTCTGAAACTAATGGGCCAAATGGAACCAAACTTGGCCAAAACCATCATTAGGGTATCTAGTTTAAAAAATATGTCCGATGATCCCACCTGCCAACCAACATGGCCGACATGGCTAAAAATAGAACATAGGGGTAAACTGTAGTTTTTGGCTTATATCTCAAAAACTAAAGCATTTAGAGCAAAACTGACATGGGGTAAAAATGTTCATCAGGTCAAGATCTACTTGCCATGAAATTTTCAGACGAATCGGTCAACCCTTAGTTGGGTTATTGCCCCTGAATTGTTAATTTTAAGGAAATTTTGCAGTTTTAGGTTATTATCTTGAATATTATCATAGATAAAGGCAAACTGTAAACAGCAAAAATGTTCAACAAAGTCAGATCTACAAATAAGTCAACATGACCAAAATCATTGATTGACCCCTTATAGGAGTTTTTGCCCTTTAAAGAAGGCATCCGATGTAAACTTTCCTTTAAAGATCATTTCCTCTGAAACCACTGGGCCAATTCGGACCAAACTTTGATTGAATGGTCCTTGGGTGGTCCCCTTTAAAACTATGTCTGGCATTCCCGACTTCCAACCAACATGGCTGCTGTTACAAAAATAGAAAAAGGGGGATGAATTTCAAAAATCTTCTTCTCTGAAACTACAAGACCAATTGGAACCAAACTTGGCAGTAATGGTCCTTAGGAGGTTCTCTTTCAGAAATATATCCGATGACCCGGACTGTTAACCAAGATGGCCGCCACAGCCGAACTTAGTTTAACATAGGGCCCTATGGGAAATTCATTGAAAAATCTTCTTGTCTAAAACCACTTGACATATTGGAACCAAACTTGGCAGCAGTGGTTTTTAGGAGGTCCTCTTTCAGAAATGTGTTGGATTTCGTGGACTGTGAACCAAGATGGCCACGACAGCCAAACTTAGTTTAACCCAGGACCCTATGGGAAATTCACTCAAAAATGTTTTGGTCTGAAACTACTGAGCCCATTGGAACTAAAGTTGGCAGCATTGGTCCTTAGATGGTCCTCTTTCAGAATGATGTCAGATCACCTGGATTGTCAACCCAAATTGCCGCCCCGGGGGAACTTAGTTAAATATAAGATCCTATGGGAAAATTCATTTAAAAATCTTCTTGTCTGAAACAATTTAGCCAGTTGGAACAAGACTTAGCTGTAATGGTCCTTAGATGGTTCTCTTTTTAAAATGTGTTCATTGACCTGGACTGTCAACCAAGATGGCTGCCACAGCTGAACTTAGTTTAACATAGAACCCTATAGAAAAACCAGCCAAATTTACTGCAACACTTAAATTTTTAGCTCAATGTGAAAAGTTAAATCCAGGTGAGCGATACACGCTCTTGAGAGCCTCTAGTTGTAAGACACGTGGACGCGGCAAACCTCTCGTCTGACAGAAACCGCGCCTCTTTAGGGAGGAATTCCCCTGTCCTAAATCTTTCTGTGTGAAAGATAGTTATAGTCCGAAGTAGGGTAGGACAACAAATAAGATGTCTTAAGACCATCTCATCAACTCTATTGTGTTCAAATCAACAAGATTTTTAAAAAATATTCTAAAATTAGTGAAATGAAAGAATGAATGAACCCTGGGGTTTCATTTAGATGTAACAATAATGTAGAAACTCAAATCTTATGGTGAAAAGAAACGATTACATATACGAGATCAGTTCATAACTGTTCTTTTGATTGTTAATAAAAATTCTGTAATTGATGATCTGAAATAAAAATTAAAGCAGAGTATTATTATTTATTTATTCACGTAAATGCTCTAGATAAATAATCTTATTATTCACCCGCTTAGGTTCCACCAGGTTATATAAACTTTTTTGCAAATGCTGGAAAAGTCAAAAGTCAACCAATGTAAATTACTTAGAAAGATTAAATATTTTTATCTTTGCAAAATTAATCTGTAAGATCCGGAGGGATTTTTATTTCATTAATCATATCCTAGTCGTTTCCAAGGCTCAGATCTAAAGTTCCACCAGAGCATTGAACAAATATTTGATCATATTTTGTTCTTTGTCTGGACAAAACTTTAATCTGAAATGAACGATTTAAAAGCTGCTATGAATGAATGAATGCACCATGTGTGATAAAGTAAATTAATTTTATTTCGTTGTATACCATTTTGTAGTTTCATTGCGTGCACTTTAAACACAAATTGCAATTTTCAACGAAGTGTATGTTTCACACTGCATTTTTCTAGAAAATGAGAAAGCTCTAAAAATGTGAGAAAGTAAATATCAAACCTCGACTTACAATGGTAATCGCCGAAAATTAGAAAATATAACCGATAATTTTAAATTATTTACAAAGCAGGGATCATATTCATTATCATAACATGTTCGCGTCCTGATATGCATCTGGTTGCCACTGGACTTTAAACAATAATTCATTCATCCATCCACAGATCTAAGCCGTGAGTTAGATCTAGAAACTGTTGATAATACTCATTTATACTCCCTTTGCTCACCTTCCATACATTGTATATGTATAAACTAAACACTAAAATAAAATAAAAACAACGTGAAAGTTAAAACAAAGACTTACCAGTCAATACCATCCTGTTGTCAGGACCACAGACAAAACAATAACATTAAAGAGAAAACATAATAATAAATAAATAAATAAATAAATAAAGAATCAACGGAAAATCATGATAGTCTTGACATGGTACAGAAGCTGAAGTGTCTTACTTCAAAATGCTACTAATATAAAAAAACTCTGACCTCTATGGAATATAAGTGATCAAATCAAGATTTAAAATATTTTTGAAAGCACGGTTAACATCTTGGATATTTGTATACATGTTTTCAACAATTACAAGGTAAAATTTAATTTATGGTAACATTTAGAAGAGGAAATTGCGAGGGTGAGAAAATACCAACTATCTTGTCTCAGTAGCCATTTCTCAGTGGATACATTGTAGCTTTGAATTATAACTTTATCGGATTTTTGATGTCTTTAGAGTAGAAGACTGTATGCATCCCTTTTTCTATAAAACCGCTAGTGTCAAAAACTACAACAGTTCATTCTTTAACACCTATTTGCTTTTAAATCCCTAACTAAAAGGACACTGGTACTGTCTGATCAACAGGGAAAATGTTATGTCTAGTTCTAAATCTTTGAATTTTTCCTACAAAATGCTTTTATTCTGTTTTACAGTCGGAAAGAAGACACAATTGCAATGTATTTTGAAGGTTGAGAGTAACTTTGTTCAAATCTCTTCTTCTTTAGCAAAAAAAAAAGAAAGAGATATTTGTCTTGCAAATTGGAGCGTACTGTAGTAACATATATTTCGATACACATACAAACATGTACATGTACACAAATATAGGTTTAAAAAAGCATAAGAAGTTTTAATATATAATTCTTTAATACCAATTTTGATGCACAAGATGTGCACATTTCATCGATTTACGACTCGATCAGTTGTGCTCAAGCCCTAACATGTTGAAAATCAAAACAACAATCAAAAAGGTTGAAGAGCAAATTAAAATACCAAAAAGACCAAAAGTGGTAAAGCCAAAACCTTCTGAGACAGAGCTATGCACGAGGAAGATACTCCTTAATTGTCACAAATTTTGTAACAGTAAATCTTAAAATACTGTCTATGAATATTTCCCTTTAGCAATTATTTGGAAAGCCGATATAGTAACCCCAAAATGATGTACACTGCTTCAAATAAAGATAGCTCTGAATGAATCTTCATAATATTCATTTGCTTTCTGACGGCTCATTTTAAGTTTCTGTTATGGATGGTAAAATGCAGGTACAAAACACAAACATTTACTCACATAAATTCGTTAACTAAATAGTAAAGAACGAACGGCTCTACAAGTTTTTAAGTAAACACTAAGGTCAATGGGAAAAAAAATCAAAACTGTGTTCATAAAAAAAAATACTAAAGCACGGGGATTTTTTCTACACCTCAGTCAACACAGCATGCGATACAATCTGTACACTTAAGTTTAGAAGTTTTATGCATATGGGCCTAGGTGTCACGCTGAGTTTGTTTGGACGACTTTTGTATATCTCAGCGTCTTAATACAGATCTTTACATTTTATACCTGTTATTCCACCTTTCTGCCAAAAAGAAATTTTTAAATAAAAAAAACCCATTAATATATTATTTAAACTTTTTTACTGAAACGGACTGCTTATGTTGTTACGCCTCATAAATTGTTATTTTTATTTATCACAGCTAGTTCACTTGGTACATTTACATGTAATAATCAGATCCGTCAGTACACATCGATTCAGAGGAATAACAAATTGCCAAACAAATTATTATATTTTCTTTGTCCCTCCAATCAGCAGGCAATATCAACTATACCCAACACAATATGAGAATCAGAAACAATTTAACAAAATATGTTGAGCCGAATGCCAGAAAGTTCAAATACAGTGCTTCGACTCATCCGTATTCTGTTTTGACCTCCAGTTTACATATATATTAAATTTGCACAAATATGTGGTCCATTTTGATTGTTTATACGAATGTCTTTTTTCCGAAATGTGAAAAAACAATGAATATACATCAATGTCAGTGATTTTTGGGAAAAAAATTTCAATTAGAAAAACGTGACTTGAGAAGTGAGCTTAAAGTTACATTTTATGAAAGGAAAATAGACTCGATCAATTAAGGCTATACATTTCGACTTCCAAATGTTGAATAATACAACTTTTCGAGTTTGGGACTATAAAAATAGTTCGATACAACCGATGTATTCAACTCAAGCATCTTCGAATAAACAATGTTTAATTCACAATTCACTTGGAATAAATGGGTCAAAATTCGGGTCCATCAGCAACTTCGACATATCAATGGTATTCGAAGAAAGAGTGTTCGACACAAACATGTATCTAAACACCAGTGTGAAAATCAGAAAATGTGAAACGCTGAAATAATAAACCAAAACGCTGTAGATATTGAAATTTCAATGTGAAAAGGACCGAAAAAGATAGAACCAAGAACAAACTAAAACAGAGCTTTACGTAATCGAGATTAAGTATTTAACGGAAAAAAATAGGATGTAAAGTTCATAGTTTAAAACTGTTCTCATTAAATATTAATAAAATTCTTACCTTCTTTATCAGAAAATGGCATTATAAAGAAAAAACTGTCTAAAATTCGAGATATATTGCTACAGTGCTTGATCATTCATGTACCTGTAGTCTCGAAAGTATTTTTTTTTTTATCTAAATCATCATTAAGATACCGTATAGCAGTTCATTTTGGCGGGCGTTAAATTTCTCAAATTAGGATCAAGAAAAATATTTTAAAAGGAATTTGGGTAAATTTCCATGAATAAGTATGCTAATAAAATTCTTTGATATTAATTTTTATGCACAGTATTAGCACATTTCGTCGCTTTACAACTTATGAGTGAGCACCTTTCCATCGACCGCTGAAATCATCAAAAGTAAGCACTTGGCAGCAAAAATAATCCTTGTACGGTTAGATGCTTCTTATTTGTTTCTCCTATAATATTTTTATATTCAATTTGATAGAAATGTAAATGTGTGTGTACGATTTCCTTTAAATTTATGCGATATGAACGTAGGGATTTTGCGTCGAGATTTATTCAACAATATCATCCATAGTTCCCTCCTGCGTAGTGATATAAATGGGTTTTTTTTATTTAAAAATTTCTTTTTGGCAGAAGGGTGGAATAACAGGTATAAAATGTAAAGATCTGTATTAAGACGCTGAGATATACAAAAGTCGTCCAAACAAACTCAGCGTGACACCTAGGCCCATATGCATAAAACTTCTAAACTTAAGTGTACAGATTGTATCGCATGCTGTGTTGACTGAGGTGAAGAAAAAATCCCCGTGCTTTAGTATTTTTTTTATGAACACAGTTTTGATTTTTTTTTCCACTGACCTTAGGGTTTACTTAAAACAAAACAAACTCAGCGTGACACCTAGGCCCATATCGGACTACGATTTCCATTAGATTTTCCTTAGTTGATAAGAAGGACTTTACCTTATGAAATTGGCAAAATGGAACTAAGGTAAGCTTCTTAGTAGAACTGCGCGAGGCCTCATCTTCCACTGCATTTAGACCAATCGAATCGAGCCGTTCACAAATGCAAATACATTTTGACCAATCATGCGTAACGTCATTTAACTTCGTCGACCGTGCTCATTGAATTAACCTAAATACAGGAAACTTAAAAATCGAGTAGTTAAGGAAGAAATAGGTACTTATAGTCGTTCAAAAGTGAATAATTGGAAAATCGTAGTCTCGTTTTTAAAATTCAGCGTCTTTTCCCTCGTTCCGCTGTCCTCCACTCGGAAAATATGTGAATTTTTCAAAAACTTTTACTACGAGTACAGAATATACGTTAATCTATCGGATCCGACAATTTTTTAAAATTTCCTGGTACATTATCATTAATATTTAGAAACGATTTTAAGATGTTTATATTCAATTATCAGAAAGAAGATAAAAGTAATGCTATAATCTGCATGCACTAATTCACCAATCTCTGATTGTTATGAAACCTCATTCAATTGTTTTATTACGATTTTTTGCATGTATAATTACATAGCTCATGCCGTATTCATAATAACATTGATATATTCTTTACACTGTTTTTCAATATACAGAATCTTATTAACTTCAAAATACTTTCTGAAGATTTTATAAAACGAGGAACGAAAAATAACGATATTATTAACGTAACATACACATGTACATAATTCTATATAGCTGTAGATCTGTTTTGGTCATGTAATTTTGTTAAACATTACAAAAGCCAAAAAATATTAAATAGGTAACTATTAACAAGATACTGATTAATTGTTGTTTGCTTGTAACGTCCATTGGCAAATATTTCATGGTTCTTTAGGACGAGAACCAGTTCAACAATTTATCAAACATCATTCAAATAGGGTCGGGGCATAAAGGAGAACCGATTTTGACTGCCAAAATGGATGGGTAGGATCGGATAATTTAGCCTTCTGTAGTGACCTTTAGCCTACTCTTTTGTGAAAACTACAGAAGGAGTCTTTAGTGTGCAGGTATCATGGAATACTAAAAACAAGTCCCAACAAACTAGAGGGTCTTCCCTATCCACCAGCTGGGGACTCGCTAGGAACCTCAGTGGGTTGGGCTCCCGTGATCCATCACAACTGCCTGGCTACAAAATGTAACTGGAGTAATAGAAACGAAATTATCCTTATTTTAATAGCAAATTGTACCGAGTTCTGACTATGATTTTGATCAGCTCTAAAAAAAAAGGTACAAGACGTGCTTTCCAAGGATTGCAGTTGTCTCCTCCTGAAGAGATAATTTTTATTTATATCAAATCATATTGCCCATCTACAAATGATATGCAATCATTTTTTGAAGAAATTAAGTTACTAATTCCAATGAAATATGAATACGTTAAGGTAAAAAGCTTACATTCACCATTATAGAAATTCCACCGATGTGCGCCCCACACTTAGAAAATCAAAATTCTAAAACCTTATTGCGCATCTACATATCGTGTGTGACAATACTGAATACAAAAATGTATAAATAAAAAAAATGAAAAGGAAGTTTACGTCACAAGTTTTTATTTTTATTCAAATTTGAAAATTTGGCGACCCCAAATTTTTAAAATAAAAATCCTACAACCTTATTGCGCATCAACATATGGTGTATATAACAATACTGCAAAAAATAATATGGATATATTGAAATTGAAAGAGGAGTTTAGGTCACAAGCCTAAATTCTAAATTTTTTAACTTTGACCCCTGTTGGCCCTAAGTTTTGAAAATTAAAAATTCTGAAACCTTATTGCACATCTACATATGGTGTATGTCAACACTGTAAAGAAATAATATGTCTAAATTGAAAAGTGAACTAGAGGCTCTCAAGAGCCTGTGTCGCTCACCTGTATCTAATGTGATTTTTGAAATTATGTAAAATTATATAATGATTGAGACCAAGATTGGTTTAATTTGACACAGTATTTAAAATTAAAAACAGGTCATCTTAGTGTAGTCTTACAATAGCTACTGAAGACATCTTATCATTATTATTTTTGAATATGTGGTCAAGTTGTGACCATTCAGAATTTTTTTTACAATTTTCTGATAGACTTCTAAACATCTTGGATGATGGATCGGCAACAAAGTAACAACACTTGGTCAGCACCTCATAAGGAACATTCATGCTATGTTTTGTTACATTCCATTCAGTGGTTCTCTAAAGAAGTCAATTGTATGCATTTCCCATAGGGTCCAATGTTAAACTTATTCCCCCGCTGGCGGCCATCTTGGATGATGGATCGGCTACAAAGTAACAACACTTGGTCAGCACCTCATAAGGAACATTCATGCCAGATTTAGTTTCATTCCATTCAGTGGTTCTCTAAAAGAAGTCATTTGTATGCATTTCCCATAGGGTTCTAAGTTAAACTAAGTCCCCCGCTGGCGGCCATCTTGGATTATGGATCGGCTACAAAGTAACAACACTTGGTCAGCACCTCATAAGGAACATTCATGCCATGTTTGGTTTCATTCCATTCAACGGTTCTCTAAAAGAAGTCATTTGTATGCATTTCCCATAGGGTCCTATGTTAAACTAAGTCCCCCTCTGGCGGCCATCTTGGATGATGGATCGGCTACAAAGTAACAACACTTGGTCAGCACCTTATAAGGGTTCATTCATGCCAGATTTAGTTTCATTCCATTCAGTGGTTCTCTAAAAGAAGTCATTTGTATGCATTTCCCCTAGGGTCCTATGTTAAACCAAGTTCCCCGCTGGCGGCCATCTTGGATGATGGATCGGCTACAAAGTAACAACACTTGGTCAGCACCCCATAAGGAACATTCATGCCATGTTTGGTTTCATTCCATTCAATGGTTCTCTAGAAGAAGTTCAAAATGTAAAATGTTAACGACGACGACGGACGACGACGGACGACGGACGCCAAATGATGAGAAAAGCTCACTTGGCTCTTCGGGCCAGGTGAGCTAAAAAGGTGTTTACGTCACCAGCTTAAATTTAAAATGTTCAAAGTTCGACAGTTGTGGGCCTCTAGTTTAGAAAATCGAAATTCTAATACCTTGTTGCGCATCTATGCAATCATTATTTCTAGAAATTAAATCCCTAAACCCAGAACTGAAAGACGAGTTTGTGTCAAAAAAAAATGTATATACTAAAGTCGCGTCCGTAGTATTTCTGCTCTAGAATGATATGAAGGATTAATTCTTGAAATAAAATCCATACATGATTGTGACAAAAGTTTAAGCAAAAAAACATTATTTCTAATGTCGCTAGGTCTATTAAAATTCATTTGGACCCTGATAATAAATAAACAATGTCAGCATAGAAATGAAGAAATTATTGGCATAGATTGTATTATTTCTTTAACAAATCATTGCCAAAACGTAAAAGCATCTATTCAAGAATTTTGTAGAGATAATTCTCAATGTATGAGTTATGCAGAAAATCAAAAGCAATAGAGAAAATTATAAATATAATTTCAGCGGCTGCCCACGTGTTGTCAATTATTAACCTTTTTATTTGCCCTTCATTGTAACAATTATAATAGGAATTCCCAATGGTTATTTTGTCGTTACTGGTGTATTAAAATGAAAATCAGTGTATATTTGAATTAATAATTCACTGTCCCACGTGATAGCTATTATATATAAATTAGATCTCATCTTAAACGGTCAATGGTGAAATGAACTGGCAATTATTTTAAACATAATTTCTCTGACACTTGAAATGGACATGTCATATACTTTGTGTGTGTTTGTTTTTAGTTGTTTGTTTGCTTGTTGCGGTTGTTTTATCACGCAAGCACCTAATATAACAGGTAAGCGATTTTTTAAATTTTTGCTTCATAATAAATATATATTCTATATTAGTACAGCGATATCTCGAAAAGATACACAGTAAATTGTTCTGAGCCTACAGTGTTACATGTATATATATACACTTACTTTAAAGGTTAAATCATTCATTAAGTATCATTTACCTCAATTTTCTTTCTTTTCTCCTGTTTTTATAACCCTAGGAAGGAGTTTCTCATAAAGCATTTCCAAGATGTACAAGATTATGACTTATATGGTTCAGTCAAATGTATGCTGCAATTTACAACCTCCTGATAACTCATACACACTGAACCCACAGGGTAAAATGTGTAAGAGTTCATAGACCTGTGTTAAATCTCGTAAATTGATAAGGCTTATTTCTTATTTGACAAATGCACGTTCAATCTTTGAATTCACAAGTAAGCAGGTGATTAAACTGAAACTACTTTCGATAATATATTGGCCGTTTCGGCCACTTTAAACAAATTATGAATACATTCATACATTTAGTATGCCGTCCATTTTGCTGAACTAGTATACATTATTGTTTATGGGCAAGCTGCCTCCGGGTGCGGAATTTTCTCGCTGCGTTGAAAACCCATTGGTAGCATTGAGCTGTTTTCTGCTCTTTGGTCGGGTTGTTGTTTCTGTGACACATTCCCCGTTTCCGTTCCTCGTACTCAAATTGTACTTAACCGGACTTGATACTTCAGTGGATTTCACCTGCTTGCAATTAATATAACGGGCGAAGTTACCGGATTAGAACATGCTTTCTCCATCAGAACATAGCAGGCCGGGTTATAAGGTCACTCCATTTAGTTAATCTCACATTGCCTGTACTCTAGTTTTTGTCATTTCTTGTTGTTGTTTTTTTTAAAGTGTTTTTCTTTTAATTTTTAATGTATATGTTCGTACATTATTATCTGTTGTCATATTTTTCTGTCTATATTCAGTAGTAAGAATTACTTTTTTACATCAGAGGACCGTCAGGGCCTCGGGTGTATTGCCATCGCCTAAATTTCCCGCTTATTTGCATATATTTAAATTAGTTTTGGAATGATAACCGACCTATAAAAATTATAGACCCGCGGACATTATATAGTGCAAAATAAAATTCCTTATCGCTTCTTTTAAATTCATGTTTTCAATGAATACTCAGATTTTTTTTTAATCCAAATTAATAATATGAAAATGTTTTGTCGTTAGAAATATTAGTATATTAATCAAACAATCTTTAATATCAATGACGTACCGAAAAATTGTTGTTGCGGATGAATATATATAAATATATATATAGATTTTTGAACTAAAACTGTGTGCTATGAACTACTGTTTGGATATATATATGTAGACAAGATTGTCAATGCATGAATAATGCTCTCATTCCCAATGCATCTATACAAGTCATTACAATGTTAATGTCCTTTTTGATAAGCCGATGGGGGCAGTCAATGTTACCGTTGTCTGTCTGTATGTAAATCTCTGTTCATCATGAAAGTGATTTCCGTTTTATAATATTAATATGGCTCGACTGAATGTTATTAAATATATAAACAATGTTTATTATCACCAAAAAAAAACCCAGATAAATTTAAAATTTGGATTGTGTCCCTCTTATCATTATAGTTATATTTCCATTTATATGTGGAAATATTTTTACTATCTTAATAATATTTCGAACTCTTATTTGCCGCAGACAAATGTTAAACAAAACACTATTTATTTTAAAGTGCTCATTCCCACAAAAAAAAATTAATCAAACGCAAAATTGAATGGTGATTCTTTCACTATTCTAGAGACGTGTCCCATAGTAACTAATATGCAAGCAAGTACCACTGATACATTCACAAATTATTTACTGTTATATATAGTTTAGAGTTATGTACAACTACATGTATACATGTATATGCTATGCGATGTGATGAACTTTTTGAAGTTTGATAAATGATTAATTTTTATGAATAATGTATATATGTTAGTCCATGTATATATTTATAGTTTTTTGCATTTTTTACTATTAATAATAGGTATAGATAGTCTATTGAACTGTATTAAATGGAAATAGCATGAATTCAATGGATAATACAATAATAAATCCAAATGTTTATATATACCAGTTATGACATTTTTTAAAGTTATCTAATGGTCAATCCAAAGTTTGATTGTAACACATGTGATCCTTTTAATCCATTTTAGAATATTAAGAGACTATACAAATGCTAGCTCAGCATACAGATAAATGATTTGAAAACATAACAGATATGCTAAATAAATAATAAAATGCTCAATTCTGTTCATATAATATAGTCCTAATTTGAAAGTCATTATAACTGTATATATATAACTGGATTAAATCAAATATATGGGATCATGTAAAATGTTTCTCGTTAAATGTAATATAAAAAAATGTATTTTGGTATATGTGAATATTTTAAGGAATATCAAATAGAAATTTACTACATACTATAGCAAAAGAGAGGTTCACGAAGGGTTAGAATGGCCCTAAATTGGTCAAGCGATTACAAATTTCAAATAGAAATACTTGTAATAATTCTATTAAGACTAAAATATACTATTTTGGCACCTACTATTAAATATCTTGAAGCTATGACCCCATAATTATACATTATTTGTATTTTTGGTCAATTTTGTCTGCAATTTATATGTTTTGGCATAATTAACCATGGCCGCCATACAATTCCGAAAAGTTTTTATTTTGATGAATTCTTTATCAAATTTTGAGTCTTTTGGTTACAAAATATTTTGGATTGTAGATGGTGGCCAAATTTTCCTAAAGCTTTCATGTCTGAAAATTGCACCAAATCATTATATTTGGACAAAATGGGCCTAATTTGGAGAATGTAATGTACTATTATGAAAGAACTGATTTATTGAGCGTTAATACATTTGAAATCGACCAATTTACGAACCAAACTGTGAACTATTTGGAGTTTAATTGTAAGATTTATATTTTAGACCGTTTTGGGCTATAAATGAACTGTGTCCTTTGAATAAGTGATATCACAATAACCATAATACTAAGTACCTGTTAGAAAATATCACTTTTACAGTACATTGTTAAAGATGAATACATTCCAACAATGACCAATATTAATGATGTAATATGAGATTATATATATACTGTTTTATATTGTTACATATATAAATGAAAATTGAAACCAAACTGTTGTCATTATTGAAGAAAAGAAACGAAAAGGGAGGTATGCTTGGTAATCAGACACAGAAACAAAATGATGAAAAAGAAATAAAGCTAACCATACAACATCTTTACAATCATAAAAAAACTATACTAAAATCAGTTAGAAATAGCCATGAAATGACAAATATTAAACAATATAAATCAGAAAACTAATGGCCACATCAATGTACAAACAGAAAATCAAAAGATATACACCAAAGAATTACAAGCCCTGTTTTACAGGCCTCTAAGGACCGACGCATTCATATTGTAGTTGTGATCTATATGTATGGTGCAAAATCATCTCATTGCTACTACCCATCCAGAGCACTTGAGATCACCCCAACTATTGGTGGGGTTAAGTTGCTCAGGCTTTAGTTTTCTATGTTGTTTCTAGTGTACTCTTATTTGTCTTTTTCAGTTTTAGACATAATATTATCGATATATGAGTTTACTGTTCATGTGGTATCTTTCACCCAAATATTACAATTTATCTGTTTTAATATGATTGATTGTCTTGACCTCTTTCTCATAATTCAGTGACTAGTCAAAAAAATATTTGCTATGTTGATTCTCTGTCATAAGTAATAAGCTAAAGATTTTTGCAAGTGTGCAACTATACGGTCATAATGCCAATCTAGCAGTTCTCATTTGACCACGTCAGCATTTCATGGATAATTCACAAAGATAAGTTTCTTACTATAAGACAGTATCTCAGATATGATAGCAAATTATATTATGTGTACTATATTGTAAGGTGAACATCTGTCTGGCAGGTACTGTATAAACACCTGTCATTTATCAATAATCCAACATAACTTGAGGTCCTCTGATGTTCAGTACTTCAGTACTTTGATTCAAAATGGAAAATGAGAGAATGATATGCAATACATGTCATTTAAAAAAAAACATATTGTATATGACTGATCATTTCGTTGCATCAATTTAATGTATGAAAAAGCGTAACCTACGTGAATATTTATAATGGCGAGAACCTTATTTCATAGAACTATACTTGTTTCATGATGTCTCTTCTGATGATTTCTATTATTATGAACTATAAAGTTCGGATTTTTTAAATCGTTGGTTTTGAAACAAATAAAACAAACTGATTTTTTTCTAACTTCTTTTAGATAACAAATGTAGAGCATATTACAGTTTATTTATTACATGTAATTTTGATCCGGCAGGTGATTTTTTCGTAAAAGAGTTTGTCAATATGAAACTACATATTCGTACAGAATCTTCTTTACAAATAAATTGGCGTGATTCATGCAAACACTCAACTGATACATGAAAGGTTAAAAAGTATGTGCTGGTGTCATGAATAACGAAATGCCCTCGTTGAAAAAGGGTTTTCTCTACCTACTCTTTCCCATCATGCAATCGATTCTTCTATACACCACCTTGTTGATTACAAAACATATTCATCATGTTCATATTAGACAGTAAAATTTGTCGTTTAACTACAACAGCCAGTGAATGGAGAGTGAAATAAATTTCCTAATGAATTGGGGAAAAGTGATAGATTATATTTCTCTATAATGGTCGACACGTTGACAATTTGGGGGGGGGGGGGATTTATCAAAACTTCTTAGGTCCAGTTTATACGAATACTAATTAGAACATTACCGATTTCTGATTTGATAGAAAGTGATATTAAAATTTCCCATCTTCATCTGTTTGTTTTTATTCTGAAAAAAAATTACTGTCCGATTCAAAGTTTATGTTGATTCATACACACTCGTACAATATATTTCCCATTAGATCTAAATGAAAGTTTATTGTATTCTTTGATATCAAATATTGAATCGTGTTTTAAAAAACTTTTGAAAAATCCTGTAACAATAGCATTTTGTATATTTTAACTATAACTACAATAATTAGTCAATATTTGAACCAAAATTGGGCATCAGTGTAATACCTGTATAAGTAAATGGAAAACAAAAGAAAGAAATTTTCACAAATTATATATGGAAACATATTGACCAACCATAATGCATTTATCTCTTTGTTGTTTATCGTAAACAAATATTGAGAACATAGATCTCATTGACCCGGGATCTCTTCGGAAAATGTTAAAAACAAAGACGCCCTTTCCATGAAATTTACTTCGCTACAAATTTAAACACTTTGTCATGTTTGTGGTAAGAATCTGAAATGAGATAAAACCATGTCATAGACAAATTGTCATCTGCAGCCAGGTTTGTTTTTTTAAATTGAGCGTGCTGTTTATATTTGCTTTTACCTGCTGCAGTAAAGTAGAAATTAAATTGACCATTGACAGTCAAGTTCTGCTCTAGCTAGACTATTCTACAATATTATTTCAAACTAGATAATCATAATAAGATTACAAATGTACATTAAAACCCAAAGTAGGATTAATTGATTTGTTGTTTGCTTAGCGTACAGTGGCAAAAATTTCATGCTTCTTCAGAACGAGAATCAGACCAACAATCCATCAAACAATTAAAATAGGGACGAGTGGGACACAGTGGGGAATCAATTTTGACTGCCACTATAAAAGAGTTAGTGGATGGGTAGTCTCGGATAATTTAGCCTTGTGTAGCATACTCTTTTTCGAAAACTACAGAAGGGGTCTTTAGCATGCAGGGAGCGTGGCATTCTCCAAACACGTTACCCACTATGATCCGCGGGCAGGCCTTCCGTATTATGACCTGAAAACCCTATCTACGAGAGTGTCTCCTCTATCCGCCACCTGGTGACTCGCTAGGCAGCTCTGTGGGTTGAGCTCCCGTGAGCCATCACAGGTGCCTAGCCAAAAACAGGATGAATACCGACACTGAGTCCATGTGTTTTCTAAACAATTTAATGTTTAAAATATAAAGTGATCCTCTTTGCGAATATCACATCTTCACAATCGATCTGGTAATACAAGTACACTATCATTAAAACATCGTAATGTAGAAAAGACTAAAATAGAAAAAGTATTTAGTTTCCTTCAAGTTGGTTTTCTGTTCAAAATTTCGCGTTTGAATTTATATATAGCATTTATGTTGTGTACAGATTGATGAAGATTGCCATTTCCGAACAGTGGAGGAAACAAAGGATTCATTAGGTAGTGTAATTATACGAAAAAAAATTATAATAAAATATTAATAAATAAATAAAAATAAAATTTGAAAAAAAAACCTGTGATATCGTACATGTCTTCTGGACAAATATTTTTCCATCATAGTTCACGGTATAATATTCCATAAATATTCAGAAATATTCAATGAACATTCAGATTAAGTGCAATATATAAACAAACCCGGGACTATTCTAGTAGGCTCTGACAACCTGTTTTGTAAAATATCTGAATAATTGTCCTACACCTCGCAGGAATGTTCGGACATATGTCTTACGTATACTTAACGCAAGTTTAAGTAGCGTTTCTACTTTAAAAAATGAAATTTTATTAATAAGTACATCGAAAGATTTTTATAATTGTTTCCAGTGTAAATATTCATAATTATTTTAAAAAACTTAAATCATCGTTACTAAAATGGTGAAAAATGGTTACAAAATATTGCAAAGTTCTTTGTATCTGTGATCAAAGTTTGAAGTTGCTTAAAAGACTGGTACAAGACTGACTATACTGACATTTCCGTAGGCTCCTCTACTGTTACCTTATGAAAGTCAGATGTTGTTCTGGAGTTAAGTCAAGGCGTCCAAAAAACAATCAAATATGCACGAAAAATCATAAAATTAGCAATTTTCGCGTAAATTAAAAATATCTTGTTAACATACTTTGTTAAGATAATTTCAATTGTCAACTGCATAAAAAAAATGTAATCAATGCTAGCGTTTGTCGATTACATAGATAATTTGAACAAGTAAAAATAGCATTGCCAATTTGTTAAATTAAACGTTAATATCAGTTATATCAAATTAAGTTTTTATAGTTCCAACTTTGAAGCGAATTAAATTCACAATGGTCTCATGAAAAAAGTTCAAACGAATATGACCGTTATCTATATTACTAATTAAACACACTTGACTTTGTGTGTCGCTTCTTCTTTCGAGTTGAATTAATGAATATACTTTTATATAACATAAATAATCAATGCAAAGTGTAGTTTGTCATCGCTGAGTTTGAATATCTTTTTAGGGGCATTTTGGCCGAAAAACGGAAAATACCGGATAAGTAGTTCGAATATACAGTCCTTCCCGTCACCCGACTCTGAAATTTCTTTCACATTATCATTTCCGGCGGATATAAAATAAACTTTTTTCACAATCGATTCGTTACTGCCGCGCATGTGATTTATACGGCGACTTTCTCGGCAGGGCGAGATTGCTGTCATATAAACTTCTAAGACAGGATTATGTTTAGTCTATGTTAATTTCAAAAACCCAAAAGTTTTACGGTCGTCATCTCGAATTGATTAGTCGGTACGAAGTTTTGATCTTGCAAGTTAAGATGAGGTGAGATTTTTGGGAAAAGAGCTAATTGTTTTTTAGTTTTCTGTGTTTATTTGTTGTGCTTGTGGTTGTTCATTTTTCTTCCCGGGTTTGTCTGTCCAATGGATTACGTTTTTTTGATATTTCTCCTTTTTATAATACTGTTTTCAAATGACATTCCTCTCACTTTACTTAAAATCAACATAGATTGTCCATAGAAGATTGAAATTTGACAATTTTTAGCACAACTGACGAGTCGTAAATCTAAAAAATGTGCACACCTTGTGCATCAAAATTGGTATCAAAGAATTTTATTTAATATATAATGTTATGGGAAAATCTAATGATGGTTTTACTCCTGCAAAAAGCACATAAACAGATGATTCAAAGTTAGGTTAGATAAACAAACGGGTCGAATAGGTTATTATCAATAGATACTATAACTTTCTACCCGCGATGTAGTCTTCCACGTCCCTGTAAAAAAAATAGGTTTAACATCTGAAGGCAAACTTCCGTAGCTAACTTAACAGCAAGATCAGCTAGCATGTACCGATGTTTTTTCTCTGTCGCTTTAAGTGGGTAGGATTATATTTTCAGAATCAGATTGACAAGACGAATGATACATTTAATATGTGTACAAAAACAATGATGGTACGCAAAATTTTTCGTCCTATAACGTAAAGTTATAAAAAGTATGACGTTTTGTTTTATTGACAACAGTTGTACATTTTAAATGCAGACAGTGGCGAAGCATAGACACGGAAGCAGTGCTTGCACAACATTTTTACAAAAAACAAAAAAAAAAAAAAAAAAAAAAACATCTTATAAAAGTTAAAGAGTAAAAATAAAATAAGTGAAACCCACATGAATTTCGAACAGAATGAGACAAGAAATAAGTTTGGAGGATATGGTACATTGTAATCAAGTTGTTTAGTTCTATCTTCCACTCAGAAGATTTCAGACTCTTTGTAAAGTGATTCCACAATATTTTTACAAAAAAAAGAGAAAATCTTATAAAAGTTAAAGAGTAAAAAAAGTGAAACCCACATGAATTTCGAACAGAATGAGACAAGAAATAAGGTTGGAGAATATGGTACATTGTAACATTGTTTTATAAGAAGGGATTATCGGAAAGGTCCACAATAATATAACATAAAGATCAGCCAATTAGTCAGCGGTATCCAATTAACAGATTGAAGTAAACAAAAACAAACAAAAAAGTACAAAACAGAAATGAAATCAAAAGCAGTCAGTTTATTTTAGAGAAACGTGGCACTGCTGGGTTTAATTGGTGCCCATACATCGTCTTTATATGTCTTGGCCATTTGGGTTATAAAACAAATTGTAAAATTTGAAATATAGACTTAATCTTGTCCATGGGCCTAGTCTGAGAATATGGGCTTGATCAGTAACAAATTTCAGCCATAGTAAAATCTATAGTGAGATCATCTGGCGCCACTGGCGTAGCTCATTTTACTGAGGACATTATCCGAACGCCTCGAAACTTGTACTTTCCGAAATTCTTTCACTTAAAAAAACGTTCTCAGACAATATCAATCATTTACATTTCTGTTGTCATCTTTTTTATCATCAAAAAAAGATTTTTACCCCAGAAATACGGCGGAATTCTAAGAAGAATTGCTTTCTTTTGTATTTTCTATGCATCTACACATTGCAAAGCACACAAGTTAGATAAAAATGCAAGAATTTTAAATATCGATAAAATAAAAGACTTCTATGAGGACTTCTAACTTTTAATTTATCTAAAACACCCCGGAAATCCGCTAAAATGTCCTGAGTCAAACCACAATACCCTTGCTCTAGACTGGGGACCTCTATTTTTGTGCTTCCACGTCAAAATATGGTTAGCTACGCCGCTGACAGTCAGGCGGTAACAGTGACTTCATCTCATTACTGCGTCTTTTTTCTTAAATTTCGTCATAATTACTTTAACATTTTATCATTATTAAACTTTTGTAATAATTTCTTTGTGAAATACCGCAGTGAATTTTAAAAAAGAGCTTGCGAAAAGTTAAGGAGTTACCGTAGTATGTTTTTTTATATAAAATAAATGTAGGCAGTTTATTAAATTTTTTGTTAAATTGTACTGTTATCACGTTTTTATTTTATTTTTTTTACATTATTTTTGTATTATTATTTAATAAATGACTAGATAAAAGAATTTTTGGTTGAAAATTTTAATATGTATATAGTCTAAAGATTGTAATAGATATTTTTGTTACAGCCGAGAAGTTCACAATGGTTAATTGTGGGTCAAATGTAAGATATAAATAAAGTGTTACTAAATTTTACTCGTCATGCGGTCAAGGATGCATATATATTAAATGCGCGATTACACTCGCGTTAACTTTTAATTGGTTTAGGGAATCAAGGCATTAAACAATTGAACTAATATGTATGTGATAATAAAATGTTACAAAGGGCTTTAGTTCATTCTGTAAAATTTTCACTCTAGAGACTGACAAGATTTTAGAATATATACAATAGGATGAGATTTTAATTGGATTGTTAATTTCCCACCCACTTCAACCCTTAGTTTAAAGCTTTAATAGTACTGTTTATTTGTGTGTGGAATCAGGTGATTGTGCTGATTATTAAATTAATACTATATAAGCTGTTTCATATTTACATATTGTATTTATTTTTATGTTTTATCTCCATGAGCGCTTTTTTCTCCAAACCTTTGCAATTTAATACGTCATTTATTCAATTATTGAAAATTTGTCATTTAGTTTTATTATACTTTATGCAAATTTCTGATGTAATCCAGTTATTTCATTGGTTCTTCATGATGTTGTATTTTGCAGTGTTTTTTGTTTTATTCCGCCTACCCCTAGCAACATGCGATAATTTTTCATAGCAACGAAAATATCACATTCCGTGACCGAATATTACCGAAAGCGAAAAATATCACCCTTTCTAGCCGAGTTTTACCGATTTGTATTTCATTTCTTGTATTGTCTCATCAGACACTTAGAAAAAATATTACACTCAGAAAAAATATCACCCTCGATGCCGTGTCGGGTGATATTTTTTCTTCGTGTGGTAATCTACCATAACACCCTCAACTAAGGGCTGTATGTTTACAATGTCGTCATTATGTAATTATATAATACTATGTAACATTACGTAATAATAATTATTTTCGAATAAATTACCTTATTTTTGTATAATATACTTTTTCCTTTTATCATGTCGATACTGAATACATCTTTTTACATTTCACAAAATTTTCTTAATTGAAATAAAAAAAGTAGAAATCTATGTGGGATCTGTGTATAAAAACTATATGTACATGTATATATGTTTTTTTTCAAATATTACCGATAACAACTTTCTGAAACATGTCGAAAAACATACCAGATGTAGAGACAAAATATTTTTAAAAGGATTATCGCATGTTGGACGTTTCGTTAGGTAAAAATTTTTTTCTTCAAAAATAAATGTTTAGCTCACATGGACCACATGAGCTATTGTCATCACTTGGCGTCGGTCGTCCATCCGTCTGTAAATCCGTAAAATTTTGATTTGCAATTTCATCAGCAAAACAACTGAACCAATTGGAACCAATCTTGGCACCAATGGTTCTTCGGTGGTCTTCTATGACCCTGATCGTTACCAAATATGAGCGCCACAGGTCTTGTCAGAAACCAATTAATAAGTTAAAACTTTGGCAGCAACGGTCCTTAGGTGATCGTTTAGAATTGTATCAAATGACCTGGAACACCATCGGTGATGGCCACCATAGGCGAACTTAGTTTAACGTACATGTAGGACCCAATAGGAAAATTCATTTAAGTGTCTTCTTGTCCAAAACCACTTGGTTTATTGGCACACAACGTTGGCCATTAGGTAATCTTCTTTCAGAATTGTATCTAATGATCCAGACCACTATCCAGTATACAATGAAGCTGCCTTTCAGATCTTTTCGTAATTGGAATCAATATATATTTTTTAATATTGAAACGTTTGACGTGCCATAGTCTGTCTAGTCTTGTCTACTATATTGATACCTCTTGACTTTTAAGAATTATGACAAGTGTTTTCTAGATACATTATTCTCTCAAGTTGATGCTTTTCTTTCCTCATCATCAAATGACGCATATATACATGTAAATGTATTTGTTGTTCAGAAAATGAGAAATATCCATACAAAATTGGGATTTAATATAAGTTAAATATTTTATTGTCAAACAAGAAGGTGTCATAGTACATGTACCTTAGATTTCAGTTTTTAATTCCTGTCTAACGTACATGTTGTATGTCTTTCGGATATTTTTATTGTCTTTAGTGTGAAGTACATGTATCTGTTATACACATTTACAAAAACAACATATAAAATCATTTCTTCATCCGTGAAATATCAATTATTGTCGTCCTTGAATGAAATTTGAGTTCATTGACATTAAACATTTTCATTTTAGTAACCTAGTTTAAAATTACACAGGTCTTCAAACAGAAACTACAATAGAGAATAAAATTGTTTTGTTTTGCTCATAGAATAGAGAATGGAAACGGGAAATGTGTCAAAGAGATAAAAACCCGACCAAAGAGCAGAAAACAGCTCAAGGCTACCAATAGGTCTTCAACGCAGCGAGAAAACCCCATGTATGAACTCCTTTTATGACTATGATCCGTGTGCTGTACATGACAAATCTTGATGTACTTGTAGATAAATACCATGTCTTGATATATGTATAATATGTACATGAACATGCACATAAGTATAAGTATAAACAGAACATAAATAAATGTTTCAGGAAGAATACCTGTAATGATATTTATTTCTAAATAGATATTACAAGTAAAACATTCCTTTGTACAATTATTGTACAGAACATTTCGGTAATGAACCAGGTACAATGTACATGTACTTCAGGAAACAATTCAAAATTGAAAGTAACACAATTTTATAAAACATGAATTCATTTCGCGATTGTTTTTGACACAGAAGTTACATCAAGTAGTCAAGAAATATTTTGGATTCAAATAAAAAATTTTAAAAAATTAAACAAAATACAAGTCCAGTCTTCAAGTGAAGGATGACCACAATGTCCTGTTCTGAACTGTGGTCAGATTAGCAACATTTTCAAAAGGGTCAAGCAAAGAGTTTGGACGACTTTTGTGTTAGCATCATAACACAGTATTACTTGTTCATGTGGTCGTTATGGTGCTGTCAATGAAAAGAATTGTCATTTCTTTCTATATATTGAAAAATTAGAGGCATTTGTATTCATCTGTGATCCACAATGACTTCCCGGTGATTGTAGTCTGTGATCCACAATTGTGAGTGGATTCTAATCTTTTGACCTGCTAAAATCTTTATCTCTTAAAATAAAAGAACGAATTTCGACATAATTTGAAGATCTAGTAGATTCATTAATGTCACTAGCCATTTCCGCAAATCTGCATACTTGTATGGATTATTTACAGATGCTGCGGTCAATTGCAAGAAGGATATTATTGGTAGCAACTACAAAGGCAACAAAAATACAACAAAATCAGGACGAATTTGTCAAAAGTGGTCATCGCAGATTCCACACTCACATGGGTACTCATCGGTAGGTGACCACAATTACTGCCGTAATCCACGGAAAATGGATGCCGATCCGTGGTGTTACACTACAGATGAAAACGTGGAGTGGGATTACTGCGAAATTCCTTTATGTGGTAAGTATACGAAGTGAACATACGCTACGTATGGCGCGCGTTTTGGGGGGTTAAATTCGGAATTTTTGTGTGTATAGCTTTTCTCAATATTTAAGAATTTAAATTAAATATTTTGCAGCAATTGACGTTGATTTGCGTATTCGTGAGCCATTACCATTGTGATTGCCGGAAGGCATACTCAACTTCTATTTTTTTGTACATATATTTCTTTGTCAAAATAAGTCTAAAAAAGAAACAATAATTCTTCGATACCTAATTTTATGCGTACGAATGTGTTGATACTGTCTGTTTACGAAAGGTAAAATCAGTTATTAACAAATTTTAACTTGAGAACTGTAAAGACGATTTATTGATGAAAAAATTTTTTTTTTAGTTTATATAAAATATATTGTCGTCAAGATTAAGTAATAGTTCTATTTTTTATTCATAGTAGTTCAAGATCGAATAGGTGAGAACATGTATCATGTAGATGCCTTGCACGTCTATTCTATTTCTTTGCTTCCTATCAGAAATTATTGCATTGCAATCTTGTATTCAGACTTCTAGGTTCAAGTTTAAAAAACTCAAATTTTCTTCTGTTTTAGCTCACCCTAGGTGGGCTATTGCCATTCCTTTTCGTCCGTCGTCCGTCCGTCAACATTTCACGTTATGAACTTCTTCTAGAGAACGTATGAATGGATTGAAACGAAACATGGAATAAATGTTCCTTACAATGTGCTGACCAAGTATGGTTACTTTGGTGCCGATCCGTCATCCATCAGGGCTGCCAGCGGGGGAATTAGTTTAACATAGGACCCTATGGGAAATACATACAAAAATCTTCTTCTAGAGAACCGCTGAATGGATTGAAACCAAACATGGCATGAATGTTCCTTATGAGATGCTGACGAAGTGTTGTTACTTTGATGCCGATCCACCATGAAATATGGCCGTCAGCAGGGTACTTAGTTTAGCATAGGACCCTATGGGAATTACATACAAACGGCATGTTCTTGAAAACTACTGAATGGATTGAAACCAAACATGGCATGGATGTTTATCTCAAGGTCCTTTAGAAATGAACAAATTGAATTATCAGGTGAGCGATACAGGCTCCTGGGAGCCTCTGGTTTGTCATACGAAGTGTGTTCGAAAATAATCGTGATTTATATATACATGTACTACCTTTGACATATAGAAAGTATATTTTTTTGTCAATGATATTGGCACTACTTCTAAGAATTTATCATGAATTTCACATTAAATGATATAAGTGTAATTTTTAGGAAATTAGTCATCAGCCTTTAATGTATTGTGATTTGTCAGGCGATTTATCAAGAGGAAACTTAAAAATATAATTAGTGTCATAAAATACGTGAAATGATATTGCCGAATATGAAAATTCTGAAACAAAATTACAAAAAAACTAGTTTAATGAGTTGAATTACATTTTTTGTTAAGAAATAAAATATTATTTCCAGGATAATAGTCTCACTGAAATAATTACCAAAAAAGGTCAATGAATTAATGAAACAATTTGTTCTCGTTGGTAATCCCAGTGAAAGATGTTATTCTTTATCAAACATATTTTTCATTATATTGTCCGACTTTTAATTATCTAATCTAAAGGTCAGAGTAGGGACTTCGTTTATCTAATATCTAGTTTTGTCATATAAGAATCAAAATAATTCATGGCAACCAATGGTTTGTATTGGATTTTTAACATGTGTAACATTAGTTACTCTTCGCTGAAGATTAGGATAAACTTTTGGTCAAATAGTATTATCCGTATTAAAATATCCAACAAACGTATGGCTGCCAGAAATAATTTGTTAAGTGAACAAAGGTACCTCTATATGATATTGAATGTCTGCTTCGATTACATGTACACCACCCATCTGGGTTATCCAACGAAGTCATTACGGCAGGACATAAGCATGCTATTGCAGTTATTTACAACATTTCATTGAGAAAAAAGTATTTGAAAGGACAAATAGATGCATCCTTATCTGTCACGATTGACTTTATTTCGATGCGTTCGGTTAGATTTTGCGTTTGTTAAGATCCATTCATTAGGAACCAATGATGTTCCATAGTATAATAATAAAATATTTCCAAGCGCACCCAGAATCGTTCCAGTCATCTTTACCTATATTTCAATCTTCGTTCATTTACACTAATTGCTGTTTTCAAAATGTATACAAAGCGCACTTAAAAAAAAAACCGTATGTATCAAAAGCACCAAAATTTACCTAAACAGTTAACATGTAGGAACATCAATGGTAAGTAATTTCACTATCCTATTGAATGTTCACTCACAGATGCACAGTCTAGTTAATATATACATTTCATGTGGTTAAGGAGTTTATATATTTATTCAAAAATAAGATTTAGGGCTTCACAGTTCCCGATGTTTTCGATGCTTCTGAAAAAAACATGATTTAATTTTCATACTTAAGACGAGGGATCGGGGAAACGAGATTTGAATGATAATGAAATAAAGGTCACGGTACAAACACAACACTACACAAAACATTAAAAAAAAACTGGAGTCCCAACATTGAAACAAATAGAAAAAAAATAAATGACTGGCAACCCAAAGTTTGAACGTAAACTAGAGCCAGGTTCATCGATAGGCGTTCTCTGGTTTTCATGGAACAAATAACACATTAACACGTGTAAATTTCAATGAGAAAATACATAGAACGCCGAAAGAAAATCAAGAGACAACAACCATTTGGGGGGTGAGGGTGTCTGCATGTTTGTGAAAGACAGGGCATAACGATCATCGTGTTCAATGATGCTGAAGGCAGTAAAATTTATGAAGCGATGATATCATTTTAATAGCTAAGAAAATTTTTTGTCAAAAGGTCTGTCTGGTGTAAAAAGACATAATACAAGGAAGTGACCACGTACGTACTCAGTATTGCGGATCAGCTGAGAAGCGTTATCTCAATTTACTGTGGCAGATTGAATGTTACCATCAAAGCAAAGTGTGTAAAGTTTCGAATTGAAAAATAATCATACTATAAAAATGAAGTTTCGTAAATATGGTTAACAAGTTACTTGTGCCTGGTTACTTTGAATAAAAAAAAAACGCTAGAAATAGAGACAATTTCCTGACACATACAATTAACCAGTTCTCCAAGCTTACAATGTACGTTATCACGATGTCGCATTACGACGTCATGATTTTGTCATATTTTTGCGAATGTTTTTAAGCTTCAACAGCACCAACAGTGAAAACGAAGTCGGTGACCATAGGAATTTTTTACATCATTAAATTCGTCAGAAAAAGGAGAATAAAATATGTTTTTTTTTTAAATCTATGGCCAGTAGAATGTTATATGACCATGATGACTGTTCATATAAATAACATACCGATATTTTATTAATTCTCCCTATTAATTTTGTTAAACCTCCCCCATTTCAAAGTTGTATTCCCATGAAACAACTCGGTGGCCTATACTGAATCTTTACCTAAAGTATGCATGACTAATACATTCAAAGGCAATAACTTACGATTGAAGTCATTAATCTTGGATTTTCAACGTGGGAAGTCTCAAGACTCTACGACTAGCCGTTCATGACTTTTGACCGTTAAGGTGTTCCGTCATATGTTCAAGGGGAATTAACTAGGATAGACGAACAGGAACTCCCCTTATATAATATTGACCACTTAGGAAAATAGTCACCCTTTGTAGCGTGATGCCATACCACACATCACTTACAACTGAAACCCAACTTTATTTGTTGAAATTATTTATCATTTTCATGGTTGAATGATCTCTTTTCAATTTTATAGCATGCCTCGAATTTCCATTTTTTTGTATCACGAAATCTTGCATCTTTATTGCTTTTAACAAAATTAAGGAATGCGATAAAGGCATGTATTTGTCATTACACGAATCAGTGTTATTACCCACAATTTACAAAAGTCAAATACATACATGTATATGTAAATGACATTATGTATGTGTATTTGTCTAGCTATTATCCAATAAAGATTGCCTTAACATCAGACGTACACACAGTATTCTAAACTTTGTTTACAACTTTCTTAAATAAGATGCACGTAATAAGCTTCGATATTGTAATGTTTTTATTCTCATGTTTTTGACATTAAATTCTTTTAAGGATAGGAAATTGATTTTCAGTTCTTTGGATTTTTGGATGCAAAAGTAGGTGCAAGCGAGCGAAATTTTAATTTTAATTTTTTTTCTTGAGGATTCGTTTTTTTTTTTCGGACGAACATCAAATTTACTTTCAGCACACATTTTTTTAACAAAAATATTGCAAAAATGGGGGAAAATCCGAATTTTTAGAGCATTTTAGGAGGAGTGAACAATTTGTTATTTTTAGTGTCTTTTAAAATGAAAAATTTCAGCATTTTTACGAAATGAAGCATCAAATACATGTTTTATTAAAATTTACATAGTCCAAATTCGGCTGGAGCGACGAAATCCAAAGAACTAAAGATTAATTTGGTGTAAGTATAGCCTTTTTATAGGTATTTATGTGTATGTTTTTACAACACACGTAGAAGCAAATTAAGTGCGTATAATTTGTTCTTCAAAACTTACATTCATAAGGGATGCTTAAATCGACATTATTTACATGTGTCTCCTTTTTTAGACTGTCCAGCTGTTAAGTGTAGGAACAATGGTACTTTACAGATAAAGACATGTACTTGTCAATGTCCATTGGAGTACACCGGAATATTTTGCGAAACAGGTACTTTGTAATATTAATGCTCATAGTTTTGGTAGACATTTAAATACATGAGCTATTTTTTAGTGAGTACATAAAGTTTGATTATTATTAAAGTTATTATCACCAAACCGATTTTTATTTATAATTATTTTCTGAGAGGTTTTGCTTGTAGATATATATATGTAAAAATATTATCACAAATATATCAACTGCAACGCTGAGTGGAATACCCAAATATACATATAAAACTAATATGTGATAAATATATTTTATTATCCCAGAAAAAAAGTTCCTAAAAACTGAAGTGGCAACTTTTTAATATACCGTGTGTCTTTGTTTAGTTACATGTACATGTATGCAATGGGTCATTTATGTTTAGAACTTCAGATTACTAAGTGGCCAGATGGTAATTATGCTCTACATGCTACAATGTTCGGATGTCCAGAGACAGAGGATTATGGATGGACAACTGGGTATATAAACATGACATTGAAACCAAATTCTAGAAATCAGTTTTGGAATGATGATGATCCTTATTCGTTTGAACCTCACATTCTTGGCCCTTATACACGACAAACCATACAGATGAATTTTTGTACCATGAAGAGCAACAGAACACGACGTAGCGAATCTCAGGAAAAGTTGTGGCCTATGGGAAATTATTGCATATATAAAATGGATAATACTTGTCCCGACGGTAAATAAACATTGTCAGATATTTCTTCGGTTGAATTATTTTTCATTCACTGTATGCTATGTTCCCCAATAGGTCGTGCGAGATAAAATAAGATTAATGGTTACTTTTTATCATGATAATACAATAATACAAGGCTATGTAAGGAAGGCATATTAGCAATTTTTTTCTGTATTAATGTATGCACGATAACCTCTACCCAAAAGATAATAACACAGATTTGTTTAAATTTACCACTAGTTTTAGAAAAGAAGATTTTGAAACATTTTTGAGTATTTCTCGGTTTAAATTTGGTGCCAATTAGCCGTTCTGGTTATTCTAATTTATTAACATTGGCAAAGGTCTATAACCCACAACAAATTTTAAAAGAATACTGCCTAAGGATCATTCCTTCAGAGTTCACAATTTACTCATCAATATCGAAGTAAATTTTAAATGTTTTTTATTGATTTTTATATTAAAGACATCCTTCTTGGTTGAAGGTCGATTCCAGCAAAGTATAATTTTATTTTTATTTTAATGGACCTACATTTGCAATCGTGTCAGACCAGACTATTTTTTGACATTTTGTTGTTCATTTTTCAATTTTAACGGCGGCGAAATAGGTCTTAGGATCAGACATCCTGACACATTCTTTCAACGTTTAATCACCAGTGGCCAAGCAGAGGAACAGAATTTGAAATGTTTTAAATACTATTTTGTTTTTAGTGTAAAAATTTAACAGAGATCATATTGGCTTTAAACCCAAGACAAAATTTTGACGGAAGTTCGTTCAAGTATCATTCTATCAAATTTTTCTTCATAATTCATCTTGTAGTATCAAATGAGAACGTTTTTGTTACAGTTCGGAAATTTTCTGTTTTTCTCAAAAGACATCCATCTTGGTCAATGGTTTAAACTGCCATAATTTGAACAGAAACATCCGAGAACTGTAATCATAATTGATATTTATACAAAATGTCAAAGTGCTAGATGTTTACTTGTCAACTATAGTTACATCATAATTATGCAATATTAATTGAATTGTAGAATAGAGTACTCTTAAATAAATCTGTAATGGATAACTGACTTCCATATTTCTATTTAATGGAACCATTGATTGTAAAACATCTTTCCTCAGGGGAGATGTTTTTTTATAATGTTTTGTTTGTATTTTATTAACAAATTATATTTTTAGTAATGGAGTAAATGATTGTGTATACTTATTTTTAAACAATATATTGGCTTTTCAATGCGATCCTTATGATTTTTTCCATAGGTTTTCTGGACGGCAGCATGACTATTTTGGGATACACTATGGAATTATCTGGCGAATTACCACATTTTACCATTGAAAATGACACTGATTTAACACTATGGTACTGTTGTCGAGAAGATGGTTACACTAGTGAGCCAATAGAATTTCCAGATTTCCCTTTTATCTTGTTTCTGGTATGAACTAAATTTAGCGTGAATTCATTTAAACTCAATGTGCATCAGTTCTTGATCTGAACTACATGATTTAATTTGATTTGAAAGTAGTTTTGTTGCAAATTGATTGGTCGAGCAACTTAGTTCGTTCTGTATAAGCTACTATGGATGACGTCACTAAAGTATTTCTCTATAGTGCGCAGTAAATATAAATGTACCTATATGATTCTACCTGCATTTTGTATGAACTCATAAAGGTTTTATTAAATTTTGCAACATGATATGAAGCGTAAACTATTATCTCAAAATATATCACATCTTACGAACTCCTCCAAAATTGAAAGCAATCCTTAGATTTTCGTCGTTCCAGTATCAATAGAATATTCGTTCTTGATCAGAAAAAAATATGTTCATCATTGTATTATTTTAAGTTATTTCGATTTAATAGACCAAAAAAATAACTTTAAAATTGACAAGAAGCGATAAATCCATCATTTTTGTCCATTATTTATAATGTTGCACAATTGATAAATTGCAAATAATAGCTGTTTAAACTTGCATATTAAAATTGAAGAACAATAAGAAAATAATATGCAATTGCCGATTTTATACTTTCAGGTCTTAATTACTTATTTCTTCGTTATTTCAAATGTTCAGAAACCGTCTTCTTCATCTGTACATGTACATGTACATCTAGTATCCCATTAAATCAAACAGTCGTATAAATTACTACATTGTTTTGTACTTATGAGTTTGAGGTCGTGTGTATAATAGAGAAGTGAAGAAACCCTCCTTTACAGGGACCATCTACTGGAAAATGCCAAGACGTTTCCGGCATGGAATCTACCTTTGAAGAATTTTACCTCACTGATGAAGATTTGAACTTTAAATTTGATGGATTATATCCAAACTTTTCCAGACACGCTATCTACCATCGCCACGTTGGTTTACCATTTTGTTACTATTATCCATTAAGTAAGTTTTTTTTACAATGTTCTCATATATCATCATTTTTACTTTGTTGCTAGCATGTTATGATGACTATTGTAGATGTAGATGTCATCCAAAAATAAGGCGCGATGACAGGAAAGGTCAACAATGACATTTTCATCAATTAAGGGCTCATTTCAATCATTTTAAGGTCGTTTTAATTTTTTAAAGATGTACAATTTCAACTTCTGGAATACAAATCTAATAAGACTTTGTCTGAGGAGAAATAAAACATAAAACATATACTTAAACCCCACCACTGTTCAGTCAGACTATCCTTACTGTGTTTTCGTTAGTTTTTTTTTCTCTTTTGTTTTTTTTTGTCCGGGGTACTGTTTCTTGCCTTGGTGACGTTAATGTATTGGTATATCATTGCTGATCTTTCCTCTTATTTATTTTGTTGTTTATGGAACTTGGAATCTTATAAATCACAAGTACTTTTAGTTTATCAGTTACCGTAGTGTTGTAACATGTATATTTAGGACTTGTATTAGTAAAAGAAGTTGGTAGTTGCAATTTAGGATACTTCGAAATAATGAAATAATTCTTTTTTAACAGATCGAAGAGAATGCATGTATACCACAGACTATGGGGCTTCATATAATGGAAAAATAAACGTTACTGCATCCGGGAAGCCATGTCTACTATGGAAGGATGTTGGTGATTTTACCACGAACACAAGATGGGTTGGAGAATTTGAGTTTAATTATTGTCGAATGACACGTTCTTCTGTTCAACAGAACCCTGTTTGCTATTATGCGGAAGATATGTGGGAAAGTTGCTACGTTCCTCATTGTGGTAAGACCATGACATTTTGTTAACATTTGGTCAAAGTTATTATCCCTTAATTCTTAATGTTAAATCGACTTAATACTTAAAATCAGTGATGAAAATATTGCTTCATTTTAAGTTTACAATACAAAAAGTATTTCAATATCTCCCCTCTTTTTTTTATCGTAGACTCAGATCCGAGTGATTTCGGTGTGTTTGGGGAGGGCAGAAGCGCTAGCGGTGCCCCAGCTTTCGACGACTCAGGGCCTGAGAATGCTGTTGATGGTAGAATAGGTAAAAGTTATGATTCATTTAATATTCTAATATTACTTGCTTCAAACCCTTTCAGTCTTCTTCCTTGGTAAAGTATGGATATTTTGATTCACAGACGTCCGATGGCTTGTTTGGCAACGTCATAGTTAAGTTTTCCATAAGCTTTAACGACGTCATAGTATACCTTGCGTTGTGTAATGGCGTCTTCGTGTCTGTATTCATATGTTGAGGTGTTTCAAAATGTCGTAGAAGCTGTCATCTTAGAAGAATAGGTACATCCGTCCGCAATATCTTTACCTAAATATGTGATAGATGTTCAAATCACATTGGAATACACACTTTATAGTTTTATTGATACTGACCATCTTTTAATGAAGTGCATGCACAATGTACCTTTTACGAAGAACTTTGTCAGGATACAAATGACTTTCCAAAGCATGTAAGACTAATATTGATCAAGTGTAATGTTTTATTTCTCTCTCTCTGTTTTGTTTTTCTATATCTACTTTGTCAGTGAACTTTGATCTTTTGATCTCACGTTTATTGCTTTTGCATTCCTTTGCCGATATTTTGTAAACTGATAATTCATACAAGTCTTGTGACCAGCCAAGAAAGGTCAAAGGTGAGATTTTAAAAATTAACAAAGAATGACAAAAAAACTTATGGAAAGATTTTATCAGATTACCCATATATCTATGAAAATTTCCATATCTTGTTAAACTTAGTAATACATTATAGGTAGATACTGGCATATGTACTAGTAAATACATCTGGGATTTACAATCCATAGGGTAACAGACGCTAGCATTCTCTATCTTTGCTTTATATTGTGTACATTTACAGTGCAGTGAACTATAACTATCCGTTCGTTTGGCACTGTGCTGTTTAAAAATTGACTAAGTTAATTGACTAAGTTAAACTCTTAATGTCTTATGAAAGCAAATCAATATTTAGTGTTCTGTGGTATCAAATGGTTTCATTAATTTTTAATTGTATGTCAAAATTAATGCATGTAATGCTGGATATTTAAATTCAGATACGCGAGCTTACTCTCATACAATTACATGTACCAGTGGATACTAAGACCATTTGATCACATCTTCAAGTTTCAAATACATGATGGAAACTTTGGTCATAAATTTTCTATGATTTAATTCTAGTGCGCTTGTGTACATAGTTCGTCGATTTACGACTCATCCGATGTGCTGAAGACTAAACATTTAAAAGCTGAAACACTAGTCTAGAATAGTACTGAGCAAGTGCAATGCTAAAATGACCAAACGGATAAATTCAAACTTTAAAACTTTAAAAACTTTGATGGTCAATGGTTCCAACCAAACTTTAACGCTTTTAACAAATCATTAATTGTGAATTATTTCATACAAAATTGAACGATTTTAACAAAACAAATTGCAAATACTTTATTCTTATAGTTTAATACATGTATCAGTATTCTTTCTTAAAACAGCTGGTCATCTAATTTCAGTGTCAGACTACAAATGCATATGTTCTCATTTTATTGTCTCTCTAGGACAAGATTTATCATATGGTGCAAAAAGGCCATATGCAAAACCATGGTTCTCATTAAACCTTCAAGAATATATTGAAGTACATGCTATTGTCCTCTACAGACAGAAAGGTTGGTATTAATTTTTGAGATAAATTATTTCATGACAATATCAATAATGTATTAAAGTTAAAACGAATAAATTTGGGTAAAATCTTTTAATAACAAAATTATCGAAAGTCCATTTCCAGAACCTGAAATTTCATTCAGGCGTAGGAAGCAGCTTCTTCCCACAACTTTCATGTAAAAAAAAATATAACAGAATCCACAATATTCATTAATTTTAACAACTGATAATGAATGTTTAAGTCTGAACAAGATTGTTATCAAAACATAATTAACATAAAATAACATTTCCGGCATCGATTCCCCACACTGCCACGGGTTAAAGATTGACAGGTGTGTATATCTGTTCACCTGTACAGGTGATAAATGACTTCGACATCACGAATATATTTTGCAATAATTATATTTTCTGTGTAAATAATATCTCTTCAATACACACGAACTTTCGACTTATCAAATTTCGAGACAAAAGGAATAAAAATACATTGATTCTACTATCGTCGGCTAGTGAACAGAAACAAAGTTCGTTTTAGTTTAACTTATAATCTTAATAACTTGTCACATGAGAGAATCCTCAAAAACGACTGTTCAGTTAACCCACATGCCGGATTTGCTTTAATGTAGCGACAATGATGTAGCTCCCGTTATGGTAAATGAACAGAAAGTCACAAGAGAAAAAGGACAAAAAGTCACAAGACAAAAAGTCTCAAAACTGATAGGACAAAAAGTCTCAGGACAAACGGTGACAATTCATATATTTGTATATTAAAAGAACATTTAGGATAAAAAGTCACAATTTATATTTCCTCACTACACTATTGAATTAAGCTTTTTAGGACAAAAACTCAGAATTCAAATATTAGCATATTGAAAGGACATATAAGACAAAAAGTCACAATTTATTTTCCCACTTACACTAAGGGGTTGGGGCGATTGTATTCAGAACAAAAAGTCACAATGCAAGTTTTTCATTTTGATATGTTAGTTAGGCAAAAAGGTCACAATTCTGAAAATGTAAAAGTCAGTTCTGACAGTTTTATTTTCTTTTGTAATCATGTTTAAAAAACAAAATACTTCAATCAGTTGTATACAAATAAATATTTTTCTTAAAAGTTTGAATATTTTAATTGCAAAGTAATAATGATAATAATAATAAAACTTTATTTAATGAGGGTTACACAGTTAGTTATAAAACCAATCTTTCCCGAGGCCCTCAATTTTCACACACAATAAAACAAGCTGTGAAATTGTACAATGTGAAGTCAAATAAAAGTATTGCAACAATCACAAATACATGTATTTATCATATAAATCTAATATAAAATATTAACAATAACAGTAACTCAGTAATTGTATCAGATTGTTAGCAGCATCCACTGTTTTCAATCTCTAACAATCATTTATAATAATCATATCAATCATGTTGAAAAAAAATTTAAATAAAGTTAATTTGTAACAGTTCTTTCTTCATTTAATTATATAGAAAGTGGTTTTAGGCATAGATACTTTGAAAGTTACGAATTATGAATGGTAGGTTGTTCCATAAGAGTGGTCTAGAGTAACTAAATGTCTTTTGTAAATTTCTGTTCTGGGCTTTGGGACATGAAGATTACCTTTAACACCCTTTTGTAGTTGATATTTATTATAAATTGTGACTTTTTGTCCGAAATGATATGTCAAAATGACAAATAATGAATTGTGACTCCCTTCCTTAGTGTATGTGAAAAAATATAAATTGTGACATTTTGTCCTGTTAATATTTGTCCTATATGTTCTATCAATATTCAAAGACTTGAATTGTGACTTTTTGTCCTGTGACTTTTGTCCTGTGACTTTTGTCCGTGACTTTTTGTCTGTGACTTTTTGCCCTGTGACTTTCTGTCCTACATTCCCAGTGATATAATTTGATCTCGGCAAACAAAGAGGTCCCCTTACTCATAATATCCAAGTTTACTCATAATATTTGATTTGACAGCAGTCTTCGGAATTGCATATACATTTCCGTATTTTTTTACATCAAAAATAAAAATTCAGACATCACACATAAAAAAAGTATAATTGTTCTACGACGTCACTGGGTCAGCTGGATTTGACGTTTTACTGTCAATGCATCTACGGAACATTCTGGTGTGATTTACAGCCGTGGGTTTTACACATTTTAACCTAGTTGGATTCATTTATAACTTTTTAAATACCTATAATTTTTACCAATAAACTATTATTATGCTGTTAAACTAACGTAAAAATTCAAATATTGGGACTTTTTATCGATGTGATCTTTTTCTCCCTCGTCACCAAAGTTGTTGGCACTCCTACCTCCTCCTACTCCTGAATATTGTTTAAAAAGAATGAGAGTAATATAAAAAATAATATTTTTTAAGTTTAAAACTTAATTGAGTAGAAAAAAAAGTGTAAAACTCACGGGTGTGCACTCGTTTGTTCCATTGCCAGTAAAGGGACCTCAAGGTAGCTATCTCTTATACTGCTCCTTATGCGCTGTCTTACTTCGGAAAAAAAACTTCAGACGGGAAACACGATTATCAAGAAAAATCAACTACCAGAAAAGCGTTTTGCCTGACGGCAAATCGGATTTTCCGCCGCCAACGTTTGGAGCTGACCGACCGTCGTACATCGCCAAACCAATTACTGGGTTTTGTCGGATTGAAATACCGGTAAATATACAAGACAACCACTTGGTTTCGGTTTATAAATAAATTGCATATATATTATTTTTCTTTAGAAATCCATGTATAGTCAAGACGCGAAGCAAGTCTTGGAGTGTCTCAGAATCAAGGGTTTTTGCACCGCGTCATTCTAAGCTTCTTGGGGCCTACGTATGCAACCTCCAAACCCTCGCCTGATTTACTGCCTACTCAAAGTTAGAAGACTCCAGGAGCCTTATCTTTCACCTGGATTCATATGCCAATCAACATCCATAAAAGCAGTAACAAAAATGCTACTTAGTTGGTTCGCGATTGAGATCAATGGACACGTTTTTGATATCATATACATGTAAATACATGCACCATTTCTGCCAGGATTTTTTTTTAAAAATGCATTAAGTTTCACAGAAGAACCCTTTTTGAAGTGAATTTTCCTATCCGATCCTATGTTAAGCATTGGTCGCCATCTTGATTGACAGTCCCGACACAATTCAGAAAGAGGACCATCTAAGCATCAATTCTTGCAAGTCTGGTTTCAGACAAGATTTTAAAAAGAATTTTCGTATAGGGTTCTACGTTAAACCAAGTTTGACTGTGGTGGCCATCTTGGATCACGGTAGAGGTCATCGGAACATCAAATTACTATTGCTGCCTAGTCTAGTACCGATTGGCCAAGTGGTTTAAAATAAAAAGTTTAAATGAATTTGCCCATAGGGTCCTCAGTTAAACTTACTGTGGAGAACCACCAAAGGACAATTGCTGCCAAGTTTGGTTCCATCATATGACGCAGTTTAATGAAAGAAGATTTTTAAAATTCATCACAATTTTTTTTTAGTAACAGCCACCATTTCGGTTGGTTGTCGGGGATATTGGACACTAATTTGGAAGGGAGGACGCCGGGGTCACGCAGGGACAATTCTGCAAATCGGAAAAGTTGACGACGAGCTACAAATGGTGCAATTTACCAGTTGTTTATGCCGCGTTTCCTCTTGTCTTGCTAAGTTCAGTGTCCATTTTTTCATTCTACAAAATAAATTAAGTCTTTCTTCACTTCATTAAATAACCATCCTTAAAATGATACAAGAATGTTGACAAATTTTCTCTAAGTCTTACTGTGAATTAATACATTAACATGTCCTCTTATTTAGTATGGTTTCCTGTCAATCACAGATACGTCGGAACGTATGTAAGTAAACACAGATGGGATTTCATAACATATGGAGCTTACAGATGTGAAGACAATAGGAATCCTAGATACAGTACAATATTTAGATACCAATGTAAAAGACCAATCATTGGACAGTATGTTAGTGTTACAAATTTTGACTTCACAAATCCAGGACATCGTCATGGTTATTTCCATTTTTTTGAGATAGATGAAATACAAGTAATTGGCAAATGTAAGTGTAGAAATTATATATCCGAATTTCCAACTAACTAAAGTATATAATTAAAGTAATTTATGTGATAATGTACTGTTTTCTTTAATATAAATATTACCGCTGCATTGCATCATTGTAATTCAATCATGTCAAACTGACATAACACCTAAGAGTGATGAGCACAAAATAATCCATTTTTCAAAGTTGAAATGTAAAAGGTCTAGAGTCACTTTCCCCTGTATTTGTTTGACTCATAAACACTGATTTTTTTTAAATATTAAATATTTACCAACTTTTTATCGTAACAATGGTAGGCAATGCATTTTTACCTTAGCAAACAAACGTATAATGCTTTATCGTTAATAAGTTCAAGTATTCTACCCGCAAAGATCGTGTATATTGGCAGTTTGGTCCAATGTGTATAATTTTTTGGGAATATTGCCAAGAAGGACTTTCAGAACCAAAACCATGTTATTGTCATATGAAAGGAGATACATATACTCACGTACAGCAAAACAAAATCGTTTTTGGTTCTGAGTGTCCATCACTTTGAAAAACTGTCTTAAAGACGTTAATTCGGCAAATTCGTGTTAAAACGGTCGCCCAAAGCCATATTCAGGTATGCAGAATTTTTTTATTAACTAATATTTGTTAGTTATTTTTAGCAAATCTATAGAGACTACATACTAGACTATACCCCATAGAGTTGGTTTGAAGGGCTCTAGTCGATGTTTTGAAAATGGCCCTAGAAGTGAAATAGATGCAAGGGAAAATGGCCATACTTTACATGGGTTTATTTCTGATGTATGAAGATCTGACGGGTCACAAGACCCGGAAGCTAAGACAAATTTGATTAAGGAAGTACTGAGAAAGGAGAGTAAGGCTTATTCAGTGAAACATCAGGTCAGAGTGACATAACAAATTCTGAAAACAATATAGTTGACAGGTCATCTGTATTTATAATGAAACGTACATATTAAGCACAAACCTCGCTGATTGAAAGAATGGAATTGTATGTATTGTTAGGGCACAGTTGAAAATAAAATATCAGTTTTCGGAGATAAAATAACTTAATTACAAAACAGTTGTCACTCTTCTTGCGGTACCTTATGATACGTTACCTAAGAAATTTAGAAACTATGTATATATCAAAGGAAACAGAAATATATTATTGGGGAATTCGATTATCAACAAACGTGAAGATATTTTAAGAAAAATGACCTGTTAGATGGACAAGCCTCGTAGAATTGACAAAGAAATTGTTACTGAAAATTGTTATCAACAGAAAAAGTGTAAGGTGGAAGCTCAGTGGGTGGGATTAAAGTGATCACCACTAAACGCCGACATGACCTTTGTCTCTTAAACAAAAGTCTACCAACCTTCGAGTCAAGAAGTAATCATCTTAACGCATTTGTTATATTTTTAAGGGGTAATCTATAAAACTTGCATTTTTCAGTTTAGAAAAAAAGGGTTATTCTTAATTGTTTATAAACTCTTCCCAAACGAAGGGTTTCTATATACTATAAAGAGTTTAACGTTATATATCTTATTCCTATTAAAGCAACCATGTGTGGTAGAAGATTAGGATTAACCTCTGGTGATGTGTATGATTATCAGCTGGAATCATCATCAAATTTAGACATCACTCACCTTTCTTCATTCGGTCGTTTATTCTATCCAGAAACTGGTTGGTGTGCAACAACGGATGACAAAACACCTTGGTTCATGGTGCGTATTGCTAAATGTAGATTCCACAGAGCATGTTTTTATCTTGAAGAATTGAATAAGAAATCTGGATTACACTACGATGTATTAAGATAATGATTAAAAATGCGTGTAAAAGAAATAATAATGGTAGGGGTCATTTATCCATTATTTGTACATTGGATATGGATAAGAAAATAAGTTTGTTATTCTTTTTTTAATGTTCTCGAAATAATAGCCTACCTAAGAATATAAATTTTACCAGGTGGATTTTGTTGAGCCTTTAAAGATACAGGGCGTCGAATTACAAGGAATAAAGATGGGACAAGTTGTGAAGTTGATACAATCATTTACTGTTATGTATGGATTGAACAGGAATGAACTTGTGACATATCAAGATCCAAAGGGGTCTGTCAAGGTAAAGAATGATAACATTAAAAAAATATATATGTGTTACAGTGATTGATATTCTAAATTCATCATTTAAAATTTGCATCAATTTCATAACAAACAACAGTATCAATGAAGGAAACATTGGTTTTGAAGAAAAAGTTTTTTTTCCATAATTTTTGCAAAAAAATTTATAAAAGAATGTATCATTGCATTTTTCTTTGAAAATTGTAGTTTGTAGAAGCCCATGCATAAAATTTAATGTAAATCTATTATGTAGAGTTAGTATTGTCTAAGGCGTTTTGTAGGATGTTTTTAGCCTTGAAGCAAACACTCTATTAAATTCGAATTAATTTCAAACACTCGTTTGACTATTAGACTTGGGTATAATATTTTATCTTTTATTATTTTACTTTAACAGCAGTGCATTGCAAACATTTCTTATAATACCTCCTATGTTATTTGTTTTAGGTTTTTCATATAAATGAACAAATTTCAGCTGCTACAGTTCAGTCTTTTATATTCGAAAGAGAGATATATGGAAGATACATAAAAATAATTCCAAATAATTACACAGACTCTTGCCTAAAATTAGAAATCATTGGCTGCCCAAAAAGAGGTAAAATTTAGAGAAAACACTTCTTGTTTTATTTGTCGGTATAGCCGATTAAACACCAAATGAAAGCATTCAAGTGTAATATAGTAAGACAAATTGTTAGATATGCATTAATTTATATATGAACCGGTGAATATGTTCCTTCAGATATTGAATTTATGAAAGACATTTTTTTTATGTTCAGGCCTTCAACATTTTTTGCCTCGAGCACTACTAACATAATTAAAATATACGCATATATCATGTTTATACTAATGAGTGGATGGGTACCTCTGCACACAACATGTAGCTTATTTGCTATTATTTATTATACCCACGGTCCAAAGGAGAGGGGTATACTGTTTTATACTATTTATCATCACACCTTTCTCTGAAATGGCTCGCAGTACATCTTGTTGATATTACCATGATGAAATGATTCCGTAAGTATATTATCATAATATTGTAAGGAGAATCTCCCTAGAGAGCTCTTTTGTCAGATAGTTCTGGCTTTATCTGCTTGTGCAGTAAAATCTTTTTCGAACAATTATTTTTTTTTTACTTTTTTGCCCTTGCACATTAGTGAACAAACATAATTTGTTGTAATAGGAGCAACAAATCGACATATTAAATAATTTGAATAAAGTTATTATGTACTTTCTTTAAATATCTTCATGACTAATTCGACGTTTGTACCAATTTTCAGTGATCCGGGATATGTGGTGTAAGGATAATTCTATTGATTATGGTTACGAGGGTCTCCGATATCATACGTTTTGGATGGATGAAGATCATGATTTGGATCGAATGTATGTTGAAGGAGTTGATAGTTCGGAATGTTTTGAATTATGCCATAACATCAGCTGTTTATCATTTACATATACGGGTGTAAAAAAAAGTTGCTTTATGCATTTCGGTCACAAGTATACGCCAGAATACAGAAAGTGGTGGGTTGGCGGAGTTGACAGGACCACAATTTCGTACCAACGATTGTGCATAAAAGGTAGAACATTTGAAAGAATGTGACTTTTCTTATAAACGTGTCTTGTAAAGCAAAATGGTAATATTTCAATCTGAATATAAGGTTTTCAAACTGTTCAGAATGTCATTGAATAAGCTTGATTGAATTGTTTTGATAACATATAAATTCAACCAACATAAGATTACGTTTATTTCTGAAAGGTATTTTATATCAAATTTACATATTACATGAGCGATAGATTGACAATTTTGAATATTTCATGTTAAAAAAGTTAAAGTCGAAGCTTTTTATATGAAAATATAATGTAGTTTACGAAAAAAGAGATATCATCCTCAAGGACCGAACATCCAGGTACCATTCTGTGGTCTTCAAGGAGGAGGAACAATCCATCTCATAAGATAGCAGAAATATGCCAAGAAATATGTGTTAGTAATCGTCCAGAGTAACAAACATCCCAAAAAGACATAGTATTACACATATAAACATCAGCAGTAAAGAGACAAAAGAACAGCTGCTCACAAAACAAAACTGAGTATGCATTTGTTCCATTGAAAATTATATAATCACACTTGAGTTTACCGAGAAACAAAACACAAAACTGATGACATCCAAATCAGAATATGCTAAAATATATCACATAAAAAGTAATGAAAATAATAATGATGAAAACCATAAGAGGTACCTCAAAATTTCAGCTGAAAGATTTTGGAAGTTTATTTTGAAGGTGTCTATCTAAGTTTGATATTATACACTAATTGACTGGGTATGAGGGAATATTAAGTTTATTATCCCCGAGGTACCAACTATTGACTCGAGGCTAAGCCAAAGGCAATTGTTGGTATGAGGGGAAATAAACTTATTATTCCAGAATATGCTCTCAATAAGTGTTTTATTATACCGAAAGACAAATTAGCGGTCAATAGTTTCCAGCACTATTGACCGGTTAAAAGCTCACGTTAAATCTATAATACTAAATTTACGAATTAGCCGAATAGGCGGCAAAACGCGTGGTTCAAAATAAACGATGTATGGTTCAGATTATAAAGGTTATTATCGGATTTGACAATCTGCATTTATAAATTTAAACTGCAGTTTTGTTTATGTGCAAATGGAATCTGCATGGACTTTTCGGGTATGAATTCTCCCAACAAATCCCTTAGAAGGTTTTCGAATGCATCATTTTAACACATTCATTTAAATAAACAATTATGCACATATTTTAAATGTATTTTTGTTTGAAATTACGGAAGAAGAATAAAACAAATTAAAAACATTCTCCTTCGAGTGGGATGTTTCCGCTTCATGTATTCAGGATTGTTTTTTCTACAATAACGCAATTTCTCCGAACTATAAACATTATGAACTTTGAAGATTATGAAGAAGTAAGGCAAAGTCCAGAGGATTCCTAACTTAGTAGTTTTTTGGATTGCTCGGATGTTTACTTTGCACAAAGTGATAAAACCAGCCATTATCCATTTTTACATTATTTATCATGTGACCTGTCTAAATATATCTCTACCGTACAATTCCCTGTAAGCCCTAGATAAAAATATTTTTAACAAATGGTCATCTTTATCATTAATGACGAAATTTATCTCGGACATCTTTATAAACGTGGACAGCACACTCAGCCACACACTAAAAATGCTTTTATCGTCTATTGGATTTATTTGTGAAATTAAGCCTCGCTTGCCCTGCCCATGATGACAATGAACAATTGGAACAATTATTTTCCAAAAATATGTTCTACTTAACTCACTCTTTTGAAAAATTCATCCGTCACTAAGGAAATGTTTATTCATATTCCTTTTCATATTTATTCTGAATTTAAAAGGTAATGCATTATGAAATGTGTATTTAATGAAAGCTTTTCATCAAGTTCCAGTTCCGAATTAATTGTAACATAAACATATTGACAATTTATGTGGTTGTATTTTCGTCATAGATTTTGACTATGATGGAACCTTAAGGTCCATTTTAGTAATTCTACGTGGCATACAGTCTACGTCATCAGTGGATACATCTTCGGTAGTAACGAACAACCATATGACAATTAGGTCACGTTGACCTACATTTCACGCTTCATTGACTTTGGTTAAAGTTTGCATTAACATCCATTTGTGGAATACTACAGCATAAATAGTCATGAAACTATCAGTTGATACCACCTACTTGACAGGAAAGTTTATGGAAAGCCTGCCACAACATCCACATTGAGTTCCTGTTCCACGAATGCCATGGCCGCAAAAACTTTTTAAAGTCAATATGGCCACCACAAAAAAATGCTTATTTTCCCGCGCTCGCGCGGGTTCAATGTCTAGTATATAATAAAATTACATTTATAATATATGAACATGTATAATCTATTCTTTATTAGGTTATACAGACTTTGATGAATGTGGTGGGACTATTATCTTAATGGATGATAATGTAACGAACATTCACTCACCAAGCTTTCCTCTGAATTATGGAGACGGCATTAATTGTGTATGGTCTGTGCAGTCGGATATGTTTGTTGAAATAGAGATAGTATCAGTATCTCTACAACATTCAACTAGTCTTAGTGACCTTCAAAAGGTATACTTCCCTTTCTACCTTCAGAATCACTTACATAGTTCACAAACAAGAAATATGCAGCATAGAAGCTGTTTATTGCAAGTGTCCAATTTGTCCAGACCACCGGGATAGCCAAATGAGACCAGGACATATGATCAAATTGAGTATTAAACTTCAGAGAAATAACTTAATGACCACGTGTGCATTATGTGCATAATTACGGGGGGGAGGGGAGATGTCAAATTCATGCATTGTATTACGTATAAGACATTTTAATATTGTCAACATTTTAAATATTATACATATATGTTTGGAATCAAAATGAACCGGAACATGAATTGTAAACATTCATACTTTCCAGCTTGGAGTTTATGACATAAATCCCGGGTTATGCGAAGATACCTTAAGTATTACAGATGGAAATGGTATGACAAAAATAATGACCTCTTCTGATACAGACCTGGCGGGAATTAAACTGTTGTCGGCTTCCAATGATGTTGAAATTCGGCTTTCAACATGTTATCATTATGCTCAAAATATGGAAAAGGCTATTTCCATGAAAGTAAAGCGAACAGGTTTGTGGCTTCTTTGATGGAATCAAAAATGTACTTCTTATTTCTATAAATTTATTAATTAAATTAAAAGATTTGCCTTTGCTTTTCTTGTCTATTTGTTTGATTAGGCTTCACGTCACTTCAGCGAAATAAGATATACTGCTATTGTTAGGATTTATTAAGCGAGGGTGTCAAAGTATCTGTGCTGAGTTTAAAATTTAATATATCTCACCGTGGAAGTCATTGAAACTCACAACTTAAATGTAAACATGTATACAGTTATGTTCTACTAGACAGTCTGTAACCAAGCCTCATTTCTAGAGCATTCCACTTTTCACCAAAATTTGTCTTCCACGTCTTTGGTTAGGATATTCTTCTTTTAAAAAGATTCCAGAAATTTAGTATATTGAAATGTGTTTAGACAATATTAAAATGTGTAGAAAATGTCTGTTGATATCTAACCGTTGGACCAAAGAACCGATCTTTTGCTAAAAATAACATATTTAATCAACAATTACAATATTTTGGACAATATACCTTTTAAGTATTATAATATAAAATTATATGTTGTAGATAAATGACTCTTTATAATATTAAAAGGTAATTAAAATAAATAAAATCAATATTGTACAAAATCATCCAAGTTATGTTTGTAATACATGTAAGTGGCATTTTGTATTTGCGCAAATGTTTTCTTATATTTGCGCCAAAAATTTTTCAAGAAAATTGACAATAATAATATATGCATGCAAAAAGTTCTGCATTTTCAGTTACCTATATACATATACATGTACATGTAGCAATGACAAAGATATGAAAGTTGAAGAAAAATATGCGCACCACACAAATGTACAAGAAAGACATTATAATAAGATTTTTGCCAATATACATATAACATAGCCTATTTTCAATTTAGACTTACCAGGTTGCGGAGCCATTGACAGCTGTTTCCAGACTTGTAATCAGTCATCGGCATATATAATGACACCAGGATACCCATCATTGTACAAACCAGATGACACTTGCTTTTGGAAAATTGAAGGCGTATACGGTCAATACATAAGATTCCAGTTTCTTCATCTGGACATTTTAGATGAGGATCTGTCATGCGAAAAATCTTTTATTGTCATATATGATATTGATTTACATAATAATGCTAGAGAGATAGGTAGATATTGTAAGGCAAACCAACGTTACGAGACAATTGTGTCTAGCTGGCATAAAATGCACATTGAATTTCGGGCTTCAAATCATCAGTCAAACGGAGGTGGATTTCTGGGCAAATATATCATAGAGTCATTTATTCAGGACACATTTGAGAAAAATATGAACATAAGTAAGTTTTAGTTCTCATTCCAAAAATATATTTATACCTAATTTCTGTATTGAGGGTGGCGTGGTTTAGTGGTTGGTAAATCGGAATACGAAACCTAAAGTCAGTGGTTCGATTGACGTTCGAGATTAATATTCCGGGGATTAAATTTGTAAAATTCGACATTATTTGCTAGGGTGGTCTCGTTAAAAGATGCTAGTGCGTCGGATGAGGACGAATAATTGCTGTGCCTTGCCAGATCAACAAACTTAGCAACTTAGATGTCAAAAAGAGTAGGCTAACACGCCGCTACAATGACCGTTCTCGAACAGGACAAATGGAGAGGGATCAGCATACGTTGATATAACTTGACATAAAACTGTTCGAAGGGATTTATATAATGAAATTGTATAAAAAATGGTTTTTTTTTTATATTTATAATTTTTTAGTTATTATATCCCCAACATTTCATGTTTGGCTTACAAATACCACATTTTGAAGTAATATCGGCAAAAGGGTGTAAAAGTGAAATGAGAACTACCGTGAAAGATACATTCAAGCATATTGAAATGAGATATGATTTTTTTTTTGTTTCCTGTAAAAAATAGATACTAATTTCTTTACCACCCTAGATAAGATTCATGATTATTAATGTTTTATGGATTATTAATTTATTTGATAATATTTGATTATCACTACCAAAAACATGAAACTGCTATCGTAGAATGGCTTCGCGTTGTGTTTAGGGGAGTTGGTCAAGGCGTCAACAAAATGAATGCGTCTTTCATTACAAACTTCTAATAACCAACTAACGTTACAATAGCGTTACGTCACAATGTTGAGCGGCCGCGCCGCCAAAGGCGACGTTACTTTTAGCGTAATTTACAACATTCTCGGGCCGCCGAAAATCACTTTTTACCAAAATAAATTACAATATGATAAAATTATTTTTAGAATAAAATGTCTATATCTCTGATCAATATCAATTCTAATGTCAATAAGTAATGAATGAGTAATAAAACTTGCACTGAAGAAATGAATTAAAATTAAACTCAATTGTCTCTAACTAAATAAAATTAGCACAGTCTCTAATGATATAATTAACACAGTCTCTTTTTCTATCATATCCTCCGGCGGGCAAAATGGTTCATTCGTCGATGGCTCCTCTTACTTCCAACGGAAACAGTTTCACTATGGGACGATTCGTAATTCCATTTTCTGTTTTAATTACGGCAGATCGGATAAGTCCATCTTTTCCACGCACCAGCTCCTTCACAACGGCAAGTTTCCATGTAATGCGATTGGAATCGTTATGCACAAGTACTACATCTCCAGCTTTAATTAATTGTTCGTTTTTACCGGTCGTACGATGATACTCTAGCAAAGACGTTAAATATTCATGCGTCCATCGTTTTCGAAACTGTTGTAAAAGTTCGTTCTGTCTTTGTAAGTTTCTGTTAAGTTTCGAATGTAAATTTTCCGTCAAAACACTATTTTCTAATGCGATTTCATCTGGTGCACAGTCGGTTCTACGTCCATATAACATATGTGCTGGTGTCAGCGGTTCGGGATCTGTGATATCGGTAGATATATAAGTTATCGGACGATTGTTCATAGTTGCTTCTATTTCAGTCACAATAGTTCTTAGCATTTCTGTACTAACGCACGTTTTCCCTAATGTACACTTTATAGCTCTTTTCGTGATTCCAATTAGTCTTTCCCAATAACCTCCAAACCACGGAGCACGATTCGGAATAAATTTCCACTCGGTTCCCTTTTCGTTTAATAGTCCTTGGATTTTATTGTCTCTATTAGATCTTGTAATTCGCTCTGCTGATGCTTTGAAATTTGAACCATTGTCCGAAATCATAATTCTTGGAACGGATCTCCTTGCACAAAATCTTCTAAATGTCAAAATAAACGATTCCTCACTCAAATCGGGAACAATTTCTAAGTGCACGGCCCTCGTTGCGGCGCAAGTAAATAAGCATATGTACGATTTCGTATGTTCGTTGTTCGGTCCTTTGGTTTCCAGAGCTCCTGTGAAATCTACCCCGGTTACGGAAAATGGAAATTCATAATTAACTCTATGTTTAGGTAGGGGTGGTGGATCTGGCGCACTATACGGTTTCCCGAATATTTTCCTACATGTAACACATTTTCGAAGTTGCGATCTTACGGTCTGTCGAATTCTCGGTATCCAATATTTCTGTTGAATGTTGGCGATTGTAATATTAGGTCCTCCGTGATGTGTCTTCTCGTGTGCTTCGTTTATAACTAATGCGGTAAAACTATGATGTGTAGGCAATAACATCGGATGTTTGGTATCTTCATTGACGGGTGCGTTGTGTATTCTTCCTGCGCAGCGTAGCAGTTCGTTTTCGTCGATGTACAGTTTAAGTTGTCGAATTAGTGTTGTTCCTTTGATTGTTGACTCTAAACTAGAAATTTCGTCATGAAAAGTCTCTTTTTGTACTAACTTCACTATTACTCTTAATGCGGTATTTCGTTCTTTTAAACTTAACGATCCATATTGTCGTTTCTCCTTTGGTTCACGTATATTACCAATGAATCTCAAGATGTATCCAGTTACTCGGACAAGTTTCTGTAGTGAACTGTACCTTGAAATGTTTATAATTGGTTGTGTTTGATTTGGTTTCTCACTTATTTCCGGTGTACGGTTAATCACTATTTCTTCTTCACTGATAGTTGTAAGTGCGTTGCATTCGTTCACTGTTTTATTCCAAGTTGGCCAATTTTCTCTCTCCAAAATCCAGTTCGGTCCATTTATCCAAATAGTACTCTCCTGAAGTTGTTTAGCGCTTATCCCTCGTGTAAGATAATCGGCAGGGTTATCCTCGGTCGGACAGTAATCCCAATGACAATTTCCTATGAGTTCTCTGATTTCCGAAAGTCTATTTGCAATAAATGGTTTCAATTTCTTTGTTGATATAATCCAACTTAGAACGATTTGACTGTCACTCCACATAAATATATTTTGCGGTTTCACTATTTCTCGAAGATGATTGGCTAATCTTGCTCCAGTCACTGCTCCCATTAACTCTAAGCGTGGTAAAGAAATTGTCTTTACGGGTGCGACTCTGTTTTTCGCCATTATGATAAGCGATGAGTTTTTAGTTACCAAATAAGCGCAAGCTCCGTACGCTAACTGTGACGCATCGGTGAAAATATGTAGCGATCCATCTAATTTGTCTGTGTCTAGTAAAGATCTTTGAAATGTCATATTCGTTGCGTTTTCGATTTCCACTGCTATATCATGCCATTGTCTACTCAAATCTTCACTTAAAATTTCATCCCAGTCGAGCTTTGACTTCCATAACTGTTGCATAAATAGTTTAGCTTTTACGGTTACAGGTGCGATCAGTCCTAAAGGATCGAAAATTCTGGATGATGAGCTCAATACCTGTCGTTTTGTCACTAATTTGTTGATTTCCGTAATATTCACTGGTTGGTATTCTATTTTGTCTGTTTCGGTATTCCATTTCATACCCAAGATTTTGACGGTTTTCTCCTTCTCTGCAACTTTATCTTTTGCGGCTAGATTTTGCAAATCTTTGCTATTCGAATTCCACGAACGAAGATTGAATCCTGCTTCTGAAAGTAGTTTTCTAGACTCGGCATAAAAATTCAAAGCGGAATTTTCATCAATAAAGCTGGTCAACACATTGTCTACGTACAAATTGTTCTGAAGTTCTGATGATGTAGAAGATGGGTTGTTACGAAAATGTTTCATTAGCGTAGCACTTAACATGAATGGTGAGCAGGTAGCACCAAAAAGTACAACTCTAAAACGGTAAGTTATCAGTTTGCTTTGCGGTTCTGTAGGGTCTTCCAACCAAAAAAATCTGGTAGCGTCTCGATCAGTCGGGTCGAGTTCTATTTGTAGAAAAGCCTTCTCTATATCGGCGGTAACTGCGTAATTGTACATTCTGAATCGAACAAGTATTTCTGTCAAATCTGGTAACAAAGGCGGGTAAGATTCAAGACAATCATTCAAACACGGACTATCTTTGTTGGCTTTACAGCTGCAATTATATACAATCCGGATAGGAGTTGTTGTGGAATCTTTACGCACTGGGTGATGCGGAATATAGTGAATCGTATGTGTTGGTTGTTCATTGTCAATAGGTATTCTTTCAATAAAACCTCTCCTCTCTTGTTCAGCAATATTTTCTCCATATTTTCGGAATATCTCGGGTTCTTTCACTAGACGACGAATTACAGATTCGGTTCTCCGTTTAGCAGTTTCTCTGTTGGTAGGTAGTTCGGGCGAATCTTCTTTCCATGGTAATTTAGCAACATATTTCTCGTTCTGTTTGATAATTGAGTTTTCCATGTAGTCTGCGATAATTTCATTCATTTTCGGATCATTCTGTTCTTTGGCGTTGATTCCTAACGATTCAAGTTTCCAAAATTTCTCAAGATCGGTTTCTTCCTGTTTGCGGCATACAAGAATGTTCATCATTGAAGTTGACATGTTGTTGCTCTTAGTAGGGACGGGTCCAGATAATAAATAACCTATTTTTGAACTTACAGCGGTAGGTCCATTTCCACGTATTATCTTGTCCTGTACTATATCCCAATAGAAGTCTCCACCAATTAATAAGTTGATTTCAAATTGTTCTTCATGCATTACTGGATGGGCTAATTGTAGTCCTCGTAAATACGGAAATCTCTGTGATGACGGAATGTCCTGATTTTGGAGTGCGGGTGCTATAGTGGGTACGATCAGTACTTTGATTGGTATAAGGTCTCCTTCGTTTGACTTCAAATATATTGTTGTTTTATCTAAGTTTCTTGTTTTCTTGTCGGCGTTTCCAAAAGTAGATATACTGAGGCTTTCGGAATCTTCTTTTTTCACATTGAGCTTTGTGGCTAAGTCTTGAGTTATGAAAGATCGTTGCGCCCCTTCATCAAATAGAATATTTGCGTCAATAAAAGTATTTTCATAAACTACTGGGCTTATAGCGGTTTTCAAAAGAACTGCAGATCTATCCTCGCTGTTTGCGGTATACATTACTGATGTTGCCGATTCCTGTTCCTTGCTCTGAGTTTTATCTTGTGACTTGTGACTCGTACTTACCTTCTTTTTACAAAGTGTTGAGTGATGTTTGCGGTGACAAAACTTACATGTATTTCTTGAGTTACAATCGGCTACTCGATGTGTACCAAGACAGTTGAAGCAAAGGCTCCTTTCTTTTACAATTGAAATTCTTTCCTCATAATCGGTTACCTCTTTACACTCGTTTGTCCAGTGGTTTCCATTACAATAAACACATCTCTTCTTTGTCAATGTTGGTGTTTTCTCAAAAGACTTTTTTGTGAACTTTTTCCGCTCGTTTTGACGTCGAACTCCTGTTACGAAGTTTGCACTTGGAGTTGCTCCATTGTATTTTTGCGCATAGTCTGTATATCCCGATTCCTGAATAGAAATCTCTTGTGTAATTGCACAACGAAGTGTCTGTATGTTCCAATTGTCATGTCCATTTTCTCGCGTGATTGTTTTTCGAAATTCTGGCGGCAGTTTACTAAGAATAACTGGTATAAGTAGTGATCCAAACATTTCCTGACTCTGGCCTAACGACTCTAAACCACGTATATAAGCTTCTGATTTGTCATGAAATGTTCTTAAACTGTCAATATTATCTAGCGGTGCGGGCAAATCTAATAGCGATTTCATGTACGCATTCGTTATCTTGTGCGGCTGGCCGTAGCGGTTTCTCAGTAACTCAATTGCTGTGTGGTAATTTGCATTTGTCATTGTCAAACCTGATATTACATTTGCGGCATCATAATGAAGCAATGATTTTAAATACGAAAACTTCTGGACATCAGTAAGAGTATGATTGAAGTGCACGGTCGACTCGTAGGAGTCCCAAAAGTACTGCCAATCGAGTATTTCTCCACTAAAATTCGGTAGTGACAACTTCGGAAGACGGTGATTCTGGCTAGACATGGTACTCATTTGTGAAAATGTTTGAGTGGCTTCACGTTGTGTTTGAGTTTGGTTTGTGAATGGATTGAACTCAGGAGCATTACCACGGAGTGTTGAATTGCTAGTACATGCGGGGTTTGCGTTTGTGTCCAAGTACTTCTTGTATTTGCGTAATTTATCGTCTAACTCTAAATAATACTCATCTGACTCCATGATTTCATCTGCCATATCCTCCTCCTCTGTTTTCTCTAGAATCTGTCCATCCAAACCTTCAAGTGTCACTTTCTTCTTTTGAATATTGTTCAAAATGTTTTTCACATTCTCGGAATCAACTAGTTCCTCTTTGGTAATATCTTCCAGTTTCTTTAGGAATTTTGTCACGGCTGCCTTGTTTGCGGCTCTCAAAGATTTCAGTCGTTGTACATCCATCTTTTCTTTTTGTCACGGCACCACAATATCGTAGAATGGCTTCGCGTTGTGTTTAGGGGAGTTGGTCAAGGCGTCAACAAAATGAATGCGTCTTTCATTACAAACTTCTAATAACCAACTAACGTTACAATAGCGTTACGTCACAATGTTGAGCGGCCGCGCCGCCAAAGGCGACGTTACTTTTAGCGTAATTTACAACAACTGCAACGGGACGTTTACCAAAAATAGTATTCTCACTTGAATTCCGGGACAGATATTAAAAATATTTCTCGCCGTTAGGATTTAACTGAAAATTAAAAAAAAATGGGGTGGGACGATTTTGGAAGGGCGGACAATGTACATGCATATGCATGTAATAAATAAATATTGACTTAATCAATATGGAAATATGAATACTTTCCAGCCTGCTCTAAAAACTGGTACGGCTTTCAAGAAAGTTGCTACAAAGTAATGAACGAGGTATCAGGACTTTCATGGATCGAAGCAGAAAATAAATGTCAGTCATATGGTGGCCATCTTGTCAGTATTGCAGACAGATCTGAAATGCAGTCTATACATTACCTTATTACAGTTATAGAGGAAGGATTAGATGATGACAAGGCATATATTGGTAGGTTGTTTTAACATATGGCTCATATAAATTTTACTGACTGATTCTTATTAAATTCATATTTTTTATTTAACTATATCTCTTATGTTTTCTTAGATATAAAAAGTCAGAAATTAGTTTTACAGAACTTAAACGGATGATATTAATGTGTAGTTTTATGCATAAAATGTCAAACACATTCTATTAAAATCAGCCTTTACAAAAGTTTAAACAGTGATCGGAGAAAATGTGTTTTACATTCACTACTGAAAAAACAGTGGATAATATTTCAAATTATGAAAAAAAACCATTTAATTGAAAAACATTAATAACCTATAATTCTTACACTTGTCTTAACTTCAAATTTATGAGCGTTGCTGGCATTAAATGCGCTTATTGACTGTTATTGATATGGGACATACATTTAATATGGAAAAGGGTTACTGCTGATTAATACTGGACACAAAATCGCTCAATAGACAATATACTGGCAAAAGTTTAAGCCAAAAATACAGTGCTTTTATTGTCGTTCGTCATCTCCACACTCTCGGTGAGGCTCGATTAATGCATAAAGTTTCTGAACGGTATTAGGCGTTTGTTAATTATTTTAAAAACCCATTTCATTTGGATAGAAGTAAAAATATACTTACAACTTCAGGTTTGAAAAAGAAGAGTGATGGTTATAATATAGACGATTATATTTGGTCTGATGGAAGCCCGATTACAATTACGGCATGGTATGTTACAAATGTAGAAATCTCAAAAATGAACAGTTGAAAATCTTCCCTTTAAATGCCTACGTTCATACTAAAAACATCATTACATATGTACAATTTAAGAAATACGAAATTTATTCCATGAATGTAAACAAAGTCTGTAAGACAATACAATAGATCAGTGATAATGTGAATATTGTATTTATTTTCGAATCAGAATTTTGTGAGCTTTTTGGCTTCATTTAAACAGACGTTTTTCTCAGTAAATAGCCAGATGTTAACTTCGTGATTCATAATTTGTATTTTGTGCAGGTATCATGGTGACACCACTGGAGAACAACAGCCAAATGGATTAAAAAACGAGAAGTGCTCCATTATTAAACTGGATAGTATACACAGCATGAATAACTGGCATGATGTAGCGTGTGCTTATGACAAAATAAGCAATTTCATATGCGAGACTGATCCATCAATACATTACGTTGGTTCGTGTGTATTGTAGTCTGTCTACAACCTCATATCTTTACACACTCATTTGTTATTTCACATGCAGTAGTTATTGTTCTCACCCACACGGAACATATCGACCCAGATTTTTCAATCAAACAATCGGTGTGATTTTAACGATAAAGCATACCGGTGCCAGAGAAAGTAGGTTGTTCCTACAGAAGGAACCATGAACCTGTTTTCAAAATAGTTGTGTATATGCATTTTTTCATATAATAATTTAATGGGGAAAATTAGAACTTGTATTGGTAAATTAATATGTTTAATATCACGTAAATCAAGAATCATATGTAATAATGAATGGTACAACTTTCATAACAAATTTATCAAGTTGATGAATACATTTATTTTTCAGATACTGAAATAAGAGATACAATGATCATTGAAAATATAGGACCTGAAGATGGTTTATTTAAATGCAAGTCAGGAGAGTTTATCTTAAATGCTTTTCTTTGTGACGCTGTTTTGGACTGTCTTTCAGAAGAAGATGAAGAAAAGTGTTGTACGTATTTTTTTAAGATAATGTCAATACATGCGACAACAAAGGTGTAAGATCAATGGAAAAGTCCACAGATCATAAAGTGAGAAAAATGCATCAAAAATATAATTAAAAGAATAAAAAAAACCTTAAACCAGTGCTTGGACTCCTCTTTAACATACAGTTGGATGTAACATTTTCCTTCTCTTTTGAAGAGTAACTTCAAGACCCCTTGAACGTCAACAATGTATTGGAACATTGCAAGATTAAAAAGATTGTAAAAATATGTAGGTTTGTCAATTATGGTAAGAGGTAAATTCCAATGAGAAGTGAAATCTAACTGAAAATATTTAGTCTCATATGCGAGATAGAAGATTTCCACTGGTTAGTCTAATCGTGGTGACGTCGAGAAAAAGATTGGAGTGATAATAACAAGACTGATTGTAACCATGTTTTAGGTGTTAATGTGACAGCGGTTGCTTATGAGAACGTCATGACAATAGTGAATTGGCAGTAAAATGAAGATACCATAAGCAGGATGAAACTACTAATTATATATATAGAAATGTAGAATGTGCAGTTCACAGTTGAAAATTTAAATCATCCTAAAATCAATGCGCTTTACCGTGTTTGTATAATTTTAGATATGGGGACAAAAGTAAAACAATGTACTTCGGTGCACATGTAGATTCCTAGTCCCTGGGTAACACCACCTCAATTGCCAGTATTTCGAATCTGGCGTGAAAATGATACATTTGTACCCAAAATTCACTTTTATAAAATTCCTAAGTATAATTTTTTAATACTGAGGATTATCTCCTCTCGCTAAAGTCTGTCCTTAGATGCTTATTGGCTAACCTTTAAATTACTTAAGCCTTCGAACCTTTTTTTTCAAGGTTTTGACTATTATTATTATTATTATTATTATAACCTTTATTTCAAGAGGGTAACTCAATTAGTTAACACTAATCTTCCTTGAGGCCCTCAGCAAACAAAACATACATACATATAAAACAAAAATTACATACAGTTTGAACATATCTATGCATGCAGATATTAATATATATAGTTTGTAACAAATGTCAACACAAAAGACAAAAAGAATATACATTCAATGTTCATGATATATTCTTTAAGGGTCAGTTTCAAAAATATATTTAAAACATTTTGTTTTAAATGTTTTCAAACTTGTAGAGATTTTAATATTCAGTGGTAAGTTATTCCATAATATCGACGAGGAGTATGCAAATGATTTTTTCATTATGTTGGTGTTCGGTCTGATAACGACCAGGTTGTTATTTGTTACAGATCTTAAATTTCTAGAATTTATATTTGAACTTTGAATACACAATTTTTGTAAGTAATCTGGGGTTTTATTATTCAGAATTTTATATATTAAGATTAGTTTGTGATATGACACTCGATCCTGAAATGACAGCCAATTTAGTTGGGAGAACATCTCTTTTGATGGAGTTTGAAACGGGGCATCCAGAATAAATCTTGCTGCCCTTTTTTGTAGTTTTGTAATTCTCTGGATTCCTTCATCATTACAATTTCCCCAGATGGTACAGCAGTAATCAAAATTTGGTAAAATGTATGCATTGAAAAACAGAATTCGACATCTTTTGTCTAAATATTTTTTGACTTTGGAGAATAAAAATAGTCTAGAACATATATTTTTACATATTTGGTCAATTTGTAATTTCCAGTCAAGATATTGATCAATATTGACACCTAATAATTTCTGTTGATCTACTTGGGAGATAGTATGGTTACCTAAATGAATACATAGATCTGTGTTGATTGAGTGTTTTCTTTGGGCTGTACCGATTAGCATACTGGTAGTCTTTTTTGGATTGATTATCATGTTGTTCTCACTACACCAGTTGTTAACCGTCAGTAGATCTGCATTTAACTGTGTTTCAATTTCAGGTTTTGTTTTGTTATTATTATGCAGAGTAGTATCATCAGCATACATATCAATTTCTGATTTAATGTTTTCTAATGGCAAATCATTAATAAAAAGTATAAAAAGTAAAGGACCTAAAATTGATCCTTGAGGTACGCCATATTTAACTAACCCAGGACTAGATTCACTATTTCCTATGCATATGTTTTGAGATCGTAAGGACAGGTATGAATTAAACCAATTTAGTGAATTTCCATAGATTTTATAACACTGAAGTTTTTTGCCAAGAATATAATGATCAACGGTATCGAAAGCTTTTTTGAGATCTAAAAATATGGCACCCACTAAATTTCCATCATCCATGCATTTCAACCATTTATCTACTAGGCTTGTAAGGGCTGTGTGACAAGAATGTTTACTTCTAAATCCTGATTGAGCTTCATGTAGCAATTTGTATTTCGAAAGGTATAAATAAAGATGTTTTACCACATGTTTCTCAAATATCTTTGATAATGTTGGTAAGACTGAAATTGGCCTGTAATTTCCTGGTATAGATTGATCTCCACATTTGAAAAGTGGAGTGATTTTTGCAATTTTCAAATTTGATGGAAATTCACCTTGAATAATGCTAAGATTTATGAGATATGTAATAGAGGATGCTATAATATCTGAAGATGATTTTAGAAAGTACGGTCCTAGATTGTCTGCACCTGTTGCTTTTGTTGCATCCAATTTATTTATAATAAGTTTAGTTTCATCTACTTTAATAAGAGGTATCTGAAATCTGATATTCGCCGGTACTTTAGATTGAACAAAATTATTGAGTTTTTCCATATTTAAAGTTGAGTAGTCATTATTAGCTGCAATGCCTCCAATAGTTGAAAAGAAGCTATTTAGTTTATCAATAATTTTTTCAGAGTCATAACATATTTCATCGTCAAAGTTCATTGATGGAGGTAAAGTGGATTGTTTTGAAGGCTTCAGATTTTTGAAGACATTCCAAATTTCTTTCGGATTTTTTGCTTCCTCCACATCTTTTGTAAAATAATTATGTTTTGATTTCTCAGTTAAAATTTTACATTTATTTCTCCACAGTCGAAAATTTGTCTCATCACCTTTCTCTTTAAAATAGTCTCTTTTCTTTTGAGCATCTTTAATATCATCTGATAACCATGCTGGTTGTTTTGCATATTTAACACGTTTAATTCTTAATGGTGCATGTTTGTCAATAATTGACAAGAATAACGCATACCACATGTTTGTGGCTGCTTGTATCTCGTTTATTTGTTCTATCTGCGAGAAATCTATATTCTGTAGATCATATAGGAATTGCTTTTCATCAAATTTCTTGAAACATCTGTATTTAATGGTTTTATGGGTTATATTCGGGCAATCTTTTTTATTTATTTTTCGCGTTATGCACACCGGATAATGATCACTTAGTGCAATAGTAGGTACATTAACGTCAATTATATGTTCCGGGTAATTAACATAAACATGGTCAATTAAAGTGCGCGAATTTGGGGTAACCCTAGTTGGAGTATCAACTATTTGTGTTAAATTTTTGTCATTTATCATATTAGACCATTTGTTATTTGTGCATCCTTCTTTATAATCTATATTGATATCACCTAAAATTATAACCTCTAAGTTAGAGTCTTGAGCATTATCAATTTCTTTTTCAAATTCGTCTATCCAAGATTGGGGCATATCAGGGGGCCTATAAACATAACAGATTAATATTGATTTTGAATATTGAAAATCTATTTGACACCAGATGCTTTCAAGATTACTTATTTCAAGGTCTTTTTTTCTTTTATAATTTAAAGAATTTGATACATAGACAATTAATCCTCCCCCTAATTTATCTCGTGTTTCACTTCTATCTTTTCTTTCTAAACTGTGGCCTTCTACGTCGATCATTTCGTCACTTATTTCATGCGTTAGAAATGTTTCGCATAAACCTAGAATGTGGATATTATTGACTTGATCAAGATATTGCTTTATTTCGTCAATTTTACTGAGGATGTTTCTTATATTCAGATGTCCTAATTTTAAGCCAGATTTAAGACCAAAATATGTTTCGTTTTCCTTAGATGATTGCTTGGGGTTTCTTTTTGATTTTGCATGTTGTTTCTCATTAACTTTAACTTTTTCATTTCGGATTTTTGGAGCTTCATGAATTTCAGATATTTCTAGTGAGCATAAACAGTTTGACAAATTACAATTTGGACATAAATCAGTAAGACATACAAATGAGTTTTTCAATTTTAGGGTAAATTTTTCGGCAGAACATGCATTGCCGTTTCCCTAGTAATCACGATACCAACAATGTTTTGATTTGTGTCCTATTTGTCCACAGCACCAGCATTCTGGTGTAGATCCCAATCGGCAGACACGCGACACATGACCATTCTCACCGCAGGTATAGCATTTCTGATTGCTTTCATCTCTCGGAGCATTGTTTAATTTGGATTTCAATATATCCACGTAGCTGTGGTAATGTTTCAAAAGTAACGCTGTTCCACGGTCAGTTGGGTGAATACCGTCCCGAATTAGCGTTCTATCAATGTTTCCATTTTTTGTTATAAATAGATGATAGGTGTCTATTAGCTTTACTCCGTAGTCATTTGAGACTGTGTGTATGACTTCGTTTACATCATTGACATTCACGCCACGTCGAGGGGGACATTCGGAAAGGAAAATGTTTGCGCTAGGATTTGTCTCCTTGATCATTTGTATGATGTTTACAAATTCGCACTCTACAAGTTCTAAATCTCGACCTTGGCTGGCATCGTTTCCGCCCACTTGTATAATGAAATTGTCAAATTCTTGAAAGTCATAGTTTTCTATATAGTAACGTATGTCAGAGGTGTTCGCCCCTCGGCAGGTTTGTACAGCTGTATTTTTCGATAGCCCGCGAGTGTTTATTCTTTTAAGAATCGAGCTTCCGATGATAATTGTTTTTCGGTTTCTTGATGATGTACCGGTATGTAGATTCGGACTGTTTTTACTTTTATTTTGGTGATCTTTTTTAACACTTGTCTCACTTGACTAGGCACCGTGATGGATCATGGGAGCTCAAGCCACAGAGCAGCCTAGCATGCCCCTAGGTGGAGGATACGTGTTTGGAATCCCACATTCTCTGCATGCTATAAAGACCCATTCTGAAGTTTTTGAAGACGAGTAACCTAATGACCGCTACAGAAGGTTGAATTATCCGACCCTACCCAACCATTCACACTGTTACAGTTTCAGTCAAAATTGTTTCCCCATATGTCCCGTCCAAGCCCTGTTTGAATTGTGTTTGATAAACCGTTGAACTGGTTCTCGTCCTGTAGATGCACGAAATATTTGCCACAAGCAACCATCAAACAGTTCAATGTTTTGGTTAATGTCCTCTTTCAATTTATTTTGCCTCGACGAAATGTGAGTAAATGTATTTGGTATGATCGTAGAATATTTACATATACTTTTTCGTAAGAAAAAAACTAGGTCTGCAAATCTGTGCAGCTGTATGAGGCAGGATATTATTATGAACAATCATGATAAAAATCAAGTATTTAATCGAATCCCATGAACAATTATTTCAGCGAACTCCTGTTTCGATACTCAGTTTACTTGTAATGACGGAAGCTGCATTTCAATCAGTCTATATTGTGATTTTGTCAACCACTGTGCCGATGGATCAGATGAGGAAATATGTGGTAATATTTTACAAATATCTTTCTATATACATTGTATCTACCACATGTATGACTTATTGCTTTGACGTAATTTTGAAACATTAGAAGTACATGCGTACATCATGTACACGTACATTTATGTACATAGCTACTAATTGCAGGCACTGTAATATAACTACATATGTCTGTATTTCAGGCTTATTTTTTTACCTAGAAAAAAAATATAAAATTAAAAAAAAAGAGATTCTAAAGTGGCATAATGAGGATCGAATTTCCTATGAACCAAACAAAAAACCAGAATAACGCTTTGTTAAACCACATTGAGATACATGTATACTTATTTTTCATGCTATCGTAGAAATATAACACATTTTTGATTTGGCTGATTATGGAAAATATGAATTTTGGCAGATTCGATGTACCAAATACAAAATATAGGAATTGCTGTTATGTTTACAGTGATGGTTAAATATAACAATGCACCAATAAATATAAATGACGTCTAAAGTCCTGAGACAAAGTGAGAATGTTCTGAGCGAATTCTTATAGGTAACAGTTTAGATGTCCGAAGGTAACAGCAAACTCTTAAATAGGTGCTTTGACGTAAGATAAATCTAGAATTATTTTAAATTCAGTAATTGTCATTGAAAGACAGATATTTAACATATTTTTACATCCTGACCCTAAACAAACAGATAAAATTTAGGATGAAAAAGTCAAATGATTGTCGTTCTTCCCCCACAATATTGTAATTAATACTTACTGGGCTGCCTTCATTTATCTATTTGTGTATTAATTATGTTACTTGAATTACGGTATATTTGGTCAAAAGTGCACATGTCATTACTGTAACAGTTCTTCCTTTAGGTGTAACCTATTCAAGATTATGTATGTCTTTATTAAGTATGATTTTACAAGTGTAAAATTATTAAAATGAACAACATAGGTTTTAGGCGCCAGTACGAAAAGATATTCGAACTAGTTGACATATGTTTTTACTGGAGTTCAGAGAGAGTTTGCATTCTAAAAGTCTTGAAGAGTATATTTATATGTATCTGATCTTTAAAATTATAAGCATTAAACATATTTCTATATTTATACGTATTTTCAAATGCGATAATTGGTAGATATAGGTCGACATTTTTTACTTGCACAAATAAAAATAGATAAATGCACCTTACAAGTTTCTGTTTTTTGCTTTAAAACAAAAATTATTTTTAGAAAGACAATTTTGCATGGAAAACGAATGGACATGTGCAAACCAACAGTGTATACCGATCGAAAAAAGATGCAATTTTGTGCAAGAATGTTTTGACAATTCAGATGAAATAGGATGTGGTACGTATTCCTCAGTCTTATGTTTCAATATTGATTTTTGATACATGTACATGCAAGTATAGACGGCTGAAAATTTTGCTTGCTGGCAAGGTCGAGGAATGAGACACTGTTTCTAGTAAGGTATAAAGTATCGTCTGAATCAACAGTCTCATATGGGAAATATCGTATAAGGTCTGTGGAATCTCGAACAATAGAAAATCCATCTAGATTCAATAACAATTTAGCTTGATTAACCTGTAAATTCTACGATGCCAATTTTGATTCACAAGATATGCGTATTCCGTCGAAATAAACGATCGAGTCGCAAACATTGGCGAATGATAAGTTTAGAAAAAAGAAAACTACTACAAAATTAAAATGTAAGGTTTTGTTTTACTGTATCAGAATCTACGACATTTTCGTCCCTATTTAAAATTGAGATAAAGAAGAAGCTCAGAAATGTAAGTTTGTGTGTAACATGTTTGCATTTTAATTTCCAAAACTTGTTTGTGGATATCTGAAAAATTTAAGAAAAAAGAAATATATAAGGCATTGGTCAATGATTAAGCATCATATCAATTATGCCCTTAATCTTCATTATCGTCCAGTAAATGATAAGCTCCTACTGAAATGTATTGTTTATATCGGTTCAATATTTCTCTAAATACTTTACCTCATTTTATTTAAGATTGCTATGAACTACACCCTACAAATTATTTTGCGTTGTTTCACGAAAAAAATTTGCTCACTTTTTTTTACAGATGTTTGCGGCCCAGGAAGTTTTCAATGTTACGACCAAAGTTGCATTCCTCTGTCTAGAGTTTGTGATGGTTTTGTTGACTGTAGTGGACTATTTCACGAGGATGAGGCTGAAGAATGTCTGCAGAAAACCCAGTATTCTTGCATTGACTGGTGGGCAATGGGAATGAGGGAATCCGGAGAATACTTTATTGATCTTGGCATGAATGGTAACATAAAATATCATATTTCGTGGTCTTTTACTAAACAATATTTTAGTGGATTTTGTGAAATACAGATTTGTATTATTTTTAGCATTGGAGGGACATTTTTAAAAAATGATTTTCCATGACTTATAAAATGATATATTTTGTATTTTATTTCAAAGATATAACATTGTTTTGGTAGCAAAAGTCGTACATTTTTGTGCAAATGGTTGTGCAACTGAAGTATGAAAAAGCTAAAGTTACATCGATAATGTTGTGCATCGATAAACTAAAAGATCGAAAATGGAGTTCTCCTGGAAAGCTTGCAAATGCACCGTATAAAAACAGCCTTTTAAAAAACAAAAATTTCTTTATTAGATAGCGCAAAAGTCGAATGCATTTTCAATGAAAAAGAAGACAACATTTATGTAGAAACAGTTGTGCATCATAACAATGAAGAAACAGCCTTTTAAAAAACAAAAATTTCTTTATTAGATAGCGCAAAAGTCGAATGCATTTTCAATGAAAAAGAAGACAACATTTATGTAGAAACAGTTGTGCATCATAACAATGAAGAAATGGTGACGGCGTCTATGGACAAATTTGATGTCGATCTGGTGTATGGCGCAAGTGATGCACATATAAGACAGTTACTCGAAATTAGCACATGTAGTCAGTCGATAGAAGTTTACTGCCATTTTTTACCCAACAATGTGTATAGGTATACTGTTGATGGTTATGGAATAGACATCAGGACATCACTTAATGATTGTGATTGTCCGTTTGTTGGTAACTGTGACACAGGTATTGGAAGGTATTTATTTATTAAATTATACAGAAGTCGTAAAATATTTATAAGAATCCCAATCTTTTTTGAAAAAATTCTCCGACCCAGAAAAATAAATATAGTCAGCAGTTGGGTTTGTAATATCTCTCAAGTTGCTTTTAGGTTTTAAGGGAAGTCTTGGTCGGTTCAAATAACTTCATGTTAAGTATTCGATATCATATATACTGTAGATACATTATTACTATTGTTGTGAATGAAATCTTTTCGATACTAAAAAACATACATTGATTATCAAGAGCAGTCAAGGGAAAAGGGTAGATCCAGAACAGTCAATAATTTGACTTATATTGTTGCGTGTTGTGTTTATGTTTCTATTTTGTGCTCTTTTATGTATTTTTTTTGTCCTGGCTTCTGTCTTTTGGGTATCATTGATTGATTGATATGTCATTGTTGATCATTTCTCCAATCCATTTTGCTGTTTATTAATGTTAAAATTTGGAATACGAGCATTTAAATATATCTCTATTGCTAGTATTGTAACAACGCAAACAGAAAAGGAATAAATGGCCTCCGCCTTTGACGAAACACGTATGACCTAAGTTGTCTAGAAAGACAAAATGGCATCATTTTGCGGAGAAAGGAATTGAATATATTGTGATATAAAAATATTATATGGCCTAAGACCACAATGAGCGCACACTTTTCGTTGTCCACAAGTATAATCCCTTATATAAATTTACTGTATTTCTTCCATTTTTTTCTACCCCTTATTAAAACATTTTTAAAGGGTTTTTGTTCTAAATTTATAGTAGAATGTTTAAAGTTGATGTTTCAAAAAGTTTGAATGAGCTGCCACAATTAAAAGTGGTGATTTGGTCAGATGGAAAAGGATCAATGTTTAGGGTGTCGTCTGCTGTCTTCAAAGAATTTTGCTACCATAGGAGATATTTTTGCCAATATTTTGAGTTACAATGTAGCACTGATGATTTTTTTTTAAATTTTGATATTATGACAGGAAGTAAGTATACTTTCTACAAGAGAAAGATTTTCAAGATTGCGCAAGTGCGATTTTTTAAATTCAATTTTATTTTAATATGAAAATGCACTATGAATTAATTGTGGTCTCGGACCATATACTCTGTCAAGAAAACATGTCAAGTCATAATAAACAATTTTAAGGATGATAGTACCTTTTATTGAGAATTAAATGAAGATGTTAAGTCTGTTTTGTTATTGGTACATTGTACGAAAAAAGTACAAATTAGAAAATTATAATTTTTAACCTTGTTATTTATAATTAGGTGTAACTGTGGAACCTGGGACAGAGATTGGTATATTGCCGAAGACGATGAAATAAGATCAGATATTGGCCTGATAACGAATGAGTCTCAGCTGCCTATAAATCGAGCTCAGACTTGGTCAATGAAAAGTTACAATAAATTTATTAAACTACGAATTGGTCCATTGAAATGTGAACACGGTAAGTCTAACTTAAACAGGCACAACAAACTAACTTTTTACTGATCTTTAAAATTATATTATTTTACAAGAAAGAAAAATATAGGCTTGTAGCCTGGTTTATTAGATATTTAAAAAAATATAGATTCACATTTGACATATTTATATTAATGTCATGTAAAAATAACTATGATTTCCTTTTTTTTTGGAAATTTTAATTGTTACAGTGTGTAGTATAAATTATTATTCATGTACAATATTCCAGATGTTAATATATCTGAGAGTGTATTCCGATGTCGAGGGGGAAAGACACTGTCATCAGACATTGTTTGCTTGTTAAGATATGATGAGAGAGGAGAGTTGAATGGCTGTAGAGATTTGTCACATTTAAATAACTGCGGTAAGAACCAAAGTAGAAAACATTATCATCTGTTGAAATGAGTTTTTGTTTTCAATGTCTGTTGGTGAGATCATATTTGATTTACTACAGAGCAAGTGAAACCACATTGTAATATTGTCAATTAACACCAAAACGGAGAACAGGATAGTTCAATATACAATACCAATCAATAAAGGTCTCCTCACCATAAATTTGACATCTCACCAGACTTGATTCTTTACTGAATATTTCTAAATACAAGGAAATAATAATACTAAACACACTACATTCATGTAATTAGTAATATATAAATTTAATGGGTATTTTCAGTCTGGTATAAAATTGGTGGTAACTAAAGTTTTTTTTATCAAACGTTCAGTTCCATCTTTTCTACATCCGATAATTTTTAGACAATATAAAAATACAACATCCACTACCAGACTTTGTATAAATGCAGATTTAAATGAATTTAGACAAGGTAAAGTTCCGGCTTAAAAAGAACAAAATTAACGTAAATTCATTACAATCACAAAAGACAACAAAGATTATAGCAAATACTAGTAATCTTTGATACAAATTTTTATTCACTTATGCCCTGACTCTAAAAGGCTAATATATCTTGTTTTTACTGTTGTAGCTTCATTTAACTGTCCAAGTGGATTCCTGAAGTGTACGGGTAGCTACTGTATACCACCTGAACTGATGTGTAATGGTGTTCAAGATTGTCCAAGTGGAGAAGATGAATACAGTTGTGGTATAACATTTGAACTTCTATTATAATAATGAATTTATATTTATGTTCATATATTTGTATTTCATATAAGGACTATGTTCGTATGGTAATTGTACGAATAAATCGTTTATCTAGTATACATTACATATGTCGAATATAAATTCAAACTGACCCAATTTGGTAGATATACATTGTACATTAAATTATTGATAAAGGCCTTGTGATGAATATTTCTTCATGCTTATATTACTATGAGGCAATCATTATTTTAGATTTAAGATATAACAATAGGCAGACTGAATAAGTCTAGGGATATTCATTATAAATACCATATATGAAATGCATGAAGCCTTTTTTTGCAGGAGCACATGTAAAATATAGATTCAAAACATTTCAGGTAAACCGCAATGCAACAGATTATACCGATGTAGAAATAGTAACAAGTGCATTAATCCGAAAATGATATGTGATGGGTTTCTTGATTGTCCAGAGTTTGACGATGAGCTCCTTTGTGAAATGGTTTGTCCCGAAAATTGTACATGCGATGGTTTTACATGGAGGTGTTCATTTCACGACTATTTGAACATGACTTTTCCATCACAAATAAGGAAAATCGATCTCAGCGAGTCTAATCTGGAGAAATCGTATATATCTTTAAAGAATAACTTCCATTTGGCGGAGTTTAACCTATCGTCGACAATGCTGAGTGATTTGGGAAAACTTGTATTTGGATCGAATCATAACCTGTATTCACTAGATTTATCTTTTAATCAACTAACCGTTATTCCTAGGTATTCCTTTCAAGGACTTGTTCATCTGAAAACCTTAATTTTGTATGGCAATTCATTACTTCAGACAATTTTTCCCGAAACATTCGCAGGCTTGGGAACATTGCCATTTCTAATTTTGCGACATTCAAAACTGCATCATTTAACAACAAATACATTTACTGGTCTTGGCGGATTGGAATTTCTAAACCTTTCAAAGAGTAGAATTCAAACAATTGACGATGGTGCATTTGAAGGACTCGCTAAATTAAAAGTTCTTGATATCAGGAGAAACAGTATAACTCGATATTCTGATGGCATATTCGATGGGCTTATACAAATGGAAAAGTTATTTTCTGATTCATTTGTGTTTTGTTGTTTGAGACCTAGTTCAGTCAAAGAAGAAAACTGTGTTCCTGGAAGGGATGAATTTTCATCATGTTCTGATATGATGCGCAATGATATTTTACGCACATGTTTGTGGGTCATTGGATTGTGTGCATTTATTGGCAACATCTTTGTCATTTTATATCGTGTATCGTATGATAGAAGTTCCCTTTCCAAAGGACACGGAATCTTTATTACAAGTTTAGGTATTGCTGATTTTCTAATGGGGGTCTATATGTTAATTATTGCTTCGGCAGATGTAGCTTTTCGTGGAAACTATGTTTGGAATGATATTTCATGGCGGAACGGTAACCTGTGTCAATTTGCAGGAATCTTGTCTACAGTATCCAGCGAAGGTTCGGTGTTATTTCTGTTTTTTATAACGCTTGATCGCCTTATTGCTATTAAGTATCCATTTGGTGAAATTCGATTTGGAAAACAAAGTGCCAGATGTATCTCTGTGGTAGTTTTTCTTTCATGTCTAATTATTGCTACTGTCCCATTGATTCCAAGCTCCTATTTTGATGGAAAGTTTTACTCCCGATCTGCAGTTTGTCTTGCATTGCCTCTTACACGAGATAAGCCTAATGGTTGGGAATATTCTTTTGGAATTTTCATTGTATTTAATTTTATACTGTTTCTCATTGTTGCTGTCATTCAAATGGTTATTTACCGGGAAGTAAAATTAACACTTCATCAAATTCGATCAAATCAGAAGAGACAGGACCTGACAATTGCTCGAAACCTATTCCTCGTGGTCATTACCGACTTTTTGTGCTGGTTTCCAGTTGGAGTAATGGGTACGTGTATGCTTAAACATCTTTTTTTCTAAAGTATATGTTTTAAATTTAAGACCATAAATATATTTCAACACAGAATAGTATGCTTTAGGTTTTTACAAACCTTATACATTGTACATCTTTAATTTAATTTGGAAAAAAATTCAATGTTGAGAAAAGCTGTTTCGCATCTATAGCAGACTTATATAACTTTTTTCAATTTTAATTATTGAATAAGATATACAAATACATTTATTGATTATTTGGTCTCGTTTGAAAGATTTATTATTGTTGACTGAAATATATTTTATTCGTGTGATTAATTGACCATATTTCCCGGGTGGTTGTAGTCACGATTGTGTACTCTACAATAAAAATCTACATTATATATCTTATTTTCACCAACATAAAGGAATAAAACAGAGTGATGCTTTTAATTTTACTTCAACATTTTGTAAACCAATTGAGATAAATTGATATGTCGAACTTGTTCACACTTTTCCTGAAAATATAAAGGGTTCTGAATAGTTATACAATCGTGGCGATAAAAAATGAAAAATACGAACCACACACCAAAACACTGAAACAACGGATATGAGCTCCCTTAATATCACTAGTAAACTCAGCTTCTTCAGAGAGGCAAGCATATGACCTCCATTGTGGTGTTCAAAAAAAGTAAGGCCGGTGGTACATGTATTTGCATGTATAAATATGTTGAGGTTCTTTTAGTGTCACAACAGGGAGAAATAAATTCAACATAATTTTAAACGTTGAAGACTGTAAAATTCCTCCGTATAAATCTTGGCTAATAAGTTATTTTTAACTGACAACAATAATGTTTTCCTCAAAATGCCAAGGTACGATGTAACTTTTAGGTGCCTTTGATTATTGTTACTGCAGCTGCATTAGCAAATAGAGTTTGTTTTCTGTGATGTCATATGTTTTTTTTTTTACATTTTTGAAAATGTAGCATATTTCTGGAATCTGTGACATCCAGGAAAATCAAATTCAAAATTTCATATGTCGCTTACCGATGTTTAGTTGCTGTTAGATTTGCATCTATTTTATTGATGTTTTTAATAGGTTTGATGGCCCTGAGTGGCCATGTTATTCCGGGTGAAGTGTATGCCTGGACAGCCGTGTTTATTTTACCTATCAACTCAGCACTCAATCCATTTCTGTATACCTTTTCTGCTATTTATAGGAAAGTAAGTTACAATTTTAGAAATTACTAGTAACTATTACATTTAAATGACTTTTTCTTACAAATATATTTTAATGGATACATACAAACCAATCGATAGTCTTGATAGTTAAATGATTTCTGTAAAAATGTTCATCACAGATGAAAATAAAAAAAATTATTCAAAGAATCTTTAAACATTTCATAATAATAGGATGCGAAATAACGTGGATAAAACGAAGTTTATTTTCGGTATTCTTTTACCGATACATAAAATTCACAAAGAAAATCATTCCTGGTCATTGGGTGTATACTATATTATTGTATACAGTTATGTATATTAAATTATTTGATATACCAATCTACAAGTATACTGTATGTTTCTATCGCATGGACTTTTTTGGAATTCTGTAAAAAGTATTGGTTTCAACTACATTTTGTACCTTTATGAAAGTTAACCATACTTACATTTTGAATACACTGTTTAATCACAATATTTTGATCGTAATTTTTAGATTTCAGAGTTTTGGTGATGACGGTTAATCCAGAAATGACCATTGTACAGAAGGAATTTAAATCTGTACATGTCATTATTGAGTACGCATTGATATATTAAAACTTTTAAATTGATAAGATCGTTCATAAGATACCTTATTAAACTAATATTTAATATTGTATTTCCATTTTACAATGCTAGTGCTGTCATTTGTTATTTTTGAATTCCAGAGAAGGGACATGATTCGAAAAAAATCTTTAACCCATTCATTTGTGACACAAAAGCTATCAAATGGTAAGTTGTTAATTAAGTTTTAACCCTTTTAAAAGAATTATACTATACGCAAATCATCAGATTTGTATAATTTGACCAACTTTTTTGAAGGTTAATATGCATTTACTTTCTCATAAAGTTCAAAACTGTATAAAATTATACATATCAGGGAGTTGGAAATTAGACGCTTTTAAATACATGTATGAGGGATATACCATTTGCAGATATTCCAGATTTGAAAATAGAGAAGAATAAGTTGCAATATTTTTAAAAAATTTTTAGTGTCTCAAGTAAGTGCAAAAGAAACAGAAAACAATTTTTTTGACGCATCATCTAATTCCACCAACGTGGTAGAACAGTTTACGATGATGATTGAGATGTCTTTGCGGGAAGAGTCACTGGAAGCAGATGACATTGACAAAATAGTGAAAAGATTAATTTCCATTAGAGACAAAAATTGTGGACTGAACAAGGTAAGAATATATCCTAATTACAAATTTGTTTCTAAGCTATTAGTTGTCTTTGAATACATACAAACTGTATATCTGCACAAGTCGGATTTATGGTATAGCTTATCTGTCTAAAACTACCCTTACAAGTTTTTTTGCGATATCCTTAAGCTTTCAACAGAATCAATCGACCACATCTTAGCAGTGTGAGCCTTAGCCATGACCAACTACATTTATTTACATCATTACTTTATCAACAAAGAAAACGTATTTCGTCATTTGAACATAATCTAAAACGTTATTGGTTATTGTTTGTGATTTCCATATTTTCGATCTGAAGCATGTTGAATTTTGCATATAGGCGTTAAAATTTCTACCACAGAACGTTTATTATATTTATAAACAATTATAACTATAACAAAACAAATAGGCATCAAAGTCTCTTCCATCCAATATGTATTATATTAATTATAAAATAGAACTATCAAAAACAAATTGGCATCAAAATTTCTACAAGGGAATATTTATTTTATTAAATTATTTTTTTAGACTTATAGTCTTTGGCTTATTGTTTATGTGTGTGTATAAAAGAATTCGGTTATCTTACTTACTTAAATTTGCGACAAGAAAACATACTGAAAGAGAAAGGCCAGAAGTGTCAAAACAAGTTAACAATGATTTTTTCGTTCGTTTTATTAAAGTAATTTTCATTTCTTTATATAACGATATATAATTTATTCATTCATCATAATGTTATATTTTTTTAATATGCAATGTATGTACATTTATTTCTTCTTCAGAAGAATGGTTCAAAAAACAATTACCTAGAAGGTCAGGACAAATGAAGCGATTGACTAGGGATTTACAAACCAACCGTTCTCTATATGATTTCCAGTTTTTATTGTTTTATTTGTCATTATTTATTAACAGTTAATTGAAAATATTGTTTGATTTGTAATGTTAGAGTGTAATAAATAACACAGGAGAAAGAGGCCAAAGATAGATAGAAACGCTAGTTTGAAGGTAGACAAATACATCAACCAAATAAATATACAAAATATGTATACAGCAAATGGTACGCCATTAGTGAATACACGAAAATTTGCACTGGTTTATGTGATAGGTCGTTTGCTGATTTTTGCTCTGGGTTTGGACTTAGCTTCTGCATATTTGTAGATATATTTCGTCAGCTACATCATTGTACATGCAGCTTGTAATAAGCTCAACATTTGTTGTTTTATCTGCGTATTTTAGTCAACATTTCAAAAGTTTTTTATGTTTAACTGTGAATATGTTGGTTAATAATTATTACTCATATCCAGCTATTTCGGTCATAACGTGACTTCTGGTAGTACAAAGGTGTCAAATAAAGGTTGTAGATTTATCAATAGAAATCAATAGGACTTTTTTGTGATCGTGTGTTTAAAAAACATCCAACCCCTCATTGTATAGCTTACCATTTGGGTCGTTTTCGATATGTACTTTAAATCAGTCCAGGGCATACAATTTTTGCTTCCAATTTCATTTGAAATTTTCGTGTTGAACGCCTAATAAATAGATATAACATACGTGAATTTTGCATAAGGACTCATTTTCAAAAAATAATTTCGATGATTTCCTCCGATATTTAATACAATCAAACCCCACAAAATAGAGTTAATATATGATAGAATATCATAATAAAGACCAATTCATTTTTCTTGCTTCCAATTAAGGTTGAAATGGGTTATTTTTTACGATTGTTATGAAATTATTCAAGATGGCGCCCATCCCAATCAGCATCTGCATAAATATCGTTCATACAAATAAAGAGAATTAATTATATAATATGTTACCTGTGTAACTTAATTAAGGGTTGGAACTACAAACATCCGGGCAGTCAAGGTACAATATACATGTCAAATCGTTAATTAGTTATAATTACCTGAAACACAAGCATGTTAATTGCGGAGAACAAATTTCTTTACATGCAAATTTACTTCAGATAAAACTCCAATAAATATTACCAAAAAAAAAATCTTTTGTGGCTTAAAGAATGAAGAAAAAAAACTTGCACCATAACCCTTTATCACATGTATTTTTGCCAGTTTGTATCAATTGGTGATAAATGTCATATTGTTAATTATTGTCACAATTTCATATATTGGAATTATAATCCATGTGAAATGTAACTACATATTTCAAATGAAAGTTTTTTAAAGTGAAGACTAGGAGTACGTGCTATAATCAATACAGCGTTACCGAAGTACGAAATGCCTGGCATGAACAGGACCAGTACACGGTAATTGGGTAACCAGTTGATAAGTCTAAACAGGGTTACCTAACTTAATTATGACCGAAATATGTGCATATGATTGATGAAGCATCTTCTTGTTTTTGTACTGTGAAAGTGTTGTTACAAATGATTTTTTTATTATATGTTTCACATTTGTTGTGGGCATCACATTGGCTTGGTGGGTAATGTCTCTTGTATTATGAATTCTTCTGGGGCATCCTTATATCTTCTTTAGGGCTACATATAATACTTTGTTAAGTTTCAAATGTATTTTGCCGACAAATCCATTTTGAATTGGAAATTATTGGGTGCAAAAAAGTGGTACCTCTATCCTAATCGTATTTCTATTCTTAAAGTAATACTTATTCTGAAACAATTTATCACTGCTAAGTACAGGATTGAATTATTATCTAATTTGTTCTAATTTCCATATAGATCGAAAACCATACTTTAAGAATGAACCACATTTACATACTAGACAGTTTTACCGATATATTAAATGCATAAAATAGAAAACAACATTTCGGATTCTTTATTATAAAATACACAAAATCAAGTATCATTTTACCCGCAATTTAAATAATAAATCCATTCCTACCATTAGCTTAATGCTTGCTTTCATCAATGGATATTTCAATAATGCCATATTTTTGCGTTCGTTTATCATTTTTACAGTTATAAAAAATAGAAACAGATGAGCAGGATTTGTTATATCAATTAAACAGTCTCCTGAATGAAAAAAATATTAAATTATCACAACAGTGTTCATTTTATACATATTTATACATTTACATGGTACAAAAATAATGAAAAATTAGTTGAAAAATTCACTATTTGTGGTAGTAAAATAAATATGGTATGTGTATTTACAATGAAGTTCCTTGTGTTATATACATTATGTTTTGCATTGCTCTTTTTAAAAACAAACTGTTCCATTACCTTTTCCTCACTTAAAATATTCACACACTATCATGACTATACAAACACAATTCATGTATATTCACAGAGCCACCAACAATCCTTCTTATTGTAAATGTTATAACGTTTCAACACTACATTACCAAAGTCATTTTAAACGTATTAGAAAATAAACTCTGCATCATTACTCTACTGTTAATACCCACAACAGCACTGCAATAAAATGCTAATATGCACTACATTAAAACAAAACCTGTGGTGACACAATGTCTCGTTAAGGATTAAAATAACTGGACGTCCGGTTAAAAGTAATTCTAATTATGTGTATTGTATCCAGCATAGAAATATCAGATGACAATATTTCTTTAAGTAAGCTGTATGTCAGATGCCTTTTGTCACAACCAAAGCTGAGCACTTCAGATATTATCCAAAAAATTGCTGCTCTTTTTCCATCTGGTGTCCCATAACGTAGTCCTGGGATAATAATATATGATTGTCCAGATATATCTAAATATTCTGAATTATGAATCGCTGACCACCATACTATCAAGAAAAGTTTCAAAATCATCAGATTCTTTCTTTAATCTGAAATAAAGACAATATATATCTTCATTTTCGTTTACAAAAAGTGTTATGCATTCAAATATTTAAAACGAATTTGACAAAAGCCACGAACAATAACGTACATCAAATTATTTTTATGATTGCTATTAAACTCTGGACTTTATTTTTATCTTCATCTCTTACTCTTGGAAGTGACGTACCAATAGCTGTCGCCAACGACGTTACTATGCAAAAGTCGACTCGTAGTCATATAAAACATAATCAATTGCATTATCTCGTTAAATCTTCTGAATACATTGAATATGTCTATGTAATAAACATAATAACTAATCTAGAAATATCTATATACTAATGAAATAGGACTTCTGATAATAGTACATAAATAGTGACCACTGCATTCCATTTCTGAATGCTTTAAGTCATTGATTCAATCAGAGACTGGTATAACATCTATGCAGATTTGGAGCGACCATTTTACCTGTTAAGAGATTCCTTGCTTGAATTTATTAATCCATCAGTATCTAATTTTGTAGTTTCTTTCATTACCCTGAAAACAAAATCATTAAAAATCAGTTTTGCCTGTTATGTAGCCTGATATAGAATAGACTTTATTTTCGTCGAAAAATAAGAAACCAATTGTAGTTTGGTTTAGTTTTTCTTAATTAATGGTTACCATGTACGTCTATGTTCAATATTACAAAATGCTTTCCGAATCTTCTACATATAGCCAAAAAAACCACAATAGAATCTGTTCAACTTCTTAACATTCATATACAAAAAGAATCTTAAAAATATGAAACGTCTTTGGCATTGTAAACTACTCAAAACATGGACGAATGGCATTTTTTCATTAATAAAAATATGACTGAAATGTGTAATCACTTACGACTTTAAATCCTCAGAACAACTGACAGAATGTTTCATACTCTCAGTATACACGGGCGGCTAAAAAAGAAAAGAAAAACGATCGCATATTTAAAATAGAAATTGCATTATTTTGTTTCACATACTATGCAACTTTATGCTACCCTAAGTATTCTCTGGTTTTATGAAAATTGAGATTAGAAAACTTCAGTGTTGGTAGGTCTGTTATAATCAAACCTTAAAACATGAATTATAGTTTCTTTTCGGAAATTAAAAATGGTCTTAATAACATAATAACAGAATGTTCGTTTCAATAATAAATTGATATTTAAAAATAAAAATAAGTGCATTCTATTTAGTCCCTAAATATTCTTAGAATAGAGAATGGAAACGGGAAATGTGTCAAAGAGACAACAACCCGACCAAAGAGCAGAAAACAACTCAAGGCTACCAATGGATCTTCAACGCAACGAGAAAATCCCGCACCCGTAGGCGGGCTTCAGCTGGTCCCTAAACAATAATGTATACTAGTTCAGCAAAATGGATGGCACACAAAACTCCGAAACATAAAAATGAAACAAAATTCAAAACACACACAAGACTAACAAAGGCTAGAGGTTCCTGACTTGGGAAAGGCGCAAAAATGCGGCGGAGTCAATCATGTTTTGTGAGATCTCAACCCTCCCCCTATACCTCTAGCCAATGTGGAATAAACAAACAAACAGCGATACACACAGTAAAACTCAGTTCAAAAGACGTCCGAGTCCGATGTTAAAAGGGTAACAGAAGAAACTAAGCAAATTGGTAATGATAAATATATATTAACAAAGGACTGCTAGCAGTTACTGTCATGCCAGCTCCAGACCTCAAACCGATCGAAAGATTATGTCTATATCATATAGAAAATCAGCCACAATCCCTCCCGTTAGGGGTCTACTATCATGCCATCATGAATTATACGAGAAGAACCGAACCCGTATCATGCAAATAACTGGTTTTAAAATAAATGTGTTTATTTCCGATGCAAAGACCCTACGAGTGAATCAAAATGAATTCCAAAAATGCCATCTTTAATGACTAGACAACAGTATCGTAACTATATCTCTTGTTTATAAGTCTGTTTAAAGGTTTCATTAGCTTTTCATGTGAATGACGACATTTTTGTTCTTTGTATAGAATATTACTAAAAGATGGGATATGATATACCTTAACATATAAGATGCTTGTACGTTGATTTATATTTACCTATGAGGTCATTGTACCGATGATAAAACATAGTAAAAGTTTTGACAAGTTAGTGATATCGAAATCCCTGGCGTAATAATGTTTCAGTAATACAGAGATTTCTTTCGTTAAAATCAAATACCTTGTTACATACATGAGCGAATCGAACAAGTTGAGATATATAACACCATACGATGGTGCCAAAGAAACTTGGTCATCTAAAAACGGATAACTAACAATAGGAAATGAAAAGTCATCTCTCTTATCGTAAATTTTAGTATTAAGTTTAGTATAAAGTTTGTTCTTTTGTCTGATTGTCTCTTACATATGTAAAGTGTTTACCCATCTTTCATATTCATGGCAGTTTATTCAAATTATAAATATTGTATTTACCCTGTTATTTATATACTTACAGTATATTCTGCAAAAATAACCTCCTGCAGTTCTTCCATATTGTTTACAAGTTCTCGAAGCTTATCACTAACTGCAAGTTCACCCCTGATCAAATTGGAAAAAAAATTGGAAAAAACAAAATGATTATAGATGTTTTATTAACTGAGTGACCATTTAGGTTGTTTTGTTTTATATGCTCAAGTTCCTGACGGTTTTTTGTTTTTAATTTGTCAATTATAAAAAGACATTATTAAACATTTCTTGATGTAACAATATGTAACATTGGTCATCAGATAGGTATCATAACAAACACTAACCTCGAACAATTTCTGTATAATTATTCCTTTATTAATGAAAGCACAGTTATACCCAAGATGGGTTGAAGGTTTCAAAACATAATAAATTTTGTAGAAATAAAAAGGTGTAGGATTATTCCGGAATATTGGTTATAGCTAAGTCAAGTATCCCTGGTTAAAATCTTGTCCAGGATAAAACCCCAGAGATTAAATTTGCGACGCTCCATCAACCACAATTACGAAGATAGTTTCTATAAATCATAGTAGTCGAGTTTAGGATAAAATGTCGTTACAACCTCGCACCAGCATTAGTAGTTTATATAACTTCTTTTCCAATCCACTGCAAAAATAACACTTAAATTTCGTTACGGGGCCGCTTTCACATCAGAGTGGAGAATGTTTTGTATACGTGTAAGTTGCTTGTTTCTCAATCCACATAAATTTAAAGCAATAAACAGTGTATTCACGAAGTCAGTTAATTAATAGATACTTCTTTCAATTTCATAATAATATGAAGGAAGGGACTTTTGTATTTTATATACCTCAAAACTTCTTGGATGTTATTGACAAACATTTTCTTATCACAGTCACAATGCGTCGCCCAATGGTTCCTTGCTTTATATACTAAACTCAATATATTATCTCTGAAAGTAAAAACACAGTTTTTGATTTTGAGTGGTGTATTGACTTACAAATGTCACCATCAAACATTAGTATTTCATTATAATGTTCTACCCAATAACAAGATCCCGCTAACGGAATTTTGAACCCTAAAATTCGTGTGTTACCTAGCCACACCCATTTTCAGTTACAAAATGAAAAACTTAAATAAGCCAATTAAGATGCATTGCAAAATCAAGATTCCTTTTCAACAGACTGTGTTTAAAAATAAAAAAAACTTTTTTCTCACATCTGTGCAATTGAATTGGAAAACAAGTAATTTGGTCGTCACATATTCATTATATTCACTGTAAAATTCCTAGATTTCGAGGTTGGACCCCAGCAAAATAAATGGATCTAAAATGCAACTCAGACGATGAAAAAGTTTTATCTGACCGTAATATACATGCGATTGAACGAAATTTTGGAATGTTATGAATGTTCATTTGTTCCGACTTTGTGTGTGCTCTGTGTTACACAACTGATTTTTATTGTATTAGGAATTCTACATCAAGTCTACTTCATACATGTAAATGTGGTGTAAAAAGAAAGGATTGTATATCACCTGGACTCAAAAGTTCAACATTTTTGAGAAAAATTAAAGACTCATGAACGCCTCGAAAACAAAATTACAAGGTCTAGGATAACTTCTTTGATGCTCTCCCACCTTTTCCCATAAAAATTAATTGCTCCCGCAAATCGACTGAGCTGAAAACCATTGAAACATTACAATAACAAAAGAAATTAGCTCTGTCAGACTTCAGCTACATTTAACTTACCTCAAATTTTTATTCCGAATTAAATCCAATTGTGTTTTCTCACGAATCTGAGAAAATTTTGTAATGTCAATTAAAGTTTCTTTTGCAGATTTTAAATACCCTTCCAGAGTTCCAATACTAAAAAATATAAAAACATCTTTATTTGTTCAATTTCAAAGCGATTTTGCTCTAAAACAGTAAAGAATTTTTCGTAATACTCACCACTGAAAATAGTAATTACATTTGATGGCTCTATAATTTTAACTTAAATTTGTTTAGCTCAAGTTTCATAGTTCTGCAAAATGTTGTCTCATTAGTTCTTTGGACGAGATCACGAGCTGGTAAATCGATAAAATGTTTTTTCTGTCTCAACTTACACGTGACTTCTTCGTTTTGTCATAGATTTTTCCCTTTGTTCATCTTTGATATCATTGTCACGACTTTTCCCATCATTGGACACTCTATGGATGGAACTTGCGTTGGTTATCACATGACCGGTGATGCTACCATGGCAGGAGATGCTTACTCTGTCGACGCACCTGATCCCTCCCTTTCAGGATTCATTTGATCTCTACGAAAGTTCATTAATCCGTGGTTCTGTGTAATGTGGGAGTTCAGATTAGCTTACGACCTCACATACACAGATCTTTTTTCAATCTTGAATTTTGTACACCTGTCGTTGCTCTCTCCTGATATTTCGTTTTCCGAATATAGGTAACTACCCCTTTTATTTTTAACCTTTACCCAATTTCAGTATATTTTCATATGCATATATAGTATATAAATAATGCAGAGTTGCAACAATTTGATTTCCAGTTACCCAAATTCAAATATAACCAAAAAAAGCCGAACTAGAAAGTAACCAAATATTTCAATGCATTGATTTGATCAATTCTGAATTGATTTTTACTTACAAAAGCAATCCATTTGAAATAAAATTATTTTTTGTGATATCTTCCTTTTCTTATTGGAAATAATAAATTTGATATGATATAACATGTGTTTTGTGTCTTACCATTCTTCTGAACATAATGAATGACTTGACGTTTGGGAATTATTGGCCTTTTTACTTCCATGAATATGTTGTTCAGCATTATATATTTTCTCTCGTATGTGGGAAATTACTCTTGGGATCTGTAAAACAAAGTTGAAAATGTTAAATTGAATAAGTTTTTTTATTTTTACATAACGTTTATGTGAGCCAGATTAAGAGTTCGTGTGAACACTAAGTATTTTTCATTAATCTTAACTACAACATGAAAGATAAAACTTATAATCGGTCCGTTCATTTCAAATACAGACATGGGTTAATCGTAAGAGTATGAAAAAAATTGTTCTAATCTTTTATTACATAAACAAAAAAAAAGGATGAGAAGAAAAGTCAACAATGACATACGAATCAATCAACAGAACCCTGGGAAAAATACAAAAGAACACAAAACACAAACCACCGTTCAGTGTCTGTACCAAGTCAGACTATCCTGACTCTCTGTTGTTTTTATGTTCGTGTTTCGTGGTCTTTTATGTTATTTTTTTCCGGGGTTCTGTATGTTGGGTATCGTTGAATGATTGGTATCTTATTGTCAACCTTTCCTGTTATCAATTTTGTTTTTATGGTAATTCTGTTATAAGTAGGTACAATTTTATCTCGGAAAGTCTGTACTGTATAACTATTACATACCTGATGCCAAGGATGCTGAAAGGAGCTACATTTTGAGCCTCTAGCTCGTAATGAATTGTCTGTTTGAATCGATACCATCGGAGATACACTATTTGACATCCGAGGTATCCTCTCCTCGGCCATCATTGATAATAATTTGAAATCCTTCTGTATTTCTTTAAACATTTTTTCGTTATTTTTCCTGAAAGGAATATATTTCGTTGAAAAAAAACTACAAAAAAAACGTTGAAATTAAATAGTCCAAGATTCCTTTGAAGTCACGCCGCATTTTTAAGAATTGTTAACGTCATTGTGTCTGCAGCCAAAAACAGCCTTTTACAAGACTGTTATACATTAGAGAAAACTTGATTTAAATTAAAGTCTTATGAATTAGCAAGTTTCTATATAGTTTTCTTTTTTTAAATACTTGTATTAATACTGGTGTATTAATATTGGTGTTTTATTGTAAGCCTATGTTTTTCATTCTTCCAAGCCAACGATTTCCATGTCGTCAACAGCTTTTGCAATTATCTTGAATATGACCTGTGGCTGTCTATTTGTCTTATGTTATATGTTTTTGTCGCATAAAGGGATCGCAGTATGTGCAGGAAAACTTTTTTCATTTAGTGATTGAGAAATAATTCACGGTGGCTTCAAAATATCCTGATTTTATCACGGGTAGATCTTAAATATCGGCATGAAGGGCCTACCCGTGGTAACATCATGATATGTTTAAGCCAGCGTGAATTATTTCTATTCCAATAGGACAGTTGTTACGACATTTTGAAATGCCTCAACATAGGTATTCAGACACGAAGATGCCATTACACAACATAAGTTATACTATGACGTCGTTAAAGCTTGTGGGAAACCTTACTATGACGTTGCCAAACAAGCCGTCTGACGTCTGCGACGTTGGAATCAAATTATCTATATCTAATCACGGATGTAGACTGAAAGTGTTTGAAGCTGGTCATATTAGAATATTTATTGATGCAGTCCAGAGTACATATAAATATATGTACATAAATTACCTAGTAGTATTGTCCAAATAAAAAGTGGTGATTATACTTGTATTGTACGAGTTTGAGCTAACTGTTTAAGACCTTACATCGAGTTCAATGCGAAGAAAAGCAGCAAACACGCTGTTGTCTACATGGACACCTTTCGCAAATACATTGAACCAACATTCGTCCAATGATAAATATCACGATGATGCAACTTTATACGACTTCAGTTGCATTCAGATTGAAATGACGAATCATTGTTACTATAGATATTCAAAATTTGAAATGGATCACGTGTACTTTCCTCGTAGGAAAGTGTTGTACTTATAGGGTACATATTAATAATACAAATGAATTCTATATATGATCAATTTATGATATCATTCTAAACTAAATTTCAAGATAGTTCAAATATACTTCGGATTTTTTATTTTCGGCATTTTCAGCCTGATGATGAATCATAAAGTTTTTGTTTGAAATGTGCTCACACCAGTTACCAAATTTTTGAAATAGAGAATTTTTCTTTAATGACAAATTACAATAAAAACTGTTTTCGTATCCCCAGATGTTAATTTTGTAAATCACTTTAAACACTTGTATTGTCTGTCAGCTACATGTACTTGTGGTTATTTTAAAACCCTGTACTTTTGGGTTCACCGGATATGACTACTACTATGAATCATCTTCAAATATTAATCTTACCCGGAATTCAAAAGAAATGACTGTGCACATTGTCTCATTTGATGAATTTCTTTTACAACATTATATAAATAGGCTATTATACAAGCTGCTTTCCGGCCAACCTTTAATAACACTTCATTCCGCAGATTAGCATTGTCAAGTGATGATATATCTAAAATAATAAGTACTTATTAATATAATTAAAATATATATCCAGCAGAAAATAACTGAAGAATATTGTTTCTTCTGAGAAGTGACTCCATTTTCGAAGATAAAAGTGCATCCTACGGTAGATATTCAGTATATAACTTTTAAACACCAGTGATAAGATAAGTGGGTTTCATCACCTAAATAGTCAATATTGTAATTTGACATGATGTTAAAATACTCTTGAAATTTGCTATTAATAAATATAAATGTTTTTTCAAATTAAAGTTTCACCTACTTTAAGCAAATAAACCAGTCATAGTGTTACGGGTTTCACAAGTTACTAAATATAGTCAAACAATTCTGTAACTATCATCATCTTATAACTAAGAATAGGCACTTATGAATGAAGGTTTTCCCATCTTACGTCTTATTGCAATGTTTTTATCAAACCGTCTTTTCAATAAACCATATCAATTTAAATTCATGTCACAGCGAGAGTTACAGTCAAGAAAGACTATGTTATTCTGTTAAAAATTGCCCTTTCTTCCAATGGTTTGAAACCTTGAAAGAAGATTGTATGTCTTTTCCTTGGACTTAGAATTTAATAGCATCTCAACATATTTCACTGCCAGCATCTTATGAAATACTATCGTGTTTTTGTATAGACCATAGAAAGTTTCCACGTCATTTATTTGTTGTTTAGAATTCATTGTAAAATTGTTGAACAAATTATGACTGTCGCAGTATTAGTTAGATTTATACGGCTGTTGTAGTTCACAGTTTGATAATATATCTCGCTTCAGTATCTTTTTATATACATATTAGATATGATCGACAGCTGGCAAATAGACAACTGCTAGCGATCCTCTTGCAATCGATGGGATTTTGTTTCTTTAGATTTTAGATTTTTTTAAAGATTCACATCAATACACATTCTTACCAGTATGAATCCTTGAACAGTTATAAATATCTAGATCGATAGTTGAAATCAGCAAAAACGGGCTATGAAGGGAGGTCGTAGGTAGTTGTTTTGCTGTCGTATCAATACAAGCAAAGCTTTCAATATTTTGATCCTCAAAGAAAAGTTTTTGAAAGCGTCTGTCAATGTCTGTTTCAGTAGCAATCATTTCGTAAAGCATCGACAGCCTGAAAATAAAAAACCATTCATAATAGCAAACGCTGCAATAGTGCTAACATTAAGACAATTATACTAAATGTGTATTTTTGCTATTATAATAAAACAATATCTCCTCTAATTTGTTCATACTGAACCGCATTTTAGCTATCACAAAGAACTATGATTTAACCATTTAATTCTTCAACACAGTTTTGTTCTAAAGAACTTTTTACACACGCTAAAAATCTGACTCGCTGAAAAAACAAAGAGCAGTAAGAAAAGAACTGTTACCATTCTTTGATAATTATACTTGTTAAAAGTTTATATCAAATCCATTTATCCTAGGTTTTTGTAAATATTTTTAATGCATACTTTCTTTGTACAATATAAATATATCATTTACAAGAGAAAATAAAGAAGTTTGAAATTCCTAAAAACATTTATACATTGTGAAAACACTGCAACGTTTATTTTTGGGAAAGTTTTCAAAATCAATTTAAAATATACTTATTATATTAACCTGAGTTTTTTTTCAGATTTAGATAAAAATATAAGGTTAAATAAAAAATTGAGTGAAAATATTATAAGATAAAAAAAAAATTAATCGACCTTACCGTGAATTATGATCCAGGTAAACAGTTAAATATTGTAAATTACTAATATTTAAAATGTAAATTGGAATGGAGCGATCAATGGTATCAACCTCTTGGAAAAATGTTTCGTATGACCACTGCTGGGTCGTATCTGCTTCCATTAGTCCAGACATAATAGGCATTAATCTTGCCTTAAGTCCACTGAAATATTTAATTCAAAATATATACAAAGGCAAACAAATCTCAACATGTTCTTACAAAATGAAAAAGAACAAAACTGTTTACCTTTTATTTTTATGTCAATGTGTACCATCAAAATATATAAGAATGAAAGAACTTAATTAACATGTATATTAGCTGCCGTTCGTTTCAAAATAAAATTCAAGAAATATCGCCATAGTACAAGAATGTAGTAACGCGCTAAAATGCGTTTGACTTGACTACCAGGAATTGTTTTATGTATGTACCATTTACTAGACTACACTATATGGTCTGGGTAATTGAATCCCAGCTATCGTTCTGGTTTTTCAATATAACTCTTTTTAAGACCATTTTACGGACAAAATAAAAATATATTTATGGTCACGTTTGGTTTGCTTATGAAAAAAAAATGGGTGTATGATTTTGTGTACGTAGTTTTGATAAAGATGTTGGCCACCGAACACAAACGGATCATCGTAAGAGATATTTTTATTCCTTCATTTCTTCAAACATCTGAATTATTTGATTTTCACTTATTTTTAAAAGAATTTTGTGCATATAGTTTGGAATAAAAAATAAGCATTTTTTGCAACCAATGACAAAACAAATTTTACACAGAATAAGTACTGTGATATTACGCTTTTTTCATTATCGTGAGATTTTTGAACGACCAGCTACAGCATAATCTGATGGTGGATGACGCCATCTATAATCTTTCAATTACCAAGGAAATTGTAACACATTGCTACATGTGATTCCGTTTTGATTCTGGACAATCCAATGTCTATTTATGAGCAAGACAATTGTTGTTTTATAGAACATTATAATACTAGTTATTTGTTATATACATTGTATGTATTATACCTATTTATTTATTTCTTTGTTTATTTTGGAAACGTACTTGTGCCAATTGTATTACAAGATAATAGCCTAAAAATGGTATGACATTAAGTCAATCAAAATTTTATCAATGCTTTTTTTCTACTATCTTTGCGGTCATGGTCATGCGATTTACTATAAAAACTTCCTTATGATAAATCTAATCAGTTTCCTGCCAACACCCTTTAATAAAATTTCTTCATTGATCTTATACTTCCTACTTCGACTCGGGTCGGTTAAACTTTCTATCCTTTCATACATTGTTTCGTAATATAGTTTCGTATTAATTTTACTAGATCAGTTACCTCGATAAATTACATGAAGTTGGAAATTCAGAACTCCATTGTATTTTTCCGTTTTCCGTTTCCTGTACACCGCATATTTTTCCTCTTGGTTTTTGACTTATCATAAAAAACCTGAAATTATGAAATTACTGGGTCTCAAAAATAAACGTTTAAATTTCCTTACGACATTTGTACATGTAATAACAATGTTTCATATACCTGAATTACAAAAAAGTAATGTATTTTAATCACTAGTCACGTAGTTACCATTTTCCGGTGGAATGTGCAACATAATGCAGTGATGTAATTGTTTCTAGTGTAACATCATTTTTGTACGTCTTTCTATTTCCTTACAATTTATCATGTTTTCAAAAAATAGAAATATATGTTACAGACACAAATCATGACAAAAAATTTAGTTTTTCCTTTTTAACAAAAAATATTCAAAAGAAAGTAAATTTATTTATTGTCGGTGTACTTTAAAATAATAAGAACCATGAAAATTCAGGATTGTTTAGAGCTGTTAAGCATTGCACAATGTTATGCTATTTTACATTCTTCGGATGTTAAAAGCCGTTTGAACACTAGATGTATTTAACCTTTTCTCATATTCACATTTCATATTTACAAATCCCAAACAATCTTTCATTTTCTTATTTACTTACATAGTTTGTCGATTTTTCCTTGCACCACCATATGGCTTAAAAGGAACATCACCCGTAGCAGCATGAAACAATGTTACCGCTAATGCCCATTTGTCAACACACGAGTTTACTTTAACATGACTAGATTTCTGTATAAATGCTCCTTTATACAGTAAAGGATGCTGAAGAAAACATTAATTAATATATCATCTATGGAATGATCATTTTGTTACAATTTTGATTCAGGTATAATGTACATGGAATTTTGAACTAATGGTGGAGTAAAACTACTGAATTCAAAGTTAAGGAACAACCACTTGGTTTTCATTTGGAATATTGTTACGCCTTTATCACAAAGAATATTAATTTTGGTACAGACGTGACATTCATTAGGTGGTAAGGAAGGAATTTCCTCTCAATTTTTTGTGAAAAGGCAAACTTAAAATTTGGCTAAAAACCTAGGATTGAATATTCTGAACGTGCATGTGGTAAAAAAAATCCAAGCACCCGAATACTGCTACAAAACTTCATGAATCTAGGATCAATTAATTGCCGCATCCATAAATTTCAGTGGTTGCTCCCTCACGTTTTATTAAAAGTAAATTTCAGTGTTTTATGGATAGTCAGTATTTGTTGTTTTTCACAAAGCCCCCCCCCCACCCCCTCCTTATCATGGTATTATTTTAGGTGTTTTTATTCATGCTGGTGGAAGTAAACCACCATTAAACATTGCATTTGTTCTAAATTGATACAGTACTTATCAATGTCCGTTCTACAAATATTGTCACGCGTTTGTTACAAAGGTTAGGTAATTTTGGTTCCAATTTCCTCTATATATCTTCCTTTTTAAATATGATGAAATATATGCTATTTTTGCTAAATTAGTACAAAAATGGACAGTGTGGGCATTTGTCAAAAATGTGTCAAAGTTTCGCTCATGTAATTAAAATTATTATGAAATTACACGAAATATTGTTTCATGTATGGGTGTTTATCATATATCTGATACTGAAAATAGGAGTCTTGAATATACGATAAAGTCCACGATGTTGGTCCGTATCTGACATCTATGACGTCATACCCTTTATCGCATGGCTTACCCTTTATCACATAGCTTTTTTAATTTTTTATAATTTTTTTTGTTCTTTTTTTTGGGGGCGGAGGGCGAAATTTTTTTGGGGAGGGTCAAATTTAAAAATAAAACAAATATTGTTCAAATTTTTTTCCGATTATTTGTCTTTTTTCAAATCTCCCCCCCCTCTTTTTAAATTTTTTTCACAAAATATTTTCCCCAATCAATTTATTTGTGGCAGTAGCCTTTAATTTGGAAAATTTTAAGTCCTCTGTTTAAATATATGATATAGTGTATATTACATGTTAAAATTTGTATCACATGCTGTATCAATCTCGACCAATATCCTCTGGCTTATATTGGTTTCTCGTGTTGATACAGCATGTGATACAGCATGTGATACAGATTTTACCATGTATTATTCTCTATGTAACATGTACAAATTTACCCACACCCTTTGTATGACTTATTGGATATAGGACATTAACATATACATTTAAAATATCGCAACCATTGTGGTCCAATTTATTTTTCCTGTTTCGTCTTCTGCAAAATCTTTTATAATTTACACCTACTTTTGTATCTTTATAAAAGCACGACATTTTAAAGAGTTAACTTTTTATTGATAATTATATTTATAATTGAAAGGTTTGATAATGTACTCACCAAATATTCCTCTGTCCCTGCCAGTGAAAGACACATTTCTTCGTCAAACTGTGACTGATTTTGTCTCGATGACCCAAAATCAGAAATTTTGAAAATTATTCTATAATAAAAATCAAGAATACGTTTCAACGGTAACCTTCATTTTTAGGGTGCTGATCATGACTTAGACAGTAATACGAGTGCGCTTTATATACAGAGAATCAACAAATATTATCATGCATTGTGAAACTACGCTGAATAAAAGAATACTTATGCAGGTTGGAAAAAAGGGTTTGGGTTTAATCGTCTTAAACTGGTGCTCGGTACATTTGGTGTTTTGGTTTTGCATTTAAAATATTTTTGTGTAATTTTATATAATTTAACAGTTACATGATTTATTGCCGTATACGGAGCAGGAACTGCTTACCCTACCGGAGCACATGAGTTGACTCCCGGTTTTTTTTAGGAGTTCGTGTTGTTCATTGTTTTTTAGTTTTCAGTGTTTATTTGTTGTGTTTGTGGTTGTTCATTTGTCTGCCCGGGTTTGTCTGTCTATGCATTACGTTTTTTGGTTTATTCCTTAGGTATATGTGTCCTCTTTATTTCGAATTTATATAGCCAATTTATATTCGATGCATATTCTGGCGATGAATACTTACATGTTTGGCACAAATTTGGTTATAAGTATATTTGCTGGTTTAATATCTCGATGAACGAAATCTTTGGAATGCAACTCCCGTAATCCAGCAGCTGTAATCAAGACAATAATATTATATATTATGAATGCAGCTCCCGTAATCCAGCAGCTGTAATCAAGACAATAATATTATATATTATGAATGCAACTCCCGTAATCCAGCAGCTGTAATCAAGACAATAATATTATATATTATGAATAAGTTAAATGGTTTAATATTGCGACAAGTATCTTACATGGTTTTAACGAGCACATTTTCCCCCTCCTAAATAAATAAAGTACCCTCAACCCAATTTTATCATTATAGGTTACAAATGCGCAGGTGCAAGGAAAAAGTTAGAATTTTTTTTGGGCTGAGAAAATTTTGAGATTTTGTAGTAGTGGTTAAACTGGTTTAATGGGTACCCAAACGTCACCTTCTATCTATTATAGTAATTAAATAACAGATAACAATCATGATAGATAAGGGGACCTTTGCATACCCTTTAAACCAGTTTAACCACTACTACTCTTTCTTGACTAATTGTTGACGTTATGTTTTATGCATTGTGTCTTTTCTGAAGAGTTACTGTTTAGATGATTTTGCTTGTTCGGTATGTCACTGATCTCTTGTATAATTGTATTTAATTTTGATAAAAATATTGTAAATCATTGATCACAAAGCTGAAGGCAGTGATCAAAAGTACACTGAAGCAGACTGTGGTTTAATGTTAATTTCTCCAATTATAACATTTTTAAAAATAAAAACATGAAAATTATATATTTATACTCTCAGTTTATTTTTAAAAGGTGCCACGTAATATTTCTTTATATACACGGTCGATAAACTGGGCTAGTGAAACACCTAATAAAGGTTCACATTTAATTCAAATTTAAAAATATAAATCAAAACATGGTTTGTGGTTATTAAAAATAGGTATTTATTCATCCTGTTCGCTTTCCTTTATAGTTTAAGCCGTATATGTATAACAATAGAAGCTTTATAAAAAGTAGATAATGTTTAACTTAACAGTGTAAGATTTCAATGATATTATTATTATAAGTGACTGCTGACAATATCCTTTTCAATCAAATTTAAAACTGGAATACTAAAGGGAAAGCACAGACCAACATCGAATGAGGAAGGCTTTAACCAAACATATCATAAACTTACACTTGATTTATAATAAGTATCCCTTTTATTTATTTTATCAATGAAATATTGATTTTTTAATTGAAATAACTTGTTACGGACCAACAAATGAATTACTTCCTAAGAGACTTAATTATTAATTAGATATGAATTATATATTAAGAGATATCCTGTATTAAACCATTCAAGCCGCATTTAACAAAAATATGCAGTTTTAAACAATTATTTTTTTAATTTTAAAAAAATTCACATGTTCTTCATGGAAATGGGATTTTTTCAATTCGTGTAATTACGAAACGGTAATATTAACCGAATACTTCCCGAATGGACAAGTTGTAAGGAAATACAATGTAATTTGTTACACAGAATCAAAATGTAGAATGCACCCTGTATACGGTATCATTGTGCTGATTTAATATTTAAGAGCCCATGTGGGCGTCTTCTGCAGCCGCATTTGAATCTAAACATTTGAAAGAAAAAAAATACTATCATTTCTTCAAATGATTTTTCTGGACCGCATTTTCAAAAACAGGTCACGTGACATTAGTGTACATGTAATTATTGAAAAAGCAAAATTACTCTCAAAAATGGTTTGACCATATTCTTTTTAAGAAATAAAGCAATATTATAATTTAATACTGTAAAATTTGTTCTCTTCTCACATAGATTTATCAGTCTAGCCATTAAAATGTCCCCGGCATATCAATGCTAAAAGCACGTTTTGTATGGATTACCGTTTTTAAGAAAAATGTGTCTTTTGCGAATGAAATTCTTTTTGGGTTGTCGATGGAATTTTTTTTCAATCTTGTTTATACATGTACATACAATATAATTTAAAAATTATAGTGTTTGCTGGTACGTTCACTCTTTCTAAACATATGTATTATCTTCTCATAAATATACTCAATTGTGCTCAATGTCGAAGATGTTGCAAGCGAAATGATCAAAATGCTAAAGAGCAGATTCAAGTACTGACAGGACCAAAAGTAAAAAACCAAAACCATCTAAGGACAGACCTACACACGAGGGACATACTCCTTGTTTTCCGAAAAATCTGTCTTGTTTTCTGCCAAGAAAAAATATAATTTAAGGTCATATGAATCGGTTACTTTAATCTAATGACAACTCCCTGTCTTTTGTGTGTTTAGACTATATATTAAGGTAAATAACAGGTAGACAGGGTATACTTTCAGCAACGGTCACAATAAGAAATAGTATTCTATTATTTGTATAAGAAAGTAAGAGGACGGAAAAGGCTTCCTATAATTACCTAGATGTGTTAGTAATAGCCTAAACAACAGATCTGGTAACCCGTTCATGTATTCTGGTTCCTGTAACATGGTTTGTAGACTTCCGCCAGAACAGTATTCCATTACAATGACAGTTTTGTTTGATATCATCTGAAATAGACAAGTATATACATCAGTTAAAACCCTTGGATATGGAGGTTTTTGTTGAATAAAAGGTGCAAGATCATACGAAATTGTCGACAAATATTGGAGTTCATTTAACAAACATGTGTTGCAAATGCATATGCATTTTATTTCACATATACAGGTATACTCGTCATTTAGGAATTAAGGATGTTCGCGGGTTATGTTTTTGATTTTTTGTTAGATGTTCAGAATCATCTGGTTTTATCCATTTCAATGTCATAAATTATTTTTCCCGCTAACACCCATTTTTCTTTTCGTAAATCTTTTGTATGTGGAATAATAAGCTATTTGTAAAAATCTTATAAAACCCTTGTTATTATTTAATGGTTTTTGAGAAATAAAACATGTCAATAATAAACCTATGTAAAATCAAGAGAGCATATTTTTCCCGCAAATTTTCAATTGCTTATATCTCGAAAACAAGCACACGGACCTATAATGTTTTTAAGTTCCTTTATTAATCCCCTATCAATATTTAACAGTGTTATGAAAAATTTGTTATTTTGAAACTGAGCAGCGAACATCCTTAACAAAAAAAATTAGTGAAAAAGTGGATAGAGTCAATTCGGTCTTATTTTTCTATTTTTAAGTCTATGACATGTTTTCCTAACTCAGCGCAAGAGACTAGTTGCGACTATATGTAATTTTATCCTCCCGTTACGGTAACAAGGAAAGGCCGATATAGAATAGTCCGAGAGCAGTACTGCTTTATTGCTTCTGAAGAGCTGTCTTGAACTATTGTAGGGTAAATTACTTCTGTTGTAGGGTAAAGTAACCTTGTTCTATGGAAGAAACGTTTTTTTCAGTATTTTTTTCTAACAGATGTAATAAATTAAGAGTAAAGCTGTGGATTCAAAATATTTCATTCTGGTAACGAAAATGTAAATATACGACTAAATTCATACTTCGTTAGTACCGGTAACGCCGGAAAGACGGCAGAATTTTCGATTTATTAGTGAAAACTACTTTGGACTAGAATTCATTGTGATACAATCGAATCCATTGAAATTACACTTTAAAAGGCACCTAGTATGTTTATAGGAAGAACAGTCGCTTTTCCTAACATTCATAAAGTATATTTTCAGAGATTGGAGAAAATGCTTAAATGTTTTAGGAAAATGTCTATTTCCTAACGTATGTGAAACCTTCCTTGTGTTGACAGCTCTATGGATCCGATTGCATTCAGTTTGGCTCTTGTTGAAAGTAACAGAACTGAGAAATAAAAAATGTTACCGTCTTTTCGCCTTTACCGGTTGTGCACGTTGATTATGAATCATTGCTAGAAAATTACATGTCAACAACCACGAAATTCGGTGTTGTCTAAATAAAGATTTTCCACTTAACCATGCCTATTTATCAAAAAAGGTATTACAACTAATGTATATTCTTTTGGATAATATCTATCTCTTCATCACAAATACATTTCAAAATCTATTCTGGCATCTGATTATTACACTATAGGATGATATGTACCTCATCCTCAATGCCAAACAACTGAACAATATTTTTATGTCTGAGTGACAATAAAGCTTCAGTTTCTCGTTGTGTTGCTTTCTGTGATCCTGTTCTTTTGGGAACTTTTAATGCCCTTTTTTCTCCAGTCACCTGAAAAATGAAATATTCAGATGATTAGACTCTATTTTTACTTACTGTCACTTTTTTGGCTATGACTGAATGTTATATACAACATTTATCTGAATAAAAAAAAACCGACTATACTTTCACTTTGATTACATGTAGTTTAAAAGTGAATATTTTACCCTAGTATCTATTTAAATATACAAACCGAAACAATAAATCGAGGAAGAGTACGTAAGGGACGAGATCAAAAGTTCAATGTAGGATAAAAAACTTAATTCAAATAGTTTGGGGGGGGGGGGGGGTGAAAATCGCTGCAAGTTTTGTTATCCGACATCGATTTTCGAATTGAAAAATACGGATTCAAGTGATGTCCAAGTCAATATACAGAACAAACATACATTGTTGAGGAAAAACAGGACCATGATACAAAAAAAAAGTATACTCTCAAAGCATATGCCCATATTGGTCAATAAATTTTTCCCAAATTAAGTTAAGAGGGGGATGGGGGGTCAGTGAAAAAACTATGTAAATTAAGTATTTTATCCTACATTAAACTTTTGATCTCGTCCATAAGACAAAAGAATAACTCTAACTCGGCAAGCCTCGTATCTGACAGAAAAATGTGACAATATGGAATTCCCCTATCATGAAAGACAATTATCATCTTCGAAATATCCAAAGTCCCTCTCTATACACAACCAAATAGCTACATGTTAACATGAAGTGGAACTACTTATTAAACAGCCTGTGTGATATTTCAGTTATGGTTAACAGGTTTTTCGCACTTTTAGAATCAAATCGTCAGATGTCGAACCTGTGTGGAACAACCGAAGGCATGCCAGTCGGTAAACAGCCGTTTGTTGTCACACAGATACGAATTCAATTATGTTTGAAACCGTAAAAGTTCCAAACCACAGAAATATCTTTACACATATGGTAATATATACCCTTACCTTATTATAACCAAGAAATACACATGAAAATGCTCCCTGTCCAAGTCTGTCCTTCAAGCTGTAATAATGATTAACTGTTTCACCTACATATTCCATTACTATGTATGTAAATGGCCATTTCCAGCCGTTTCTGTAATATTAGAAATAGGAAGCGCAAAAATAAATGTTAGAAATACAGACTTTTGTTTAAAAAATTCTTCCTCATTATTGACATGGAATCCCAAATTTTATTTATAGAACTAAAGTTCATTGAGAAATATAAATAGCAAGGTTTAAATATATACACATATATGTATATCGTTTTATACACTTATGTAACATATAACCATATACAGTCAAAGCTGCATGTTCTTATTTCATTATTTCCTTATAGGAAATTTTCAAATTCAGAGAGAACACTTCACTTAAATTTAGGTTGGGGGTATCATAAATACTTTGGTATTTTTTCGTGTATTTAAAATTTGATTATTTAAAGGATTTAAGGGTATTTAAAGAGCTTTCTTTATCAGAACATTTTGTAAAATAATTCTTCGAAAAGAAAACCAAGCTAACATTAATCCTTTTTTGTGGTCTGTGAATAGAACTGAAAAGGATATAGAAAAGAATACCGGCATTTGTGCAAACAAAGTACATTACAACGTCTTTTTATCAACAATGATTTGCATATATGTATTACCATTAAGAAAAAATAATTAATGTAACGTATTGTTTCTCTGTTACAGAATCCATGCTTTTATATCTAATAAATTGAACATTACTATCATTATTATTATAAGTTGATTAAATTTATAATTGTTAGCTTCGTGATACACATAACACATAACACATAACCAGATTGATAACATTTCATTTATAGTATCGGTCACTGGCATTCAAGGCAGCGTCTGCACTCGTGTACCCATTGGATAACCCCCCCCCCCCACACACACACACACACACACACACATACACACATACATACCTCGCCTTTGAATATAAAATGGCATGTAGAAGTTATTTATATACATGCATGTCAATATCGTGACGTGGATACATAGGGACATATGTAATACTAGTAAGACTTGATTGGAAAAATGACCTACTGATGTACGCGTATCCTCGATCCACCTTAGTTCACATAAAGAAAACAAGATGAAATAAAAAAAAATAACAAATACGGGGCCGAAAGTGAAATGAAATAATTAATTTGTTTAATCTTCCATATATCTCACCATCGTTGTGCGAATTTATTTGTTAAATTTATTGAAAATATTTGAACCAGTTTGAATACTTTGTTTATATTATGCTTACCTTCAAGTCCCTACTACTACGTAAGCGAACATTTTAGAATTACCACAATTGGAAATCCGATGACATTCCGGAAAATCCATTCATTACTTGTATATTAATTGTCCTACATTTTGTTCTAACTTCAGGAAAATGAATTGTATAACCTTCTTTTAACAAATCTAAGATTGATATTATTTCCTTTTAGTTATTGTTAATTTTTTTGTTGTTGCTATATCGATTTGTTTATGTTCTAAATATACTTCTGGATTTTCCCCGGAAGAACGGGGCTCTTACGGGATAATTTATTGATTACAGATACTGTCGATCCTGATAATAATTAGTCTAATTTTCACCTTCAAAGCCATGAAATTTATAATAATCATACAACCGTGGTTAACCCAGTCATTCTTTAGACTTTACATACACAGAATTAACATTCTTTTTATGTATGTTTTATGAATTTATTTATTTGTTGAAAAGGGGGGTTCAAATGAAACAGGATTGTTCACTCCTAAAATTAACAATGCTTTCAGATATAAGATGCACTTTTGATGCATATACGCTTAAATATTTTTTAATTTAATATTTTGTAATAACTTACTTTCCTGAAATTTTCTTAAACTGACCGGCTAAACACCCCCCCCCCTTTCCCAAACCACCACCCTAGTTTCATTGTGACTTAAATATCATAAATTTTGATTTAAAGATATAAATTTAAAAGGTAAAATGTTTACCCAATTGATCAGCCCTATTTTTCTAACCTTTAACCACAGATTAGTATAATTAATAAACATGTTAAAACAAAGCAGGAACACGGATTTTACGTCTATTTACTTGTGGTTTCACAACGTTCTCGTGAAAGGAAATGCATGAGTCATTGGTTTTCTTCGAATTGATTTAGTACTTTAATTTTTCAAAATTTCACTGAGTCTTTTTTCGTTTCTTTATTTTAAAACCAGTGAAGAAACATGGCTTCGTTTGATATTGATTTTGATTAAACGCATTAACGGAATAATTACAACATTAGACACTGAGTATATTTTGTAGGTTTATATATTTTGTTTTATTTATTTATTTCATTTATTTATTATTTGTTTATTTTATTTTATTTATTTTATTTTATTTTATTTTATTTTATTTTATTTTATTTTATTATTTTATTGTATTTTATTTTATTATTTATTTATTTTTATTTTATTTACTTATTTATTTATTTTATTATTTTTTATTTTATTTTATTTTATTTTATTTTAGTTTTTATTTTTTTGGTCTTTTGAATTCCCAAAAATTATTATGACAAAATTTTATGAAGCTTTATTCCTAAAAACCTCCAACGTATTTCATGTCGTGCATACAAGTTACATTGTGTGAGTACAGCAAATATCCTTCGGTCGTTATGATATGCGTGTATTTTTTTCCTTCAGATACTGTATTTGAGTATGATTAGCGGATATATATTTATTGCAAAATCATAAAAAAAAAAATTCGGTGCTCCATTAATTAGTACAAAATGTATGAATTTTTCACAACAGCATTCGCGTTTCACATTTTTTTAGGGGGAAGGGTACAAAATTCGATTTTCTTAAATTAAATTCTAAATAATTTTTATGTGTCATTAATACTGTTAACTTAAACCGAGAAAAGAAATAATCTATATCAATTTTGGTATTTCTTAATTCTAAAGGAGAATATTCTAAAAAGAATATGATAGTCATAAAAGTTGGAGAAGTCCGTAGGAGCAAAATTCACGACACGGCAAAATAAACGTATTTTAAGGTTTAAACCTGTTGTATTGAGAAAAGATAAACATTTCCACATTAATACTACTAAAAGAATGAGACAAATTTTTGTTAGCCGGGTTGCCGTTTCAACAACAAATATATCAGAAGTATGAGACCATTGTGCAGTTTAAAACTTTTATCAGTACATACGCAATTGTTTCCGCGTTTTGCTAATTACCCCTAATTAATTAATGCGGATCACGAAAACCGATACCGTTCCGGAAGTATACATCACAAGAAGTTTCCGGTATCGACCGAGGAAAAGTTTGTCTAAAGACAGCTCGACAGAAAACGGTTTAGGATTTCGTTGCGTAAGTGTAAAGAAAAATGCACAAAAGAAAATGAACAATCGTCTTTCTATTCAATCATCTGCACTGGGAATTTAAAAAGCGACCACATGCCCAAAATGAATGAAAATAAAAAAAAAGGCAAATATGCTTGCTTCCCCGACTTATAAAGAACACTTCACCCAAGGCTCCAGGGATTAAATATCCAAAAAGAGAAGATGCACATCGCGACTTTATATTTGTGAAAACAAACATTTTGTCGGCAACTGGAAATTTTAAAAACAGAAAGTGACCACATGCCCAACTTGACATGCATGAAAATAAAAAAGGCAAATCTGCTTCCCCGTCTAAAAACACTTCACAGGTTACTACCCAAGACAACAGAAGATGCACATCACGTCTTATTTATTAAAAAAAAACTATCGTCTGCAATAATGTGCGTACACTTCGTAACTGGAGTTAGGGCACCATAGCCTAAAATCAATTTTAAAATTCACCATTTTTAAACGAAAAAGTAAAACCATGAAATTTTCTCTTGACTCGCGATATTGACCTAAACGACGTTACGTATATTGCAGATTTGACAATGATATACATGTATTCAGGTATAGTATATCAGCCTGTAGTAGGGGTTAGCCTACAGGTTGAAAAACATACACAGACTAACCCCATTTATCTCGACAAAATTTAGTGGCAGATGAGAATAGTGATCAGATAGATGTGGCCAAGTTCCCAATGGAATTGGCATATTTAGTAAAATCACATGTATGATTTTGCTTCAAACCTATTTTTGTTTGGGTTATAAAATGGTGAATGTTGGGCGGGCAGGGAAAAACAGACATGAACTTCCATAACAGATTTCTCAGCAACTATCAGTCAGAGGCTCCTGATATTTGGTATGCAGCCTCAGGTGAGTGACCCATACTATATATGCAATTTCAGGTCTGTCGCTCATCAACTTTCTGTTTAAAAAAATTCAGCTTTTTCTGACTTTGACCAATTTTTTTTATTTATCCTACTGGAAATTACATACTTATTGCAGATAGAAACATGAAAAATTTCAAAGGAATTTCTGGCATTTTATCAGTATTTGTTATTAACTTGACTAACACAACATATATGGTGATTTGTCAGTACTCCGGCAAATAAGTTCAATGTGACCTCATACTGTTGCATTTATGGTTGATGGACAGCATCCAGGTGAACTTAAGTAACTGGGAGCACTTTTACTTCTTCAATTCATGGCTTTGTGCCTTCCGTCCAAAAGCATATTACGTTCACTGCTTAGTACTTCAGCTATGAATGGTGCATTAATCATATATCATCATAAACCACGGATTTCTACTAGTTATGTAAAACAAAAAAAATTGATCGTTATTTGAACTAACAAATAAGCAAGAGTTATCTCCCTTACAGTTTTGTCGGTAACGTACACACACCAACAGACATTAAGACCAAGTACGTGAAATAAAAATATGATTTAATTTCCAGAAAAGTTTTGGTAAAGGTCTATTAAAATATTACGTGTACAAGACTTTTTCTACATGAGAATACAAATTTGCTGTATTGAATGAATCGGAAAGCTTCAGATTCTTGATTATAGCAGGAGGTTTACAATTTTATCTGACGTAAAACGGCGTATTTTAGAATAGACTGGAGCCGTCGGACTTCATAGCGAAATCAAAATCAAAACTAAAAATTTATTGGGAACAACATTTGTTTTTTTTTAAATTCGGTACTTTCCTCTGTTGCTTACAATGCTTTTATTATTTTGCCTTTCCAAAGTTGTAAATATACGATCATACTTGATGAAAGTTAATCCCAAATTTCACACTGTAATTTAAAGAATTTAAAGACGTTTAGTATTTGGTATGAAAATGTGAGAATACTAAGTTTGATACAAGCTATACAAATATTTGAGGTTGAACAGATGAAGTAAGGATCGTCACATGCGGTCTTCAGTATAGACAAGGGTGTGCCCATAAAACCAGTATAAGCCAACCTCTGTTTAGTGTCTGTACCAAGTCAGACTATCCTTACTCTGTGTATATGTTTTTTTTATGCTTTTTTTAAGTTATTTTTGTCCAGGGTTCTGTCTATTGAGTGGGGATTGATTGATTGGTACAGTATGTCATTTTTTACCTTCCTTGTTATCCATTTTATTGTTTTTCAACTCGGATATAACCTACATAACTCCACATCCACTAAATTTTCCCCGGCAAAAATTTCAACAAAATTAATCGGAAATTCAAAATAAACACAGTATTCCTTATAATAAACATACCCATTCACGTTTCCCTGGCATGTTTATTATTATTATATATATATATATATACTCTCTCAAAAAAGAAACGCAACATCAGATTATCTTTTTGAAATATTATTTTTCCGGACAAATAACCAATAAATATCAAAATATATGTACACATGATCATAATTACACCTTCATAAAAAGTTTCCAGGTACAATCATTTAAATTCATCCACCCGTAAACGACTTTGGTCGCAATCTGGGACCCCCTACGATTTACGCATTGCCAAAAACTGGGTCGACTTTCACGTGCAAATCATGGGTTATTTTTTAGCTCAGTCAGTCGGTATAAAAACCCGGTATTTCTTTTCATGAATGCATTCGTAAAATAAAATTCTGATGAGGTGACGCTATGCCAAGGTTAGACGCTGCTACCCGGAATATCGCTATCGGACGACTAGAGGCCGGAGAATCACAGAATGCTGTTGCTGTAACGTACAATGTTCATCGTAGCACAATTTCACGCCTTTGGGGACGCTACCTGCAGCTTGGTACTACGACAGATCGGCCACGTTCAGGGCGCCCGCGTGTTACAACCAGGGCGCAAGATCGTTACATCAGACTTTTCCATCTGCGGAATAGGACTATTGCTGCAACAGAAACAGCTGTAAACGTCCCTGGGTTGCGCCGTATATCAGCACAGACAGTACGCAATCGGTTACGTTCTCATGGATTGAGGGCAAGAAGACCTTACTTTGGAGCAACACTGAGACGCCAACACCGCCGAGCGAGGGTTAGATGGTGTACTACAGTTCGTGCATGGAATTTACAGAACTGGAGAAGAGTATGGTTCAGCGATGAGTCACGTTTTCAACTGGAAAAGCGAGATGGTCGCATACGTGTGTATAGGCGCCGAAACGAACGTTTTGCGCAAAACTGTGTTGTGGAGAGAGACAATTTTGGCGGAGGCAGTGTTATGATGTGGGCCGCTATTTCTTATGCCAGAAACACACAGCTGATACATATCCAAGGCAATCTGAACGCTGTTAGGTATAGAGACGAAATTTTACGACCTCATTTATTGCCCGTAATTGACATTCGGAGAGAAATTTTTCAGCACGACAATGCCCGACCACATACAGCACGTGTAACAGTAGACTTTTTAGAACAACAGAATGTCAATGTGATCTGTTGGCCGTCACGATCACCCGATCTTAATCCAATTGAACATTTGTGGGATGAAGTGGATCGGCGCGTGCGCCAACGACAACCACCACCGCAAAATCTGCAACAATTACAGCAGGCACTTCAGTTTGAGTGGCAAAGGATACCGCGTGTTCGAACTCAGCGTTTAATTCAATCTATGCCAAGAAGAGTCGGGGCTGTGTTACAAGCAAATGGTGGACATACCAGATATTGACAATTTATGAGTGATTTATTGACAATATGTGACAAACTGTGATATTCCAAGGTAAAAGAACTCATGAACAAGAAGTGTGCCAATTTTTGCATTCCTGTGTAAATTATTTATATCATAAATTATGAAAATAATATATGAAGTAAATTTCCTATTTTCTGTATGTTGCGTTTCTTTTTTGAGAGAGTATATATATGCCCTCAGGGGCTCTTGAATGATGTAATAAAAAGGACAAGGGGCCTTGGGAGATCACATACATGTATATAATGTTTTTGAGAATATCCCCATTCCTCTTTATCCTGCGTCATAGGATAAACATGAAAAATATTCAGTCTAAATATATACACTTACCTTAAAAACTATCGAACGAAATTAGTCAAAAAGCAGAAACAGTCTCATTACGGAAAAAAACATTTTTATGTATGTATTTTTTTTTCAAGGAAGAAAGACAATGCTATACACGTGTTATTTTTTTCATCTGGCTTTCAAAATACCACCCGACGAAAAATCCATGTTATAATGAAGATGTACGTTTTTATTTTAGATTTTTCATAAAAGAAATAATTTAATTTATAACCGACAATTTTTTCATATGCATACATTTACATGTATATACATTATTTATAGTGTGTAAGTTTCATTGTGTGAAAGTTTAAGTTTGCTTCCCTATCGCAAAAAAATGTACATGTAAAATTATAAATTATATCGAAATATACTTTTATGTATACTAGTCAACAAAAGAAACGATACAGGGTAATGCATTTTTCATATATTCATAATTTCAAATAGCTGTACTAATCAGAAAAATTGACCCACACGTCAATTGGTTCTGAACTCGTGTTACCTTTGTTGACTAGTATATTTTATTAATCAATGTGTCGTTGCAAGGCTAACTCAGTGGACTGATCACATGGATTTTAATCCATTTAAGAACGTGTCCATTGGTGTCCAGAACAGGTACTGTATACGTATTAGCACACGAAAGAACTGCTGTACACTAAAACAGTTTAGAGCAACTTTACAGTAGAAAAGAAAGTTTTTCACAAGATCGCAGCAGCTGTGCTGTATAATATTCCAAGATCAAAATTTTAATGCACGAGATGAGAACATTTCGTCGATTTACGACTCATCACTTGTGCTTAATGCCTAAAATGTTGCAAGCCAAAACAATAAACCAAACATTCAAGAGAAAATTGAAGTGTCAAAAATGACCCAAACAGGTAATGTCAGAACGGTGTTAGAATAGAGGCATGTTCATGGTAGATACATCTTATTATTTTTTTTTTTAATTAAAATTTTTATGACAGTAACTTTAAAGATCAATTCATGCTGGTATCGCCACACTAGCAACTGAGCTGGTAATACCCTCCGGGATTTAAGAATATCTTCAGCTGTCTTGTTCTATTTTTGTTAATTTTTTTAAATGCCTTTTATTCCATTAGTTATACTTGTATCCTTGTGGCATTTTTTTGTTGTGTTCCAGTCTCATGACTTTGAATTTTGCTTGGATTTCGAATTTATGGACTTTTCCCACTGTTTTGTCGCTTCGGTATTCTTTTGCCGATACATAACGACATTCCTGACAGCTTTTTGTTGGGTGAATGGTACAGATCGAAAAGTGTATGCGTCGAAGTGGTTTTATATGGTTTAAGATGTTTGAGTTGATCAGTGATTTCAAAAAATTCAATTTCAATCAATTGTAAGTTATGAAGTATCTTCTACATGTACTGAAATGGTAAATATTTCAGGAATATTATGGGGTTATTGCACGAATACTGGGAAATATTTTCCCGAGTAGAATGTAATATTGCACATGCTTGCGAGTGCGATATAATATTCTATGAGGGACAATATTTTCAAGTGTCGTGCAATAATCCTTTTAGTGTATGGCAACACCACCCAGATCCCGGAAAAACTATCAAAGACATTGTTCTTACAATGCAATATTGCTCTCCGTGCAATATCGGCCAATATTGCACGCTAAGTTTTGGCTACGTTCTACAGGGAATATTGCGTTGCTATACAATAAAGTTACTTATGTTCTACTTCGCTTCGCTCATCCGAACATAAAGCTGTTCTTTTGTAAACAAATTAAACAAGACAAAATATTGGATATGGCTCCACACAGAGACCAGATTTATTAATAATAATAAAAAATGTCTTGAACTCATCCGCTCGATCTGCACCTCATGGAAATCTACAATTAAAAATACAAATTGTTAATGTACAAAAATTAAATCGTAGTGTTCTGGTTGTGTGGAAAACCTCGACAAACTGAAATTCTCTGGTGCGAAACCTTATATACTGACTCAAGGGGTCAAAGCATGCTGAACTTTTTCGGCGGCAAAATCTGGACAGACAAAAGTACGTTTTCATTGTATGAATGAACAAAAGCTTTATAAAAAAAAAAAGGAAAACTTTATAACCAAAAGAAATAAATTTATGTTCTACTTCGCTTCGCTCATCCGAACATAAAGCTGTTCTTTTGTAAACAAATTAAACAAGACAAAATATTGGATATGGCTCGACACAGAGACCGGATTCGACAAAAAACAAAGGGAACTAAAAGCTAGCGTTGATAGAGATGAAAATTGCGTTATTAATAATTACATTAATTAAATGCCCAAATTCTTTGAAACTACTAGCTTGTTCTTTAAACTTTCCTTAATATATCCATCTTTCGCTCTTTCGGACTTCCATCTGCCATGCGATTTAAGCAACCTATCAGGAATATCCTCGCTAGCGGCTTGCGAAGCCCCTCCACTCCTAAAACTGTGCAAGCCATACTTTTTCTTATCTAACCCCAATTGTTCTAAAACTTCCAAAACAATTTCCCTCGCTCTTGTGTACGATATAGGTTTATTGCTCTTGCATAACTTATGTGAGTTTGAAGACTTGAAAAAACTAAGTGAACGAAAAATGAATTCATCTCTGTCTTTATCAACATCAAAACCTGCAACTTCAAAATATTTCTCCAACATATTTACAGGACAAGTAGCATTGTCTGTCCTAGCAACTATAATCAAATTTCCCTGTCTGTAAACATCAGTTTTACTTTTATCTAAAGTAATTTCAAGGTGAGAAGGGAGAAACTTAACGTGCTGGACTTGTAAATGCGAAAGCTCATCAAAACGTAAGAATCCAGCATAACTAAGCAACATTATACAACAAATTCTTAAATCTTTTAAACTGTGTTGGTTTGCGTACTCTGCGACAACCTTTTTCAAAATATCCGGTGTAATGGGTTCTTTCCTATTTACAGGTTTAGACAGAAGTTTGATGCCTCCGTCCATGATCATTTTGATCAACTGATCTTCAAAAATTCCTCCAGAAAGTAAATTCATGTCATGCTCCCATTTGACTGCGTAAAAAGTTGCGTTAAGAACCGCAGTAGAAACTCCACGCTGAATTAAGTAAGACAAGTACAAAGCTAGCGAGCAAACTGTCGTAGGTAAAAAAGGCAAATTATATCTTGAACACCAGGACTTAAACCTTTGAAAATTGGAATTGTATTGTTTCAAAGTATTGTCGCTTTTAGACGCTCTGATTATTGTAGGAAGAAAATCCGAGAATTTTGTTAAACTTGAATTCGAAAACTTATTTAGAGTATTCCAATGTGTAGCGTTAAAACGTAACTGAAATTACAAAAAAGAACATTTCTTTAAAAAAAAAAAAAAAAAAAAAAAAATTTTTTTTTACTATAAAGATCTGACTGTTTCACCGGAAAACTATTTTTAAGGTCAGAAAATTAAAAGACGTTCTCAAAAATATGTAATAATATGCCCAAACGTGACTTATCTCCAAGGGAAAAAAGGAACAATTTTCCACTTACAATACGTGTTATTGATTACTGTGCCCAAACGGGACTTGTTTCTGAAGAAAAAGGGGGCAAACCTCCAGTCGCAATTGATGTTAAAATTGTTATGCCCAAACGGGACTTATTAAGTCAATATAAAATATAAAATGCCCAAACGGGACTTCCTGGGTCAATACTGACTCGTGCCATAAAATATAAAATGCCCAAACGGGACTTCGCTAGACAAAACAGAGTGCCCAAACGGGACTTCCTTAAACAAACAGAGTGCCCAAACGGGCATGAATCAATCATAAAACTTCATGCATATATCTGTATGAGTAGAATTTCTACTGAAAACACATTTTCTTTCGGCACGTCCTAAACGACTAAATATTGCAATAGGCCCAAACGGGACTTGTGAACAATGAATAAAAAAGAAATGCTTACAATGCAAGCCTTCAAAAATGATGGAGAGCCTCTGCTAACTTAATTCAATCGCTCAGACTCGCGCTTACTTATCGTACATACTGAAAATCAAGGTTTAAAATCTGATCTCGAACTCAGCGTCTAAAATCTATTCTCAAAACAAGAACGTTAAAAGTGAGCGGTTGAGCGGCAAAAATGCTATTTTTATCTGAACCTGCCTCAAAGAAACTGGATGGCCTAACATATTCTACTACGTCTTTAACAAAAAAGTTAAACCGGCGGTTATCCGATGACCACAAAAACGGCCAAAAACAATTTGAAGTCCATTTTGGTACCACGAGAGTACCGTGGCTCTCGCAAAGAGCCAGATGCTGAATTACTCTCGGCACTTGATTTACAGGTGGAACTATCCAACAGTTATACAAACCCCAATCAAACGCGAATGCATCGACTCCAACGGTGCCAGGACACCAAAATTTAGAGAAAAAACGAGACATTTTATGGTTGTTAACATCTGCGAACAGATCAATGTCGTATGGGCCCCAAATTGAATTAAAATAATTAAAATAGATATTACTGACTCCCCAGTCGTCGAAGTCAAAAACCTTACTGTAAAAATCCGCCACTTGGTTGTAATCTCGAGGTATCCATTCAACTTCTAATGATATTGCGTCTACAACGCAAATACTGAAGATTTTTGTTGCCAAGGAATGCAAATCACTTTTCATGCTCCCTGCTCGGATAATTCTCACGACGTTTTGATTATCTGTATAAATTTTAACGATTCGATTAGCCAAATCGCTTTTTAAAGATTTTAATGTTATTAAGACTGCGAGTAACTCTCTGAAAGTAGAACTCTGCTTGGCCTCGGTGTCGGACCACATTTTGTGTACGATTTTCGAATTTGTTTCGACGGTAAAAGCGGCGCAGGCAAAACTGCTTGCGTCAGCATAAACGATTTTATCAGGAATACGGTTTTGCGCCAAAAATTTCCTGGTGGGTAAAGACTGACAATTAAAAAACCAGAATTCGAGCTCAGACAGAGCGGCATTTGTAAGAGTAATCTTTTGGTCCCAAAACTCAGATGTTGCAATAATCATGAGCATATTTCTACTCATAATACGGCAAATATTACCGAAGCTAGGCATGAAGGAGATAATTTTTCCTGTAATACGCGCCAACTTTCTCGGAGTTAAATCTTCCAAGCTATCAAGAGTATTTGAAATGATCCCTCGGAATTTCGAAAGTTTTTCCTGTGGAATTTCCAAAGTGAGTGCAGAAAGATCCCAGGTGAAACCTAACCAAGTTAACCTGCGAGTAGGTTCCCAAATGCTTTTTTCGTGGTTCAGAAAAAGACCTGCAAGCGATAAATCCCCTCGAACTCTGTCAGCTAAGGATTTGCAAGAATGGTACGAATTTTCAAAACCCCAACCATCATCTAAATAAAGTACCATGCGATAACCAAAAGATCTCCAATATTTCACTAACGGTCTGAGCACTTTTGAAAATATATGTGCCGCTACTGATAAGCCAAATGGAAGACATTTAAATGTAAAATACCTTGTTCCTTCTGGAAAATCCCAAGAAAAGCCTAAAAATTTTCTATGATCCTCGTGAATAACAATATTATGATATGCTGATTTGAGATCGAATTTAAAACAGTAACCTGGACTTGAAATAAACTGAATAGCTTCTGGCACGCCTTCAAATTTAAATTTTCTTCTTTCTATAAATTTATTTACATGTCGTAAATCTAATATGAGCCTTTCTTTGCCGTCGGCGTTAACGGACACGGTCAAAGGATTAATAACGAAAGGGGGGTTATTCTGACAATCGATAACCACTCCTGCGTCTAATAATCTGTTGATCGCTGAAGTTACGAAGGATTTGTGTGTGATAGCCGAACTATTGTTTTTCATGATTTTTGAGGTAGGTGAATCAGAAAAGGGCATTAAATAACCATATTCTATTACATTCAGTACAAAATTACTAGCTCGTAATGTGTTTTTCCAAAACGATAAATGAGATCTTAAATTATCTACAACAAAATTATTTACCTCATTTAAATCCGCGTTCGATTTTAACTCGTTCTTAATAGATAAAATGTGAGAAAAATTATACTTAACTGCATAGTCATTTTCATCGCCTGGCTCCTGTGCTGTATCTGCTGTCTCTAAATGGTCTTGGTGGGCTGGAACGGGCTCTTCTTGGGCAGTTGTATGCCCAGTGGTTTTCGTCGTTGCAGTAGTAGCATCTCCCGGAATTGCTGGTCTTTCCTCCGTAAGCGTTGCTGAAGTACTCTGAAGGGGTGTACGAGATACCGGGCGATTTGCTGTCTGAACCCTGGGCTGTGTGTTTAGGTGCCGATCTTCCAAATGATGCGCTAGAGTCACGAAAAAGATGAGACGTATTCGGCTTCTCTGCTGTACTTGGTCCGGCGCTGTAAGGTGCGTATTTCTGCCTCTGCTTTTCTCTCCTCTTCATTTTTGCCCGATATTCTGCCTGTCGAAGCTTTACAGCATCGTCGCTGCCGTCCGTTAGGGGATCGTCGGTGTACTCTTCTACAACGTCCCAACCGTATTTATCTGCGATGCGCAGAAGTTTGTTGCGCTCTTTAAGTGCGGTGCTGCATTTCTCTAGTGCATCCACTGCACAAGCATGAGATCCCCTCCTGATAAAGTCGATCACCTTTGAAACCTCTTCGAGACGTGCGGAGTTAAAATCAAACTGCTTGGCGTTTGCCTCGTAACGGAAAGTTGGTGTCACCTTTGGAGTTGAAACTACTGTGTCGGCTGGCTGGAGCCTAATACGAACTTCCATCTCGGAAAAAATGTCATCTTTCTGCTTTTGTAAAGCGTCATCTAGCTTTTGGGTGAATAACGCTAAAGCATCCTCCGGCGAAAAATCAGGAGACCCGCGTGACGACGGTGGTGGCTGACTCCTATGTGCGGATGAGCTGTTTCCTTCTTCGCTCATGTTTAAAACTTGCTGAAATCGCTCAAATTAAATCGTAGTGTTCTGGTTGTGTGGAAAACCTCGACAAACTGAAATTCTCTGGTGCGAAACCTTATATACTGACTCAAGGGGTCAAAGCATGCTGAACTTTTTCGGCGGCAAAATCTGGACAGACAAAAGTACGTTTTCATTGTATGAATGAACAAAAGCTTTATAAAAAAAAAAAAGGAAAACTTTATAACCAAAAGAAATAAATTTATTGTAACTAATACATAATTACAGCATAATATCATGAATTATTGACAACGCATTTATCATTCTGTCAAAAGTTGTGGTTTCAAATTCCTTAACCAAACTAGAACCCACTTGAATTATGTGATTCGAAGACCTTGAATTCTCAAAGTTTTGGTTGCTAACGTGTCTGTAGTAAAATATTTTATTTGTAATAAAATGGTGTATCTGTAGTGAAATATTTCATTTCTATAGTTTCTGTTTTTGGTGTTGATTCCTATCGCAAATTATTATTTTGAATGTTCATTCTTTGTGTTCTTGGTTGACAATGCATTTTTTTTTATTCAACATTAACACAGCTTATTGCATGTACCACAGTGGTGCCTTCGCCTGAACTCAAATTTGTATTGTATATTGTAATAGTACAACAAAGTCAAGATTTGGGGTAAATGTCCATTAGACAAAAACCAGATATAAGCAGATTAAAAAATCACAAAAAGAGGGCACCATTCAGCCTTCAACGAGTAGAACTAAGCCATCATGAAATCAGAAAATCGCGAAATCGCGAAATATCCAACCGGAGTACGATAAGGAGCGGCGACAAGAAAAGCAGTTCTGTGTACACGACATTTCCATTACATTCAATTTAAAACTCATATGCAGCTCATGTGTCAAAGCACAAATAGGGTGAAATTGGTAGTACAATCAGATGTTCTATGATGAACATTAAGTATCGATGAACGTCTCTGATACATACACTCCCAAATTATCAAAAAGATTTTATTTTCCAAACAGAAACAAAGGGTAGCTTAGGGAAGGGTTATGATTAGTGTTAGAATAGAATATCCTTATATGGGGTGGGTCCCCTAAAGTAAATGGAGGCCGAAAATTGATAAATGTGCACAATTAGTACCAGTAAGAATGCTGACTATCGTTTGGAAAAAATAAAATTCAGAACTAAACAAATATATTGTCTATTTTTTATAATTTGTTATTCCCAAAAACTAAGAAATATCTTACATTTCAACTCTAGGATTTACTAACTTCTTATGGTAAGTTTTTATTTTTTTGACATACCAAATAAATAAGACGAAAAACGTTACAAAAGACTGGATTTAAATGTTTCAGGAAAAATGAAATTTTCAATTTATTATTGTAACAGATATAATTATTCCATGATTGAAACTATGTTTTATAAGAACATATATTTCCGTATATGGTAAAGTACCATTTATTTCAAGATGCTTAATAAATTCATGGAATTGATGTAGAAATTAACAAAATCCTTGAGACAAATATTTTTGTAAAGTTGAAATCTTATTATTGAAGAACTTTGTTTTAAACAAGCAATACATACTGGCTTCATAGCATAAGTGAGAATGTCAATTTTGGAATTTGAGTTTTAAAAAAACCTCTCAAATTGCATAAACGTAACATGGTTTAACTTCCATCTACAGAGACAAAAGCTATTTGAATTTCATTTTATGTTAAATGCTGTACCGTGTAACGTATATTTCTTTTACCAGTCTATGTAATTTATTTAATACAAAAAAATCTTTGCAAAAATTTTATAAAGTGGTTCACATCTGAGATAGAATAACGGACGCAGTCCAAAATTAACATAAAATCAGCATTTTTACATATATACATGTATGTTCGTTCACTATGTACTGTTTTCGCACGATATTTGGTATTTGATTTTATCCTGACATATTTAATATACAGCTCTGTAATTAAGTGTCTTATCTTTCAAGTATACCACTACTTAACGGTAACAAACATGCGATTCCTTATATTAAATTCCTATAGATAAACCGATCAATTTAACTGAATATTTAAATAACGATTCAAAACATTAATAGCTAACCAAAATATGGTCCTCTTTATTAAGGTCAAGAATAATTTTCGAAAATTTGACATTCTGTTTTTATTTAGACCAGAATTTAGAAGTCACCTTGAAAATTATTTACACAAACGTAGTCCTAAAAATTGAAAATACGAATATCCTTGTGCACAAACATGCAGTTACCATTGTGTGTGTGTAATAAATTTGTAACGGCATTGTGGTTCAGAAGACGTTGCATATCTACTTTTGGGACACTGTCGTTCATATTTTCCCCATTTAAATTTCTAAGTCTTTTAATGATATAAATAAAACACTTCCGAAATTTGATGTTTTATTCATGATATAGCATATTTGACCATACACCATGAACAAAAACATATATACTAGTCAACAAAAATAACGATACACGAGTTCGGAACCAAATATTTTGGTCATTCCTAAAAAAACTTAAGTATTAGGGCAACAGTGGTTTGCTGCTCCATTTTTTATCTAATTCGTCTCAGTTTGAAATTGGATAAACTTGAACTGACGGAAAATGGAAATTTTGCAAAAGAGGGTTAAATTAAATTTGCGGAAAATCGAGAAGAAAATCGGCACACATTTTGTAAAATGAAAATCCAGTGGCTGAAATCAGAGGAAAACTCAAATCTTTGGTCACACAGACATTATGATTCACATAAGGGGGTAAAAATACTGATTTTTTTAATTCTGGGTTGAAAAATGTGATTTTTGAAACCTCAAAAAATGGAATTTCAAACTTTTTGCACAAAATCCATGCTTTTGATGAGAAAACAATCTACCATGAAAAACAGACGTGTGGGTCTATTTTTCTGCTTAGTAAACTATTTGAAATTATGAATATATGAAAAATACAGTACCCTATATCGTTTATTTTCTTGACTAGTATAGTATATAAATATTTCATGTGATTATGGTCAATATACAAAAATATTTTCCAAGGTACGTTGAATTGCATGGTACGTTATATTGCCCGACGCCAAACTTTCCGGTCATAGAGATAATAAGGAAATATGATTACATATTATATTTTAAAGTTATTTTTCTATTAAATTATTCAGGTTTGAATTTCCCGCGTGTGAGTTATATTGCCTGATGACGTAACCGAATGTGTCATTTACAAACAGACGACAATGTCGTCAAGATTCGTAAACATCGATGAGGATGAAATAAATGTTTTACTTGAGGAGAGGACATCTAAAAACACTAAAAGAGTAATCAATATTTGTTCAAATTGGTTAAATATAATATAACAAATATTTGACGTGATTGTGGTCAATATACAAGAACATTTTACCTCGGTACCTTGAATTGCATGGATATGTTATATTGATATATATTTAGATCGAAACGTACATTATATACGGTTTAGGTGCCAGCTGAAGCTCGCCTCCGCGTGCGGCATTTTCTCGCTACGTTGAAGACCCATTGGTAGCTTGAGCTGTTTTCTGCTCTTTGGTCGGGTCGTTGTCTCTTTGACACATCCTCCGTTTCAATTCTCTATTCCACTTGTGTATTTCTATTAAAATGTTCGATTTCAACAATTTTTAATTCTTACATTATAAAAATAACAATAAGGTGGAAAACCAACAGATATTTTCAAACCGAAAAAATCAAGACACTTAAAGCAAGAAAGAACCAAAAACATCTGAACCATATGAACAAAACAATCAGTTTTAAAACTTAACTTGGCGTACTCTGACCTGAAGCAATGTTAGATATATCAGAATCAACCATTGGCTAATACCCTACAAGAGTAATTTCCCTTGCGTATTTTTTGATGATGGAAGTGACTAACAGAAAAAAATAATTTTATGCATACTTTTTAACACTTGTTTTTAAAATTAATTGCTTTATCATGTATACTACTTCGATCTACATTTAGATTCTTGAAACTAATTTAAGAGTCCTAATAACCCATAGATTCGTCTGGATTAAAGTATCGGTTTAAGTTTAACGTCCAGCTGGTAAATAGCTAGATACAATAGTTAGCTAGTGTGGTAGCATATGTACGATAGTCGGCAAATTGGCAGTCAATTCTTATTATTCGTCAGCTTATTTAAAAATAAAAATATTTCGACGCATGCAACATCCACTGACTATTGTTGAATATTACATGATTGTTGAACAGTGAATCTTTATTGTTTAACGATAGAACGTATATATATACATGGAATAAAACGAGCTTTCAATTCGGCACTTTTTTCTACCATTTTTTGAACTTTCGCAAGATAGGGACTGTTTGTATATCTTTGTTGATGACTAAACCGATATACATGCGTTCCCAACAATTAAGAAAATTAATATTTACCATAAGTACACACATATGGAAGGAGAACAAAAACTGCTAAATATATACTCCTGATATGGCATAAAACTAACACAATATTTTTTTCTGCTTTGGCCTTGGCTAATATAGTCCTACAATCACAATATTTCTCTCAATAATTAATGAAGGTATTACAAAATCAAAACGAACAAAGTATGTAATAATATTATACGGAAATATGTAAAGTCAAGAAAAACCAAAGGGATATATGGAAGGAGGGAAAAATCGAAACAACTGACAAACTCCGGACAACAACGAAGACAAGACCAAAACAATACATGCACTACAATTAAAAACTAAAAACATATGAACAACATGGACCCTACCAAAAAACCGGGGGTAGACTCATGTGCTTTATGCTAAAGGAAAGTTATTTTGTATAATTATTCTACATGTATGTTGAAATGGATTTATTATAGTCTGGGGTCTTGTATAGTTTGTATTGGTGCCCTTGAAGATGTGTCTTTCAGTGTCAAAAATGATGCAGCAAAGGAACAGGTAAAAAAAAAATGCAATTCATGCCACAGTTTAAAGTAATAACTTTCACTGCAATAATATTTTCAAAAAGATCTTAATATACATTGAAATATTTAACGATATTATTAAAAAGACTTAGCATGGATTATTTAGATACACCGATAGACATTAACTACAACTTGATAAATGAACGTTTTATAAAACTGATTAAAAATAAAGATAGTCAGACAATACTAAGTTAAAACCCCAGTGACATATTTTGAAAATAATCACCTATAATTTCTATATCAATATAAGTTTAATAAGACCATTCTTTACAATTTGCAAGGACAATCTAGATCTTTATAAAAACTTTTATATTTTTTGAGAATTGAGTAGATCGGCTAATTTTATTCTTTAACTGAAACTGTTCCATGATCTCTTGATCAATTTATATACTGTATACTTGGCATTATCGCTTGAGTGCTAAAAGCTTGGTTGTATATTCTGGCTGATAGTAAAAAAGATTAAAAAATGTAATAACGCGAGTATACTGCATTACTATTGTACCAATACAAAGACGATTTGTGTGGATATTTTTGTTTAGAGGTAATTAGTTTCACTTCAGGTAAATAAATTAAGTTGTTATTTTCTTAAGTATTCGAAAGTTAGAGTTTCTTTAAGACACCACACAAGTAAATGTTCTTTTAACACGAAAGGCGAACTTCGTAGTTTTTATGATAAAAATCGACATTTTATATTTTTAGTTTAATTTTTTGTGCTTAATTGTTATATCAAAACATTATCAGAATGGATATCTTAACGAAACTGTTTCTCATATTTGAAGGTAAGTTTAATATAAGTTAAAATTAAACACATATAACAAAAAGTATAAAAAAGGTATAAAAAAGCTATATCATTGGGCGAAATTATTTTAATGTAATAAAAAAAGAACAACTTCATCATGCATTGTTGTCATATTGTGCATCACAATCCTTAAGGGCATGCAAGTAATGTTTGAGGAATTGCGGACAACACATGGAACGAAGTCCAAGCAGCCATATCTTTTACATTTCTTGTCCAAACAGAATATAATAAAATTGTTGGTCCCAAGAAATGACTGCAGACTTCCTTTCACATATAAAATAATGTCAGTTAAATTCAAGGTTTAATATAATATTTCATATCAAAATTTCTTCATTTAAAATTATGATATTTACTATGTTTATTGACAAGAATTTAATTTCAGATGAACTTAATATTTGATGTGTATTGTTTGTCAAGTGGTAAAAATTGAATCGACATTTTTAAAGTATATTGTCGTTCCTATAGGTGACAACTCTTGCTACTACTGAACTGTAAATATTTTTAGTGAAAATTTCTTACATTTGAGAGTTTTGAGACGAAGATAATTATTTACTGAAATTTAAACAAAGTATCGTATGATTTTTAAATGTCTGTACTTTCAGTATAATTTGAAATATTATTTTCAACACCAATTTTTACTTTAAAAAAATATACTTTATTGTTCTTTAACAAAAGGAAAAATGAGTTAAGGAAATTGCTGTTGGTGTTTACTCTCTCAATTACCTATTCAATAATCTGAAAAGTGGATACACGGATAATTTAGTGTTTAAATGAAATTTGTCATTAGTTGAGGCAGCTTTTATATAGTGTTTATATTTCGTCTTAAGAAAATTATAAAGACGAATTGATTTGAAAGAAAATTGTTACACACTGAGTGTTTCAACCCTGAAATTAAACTTAATAAATCCAATTTTTAAAATTACTGTCTTAATATTTGGCTTATTATCCTTCATGCCCGTTTGATCGGAAAACAAATTAATGTTTAAGGTTTATTGGGAAGTAATTTGGAGGTCAGAATGTCGAGGATATAAACATGCGTATTCTTATTATTCTCAGCCTTGGATATTAAGAATGGACTGTTTTCTTCTGGGAGACGGTAAGAAAAAGATATATAATTTCAGTTGTATTCAGATGGTAATATACAAGGGTGGTGATGGGGAGGGGGGGCAGGGGGGTCTTAAATTCAATTCAAAATTAAATTTTTGTCTGCTCTGTCCGAAAAAAGGTTTATCCTGTAGAATTTTACAAAGGGGAGTTTTATAAGGCAGAAATATAAAGTTGCAAAGTTAAAACGTAAGTTTGGTGTGGTATAACGTGTAAGTGACATGTTTTTCTTTTAAAAGGCTTGTTCAATGTTTATGATGTATTGTATCCGTACATATGATATAGAGCAAAATATCTTTATTTTGTACAATTGTAATCAGTATTATTTCCCAAAATGTTATATCTATTGTAAGATCTTTCCATATACATGTATTTTATAATATTATTAGTCACTAATGTTTAATTGTTAGGCTACTATTCTCTGTTCATTAATGTTTAGGGTAATAATATTATCGATTAAACTCTCGTTCGGGTATCACGTTTATCACGAATAGTATCATTTGATACTATTGTAATTACACCAGTTCTCAACAAATGTTGTCCCGCAACAATTAATTTGATAGCTAAAATATATTTCTCAATGAATCTGGAAAATAATTTAAAAACTCCTTGGTCACATTGATAATGAAAAGTCAGGAATAATCTATCTGAATTTCACATTCTATTTAGGTGATATGAAATATGACAGAAACATGGAATCAGCCAGCAGCATGTGTTCCAGTCTTTTCTGAAGGGGTACAGTATACAACTCAAGAAACTGCTTATATAACCAAACTAAGAATGGACCACGAAAAATGGAGATATGAACACCTTATCGATAAATTAAACGCCAAATCAAAAGTTGCTGAAGAAGTATGTTCTAGGAACGTTCAACAAGCCAAAGACGAACATTTCAGAACATTAGCATATGCCAGAGTGTATCAAATTCACAGTTTTGAAAAGTATGACCCTTTCAAAGACGATCCAATAGACGGGAAAACAAGAAGAAGGAAACGGAAGAAGAAACAAAAAAGACCAGATACCTTTCTTACACTGCCTTATATCCAAAAGGAAAAAGAAGAACCTGAAACTCTGGTGAATTCTACGGAATCTCCAAGACACAACACATTAACAATTGCAGCATTAAGTAAAAGCTTCCCTAGAATTTCAGACACTGAATCGGACGAAAAGGACACTGATAATAAGAGTTTAAACAATTCACATTATAATGCTCTTTGTTTGTGGAAAAACGCTACGCAAGCACTGTTCAAAAAGTCGAAATCCACGAAAAAAGTACATCATCCAAAGGAACAGACACATTCCAAAAAGCCAGCTGAACCCGCTGAGGAACGACCACAGAGAAAGAATATATTTCCTGGGGAATGTAAAACCCAGGCGGCTTTAAAACGTTTTATGGAACAAGAAGCCGAACAAGTCATGCAAGAAATGTTAGCTCCAAAACATAAAAAGGAGGACAGTATTCGCAAAATGGTAGAGAAAGCACAGTTACCTGACTTTATACGACGGGACAGAACATTTTCTGCAATAGTAAGAGATTTTAAAATGTATAAGGAGGAGAAAGACGAACGGAAACATAGGAAAATGATAGAATATGTGTCGCGACATTATAACCACATTGAATGATTTGACAATTAATTAACAATAGACCATAACTATTTTTTAATTCCCTGTGGCTACATTTTTAAAATGTCTATTCTTCTACAAATTCGTTTTATCAGAATACTTGAACGACTGCAAAAGAAATAACAATAGTTGCAACGGAAAACAATCATAACAAAATATATGCGACTAGCCATCCATTTTTCCAGCTCCATCCTTACTTCCTGTTATTTTTCTTTATGGTAGACATTATGATTCAAATTTAGGATACTGACAATCAATGATTAAACAACCATATACTAACGTACTAAAATTTTTACGATATTCAGCATTCCTGAACTTTCTAATACATTATCAAAATATTCGTGTTACTGGCAATCTTGCAGGGTTTATTTTCATGCGTATAACAAGTAAAATAAGGATCACATTTTATATAATGTTACACGATCTAAATAAAGTTGTTTTATGTTTATATCAGAAACTAACATACATATACAATCTAAATGCAACATATTTAGTGCATAATAGACCTTCTTATTCATATCGACAGTTTAAATATCCTCATATGTCATGTTATTTTTTTCGTAACAAATGTACAACGCACTGTTGATAACTTTATTTTAATGTTCCAGTGTAAGATGTGACAAGATACATAAAATGACAAACGAATCAATAAAGTCGATTAGCATCAGACTCTTTCAGAAAAATAGACAGGAAGTAAACAAAGAACAAAGAAACATAAAAATAACAGAGTCAGAATCGGAAAACTTTCTCTTTTCTTCCCTGTTTGGTATAATGAGGCTCCGTACATACATGTATCTAGTACGATATTCACACACGTGCATGAAGAAGCAAACAAAATATATATTTTTTATATGAACTAGAACCTTGATTAAACGCACCATAAAAATAACAACGAAAACGTATCAACATTTATCTAATGAAACAGGAAAATGAAAGGATGTTGGGTAAGCTTCACATTGGGACAACATGCTGTAGAATAAATCAATGGTAACAATTACAAATATATAGATTCTACAACGATGACCAGTTGATTATGAAATTTATCTACTCGAGATAATTAAATTTTCCTTTATAAACTGCAAGTCTTGCCCAAGCAGTTTAAAATAATGAAAATTTAATTATCGAGAGTAGAAAAATTTCACATTTACGCGGAAGAGTCTCTTTTTCTCTAATAACAAAGTGAAACTCCGAACGGTTTATAGCGGGAAATTTCACGAGCCGTATTTATCCAACGTGCAGTGATATAAGAATTTATCATATACTTAGTACTAAATAAAGGAAAATTGCATATACGATAATGAAAGAACATTGTCAGCTGTATTTTCTACCGTGGTGATACCGATATCATCACCCCTTTATCATACCCTTTAAAATGACATTGGTCACGTGACTATACTCTCCGGTTCAAATATATGATAAAGCATATTAAACATAACAATATCCGTATCACATGCCGTATCACCCTCGACCAATATCATCCCTCGGGCCTAAAGGCCCTCTGGCTGATATTGGTTTCTCGCGGTGATACGGCGTGTGATAGGGATTTTGCCATGTATTATTCTCTATTTATCAAACGAGTCACTTCTATGTATAAATGCACACAGAATTAGAGAAGTGCGTGTATTACATCCAGGGGTCGTGGTGTGGGGTTATATCAGTTCTGAAACGTATCTGAAGACTAGAATTACTGTTGTATCTAACGGTATTTTGATGTTAAATAAGAAGTCTTTTTCGTTGATGTTTGAAGATAACATTATGTACCTTGTATAATTAAGCTTTGGTTTTATACTTTGTTTTTTTTAATTTTCACAAAGATTTGCAAAATAGCTTATTCATATTCGAATACGTCATCGAAATATCGATGCCTTCAAATTTCCTCTTCTAAGTTTTTTTACATGATACTTGACTAAAACTATCAAATTATTTGACCACCTAATACCTTCTTTACTGCCAAGTTATCTAACTCATATATTGATGCGACCTCTGATTGTTTAAGTGTTTGTTGTGCTACAATATTTTTACTGTGAGATACTCTGGCAATTGTGACGAATACTGTAACAAATGTCATGACTAAATTGATGAAACAAATTCATAAAAGTATTCAAATTCTGATGTCATAAATGAATTATATGGGTTTTTATGTCATCCTAAAAATATTCAAGAACTCAAATTTTGTGTATTATCACTGTGAAATTGGAATTTGTGTCTCAAAGTAAATGTTACGATAAGACTCAGGTAAGATTTAGTGATATCTTAACTAATTTTACTAATCACAACTAATTGATCAAACAAATTCATGAAAACATTTTTTATTTATCTATTTCTACTAATACATGTAATGAAATATTTGACAGATTAGCAGCATTATAGACAGACCTGATATTAACAGAATCTAAGAACTGTTTCGTTTTGAAAATAGAGTTCGAGCTTGAAATCCTCACGTTTTAACATTTATCTCGACCAATGAAATCTCTTACACGTTACACGATGCAAATTTCGTGATTCCGACCACTCGCATACTACATACACGATTCGGATGTTACACGCACACGATTCGCATGTTACACGCATACAATACACATGTTTTTTAGGAGGGGGGGGGGGGGGGCGTAGAAAATTCAACTATCTGTGAGATGTATACACGAATACACTTGTTCGGCTAATCCTGACGAGATTTTCGCGGGCCCTTTGAAGTATACAAACAAATGAATATCGCAAATTGCTTCGGATCTATAACTTTTGTTTAAAGATAGTACTGTTTTAAATGCCTTACTATGTCTTGAAAATGAAAAAGGGCAATACAAGCGGTGCAACTTTAATACAATATAAGTTTGAATAGTGATCATTTTGATTTTTTCAATACAATGTTCTTTATCCGTAATATCATTACTTACATACTTGGAATACTATTTTATATTTTTATATTTTTTATAGTAAAACATATACGTGTATGTTGGTATTCAGATATTTAAACAACGTTTTGCCATTATAATAATATCACAATTTCTGTCAGTAGATTTAAAATTCGGTATTTTAGACGTGGAAAGGAAAATGTGACTATGTTGATAATTCGATTTTTCAGTCAATTGTCTGAAGGGAAATATAAGAGACTGGCAAATTTATCTGCCGTTTGACGTGACTCATCTCTGAGAAAACGGACAAAATTCAACGGACATTCAGCAGTAATGTGTAAAAACAAACGAATTGCATTTCATCCGGAGCGTCTTGAATTTGGAGTACCCCTCTTACTGGTTTACCTAAGCTTCTTCAGAAATTTCTTTGTAAGTTTTTACTCGTGCTAATTTACCCTAAATTTAAGTTTTGTCAAAATTGGTCTATCATGATACAATATTTCAATCTGATTATTCAAAATCAAAATTAAGTCTCAATTTATAAGCAACTTTTATTGAATAAAATTGTAACTAATTTATGTATATGGAGAATTGATTATAGAATTAGGAATTTACTAAAAATAACCACATGCATGTGTATACGATGTATATTTACATTTAATCTGAAATTAAATACGAATAAACAAAAGGAGAGGAAATGCGATATTCTTTACGGGTCTTTAAATTTGATTACACTCTTTCATGGGTTATAAAATATATGATACAAATCGTTGTTTTGTTTTTGTATAAAGTGTAAAGTGATTTAGTACTTGTGGAACAAGAATCTGAAGTAAAACGAAGCCGAGGTAAGATACAATGTATGCCCATGACATTTGAAATAGGCGAATAGAAACTAAATGTTCTGAAAGTTATGTATCATGGCTCAATGATATGCTTTTTCATCTTTCTCTGTATTTGGAACATATTGAACGCATTAAATTGTAATGACACATAATTGTATACTGAAATGGTATCAGGACAACTCGGACCAAAGACAACTCGGACCAAGATAACTCGGACCAGTTTTAAGACAACTCGGACCAGTTCAAAAGAAAACTCGGACCAGTTTGAAAAAGTGATAATGACCTGTATTCTGATCAAATAGAAAGTGACTTTGAGACAACTCGGACCAGTTGTAATACATGTAGTTGGACACAATTTTCCTAATTGCTATTTAAAGAGACGTCACTCTGTCGGTTATTCATCTATGTATTTTTGCATATTTTGTATACCTTTCGTATTCACTATCGATAACTTTGATGTGGTACAGGGTTTTTAGTTTTCTTTCTTTTTTTGTTTTGTTTTGTTTTTGTTTGCCACTAATTATCTCCGCTTTACGGAAAAACATATAAAGTATTTATTTTAATATATAAATTTCGTAAAAAAAATATTTAAATTATAAATATTCACAAGACTTTCATCGTAAATTTGACAGGATTAACATATAAGTACATTTACACGGCTGTATCGTTTTAATAATCTTCAGATCGGAAGGATAGTCTGCCATCTTTGCAGAACAAGATGTCGTCAGTACCATTTTGTGAACCTTGCCAGCGTGCGAACAACCCAACCAAAGCTGTCAGCTGGTGCACCGATTGCACAGAATCCCTTTGTCAAAGTTGTGACAATGCTCATAGAATCAATAAAATTACTCTAATGCACACTTTGATGAGAATAGAGGACATGCCAACGGAAATGGCCGCAAGTTTGGTACAACACAAATTCTGTCGTCTTCATTCCAACCATGTTTTGGAATTATATTGTGTATCCCATGATTCATTGTGTTGTCGCTTATGTATGACAGAAAGACATCGAGGTTGTGAGAGACTTCAAACTTTAGACGAGGCTGCTAAAGGTATCAGACAATCAGCATTACTTAAAAATGTTGAAACTGACATGAAAGATATGCTTAAAACATTAGGAAAGTTTCATGCTAACAGAAAGGAAAATGTCGAACGCCTGGAAAAGCAAAAAGATGAAATTAGTCTGTCAATTTTTGATGTTAAACAAAAGATCGTTGATCGTTTAGATGCTTTAGAGCATGCCTTGATATCAGAGCTAACAGCTTTACATCTTACGCAAACCTCTGAATTAGAAAAACAACAAATGGAAATATCCAAAATCAGCGACAAAATAAATGAAAGTAAAGAGGAGATAGATTTTGCCAAGCAATATGGTTCAAATAGTCAAGTTTTTATTGCTCTGCAAAGAATCAAAAGATTAGGCAAAGAACAGAAAAAAGAAATAAAAGTTTTGTCTCAGTCTTTGAAAGATATCCGTATATTGTACAATCAAGCAAAAAATCAAGAATCCTACCTTATCACATTAGGAACTCTTTTGACGAAAACAGATTCCTGTCACCCCATAGTTCGCGAACACCGGCCGAGTCGAAACGATTCTACAATGTTACCCGCAATAGCAAATCAGACACCAAGAAAAAGTCGAAATCAAAGAGAAAAGGGGCTGAATTCTGGAAGTGTATCCAAACTATCAAGTATTTCATCTGCTTCGAGGAATTCAAGTAATTCTGTCAATAATTGTAAGACTTCATAATTTGTTTTGATCATGGAAACCTAAACAAAGTACTTTACTGTGTTAATAAAATATTAACTACAAAGTAGTGGCGATTGTTCATTAAAAAAATTCTTTTTTTCTTTGTTCTTTGTGTGTGTATTATTTTCATATCCAAATCGGTAAGACTTTCATTTGAACTCGCTCCATGTTTATCTTTACTTATTCCTTCAATCTGTGGGTGGTCTAAAGAAAGGGTACAAAACTGGATTTACCTTCATCATATATTTTCACGTGACCAAACGTTTCATAATTCGAAATATCAGAATATTATGAGCCATTAATCACAAATCTTGATGTCTGTAATTCTATAAGACAAAACGCAAACATCATGACAAACAAGATGGATCATCACAATCATTGGGCCCGGTTGTTCAACTCTTTTAACCGAAGGTTAAATTTAACCACAGGTTAAACGTAGTGATTTTCTATATGATTTAACCCTCAGTTAAATTTAACCTTGAGTTAAATAAGTTGAACAACTGGCCCCTGTTAAAAAAACACGTAAAATGTGAACCAGTCGCCAACGACTTTTGTACAATAGAAAGCTACAGTTGTTATGGCCGAAATCACCTTTTAAATTGTAGCCAACAAAAGACACAAATCAATAATAAAATTTAACAAGATTTATTATATACAAGTTTACAAAAAAATATTACACAAACTAAAATGTCAACTTAACTGTGCAAAATCCTTCGTCTTTTCCTAATCCGGAATTCTTCTCGTCACTGTTGCGGGAATCCAAACGGAATATTATATCCAATCAGTCACAATCTAGTATGATGTAACGTAAATAAAAGTGTGTCAAGTACGATGTGTGAAACGTAAATAAAAGTGTGTCAATCCAACAGCTGAGAACACAAGAATGTTACTGTTTGGTCCGATTTGTTATGTTCCGAAAGTCTAACTTTCTTGTCCGTATATATACTGTAGAACGGAAACTTCTGGAATACGGTAGAAGTTTGAATTACACCAGAATTATTACGTAAGTCAAAAAGAAAGTTCTAGTCATTCCATCAGTATCTATTATTGTTCCAGTGATTTCTAAGCTGCGCAGTTATAACATTATTTGGTAAACAACTATAAGTATTATGTAAACACATTATACATGTTATAAGGCTACGCAAAACAAATTAGGCCAAGATAAATATAATAATTACAATATCATAACACAGTTCAGACAATGCAAATCTGTAATACTATCACGGGGATAATAAATGTCATTTTTAATTTTGACTGGTGTCGAGTATAATGTTAAACTGAAAAGCCAAAATCAGAGTCATAGACATTTATTGATTTAAAATGTAAATTCTATAGTAAGGTTTTACATGGATGTCAATCCGAGATATCTATATCAGCCCGAGAGCTTTGGTCTACATATATACAGGACATGCATCTGTCGTGACAGATACAGATATCATCTCATGTGATGATACGGGTCACAAGATTATTTGCGATGTGATGTGGATTTTCAGCCCTTATGATATGACATCATTTGATTTGAAAATGGAACTTTGTAAAGTGAGCAGAGTATCATGACACGTCATTTTAAATACAGAATTTATCAGCTTTACTCTGTTTTATTAACATTATAGCAATGAATTTTATCTGAAATAAACGTTTCCATTCACCAAACTGTTATGATACACAATCTTTCTATAAATTGAAACTTTTTTAAAGTGATCAACGTATCAAGACTCTTCATTTCAATACATTTCATGAGCTAGCACTGTTTCAGATACATATTCTAAGTTAACACATATAAATATCACATTGCCCCGATCCTTTATCTTTCTGGTGATATATATATATATATTTTTTTTTGATACTGACTATATCATGTGGAATATCAAGACGAGCCCTTACTCGCCCTTCGGGCTCGTCTTGATATTCCACATGATATAGTCAGTATCAAAAACGAAACTACCTATTATTCCATTTATCGGTAATTCATTTTTTTTCTGAAAAATGTCATTTTTTTTTTATAACTAATTTTAATGTGCACTATTTTTCATAGCGGAAGAAGTTTCTAATGCGGTTGACCATGCAATCATTGGCACGTGACATCATTAATTTCCGTAATTCATTTTCATTGTACGATCAGATTAGTAGTTCCTTCCGCATTACGTCACACAATGTATTGCCTAATATTTTCAGTGATACAGCCTGTATGTGATACTCGAAAATATTAGACAAAAAGATCAAAGGAATTATGTATGAATTGCCGATAAATGTAGATATACGATCATTAGCATTACCAAGACTCTTCTTTTTTAAATATGTCATTTTTTTCATTTCATTACTCAGTTTCATTTAACACTATCGTCATAAGTTATAAATATCTTCCATCGATTACTTTAGCAATTACATTGTATATTTCAAGAGGTACCTAAGTATTTCCCTTTACATTCTGTACATCCAAAATAATAGCAGGATCTTCCACAATGTCTTGGTCGTACGTGTCTTTTTCTGGTACACACTGTAGATTTTGTTTAACTCCATAACGGTTGATGTTTAATGAAGTTTTAATTTTCATTTTGTCCTTTGGTTCTATACGTACAGCATTTAAAGACGAGATAGCTGGATCCTCATCAAAATAATTGAAAGGGGACAGGTAAAAGCTTTGATCCATTCCTGTTGTAGGAGTGACGGGTAAGTCTTCTGTGTGTGGAATATGATGAACGCCCATAGTAACCCATGCTACCAAATCCTTCAAATAAAACAGTGTGTATTTAATACAATTAATATTGACAAGCTTGCAACACGGCTTAAATTCCAAAACGTATCCTGATTCCTGACATTTATTCCGACGGAATAATCGGTGTTTTCACACAATGTACAATTGTATGGAGCAAATTATTTACGGCTATTTCACAGTTACATTTAAAAAACTTTGTTTTCAATATAACATGTTTTGAAATATCACACTTATTAAAACTTACGATCTACATATGACGTTTTGATTAGTAATCAACATATTATTTCATTCGATGTGGATTTTTCTGGTGCTGGATTTAATGTAACTTTTTACTTCACCTTTAAAGACATTACTGTGATATACAAGACGAGGAACAAAAATAAAATTGGCTGTTCGTTTGCTTTTCTTTTATGTTCTACTGTTGCATGGATTACATTAAAGTATATACTTCCTGTTTTTTCTTGGTGTTCTCGTGGTGTTTTTACTAGTGAGAGAATGTTTGTGAAAATGCCCTTCAATTTTCATTTGAAAATTTATGCGAATTAAATTGTTTTCCCAGTCCAAAAGTTTTGTAAACGTACAACATTTTTATTATTACTATTTTTTTTTTGAAAAAGTTCCAGATTTATATATAGAGTGCGCTCTAATATTCTAGGCCTCCATCAAATTCTACAAATGGTCATTTGAATATCAATCTCGGATTAACATATCGCTTGTGATACTATCTATAATAAAGTTTTAAAAAGTAAAACGACATGAACCTGCAGAATGTAGATTTGAAAAAAAATACTCCATCACTCTTTATGTATCAACAGAGGTTGAGATTGCCAGCATAAACCATACCTCATCAAGAATCGATTCATCGTCATCTAAGAAACTCTGAAAATCAACAATAGGGTCTTCTGCATCCCAAATACCATACATAGAACTACTCGTTCTTTCTTCGTCCTTCTGTTTTGTAATGGCAACTTGGTATCGAGCCCAACTTATGCTTGGTTCATTGCCTTGATTTTTCGGGAGCATAAGCTTTGACATTCCCTTGTTAATTATCCTGTAACATTTTGTGTTTAGGTATTTGTTTTTTATTTTATCTTCTTCGTTACATACAAGCAAATACTTTGGAGCATCGAAATCAAACTTGTATGCAGCACCGATTTCACTTTTCTTGAAGTCAATGCTGAATTTCTGCATGTTTAATCGTCTATTTTTATCTTGCGAAAATGGATTAGTTACGTTTTGTACCTCTATGTTAGCCGTGGCATATCTGTTAGAAGTTCCTTTTATATCCAAATCAACTTTGAAATTAAACAGATGTTGGTGTATATTTGCTGCAAGGTTTTCATGGAGTTTAAAACTATATGGTTTTTCAAATTCATTGTAAAATGTTCCAGAAATGTAACCAGTAGATACAACTTTCACTTGAATCACACCATTAGGATAAAATATATAATCTATAATATAATCATAATTCACAATGACTGCTATTGTTCTCAGTATAAGTACAGTTGTTTCCATGCCTTCGTAAAATCTACCAAAAAAAGTATTATATGAATGATGTCTTCTCAAAGGCATATCCGTATTATGCTCAAACAAGCAAAACGCGTTTTTAAATGTAACTACTCCGTCCGACTCGACATTCATTGTTGTGTCAATGAAAGTAGCGTGTTTTGGACAATCCACTCCCGATACAAGCCCTTGTGCGCGACTGCCAATCAGACCGACGCTGTCAAGATAATTGGCCATAGATTGCATTGGTTTATATCCAGAATAGAAAACAGATATTTCTTGTAAGCTTAATTCGTATACAATCCTTTCATCTTTAAATCTGATGTCAAATATATGTGGTCCCCTTACTGGTGACATTCCGAAATGGAATGTCCAAAACATGTAATGAACATAGCGACCAAAGATATTGTATCTTTTTCCATCTGGTAAAACTTGAGTAGGATTTCGCAATGGTGGATTTATGGGAGCAGCACCTCGTTGGTTCATACTGGAGAACAAATTCCTACTTAAATCTGGAAATTTCTTTTTAACGATAGATCCTTTTTTTGATTTGTAATAATTCCAAACATCGGATAAACTATCGTGCATTTTTCCACTAAACCAGACCTTTTCTATTGTATATTCCGGACCATCCATAGCAACAAGCACAGCCATATCTATAGGATGTAACATAAAGTATTCAGCAAACTGCCATAACCAATACCATATTCTTCTTCTTTTATCACCCGAAAGAGCTGACGAAATAGGCGTGATATACATTACGGTAATGCATTTTTCACCACAGTTCAATAGTCGGCCGTCGTATACATCTTCTAACATTGTACCAAGAGTTTGGTCGACCTTTTTTGTTACCATATCTATTACGTCATTTTGTTCTGGTCCATTGACTGGACGATAAATAAATGGAATCGATGATGGACGATACGGATGTTTTCTATAAGCTGTTGGATTTGGTAAAGGTCCAACTATTATTTCTTCTATATCTGGTGTTTGTTTATCTCCCCTGAATATAATCACGTGTGCTTCTCTGGGTGGTTTTCGCTGCATTCCTTTAAGAAAACGAAGGTACGAAATTTTTTTGGGTAAAAATAACTCACTTAGAAAGACAAAACTAGAGTTTACTTTTTTCTTATTTCCTTTTTTCAGGTTAAGTTCTGGTAATGAATATAAATAATTCATTAAGCTTTTAATTTCCTTGGAAGTCAAATCATTGAAAACGGAGGGATCTTCCGGCTCAGTTAGATTGATCCTACCAAAGTATCCGTTGTCCGGGCCATGGCATGTTACATGTAAACCTCTGTCATCTACGTTTTCGTGAATCATTGTTAATAAGATAATAATAATAACCAAGAAAACTATGGCAAGAAGTGCAAAAAAGATAGTTACGAAACGCCATTTCCGAACTGAATTGCTGGAGGTAGAATCTGTCTCCATCGTCTGTCAAAAAGAAAAGCAATATTTTAATGAAATTCGTAATAATGAATGTAAAATTCTTTTTTTAACTATCTTTCTTTATTTGGGGGGGGGGGGACATGTAAAAACCAAACAGCGACATTCATATTATACAAAAGAAAAAAGTCTGTACATTAATTATTTTATTTTTTTTCTTTAATCTCTAAACACAAAATATTATGTACTAATTATCGTGGTACATTTCGAGTGTTAAATGTTCCAATTTAATAGTATACAGTTATTACAGTACTGAGGGATATAGCCATTTTACTTGTCCCGAGACACTGACTATTTTCCCGATGCGTAGCGGAGAGAAATAATCAATGTGTCGAGAGGACAATTAAAATGGCTATATCCCGAAATGACTGTTAAATACCTGTTTTATTATACCAAAACACTTTACCGGTCAATAGTTTCCAGTACTAATCACCGGTTACTATTTACCGGTTATTAGTTTTGGAAACTACTCACTGGTAAAAAAAACTTGAGGTGAAATTAATGTCTTGATTTTTATATAGAAAAAACAAACTGAGAATTAATAATCTATATTACATAGTACATGTATATAGTAATAAATATTGCCCTATTAATTTCAATAATCCTTGTATTCGCAAGCAAAGTATGTTCCTTTTTTGAAAAGAACTGATGCGTTCCGAAATTGATTTGTTATTTATTCCATCTTCGTCTGTTTAGAGAAATTAAACTGGCGGAAACGAAATCTACTCGAAAATTGTCTGTTTTTGAAAACGCTTTTGTAAAGAAAAAGAAGCACATGCAAATTGGGCTACTATTAAGTACAATGTAAACGAGAATTTATTTGCAAGAATCAATGAATTCCCCAAGTTTCAAATCGACTTCACATTTTGAACTCGTGCAAATAAGAGTTTTTCGTTCATATTCGAACTAGTTCAATAAGCTATTTATTTTGATTTGGACCTTAATGCTCTTGGTAGACCTGTGAAAATAGAAGAAAATATTTATTACTATAGAATAAAATGGTTATTATGTTACACTATGTTCAAAGCAATAAATATTTTTTTGTTGAGGGATTCATTTTAATTTTAAGATAACTAATGGAGGGTAATAAAACGTATCACAAAATACCGAAATAAAGTGGATGCACTGTATGGCCATTTCGTTGACTGACAACTCATCAGCAGTGCTCGAGATCAAAATATTTGAAAAAAAAGGACAAATATACCTAAGGAGCAATCAAAAAAACGTAATCCATTGGACAGACAAACCCGGGAAGACAAATGAACAACCACAAGCACAACAAATAAACACAGAAAACTAAAAAAACAATGAACAACACGAACTCATATAAAAACCAGGAGTGAACCCAGGTGCTCCTGAACCTGTTAAAGATATAATGATGAATTCATAAGAACAACCATCAAAATCAAAACAATTAAAACAAACAGGTATCCAAACTCAGCTAAGGGTTACCTTCGCATCAAAAGGAAGAGCCTTAGAAATTTTTGGCAATTTTTGTCAAATTTTGAACGGAAAATTTAAAGGCATTTGAGTAATGAATCATGCCAGGACAAAAGTTCTGGCTACTGGGCTGATAATGCCCTCAGGGACTAACAGTCCACCAGCAGTGACATAGACCCAGTAGTAGTAATAAAACGTATCATAAAATATCGAAATAAATTTGATGCACTGTATGGCCATTTCGTTGACTGACAACTCATCAGCAGTGCTCGAGATCAAAATATTGGAAAAACCGGTTAAAGATATAATGATGAATTAATAAGCACAACCATCAAAAATCAAACAATTAAAACAAACAGGTATCCAAACTCAGCTAAGGGTTACCTTCGCATCGAAAGGAAGAGCCGTAGAAATTTCTGGTAATTTTTGTCGTAAATCTGTCCCTGATAACTTGAAACTACTAAGAATATATCCATGGCTCCTTGATAGTAAAAGTACCCGATCAATAAGACAATAAATCTGGGCTTTTTTATTTTATTAGTATAAATCTATTTTTGATACAATTTCATATATAAAAAATTAACTACATTAACAAAAAATTAATCGGACACTCATCTTTTGGTGTCGAACAAAGAGCATTCAAAATGTACCTTGCTGAGAGTTGTAATTTAAGTTATATTGGGCGATTATTAGTTTGCAAAAATGAAATTTAAAGTTTTGGTGGAGATGGAATGCCAGTTCGCGAAAATGAAATGCACCGATGAAATATGCTGAATTTGATTGCTGACGAATTTAAAATTTGTCAAAATAACTTTCATACAATACCTACCATCTGCACACAAGAATACAACAAAAACTGCCTTTTCACTGCTCATTCTAAAACGTAACGTACGGTCATTTAATTTTTTTTATGTATGTCGGATTTGGCTGAGTGGTGAGATGGTTGGATACGATGCAGATAATGCACCCATAACTGTGGTTTCATAAGCGTGAGTTTGAGTTCCGTTGTGTTGTGGTGTAAGTTATCAAATTTTATATACTGTGAAAAACTAATTTTGTGGTACACCCATTTTCGTGGATTTCGTGGACAACGCAATCTACGAATTTAAAAACCCAACGAAATATATAATTCAACCGATTTATCAAGAGGAAATAAAAAAAAAGCCCGAGGTTCTTTCGAGGAATACAATATTATAATTTGATCTTTAGTAAATATATTTCAAATGGATGAGTTTGAATAACAATGTTGGCAGGGAAGTTTAAATAAAATAAGTACTCTAATTTATGTTTTAAATTTTAGTTTGTTACAGGAAGAGATTTGGGCTTAGATAAATTATTGAAAATAAATAAAAAATTTAGATAATGTAAACCATTTCGTGGTAAAGTATTTATAAGGCTTTAATTAATAATTAATATAGTTAATAAGTAATTTCTTTAGTGGTGTTGTCAGCTTGGACAGAAAACATTGTTCTGGCAATATTTTGTGTTGAAAAGCCTCTAAAGTTATAAGAAAAGATAATAACGGTTGAAGTAATTTAACATTCGACTTTACACATTTTTCATCAGTTCGTAAATCGACGAAATGAGTTTATCTTGTGTATCAAAGAATTTCATTTTTACAACTGGCCTTATTTGATATTATTTAAATTTTTTTAGATTTATAAATGCACGAAATTAAAAACCCACGAATTTATTTTTTGCCCAAATCCACGAAAATTGATGTCAACGAAAATAACTACATTCATAATATCTATATATACATGTTATTTATCCCTCTTTCTTTTTTTGTTTGATTTATCGTCAACAAGTAATAATAAGAATTAAGAATTTCCTTAAACGTTGTCTAGTAATTCATATTCAAATTCACTCGACCAGAGACGTTATTGTAATGTAAAATGAAATATATACCGCAAATTAGAAAGAGAAAGTAGATACGGGAAAGTTACTCTAGCAGATACTACGCAGTAAAATATAAGATAACCAGTTGGAAGTAAGAATGTCACAAAACAGAAGAAAATATGGATATTTTAGATGTACTGACTGTAGAAAACTTTGGGAAAGTGCTTATGTATTCTGTAAAGACGGAACAAATAACGTAAGTTCTTTAATTTCATTTTAACACTTAATTGCGTGCATGATACGAAAGTTTAAATATTAGAATCCACAAAACTTCAGACCAGTATCACTGGAGGCTCCGAGCCAGTATATCTTATCTTGGAGTCCAACAATCTGTCCGGTTTTAGTATTATCAAGTTGTAGTCGTTTATAACAGCACAGCGCTTTCGGGGCTAAAAGCTGTGAATATATACCATGACGGCCATGTTAGTTTAAGGCTGGGTGAATTCTTCATCCCACAGAAGCCTTTCTTCTACTTTCAGACTATTTTCAGAATAATGAATTTCATGAATGTTAGTTGTCAAAGTAGATGGATAACAGAACTCTGTATAAAAACCCTCTCATAGATGTCTCATTAAGTTTCATTTAAGAGGAGACCATTTTATTTTAAATTCAAATCTAAACTAAAATTTGTGATTGCGTACAAGCTGGATAATGTACCTGGAGAATAGGAATACGTCATATTAAGCTTTATTTCATTTGGGGCAAACAAATTCAGAGAGTTAGACCAATCAAAAACTAGAAATATGTCTAAAATTTAAGCTTCTTCAAATCAGGTTTAAGGCATTTGACCAATCATTTTTTAAGAAAAAGTTCGACCTACCGAAAACTAAAATTAAAATGTCCGTATCGGACTAAATACACAAATTTAGAGGTTCTCTTATAAGTTCCAGTTCATTTGACCAAGCAAATGAGATTTGTTTTTAAGTTCGACCATTCAGTAACAAGAGTTTCTTATGACGGCCATCCTACGGGGACAAAATATTAAAAAAACAGTTCCTCCCATAGATGCTTTATATTATGCTTAAGGCATGTGACCAAACATTTTTAAAGAAAGAGTTCGACCTATCAAAAACTATAAAATTACAATGTCCGAATTGGACTAAATATACAAATTTAAATATTGACACTTCAACAGATACGTCGTCAACTTTCATTTGATTTGGCCAAGTTCTTTCAGTGGACAACTGAAATTCAACCAGATAGCCTACAAGGAATTACTCATGACAGATCAAACTTCATGATCGGTATTATCCATAATAATTACATTTAATTCTTAAAGCATAGCATTAAATCTGATTAATCATGCTTCACGTTCTAACACGGGTATATTTTAACAGGAGTACTACGAACAAGATTGCAAAGACTGCAAAACAGCATGTACTCCTTACAAAGTGGAGAATTTAAAGTGCGCTGTGTGTGGAGAGAATGAGTGTGTTTGCTCTAAGAAAGACAAAGAGGGTCGCCACACCGACCCGAACAAGCCACATCGAAGTGACCTGTGCCACAAATGTTGCAGTGGACGTCCGTGTATGGACTAAAGCAGATATGGGAGTGCAGTTTGATAGTTTATAATATTATACATTGTGTAACTTTATTGATATGTTAAAAACATGTACTCGTGCCGTTACAGAGACTTACATAATCACAAAATCTTATACAACACATATGTAGTATTTGCACATCCACCATACATTTTTGATGTACATGTACCTCTGATTGTATGTATTTCTGTTGTTTTGTAAAATTATCTGATGTTTGTGACAGACAACATTTGTAAAATTATTTTGCATGTTGGGCCAGAATTTATTTTTTATTTTGTGTTTAACGGGAAAATTTTTAAATAACAAAAAAGTTCAAATTTGGCCCAGTATTGCGATACGCGAAATAAAAATAAATCCAAAGATGTTTTTTATGCAATATAAAATGCGATGTTTGGAGGGTTATGATGAGAGACATTTAGTATTATTCATGCAAATCCTTCGACAACTTCCAAATATGTTACAAAACTTGAATATTATTTTAAATTGAAAAAAGATACGAGTTTTAATACGTGGTTTTATTAGGAAAATTTATTGGGATATTACAGAAGAAATATCTATTTCTGAGTTCTACATTTTATTCTGCAATAAAATTTTGAGGCAATGAACTTCTAAATGACATTATTTATCAAACATAATCTCAGCTGGAAGTAACCATTGCATTTTTTTTTATTTACCAAGAAGTCACTGGCCCTAATCTCACTATTTTTTTTCTGGTCTTGGAAACCGTCAGTAGAGGGAGAAAATAAATAAAAAATTTTACAAAGCTCGTGTTATTTTTATTGGGTTTGTACAAAATTAAAGTAGGCTCTCACGTTAAACAATTTTTTTTAATTCTTGGGTTATTTTATGTAATCCTTAGATTACATACCTCGCATACAAGTTCTTCAATATACAGGTCCCGTTTCACAAACATTGGTAAGACTATGATTAGTCGTGAGTGTGATCTGATTTCCGGTTTTCAATGTCTCTGTTCTATTGACGTCCTGGAATCAGTCTCGACCGCAGTCTTACGAATCTTTGTGAAACGGGACCCAGACATATAGCAAAGAATTTTGCTCAAACCGGGGATAGGGGGTCGTCTTACACTTGCAGTGTTGAAGGCTTTGTTGAGATTTTAAGATGAATAACAGCATTAAACTTTGTTTCTTGGCTTAGACTTTTGTATTTGCATTTGTTGATTTTTTGTGTAGAAACTATCCATTGTATATATCCTCATTAACCCATCACACGTTGGTTCTCAGAAATTGGGAGTTTAGATGAAAAATACATGTAACGATTTTAATACATTTTTGTTACAGATACATAGAATAGAGAGTGGAAACGGAGAATGTGTCAAAGAGACAACAACCGGACCAAAGAGCAGAAAACAGCTGTATATTATAAAAAAAAATACAACACCATGACATAACGATCAACTAATGCAATCAACAGACAGATTTTCAGATGAAAACGACATAAAATACCATAAAACACAAATACAAAAGAGAGTGAGGATTTATTTTATTTGGATTACTATCTACTTTTAATAAATTGTTGATAAACATGTAATTTATATATTAAAATAAAACATGCTAAAAATGCAAAATATTCAATTTAATGTCGCTAAACATCTCGTTCTACTAAACAAATAAAACAATAAAAAAAAACAATTTTGTTCTATCTTTTACCTTTCTTAATATTATTTTATTGGTAATTGTTACTTTTAATGCATTAACCTTTATTACATTAGACAGCTCAGTGTAGCGTTACTATAAATTGTAACAAGATACAGTAGCGGTGTAGAAACTCTGGTTTTAAATACTTAGAAGAGTCTGTATTTGAATTGTGCGAAAATGTCGCAGAAAAAAGAAGAGGAACTTTTTTTCAAGGATGAAAAAAATAGAAATTTAATAATATTTTTTTTATCCAAAAAAAAAAGTTGACAATTTATATCTGCCTCACAGTTACATGCGCGGTAAAACTTTAAAAAGTTTCCTTTGGAAAGTTTAAGCCAAGATGTTTTATGAATGATTCTTATATCTAAAATTAAAAGGGACAGTATTTTAATTTTAGGTACTTACTTGAATATTATTTTTGTAAATTATACAAGAAATTTTTATTCGTGTGTTCTTTTGCAACTACGAAAAACATTAAACATTGTTAAACCGTCGTCTGTCTTCTTTTCTTTTAATTATCATTGACCCACACATGCAAGTATGACTAAAGAGAGACAACTCAAATTGTTCCAAGTGTCACCCAACTATTTCGGTCATTTACATGTTCGACAACTCTGTATTGATTATAGCACACGGTCGTGTACATGTACTTACCCTCGTCTTCACTTTTAAAAACTTTGTTTTGAAATATGTGCTAACATTTCACATCGATTATAATTCCAGTACTTGAAATTTTGACAATAAGTAATAAAATGAAATTGTGATAATAATTAATATTGAAATATACAAACTAAGAAATGTACATACACGTATTAAAGAGCTATGGTGCAAGATTTTTTTCATTTTTTTACCCACAAGACAAGCGAATATTTTTTCGGTAAAATTTGATTTGATCTTTATCTGAAGTAACTTTATGGGTAAAGAAATTTGTTCTCCGTAACATGTTGTGTGTTTCAGGTAATTACAACTAATTAACGATTTGACATATATATATATATTGTACCTTGACTGTCTGGATGTTTATTGTTCCAACCGTTAAGGTAGATAGATACATTGTTTGTATACAGGTAAACCGTTTGCTAACGAAAACCATTGTTACTTCATATGTAAACAGAGTAAAAATATGCACAGGCTGGCAATTCTTATAGCCCATATTGATCATATATACAATATTTTATCATATATACATATATGCATATTTTTACCCCGTTTACAAATAAAGTACCATAAAATGATAGAATATTATAGTCATGATCAGTATGTGAGCCACGAGAATTGCCAGCCTGTGCATATTTTTACCCCATTTACATTTAAAGAACCATAGAATGACAGAATATTGTATATATAATCAGTATGAGCCATGAGAATTGCCAGCCTGTGCATATTTTTACCCCATTTACATTTAAAGAACCATAGAATGACAGAATATTGTATATATAATCAGTATGAGCCATGAGAATTGCCAGCCTGTGCATATTTTTACCCCATTTACATTTAAAGAACCATAGAATGACAGAATATTGTATATATAATCAGTATGAGCCATGAAAATTGCCAGCCTTGCATATTTTTACCCCATTTACATTTAAAGAACCATAGAATGACAGAATATTGTATATATGATCAGTATGAGCCATGAGAATTGCCAGCCTGTCCATATTTTTACCCTGTTTACATATAAAGTACCATAGAATGACAGAATATTGTATATATGATCAGTATGAGCCATGAGAATTGCCAGCCTGTGCATATTTGTACCCCATTTACAAATAAAGTAACATAAAATGAAAGAATATTGTATATATGATCAGTATGAACCATGAGAATTGCCAGCCTGTGCATATTTTTACCCCGTTTACAAATAAAGTACCATAAAATGATAGAATATTATAGTAATGATCAGTATGAGCCATGAGAATTGCCAGCCTTTGCATATTTTTACCCCGTTTACAAATAAAGTACATAAAATGATAGAATATTGTATATATGATCAGTATGACCCATGAGAATTGCCAGCCTGTGCATATTTTTACCCCGTTTACAAATAAAGTACCATAAAATGATAGAATATTATAGTAATGATCAGTATGAGCCATGAGAATTGCCAGCCTTTGCATATTTTTACCCCGTTTACAAATAAAGTACATAAAATGATAGAATATTATAGTCATGATCAGTATGAGCCATGAGAATTGCCAGCCTGTCCATATTTTTACCCTGTTTACATATAAAGTACCATAGAATGACAGAATATTGTAAAGATGATGAATATGAGCCATAAAAATTGCCAGCCTTTGCATATTTTTACTCCATTTACATATAAAGTATCATAGAATGCAATTACTAGATTTAACCATATTTTATAGAGGAAGAAATTAGTTTGACTCAACAGACCAAAAAAAAATTGTCTCTCTGTCAAAGGCAAAAACAGTTTACCTCTGCGGTAAAAACAAGTCACTCTCAAAAAACCATTAGTCTGTGAATTAATTAATATTATTTGAGCAAGTTGCAAAAAAATGAAGGAAACTTTTCTTTAAAAAAAAATAATACCCCCCCCCCCCGCCATTTTCCCCAAAACAAATGATTGCTGACTTAAGGTATATTGTTTAATTGATGTAGTAATTGTTTGCATTTTATTACCAGTATCATCATTTTAATCCAATTAATTATCCCATAAAAATCGTAAATTTATTAGCAGTGTCTTCAATCCTGAAAGGATTTACATTGGTTTGTGAATTAATTAATATTATTTGATCAAGAACAATTTAACATGATAGTAATAATCTGGGATTTTATATCTATGATCATAAATAAATAAATGATATTAAAATGCATCCAAAACTTAATTTTCTTTATACATCGTACGTCGAAAAGATACAAAATAGCGTTTTATCTGGTCCGCAATCGATGTTGTTTTTACATTTTGTTGTGCTGGATGATCTCACGGACTGGTTATGCTCACGACCGACCCCCTATGTGAGATCCGACAGCCAAACCGGAAATCGGAAACGGAACTGGCAATTCTCACGGACGAAATCTCCTCACGCGACAGTGGTATTTCATTTTTTTTAACACTACATTTTTGAATAAGTAATGCATCATCTTAATAAAGAGGAGTGTGTGTAAGGGGGATCACAAATTTGAATGCAGAGATGAATTATAATTTCAAATGCCAGATAAGTAACATTTTAATTTATTTTGAATTAATAATTTATCTTTTTTGGTATTTATATATTGTAAAATAAGTAAACTTTATTTTTTTCAATAACTTCTGAAACAAGTATTTAGTTAAAGTAAATGAGGAACCAAAAAAGCTAGTTAAAAAACACCCCCCCTAAAAACCCCATTATACACCAAAGATAATTCATTAACTTTTCAATGCAAAACACCATTCCATTAGGGATATAAGTATAGAGTGTACAAAATACAACATAACACACAGATGTGACGATAAAGAACATATACAAACAGTTAATTGTTATGATAATCCTCTCCCCTCAGTTCAAATGACTGTTTTATAAAGGATGTAACTGTTTTAATATCACTCGGTGTTGACGGATTCAGAAGCCTTTTAAGTTTCTCAACGTTATTAAAATTATTAAAACTATTTTCTACTGTATTAAAATAATTGAACAATTTTGCACGTAGATCATATAGAGTCTGGGTTAAATCGCAGGACGGAAAGAAATGAAATTCGTCATCAATTTCATTTTTACAATAAATACATAATCTTTCTTCTCTTGGTATTTTTTTGTATCCACGATTTCTATTAGTATTGTATGATCACTGATCCTAAATTTTGTGAACAATTTCCGTACCTCAAAATTTGGATGATTAAGATAATATTCTGTTTCAGACTGATCTAGTTTTATAAAGATTCAGATTCGATATTGCATCAAATCTATTTTGGTATTTCGTGATACGTTTTATTATTAAAGTCTCACAACTTGTATTACAGAAGACATGTAGTATATAATATATACAAACAAATATAAAACAATCATTGATAGGCAATACAATACAAGTTCCATTCTTTAAAGAATTATGAGAGACAAAAAAACATGATAATACACAAATTAGAATTATTCTAAGAATAAAACATCAAGTATATAAAAATAAGCTAAGAATATAAAAAGGTATTCCTTCTACTTAAAATGTTGAAGCAGGTCTTGGCAACCATAACATAACACTCGTTATTTTGAAATAAATAAACAAATTTTTCGTGGTCTGATAAATAAGAATAAAATTATATAAAAATATTTTGTTATTTTCTTGAAGACTTTCAGTTTTATCTCTTAAGGGAATACGATACAGTAGCAGGGGAAGATAATGACGTAGCCAACAGTTACACATTGTGACGTCATAGAATCCTTCAAGGAAAACCATTATACCATTCTTAAATTTGGGGTTTTTCTCAAATACCTCTGGAATAAACACATGGATCCTTACTTTTTTCTTTTTCAAACAGAAGCTCATTACTTAAAGTTAAGTATACTAAAATTTAAAGAAAAAATCAGTGGAGGATTTTTTTTTCTACTTGCATCTAAAGTTACCAAATTATTATCAATATTCCTTAGATTTGCATAATTTCCTAATTAGTTTATCAATTTTTTTTCATGAGTTATTTATTAGAAGACAATGTCTATGTAGTTGGGAATAATTTACAAAAGACCTGGTGAAGTTATCTTTTTTCGTTAAAAAGTTAGAAACTTTTTTGTGACACTCTTGAAAAAATGAAAAAAATTGGGTTTTTGGCTCAAATATACCAAAATCAGTGTTGATTATCTTAAAAACTAAGTCTTGAAGGTATTTTTTTTACATATTTGAAAAGGATACATAAAAATTGACCATCTGGTAAATTTTCAGCAAAACTTCAGTGGAGAAGCCTTATTGTATCGTATTCCCTTAATATCTTTTTATAATACACATCATTTTCTTTTTTTTAAGTAAAGTTTTTAGTATTTTTAATATTTAGCATGTTTAGCATTATCACAAGATTCGATGTTTTTTTTAAATCAAGACGTATACATGTATCTTTGCATAAGTAAACAAAGTATAGATGACTTCGGAGTCTAAAGTTTTACTCAGTGTAAAGGCATCTTTTAATAAAGGGTTGAAAGATATTTCATAGTTTGCACTGCAATATATTTTTCTAATGTAGATTCAAAATCAGCTACAAAGTCAACACAAAATGCAAATCAAAATCCCCACCAAGTAAATAATTGAAACAATGCAAATTTTGCAAACATACACAATATAAGAGTGCACACAACAGTTTTTCTTAGAACTTTTCATGACGTCATAAATTGAAGGGACATACTCAAAAGATTGATAGCTGGACAATTGGCTGTATCATATACCCATAGACAACCATATATCAAATAAAACATATTTCTTCAAGCTTTCACTGTATATAAGTATTTTTAAGGAATTCCTTTCCAAATTCTTACCATTACAGAAAGATAACTGACAAAAAATAGGCCTCCCCCTTCAAATATTTCAAAAACAGACCAACCTCAGAGCATCCTAGCAAAGATTCCTGCACAATTTAGAGAACTGAGTATATGTGTTTTCCAAAGTACACATTCAACTGGTTTCAGCACATGTAGTTTCAGGGTACATTCGCCGCCTTGTAAAATTGCTACATGAAGTGGTATAAAAATGTTGTGTTTTCACCTACACTATTTTTGGATGTTTTCAGAGTAGTCTCCCATTAATAAAACTTTTCTGAAAATAATTACTTTTTTACATTTCATGCATTTTTTTAAACTTAAAATAAAGCCAAGACTCTAATTTAAATAATGAAACCAAAAAACAATCAGAAATCAATATCTAGAACTTATAAATAGAGGGAATTCCATACCTATGACATCATATATTTAGGGGAAAATCACTGGAATTTTATACGAAACTGTTGTTTGCATTCTAATATACATGAGACACATCCGCCATTTTGAAAAATCCCGACATCGAAAAATGCATCTTTTTAAATCGATAAGGGACGTAATTTGCACACAATTTAAACTGAGTATTCAGCCTTAGATATATGTTTTAGTTATTACTTCAAAGTATTACATTTGTTTAGTGAAATTTATATATTTGTTAGTTTTACTATAGAGACAACGGGCAAACGACGAGAAAAAAAGCGACATTTTTAATTGATCAGGGACATAATTTAATCTAAACTGTCAATTTGTCAGGATTGCCACGTCATCAAAGTTACGCGATGTCTTACTTAGTTGGATCGGCGGTCTGGGTAATCAGATAAATTTTGAAAGAGAACAACCTAAGGACCATTTCTGTCAAGTTTGCTTTCAATTGGCCTAGTTTTTACAGACAAGAAGATCTATAAGAAAATTTCATATAGGCTCTGATTTTAAACCAAGTTCGCCTGTGGCGGAAATCTTCAATGGCGGTCCGGGTCATCGTATACAGTTATGAAAAATACTACATAAGGACCATTGCTGGAAAGTTTGATTCGAAAATTTGGCTAGTTGTTTCAGACAAGAAGATGTTTAAGTGAATTTCCATAAGGTCCAATGTTAAACTTTGTTCCGTAGTGGCGGCCATCTTGGATTTCAGATTGCTACAAAAAGAACAAATTTGAAACAGCACTACGTACCTAGCTTGTGATTACTCCTGTAACAGAACCATCCCACTGCTCTTGTAGATTCTGGCAAGATCTTTGAAATTTCAAAACACATGTCTTTGGTCCTAGTGGTCATGTTGGATTTCCTATCGGCACAAAATGAATAAAACTGATAGACATCCACCCAATGATCATTCCTGCCAAGTTTGGTTCTGATTGGTCAATCGTGTTAAGATTGAAAGTTAACGCACAACGCCGACGACCGACGCTAAGTGATGACAATAGCTCACCGGGTGAACTAAATTTAACCGTATAATTTGACCCTTGATCAGCTGGGCCCTGCTGAATAACTAACGTAATTTGCAATAAAGATATAACGGTGATATTTATTATGATTATAATGGCGAAATGATATATACACAGTATATATAACTACAGTATAACAAGATCATATATAATTCGTAAAAAAATCATTCTAAAATAACATCTGGTTTGTCCTATTATTATTCACTTCACAGACAGATTATGTTGATGCCGTCATGCGTCTACAATTAACATTTCAGATGTTACATCCGCCGTTGAAAAAAAATATCAAATGTTACTTCGTGTTTGAATCTGTATCAATTTTAATTTCATCATATCTTCATGATTATTCAACACTCAACATTCCATAATAAATTTAAACTGCCGATCCCCTTTCCCTTCTCTTGGGAAAATGTAAGCATTTCAAAGTTTTTCCAGATACTATCGTGTGCAATTGCATGAATTATTAATTACTTTATATATCATTTTTTTTAAATAGGGGTTTCCTATTAATTACCAAATATATTCTTGACATTTTTGTAAGTTCTTCAGTGCATTCCCGATTGAAGTTTTAATTATGACTGAGCTAATAGATCTATATTTTTTTCAACTACTTTTATTTCATTGCCAAAACTTATAATCTGCTAATTTTTTAAGGATGATGCAGTTGATTTAAAGTTAATGCTTCGCGAAAGAAAAACAAATACCATTTCATTTTCTAAAAAATAAACATATAATTCCAAACGTATTTACATACCTTTACATATTTCCCATGATTACATATCGACCATCTCAATTATTTACAAAATATATTTTAAGCATTTATGATCTATATTTATACTACACTTAATGCGAACGTGCTAAAAAATAAAGATTAAATATTAAACATGAACAATGTCAGTGTATGTAAACTGTGTCAGTGTATGTCAATATTTTCTAAGAATGATTTAAATGATTCTATGAAAACTACATGTATATATTCATTCCCTCAGTGGCCCCGTGGTTTTTGGTGTTCCCTATAGCTAATACATTTATATTAAAGGAATTGTCTGTGTATCTGTCAGAAAAAAAGAAGGGTATGCTAATGCCGCCAAGTAAATATAATATGACTATAAACGTATGCATTTGTTAAATACATGACATTGTACAAATACAAAGTTTTTTATTTTGTACATAATGCCACTCCTGTAGAAAAGTAAAACTAGTAGAATATAGTAAGTTAAAGATGAAGAATAGTAATAATACTTGCCTTTTGCATTTATTTTTCAGCATTACTTTCTCGTGCACATCCATTTTCAAAATATTTTGAACAAGTTCTAAGTAATCACCGGTAAGCCATACACTTGCATGTCAGAATTTATAACACTACGGTAATTTAACAAACAAATGATAGTTTCACTTTATAATATTTATAGCATGGATACATGTACAACAAGAGTGGACACACTAAATGTCTCACCTGAGTACCTACATGGACACAGAATAAAGTTTATCTGATACCCGACATTTTAATTCACAGAAAAATGCATTAAAAGAAATAATAATGGACAGGTGACATTTGTCTGAAAAATTTCATGCATGTAACTCGAGCCTAAAATTGTGTCCAAGGTTAGCTGACACGTCTCAGAATGGTGTGTACCCACCAAAAATTATATACAGATAAAAAATGGTGTATCTACATACATGTACAAATGTATAACATTTAATTAGAAATAGACGTATTTGTAATATTGTGTTGAGAGTCCCCTAAGCATGAAATCAAGGTCATGTGTCCGTCTGACACCTACTTGTGAAGAATTTTCTATAGACTATATATGGTGGATATAGGTATTACAGCTACAGAGAAATGGACGTAATCATGAAATTGTGACTCAAATCACCCAAGCGTGAAAGAGAGATAAAAGGTCAGAGTGGTATATGCTCACTAAAACGTCAATGGACAAAATACTGTGGGTCTAGTTAGTACAGTTCATGAGGAATAGACTTAATGGCGAAAATGTATTGCAAGTCAGTCAAGTATGAATTTCAGGTCAAGATCAGGTGATGGGTATAAGACTGGCATGTATCTAATAAGAACTATTTATAGCCCCAAATATGATGGGTGTAGGTATTTCAGATGCTGAGAAATGGACCGTTATAGAGAAAATGTTATGCAAGCAATTCAAGCATGAAATTCTGGGCAAGGTTGTGTTTCAGACAGGAATGTACATTTGTACCCAACAAGAACTATCTATAGATCATAAATAATGGGACTAGGTATTATATTTCCTGGGAACTGTACTTAATCTTGAAAATGTAACACAAGTCACTCAAGCATGAAATTGATGTCAAGGGTCCAGAGACAGGTATCTGACTGGCATGTTCCCACCAAGACCTGCCAATAGACCAAATATGGTCGGCCTAGTTATAAAAGTTGCTTAGAAATGGACTTAGTCACGAAACTTGAACGCAAGCCTCTCTACCATAAACTCACTAAGAACTATCGGTAGTATTACAGTTGCTGAGAAATGTACTTGAATATTGAAAATGTAAAACAAGTCATTCAAGTATGAAATTAAGATCAAGGTCCGGAGAGGTGTCAGACTGGCATGTAGTCACTAGGAACTATCTATAAACCAAATATGTTAGGCCTAGGTATTACACTTGCTGAGAAATGGACTTAATCACGAAACTTAGACGCATATTTTACAAATATTTACGAAGTCAATGAACCATGAAAACGAGGTAAAGGTCACAAGACAAGTATACTGCGGCAAAGTTTATATTCTAATGTATCTGTGGACGCAAAGTTATGTAGGTTTCTAAAATGTTTACGGTGGAAGTTTTACCTATATTTTGTCTTTCGAGACATTTCGTCGCAGACTAGAAAAAATTGAGAAACACCATTTAGTTATCTCCTTGACCAAGTTACACACGTGAGATAACAAAAAAGCCTCCCTATAGGTATCCGCAGTGTAACTTGTTGCACTATTCTAAATATTACATTGACATTATTTTGTGAAAAATGATTTTTTGACTGCTATAATATAATTCTTTGATACAAATTTTGATGCAAAGATGTGCTCAAAGCCTAAAGTGTTGAAAACCAACAATCAAAAAGGTCGAAGAGCAAATTTAAAATACCAAAATGATCAAAAGGGGTGAAGAAAAAACCATATAAGGACAGAGAAATGCACGAGGGAGATACTCCTTAGTTTTCACAAATTTTATAATATTGTATCATTAAATTTTAAGTATCAATAAAAATACTTATAGCAGGAAATCGATTTTCAAACATATCATCTATACATTGATTAAATATAACTTTATACTTATTGTTTATATCCAATCGAATGGCGTTCTACTGTTTTATTCGAGCACTACAATGGATGGCCAAAACAGAGGCGTATTTATCAAAACCTGATACACTATAGATACCTGTAGCCCGCGAACCATAATAATTCACCTTTTAGGCAAATCAAATTGTCCCAAAATCGTGCGTCATCAATGCAATAGATGTGAGAATCTATAAATAAAAAATTCTGAAGAGTCAAAAGAATGATTTTCCTCTCTTACCTTCAAGTGCATGTATAATAGGATTTTATAATATTTAGCTACCTAGTAGTAAATATCAGTCTGGAATTGACTGCAGACAAGATAATTACAAGGTAATAGTCGCTTTAAAAACTACAGTAATGTTCCTCCGGTACCCAAAATCATATCTGGTTTCTCCGCAATCATTTCATCATATTTGTCTTTTTCTGGTACACACTGCATATTTTGTTTAACTCCATAACGATTGATTTTTACTGACGTTTTCAATTCCATTTTTTCCTTTGGTTCTATACGTACAGCATTTAAAGATGAGATAGCTGGATCTTCATCAAAATAATTGTACGGAGACAGGTAAAAGCTTAGATCCATCCCTGGGGTAGGAGTGACGGGTAAGTCTTCTGTGTGTGGTATGTGGTGAATACCCATTGTTATCCAAGCAACTAGATCCTGAAATTGAAAAAGAAACATTTAGACGAATAGTCCTGCGTGCTACTATTAAATGCTTTTGGGAAAAAATCAGTTACAACAAAAAATGATCAATCTTAATATACTAAAAGTATATAATATCATATTCGGAAAAAAAAATCTAAAATACATCTTTTATATATTCCACATTCACAGAACACACAAATAGAGCAGTACGGTACACGATTTCTCAATATACTGCATGTAATCCTTTGTCGATTGCTGTTTCAATAGCTTATTACAATTTACATCGACAGTACTACACAAAAAAACTTTTGAACATCCACTCTTTTGTATTGTGATCAGAGTTACACTGAATAGTCACCTCTATCAATAAGTATTACCTCATCTACTATAGACTCATCATCATCAATAAAGCTTTGAAAATTTACAATAGGGTCTTCAGCATCATAGATGGCATAGACAGTACTACTTGTCGGTTCCGCATCCTTCTGTTTTGAGATTGCAACCTGGTAGCGGGCCCAACTAATACTTTGTTCATTACCAGTACCTTCAGGAAGCATTTGTTTAGACATTCCATTGTTAATTATGCGATAACTCTTTGCTCTTTTGTACTCGGTATTCTGCTTTTCCTGTTCATTGTACACCAGCAAATATTTAGGAGCACTAAAATCGAACTTGTATGCTGCATCAAGTTCAGTGGTTTTCATGGAGGTTGAAAATTTATGCTGAATTAGTGTTGCGCTTGTATCTTTAGAAAATTTGTTGAGAATGTTTTCTGTTTCAACGTTTGCTGTTGCAAATCTGTTTGACTGGCCTCCGATATCCAGATCTGCTTTAAAGTTGAATAAATGGTGATGAATGTTGGCTGCTAGATGTTCATGGAGTTTAAAACTATATTTTCGTTCATTATTGGTGTAAAATGTACCCAATATATATCCAGTCGACACGACTTTAACCTGTATTACACCGTTGGGATAAAACATGAAATCCATTATATAATCATAATTAACAATTACAGAAATTGTTCTCAAGATCAGAACGGTTGTTTCCATTCCTTCATAGAATCGACCGTAAGCATATGAATAAGAGTGGTGTCGTCGAAGCGGCATGCCCATATTGTATTCGAATACACAAAACGCGTTTTCAAATGAAAAAGCTTCGTCTGATTCAACATGAAATGTGGTACTAATGAAAGTTGCATCCTTTGGACAATCAACCCCAGGCACGAGTCCTTTGGCCTGAGTTCCTATTAGTCCAACTCCATCTAAAAAATTTGCCATCTGTTGCATGGGTTTAAATCCTGAATAAAACACCGCAATTTCCTGTAAACTCAGCTCGTAAGCTATTCGTTCATTTTTGAATTTGATGTTATAAAGTTGTGGTCCTCGTATAGGTGACATTCGGAAATCAAAATCCCAAAACATATATTCCACATGACGACCGTAAAGGTTGTAACGTTTTCCGTCTGGTGAAACTTGAACGGGATTTCTTAGTGGTGGATTAATCGATGGATTTCCACGTTGATTCATGGAGGAGAACAACTCCGAACTATATTCCGGAAATTTCACCTTTGTAATGGATGCCTTATTGTTATTGTAATAGTCCAGGACATCTGCGTATGTATTATACGATTTGCCATTAAACCAAACTTGTTCTACCGTATAATTTGAGCCGTCCAGATCTACGAGCACAGCCATATCCAACGGATGGAGAATAAAATACTCAGCAAATTGTGATAACCAGTACCAGGTTTTCCGTCTTTTTTCACCTGATAATGCACTGGACACTGGTGTTATATATCGTACTATTATACATTTCTCTCCACAATCAACTAACCTTGCGCCATATAGTTCTTCAAGCATTGTCCCAAGAGCAGTGTCTAATTGAACTGTCAGCATATAAATTACTCCAAAATGTTCTGGGCCTGTTATAGGCCTGTATATAAACGGGATTGATTTTGTTCTATACGGAACTGGTCTATAACCGGTTGGATTTGGTAGAGGTCCCACAACATACTCTTCAATATCTGGAGTTGGTTTATCTCCCCTGAATATGATCACGTGAGCTTCTCGTACAGGCTGTTGGCCATTTGCGTCCACATGATTGAGAATTTTACTTTTTTCCGGCAAATACAAATCACTCAGAAAAACGTAACTGGCATCAACTGATTTTTTATCAGCCTTTACAAGATTTAGTTCAGGTTTAGAGAACAAGTATTCCATCATTCCTTTTATTTCTTTCGATGTCAAGTCATGAAAAACAGGTGGATTATCTGGTTCATCTAAACTGATGTGTCCATATTTTCCATTATTAGGATTGCTACATTCCGGTAATTCTTCCTCATCTTTATGAATTTTGACTAAAATAACTATAATTGCTATCAAAAGAGCTATGGTAATGACTAGGAGTAGGAATGTCAGTATACGCCATCTCCCAGCTGCTCTTCTCATTTTGGGGTCTGCCATTTTATCTAAAACAGTTTAAAATCTAATTTAATATATATATCTACATTGTACATTTTCACAAACCTATAAAGAAATGCCAGAATGTGCAATATATCAATAGACGAAACAATACAGAGGTTCCTTGTTTAATTTCACTGAGCAAACAGTGGTTTTAGCAGCGAATTTTTTAAACATTTATAATTTCGGAATTTCGGACGGAAATAGCTGTTCTATTTTCATATTTGTCAGACACAGCAAGTTGTAAATATAAGGCGGACTGAGAGAATTTCGCCATTTGTATTTCACATTATGTAACTCTTTAGGGATTGTTTAAAATAAAAAAAATCTTTATTAAATACATCCATCGTAAAAAGAAGGATACAAGAAGATTTACCTGTCTTGCAAAATTAAATTGGAAAGTCCCATAATGCACTGTAGCCAGTTGATTGGCAGCTTTACGTGTTATTTGTGTATAACATTAGTACATGCATCAAACAATAATGGACACAATTTTATTTATCAAAATATAAGACTATATCTAGACGTTTTAGATCAAACATTCTAGCACTTATAATACATGTATTTCTATTTTTATATATTTTAATTCCGGTTATTTTCTCACTCGTTAGACTCGTCCGAAAATAAAACTTTTCTGACCTTTGTAAATAAAGCACAAAATGAGATATTGGGTTTTGCGATCGTTACAAAATCTCTATCTATTACAAATAAATATGAAAATACAGCTTGCAAATTAAGCACTGTAAAAATCAGAAACAAGCTATACATATGTTCAAAAAGGCCCGTTCCGCCTTCAGAAAAAGAGATATTGCTAGTTCATTTTTTTTCTTTCTTCTTTTTTTTTAAACAATTACTATCTGGAACAATAAATTAAAAATTTAAGAGATTGCAAGAGAAAATAGAAGTAGCAATACCTCTTTACTTTCTCCCTTGTCTATTTTATTTCCCAAGAGTTACGTCCCTTGCCAAAAATAGAGGAGCAGGGCCTCTTTATTGCAAAACTGGAAACGTGAAAAGGAAAGACCTTATCATTTGTGCTCGGCACAAATGACCTTTTAATGTGTAAATACAGCCCCCCCCCCCCTTTCGATTTTACTGAATTTAAAGTCATGTAAATGCATATAAAGTACATCTACATGCATTTAAAACATTAATGCACTTGCAAATTACAAGCAATTAAGACGACCAGAATCGCCTGCATTTCCAATGGGAAGTATTTTTAAGGTCTTTCCTTTACTTAAGAAAGACCTTACTGTATTTCTTATTAAGGTCTTTCCTTTACATAGCAATTTCCTGAAAATAGCGTTCGCGCGTGCAGTAATAAAAAGCTATTTTCCGCCAGAAAACACAAGATTCGTCCAAATGTTACCAGTTTATTGCATCCGAATGTCAAAATTTCGCGTCAAATTAACAGCACTTTATTCACCGAGATGTCGTCTGCTGAAATGGCACCGGAAATCGAAATAAATAAATCGTGACATCAAATTTCTACATGAATCTTCATTCTGACATAAGTAAATGTGTACACGTACACTCCGTTTTCTATTTATGACTATTTCCACATCAAACAGCAAAATGCATTATCCTGTGCCATGTTCACCCGACGACGTCCCCTCTCGAAAAGAAAGAAATAAAGTCCAGACATATATAAATGGACGTCACGTGACTTACACAACGTCAACAATAGAAGTAAACATTGTAGTAGAAATGTACTTTTACTGTCACTTGTGTATCTAGAGAAATAAAAATACAATGCCCCCCCCCTACTTGTATTCAGCAATCCTTGGAAAACTTGCTACCTACAAATAAAAAAAATAAACAACCAAACCATGCTAAGAAATTGCCTCCGGTGAAATTTTGCAAACATCCTACTGAGCCAATAACTTTGATGATTACCAGCACCATTAATCTATGATAACTGTTGACTTGTGCTATGTGGAGATAATATATAATCTATAAGAGGGTGACGGAGTATATTGTAACCCTGAGAAAACATTATCAACCGAGGCTAATGTACATGTAACCGCTCTGAAAACATTGTCAACCTCGACTTCGCCGCGATTGACAATGTTATATACTCCGTAACCCTCTTAGAAATGTGTTATTTATATAATGAGAAGAAGGTATGGAAACCTTCCTGAGTGTTGCGATACAGGTCATTAACTAATCTGTTTCAATCATTTATCTACTAATGAGTGCCGTTGAGGGTCGACCCGAATTTTTGGCTGGGATTTCTTCGCATGAGATCAAAATGCAATAAAGCAAGCCAAATAAAGCTATCAAAAGACACCTTGGTCATAAAAAGAAACAGTTGGTGAGCGAGTTGAATAGAAATTTTAGTGTACAATGCACAACAATCCCTCGAAAAGTTAAAGGTAAAAAGCATCACAGAAAAGCTAGGGAGATTTGGCTGGGCAGCGTGGGACTGTAGATACCGTTCTCCTATCTTGTAACGAACGTCGCATTGCTAAATTCACTGTGATTTTTATCAAACACCACTCGTACAAATCACCCGCGCATAAAAGAATTCATTAGAATTAATTCTCAACTAATTTGCATATCAAACAGGACGTAGTAAAATGTATACAGCATATAGTAAAGTAATATAAATATTTGTCCACAGTAATCTTCTTTAAAAATAAAATTGGAAAGAAACATAATATACTTACCTTTATGTACTTGTAATTATAAATCTCTCTTTCTAATTACTTATATAATTAATGTCAAATTTTTATACATGAGTCCCGCATTTCATATATACATGCATTTGCAAATTAGGTTTGCAGACGCTCAGTCGAGTGTGTACTACATTGTATTTACACACTTTTAAATGACCTGCTTAAGCTGACTAAATAAATCAACGCACCATGAATTATCAACTGACATAAGGGTAAACAAAATTTGCATTTATTCAGCAGTAAAGACAGGTACCTTCCCGGTTTTATTACTTTATGTTAAAAAATCCAAATGGATTTATCTTTCAATGAAAATACTATTCACCCATTCGCTACCCAAATTCCACGAATAGAAATATTACTAGTTACCATTACACTTAGATACGAAAAAAGGAATAAAGGTACCGAAATTTGCTTGCAAGAGATAATCAGTCATCAGGTATGAAAAGGATTATTTCTTTTTGCAGAAACCAACCAACCATGAAATATGTAAAATGTGCGTATGTTCAGGTCATGCCCACATGCATGATACCAATTATTAATTAACTTAGATATATTGAATTCAATAACTAAAAAACTGCCAATACAATAAAATCACAAACTATTCCAATGTGGCACGTGCTATGCCAATATGAGATTTGGGCCATATTGGACTGTGTAATATGAGTGGGTCTTGGAACTCTATTGATTTATCCTATCCCTCTATGAAAACATCGGTGATCTGTTAATTAATAAAGGTATCATTGCCTAATGTTTTTTCATATTGGCATAGTTATAGGCCCTCTAGGCTTACCTCGGACCTATAACTATGCCAATGTAAAAAACATAACGCAATAATACTTTAATACATGTATTTAAAAAAATCCACAAAAAGAGGAATGACTACTTGCGAATATCAAGTTTTTCACACAGACATTCTTATAAAAAATGGTCAACCGTAAAATCTACATAATTTACAGGTCATGCTCAATCATTAAAGAAAATCGGCCAGAAAATGAACGCCGGATCACTTGCTTACTCAACAGATACGAAAGGGGTAATAACTCTTACAAATATTGATCAACCGTGAAATCGGTAAAATAAACATATCTTCAGGCCATGCCAAACCATATCAAATATCCACCAAAAGATGAATGACAAGTTGGATACACAAGGTATTCAGAAAAAGCTATGAAAAGAGTAATAACTATAATAAAACACGATCAACCGTGAAATCGGTATACTATGCCCATCTTCAGTTCATGTCCAACCATGACACATAATCCACCAAAAGATGAATAACTAGTTGTTTACACAAGTTTTCAGACAAAAGACACAAGCACCTCTGTCTCCACCCCAGCTTTTTTCTCTGCAACCCCCCTAGCTTCAATGTCATATTTGTAAAACATTGTGACCATTTTATGACAGAAATAGGGTCAATATCAAATCAAATGTCCATTTTTTGTCGACTGACAGTTTGTTTCCATTCGCCAGGTTCCTGTGACAAAAGATATGAAAAGAGCAATAACTCGTGCAGAAATCGATCAGCTGTGTTCGGACAGACGAATGTACATCCATGTACCTACCACTCGGATTTGAAAAATTGATATAACATTTCTGCAATGAATAGCTTTAAAATATGTAAAAATAAAGAATTTTTTTTACTTTAATTTTGTTTTTTATCATGCTACTGATGTTTTTTCTGATGTGATTATTTTAAAAACATCAGATCTGAGACCACTATTTTTTGCACTTTTTAAGAAAGAAATCCCTAAAAACAAAACGAATATTGGAATTGCTTCAGCATCAAAGAAAAACATTGGAAGTGGTTCTTAGAATGTTTTACATTGTACATATTACAAAATTAAAGTGACATACATTGTTTTACATTGTACATATTACAAAATTAAAGTGACATACATTATTTTGCATGTTGTAATAAAAGTCTGACATACAGTTCATAAGGTACATGTGTACCTCCTACCTGTTGTACCTTAGATGAGTTTCGGTACTTCGATTGAGAATAAAGTTATTCTGACTTATTCAGTTATTAAAGTACTAAAATTTTGACAAAAGCTTTATCGCCGTAGTTCAAAAATAAATTGTTTATTTGATATTCCAAATAAAACCTATCTCTTCAAAACATAAATGTGATCAATTCAAAAGGGTCACTCGTAAGATTTTCCAAAGACAGGAATGAACGTTTGAAAATAAACAAAGCACGGTAAAGAATTTGAAGAATTATTCTTACATGATTTTACATGAACTTAACACATTGGGGACAAAACGAGGTTCAACTTAATATCAACCCTAAAGTGTGATATATCATTACACATCAAAAAGTTGACATTTTCAGAAATTTTGAGTGAAAAAGAATGATTTTCACACTAATTTCTCAAGATTCAATTTATTTGTATACTCCCTCGCACATAAAAAGTGCTACAAGGGGTAGTTAATTACAACATCTGCACGAGGATAACAAACAGAGTAAAAACATAAATATGTATTGTATCCCTGAGGGTGTTACCCCGACAGGGGTATATCCTATTTATACCATGTTACTCTTAACCATGCAAATGATAGGTCAATAATTAGGAGGGGGCGGGGTCTTTCATGAATTTCACCTTGTGCAAAGATTGCAAGTCGAAAGACAGCAATTTTTTTATCTCCAAGAAGAGAACCAAATCCCGTCCGAAGGATATATGACTAAAAGTTTTAAAATTATTATTATATGTCATAATATAGCCTTTTCAAAGGCGACAAATAATAAGAGGTCGTGTCTTAAAGGACCATATTACTAATACAATCTAAGGCACAACATTTTTATGGCTTTTTCGTAAGGTATTCAAGGGTGTTTTTTATATTTAGTTTTTATTAATGATCTGTTACAAAATTTGAACAACTGCAAATTTGGTGCAGAGATAAATAACAGATGCTGTGCACCTACTCTAGCTCGTGGCCACCTCTCCGTATAGCCTACAGCAAATGCTTAATATTTGTAGTAGATGCATTCTGCATTCACTGAGAAGTCGTGCATTATGCAATTTGCTAATTATAGTGTGAAAACTGACTTCATTTGAACTATAATCATTTGCCCATTACTTATGTAAATAATATAATCGTGCAAAGGAGGGAAATGAATGAATGAATTAATGTAAGGTCTACAAGTGGATCCCAACTTTAAATGAGTAAAAAACTTGTTAATTCATTCCCGGTAATTTATGTTATGAAAGACATTATAAGTGATAATTTTTTTTGTCAATAAAATATTAGTAAATAACTTTAAACATTTGTTTTTAAAAGTTTGTTTCTAAAATCATTTGAAAAGAAATAGAGGTTGTGCGTCTGTAAGACATGAATGCCCCGTCCTACTGCTCATATATTTCCCATTATTAAATATGATGGTAAATCTTTTTGAGAATTATTTTTTATTTTTAATGCTTACATTTACTGTTACCCAATTAAAAATAATGAGTCTACAGTCCTAAATTCTGTTTCCCATGACCCAAATGTTAAAATTTAATGGAGTCATTCAAGCATAAAATGTAGGTAATGTGAGCCTATATGTTTTGATATTTGTTGAAGTTGATTGTATGGTAAAATGTAAAATGTCATTGATATATTATCACAGGTTTTTTTAGAAATAGACTCAAGTGACAAAATGTAATCAAAGTCACTCTACCCAAAAATGTAGGTCATAGTGACTAAAATGTAACTGAGATGTGTTGTAATATATAAGATGACTCTAATTGTGAAATGTCATTAAAACATTACCATAGGTTACCTAAATGCAAAAGTTTAATCAAAGTCACTCAAGCATAAACTGTATGTCGTAGAGACTTAAATGTTGCTGAGTTGCATTGTACTATATACAATGATGGTAGTAGTGAAATATCATCAATATACTACCATCAATATACTTAATACCATAAGGTCTTTAGAAATGTACGTAAATACTTTACCAAAGTCACTCAAGCATAAAATATAGACCATGGTGACTCAAATGTTGCTGACTTTTGTTGTACTATATAAGATGAATGAATATATATAATATCACTGATATATAGGTTTCTGTGAAATGTACCTAAACCAAAAAACTAAACCGAATCACTCGTGCATGAAATGTAGGTCATAATGACCCAAATGTTGGCGAAATGCATTATATAATGTAAGAAGATTATAGTAGTGAACAGTGGATTCTTATGTAATGAAATCAAAGGCAAAACTCTATCAAGATGACTCATGCATTAAATGTAGGTCAAATCGACCACTATGTTGCTCATCTGCGCTCAGCACATAAGAGGATTGTCGTGGTATAATATCATTGATGTATCTCAATGGGTTTCTGAGAAATGGACCCAACACAAAAAAAAACTTAACCAAACCGTATGTACGTACTTACGCACGTACGGACGGACAAGGGTACACATTCGTGGATGGGACATAAAAAGATTGCTTCTGCCGAATATTAAAAAAAATATATATGTTGCTCCATGTTTTTATCGGAACAAAACTGTTTAGACGTACATTGTAAGCAAAGATATACATATACCGTCTATTCTATGAAATATGCAATGAAAACCTACCTAAGGCTGTTCAGAAAAGCCATGGGTTCTATTTACAGAGACCAACAAAAAGTTACATCATGCCGTAAAAACGATCGTGTTTCCAGAAAATTTACTACTTATGACTAAAAATTCAATGAAATGTAGATCGTAAAATAAAATGAAACTTTTAAAAATGAGTTCACAAATGTGGAAATTGAGAAAAAAATCAGACACATTTTTGTCGCGTATTTTTACGGTTTATATTTAGTGTAAAACTAGATTTTCACAAGTTCTTGACGACCAAGTCTGATTTGTTCGTGAAACATTTTGCACAATTTCACTATAATATGAACCTTTATTCCATAAACGATATCTTTTATAAAGAATAAAAATAAATCTCTGATTCCCAGTTTGTCACTTGGTAAACAAGGTAATCTCAATAAAACCGGTCTCACTTCAGTTTGTGATCTTGAATAGTAATATACATAACAATTTAACGGGTTTGTCAATTTCATCAATGATGTAGGGGCACATGTAGGTGCATAAAAGACATATTTGACACAGAACTTTTAAAAGTTCATACTTACATGTATTTCAAAAATGTGCTTTTTAGTATTATTTATATTCTTTGTACAAACTATGTGATTCGAATTTTATATCTCGCCAAAAATAACCATTATTTCTTTGCTAATATTCCAGAAATCTTTCATAGTACTTTTTCCTGGTCTTTTCACTCAAAAATTTTAACCTTTAGCCACATTTTTACGTTCAGTGGCGTAGGCTAGCTTTCATTGAGGCACTGAGACGGTTGCCTCACCTAAAAACATTTGAAAGTGTTAAAATTGTTTCATTTTTTTAACCAATGCTTTTTTCTCGTATGCTTATTTACATCTGACCATTTCCACTGGAACTCATAGTAGACCAATTGAATTAATCTAGAAGAACTAGGCCCAAAGTTTGCCTATTGTGGAAGAATCTTTTGGAAATAATAGATATAATATGGTAAAATTCCTAAAATAGCTCGGTTTCATGGAAATTGCTCAAAACTTCTCCCATATGAGTTTACATGGGTATCGATATGAATATCTTTCGGACCCGATCAAAATGAAATAGATTAAATGTCTCCGGTACAATGTATATAAATTGAAATATTTTGAAAGAAATGATATTACTTATTGGACCTATCCTTTTCCTCAGTACAAATAATATCCTCCAACTTCAAAAGTAATAGAAGAATGATTCAAATTAAGCGATATCTCCATTTTGGATAGTCTGTTATATCGCTGAATAGAATAGAGAATGTAAACGGGGAATGTGTCAAAGAGACAACAACCCGACCAAAGAGCAGAAAACAGCTCAAGGCTACCAATGGGTCTTCAACGCAGCGAGAAAATTCCACACCCGGAAGCGCAGCTGGCCCCTAAACAATAATGTATACTTGTTCAGCAAAATGGACTGCACACTAAACTCCGCAACATAAAAATGAACGAAAATTCAAAACACACACAAGACTAACAAAGGCTAGAGATTCCCGACTTGGGACAGGCGCAAAAATGCGGCGGGGTTAAACATGTTTTGTGAGATATCAACCCTCCCTTATACTTCTAGCCAATGTGGAATAAACAAACACAGCGATACACACAGTAAAAGTCAGTTCAAAAGCTGTCCGAGTCCGATGTTATAAAAGGTGACAGAAGAAACTAAGGAAAATGAGAATGATTAATATATATTAACAAAGGACTACCAGCAGTTACTGACATGTCAGCTCCAGAACTCAATTAAACTGATCGAAAGATTATGTCTATATCATATAGAAAATCAGCCACAATCCCTCCCGTGAGGGGTTTAGTATCATGCCATCATAAATTATACGAGAAGAACATAACCCGTGTCATGCCAACAACTGGTTTTAGAATGTTTATTTTGTGAAATCTATATGAACACTTCGTATGAAGGTGAACAAAATATTTGCCTCATCTTTAGAAAGAGGAAAGCTACGCCTGTGAAATTTATTGATATGCAAAAGCATATTTCTCCAATTTTTCAAACATTTCTAAAAATAATTTGCGCAAAAATCGTGTAAATTTGTCAAGCATAACAACTTATTCTAGTATTTAAAATTTGAAGTCAAACCAAAAAGTTTTGTTTATCGCAACTTACTGTCAGGCTTTATAGTTGGATATTCTTTAAAAGAAACTACCTATGTCTGAATTTAATCTATACACAGAAAGACTTCCTTTTGAACCCACCATAATGACACAATAAGTAAAGATATTTATGAAGAGGGGTTCAAATGGAAGTCTACCTCATACGCTTCAGAACTGTTAGTTTTATGATGATCTAAATACTTTTCTAAGTGCAATAAGTTTAAAACGATACAAATATGTGTAAAAAAACACGGTACAGATATATATTTAAAAAAATCTTAACTGCACTTACTCTTTAAGATAGCCGGTAATTTAATCAAGGTACACAACACTACGGTTATTAACTTACAAGTGTATCACTCGCAAGGATTTATTTTTATCAGTTTTTGTTTGCCTTACCTTCAGTCGAGGTCATATCGCCTTATGTTGATAAGCTAAGATATGAACACCGAGACGACCATATTTAGTTTGTATGACAGACTTAACATACGCATATATTCATATGGCTATTAGGTTTTACTTTGTGAAGATGGGCGGACTAGTAATATGTCAGAGAAGAAAGTACTGAGTAAACCTTAGAAATATTATTCATTTATACTATCTATTTATATGGTCGAGTAAATACGCAGCCATTTCTTCCATTCTTATACAATTTCCATACCGCTAACACACTAACTTCCACAAACTACACTGTAAATGAAGTGTGTGCATCAGACTGTGACACAGATGTTCTATGTTATGTACGTCGTCACATGATATGTTTGATTTGGTTTGTTTCTCAGATGCCAACATATTTTGCAATAATGACAGTAATGACAGCAAAATGCCATACAGGTCAAATCAAAAACAAATAAACCAACATTACAACACATACTAGTAATCAAAGTTTAAGGATAATATAAGATTTATATTAAGATATGTAAACCTTCAGATCGGCAAAAACCCTAATTCTTTTTATAAAGGTACACATTGCCGCCAAACGGATTACGGGAGATACATGTTGTAATTATTTTTTGTTTTTGTGACAATTTTAAATACTGAAGTTGGGGGTAATACACCTTTTATAAATTCTTCTCTATTTTTTTTAAATTTATTTTACAATGAAAGAAGTGGTACAATAGTCAAATGCTTGTGTTAATGTTTTGCTTGGATTTACTTTTTTTTTTATCGAGAACTTCTTTTCAATTTTGAGCTTGCAATTATTTCCGTTACTTGTTTGAATTATTGAAATATGCATGAAGTCAGAGAGAATCTATTATTTGCATTTTACACCAATGTGGGTCAAGCAAATACAATAACAAAATTAAAATTCCACATTTACAATTCATCGGTTTGGACTTCATTGCACTATTTTAAAATTTGCATTATTCAAAAAGAGAACATTGACTCTATGTTAGAAAAATGTGTCACACACATTGATGAAAAGTTCATGTGAACATGAATGATAAAGAACTCAATGTAGAAAATATAGAAAAGGAAAAAGGAGTTTGCATTTTGAATGAGAAATCATATAGGTTTTTATGTTTGTACTTCGAGGATTGAACTGTCTTTAGCATGCGCTACGTTCTATGGTCAGATGTTTTTATTGCTATAACGCAGAGTTGATGATCTGTATTGATGGTTGACCTTTAAATTTTCCGTTCAAAAATTTGACCAAACTTTTTGGAAATTTCTAAGGCGCTTCCTTTTGATGCAGAGCTAACACTTTGCTGAGTTTGGATTCCTGATTGTTTTAATTGTTGTGGTTTTTGATGGTTGTGCTTTTTAATTCATCATTATATCTTTAACCGGTTTTCTAATATTTTGATCTCGAGCACTGCTGATGAGTTGTCAGTCAACGAAATGGCCACACAGTGCATCTATTTATTTCGGTATTTTGTGATAGTTTATTAATACACTGTAAATCTAGCGGATGCCGGACGCGTCCGGACGCGTTCAAAACTTGTACATGCCATATTCAATATTTTAATGCCAAGTGTTCTCTACATGTCAAGGCTAACTCAACTGTTCAAAATCTTAACACATGTGTTCAAACGATATCAACAACTATTCTGTTTTATGCATGACTTGTTTTTTTTTTATTATTCGGTGTTCAAACAGTTTAGAACAGTTATAGTACTGTTCCGGCAGTATACAATGGATGGGGTATATGCACACCTAGTGTTCAAATAATGAACATCTAGTGTTCTAAATTTTATCACCATGTGTTATAAAAGTCCCGCCCTATCTATATCATCATTCTGAATTTATAAGTGGGATTTATGAATATTCGTTGAAAAAGAAGTATGTGGTTTAGATGGGGCCAGTAGGATTTGTGAATACAGTGTGTTCAAATTATGGACACAAAGTGTTCAAATTATAGACAACAAGTGTTCAAATTCTGGACACAAAATGTTCAAATTATGGACACACAGTGTTTAAATTATGGACACAAAGTGTTCTAATTATAGACAACACGTGTTTATATTTTGGACACAAAGTGTTCAAATTATGAACACCTAGTGTACTAAATTATAAAACACCCTGTATTCTCAAATCCAACCGATGCTATATCATGATCGTTCCGGAATATTGCATTGTGGTATAGAATGGGCAAACAATTTTGAACACCTAGGGCTAGGGTTAAAAATTTATCGTTCCGTAATAGTGAATTGTAGAATATCAAGGTTGTGCATTTTTTAAACACCTTGCGTTTAAACATGAACACCTAGTGTTCTAAATTTTAACATCATGTGTTCTAAAATTCCCGCCTATTTAAATGTTACCGTTTCGAAATATTGCATTGTGTATAATCAAAATGGCTAGGGTTTTTTGTACAGCTAGTGTTCTAAATTTTTACATCTTGCGTTCAAAAATTCTCGCCCATTCTATATCATCATTTCAGGCGGGAAAGTGCATTGAAGTATATTATGCCGGTAAGGGATTTACTAATACAGAATGTTCTACATTTCCTACCATTCTATGATCGTTCCAAAATAGTGCATTGCAGTATTGGTCACTATTGGAGTTGTTTGGACTTTTAAACACTTAGTGTTAAAAACTTGAACACACATGTGTTCTACAAATTCCCGCCCATTATATATTATTGATTCGTGAAAGTGCATTGTGGTATAGCATGATGGGGATTTTGAACACCTAGTGTTCAAAATTTGAACACTTAGTGTTCTGAAATTCCCGCCCATTCTATACCACAATGCACTATTCCGGAACGATGATATAAGTTTTCCAGGCGCGAATTTTCAAGGGAACAGGAACAGGAGCATAAATCTTCGACGAAAACGTTTTGTGAGTAATTGCTTTAGTTTTTTGTTAAGCTTGTTTTGAGTAATGTTTATTGAAACCCTGTTACAGTTTATAAGAAGTATCTCTATCTCTGTATAGCTAGTGTTCACAGACAAGAACTTCAGTTGTAAACCAATCAGCAAAACAAAAATCTTGTAACAAATTCAAGCAATCTATGTGTGAGACTGTTTACTTGTATAAAGAAAAATAAGTGATGTATTGCATAATCTAGAATGTTTAAACAAATACCAAATATTTGTGTGTTTTAAAATCAATTTTTCAACATAGTCATTTAAGGGGAAATAACTCTTATGGTAAATATTTAATACTGAAATGATAGTGAAATTTTTATTTTTTACTTGTTGTAGTGAGAAAACTAGTTCTGGGACACCATTTTATCTTTATATTTTCTTAAAGCATACTTAATATAACAATTAACGTTGTATGTAATAATCATATTTTATTTCAAAATTCTATCACATACTGACATAGATTTCTTTTTATTCATAAAAAAGGAGTTTATTCATGAACAATGTAGGCAAACTTGGGAAATTTTGCACGACTTTTAGCTTGAATCATAGCACAGTGACTTATACTTCTTATTATATTTTTGAAAAAAGCATACAAAAATCTTCATTTTACAAAGTATAAGAAAATTCTATCTCAGAAATATTTACCAATGATCCAACTTAAAATTGTTATTTTTGTTTTGTTTAGAGTAGTGAGAAGATGATTGATGTCATAATGTTTATAGAGATGTCAACTAAATTTGACAGGAACAAAAGTGGGGGAGATTCCCATTTTAAGGGCATAATAAAAGTTTTTGAGGTTAGTATAAACTTGAGTAATTGTGAACATGGTTAAAAAAATATTGGTTAGATATAAAAAGATGTGGTTTGAGTGTCAATCACAGAGACAACTCTCCATCCAAGCCACAATTTGTAATAGTAAACCATTCTATGTTAAAGTACAGCCTTCAACACGGAGCCTTGGCCCACACCAAACAACAAGCTATGAAGGGCCCCGAAAATAACTAGTGTACAACCATTCAAACAAGAAAACCAACGGTTTAATCTTTATTAACAAGGAGAAACCTGTATACATTTGTGGTACATGTATATGATCCTTTTATTTACCTGATTATGTTGATAATCAGGCTGAATAAAAATTGTGTTTTCTCCTTTTTATATCATATATAGAATGTATATGGTAAAATAAGATGGACTTTATTATAAGACACTTTACAAAATTAGTTTGATTTTAAAAGTGTTAAATAAAATGTGTTGTGTGTGCATAGAAATATATATGGTATGTGGGGGGGGGGGGGGGGGGGGGGGGTGATTAACTTGCTTCATGTCAGTGATTTTTTTTAAATTTTCTTCTATAAATTCACATATTTGTGTTTGTTACAGGTGCTTTTCCATGACTGATGTTTTAGGGGATCTCCTCAGAATAAGACAATACGTTTTACACAAAATGGCTGTAAATTTACCTATGATAAAATATTTTCCCCTGGTTTGTTTTTTGCGGGGATTTTTTTTTTGGGGGGGGGGGCTGGGCCTGAATCCACGCCAGTGTATAAGTTACTATTTGCATTATTTTTATTCTTGATAATTTTCCCCTTTATAAAAGCATGTAAAAATTCTAGCTCAGTGTGAATGATTGGTCCAAAACCTGATAAGTTGCATGTTTTTGTTCTTAAATGGTTGTAATATTTGTCACTTGGTGTTCAGCAGAAAGTTATTAACCAAACCTATGTTAGAACAACAAGATATTTATGATTTATGATTTATTATAGGATGCCGAGGTTTCAGATATCAAGAAGAAATTGGTAACAAAAGAAGAACTTCCACCCCATTTGGCAACTTTCAAAAAAGAGGGCACTATAACTGGAACATACATAGTTGGAGATGACACCGTAATAAAGTGTCAAGGAAGTAGTTTGACAGCTGCATTAATGCAGCTAGTTGCACTATACTACATATTTGACATAAACTACCCAAAATGTTATGCCATGCTTCTAGGGTTCTTGCAAATATTTGTCATGCAAGAACTATTCACCTATGAAACCTCAAAAAAATTCAAGTTCTTCCTCAAGAAATTTAAGCCAGTGTTTGAAAAAATTGAATTGACAGAAAATAAGGAGAATAGTCAATCTGTCAAATAGACCAGCAAACCAGAAGGGGACTGGACAATTTAGGGCAATATTGATAAAAACATATAATGAGTTTCCTGAGTGTACCTTCCCCTTTGACAAAATCTTGATGAATTGCACATGTCTCTTAATATTAATACTTCGGGTACTTATATTTTTACTCATGATTAGTTATAATCATCTACTCAATCATCTCAAGGGTATAAATCCATTTTTTTTTAATATAGGATTTCACATTTTTTTTCTATAAATGAACTTTATCATATATACTAATAGTAATAGAAAAAAAGAATAAGAAAATGGAGTCACAATCTGCCTTAGAAGCATGCTTCTTTGTTAAGGGCTATTCCATTAAAATGTATGTGGGAGGGTAGGAAGGGACTTTCAAAATATCCCTACAACCAAGAACCATTTTTTTGATAATTTTGCATAATGGTACTAGACCAACACTGAAAAAAGACCCATGACCAACATTTAATAATTAAACTTCCCTTCCTACCCTGCCACATACATTTAATGGAATAGCCCTAAGGTACCTTTTTTTCTATTGAACTAATAGGAGAAATAGAAGTAATATCCAAATAAAAAAAGAATTAATTTACAGAAATTGCTTAAATTTTACAATTGTTTAGTTTGGGTACAGCTTATTTGAAAAAAATAATATAAAAAAAGGTCACCGATGAGTTTAAAAAGATATTTCAATCACAATGCCAAAAAATGGCTTTTTTGCATCAAAGGGAGATAATTTTGAGCTTTTTTAACATTTTAAAAGTCATCTGGGGCCAAAACAAATTGATTTTTTGGGTTAATTTTGTACCATATCATAAGGTAACAACTATTAGTGTAATAAATAAAATTTGTAAAGAAAAAAAAAGTTTAATATTTTGCTGAAATTTTTGTTACACCTGTTTTTCTATTTTATTTCAACCAAATTATTTTGTATTTGAAATAAGAATATCTAGGACTTGTCCCCCTTTATGACATCACACTCAAAATTGTATATTCAACCCTGGTTTAAATTCACATCTTTTATTAGAATATGGTTATACTCAAGTTCCAAGTTTTGTTAAAATATATATTTTAATATCTGTTATACTGTTATACTGAGAGAGAAAAATGTTCCATATTGATAATGCATGCTCTTATTTTTATTTTTTAATGTCTTTGCAAAAAGATATTTATTTCTTTTTTCAGATTTTTTAAAATTCCCAATTTTATTACTTAGAGTGCAGAGGGAGATCACAACATATTCTCTAATCACTACCATCATAAAATGTCAATAAAAGTATATAAGGAACTTTGATGTGAGCCTCAGATATAACAAATAAAGAGTGTAGGTAGGGAAATCTTAAAAAAAATAATTATACATTATATATTTACTTCATTTTACGTTCTAAAAAATATTTTATGAAACATATTTTATGAAACAGCATTTGCCTATGATATTATAGATGTTCCAAGTAATATCATGTTTGTTGTGTAGTTCATGGTTGAATCTTGTTACTGCTTACTTATTATTATTATTAATTGATATTGAAAAACTAAAGATGAATACAGGTGATAATTCAAAAATTGATACCTTAGACATTCATACTACATCTTCTTATTCTTATATGGAGTGAAATGTATGTGCATACTTATTTGTAAATAAATTTTTAAGTTATTTTATATTTTAATAGTTATATTCTTTGAAGTGCATCTTTAGAATTTTGAAAATTATTCTGTGTAATACATGTAGTTTTGAAAAACCTTTGTAGAATTTCTATGAATTTTAACAGAATCATTTTTGAGATAAGGGATATCACTGAAATATAGACTTAATAGTTGTTTTTTTCTATTGACATTTGAAATTAGTCTGATTAAAATTTTTATTCAAAGAAAGTTGGGAAACATGGAGATAAAGTTCTTTCATGATCAAGAACCAACTCCATCTGGAGAATAAATTCCTTAACTTTTAAGTTGAATATTATTTCAGACTCTTATTACTGACTGTAGAAAAATAGACAAGACACATATCTAGCCTATTCAATTTAAATCAGTTCAATGATATTGCCCATAAACTAAATGTTTCAATGGGAGATAATTACAAATGCGAAAATAAATGCTATTTTTTACTTGGTGTTTTTTTTTTTATAACACAATCTTGGCACTCGATTAAAAATTTTAAAAATCATAATTTCACAGAATTAGCCATCATATTACTAATAACAGAAATATACTGCAATCAGAAAAAATATTAAAACTGTGTAACTTATTTGGATTTTTTGTAATTCATAAATAAGCAAGGTAACACATACTTTCTTTAAGTTTTTATTGCAACAGAAGAAAACACAATAAAATAAATTTGAAAGACATGCTAAATTTTAATTCCTTTTGACATGTTTCCAAACAGAGCATAATGCTGACATGTAATTTGTTTTTTTTTTACTACTAGTAATGCACAATTAAAATAATAGGCTCTATTAGCTTTAATGAAATAAAATATATAGATGTCTGATATTGTAACTTTGTTTGTTTCCTTGTAGGCAAAAATAAACAAATAGCATAAATCTACCAAATTTAATTCTTCAGTGGTCAATAAAATATATATCTGTCAGACATTAGTATATATATTTTTGAATTTTGTCTTGCATATTTGCATTTGAATGGACTTCCAAGTTCTTAATTTGTTCAAACTGTGAAAAATGTCAAATATACTCCTTTGGCTAGTTTTTTTCTGATCATTTCGTTTTCATAATTTGTAATCTTTAAATTAAGATTTGTTTTGAAAATTTTAAAGAAAGAAAACAAAATTGGATATTTTTCTGTAAACTTACATAGCAACCTTTGTTTAACTTTATATTTTTTTCAAATATCTGATATACAATATGTATCTCAAAATCACAAAAAAAACTGTATCAATTGTTACATCTTATTGCCATTACACATTTGATTTAAAATAAAGAATTGTTAATCATTGAAGATGTCTTCATTGTTTTTGCATAAATGTGCCAGATGAAAAACTGTAAACACTAACAAAAAACATGTTCTACTTTTGAACACCAACTTTTTATACACTTATTTCAAGTGTTCTAAAAGTAAACACCAAGTGTTCTGAATCTTAACACTTTTGGCTTTGATCATGTTCTGTGTGTTCAAAAAGTGTTACAACGCTGTTGAACGTGTCGACATGTTACCTTTTTGAACGTTCAGACATGAACTAAGCGTTCAAGTATCAAACACAAGTATTCAAAAATGGAACACAAGGTATTCAAAAAACGGAACACAAGGTATTCAAAAATGGAACACCATAGTGTTATAAAACATAACACTAGTTATGCAAGAATTGAACACCAAGTGTTCAATAATGAAACATTTACATGTTCAAAAATAGGACACATAAGTGTTAAAAAATATAACACCAAGTGTTCAATAATGATACACCTACACATTCAAAAGTGGAACACCTAAGTGTTTAAAATCTTAACATCAAGTTTATAAGAGTTGAATATTAGTGTTCAATAATGAAACGCTTACAGATTTACAAGTGGAACACCAGCATTCAATTGATTAACACTGGTGTTAACATTTGGAACACCATTACACGTTCGAAAAGTGTTACAAAAAAGTGTTCAGTTAGTGTTCTATTCTTTAACACATAGATTTACAGTGTACCACTGGGTGTTTGTCACTGCTGGTGGACTGCAAGTCCCCGAGGGCATTATCAGCCCAGTATCCAGAATTTTTGGTCCTGGAATTTTGAAATACATGCTAAATTTTAATTCCTTTTGACATGTTTCCAAACAGAGCATAATGCTGATTCATTACTTAAATGCTTTTAAATTTTCCGGTAAAAATTTGACAAAAATCTCTAGAAATTTCTAAGGCGCTTCCTTTTGATGCAGAGCTAACCCTTAGCAGAGTTTGGATTCCTGTTTGTGTTAATTGTTTTGGCTTTTGATGGTTGTGCTTATTAATTCATCATTATATCTTTAATCGGTTTTCTAATATTTTGAACTCGAGCACTGCTGATGAGTTGTCAGTCAACGAAAGGGCCGTACAGCATCAATTTATTTCGGTATTTTGTGATACAGTTTATTATCAAAGTTAAAGTAGTAAATAGTGGTTTCAAACTTTCCTGAAAAATTTGCTCTTTTTCTTCCTAACATGAATCATTGAATATAATACGTATGGATAAATATTTTGATGATCAGCTTATGCTTATATCGTAGAATAAAAATCTATCAGTTACGCTAATGGCAGAAAATGTTGGATTATTACTTTCTAACAAAGCGAACTACGAATTACCATTGGAATTACTTAGATTTGAGTTATCAGTAGTAAAAGTAGTTAATCATATCTGTACAATTTTCTTTTTAAATTAATTACGTTTGTACATCAATATAACTTGTGTTAAATGTAAAGTACTTGCCATTTGCCATGTTTGTTGGCTTTGATTTCTAAACGTCTTTTTCAGTTTGTTTTTCCACAAGCAAGGGGTGTACCTTTAACAGCCGTTTAAATTCCATCCGGGGGGGGGGGGGGGGGAGTGGGGAAGGGGGGCAATCATTCAACCCTTAACAGTTAACGGTGTATTCAAGAAGGCTTTTCTTTATGATAGGAAAAATGCAAAATTTGTTAAGCTTGTGTTTAAATGTTAATATCCTACAGGGACAATATGCAAAAATGTTTCAATTCTGGTGATATTGGTTCATTCATTGCTAATACAGAAACACAGAAATAAAATTGTTAATTTTATTACATCATTATTACAGTCATTCAAAAACACCTGAACATAAGGAGTTTTATTAAGCTAATTATAATATTAACTAATTCACTTTTTCTGTATTGAGTATGTATTGCGTAAATGATATTCAAAGGTGTCTAAAATCCACTCACAGGTGCAGGTGTCCTCTTGAATTTTATAATTATCTGTAATATACAACTTCATTACAACAGTTATCGATTAGTATTCACCAGGTGGTCTCCTAAACTTCCTTTGGGATTTCCATTAAATACAGGTCATTTTATTACACACCTAAGGATATGTAACAGTAGAGCACGATTTATCTCCAAAATTACCTATCGCACCAACCGGGGATCGAACCCAGAACCTTTGGTTCAGTATTCCACCGCTCTACCAACTGAGCTGAAGGAGTACTCCACTAGCGCAGCTACTAGGGGGTGGTTATACGCGTATTACGGTTCTAAAACTTCTATCCTACACAAGAGATACAGATATAATGTCTATTAATTCCTATGGAAAGCCGTAGTCAGTTACCCCCCTTTATGCAGCGTGGTAACTCGTTATAAGCGAATTACGGCGTATTCTTAGAAAATGATATAAACAATCAGATCTTATATATATCAAGTGAATTTTATATAAAAAATGTTTCCATCACGCAATGAGAAGGTCAATCAGAAACCATCAAACTCTGATCATTTCAATGAGACCTATTGACTATTGCTGGTCAAAATATCGTGACTTATTCGTTATTACTTTGGTAATATAATATATTAACAAGTGTGTGTGTGTGACAATTTAATAAAAAAATATCCAAAGCTAAACTGGATTCACTGCTGAGAAAGACTTCATATATAAACATGTTATATCGGAGATTGAAAATTCTGCAAGAAATGGAATTCAAGGTAATCACATATACTTCTTGCGTTATATAAATTCTACTCCAACCGGCCTTAGGAGTCGCCTTTGCATCGAGTGCGAGATTTTTCTTCACTTCATTTTTCAGGCCTCACTGTGACTTTTCAGACAAGGAACAACAATAAAAGCGCTTGATATTCATAAAGACTAAGTGTGTGCCAAGTTTGATCAAAATCCCTTGAAAGATGTTGAGTCAGTGTTCATAAGGGTTTACGGAATTTACAAGTTCCACTGTGACCATGACCGACCTAAAACCTTGAAAATCAATAGGGTTCTAGATATTCATAATGGTGTTACGGATGGAAGGACGGAAGGACGGGTGATAGCGTTCCTATACCCCCCTCGCAACTTCTTTGGCGAGGAGATAAAAAAGAATCCTAAAACTAATTGATACTACATTATATATAAGTCAATTAAACAACATATATTTTTACTCAGATCAAGACCAGAGAAATGATTCTGATTGCAGTTACACAACCATTTCGGACTCCTCTTAATTGACTGCATTCCAAAGTTATCCTCCGCCAGTCTCTGCATCTTTATCTACATTCAAGGCTGCAGAAAATTAAAATTAGTTTATTCCTTTATCCTGAGCACTTGTATATTCACCTGTTTGCACTTGTCAAATAGTAAGAAGATACATGCAATTAAATCCATCATTTTCATGTGCTCAAATATATTAGGCCATGGGCTGAAATACCTCACCGTGCACCCCTCGGGGGGGGGGGGGGGTCACTCAATATGTTTTTTGGTAGGGGTAAGCAGCTGGCACACCAGGACCCCCACCCTTATCATATATTAAAAATCTCAAAAATGTATACCTTATCCCATATTTTTAGCAGAAAAGTATACCTAATCATATATTTATGCCGTAAAGTATACCTTTTCATATATTTGGATCAAAACGATTATAATGAACAGAAATTCTTTATTTTCAAGAAAAACAATGTTTGATTTATACTGCAATGATTGATTATACACATAATCTGTCAGACTGAATGATATTTTATTTAGATGCAACATATTGAACTTATCACATAATCCCATCAGTAATTCCTATCCTTATCGCATATTTTCATCTCAATTGCACACCCTTATCATATATTACGAAGCGTGAAAAAGGTACCTATTCCAACGGCTCATCCCTACCTCATCATATATTGGAAGTGACCCCCCCCCCCCCCCGAGGTGCACCCCCAGTATACAGGACCCTAAAAGGGTAAAAATGTTCCCTTGTACTACCCAACAAAAATATGGTGAAAATACGCACATTTTCCCTTTTACGTTGAACTTTTCACCGAATACAGCAAACATTTTACTGAAAAATTACAAATCTAATAAAACTGACTCATTTATGTTGATAAAATTGAAAACATTTCCACATGCAGTTCATGTCATAAACCGGTATAGAGAGGAGAAATTAACAAGTGGCGGATTTCTAATTATTATGACTGTTTTGTCGCTTCGGTATTTTTTTGCCGACATTCGGTTTGACATTACGGCAACTTTGAACTTTCCACTCTGGTACAATTATGCATTGTGCTGTGACCTTAAATCGATAACACCCCACTACAAAATGTACGTTCACCCCCTTCTATCACCGTCCCTTCGGTACCAGGCGGGATTGTAGGCCCTATGAAGTAAATTAAAAGTTTAGATCAGTCGTTACGAAAACTTTAAACTTTCCCCTCTAAACTTTGTGCTGTTAACATAAATCGATATATTTTATTTTATTCTTAATCCTCAGGCTACGAAAAACATGTTTATCCCCTGCCATCTCCCCCGCCCAGATGGAACTAGAGGCTAATAGAAAGTAAAGTTTATAGTCTCATTTTTTACCAAGATTTTCTTTCTGGCTTATGATAGTGGACCTTATTTTAAATACCAATTTCAAAAAATAGTATAGATGTATGTTTAAAGAAAACTAAAGGAGCAGTTATTAATCCAGGACCAATATTTCGACGAAAAAAATTGGCAGGATCTAACACAGATGAGCCTAGCCCCCCCCCCCCCCCCCCATAGAAATCAAATTGTTGCTCACTAATACCTACTTTGATAAATTATTAAGATCAAGATTAGTTAAAGGGTGCCGCGTTGTGACGATTACGCTACTTAATTTTACGGTATCTGCTGCGTCGATTTAGACGTACATATGACATAGTAACGGTTTATTTATATAATAATATTATTATTAAAATCAGAGTTAGATTAGATATAATTTAAATATTAGCTTGTTGGTTTTGTAGTATAAGTAAATTCAGTTCAATTATAGTTATCTGATCTGATACTTGTGTATAGTAGTTGATAGTTCAGATTTATCGCGGTAGTCCTTGATATAGATTTATAAATTTGCTGACTTACCGTTTTAATACGAGTATTTCTAGTAAAAGGAAATTTGTAGAACAAGCGGACACAGCATGATTCAGTCGGCACGGCCGAACAATAAAAATTATATTGAATGCACCGAGGATTCATTTCGGAAGTTGGAAGTGACAAAGGAATGGCAGAGGCTATAGGATATGATTTTAGGATGACGGAAATTCGTTTAAAGTTTCCACAATCCGCAACCCTTTTCTGAAAATTTGGAGTATCATAAACTTAAAGAAAATTAAATTCTACACCTTGCTAGCTTATTTGATTGAAGATGTTTCTTAATCTGACAATTTCTTAAAATAGCCACTGTTTTCAGGTGGACTAGGTTGTTCCTTGTAACAAGTAATAAGTTTTTCCAAGTGAAATTTGGCTAAAATGACAAACCATTTCTTTTCTTTGCAAGTGTCTGGTGTTTTTTCCCCCAAATTTTCGGTCACGGGAGTATTATCACAATAACCCATCTGCATTAGCCAATGGACGGTGAATTCTTTTGCAGTATTTTATCCTTTTATATGTGCATTTAATGTACTGTAAGACTGTTACCCTCCTTAAAGGCAGGACAACCGCCTTTCGTCCTCGTCCAACTGAGTGTCGAGACCATTACAACAAATGGTGTCAATAGGTAGTCGCACATTTTCATCAGAACGAAAATCAAACCAGCGTAGTTAGTGTTTACAGCTTGTACCAATCACTACATCACAGAAAAGTAAATAGATATTAAGTAACTGAAAAGGTCGTTTTCCTTTTTGTCCCCCGCCGCAACGCGACGGAGGGTCTTATTAATGGTCTGCGTCCGTCCGTCAGAATTACTTGTGGACGCATCTCCGCTGATCAGATTTCGTTAAAATTTTGTAGGACGGCTAGTGACCATATGTACTTGATCCTATCCTACCATCATTTTGATTCGTCAAATTTTACGGGAGTTATGGGACTCTAACCCTTTTCTGAACTTGACACTATAAGGACACTTTGTGGACGCAACTCCTCTGAGACCACTGATTAGATTTCGTTCAAATTTTGTAGGATTATTAATCACCTTTTGTACTTATCCTGTCGCACTGCGATTTTGATTCGACAAATTTTACAGGAGTTATGAGACTTTAACGTTTTTGTGCATATGACACTATAGAAACACTTTGTGGACGCAACTCCCCTGAGACCGCTGATCGGATGTCGTTCAAATTTTGTAGGATTGTTAGTCACCATATGTACTCAATCCTATGATGCCATTTCAATAATACACATTTTGTATATCTTGTGGGGCTTCGACTTTTCTCTGCGGCGGGGGTCATATGGCTACGCCTTGTTATATGATTGAACTGATTCGATGAATAAGCATGTATTATTATATTTCACTGAAAATTTCAGAAATATAATTTCAGATTTCAAGAGGACTCAAAACGCCCGATTGTAAAATAGATAAGATCGAAGTGAGATATAATAATTCATCGCCCACCCAAACTCATTTCATGATCATTTCTTGCATAGTGAGATACATCTTCAGGAGCAGCAAGGGGTGTACCTATTTCTGTCTGGGTGTTCAACTTGTCTTTTTCATTTGATTTTAGAAATTCTTACGGTAGACGTATCTTATAAAAGTAAAAATTAAGTTAACGGTCACCTTTGAGGAATGTTCCTGTACTATTATGAATCTAAGTCCTTTTTTAGCTCACCTGGTCATGTGAGCTTTTGTCATCAGTTGTCCGTCGTACGTTAACTTTTCACATCTTAATCTTCTCTGAAACCACTGCAATTGCTTGAAATCAAACATGGTCTGAATGTTCCTCTTAAGGTGCTCACCAAGTGTTGTTACTCGGGTGCCAATCCCTAATTCAAAATGGCCTTCAGCAGAGGACTTAGGTTAACATAAGACCCTATGGGAAATACATGCAAAAATCTTCTGGAGAACCGCCAAATTTTAGAATATGCTGACCTGTAAATTACAGAAGGACCTTGATGAAGAAAAAATTGGTTTCTACAAGGCTTACCACATTTCATAATGATAGGGAGAAGTGACCATTTGAGGTACATACATAAAAATGGCTTTCATGTCAGGTGAGCGACACAGGCTCAGCCCTTTGACCATCTAGTCAATATTACAAGGTTCAGACCACTCATGGAACTTTACTCACCAATAAATGTACACAATATTCATTGTGTGTGTTTGAACGCATTTAATTGATTCAAAGTGGTACAAGATGTCAAAATTGATTCAAATGTAGAAATTTAGCGTTTTTGATACTTTCAAGTTTTGTTTATAGACGGTGGGCAAGAGTTTTTTTTTTAATTTTCGACATTACTAATTGTATTGTGTTCAAAATCGACAACTGATTCCTTGGTGAATAACTCCGCTATACAATTGCAATTCTATACAGTTAATTAGGTGTGTCCTCAAAGCCAACATGGTTCACACGTTTGGAAATAAAACTAGCACATTTTTTCGTGATGACGTCATATATATCCCCAAAATCAATGAATTGACAAAAAAAGCCATTTTCGTGAAATATTTGAGACAAATTAATTACGACTGTTGTAAACAAAAGGTAGAGTAATATTTGTAAAATTGTACTTTAAAGATACATTTGAGATATTCCTGAAAATCGACTTGCAGTTTAAAAAAGCCCACAAAGTAGTTCAAATATTTAAGTAGTGCTACGACTCTCGTTGAAATTTCTATCGTCTCATAAACATCTAGGAACCACCTTTGATTCTAATGGAAAATTCAATATCGTATAAAAAAATATCGTTCAATCTGTTGGCAAACAATTATGTGTATTAAGGAAACTCAGTATGTTTTAAACGGACAGTACTTGTCCAAAATTTACATATTAACTTTTATCCGTCCAATGATATGCTTTTGAAGTATGGGATGGATGTAGTCAAAAAGATGCAGAAATTTTAGAAAAACTCAAATTAGAAGCAAACAGAATAGTTACCGGCTTACCGATCTTTGATAGACGCGAGTCAATCTATTACGAAACCGGATGGGAACTATTAGACGACAGACGGAGGATGAGACATCTTTTATTTGTATTATTCTATTCACCACAATAAGGCTCCCCAATATCTTCGTGAACTGATGCCACCCTTGGTAAATCAAATAAACTAATTATAGTTTAAGAAAAAAAGAACGATTATGTTTTACCGCAGTTCATGTTTTCAACCACTGAAAAGTCTTCTTTTTTATAGGGCAGCCAAAGAATGTAATAGAATAAATTCTGATACTCGAAATTCAAAGAATATCAATATTTTCAAAAGAAATATTAAACGAAATTTGTCAAAACCCCCTAGTTATTATAGCTTTGGTGAAAGAAAACTAAATATAATCCATACTCGTTTGAGACAGATGTGTAGCTCCTTAAATGCAGACCTTCGTAATACCCAATCCCTGCTGTACCTGTGGTCATCCTTATGAAGATCATTTTCCTTTTTTTATGAAAGGTACATTGTTTGTTGAACATAGACGTAACCTCTTTACACAATTACGCGATTATAATACAACTATTGAATTTCTATTTGCTGGTGACGAAAATCTTACTCAAGACCAGAATAATTATATTTTTTCAAGTGTCCAAACATTTATTAAACGAAAAAAAAAAACGATTTCAGGAATAATCATAACTTTGTAATGTATTATTTACAAACTCTCACTCCTGTCTTTGTCTTTATTTTTGTTTCATTACGTCTTCTTATTTATGTATATGTATATTTGTCTGTTTTTTTGTATTATTTTCATCCCTTTTTGTCTATTCATTATTCTTACACCTTTTTGTTAAATATGTATTATTGTCGTCATTATGCAAATTGTAAGTAATCATAAATTTTAATGGGAGAGGACTTTCATAATGTTGTGAAAAACGTGTGCCCAATCCCTTTGCTAATATTAGCAAATAAGTATGTTTTGGTTTTTGGTCTTTCAAATGTTTCGGTTTTAATGCTGCTGATGAGAGGTAACTCCTTGAAATGCGTCGTATACAGCATAGTATAAATTTACTATATCTAATATTAGTATCTTTGGATTGTTATGTTGAACTAAAACACCGAGAAATAATTTTAGGTTCTCGTAATTTGACAAACAACGCATGTCTTGTATCACAGAATATTTTCTGACGTAAAACCAAGGAGGGAAAAATGTCAAAATTATAATCACATTATCACGTACGGGCCGACCTTGCACTTGCCAAACTGTATTTTAACAATAAGAATTAAAACACTAGATTTCATTCGTATTTAATCATTGGGATATTTTATGAAAGAAACTATTCAAAGTTTTGACATTTTTGTTTTGTTTTAAACCATTGAATATTATCGTATACGTAATAACTAAAAACATATTTAAATAAACAGACATGTTTGAAAGTTATCATAAGGTAAGAAAGTGACGAATTTTTCATATTTTGTAAGTTAGAAATTGTAAACATCTAAATTTAATCTGTAAATATTACAGAAACATTTTGAAATATCTAATTTATAAAATGGGAAATATAACAGGTACGGTAAAGAATACTCGAGAATATTAATTTAACTTTAACTTTTGACCTTTTTATTTCATTTTATGTATTTATTCCACCTTTCTACGTTAGAAATCTATTCTATTTTTATTCAGCTCAAAATGTAAAAAAATGAATGACTCGCAAATTTTGGCTGTCTTCCAGAAATAAGAATTTCATAATATTAGAGACCATTGGATAGATAAAAAAAATTCAATAAATTTTTTGTGTAAATATTATGGAGATTAAGTAATATCGGTAACTTTTCAATTTTCAGATTGTACGTCTTTGACATTTTAGCTATACATGTGACTTCCAATTCATTCAAGAAGTATTCGTCCATAATGGATAATCGGATAAAACCAGATATAAAAATATCAGAGTATTGTGAAAAGCACGAAACGAAAAAAATTGTGTCATGGTGTCCCGTTCACAGGATCGGTGTCTGTGAAGACTGTTCTAAATCGAGCCATTCCGACTGTGATGGAATTGAACCGATAGAGACGTCTAGTCAATCTGAACTTAGTGATGGGTTCAAACAAATCAAAAAGCGATTTCTTAATATTAGAAAAATTTACAAAAAACTTAAAAATGAGAGAAAGAGTAATATTGAGAGTTTAAATATTCAGAAAGAGCATATTAGGGAACAAATACGAGAATTCAGAGAAAAGGTAGTTATTAAACTAACTGAACTCGAAAACAGACTCCTTAGAGACCTTGACAGAGCTTATGAACATTATAAAACTTCGCTTGAAAAAGAAATAACGGATTACAGGTACCATAACGCCGTTTTTAAATCTACGGAGGAAGAGTCCAAAAAGGCAAGAAAATATGGAACTGATCTGCAAATCATATTGGCGGAAAAACAAGGAATTTTATTGGCTGATAAAGAAGAAGAAAACCTTAAAAAACTAAAAATAAAAAACTTTTCAGTAGAGCTTAACATTCTAGATAAAGTAAAAGAGATAACGAATCTGACAACTTTAGGTTCGATTGAAAAAGTGGAAGCAGATGCATACGTAGATACAGAACCACTAACACATCAATATTTGTTACCAAGCATTCAGCTGCAAAGATCCACAACCACATCGTTTAAACATGACGAACACAGATGGGATCGGACTCGACTAAAATGTCAAAGAGAGTTTAATATGAACACCTCCTTGCAAAAATTCCTTCCGGAGATAACTGGTTCAGTTTTTATGCCTGACGAAACTATTATCCTAGCAGATGCTGCTCACAAAAGATTACTAAATGTGAACGACAAAGGGAATGTCTCTGGAGATATTCCACTTGCGCTACAACCTTTTGATATCGCTACTGTAGGTCAAAAGTTATATATTTCATTTGCAAATGAAAGGCACATTGAGGTTCTGGATGTTAAAACTATGAAACAGGTCGATGAATTAATTCTTCCTAGCAATGTGTCGGGAATGAATGGCTATCAAGATAGCCTACTAGCTGCAGTTTGTGAAAAGACTGGACTATATCTCCTCGGAAGTGATAATAGCGTTAACGTGATATCGATGCGCAATAATGAAGACGGACCGATTGATATATGCGCAGATACAATTTGCTATGCGGAAACTAAAAAATGTCTAGTACATGCTTTTACGCTTTCTGGTAACAAAAAATTCTCTTTGAAAGTAGAAGGATTCGGTTACATTCACGGAATCGCTTTGTTAAAAGACAGTAGCATTTTAGTTGCTAAATTAAGTCCGGGTAGACACAGTGTGTTCCATATTTCCAAGGATGGAAAAGACAAAATGTTAAGATTAGAACTTAATGATATTTCTGCGCCAAGGTCGCTTGCAGTAAATCGGAAGAAAAGAAAAATTCTGTTAGTTCATGGAGTTCGGAAAATTTCAATTTTTCAAGAAGTATGATTTTGGGGTCATAACCTGCGTTTATACATTCATGAACACATTATGTATATATTACTTTCAATCATAATTTTATTGCTTCTTATTATGTTGCATATACAATGTAGATCTACTTAATCCTGGATGTTGAGGGTTTTACAATGTGTCCCGATTTAGCGAACGGCTGCTATAATATACAATTATTATATCTTATTTTTTGTTATGTAAAATTTATTGTCATAAAAATACTACAAGTATTTTATTCAAACTGTATGAAAAGTACTATTCATTGGTAAATAGCACTGTGATGATATTTCGCGGACTTTTCAGCGGCAACTTTCATTGCACAATGTCACGGTAATGGGCGTGTCAGGTTATAATGAATGACATTTGTAATCACTTTGATGAGTCCCGTTATCTTGAAGAAAACACATTTTTATTTTTTTTTTTTTTATTTTTTTTTTTTTTTGCATTTTCCTTTAAATTTTTTGGTGTAATAAAACAGCCTCGGAACTTGACCCGACTACTCGTGCAGAAAAACTATACGACCACGGTTGTTACCAGCTCGTACTGTTGTTACCTTTGTTCTGTATCTAATACGTATACGTATTTTACTTTTGAAGATGGTCATTTTTTTTTAAATCTTCCATTTTATCTTACGTTTGTTACAACGTGGCTCTTTCAAAATTTGTTTTCTAGGCACCTGTGATTGATCCCTTCAACCCTTAGATCTGTGTGTCCCCAGGAGGAGACCCTACCGTTGGGGGCTTGTCAGGTCATAATACGGAAAGCCTGACCGCGGACCATAGTGGGTAACTTGTTTTGAGAACACTCCCTGCACGCTAAAGGTCCCTTCTGTAGTTTTCGAAAAAGCTTAGGCTAATGGCAGCCACAAAGGCTAAATTATTCGACTCCACCCAACCAGACACCCTGTTAGAGTGGCAGTCAAAACCGTTTCCCATTTTTGTCATGTCCCACCCCTATTTGAATGGTGTTTGATAATTTCCCGAAGAAGCACGAAATATTTTCCATTGGAAGTTAAGCAAACAACAAACAATCAATCAAAATTTGTTTTCACTTGGGATGTTTTTTTAAATTTTGTTGACAAAATGGTTTTGATGCATTAGATGGTAAAAAGGGTGAGCAGATTTAATTTTTCACCTTGAACTTGGGAAGTTTATTTCTGACAATTTCAGAATTTGTCCTATAGCATCTTCGTATTTAACAAGGCGACATTTTCTACAAAATGTCCGATATGCAAAGTAGCCAAATAGGCACTATTTCTCCATATGTCATAATCACATGTACATGTAGCGTAAACTGATGGTAAAATTTAACATTTTGATGAAAAACATCTGCAGATTTCAACAACATTTCTCAAAGCCTACTATAAGGAAATATGAAAAAAATCCAAAATCCCTATCTCTGTACGTAGGGTATGAATGTATGAAATATTAATTCAGAAATTAGGTGCCAAATTGACAGAAAACATGATTTTTCGTCATTGCTTTTGGCGCCTACTGTCCAACGCTCTTGCAAAACCAAGAAGTGGATTTTTCAGTTGGAAAACAAGGTTAAAAACTGCATAATCAAATCATGGAGGCTAATTAATCATAACAGCTCATTAAGACCAATAATGCCTTTATCTTTCTAAAATATAAGTTTAGCTTTGCGTCAAAATCTTGGGTATTGTAGTAAAAAATTATTAACAACACAATTCATTATTATATTTACGGATATAATTTGGACAATCAAACAAAACCAAGCAAATGAAAAACAAGAAAATAAGGAATAATAAAAAAGATTTTAAAGTGTTCTTCCACCTGACTGCATCTTGTAGCAATATACCTTTTGATCGTGTACTTTGAAATACAAGCCCTTCGTCTTGCATTTATAGACATAAAACTGATGAAAAATTGGTGCATTTGTCAAATGTCTATCAGTAAAATTTTGAGAGCTAAAACATTGCAATTTTTTACTACTAAAAATACAGTTTTATCAATGCTTACCATAGATTGAATTATCGTCATCGTCAAAATCTAATTCTGACTTCAATTCTTCAGGCAACATTTTGACTTTCTTTTGGAAATCTGTTAGTTTTTGATGACGTCTCATATATCAAAAAAGTATTAGATCTTGGATCATTAACAAAGTGATTTATCTATTATAATGAGTGAGTCAGGGTCCAGTCTCAAATGTTGGCCTATATACACTATCTAACTATGTCAATAGCAGATAGAAATAAAGTAAAATGTACATGTGCTATTGTACACAAATCATACAGGGATAAAAACAAGACTCTATATTGGTGCAGTTTTTCTTTGCACCGGAACTTTCTGTAATTTGGCTGTCGTCTGAAAGATTATTCGTCAAATGAATATACCTCTTTGAAACATCTTTTTCACAACCTGCGTATGGACCAGATTTCCTATGAGGTTGAACCTTAAACAGATACCTTTTTGTATATCTTTATTCTTATAGTCCCCCAAAAATAGTATATTGAAGTATATAATTTAGTACAATATCATAAATAGAAGAATACAATGGAGAATAGAGTGTCACGTTAGTAAAAGAATACGGTAAAATTGTTATAATAATAAATACATGTGTAATAAGTCACGAGTCTTGTATTTAAAACGATATACTGGATTTAAATCAAATGCATTCAAATTTTCCTGGAGAGTTGAATCGTTACTTAATAATTGTGGTAAATTTACAAAGATTATTCTCTTCTAACGACATCTCATTCTCTTCCAACGACATCTTGCTATTTATTAAACAACTTGCATTCTTTACGTTACACTTTCACATGTCCAAAGGACAGACCAATATGCAGGGATTTCAAGATATGACAACAGTGAGGGCGTCTTGGCCCACTTAATTAAACCAATACACAAATCTGATCCTAAATAATTAACAAATATGTCGGTGTTCGGTCATCCACTTTCAGGGCATTTAAAATCTAATCTATGGGGAGTACAATCTAAGAATTCATTTGCGGCAAAAATACACATTGTACTAATGAGGAATTGATTGACCAATAATATTTCCACAGCCTATTAACCTGATCAGAGTTGCAGTCGATTCTCATGATGATGTAAAAGAATGTGGTATATGTTTTGTACCCAATAACTTTTGGTGGATTGTGTTCACTTTATAGGACTGTCTCATAAATGTTAAACATTTCAGAGGTTTATCATGGAAACAATTTTTTGTTAATATTTCCTTATAATACTTTGAAACCTTTTCCTTTGATGTTAAATATTTTGTGAGGTTTATCATGGAGACAACTTTTTGTTTAAATATTTCCTTATTTTATTTTGTGAGCTGTTCCCTTGATGTACATTGTCTTTTCATAAAAAGTTTCTGTTGGTTTCGAACATCTTTTCTAAAGCGGATACAACCACCAGTCAGTTAAACCAAGATTTGATGCAGACCTTTAACCCTAATGAACAGCATGTTTAGAATAAAAATTCTGGATATCCGATTTTGAATAACAATATCCACTGTTTTTTTTATGTAAATGATATGGTCAACGAATCTTTTTTTGTTCACAAACATTAGTAATGAAAGTTTGTTATTACTTGTACTTTCATTTTAGGAATATAGAGGAAGATCCGACTTCTTGTTGGAACACTTGTGTTTATTTATAGCGATTATCCACACAAACTCCGATGCAAGGGTTCGGCTCTCCGAACATTCCCAAAGTTCTCTGATTCTCCCATTACCATCAGCCAAACTCGCTTTTACAATATCTTGTAGTTAGTGACCTTCCGCGTCGCAGGAATAGATTTTATCTTGTAATTGAGAAATTTTGATATATTTCTTTCTTTCTTAAGCATATGTCGTTCAAGTTTTGTGAAATTGAATAATAATGCATAAATTTCTTTGAATTGAATCTCTCTTCGGCGTACTTCTATGTTTACATAGGAAGCTTCTGCGAGTACTCGACGTCTGCCAAGAAAGGTTCAAAAACATTATTTTGAACGTTTCAAAGTAAAATAAATGCATAAAATTAAGGGGGTCGTTACAAAAGATAAATTGCCAACATTTATATATGTAGAATCTTAATACATGTAATAGGCAACCGAGGCGTAAAGTGACCCAAGGAAGAAAAAGGAGGAGGCTTTCACCAAGTCTGCCTCAACATTACCAGCAACTCCACCTTTAACATTAATAAAGCTACCTTCTAAGGTACGATTTCTCTTTATTGGGTAAGACAAAAATTCAACTTTTAAAATTAGTCAATTGCTTCCACCAGATATTTGGAAAAACATGAATGCAAGTGAAAAAATGGAAAATTACAAGACAAATATTGAAACTATCCTAGATATAATGTGACGGTTGGGGGTCATAAACCTCAACTAGTATTGTTTTACAAACTCGAGATTCCAGTAACTTGTGACACCCTGGTTGGGGGTGAAAGCTGGTTTGTATTAATATAATAAACACAGGTAGCGTGTTCTGGTTTGTATTAATGGTAGCGTACACTAAACAGCCTCGGGCACTAGTTTGTAACCTTATTTAGGTAATTGTATGTATTGAAACTTTTGAACTGTGTTTATAAGAACAACAAAGATTTTGTATAGTTTAACAGTAACATTTAATTATGTTACTCAAACTTCAACAAATACAATATATAAAAAGTAAAGCCCCAAGAAAATGGTTAAAATAACTGAGGATCCCCAAACCCGGTCGTGGGAAAAGTTATGTCTGTAGTAATTTAGTATATACGTCAGTTTTACTACGTAAACAAAGGGGACATACTCTGGCTATCTCAGCTGTACAATGCTGCAGGTTGCGTTGCCCTGGTTTAAATAATGGTAGAAAACCCTAAATAATCTAGGTGGTCAGTAATGGCAGAAGTCCGTTGCAGACGATTTCTCCCCTTTTATAGCGCTTGCCCACAGCCCACAAAGTGTGGGCAAAATTAGACTTCTTGATTGGCTTCGCCCACAGGTCATTAGGTCACTGGAGCAATGTATACATGTTACTGCGCAAGTACACAAAAATGGCGTAAACTATAAAGTGGCAGCTCCATGTGAAATGGAAAAATAGGGACAAGGAAACTTAATCCTAACGGGAAGAAGCCCCAGTTACAATATATCATCTTAGCATGAATGAATAAAACAGGTGAGACAGCGGGACAATGATTTTATAAGGAGAACTAAAGCTGGGAACGTCACGGGACCCCCTTGGTCAAACAGTGAGGACGAACTATACCCTAAATATTCCCATAATATCTAATAATAATAATAATATAACTATAATACATACATACAATGATATCGCGAACACGATACCTGAAATAGAAATAAATGTTCATGTGAACACGATTTCTACCCAATACACAAACGGTAAACGATAAGGACAAGAAAAATGTGTGTAAGTGGGTAGAGGAAAATCAATGTAAACAACACTTTAAATTTAATAGTCATAGTACAATATATAAAGGATGAATATCGACTAAACCCTACACTTAGGCCTAACCGTAACACTACCCCCCCCCCCCAACCCCGGGAAAAGAGTTCATTCTTGATCTAAAAATAAGGGAACACCTACTTAACATGAACCTACGTAACACCTTAAAAAAAAAGCTATTCCTCGGTATTCTTGTCTTCCTCAGCGGTCCAGGTGTCCCTCAGTTCTAGGATGGTTCCATCTGGTAGATAGCAGCGTTCTTCTTTAATAATAGTTTTGGTACCAATTGGAACAAGTTTTCGCATATATCTGGATTTCATGTCAGTTCTTGATAAGTTGATTTTCTGTTGTAAAGTTTTAGCTAAATGATGGTTCAGATAAGAAGGTGATCCAGCGAAAAAAGGTCTTGGGTCCAAACAAAGATGTGGGTAAAGTTTTTTCTTAAGCGATTCCAAAGTTTGTATATTCCATAGGTTGGTGGGTTCAGTACAATCTATAGCTGGTGTTAATGGCGAAGTAGGTATAAAAACAGGCTTTCTCATGGATAGGTATAATGGTTTGTCTTCTTGTGGATGAGGCTCAGTTGTATTTGAAGAGGAAATGGTAGGTAGTGAAGAGTCTGAAGATATCGTAGAGGTGACACAAGGTATTGGACATTCTACTGCTGGAGATCTAACTGGTGATGAAATCATGCTGGAAACTGGTTTTAATGAAGACATAGACAAAAGCGCAGATGCATGTGAAGACCGTGACTCAGGTTTAGATGCCAAAGATAACGAAGACAAAGATTCTGATTTCGATGAAGACTGTGCAAGAAATGGTTGATCCGATGGAGAATATCTGTCTGGTTCTGCTGGAGATAGTGGTTGGAGGTTCTTCGCAAAAAGATCTGAAGAGGGTATGGCGACATCAGTAGGTACTTCATCACCTAGGAGTTGCCTCATAGGTGATGGATAGGCAGGATCGTCTTTAAGAAGATAGCAAAATCAGGCATCTCTGCATCCAGTTCATCTATCGGCAGTACTGGTGTTATTGGTGGTGTCAGGTCTGATGAGTACACTTGGAACTGCTCTGTCCTGTTTTGGTGTTGGGATTGGTGAAAATGGATTATGTTTGGCCAATTCGTGCCTTCTTAATCTATATTTGTCATCAGCAGAACAGTTCCAAGTGCATGATCTGCAATATATCCTCTGTCCATGCATGTGCCGTGAGTGTTTTCCTACAGTCCTCACACTGATATTGCCAAATATTAGAGTTAGGATTTCTGTTCTTCTTCCTGAAAAATACAAGATTGCAGGAATTTTTAATGTTTAGTTTATGCTACTCGGGTAGGTATCCAAGGTTAATGCTTCTACTTATGGTATAAAATATGGCGAATCAATATTAAATATATATATATATAAAATGTGGTCCTAGTTTCATGATCAAAAAATATAATTCACAAATATGGTTACTAGTTTCACTATGCAGTCACTTTTCATGACCAATAACTATGGTGAGTAAATACGGTCACCTTTCATGACCAATAACTATGGTAAGTAAATACGGTCACCTTTCATGACCAATAAGTGTGGTATTATTTTTTTTTTCATATATATATATATATTTGCACAAAAAATGGTGACCTTCGAAAGACACCCAGTATGAGGTTAATATTCACTTTAAATATGTACTATGTGAAATAACTATTTGTACAACAACATATAATACTAATAAATATGTCCTGTATGTCAGTCTTTATTTGGTTTAGTCTTCCCCCTGGTATTCAGGGCTGGTTCCCATGGAGGTTGATACCACCTTCTCATGTTTCCTACATAGGGTTTTAATCTATTTATGTGAATAACATTAGCTTTGGTTTTAGGACGCTTCTGTATTCAATAGAGTACATCTGACATTACTGTTATGATATATGGTCCAACCCATTTATTTTCTAATTTAGGGCTTCTACCCTTATATTTTCTAATATCATGCAGTAACACTCCTTCCCCAATATTACATTTGGTTACAGTGCAATTTAAATCATATCTTCGCTTTTGGCGATCAGCTGCCTTGGTAAGTTTATCACGGACAACTTCATGGACTTTTTCCATGCGGTTTATAATGGTTTCAACATATTCAGATACTGGTTTAGGTTCTTTATCCCAACATTTTCCAAATTATGTCAATTGGTACAAATATTTCTCTAGCGAACATCATAAAATTCGGGGATTCACCAAGGGTGTCATGAATTGAAGACCTATAAGCCAACATCAGATATGGTAGGAATTTATCCAAGTCTCTTTGGTTCTTAGAGACAAATTTACTGAGCATATTCTCAATTGTTCCATTTAATTTCTCGACAAGCCCTGAACTCTGGGTGGAATGGACTATTCCTTGTTCTTTTAATATTAAATTTAGAGCAAAGTTCCTTAAACATTTCAGAGGTAAATTGTGCCCCTTGATCTGTGTGTATTTGTAATGGTACTCCATATCTACAAATAAATTCAACCAAAAGTTAATCTGCTACAGTAGTGGCATCTATATCTGGCAAAGGATAAGCTTCTGCAAATCTGGTAAAGTAATCGGTTACCACTAATATATACTTATTCTTATCATGGGTAAGTGATAGTGACCTAAGTATGTCTAAAGCAATTATTTCAAGGGGTTCACCGACAACATAAGTTTCCATTGCACCTTTAATATTTTTAGCTGACCCTTTTCTACTTTAACACTCTTTACATTTGTTCACCCACTTTTCAATATGGTCATTGTAATTTACCCAGTAAAACCTATGTTTAACTCTAGCTTAAGTGCGTTTGATTCCTAAGTGCCCTGCCAAAGGATCATTATGTAAAGACTCCAAAATTTGGTTTTTGAATATGGTAGGTAAAACATATTGCAAAGATTCTTCCTCTGAGTCTAGTTTAAACCATTGTCTGTATAGAATACCGTCTTTTATGGTTATTCTGTCCCACTGATTCCAGTATGCTTTATGTGTTTTACTAAGGTGTGAAATTTCTTGCCAAGTAGGTCTGACGGGTTTATTTTTCCAGGTAAGTACAACTTGTAATACAGGGTCGTTTTCTTGGGCCCATTTTAGTTCCTCTTTGGTTTTACTTTCTAACCAGTTGGATGATATTGGACAGTTTTCTGTTTCATAGGGCTCTGGAAACTTGATCGATCTTGCTTTAGCAGATTCACAGGTAGGTAACTCTTCTTGATAGTCATTCTGTTCGCGACGATCACAGTGGTTACAGTTACCACAAGGTCTTCGAGATAATCCATCACAATTACCATGCTTTTTCCTTGCCCTATGTTTAATGGTATAACTGTACTGGCCCAAAATTTCGAGCCATCTACCTATCTGCCCTTCTGGGTTTTTGAAGTTGGTAAGCCATGTCAAAGCTCCATGGTCTCTACGAATGACAAAACTCCATAAAGGTAATTATGAAAATGTTTTACAGCCTGTATAATAGCTCAAAGTTAACGTCTGGTAACCCAATACTGCCTTTCTTGCTTAGACAAAGATTTGCTGTAATAAGCTATAACATGTTCTAAATTATCATCACCAATCTGTGACAAAACGGCACCAGTTGAAATTCCACTAGCACCACAGTCCAGGATAAAACTTTTATCCATATTTGGGTAGGTAAGAATAGGACTGGATGTAAGAGCTTCTTTAAGTTGAATAAAAGCTGCATCACATTCTTGTGACCATTTAAAAATGACATTCTTTTCTGTTAAACGATGAAGAGGTCTTGCTATTTTGGCAAAATCTTTGATAAACCGCCTATAATAGGAGCACGTTCCTAAAATACTTCTTACTTCTTTCACAGATTTTGTAATTGGCCAGGATAATATGGCCTCAGTCTTTGAAGGGTCTGGAAATACACCTTCTGAATTAACAACATGGCCTAAAATGTAACCTGCCTTTGAAAAATAAAGCATTTCTTTGGGGCTATTTTTAAATTTGCATTGGTGACTGCATCAAATACCATCTGAAGTCGAGAAACATGTTCCTCAAATGTTCTAGAAAAGACTATAATGTCATCTAAGTACACAATACATATTGGCCAATTGAGACCAGCAAGAACATATTCCATAAGTCGATCAAAAGTGGCTCCAGCATATGACAAACCAAACGGCATCCGACTGAATTGAAACAAACCCTTTGAAGTAACAAAGGCTGTTTTGTGAGCATCTATAGGGTGCTGATAATAACCACTAGTTAGGTCTAAAGTACTGAACCAAGAATTAGAAGGAAGAGCATCCAAAGAATCGTCTATCCGTGGTAATGGGTAGGAGTCCTTGACAGTTACATCATTGAGTTTCCTGTAATCTGCATAATCTTACAGAGTTGTCTTTCTTTCTCACTGCCCCAATTTGCCTGGCCCATGGAGACTGGATTGATGTGATTATGTTATTTTCTAGCATTTTATATATCTCAGCTTCTACTTCTTTTCTCTGTGATAGAGGTATACGTCTTCGTGCTTGCTTGATAGGTGTAGCATCATTGGTTTAAATTTCATGCTGTACTGTATTGGTAAGACCAATGTCAAATTTTGACATAGAAAATACATGTCTATTTTTAAATAATAAATTCTGTACTTCATTAAATTGGGCAGTATTCAAATGATATTTACACCTACTTAAGATTTCATTTAATTGAGGTATGCTACAGTCTGTTTCTGAAGGTGTGAAACTACTACAATCTAAAAATATTACAATCAGATATTACAATAATTAAACAATTTGTCATGCGACAAATTTGTACATTCTCCTCATTAACAACCATAAAATGTCGTAAAAAACTCAAAAAAAATCCCCTCTGAACTCTCAGTTGGTGAGTAGCAAAGCATATTTTCTGGAATATTTACATTTTCTAACTTTGGGTTGTCCTGCTCATTTTCCATTACAAAAAATGATAACAAATGCTCAACAATCATCCCATTAACTGTAAACTTCAAAGTATTGTATACCCCAATATGTCTTAAAATAAGACAAGGCGCCTTACTGTCAACAGGTTTTCAGGTGATAAGATGTTTTAACATTTTCTGAAAATTTAAAATAATGTAACAATATTTGTATATGCAGATTTTTATACGGATTAAATCTGTTTGACATTTCATATGACCTGATTGCCAAATTGATCATTTTGATATGCATTTAATTGGCATCTTCATTTATTCGTTATTGCTATATCAAAAAAAAATATTGATTCAATATATAATATAGTTTGTACATGTATTTCAGAATTGGAGTATTGTAATTGTCATTTAAATTACAATCATTTTAAAGCGCGACTAATTTGGGTGTCGACTCTTGCTTTTTTCATCTCCTCAAGAAAATCTTGTTTCATATGTCACAAACAATTGGCGTTAGGTGTTCAAATCGTTCTGCAGCATTAAGCGCCTGCAATCTCAGGTGCTTTGCACCTTCCATCCTCACTCTTGTTAATTAATCTCCACCAACTACTATTCCAAATTTTTCCTATATGTCAGTATTGCTTCGTAAAATATTTTACAAATAAGCTCAAAATTACTACTATCCTTTTCTATAAACATCAGCTGTTATCTACATATGTTTATTCACCCCCCTACATGTCCTATTGTCAATTGAGCAAGGAATGAATCTATAATGAAGAAACTTTTTCCGATTGTATCAATGAGCCTTGAAATACGTTGAAACACAAATATCAAGAATTTATTTTCATATCATAATTCATTCTAAATGTAGTAACATTTAATCAGGAATAATGATTTGTCAAAATTGTGAGGCAAATTTTGGATTTTCCCTAAAATCGCTTAGCTTCTTTTATTAAAATTAAATCCTGACATTTCCAAAGATATATGTTTATGGTTGTCTTGATTAATTTTTACTATTTGTATGTTCAAGTTCATGCATACTCTGGATCAAGATTATTTTATTTCATACTAACTATATATGTAAATTTGAAAGGAGTAAAAGCATATATTACCATGAATATTGGAAAATGCCTATAACATTGAATTTTCATAGGATGACATGATCTTAATACAATCTTCATATTTTGCCTCATTGTTGGATTAAATGGGAAGTTGGAAAACCTGGCTTTTTTTCTCTTCTCTGCCTTTCATATAGATGTCGTATGTGAAACAAAGAAAAGGCTTTGAATTCACAAAGAATCCGACATAATTGTATAAAAAATTAAATCTCTACTTCTTAAACCTATATAAACTGAAACCTTTTTAATTAGAATTTCTTGAAGTATAAAATGAATATTACTTCTGGTACTTTGTTCGGATGTTCCTTAAAAATAACCTCCATCAAGTGGTGCACACTTAATAACCAAGTACTTTTATAGTGTCAGTCCTCATAAAAATCAGTCAAAGGAAATTCAAACAAAGTACTGATAAAAATAAGTATAAAATTAAAAATTTCGTGTTTTATTATTTTTTATAGGCTAGATATTATCAATCTTTTCCAACTTTACTAGTCTCACCAAGGTAATGTAAGCCTCCTTCAAGACTCAAGCCTCAGTTCAGTCGGCAGGAAATCATTAGTATGCATGTTTATTTCATCAATTTGGCGGTTTGTTTGATATATCTGGTGCTGATATTCTGCAACAAGTTGCATTTGATGCAAATAAGTGTAGGTCTTTATTCCTATTCACAGTTGATAAATTTCTGGTTTTTATATAAATGTAAAGGTTGTCTCCTGTGATTTTTAATAACGTTCTCTCTTGTAGATAATTCTTTAATCCTATGGAGTTGAGGTTCCCACACTCTAGTTATCTTAGCTTTGTGCATCTGGACATCGTGACTGCTGATTTGTTCAATCTTGATAGTCCCTATTTAAGCAAGAGTTAAAACACTAAATGTCTCGCCCATGTTTGCACATGGACACAGAATAAAGATTCTCTGATACCCGACAATTTGCAAGTCAAAGGAAAATGCGTTAAAAATGGAAATGGTCAGGCAAAATTTGTCTGAAAAATCACATGCATGTCATTCAAGCCTAAAACTGTGTCCAAGGTCAGTTGACAGGTCTCAGACTGGTATCTATCTATAGACCAAAAAAAAAATGATAGGTCTAGTACATACATTTATAACATTTGTTGAGATATGGACTTGTTTGTAAAGATGGATGAGAGTCACTCAAGCCAAGAAGTATCTACAGACCTTACACAGCGGATATAGGTATCACAGCTACCGAGAAATGAACTTAATCATGAAAATGTGACTCAAGTGTGAAATTGAGTTCAAGGTCTCAAACCGCCATGTACTCAAGAAGGACTGTCTAGACCAAATATGGTTGTTCTATGTATTGCAGTTGCTTAGAAATGGAGATTATCCCAAGACGTTAAACAAGTCACTCAAGCATGAAATTTGTACATGGTCCAGACAGATGTCCGACTGGCATGTGCCTACTAAGAACTATCTATTGACCAGATATGATGGGCTTAGGTATTAGAGTTGTTAAAAAATGGACTTCCTCATAAAAATGTGGCGCAGGTCACTAAACGATGAAGTCAAGGTCAAAAGGAAAGTGTCAGACTGACATGTGACTACCAAGAACCATATGTTGACCAAATATGGTGGATCTAGGTATTATAGTTGCTGAGAAATTGACTTAACCATGAACATTTGACAAAGTCACTCAAGCAAGAAATTGAGGTCAAGGTCCAGAGACACGTGTCAGACTGGCATGTGCCCACTGTGACCTATCTATTGATCAGATATGGTGGGTTCAGATATTACAGTTGCTAAGAAATGGACTTAATCATCAAATGTGGCATAGGTCACTCAAGCATGAAATGGAGGTCGAGGTCCTAAGCTAATTATCAAACTGGCATTTGCCTATTAAGAACTATCTAGACCACATATGGTGAATCTAGGTATTATAGTTGCTGAGAAATGGATTTAACCATGAAAATTGGACGCAAATTTTACATTTATGTTTATGAAGTCAGTGAACATGAACACGAGGTCAGGGGGTCCAAAGACAAGTATACTGCGGCAAACGTTATATGATCAGGTATCTGTAGACCAAAAATCTTAATTGGAGGTATTATGTTTGCAAAGTCATTAAGGTTATAAAAAATTGTACGCCGCCGCCGGAAAGTAATACATATATCTCACCCTCACGTCTTCTCGTCGCAGGCGAGACAAAAACAAAAAGTTTAGAATTTAAGAACCTAATTTTGCAAATTGTCTGGGTACATTTTCAAATAACAAAATAATGCAAATACTCTTATTAATACTTTTGATGTTTTGCTTTAACGAATGTACTTTTCTGTTGACTTTGTGCAATCATACTGTTTTCCAGATGAACAGATCAAAAGGTTTAGCATCCGTAAGCCATATTGGAACACATTTTAATTGTCACCTCTGGGTTTTACGGAAGTTGCTATTGTTCTGTCTTCTGTTTAAAGTGTCATTATGATAAATTTTTCATATTGTTTTGCAATTTATTTAAATTTTTGTTTGGTTATCGGCCGAGTGCAATAGAATATTTGGTTATTCCCAGGACTGAAGGGCAAGTGTTCCAATATATTGCACCCGCAACCATTAAATAACTGATTTATTACCTAATACCTTACCAAGAAGTTAAAAACATTGTCAAGTTTTTAATACCTTACCAAGAAGTTAAAAACATTGTCAAGTTTTCATATTGTAAGACAAAAACTGCGAAAATTATCATGTTTACCTTTAAAGAGCAATAACTCCTATAAACGCGGTTTGTGGAAATTATATTTAGCAATGTTTGAAATTTAAATATATGATGACAAATATGAAAAAAGACTTATGTTTATGCATATAAAGTTAAAGGTTAGGTTGAATGAAATGTTCAGGAAAAAGATTTCTGGAATACATAAAAAGAAATACATGTACATTTTGATTCTCTTGTTTTGCTGAATATGGAATTTATTCACATAGTTTGTAGAAAGACTAGGAATAATATCCGAGATAAGTCATGTAAGTTTTGGAAATGTTAGAATTTTTTAAACGTTCTGTGTCAAATATTTCTCTTGGTTACCTTCTGTGCCCCTATCTATTCATTGATGACATAAATTTTCCGACGATGACTATGTCTTATATATAAATTGTTATGCGTTACTATATTCGTTGCATTGCCAGACTTTACGAAATAAAGTTTCACATTAAATTGCGAAGACGTTTTACAAAGAAATTGGCCATTGCGAAATTGTGAAATCCTACTTTCCAGATAAATACAAGTGGTATTAGATGTAGACCAACCGTACTTCAATGCATAGTAGTAGGGTTGCACATATATAATTGTACTGTCGAATGTCGCCCTGAAATAATTTTTGATCATGCCGAAAAGGAATGTAAATGAACCCAGTTGTCAAATGCCTGTGTATATGACTGCACAGTGAAGCCTAGTATTACGCTACTACGATGCGAATTAAACAAAAACAAAAACTTATTTTATTCGTAGTAGGGCTGTTGGACGTAACTCCACGGAAAAATATTAGGCCTAGAGTGCTGTAAGATTTCTTCATATTCTTTTTTTGAACGGTGCACTTTTTGGACAGTAAATCGATGGATATGTATTTCAAATTTAAATGAGGGGATCTTTTTTCTTTCTTGTCATTATTGAATGTATACTACATTTTTATTTTACTTCAGGTATTGAATACATGTCTGTTTATCTCAGTCGACTTGCGTCACGAATTCTATTACACCACTTTCACAGGTGAACTAAAGCTGGGCTTGCAGCATTTTTTGGCGCGACCATATGGTTCCTAGACCTATGACCCCAGAAGGAAAAAATGAGCGCTATCTAGTATTGAACCAGCCTGTCTTTTATTATTGTTGAAAGTCAATGTACAAATACAATATCTTGATTTCACTACTATATGCATTTCCAAATTGTTTTTCCTGTTTTGGTCATATAAATTGAAATATTGATTGTTTGGTGCCTTGACGACCTATTTCGAGTCAATTAAACAAGGAATTATTTAATTGGTCAATCGGCAAAACTGAAACCCAATCAGAAATCGTGTTTAAAGGTCAAATTGAGTCGATGCTATAGACGTCACGTGCAGAATATATTAATATAGCCAATGTTCATAGCGAAAAATATACAACACTAAAATTTGACTCAATAAAACAGAAAAAAATACATTTTATTAGGTAATAATACCCATTTTTATTTTTCTATATAAATCCTGTTCTTCTATTTGATTAGTACATCACACGTGACAAACTAGAAAAGATACGTATAGCATGACAAACTAAAAAACATGTTTAGCATGGAATAGTTTTTACCGACTGGGGATTTCCAAAAATAACGATATTAGAATAAAAGCGAGTCTATTACCTGTTACAAATGTACCTGTATACATTGTTTGTATCAATTTCCAAAAATAAAAATACTTTTAAAGCCATGAGGGTTTGTTTTTATTAATACAGGACGTAGTTTATTTGAAATGAAACGAGCATATCAATCCAAAGATACTAATATTAATATAGTAAATTTATACTATGCTGTATACGACGCATTTCAAGGAGTTACCTCTCATCAGCAGCATTAAAACCGAAACATTTGGAAGACCAAAAACCAAACTTATTTTAAACAAGAAGTACTCATAACCCAAAATACCGAAATAGGAAGCCAAATTTTCGCTAAGGAGATCTACTATGTGCAATACAAGGAATGAACCCTTAGTATTTCTATTATTTTTGAATTTTGTTAAAAATTCATGTTATTTCTGTAACAAAGCAATGAATAATCATGTCAGACAAGTCTGACGACTGGGTTGGCGAATACCCTCGGGGACCTAGGGTCTACCATGCAGAGGCATCGTCCCAGGAGTTTCAAAATAACAATCCAAAGATACTAATATTAGATATAGTAAATTTATGCTATGCTGTATACGACGCATTTCAAGGAGTTACCTCTCATCAGCAGCATTAAAACCGAAACATTTGGAAGACCAAAACCAAACTTGTATTATCCATCAAACAGCCTACATAAAGAACCTACATGTATGAACGCACTTTAATAGTAAGTAAATATGGAAAGTAAATTGCATTATTTTCGTAAACAAATTCAAAAGGTTTAGACTTTACATAGGTACTTGTGGCAGTTCTAAATATTTTATTGCCTTTTTGTCTTCAAGTATACAGTAGATTTACCTTCCCAATTCTCTGTTCTATTTTTGGGACAATTGCCACAGCAATATTGTACCTAGTAATTCCCTTTCATGGACTTGTCTCAACATATAGATATTAAGAATCTAACACCAGTGCAAGTGCAAGATAAGGAAATATCAGACACCCGAGGGTAAGATTTCACGAGGCTCCGCCGAGTAAGAGAACGATCAATCTTACCCAAGGGTGTCTGAGATTTTGTCTTATCTCCTAAAAAGCATAACCGATGTTTGATTCTTTATTCACTTTGCGATACAAATAGTGTAGGGACTGACATTGATCAGCTATTCGTGACGTAACGCTAGGAATATGCCGTATCACACAGGTAAATGAACGATGCGCACAGTGAAATAGGATTTGAAAAACGAAGTTAAAAAGCAAATTCTAGGTTGTAACAATTATTTTTAAAGATAAAATGTAATAACACAAAATTTTCAATTCATCTCAACAATGAACTACAGCTAAAAACACTTGAATAACACAGTTATATTGACGGTCAATTTCAATTTTTAGCTCACCTGACCCAAAGGGTCAAGTAATCTATTCTCATCACTTTGCGTCCGTCGTCGTCCGTTAACTTTTACAAAAATCTTCTCTGAAACTACTGGGCCAACTTGAACAAGCATCATTAGGGTGTCTAGTCCGATGACCCCGCCTGCCAACCAACATGGCCGACATGGCTAAAAGTAGAACATAGCGGTAAACTGCAGTTTATGTCTTATATCTCAAAAACTAAAGCAATTAGAGCAAAACTGACAGGGGTAAAAATGTTTATCAGGTCAAGATCTACCTGTCATGAAATTTTCAGACGAATCGGTCAACCCTTTGTTAGGTTATTGCCCCTGAATTGTTAATTTGAAGGAAATTTTGCAGTTTTATGTTATTATCTTGAATATTATTATAGATAAAGACAAACTGTAAACATCAAAAATGTTCAACAAAGTCAGATCTACAAATAAGTCAACATGACCAAAATCAATGATTGACCCCTTATAGGAGTTTTTGCCCTTTAAAGACGGCATACAGCGTAAACTTTCCTTTAAAGATCTTTTCCTCTCAAACCACTAGACCAATTTAGACCAAACTTTGGTGGCACCCATCCAAAATTGTTTCTGGCATCCCCGACTTCCAACCGACATGGCTGCTGTTACTAAAAATAGAAAAAAAGGGGGGGTGAATTTAAAAAATCTTCTTATATGGAACTACAAGGCCAGTTGGAACCAAAGTTGGCAGTAATGGTTCTTAGGAGGTTCTCTTTCAGAAATATGTCCAATGACCCGAACTGTTAACCAAGATGGCCGCCACAGCCGAACTTAGTTTAACATAGGGCCCTATGGGAAAATTCATTGAAAAATTTTCTTGTCTTAAACCACTTGACCAATTGCAACCAGACTTGGCAGCAATGGTCCTTAGATGGTCCTCTTTCAGAATTTTGTGCGATGACCCAGACTGTCAACCAAGATAGCCGCCACACCCGAACTTAGTTTAACATAGGGCCCTATGGAAAAATTCATTGAAAAATCTTCTTGTCTGAAACCACTTGACATATTTGAGCCAGACTTGGCAGCATTGGTCCTTAGGAGGTCCTCTTTCAGAAATATGTCCGATCACCCGGATTGTCAATTAAGATGGCTGCCACACTGACCTTTGTTAAATATTGGACCCTATAGGAAAAATTCATTTAAAAATCTTGTTTGAAACCGCTTAGCCAGTTGGAACAAGACTTAGCAGAAATGGTCCTTAGATGGTTCTCTTTTAGAAATGTATCCGATGACCTGGACTGTCAACCAAGATGACTGCCACAGCTGAAATTAGTTTAACATAGAATCCTATAGAAAAACCAGCCAAATTGACTGCTCAAGATGAAAAGTTAAATCCAGGTGAGCGATACAGGCTCTTGAGAGCCTCTAGTTGTATACTTTGTTTCAGGACCTTTTACGATGGAATAAAGCTTTATTCGATACCTTTTGGGTTTTTAGGTAATTTGGAGTTTGTTTGAAAACGTATGAAGTAAGAGGATATCGGTATTTTTGCATATTAGAGGTTTCTCAACATCTTACGAACGGACGAAACTCGACGAACGTATCGTTATGGAGCAGTCATTGTGTGCAGTAAAATATTTCTAACGCTATTGTAGCATGTTTAAAGACAACAATAAATAATTATATACTCTTTTTGCAACCTTGCATTTTATTGTTGTGGTTAAAGATTAGTGTTCTGATTGATTTTCTGTTGTTGAATGTTACGTATTCATACGTTGAGAATTCGTTTGTTTACATGTCGAATATATGCGTTTGATTTATCTCCCTTACCCATTAAAAAAGAACATTGTTTTTCTAATTTCGTTGTTAAAAAAACTTGCATCGTGTGCCACTGTGCATTTGATTTATTGATTGTTGGACGTTTAACGCTCAGTGGCAAGAACTCAATGCATATCACGACGATATTAGAATTTAGTTTCACTTTGAAAATCAGTTGATGAAGGCTTAACTTATCAGATGAATATAAATAAATAAAAATACTAAATAATCTGACAAAAACTAAGATATATGATGTTAATTTTCAAGAGAGTGTAAGAGTAGCCTGACTCGGTATGAATTTTGGTGTCTTGTTTTTTCTGTAGTTAAATCTAAGTTCTATGTTCTGCTTTATTGAATAATGAAAATGGACGTATACAGGACTGATAATGATTAACCAAACAGGATAATTGATTGCCCAGGAGGTACATTTTTTGTGACGTGAAAAAGGTTTTTGTTTCAATGTTGAAGGATTTTTAAAATATACTTTTACCTTTTATCTTTAAAAGGGATACCAAGATTTTTTCGGAAAATATGAGACAAAAAATATGCTTTTCAAATTTCGGTAACAATCTTTGTTTCCAAAAATGAAAAAACAACACGACCATTATCACTGAACTAGCACACTTTTTGGTTCAGATGAAGCACGCATTCGAGTGCCAGATTTTCTCGCTGTGTTTAAGACCCATTGGCTGTTTTCTGCTCTTTGATTGGGTTGTTGTCTCTTTGACATATTCTCCATCTTCATTTTCAATTTTATTCGTGAAATTTTATTATAGTTTCTTGTTTTTATGGCTCGCGGCTGTTAATTTGATCAATGTTCCAACTACATACTTTTATTGTAAAAGTAAGGAGCCCTGTTGGTCTCATACAGATACAGAGTTGATGTTTCCAGTGTTACAGATCTAACTTCAAGTGCTGTATATGTAATTTAAAAGTCTCGCGCAGTAGATCTAAGGTCAATCTTTGTAGATCTAACGTCTACCGCTGTAGATGTACTTTCCAGCGCTAGAAATGTAAAGTCAAGTGCTATAGATTTAAAGTCCTTTTTACATATTTCCTGTGCTGGACTCAACACCTCCAGCGCTTGCCTTTAAATCCCCAGCGCACTGGACTCTTAAATACGACATATTTATATATGTATGAGACCAATAGGGCTCAAAATACGACATATTTATATATGTATGAGACCAATAGGGCTCTGTATGATGAAAAGGATACAGTCTAACTATACTGACAGTGAACACAACTTTGATAGTGACTAAGATCATAAAAAGGTATACAGATAAAAATCGGAGTAAACTATAAGTCACAGCTATGCATTTAAGGATTGTCCGTTTAAAATTGTCCATTACAGTATAATTATGTAGGAATAGATGAAAAAGGTTTTAACACCGCTATATATTTATTTGTTTTAAAAGGATTTTTTTTTTTTTTTTTTTTTTTTTTTTTTTGGTGGGGGGTCAGTCATAGACATATAAAGGTGCACTCGATATATCGTAAATTAATAGTTTTGTGTATTCGATTTGAAAATATGAGTGATACAGCACCAACAAAACTAATAGTCATAATTATAGTTATTATTAATCGTTTACATTAAAAAAAAATACCTGCCTAAAATATATATATATAGAAACAAGTAGAACATAAAAACAGAAATAAATTTTAAAAACATGTCAAAAAAGCTCAACGAAAAAAATATATAAAAAAACAAGAGAAATATATTAATACTAATATGTATACGCCTTTACGATAATAAAATCATACAAAAAGAGAAATAAGAATGGCCATGAAATCAAAACAAGCCAAAGGCCAAACAATATACCTTACTAAACATCATTTACAAGTCAACTGGCTTTGTTTATTTAAACATTTATTTCAACATTTTCCTATATTTATCTTCTTGCAAATTTAGCTTGAAAATAAATCATTTAAGGCGAAGAAGTGCACATTTGGATTTAAGAGGTTTGGGGCAACAAAGTTATCTCGGATGCGAGGTTCTTTTTATTCAATTTAAAAACCAGCTTATCCCTACAGGCGTTAAGTCCAAGATCTATTTTACCCCTTTTTTTTGCCCTGGACATTTCACCTTTAATTTGAGCTTAAATAAGTTTTCAAAAATATTTATTGCCTTTCCCATACCAACAAAAATACACTAAAGTACAGATCTCAGACTATTTGCAGTCAATAGAATATTTCTAAAACTCAGAATGGTTTAAAAAAAAACCCTGCGTGTATGTTTTTGTTTTGTTTTGTTTTGTTTTGTTTATGCGGAAGAAATTTCTAACGGAAGTGCACAGCCGATAGTCCAAAATTAATGAATAAATAAGCGCTCCCTCTTTTTTCGTTACGCAAGTTACGTCAAGTTAGGGCGATTTTCGTTCGTTCGTAAGATGTGGAGAAACCTCTATTATAACAAGCCCTAACACTTGGGTGATAGCTTTTTACGGGAAACCGCACGTGTTTTTTTCTCAACCCATGGGGAAGATTAGGAAATCTCACACTGACAAAAATTGGAAATGTCTTGTCCCAAAAGTAGGAAAACCAAGTTCCTCATCCGACAAATAAGCTACAATATAATAAAGATAAAGGTATCAGAGATTCATATAACATAGAAAACTGCATTTATTCTTTGTCTCGTGTTGTTTAAACATTTGTAAAATTCTGATACACAAAAATGGAATGAAATTAGGATTTCTAATTTCATTTGAAGTGACTGAATTGGGTGAGTTTTTTAGCTCACCTTGCCTAAAAGGCCATGTGAGCTATTCTCATCACTTTGCGTCCGTCGTCGTCGTCGTTGTAACCACTGAACCAATTTGAACCAAACTTTGGTTGAATGGTCCTTGGGTGGCCCCCTTTAAAATTTGTGTTCGGTTTCCCCGAACGCCATCCAACATTGCCGCCATGGCTGGACTTAGTTTAACATTGAGCCTATGGGAATTTTACTTTTTCGTCAACTCCTCTGAAACCATTGAACCAATTTAAACCAAACTTAAGTGGAATTGTCCTTGGATGGTCCCCTTTAAAAATTGTGTTCGGTTTTCCGGGACGCTGTCCAATATGGCTGCCATGGTTGGACATAGTTTAACCTTGGACCCTATGGGAATTTTAACATTTTCGTTATCTACTCTGAGACCATTAGGCCAATTTGAACCAAACTTTGGTGCAATGGTCCTTGGATGGCCCCTTTTAAAATTTGTGTCGGTTTCCCCGAACGCCATCCAACATGGCCGCCATGGCTGGACCTAGTTTAACATTGAGCCTATGGGGATTTTACTTTTTCGTCAACTCCTCTGAAACCACTGAACCTATTTAAACCAAACGTAAGTGGAATGGTCCCTGGATGGTCCCCTTTAAAATTTGTTCGGTTTTCCGGGGCCCCGTCCAATATGGCTGCCATGGTTGGACATAGTTCAACCTTGGACCCTATGGGAATTTTAACATTTTCGTTATCTTCTCTGAGACCATTAGGCCAATTTGAACCAAACTTTGCTGGAATGGTCCTTTGGTGGTCCCTTTTAAAATTTATGTTCGGTTTCCCCGAACGCCATCGAACATAGCCGCCATGGCTGGACTTAGTTTAACATTGAGCCTACGGGAATTTTACTTTTTCGTCAACTCCCTGAAACCACTGAACCAATTTAAACCAAACTTAAGTAGAATGGTCCTTGGATTGTCTCCTTTTAAATTTATGTTTGGTTTTTCGGGGCGCTGTCCAATATGGCTGCCATGGTCGGACATAGTTTAACCTTGGACCCTATGGGAATTTTAACATTTTCGTTGTCTTCTCTGAGACCATTAGGCCGATTTGAACCAAACTTTGGTGGAATGGTCCTTGGGTGGCCCCTTTTAAAATGTGTATTCGGTTTCCCCGAACGCCATCCAACATGGCCGCCATGGCTTGACTTATTTAACATTGAGCCTATGGGAATTTTACTTTTTCGTCAACTCCACTGAGCCAATTTGAACCAAACTTTGGTGGAATGGTCCTTGGGTGGCCCCTTTCCAAACTTATGTCTGACATCCTCGACTTCCAACCGACATGGCTGCTGTTACTGAAAATAGAAAAAGGGGGGGATGAATTTCCAAAATCTTCTTCTATGAAACTACAAGGCCAGTTGCAACCAAACTTTGCAGTAGTAGTCCTTAGGAGGTTCTCTTTTAGAAGGATGTCTGATGACCCGGACTGTTAACCAAGATGGCAGCCACAGCCGAACTTAGTTAAACATAAGGCCATATGGGAAAATTCATTGAAAAATCTTTTTATTTGAAACCACTTTACCAATTGAAACCAGACTTTGCAGCAATGGTCCTTATATGGTCCTCTTTCAGAATTGTGTCCCATGACCTGGACTGTCAACCGAGATGGCTGCCACAACCGAACTTAGTTTAACATAGAACCCTATGGGAAATTCACTCAAAAATCTTCTGGTCTGAAACCACTCAACCAATTAGAACTAGACTTGGTAGCAATGGTCCTTAGATGGTTCTCTTTTAGAAATGTGTCCATTGACCTAGACTGTCAACCATGAGGCTGCCACAGCCGAACTTAATTGAACATAGAACTCTATAGAAAAACCAGCCAAATCTTTAGTCCTGCTCAAGATGAAAAGTTCAATGCAGGTGAGCAATACAGGCTCTTTAGAGCCTCTAGTTCCCGATTTTGGCAATAATTCCATTTTAATGACATTGCCACATATTAAGTGTTTTAAAATTAACTGCCAGAAATTTGTTTTCTCCCAACTAACACATATATTATACCTCCACTCTACGGATTTTTTGGGTTCACCTTGTCCGTCAGTCCGTCCGTTCAAACTGAAATTTTTCGTCACACTTATCTCGGCTTCTGTGCAACGGAATATTTTGATATTTGGCCTGTAGCTTTATGACCATGAGTTGTATCGTCTCTCATATTTTCAGACCTGTCAAGGAACCACTTACTGTTTGCCGGTACTTACAAATTTTACAATACCTTATGTTTACAGAAATTTTTCGTCGAACTTCTCAAGTCTGTTTTCCCAATTTTCTAAATTTAAAAAAGAGTGGGTATGTACTTTGCACGATAACACGTGCAACCTCATGTTTTTGATTTTTTTTCAAATGTAAATAATGCCCAACAGATTGCTTGTAACTAAATACATATGAACCACCTTCCCCTTTCCAACTATATCTGTAAATACCCGTATCGTGGCTTGTCTGTTTCCCAGGCAGATAATGTGTCATGTGTCATTGCATGGGAAACTACAACTATACATGTTTTTATGTACTATGAAAGATTCATAAGAAGGCCTTCGATTCGTCGAGCTGAAGAAGATATAAATTTATTTACTGTTTAACGTTGCCCTAAATCAATAATTCAACTCAAATGAAATTTATATAAAGGATAGATTTAATTTTGAGTGAGACGAAAAGGATCGAATGTCCAATACTGATAAAATCATAAGTTGTGTTTTTTGTTACAAATTGTAGGTAGATAAGTTTTATTTTCCGTTCAAAATTTGACAAAAATAACCAGATATTTCTAAGGCTCTTCCTTTTGATGCAGAGGTAACCCTTAGCTGAGTTTGGATTCCTGTTTGTTTTACTTGTTTTGCTTTTTATGGTTGTGCTTATTAATTCATCATCATATCTTTAACTGGTTTTCCAACATTTTGATCTCGAGCACTGCTGATGAGTTGTCAGTCAAGGAAATGGTCATACAGTGCATCATATTTATTTCGGTATTTTGTGATACGTTTTATTTAACCCTGCACTAAACATCTTCAAAGATCTTCTTGCAGCCTCTCCCCCTCTTGGGTTTAACGTTAAGTTCAGGTATGACAAGCGTAAGAAGACAATGAAAAGGGTAAAATTACATAGCCTAAAATGAATTTCGCAGAAAAAAATATGTGAATATAATTCGCCCAATTATATTAAAATTACAACATATAACATTTATCATTTTAGTAATGGCAATGGAAAATTACATTGTAAATCGGCCGCCGAGTGGTCTAGGTAGTTCGTCATGATTACTTATGACCACTAGCCTGTCAACACTGAGTTTGCGAGTTCAAATCTCACCTGTGGCGGAGTATGTTCGACTCCGATCTTAATTGACAAGGATTGTCGTTACAAAATATATATTATATAATTCAATTACACAACTTCCCCGAAATGCGTAGTTATGAACACTGATGAATTGCCTAATTATAATTAGAACATCTCGACCAATCGAAGATTCTAGAGGATATGGATTTGCTATTAGGGATGTTCAAGTAACTGTCTGGCAGTTACTTTTTATACCCTAACAACGTAAAATTGAAATAAGACTATTTGAGTAATGAATATACCACAAGAGCACTTCAATGGAAACAATTTTGAAATGAATGGAAAAAATTTATACTTTTTACATGGTTATTTCATGTCATGTGTTTTATGTATTTATTTCATGTGTTTTCGTGATGGAAAGAAGTTGTTGATACTGTTTCTACCAAACTTATGACAAAACATGCAACGTGCAATCAAACTTTTTATTTACATAAAAATTTAGAAAACTAAAAATCTTACGAACATCAAGGACATGTCTTTATTTTTTTACCTTAGCCTCCAATTATACCTTCATAATTTGTCATTTTCAACCGTTGCCTGATACTAGCGATTTGTTTTTTTATTTCCATGCTTATATCTAAAAGTCTTCGGATTCTAAAAAGTTTTTGACAAAAATCACATGCTCTTGGACTTTTATTCGACACTTTCATCAATCTTCCTAAATGTACAGAATTTTTCAAGAATAAACTGTTTAGAACGTGAAAGTACCTGTATACATATATACACAGCGGAGAACAGTAGCCCTAATTAAAAGAAACGTTGTGGAGAAATTGGATATTGACAAGTCGTAAATGCACTGTATATCTGAAGAAACGATTAATGAACCGTAAAACTTTGTCTTGATAGCCATGATGTTGAAACTCCATGGTCTGGTCAACTAGAGATAATCTTACTAATCAATACAAAAATCAGCCACCAAAGATTGGGTATAAGATTCAAAATGTATCGTTGACTTTTTCCGTTTATACTTGAAAGATAATGCTACTTGACCTGTGCAAAAAATTAGAACCAAGTGATAAATATTATTATTACTAGACATTGAACCCGCGCGAGCGCGGGAAAATAAGCATTTTTTTTTTTTTTTTTTTTTTTGTGGTGGCCATATTGACTTTAAAAAGTTTTTGCGGCCATGGCATTCGTAGAATAGGAACTCAATGTGGATGTTGTGGCAGGCTTCCCATAAACTTTCCTGTCAAGTAGGTGGTATCAACTGATAGTTTCATGTCTATATATGCTGTAGTATTCTAGAAATGGATGTTAATGCAAACTTTAACCAAAGTCAGTGAAGCGTGAAATGTAGGTCAACGTGACCTAATTGTCATACGGTTGTTCGTTACTACCGAAGATGTATCCACTGATGAAGTAGACTGTATGCCACGTAGAATTACCAAAATGGACCTTAAGGTTCCATCATAGTCAAAATCTATGACGAAAATACAACCACATAAATTGTCAATATGTTTATGTTACAATAAATTCTGAACTGGAACTTGATGAAAAGCTTTAATTAAATACACATTTCATAATGCATTACCTTTTTCATTCAGAATAAATATGAAAAAGAATATGAATAAACATTTCCTTAGTGACGGATGAATTTTTCAAAAGATGCCGTGAGTTAAGTAGAGCATATTTTTGGAAAATAATTGTTCCAATTGTTCATTGTCATCATGGGCAGGGCAAGCGAGGCTTAATTTCACAAATAAATCCAATAGACGATAAAAGCATTTTTAGTGTGTGGCTGCGTGTGCTGTCCACGTTTATAAAGATGTCCGAGATAAATTTCGTCATTAATGATAAAGATGACCATTTGTTAAAAATATTTTTATCTAGGGTACAGGGAATTGTATGGTAGAGATATATTTAGACAGGTCACACGACAAATAATGTAAAAATGGATAATGGTTGGTTTTATCACTTTGTGCAAAGTAAACATCCGAGCAATCCAAAAACCAACTAAGTCAGGAATTCCTCTGAACTTTGCCTTACTTCTTCATAATCTTCAAAGTTCATAATGTTTATAGTTAGGAGAAATTGCATAATGGTAGAAAAAACAATCCTGAATACATGAAGCGGAAACATCCCACTCGAAGGAGAATGTTTTTAATTTGTTTTATTCTTCTTCCGTAATTTCAAACAAAAATACATTTAAAATATGTGCATAATTGTTTATTTAAATCAATGTGTTAAAATGATGCATTCGAGAACCTTCTAAGGGATATGTTGGGAGAATTCATACCGGAAAAGTCCATGCAAATTCCATTTGCACATAAACAAAACTGCAGTTTAAAATTTATAAATGCAGATTGTCAAATCCGATAATAACCTTTATAATCTGAACTATACATTGTTTATTTTGAACCACACGTTTTGCCGCCTATTCGGCTAATTCGTAAATTTAGTATTATAGATACTTTATGTAAATTTCTCTACATTTAATGCATTATCATTGGTTTACAAGAATGTGGTATTTTACTCGATCACAAGCTGAAAAGAAACTGCGGGTGGTATTTTATACTGCCACCCTCTGGAAAGAAACAGCGTGTGGTATTTTACACTGTCACCCGCTCATAAAATCCAAGACTTTAGTATAATAAAATAAATAACAAATTTCTAAGAGTGTGACAGAGTATATTGTAACCCCTCTGAACATTGTCAACCTCGGCGTCGCCTTGGTTGACACTGTTTTCTCGTGGTTACAATAAACTATGTCACCCTCTTAGAAATATGTTATTTATATACTATAAATGTACCACCATTTCGGGAACAACTCTAAATTCCTGAAAATACAATTCTTTGATACCAAGTTTGATGCACAAGATGTGCACATTTCGACGATTTACAACTCATCAGTTGTGCTCAAGGCCTAAAATGTTGAAAACCAAAACAATAATCCAAACGGTTGAAGAGCAAATTCAAAAATACCAAAATGACCAAAAACTGTAAAGCCAAAACCATCTAAGGACAGAGCTATGCACGCGGGAGATACTCCTTAGTAGATACTCCACTAATAGTATTGTCATTAATATTTTAGTCAAAACTAAAATTAAGATTTCAGATTTAAATTTGTATCATTTTTATCGAATAATTATCTAACTTTCATAATCTATCAATAATTGTAAAAAAGTAATCTCATAATGCAAAAGCGACGTCATGAACGTCTGCTTAATCAAGGATTTGAAGAAAATTGATAATATTCAGAGAAGATTATGGAAAAAAAACTATGAACAGCCTCGCCCAAAATATTTTTTAATTTAATGTTTGTCTTGCATAAAGACACATTTCAGTGAAATATATTTTTGTCAAGGCTCTTGCTCACATCAACATTTTAATTCAGAAATGCAAAAATGAATGAAATGTGTTTTTCATTGATTCTTCAAAATTAGCCATTTTTTGACAGCATATTGCCGCGATTACAGAAATTCCTTGTTGTTCCAGGCTAAATCATACCTTGTCCTTTACCTATTAAAATCTAATTCTGTACTCGAACTTATATGCATGTTTATACAGTGTATAGACATAAATGGTTTATTAATTGACAGTACAGCTTCAGATTCGGTATTTTTGATTCCCAACAGCCATGCGCGAAGCCATTTTGATACTCCTACGCACCCTTCCGAATTATTTCTAATATCAAAATACAAAACATTGAACATCTAACTGATTCGCCCGTCAACGTGTGGTAATATTTATCAATTTCATTTATATATATAACAGCTACATTGTTTTTAATATCCCACGTGCCTTAATTCAATTTGGTAAATACAGTATTTTCAGATAAATAAAAAATAACATTTTGATGAAATGTCATTGAGTATGTAGAACAAAGTTGTCTTTTTCGTGGAATAGTAAAGCATGCCAAGCTAAAATATATATCTGGCGTTATAAATTTGCAAATATCTTTTACGTTCCACGACTTTATGTTTCTCAAAAAATGGACACAAAAAATAGCTAAAGGTTCTATGGGCCCCAGACATGTATGAATATCAGATCATGTCAAAAACAATTTATAATTAAAACAAATCACAAACAAATTTATTACAAATTAGGGAGACAACTAGTATTTTATGATGTAACTCAGATGTTTAAATTATTGATTATTGTAAATGTGATAAGACTATCCTTGGCATTCTAATTTATAGTTAGAAAAACACGAAATAATGTCTGATATTGGTTATTTCAAAAACTCACAACACGATAGCTATTTGATTGTTTTTAATCAGTCATTGGCATTTTCATGAGACCTGTTTACAATTTTTTTGATTTGGGTTCATTGATTTGCATCTGAAACACTTCATGTGTGATTTGTTCTTCTTTAAGCCTTGTTAAACTCTAACAGATTTCTTCTGATGTCAGTTGGAATATTCGATTATTTATCGTTTTTTGCCTTTTGAAATTGTAGTCATCACAACTGACGAAGTTCTTACTTATTGACTGTAACACGACGAGGCATACCAGAATAATATTGTTTGTTAATTTTATGAAAATGTGACTTTATGTTTCCGCTGAAATGAGCCATTGACAGATGGGAGTCTCCCTTCAGAACATTATCGACGTTTTAATGATTGAATTTCAAAAATCTTCTGTAAACGAAATTTTACACGAAAAGTCAATCATTGGTGATATTCATTCTATCTGTCATTGAGATTTATAGAAATGGCAAAAGAGAAGGGTAAGTTTCTTTCATATCTTGTCTTAAGATTCCGGGGAATTGTAATAAAGAAATATAATTTCTGGATTTTTATTGTTTAAGCGTATGGTGACAGCGATATGTAAGCATTTTGTCAAACAAAGCATTATGACGATTTCTATATATAAGAATTCAATTGTATTGTTAAATTGTTTATTTATTATAATTGAATTGCAGTTGAGGGCTTAAAAGTATTTCATTTATCTTATTCGAATGGGTTCTGATTAGGCGACTAGATGAAAACGTCGTACGATATTGGCATTAAGAACTGTATCAAGAAGTTTCAACCACACATAACAGTAAAACTGGTAGGCTTAAAAATATTAATACTTCCTGATGCCACTAAATTGGCATTATATAATGATGGCATACTAACTTTGAGCAGTAAATCTGATTCTTGTTTTTTGTGTTCTATTCTCCTGACTTTGTCTCTTCCTTGGTGGTTGTTTCCCACCGTTTTGTCGATTTGGTTACCTTAGACCGATATTTAGTCCAACAACGTTTGATTATAACGAGACAGTAAGGACTTATAGAAGTGAGATATTTAGTACAAGAAATTGTTAAAAACAAATACAAAACATTTTGAGTTGTTATTCGTGTTTTTATTCATTAAATGAATATAACCCGACGTGATATTTTATTATTCTTTATATTTTTCACAACAGTAAAATGGAAAATTTAAAAAATGCAAAATTTAAAAATGATATACAGCACATGTAAGTACGTATGCAGAAATTATATAGCAGAACTTGCAAGTGTGAGAGGCAATATTCATAATGAAAAACAATTTTATTTTCAGCTGAAAGTTACCCTCCAAAAACGCCACGATATATTGCATGCAAATGTTTAGTTACTTCTATATATTCGAAGCATATTACTATTTTTTTTATATTTGTTTTATTTATAACCACTCTGAATATGAATGGAAAACTGTTATGAATGATTTGAAAGCAAGAAAGAATTAAAAAAAAACAGAAGCTCCCGGGAGCCTGTATTGCTCACCTGGGTTAAAACTTTGGCTGTGGTGGCCAACTTGGTTGATAGTTTGGGTCAATAGACACATTTCGGAAATTGAACCATTGCTGCTAAGTTTGGTTCCAACCTCTCGGTAGTTTCAGACAAGATTTTTTAATAAATTTTCAATAGGGTCCTATGTAAAACTAAGTTCAGCTGTGGCGGCCATCTTTGTTGACATTCTAGATCATTGGACACATTTCTGACAGAGGACCATCTACGGACCATAGCTGTCAATTGGCTCAGTAGATTCAGACAACAAGATTTTTTAATGAATTTTCCCATAGGGTCCAATGCTAAACTATGTTCGGCTGTGGCGGCCATCTTGGTTGATGGCCCAGTTCATCGGACATAATTCTGAAACAGGACAATGTAAGGACCATTGCTGCAAGTTTGGTTGCAACTGGCTCAGTAGTTTCAGACAAGAAGATTTTCAAATGAATTTCCCACAGGGTCCTATGTTAAACTAAGTTCGGCTGTGACGGCCATTTTGGTTGATCGTCCGGTTCATCGGACATATTTCTGAAAGAGACTATCTAAGGACCATTGCTGCTAAGTTTGGTTGCAATTGGCTTAGTATTTTCAGACAAGAAGATTTTTAAATGAATTTCCCATAGGGTCCTTTGTTAAACTAAGTTCGGCTGTGGCGGCCATCTTGATCAGATGTCGGGACCATCGGACACATTTTGGAATCTTGGTCGAAGGTCGGGGACACCGGACATAGTTTTGGAAGGGGACCACCAAAGGATCATTCCAATAAAGTTTGGTCCCGATTGGCCGAGTGGTTTCGGAGAAGATTAAATATAAATTGAGGACGACAGACGACGGACGCCAAGCGATTAACAATAGCTCACATGACCATTGACTTCGGGTCAGGTGTGCTAATAAGTAGAAAAACAAATTGTACGCCTAAACATAGTAATTGTTGTTAGTAGAGTTAATCCGTATAAATCAAAGAGATTGTATTCTATCTAACTAAATGTTACAATTTCTTTAAATTACGCTAAATATGAGTAAATTTGCACCTCAACTGTAGCCGCATTTCATCCGTGCAATACGGAATATTTCACAGTAACAGGTTTAAATTGGACGGGAAGATCTTTGTGAAAACATTGCTCTTTGGATGTTGCAGTATTATAAGTTATACAGTGTGTTATTGTCCTAATACGGAAATTTACTGGATCAATGAATTTCATATCGGGCAAGGCAAGGCCAATTTTATTGACCCGATAAATCCAGTATTAGGACAAAAACACACCTTTCTAACGAGGTTATCCTGATTTGCTTTTTTGTGAAGCATGGACTATACTAGATGGTTATTACATCTAAGTGTTATCAAACAAGTAAAAACTTTCATGGTTACAGATTTGTGTGTTATGGAGGATATACATTACAGGGTTCATACACATTTTTTACCACAAAATTCAAAGACATTTCAAGGACTTTAAAGGACCAATTTCAAAATTGTCAAGGACCAGAAATCAACTGATATGGAAATTTATATGCCTTATACTGTGGCTTTTCTAGCCATACATCCGAGAATTTACATTTCACAGGCATGTCATCAACGTTCTTTCGAACTACTTTCAGTTTCGGTTTGCTCACTGTGACTAAAATTCATCGGCAAAATACATTTAATCAATAAATGAAAGATGTTTTATTAGTTAAAGCTAATTTAAGTTACCAAAAAATCAATCTGGATCGTTTAATAACTAAAAGTTTTACGCAAAGTCAGATTTATTTCTTGACCGCATCACAGAAATTACTACGCACCGGTTTCACAGAAAAGTAGCTATTTTTAGAAAAGGGAAAATATGCAAAACTTATATAAAGTTTTGACAAAAATACCGATAAAAGCAAGACCAAGTGATCTGAAAACGAATTTAAAACACTTTTATGACAGAAAATTTAACCAATTTTTTTGATTCTTCAAAAACACAGTTTTTCAAGGAGTTTCAAGGACCTCCTTTGAATTTCAAGTACTTTCAATGCCTTAATTTCCAATTTTCAATTTCAAGTACTTTCCAGGTTTTCAAGCACCCGTGCGAACCCTGACATTATGTTGATTGACGTTTGTTGTCGTTTTGTGCGATAAGGGGGTGTTTCTGATCGACTCGATAAAATATTGTACCGAAATTTATCAGGTCAATTTTGATCAATCAAATTGCGAAATGAAAGACAGAATCAGGATAATTGATTTTATTGTATTGAAAAGTAATATTCCGTTTAGAACTTAACCAAAGTTGCTCGTAATATTCTAAGATTGCTATACAACAAAAGAGTTATATCGTGCAATGTTATTCCTCAATATTAACGCACAAACCTATTGCCATTTTTTGTCCTGTTAGATTTGAATCTGAATATGATATTTGTATCGGCTTTACGCTGTTCGGACTTTGAGAACAGTTTGGGGACACTGCAATTTATGATTTAAGCGTATTCATACAATTAAAGTTTATATGATAGAATTTTTATTTTATTCCAGAAAATACACTGAAAATTAAACGTTTAACTATATTCTTTTCAATACATGTAAATACATTGAATTGCGCTATAAACAGATCATCAGATTATTTCGAGCAGATTATTTACTGACAATAATGAAAGAACGACATGTTTTTATATATGACTTTATTGCATTTAATTATGGTTGTAATAAACGAACCCCAGAAGGCTATAATGTTCTCCCAGTATGTAAATGATTTGCCGATTGCATGTGTATATAAAAAGTGAATCGAAGAAAGGCTTACATGGTGGTATCATGAAAGTACTCTTAATTTTTTCGTAAGCAAACAAATATAATCGTTCACCATTGTGAAAAGATTATTTACTGTTGTAACTATATTATGTAGCGAATGAAGTATTATATATTGAAAAATTAATATTTTCTACTCTGTACTCAAATATTACATAAAAACCAGTGTGATCAAAATGGAAGTATAAGTGCATCAATGGAATTTTATATTGGAAATTTAAATTAAAATGTAATCTTCTGTGCAGAACCGTAAAGATTTTTGTTGATTTCATTATTTTTATGGCAGACGTGTTGGAAACAAATTAGTATCTCAGTAATGGAACTAAATTTATTTGAAACGTTCCTAAAATAATTTACATAAATCTACAAAAAAAAGTCCAATCTAAGTTTTAAATTGGAGTTTTTACAAACAATTCATTTATTAAATGTTTGCATTTAATTTTTCCCAGACCTTGGGTTGTGAAAATTACTTTCGGAACAATATAACAAAGACTAAAATGTCCAATATAGCCTATCTAAAGTAAATTTCACAAAGTTAATGACTTTACAGTAGCTAGCATCTAATTGTTTGTTTTTTTCAGTTGCAGTCGGTATAGTTTTGATTTTTGCCCTCTGCCCTTAAAGACGCTTGAGCGTTGTCAACTATCTGTTCTGTGATCGGATGAAAGTTATTCAGGTTAAAAAAAAGTCTATAGTTCTTCAAAAAGTGAAAATTAAGAGTCATGTACATGTATAACTAAAGTAAAACACTACAACTGTTAAAATCAGACTTTTTGATAATTAGCTATAAGTAAAATACTTAGTGCATGTGTGTCATATGATATGCATACATGAATGGGCTAGTTAATCCATGGGAGACTATCACAGGGTTTTAAAGTAAACAAACAAACGACATGAATGATGTACATCGAAAATCCCTTTTAAATAGAACATGTTATGTCTGTTGTTTGAACAACTCGTTCCTGTAGTACCTTATGTTAAACTTGATTCTCCAGATCTCTTTACCGGTAATCGAATATAACAATGGAAATCAAGTAATGAAGTTTTCACATCATGTAAAGAAGTAACCACATCACGTAATGAAAAGTAAAAAGAAAAGATATTGGGCAGTATCGTACCTTCCATTAAGACAGTTGCCTCACCTGAAATAATATTGAAAATTTTGAAATTGTACAATAAAATTTTAAACGCTGAATATATTTTAGTAGAACTATTTTCCCCAATTGTTATTTACATATAATTGCTTCCACTTGAACTTTAAGCCCAAATGGAATGAGATATATGGGCATAATCTAGGACAAGAACTGAGCAAAAAGACTTTTTCCTTTGTGCTGAACTTCTCCCATTTAAGAACACGTAGATTAAATTTTTATATTTAGATATATTATCATGGTAAATTTTCCAAAATAGTATCTCCGCCGTATATACTGAAATATTTTGTAAGGTGCTTAGGTTACCTTCTTCAATGCATATGCAACTGCTGTTACTTACATTGTTATTTTAGAAACAAGTAAATTCACTCTAAGCTAAGCAGCAACCCATATAAGTTAAACAAATATACGTAGACCTACATGTACATACTTATAAGAATGGTACAACAAAGCACGTGTCAATGGAAAGATATTCAAGAATAGAGAAATGAATAGTCCTTATTTAGATAGATATTAATTGTATTAACGCGACGGATGTTGTTTATTAAAACGATCGTGACGGAAAACATTTAACTTCAAATAACGATCGAGGAAATTAGGATATAAAAAAGAATTTCAGGAAATAATATGACATGTCGGGCCAAAAAACAAATAAATCAAAACAAACTTTCATTTCTCTCATTGTCAGTTTGAAAATTACAAATAATTACTGAGTAAAACGTGTTTATTTCTTCAAATTTCCGATTATTATCTGATTTCCATCGAGTATTATCCTAGTAAAGCCGATTCTTTGGTACAGTTATAAAGTAACATCTTCATGACCTGTAACGACGATTGCACAATTTCATCTTGTAAACATGACACGTTTAGCTCCTTTCAAAAATTTAAATTTTGAGTGCGATGAGATCCCTTGCTGTTTTCAAACAAATTTCATGTATAACATGTGTTGGAAATTTTTTTTCTTATAAATTGAAGCATACATGTACGTTCATTACCTCTTGAAAATATACTTCCTGAATGTGTGAGTAAACAATTGTCTTCATTGTGAACATCGGAGATCCCTTGTAACGAGTTATTTTGCTGTTGATTTGCGACAAAACGCAGTCCAACGAACTAAGTTTAGAAATTCTATTAAATTAATGACTCCTTGTTTGAAATGTATTTAAAGGCAAAAACATTAAAATTAAACAGCTATTCAGATATGTAATATGCATTAAAATTAGTAAATATTTACTAAAAGAAAATTAATTACGAATATTTACTAAAAGATTAATCATAACATTTGGAAATTAATTATAAAGTTATTATTTGAACGAAGTCCTCAGACAATTGATCCATGTTGTTGAATAAAACACAAATATAATGATCCATTATATAACTATAAATGTATTTCAAATATAGTGCTAGGGCCAACTAGTGCTTTGAGAATAAACATATTTTAAAAATTTTCCAATAAAGATTCACGAAATTATACACCAGTCCTGTTAAATGTAATTCAAATGTAGCGCTCGATCAAACAAGTGCTATGGGGATTTAATTTTTTTTTTAAATTTTTTCATTACAGAAGATTCACGATACTATACACGTGTTAGGCGAGCGCCCATACAGTGAGAATAATGCTCGGCCAATAGAGGCATCGTATTTGTGAGGTACAAATAAGCTTTTGATCAAACAACATAGCTTTAAAAGATATAAACTAAGAAATTGTTATACCATTTAACGGCAACCAAAAATGTCTTTAATTCGCTACTGTGTTAAAAAATAATGTTTAAATGAATGTCATTCACGAAGCAATTCTCACTGGAGTAATGACGCCTTTTTTTAAATACAAATTGTGTCTTGATAATATTTACTGCTGGATTTTCCAACACAGTACTTAAGATATGAATATGATCTTCATCGACGTGATGTTTAGTTTTATTGCTGACGGTTGGTGTGTAGTATTTAACCTTCCACTAGAATCAACTTGCATGTCACAATTAAACTGCTGATATCCTCATTGTCCATCAACAAAGGCTTCTAGTCACTGGTAGCTACAGACAGGCTATGATTCTGAAGAAATACCCAGACTGATTGATTTGTTGTTTGCTTACTTCCAGTGGAAAATAATACATGCTTTTCAGGACGTGAACTAGTTCAACAATTTTTCAAACAATTCATATAGGGATGCGGCGGAACATAGAGAGGAACCAATTTTGACTGCCACTGTAAAAGGGTGGATGGATTGTTGGGTCGGACAATTTAGCCTTCTGTAGCGGCATTAGCCAACCCTTTTTGAAAACTATAGAAAATGGTCTTTAGCGTGCAAGGAGTGTGGCATTCTCACGTTACCCACTATGGTCCGAGGTCAGACTTCCGTATTATGAATGAAAACCCTCAAACGAAACGGTCTCTCCTATCCGCCACCCGGGGACGCGCTTGTCAGCTCTGTGGGCTGAGCTCCAGTGAGCCGTCACATGTGCCTAGATGAAATGCCCAGAAAAACCAATAAATGCACATGTAGACTCATCCAAAAGTTTTAAATAAAATCCCATAAACATACCCAGAACAAGCCACACACATGTAAAGGCCATAAACAGATCAATATGAAATACCATGAAAAATCTATAAATAGGCTGCGATCGACATAAAACACCCTGAAAAAGCCATAAACAGGCTATGATCGACAAAATAACCAGAAAAAACAATAGCAGAATATAAACCACAAAAAATACCCAGAAAAAAGCAATAAACAACAAAATACCAAATAAAAATACTAAGTAGGTGTTCATTTCTTAAATTCTTTGCAAAATTTAACCTTTCGTGCACTGAAATGACTGGTTTATCCTTCTCTCGTTTGTAATATTCATCAATTAATTTCATATAATTTTTATTTCTAAATTACTTCGAATGAATAAATTGTGACGATAATATGGAATGAAATTTCCGCTCTAAAGCTTTTGAAACAAGAATTTTTTCAGGATGAAAAATTAAACATTATTAATCAGTTGACTGATATTGATTTTTATTCACAATTTTTAAAGGAAAAAAACCAAATTTTACTATTAAGATTACATATAATAGTTTTCCTATTAAGCAATGTAAAATTGATTCAATAGATGTTCTTGTTAACATCACTGTTTTACTTAATTTTACCTAAAGTCAGATCTAATTTCTGAATATCAATGCATCCTAGCAGAAAGGCTTTCCTCGCTTGATTACGTATGTATATGAGTTCAATGTATTATATTGCTGAGCCAACAAAGTTCCTGAACGTTGTTAAAAAGGTATTTCACAGATGTGCTACAATGTAGATTTGAATTATTTATCCCAGGCGAGGAAGAGTACGAATACAACTGATCGAGATGTCAAACTTCTTCTCAGAACATAATACATAAGAAACACCCATTAGATGATACCTTTATTAAAAAGCTACTATTAACATGTATTACGATTTCAAAAATTGGACCTAGCGCTGAAGTCCTATTGTATTCCCTGGACAGAATTAAATAAGTTTTCATGTCAGTACTCAATAAAAATCATTTAACAGTGACATAAAAAAATAAGTAAACAGCAGTATTTTTGAAATCGCCATAATAGTCTTTAATAGCTGATAAAAAAAGATACACAAATGTAACTTTCAATGTGTTTTTTACTGATCCTGCATGAGCACTTTGACTCAATATGACAATACTTGGACATATGTTGCTCCTAAGTTGGAGTCATCCTTATTAAAGTTTAATGGACGTCATCATGGTTGACAGGTATGAAAAAACCGTTTTCCAAATGAAAATTGACCTGTTCCATTGACGTTGTCCCTTCCTCATATCGGATTTGACATTGACAACATGGCGGCTGTCCTGCAGGAAGTCTCCTCAGGCGCACCCGATTCTACCCCCGATTTTTGGTGGGGTCCATGTAGTTCATACTTTTTTATTTTTTAATTGTAGTTCATGTATTGTTTTGGTCTTGTCTTCGTTATTCTCCGGAGTTTGTCAGTTGTTTCGATTTTCCCCTCCTTCAAATATCCCTTTGGTATTTCTATAAGCACATGCAGGTAACTAAAGAGATAAAAAAAATAAAAACAAGATCATTGTATTAACTTGCCATGAAAGAAAACAACAGTATTAGTACAAGGCATAGGGCAATGAATTAGTGTTAAAAGGTTATGGTTTAGATGAAAGTGTACAATGTAGCTTATATAAATGAACAATTACTATTTTTTAATGAAATTTATTCTTTTTTTATTAGTCATTCTTCAATATTATATTTTCATTTTACATTATTTAAATAACGACATGATTGGAGTCAAACTACGTCAGTTCCAGGCATTGAACCTGCGCAGTACTTCATTATTTCCCCGCATTTGAACGCTCACATTGTAGGCCCGTATAAAAACCATAAATTTGAGCATACTCTACACTTAGAAAATGTATTTTGAAACAAAAAGGACAAATATACCTAAGGAGCAATCAAAAAAACGTAATCCATTGGACAGACAAACCCGGGAAGACAAACGAACAACCACAAGCACAACAAATAAACACAGAAAACTAAAAACAATGAACAACACGAACTCCTATAAAAACCAGGAGTGAACCCAGGTGCTCCGGAAGGGTAAGCAGTTCCTGCTCCGTATACGGCACCCGTCGTGAAGTTCAACAAGGTCAATCCGGTGGAAGTCACAAATCGTAGGGGTCACATGAAAGGTTACGACAGTGGGAACAGGTCCAACATCATCTTAGATATTGGAACACTGTAATGGTCAATCAATTCATGATGACGACCGTAAAATTTCTTAAGTGATGACATCAACTTATCCCTGATAAAACCCTGGTTAAGAAGCTTTTGTGACAGCAGTAATCCTCTTTGTATATTGTTTTTTTTCTCACCTATAACGCCATGTGAGCTATTGGCGTCCGTCGTCGTCCGGCGTAAATTTTCCTTTAAAGATCTCCTATGAAACCATTTGGCCAATTGCAACCAGACTGCAAAAATGGTCTTAAGGTGGTCCTCTTTCAGAACTGTGTCAGATGACCCCGAATGTTAACAAAGAAGGCCGCCACAACCGACCTTAGTTTAACATAGGACGCTATGGGAAAATTAATTTAAAATTCTTCTGGTCTGAAACCATTAAGCCAATTGAAACCAAACTTAGCAGAAATGGTCCTTTGATGGTCCTCTTTCAGAATTGTGTCAGATGACCCGGAATGTCAACCAAGATGGCTGCCACATCCGAACCTATTTTAACATAGGACTCTACGGGATAATTTATCTAAAAAGTCTTGTTGTCTGAAAGCACTTGGCCAATTGGAACCAGACTTGGCAGTCATGGTTATTAGATTATCCTCTGTCAGAATTATGTCCAATAATACGGACTCTTGTTTCTAATGTGCTTTTATGACTGTTGATTGGAAAATTGAATCAATTCGAGCAATACAGGCTCCTGGGAACCTCTAGTTTTCAGTTGGGATTTGTGAATATTTATTCGTTCGGTGGGTATCATGCTTTCATTGGAGTGCAAGTTCGATTTGTTAATCAATTTGTACTCCGCTGATATATAATGAGATTAGAAATACACCTAAAAACTAGTAAAACATATATATATTAAGGCTATGCCACGACTCATAGATTACTAGCTTAATTTGATGTGGTCCGGCTTACTGATGCATTCCCCATATCCCTTCACTTTCATACAATAAACATGATAAAAGAACCATCAATAATCTAATAATAAAAAAACATATAAACCAGAGGAAACTCCATTACCTTGTCATCCGGACGTTAAAACGTTAGACAGACACAACAAATATATCAGATTGTTCTTTATACAGGCTTATTAATTGACATAAGTCTGAATTTATTCTGACGTAATTATCTACTAGGATGATCATAGTTCTTGACATTACTTTTAGCCGTAGGAATGATTCAAGGCTTAGAAATTATTAGATTCCTTTTTAATATGCATGTTCTTGAAACCGAGATTGCTATCTTTAGGCGGTGTGAAAACGGACAAACTACTCATAGAAATGTCGATGTTTAGATTGTACCTTTATTTTCCGATTTTAATATATTGCTATAGTGTCTAAATCACCCGGACATTAAGCATAGCAACGATACTCCAATCTCAGTTAAAAGAAACAATCACTGTTCCCTTCTTTCGTTGTTTCGGTTTGTTTTTTTTTTGTGTTTTTTGTGTATTTTTTATTACATATGATAATTCCCTGATAAAAATAGATCATTACATCAACGTTTTATTCCAATGGTAATCCTTATATAAATACTTGTACATAGGGGCTACTGGCCCCAGAAGGTCAAAGGTTTCCATGCGTAAAGGCTGAAAAAGGCATTATTATCATTAGCAAAAATGTTCCTCTCAAACCAGTACTTCGAGTTGGTCTTGTGTGATTTTCTCTTTTATGGACTGAATGTCAAAAATATTCCACCATACCGATTCACTACTATTTAAAGAAATACATTTACTGAAAGTTGTCCTAAAACTTAGAATGGTATAAATATTATAAGAAATACAATCTGAAATTTATTGTTATCACCATCATTAAAATGTTGTGTTTCTTTCTGAATGTTTTCCAGCTCTGACGTCAACATTGAGAAAATCTTTTGATGGATGGTTTATGCGTTTAAAATTATTTGATCAAAAGCTTCAAACATCAATTATCTTTCTATGTAAATATTTTGATTCTCTATTTGTTTAACAAAATTAATTAATAGAGTAATGTCAAATAACCACGAAAGTCAATAAATATAATTGTAGATATACAATATTCTTTTTCTAATAACTGTCATTTGGCTACCACTTTGTTTGGAATACAATAATGACTAACTCAAATCACAACAATTAGCTATAGGAGGAAAAATGAATTATCAATAGTATTGATATCATCAGAAAACATTGAACAGGAACAATTATAATTATTCATTGATACATAACATCAGAAAAAAATTAACATTAATTACTCAGGAAAATTGTGATAACATATTTGCATTTGTGACACAACATGTAATGGTATTGATCAACTGCAGCTGAAAAGATTTCGTACTAAATGAAACGAAATATTAGAGTATATGTGACATGAACAGTCTGGGCCGATCAACATACAATCAATAGATTTTTGTCTTGGGTTTTTTTCGTAAAGCAACAAGATATGACGATCATTTATAAATTTCAGCAGATTTATCACGATGTAATTGGCATAAATTTATGAATAATTGATTGGTAAAAGAAAATTTCATCGATTTGAAGAAACCTTTTCAATTCATTTGAGAGCTACAACGACAAAATACGCTAGAAACAGTATTACGTCGATCATGTTTTTGACTTAATTTCCTTTTAAGACAGAGCTTTTGTAAAAGATTAGTGAAGCAACTTCAATTACAGAATAATATATAAATATCAATAATATTGCACTTTATAAGATTGTACTTCGGCCGGACTACATTTACATCAAGGTAAGAAACCTTCTCTTTATTCAAATGTTGGGACTTTCCTTGGGGTTTATATCTGTCTCTAATAAATACTGCTTATTTTGCATTACATAACATTCAGTAATATAAGCCTTGTGAAACGAGAAAACGTATTATCCGGAAATTATTAGTAGTCACTGCATATTGCTTGACATTATGGTTAGCTACGTTTGGTTGATTTTTTTTTTTAATTCATACATACACATGGACAATAAATTTGGTACCGATGTTCGTAAATCGACTAAAATGGCAAATCATATGACAATTTGAAATGTGGAATGTTTATTGTTACTACTAATTCAATAACCCGGACGGATGACTCCTAATCCCCGCGGGTATCACCAGCTAAATTTCTAGTGTTTCTATACTATCGTCAGATTGATACTTTAAATTTACTAAAATAAATATGTTACATATTGTGAAAATAGAATTCTTTTATACATGTACCAATTTTGATGCACATTTCGTCGATTTACGAATCGTAAGTTGTGTTCAAGGCCTAAAAGTTGAAGAGCAAATTGAAAGATTCCAAAAGGTGTAAAGCCAAAATCATCGGACAGAGCTATGCACGAGGGAGATACTCATTACTTTTGCACACATTTTACAAGTTTGTAACAGTAAATTCTAAGTATCAGTTTAAAGTTAATATCAAATACTAGCAACTGAGCTGGGGATACCCTCGGGGACTTGAGTGCACAACTCTAAATCTGTCTTGATGGTTAAGGCTTTATATTTTTGACCTTTGAATCAGCACTTCATCGTTTTGCTTTATTTTTTATTTTTTATTTTATTTTATTTTTTTTTTTTTTTTTTTTTTTTTTGGCTTTCAACGTTTTATCATGTTTATGTATTGAGTATAACTGACGAGTCTTAAATATTTTTTGTGGATAGGAACATTTATTTTGCAAAGTTTTTGACATCAAGTAAATTCAGATTTGAAATAGTCGTTGACCTATAAGTGGGGCGCAATGACATATTTTGAAAAACCTCAAGTTGAAGCCGATAAAAAGGGAAGAAAGAAAGAAAAATATACAAACAAATCCTTTGTTCGAGAAAAGGTCTGCAGTAAAGAATCGAATTCATAACACTTTTTTAAGTATATAAAAAAAGTTAATTCATATTTCCATTGTTAAAATGTGGTAACAAATTAGAAATTGGAACGGCAAAACAAGATTACGATTCACAAAATATACCTACTACTACGTATACTATAGTAAGTCATAAAAATAACAATCCAAAGATACTAATTTTAGATAAAGTCAATTTATACTATGCTCTATACGACGCATTTCAAGGAGTTACCTCTCATCAGCAGCATTAAAACCGAAACATTTGGAAGACCAAAAATCAAACTTATTTTAAACAAGAAGTACTCATAACAAAAAAAATACCGAAATAGGAAGCCAAATTTCAGCTACGGAGATCTACCATGTGCAATACAAGGAAAGAACCCTTAGTATTTGTATTATTTTTGGATTTTGCTAAATACTGGTAATTTCTGTAACAAATCAATAAATAATCATGTCAGACAAGTCTAACGACTGGGTTAAATATCATCTGTTATTTTGATTCAGTGTCTTTATTCTATTGGTGTCCTGAAACAGACCTGGGGTCAATTACATGCCAATATGTAATTAATTACGTAAGTTTTTTTTTCAGTTCAATAGCAATTACATCTACATAAAATTTGAAATGTAATTAATTTCTTTTCAATTACGTTGCCAGTGTAATTAATTACATTTCGATTACTTAAGACATAAGAGTCATAAAGGATAAGGCCATAGTGGTTTTTTCTTTGATTTGCGTCCGCGTAGGTTTTGTGCCTCATATGGTGAAAAACAAAAACGACGTATTTTTCAATGGGTAAAAAAATCGGAAGTGTGTCTCCTTCCAATCGTGTTTTAGTATTTTAGTTTTTTAAATGGCCCCAGACCAGACAAAAACTATCACAAATTACTTTCCATTTGGATCTCTTGTTCTTTCTGGTGTCACAGATTAACTGTTCAATTGCAGTTTTACTCGTATGAAATCAAATGCTTTGGTTTTTTTGCTGGCTATTTTCAAAGACTCAGTTGACTCAAAACAAGGAAAAAAAACAGACACGGCCTAAAGATATGATAAAGAAAACACAAAAAGGCTCTCACAATAGATCAATATGATTAAACTATTAAACATATTATAGAATATTGTTTATAACAAATAAATTGGCTAAATAATTAAAGTACCAAGTGCATATGAAATGAAGTGAAATATATAGTTGCATCACACTAGATTTTTCTCTTCTTCAAATTTTTAACCATTTCTAAATGTAATTGAATGTAATTGAAAAGTAATTGAAAATTACGACAAGAAGGAAAAGTAATTAATTACTTTCAATTGCATGCAATTGAAAAAATGCTCAATTAACACATTGAATTCAATTATTTTCAAAATTGTAATTAATTACACTCGATTACAATATCATTTTTAATTACCCCAGGTCTGTCCTGAAACCAAACTCGATCGTAGTCATAGGAGTATTTGTTGAAGAAAGACCAAGTAACTCAACAATGACGTCTACAAATAAATGCATGACTGATTGACTGGTTTGTTTGCTTAACGTCCAGTGGTAAATATTCCAAGCTTCTTCAGGACGAAAACCAGTTCAACAATTTCAATGAATTTATCAAACACAGTTCAAATAAGGGCGGGGCCGGACACAGAGGGAGGACCGATTTTGACTGTCACTGTAAAAGGGTGGATGGTTGGGTATGGTAGGGTAATTTAGCCTTCAGTAACGGCATTAGCCTACTATTTTTCGAAAGCTGCAGAAGGGGTTTTTAGCGAACAGGAAGTGTAGTACAATGTATTCTCCAAACACGTTTCCCAATATGGTGGGCGGTCAGGCTTTCCGTATTATGACCTGATAACCCCATAACGAGAAGCTCTCCCTTATCAGCCACCTTGAAACGCGCTAGGGTTCCGTGAGTCATAACAGGTGCATAATGTTTTCTTGAAACAATAACGTCATGTAATAAAAAGCTTACTCTCAAAGTGTCAAGCCCAGGTAAAACAGTTAATGAATAGCTAGAAATGTTTAGAATTAAGGCAATGTGTCAGCTTACTAGACAAAGCAAACGGAAGACGAAATTATCGGAAAATAGTTATCCGGTGGCAAAAATAGTCTCCGTTGCTACTCAAAGCTCTCGCGATCGGTGCATGAACCGTACAAAACAACCATTTACCGCAAGAATGCCGGACGCGTACAGGAAATAAAACGTACAAGTACCGGATTAAACGAACATACAACGGAAATGTAACGGGCGAGCACCGAATAAAACGGACTTACAACACAAAAGTAACGGACGAGTACCGGTAAAAACGAATTTACAAAGATATAACATGTATTTTTATCTGTCATGTGACACAAATATAATTAATAAATACTCATTAGTCTAGTCAAACTAAGTTTAACCTCAAACTAATTGCAACAGAAAGTGTTTTAGTTCTAATCTATAGCATTAAGCCCCAAATATACACAGAAAAAAGTCCTATAAAATCTAACTTGAGGAAAACTCAAAATTAGCAACATTGGAAAGGGGAGATAACTCCGCAAAAATGAGTCTTTTTTGTCAGGTTTTGGTTGATTTTCTTAAAATTCGTGTAAAGTATGATACTTTGATGGGGTTATAAGTTCGTTTTTGACGATATTATATAATCTTCTGCTCATGAAATGTACAAAACCGAAGTGTTATGGGTATTTTTATTTTATTTTTTTTTTGCGCATTTTTCATTAAAGAAATTGCAAATTTGTGGCTTTGTGACCATTTTGAAAAAATAATGTGAAATTTTGGTATTGTTTATATCTGTAAATTATATTTGTTCAGCATCTACATTGTTTAAAGAAACTTTAAACCACAAAAAGAAGAATGTATGCCAAATTATTTTTATTAAATTTGAGATTCTTTACCTTGACATGTTGAAAAATTTAATAAATGGTCAACTAATGAATTACGAAATCTAGGTTGTAGCTTGATAAAAGATATGAAAACACCTTTAGAGTTGTTTGTTATACTCTAAAGACGACTAAAGTATCAAGAATCAATACATTCTGCTGAAAAGAAGCGGTAAAGTTATAATTTTGTATCAATTTTTATTGATATTTCTGCATTTTTTGCAGAGTTATCTCCCATTTTCAATGCAAATCTCCATAGGAATTTTAAAATTGTGATTTTTTAGTCTTCCTCAAGTTAGATTTTGTTGGACTTTTTTCTATGTATATTTGGGATATATTGCTAAAGATTAAAACTTAAAAATCTTCTGTTGCAATTACTTTAAGGTTAGTGTCAAATTTATGCTAGATTGACTGGACTACATGTGAATTTAAGTGCTCTTATGATAACTTCCGATACCAAGGGAAATAACCCCGTTCGACTGATGTAAGACTGGTTTCCGATGTTAGTCATTGGATATATTGCCTATATTTCAATCTCGCGATAACAGTTTTGTTGTTGTTTAGTGTTGGTCGATCCCATTCTCTACGGCATTACAGTTTTAAAAAAGTTAATTACTGTCCTTAGTAACCGCTTCAAAATTCATTAATTTTAATACAGTTTTAAGAAAATTATATAATTTGACTGAATAATTGGCACCACTTAAGACACTGAACCGAGAATTATTTTCATGTGTAAGTAAAGTCAAGAAATACCAAAGGGTAATTATGTTCCGCCTGCATTCTTTTCCCTAGCGCAAACGTCTCCCATCAAAACAAATGGTTCAGCGTGAATCACTGTCGAAGTTTATCCACAAGATAAGGGTCTCAAAAAGAGTTAAAATAATCCATTTATAAAGCAATGCTTGTTTCAATTGTTTTACTTACAGTGCATTGCTGTTTAAATGTATTCTGCAGTTGCCTGTAGGTTGGAGAGTTGAATGTACAGTTTCTTCAGTCAAAGACCACAAATCAATGACAAGGAGGAATGATAAAATAATCTTTATGTTATGTGTTCATATAAATTATGGCAATTGTAAGACGTGAAACAGATAATAATCAGTTACGCCTGTAACAGTTTGTACTTTAAGGAGTTGTATTTTATATAAGGCACGTTTTGGGGCCATGCAGACACAGGCACTTGTTTCTGTTAAAAAAAAAATACCACATATCCTTATGTTATTATAAGGATGTATGGTATTTTTTTCAACAGAAAAAAGTGCCTGTGGATACAGTATCCTGACATATTTTGTTCAACTATATACAACAACAGAAACCCACACACAAAATCATAAACCTGTTTTACTTAATTCACAGGCAGTCGACACATGTATCTAGTTTCTAACTTGTCTGCTTTCACTTTTAATATTTCAAGGCAATATATGATATTATAATCTATTTCCCTGATGTATAGGATCAACCCAGCTGCTATGAGTAAAATTAGAGTGTTGCAGGGGTCTGTATTGCTCCCTGTATTTTGTTTGACATCCATTTTAAAATTTGGTGTCAATGGACATTGTGTCCAGTTTATAATTTTCTAGATTGCACCTCTCTCACATGAATCATATCTTTGAAATCAGGTCCAATTTTTGGAAAATCAAAAACCTTACTGTGCAACAATCTGCATACAAACTGTATGACAATACTGTATAGAAATAAAATGCATAACATGAAAAACGAAAGAAGAGTTTCTGTCACCAGCTTATATTTCCCAATTTTTGAAAATCAAAATTCTAAAATCTTATTGCACATCTATATACAGTGTGTGACAATATTGTACAGAAATTAAATACACAAAATGAAAAATGAAAGAAGAGTTTAGGTCACAAGCTGTAATTCCCAATTTTCAAAATTCAACCCCCGAGGGCAACAAGTTTTGAAAACCTTATTGTGCATCTATATACAGAATGTTATAGGAAATTTAACAAACCAGAAAAGCCCATGTTAACTAATTCGGGCACTGACAATATTTGCTTTCCGATTGGCAGCTTAAAACCATGCAGTGATCATTCATGAGGGCTTTCGAATCCATTGGTCAAGTAGTTTCAGAAAAGAATATCTGAAATTTAGCCCACCAGCAACTAAACCATATAATGCTAAAGGGCACCTTCTATGTTCGAATTATATTTAACAAATCCCAAATCTTGTAAGGGCATCATTTTGCCGAGCTTTGCTTACACTAAAATAGTTTTTTAATCAATTTATGGGATGTTAACACACCATCTGTGGTAAATGTTAACCAAAGTATTTATCCCCGCACTTTGGCACTTACAAAGAAAGTTACAGTATAAAGCGATTGTCTCCCTCCGTCTGTCCACCCGTCACACTTTCGTGTGATATCAACTGCTTCTTCACTTTTGAGTTTAGTAATTTAATAGGTTTCAGTCTGTCTGTGTGTTTGTCTGTCCGTCCGTCCGTCGGTCCGAAATATCGTTGTTCACAACTCCTCCTACATTACTTGCATGATTCTCATGAAACTTTAAGGAAAGTTAGATCACTATATGGAGATGTGCATATTATCAGGAATTTCTGTTTGGACGATAGATGTAAAAGATATGGCTGTTTGGACTTTGGCATTTTCTAACAAAACGTCGTTCCATATATTGTCCACAATCGCAATTTCTCCTATATTACTTGCATGATTCTTGTGAAACTGTATAGAGTGTTAGATCACATTATGCATATTGTCAGGATTTTCTGTTTGGGCCAGTAGTTTGAAAAATATGATGATTTGAACTTTTGTGTAGGCTTCAGCACAGACATGTTGCTTCGGGTTGTATTAGTCCCTTTCAGGACAGTTCTAGTTTCTATATAGAATGGTTGCATAAGATGCGCAATAAGGTTTAAGAATTTTGATTTTCTAAACAAGGGGACCACAGGAGTCGAACTACAAAAATTTTGAATTCAAACTTGTGACCTAAACTCCTCTTTAATTTTTAGCTTACCTGACCCGAAGGGTCATGTAAGTTCTGTCATCACTTAGTGTCCGTCGTCCGTCGTCCACAAACCACATTTTAATCTTCTCAGAAACCACTGGGCCAATTGGGCCACACTTTGGTGGTCCTTGGGAGGTCCCCTTCGAAAATTATGTCCGGCGTCCCCAACCTTGACCAAGATGGCGGCCAATCTAAAAATAGAAAAAGGGGAGTCCAAATTTTAAAAATCTCCGTTGAAGCTAAGTATGCCAATCTCACCTAAACTTTGCTGAAATGATCCTGTGTAGTCTCTTTCCAAAATTGCGTTCGAGGTTCCCGACATGTGACCAAGATGGCCGCCACAGCAGAACTTAGTTTAACATAGGACCCTATTGGAAATTCCCATAAAAATCTTCTTGTCTGAAACTACTTACCCAATTAGAACCAAACTAGTGGAATGGTCTAAAGGGGGTCCTCTTTCAATATTGTGTCTGATGGCCCTACCCTCCGACAAAGATGGCCACCACAGCCGAACTTAGTTTAACATAGGACCCTATGGGAAATTCATTAAAAAATCTTCTTGTCTGAAAATACTGAGCCAGTTGGAACCGGACTTGACAGTTATGGTTCGTAGATGGTCGTCTGTCAGAAATATGTCCTATGACCTAGAATGTCAACCAAGATGGCCGCCACAGCTGAACATAACATTGAACCCGATGGAAAATTTATTAGAACATCTTCTAGCCTGGAACTACCAGGAGGTTGAAACCAGACTTAGCAGCAATGGACCTTAGATCGTCCTCTTTCAGAATTGTGTCCGTTGACTCAAACTATCAACCAAGATGGCCACCACAGCCGTACTTTTAACCCTGTCTCAGGTCTCACCTGTTGTCATGGTAACCGAATGTTGACAGAAATTTAAAATATCTTTTATTCGATTTTCACATTATAAATAATATCCAATAAAAATTATGCATGTTTAAGAAAATATTCACCATATATGCCACATTCTGTACATAATTATAAATATAGACAGAAAAATGCCATTTATTTCTGTTTCCGTGGGGCAACAAACATGTGTATAGTTCCCAAAATAATCTGGTGACCCATATATTTCTGTTTATTATTTGAAAGCACATTGTTTGGACTATCATATGTCAAATTTAAAAAAAAATAATCATTGAACCAATTATTTGGTAATTCAAGGAAAACAAATTTTTACAGAAATCTTCGTTTTTTGTGTGTTGCTATGGTGAATGAATTAGGTCAGAAATTAATAGATATGCTTACCAATGCCATTATTTGTGTTCTATTTACTTTTTAAACAGTATGTATGTGATAACGGCAGAACAAACTGTCATTTTACTTACAAAGGCTGTAAAAAAATCCATAATTATTACTTCAGGTATGTATTTATTAGTACAATGGAAATTCCAACTTTGGATACCGTTACCACGGAAACGAACCAGGTGACATGCTATTTTTTTTATCAAATTTTAAAAGAGGTCAATGCAAAGTATGTTTATGCCAAATTTTAGAAAAATTCATTGGGTAGGGAAAAAAAGCTATATCTATAGGCATCCACCTTAATCGACACTCCATCATACAGGCATGCAATGAAAAATAAAATGCATGCTAAAAACCTCCTTTATATCATCTAGATGTTTATCTGGGTTTTTTGTCCGTTTTGTCCTTTTTACATACGGTCGACAGTATTCGGAACACATCCGTTTAATCCGATGTCTGTCCGGTAATAGTCCGTTCGTGAATAAGGTCCAGCGTAAACAAACGGATGCGAACCGGACAAGTAACAGAAATGAAAAGGAACGAACGAGTACCGCAAATAACGCACACCTACCGTAAATCCAACGGTCACTCTATTCGGTGATGGTCCGTTCCAAGTTTTGAACATTTTCCACCGGACTTAACGGACTTCACCGAACTCAACCAGACAATTAACATATTCGCCGAACAAGGAACGGACGACAAACGTATGTTAACGGAGAAGAAAATTTGCGTTCCACGTGTTAGCATTATCCGGTGAGGAGCGACAAGGGCTTAAAACGGAAACGGCAGCAATATACATCCATTAATACTATTCCATTGCGATCTTGCATCAATGTGTCAAGTTGGATGACACAATTGCACTTCTTTACGATTATAAATTCGACTCTGTCAAAAAAAATTATAAACCAGATTGTTTTATACATGTGTATGAAAATTATTTGCTTCAAGAAGACGGAAGGCAAAGAACCGATATGTTTGAGATTTTTGTACCTTATTCACATCACTGCTTACAACATTTTTCTTATGGATTTACCCAAACAAATAAAAATAATGATTGCGATTAAAAACTGCAATTTGACATATTGACATATTGTCTGGCTTTCGGCGTTTTAATATGAAGTCTTGCTAATCGGCATGTGAACAAAACAGTGGTAAAATTTCCGGTCAAACTACACTCGCGCAGCCGTTTATTTTTGTTCCATTGTTGTGGCTGTTCTCTTTATATCCCAGAAAAAGCACATTACTCGTACGTAATTTCCGGCTCGTCTGCATTCAGAATACTTTCGCTACGGCAAAATAGTGTCCCCAATGAAAATTGCAACGAAAGTTAAGCACATAGGCCAAGATTTTCCAAAATCCAAATATAACTGGTGGGAACCTCACTATTAACAGGCTAAACAAAGAGGAGCAGTAACGATGTGACTGACACTTACCGCCATCCGACATGACAGTGCAATCGTTGAGGGAAAAAAAGGAGTGACCTACATTAGATAAACCAAACTTTCGTTCGTTTTTTTTTTTTTTTTTTTGGTCTATTTTCGCTCATCTCAGAACTGCTGAATGAATCAAAATTTTTCATCTAGATGTGTTTTCAGAGCATTTAAAGGTTTTATCAATATGAAATGGCTATTTTTCATATCAGCAGAGGGAGGAACAGCAACAGACACTGATTTCTCTACCATATTTTCTCTATAAGAATACCATATTTGACCTATTAGAATAGAAATAATCCATGGCATACAGTAGTTTTTGGAAATTTTACCATGGGTGCGCCTTATTTTCGTAAATTTTTCCCCTCGCTACGCTGAGGATAAACTTTTTACAAAAATAAGGCACAACCGAGGTAAAACTCCCCAAAAATCACAATATGCCATGAATTATTTCTCAATTAAATTCCATGCAACCACTAAACGGTCTGAACCATTACTATCTTGTACAGCACGGTGGCGCAAAATATTTCATATCTTCATTTAAGATACTGACCAATATCATATTTTCATGATACAATGTAAGCATTTTTTTCTTTTTCTTCAGATATTTCTCCAACATGACATTTCCATTATTATGGCCACGAGTAATTGCAGCTTTATAGACGCAAATAGTATTTACCGGGATTTGGTATGTCCTGATGAACAATATTGTTGTACGGCTTCCCAGTCAAACACGTGTTCATTGTCGCCATGTACTTCGTCACAATCGGACAGTAGTAGCAGCAGTATTTCACCAACCTTGCAAGTTTATATATGTTTTATCTCGTTATTTTGACTGTTAATATTTAAGTATGCACTTGCTAATTTCAGGGTTCCCACACTTTTCTGAAGAACCAATTCCAGGATTTTTCCCATTTTGCAGGAAGAAAATTAAAATAATTTTACAGATTTTTAACTTATGAAACGGACTACGCATTTCAAATTTTCGTCAAAAGCAATGTCTGTTTACCATTTGTGCGTTTCTTATGATGCAGAAGAAATGTTTTTTTGTTTAGTTGGGGTTTAACGCCGTTTTCAGCACATTTTGGCCATCTCGCGGCGGCCAGTTTTTATTGGTGGAGGAAGCCGGAGTACCCGGAGAGAACCACCGACCTTCAGTAGGAAAATTGGCAATCCTTGTCAATTAAGATCGGAGTCGAACACACCTCGCCACAGGTGAGATTCGAACTCACAACCCACGCGTTGACAGGCTAGTGATCAGTAGTAGTCATGACGAACTACCTAGATCACTCGGCCACCGAGGCTCAACAATACTCAAGTTTTTGCACTGAAATCTCAACTTGTGCTATTTTCATATTAAAAGGGGGTCCAACTCAGAAACGACTAAAGTGAAATGTCAAATTCGAATTTTATTTGTGATTACTGGTCAATACCATTATGTCAAAATTTCATAGGATTTATTATGGCAAACTAAAGAAATTGAACAGAAATCATTTTCGGTAAGTACGTGCGAACGAACGGAAAAATAGTAAACTTAAGTCCCATTCGACGCTTTTCTATCGGGCTATTAAATCAACACACCTGTCCTTGCAGATTCTGAGATATTGCAGTAGTTTTCTATATACTGAAGAGACTGGTTGCATTCCGGAGCACCCGAGTCTACCCCCGGTTTGTTGTTCATATGTTTTTAGTTTTTAATTATAATGCATTTATTGTTTTGGTCTTGTCTTCGTTGTTCTCCGGAGTTTGTCAGTTGTTTCGATTTTTTCCCTCCTTCGAATATCCCTTTGGTAATTCTTCACTTTACTTGATAAGAGTAGGTCTGTAATATATGTTTACGCCGTAATACCGACTAAGCCTAAAATTAATATGAGTAAGAGTGAACAAATCTATTCCAATTGAACTCAAAATGCAATAGGTTATTAATATAATTACTAGGTGCATTTATTCCGCGATTGTGATTTACAGGGGTGGGGGTTACTGTTTGGGTCGCATTAAATGAAGAAATTTTATGTTATTGTTTTAAAACATTGACGTCATTTGACAATTTTAAATAACAATTGAAAAAAAACTATTAAGTTAGCCTACAATAAATCACACAAAATATGAACTACAATCCAACTGTTAAGAAATTGACAAACACTCTTTATGTAATCAATTAATTTTGAAAAATCTCAAAATACAAACACGATTTGAAAGGAATCCAACATTCTTCTTAATTAAATAAAATCGGTTTATACAAATAAAATTCAATTTAAATCAATTCATTTTATTTAATTTTGATTACGGAAAATGATCTCCTTTTAATTTACTTGTCAATACCATGCTGGTTCACTTCAGCATCAAGACGCGATTAGAATAGTCGAAGCAACATAGGAATTGTAGGATTATATAATCGTTATTGGTCCGTAGGCGTTTTAAATCAGCTGGTGACATATTGAAGCTCTGAAAATGGCTGTGGTATTTGTTTAACAAAAACGGAAATGAAAAGGGATTAGATGTATCTATAGTAATTAAAGTGTAAAATGTCATATGCTTTTTAAGATGCTTGATATGTCAATCAGAGAAATTTGAAGTCGTGATTCTGTGACAGTTTTACTTGAATGTTAAACCTGATAAGGCAATAAGAGCAGCACAAATACTATCAATTTATAGGTTTTAAAACAAAAATTACTTAACTAATAGAGACAGAAAATGTAGAATTCTAATATATGCCTTGCAATCACTGGCTTTCCGTTAACGTCTCTCAATTTATTCTTCCCAAAACACCTCAACTAATTAGTTTAACTAATTATAGTTAGTCCTTGAGACTTATCACTATGAATAATTTAGATTTTATTCGATTACACTAATATATTAATCTGTATTTCCAATTCCTACTTGTAATTTTTCAGACATCCTACCACAACTCAAAAATGTTTTTACCGATGCTCACAATGTTTAGATTATCAAACCAATGCTCACAATTTATAGAGTACCAGACCAAGCTCTTTTCATTTTTGACTATTTTCAAGTTTGGCGTACCTAAGTAATACACTTGTTACATTCGTTTAATATAGGAATTTAGGAATTAAATTTCATTGCAGGAGTGAAAAAATTGTCATAACTTAAACATTATTTTGCATTGTTTTACACATGATTGACAGTTCCGTGACATATTTTAATATTATTGAGTAATTTCTGCTTATTCGATTCGTTAGAATTGCATCACATGATCACCAGTATTTTGCAGATTGACTTAGAAATATTGCACGGTTTCTAAAAATAGTTAAAGGTACCAATTAATATAATAAATGTAGCGGATTGACTGGGCATATTGCACACGGTTTCTAAAAATATAATACATGTAGCGGATTGACTGGACATATTGCACACGGTTTCTAAAAATATAATGCATGTAGCGGATTGACTGGGCATATTGCACACGGTTTCTTAAAATATAATAAATGTAGCGGTTTGACTGGGCATATTACACACGGTTTCTAAAAATACTTGAAAGTGCCAGTTAATACATGTAATAATATAACAAGTATAGCCGTTAATTTTTTTGTTGAAAGTTGATACATGTTATATCGACCAAGGACGTTGTCCTCGGTCGATATAACCTTGCATAGACTTTCAACGAAGGCTATATCTGTATAATGTTAATTTTACCCACAATAACCAATTTAGTTACTATGTTTTCAGATTTTGGAGCATTCTTGGTGGTTTGTTCGGAACCGGTATAATACTCATATTTCTGATGTATATCATATGCAAAGTTAGAGCACCAAACAGTTGCTGTAAGTAGAATATGCCATACAACAAAATACAAAACATCTATGCAAATGACAGGTTTAGGAAAGAATGTTTTTTTTCGATTTGTGTTTGATTTACAACAATCTCTTTACATCTGTGTGTGTTTTGTATTTTCCAAAAAAAAAATAAATTATCGTTTTCTCGAAGCTTTATGCAAGTTTCCTTTTAAAAAGTGGGAGAATCATCGATTAGACTTTAATGTACAAACAATTTTTATTGTTTTATAAATGACTTTGCTCATGGATACCACACAGACACACCTGACTTTAAATACAAGTTAAACCTTTTTGGACTTTATAGCATATATTTGTAATACACTATAAAATCAAAGCTTCAGTTATCTAAACATTTTTTATTTTAACTTTCAGTGGCTACTGAACACAATCATGATACGGCTGAAATGTTTGAAGAAGAGTGCCACGAAATAAATACGGTATCGCACGAACAATCACGGCACAAACCAAGATTTTACATCCGGAGAGAAAGTTTTTGGAAAATTACCAGGAGAAAATCCACTAATCCAAGAATAATCTGCCAACAATGTAACGAAAAAAGTAAAGAGAAAAATAATGAAACACCAAAAGAAGATGTTGAAATGAAGAACAACATTACTATCATAAAAAATGTTGCTCAGCATAAAACGATAAAGAATAAAAATGTACCCACTCTTCCGGATGTTGGATAACTTAAGAAAATACTTGAGACACTTTGAATGTTAAAAATTGTTGCTGAAACTGTGATAAACACTTATTTTTACATTACATTTTTTTCTTCCATTGGACAAAATCATTTCTTGTACTGCATTAAAAGCTGCTGATACATGTACTTATTCTATTTAAAAAAGATTAATAATTAAAATAGATTTTGTGTAATTTTTACGTAAATATTTGTTCTTCCACAAACTTTAATAGTATTATATTAATCATCAGATAGTTTAGTATGCATAGTCAACATAATCATGTTAACACATGACATGAGCCAAACTCCTTTGATCTTGCTGTTCGTATAACTAACTTAATGCACAGGTCAGCTGTGCTATATAACATCACAACTTGTACTGCATAGTTCATAGGTCATATGTCATGTATGTGAATGAATAAACCATATATGGAAAAACCATAAAAGGTCAACTTTTACTGATTCTATTGCTAATATAGAAATTTCCCATTTTCCTTATTTTGTTAGGATATTCAAATGAATATTTCATATTAGAATTATTACCGGATATATAGACATCAATATAAAGAACCCTGCAAATTTTTGTAATAGTTTTAAAAACAAATAAACTACATTATTAAAATGTTCGCATATGACAGGCGACAGTTGCTAAGGGATGGCAATATCTCACACTCCCACTTTAATGTGGACCAAGTGGATTGAATGTGGTGGTATAAAATTCAGGGCAAATAATATACAAAACAACAATTTTTCTAAAGTTTCTATCAACATTATTCCATTGACAATTATATTGTCTGATGTCAAATTATTTGTACTCCAATATAGTTTCTTGGACTTAGCATCACCATTCTCTGCATTCTGAAATAAAAGATAAAAAAAATTAAAATATATTGATTTACTCAAAGTTTTTGCATCTTTCAACATGCAATTAATAGAATATAAATTAAAACTGAAGAATTATTCAGGAAATTTTTAAAATTAATTAATCACAATATTACACTTCTATTTTTTTTTAAATATAAATTACACAACATTTGTATGTATAATTATTTATAAAGGACATTTTGTAAAACTATTTAAAAAAATATAAGATTAACGATATTAAACTGACAAATCGTTTAATTATATAGGATTGCAATCTTAAAAATAACTTAAAATGAGAAATTAACATAATATAATAAACAAAATGTGTATTTATTAAAATACTGATAAAAAACACTAAATCGATTAATGCTATTCTATTCAAAATTTATGAATTCTGAAAATAAAGTAAAACAAAAATATTTTATACTAATCAAATTTAGGAACTGCATATTTTCTGCAGTAATAATAAATTATTTTCAAAAAGTTCAAATAAAATCTGAAAGTAGGATTTAGAACTAATATAAACAACATTGTAAATTATAATTTCAATTACTTTTGATAATATCTTACAACTGACAGAAAACCGTAAATTAACATTACTTTTTATGGTCCAGTCAATCTAGCATAAAGTTGACCCTAACCTTTAAGTAAATGCACCAGAAGATTTTGAAGTTTTAATCTTTAGAATTATACCCCAAATATACACAGAAAAAAGTCCAACAAAATCTAACTTGAGGAAGACTAAAAAATCACGATTTTAAAATTCCTATGGAGATTTGCATTGAAAATGGGAGATAACTCTGCAAAAAAAGGCGGAAATATCAATAAAAATTGATACAAAATTATAACTTTACCGCTTCTTTTCAGCAGAATGTATTGATTCTTGCTATTTTAGCCGTCTTTAGAGTATAACAAACAACTCTAAAGGTGTTTTCATATCTTTTATCAAGATACAACCTAGATTTCGTAATTCATTAGTTGACCATTTATTAAATTTTTCAACATGTCAAGGTGAAGAATCTCAAATCTAATAAAAATAACTTGTTACTGTGGTCTAGTGGGCCACAAATACTCCCCGCGCCAACTGCTTTGTAAACCTGTCCACATAATCTGCCCTTAACGGACTATTGATACCCCCTGAACATGCATCTGTTGAGCCCTCTGCACTTTAGAAAGTAAAAGCTGTAAGAGGAGTAGATGAAACACCCTGCAAAGTTTCAGACCATTGATTTAAAGCTGTAAGAGGAGTTGATTACAAAAATGGGTACTCTTCATATAGAATATTGTTGGAACATGAGCAAGTTCAAAATGCAAAAATAATGATAGAAAATCTTTTGACTTGCTGCAGGTATGTAGATCACCAGTAAAACATGCCGAGTCAAAATCTATTGGCGTTTGCAAAGTCGAAAGCTCTACCATCAGTCGAAGTGTCGTGAGGATAAGTCAAAGTTCTTAAAGGGGGGGGGGAGACATTTGCTGGAAAAAAAAACTAAGTCCAAACTTGAAAAAAAATTGGGCAAAGTGGCCCCTAAAAAATACGCTTTTTACCCCACTTCCCATCACCCAGACCATAATAAAGGGAATTAAGAGTGAGAGTGAAAGACGTGCTGGGACAAATTTCATTTATCCTAATGAAATCTTTGTGAGAAAGTGTTTTTATGTTGATAGTTGATAAAATGATCTACATACCTGCAGCAAGTCATTAATCTGGAAACATTTCCTTAATGCAAATTGTAAGGAGCGGAGCTGTACTAAATGGGAATTCATTTTCAGCTATGATTGTGCACATCATCAGCCGCCCTCGTTTTGTCCTCTTCCGATTTCCGGCACTTTTCCAAATACTTGTGAGACTTCACCAGCAAAATTTACCTCCGTGAGCACATGGAAATATTTGTGAGACTTCACCGACTGACACATATGCTTAGTACATAATATAAAGGTTTCGCCTTTTGATGAAGATTGGAGGAATTTCCAAAGATCAGTGTATTCACGTTTGGCTGGCATGTTTTTTACTGGCTTCATCATGCCGCCATTAAATGATGCCGAGTCAAAATCTTATGGGCGTTTGCAAAGACGAAAGTTCTACCATCAGTCAAAGCGCCGTGAGGATAAGTCAACGTTCATTCGAGAGTCCTTTAACTTTATGCCTGGGCATATCGACATGTCACGAAAGGTTCCGAGCGAATTTTGCGTTTGTCTTTTTTTTACCGAGGTTCGGACAGACGGACGGACAGACAGACAGACTGAAAGCTATATACCCCCTAAACTTCGTTTTCGGGGGGGGGGGGGTATAATTAAGCATATATTCTTCTTTTTGTGGTTTAAAGTTTCTTTAAACAATGTAGATGCTGAAAAAATATAATTTACAGATATAAACCATACCAAAATTTCACATTATTTTTTCAAAATGGTCACAAAGCCACAAATTTGCAATTTCTTTAATGAAAAATGCGCGCAAAAAAAAAAATAAAAATACCCATAACACTTCGGTTTTGTACATTTCATGAGCAGAAGATTATATAATATAGTCAAATACGAACTTCTAACCCCATAAAAGTATCATACTTTACATGAATTTTAAGAAAATCAACCAAAACCTGACAAAAAAAGACTCATTTTTGCGGAGTTATCTCCCCTTTCCGATGTTAATTTCCATAGGAAATTAAAAATGCTATTTTGAGTTTTCCTCAAGTTAGATTTTATGGGACTTTATTCTGCGTATATTTGGGGCTCAAAGCTATACATTATAACTAAAACATTTTCTTTTGCAATTAGTTTGAGGTTAACACTTAGTTTGACTGGACTATTATAAATATTTGAATTCATACAGTATCATTATATAAAATTACACGTCTAGAAAAAACTGCAATTTGCGTTCTCAAAATGATCGGTACCAACTGGCATTTTTTTTTTTAGGCCAGAGGAGACCTCCCCACCAAATAAAAAAAATAAAAATAAATAAATAAATACCTATCAATCGAAAGGAAGAGTCAGATTTGGTGGAATTGCAGTCACTGGACTGTCGCTGTAAGTTTAAAAACGCTGCAAATTTTACCATGATGAGAGGGGAGATTTATGGATACGAAATACAGTCTGGGGGTAGGCAGCCAAAAATCTTGGCCGGGCAAAACTTGTTGATGTTTTTATATTTCTAATATCTTTTTAATGTTTGCTTTCAAGGAGACCACTTCCAACTAAATCTTTCCCTGAAAAACTTTTCTGATAGAACCAAGTGAAGCGAATTTTATTTTTGAAAACGAGCGGGCATATGCTGAAATCTTTACCTGGACATTTTTAACGCTTGTGCCCGGGTATACATCACTTGATCTGGTGTGTTTCTCCAAAATCAAAACATATCATCCTCTGGGTTAAAAAATTTCGTCCCTCAAAAATCCTTCCATTGCCGTTCTATCGAATATGCAGCAGAAGTATATTTAGCGCGTGAAATCGCCACCGTGATGTCATGTGTTAAAACACTTATTGACCTATCAGATCGGTATATGTGATTTATTCTGCACGGACTCCTTCGTCGTTCGGGTCAAGACGGGTCACCCAAGCTGTGCACAATAAATGGCATATACCGACTTGATTAGTCAATAACTATAACATAACAATAGTTTATATTCAAATATTAAAATCTTAAACCTAACAAAACCAAACTAATGTATAAACACATAAGTAAAGTTAAAACAAGTCAGGACTAAAAATAAAAGAAATTAGCTGGATAAGCTGCCTCTTATGCCCTACACCTGAGCACAACTGAAGTTTTGTAATTTGATGACACTGGAATTGGAATCATAGAATTCTTACTACTAATGATAAAAAAATCCATGCGTTTCCATTAAAACTCCAAAGTGATCAGCGCATGCACGACTTTTTTCTTGTAGTCGTGGCACGCCTGAGTACACTATATTTTGTAAACTTGAATTTTTTTTTTTTTTTTTTTTTTGATCCCTCAAATGAGTGGTAGTTATTCTTCTTTTACAACTATCAAATCTATTTTCTTTCATAAATATTTGGTGGTTAACTACTGCAATTTTTCTCCTGAAACGACTTTAACATTATTTCATTAGATCTCGCTTAATTATAAATCCTGTTCGGAAAACTCAATGTAATGAAACTTGACCAGTTCCTTGAAACCATTAAAACATGGAGAGTAAATGATTGTGCCAGACTTCTAGTATCCAAAACGGCAGATCAACACAAGTGGATATAATTATAGCAGTACTGAATCTCCCTCAGCACTGCTCAGAGTGTAGAAGACCAAGAATTTCTTAACTATGTCTATCTTGCAGAGACCGCCTCGGTGGTTTCATGTTAGCGTGCTCGCTTCTAGTGCGGAAGGTCGCGGGTTCGATCCCCGCCCGGGTCAAACCAAAGACATTAAAACTGGTATTTGCTGCTTCTCCACCAAGCACGCGGCATTAGGAATAACAGTAAAGGACTGGTTGATTCTGAGTCAGAATAATGTGTCCGAGTGGAGTGATGTCTTGCTGCGGACAGTTACCGCGTGAGCTAGAACGTTAAAATTCCAGCTCAGCGTCTCGAGTCTAGTACAAAGCAGGGATCATATCAACATGTTTTCGTCCTGATATGCACCGGATGGTTGCTACTGGACGTAAAACAATACTTCATTTATTCGTTCTATCTCGCATATCTGATTGATGCGCATTAAATTACATATTTTCAAAACCTTTCATTTTTTTTTACAATTCTAGCGTCCAGCTTTGAAAGTGTTAGTGTTTTATACATCAGAGGTTCAGGACAGATATGGGGAGAAGGATTTAGGTACCCATGAAATAGGTCTAACCCTATTATCGCTTCTATATTTTCTCTGATGCATGCTACATCGTTTGTTGTTCGGTAACCATAAAATATGTGTTTCAATATTTAGACGTGAAAATAATACATATCTGTTCAAAATAAGGACATTCTGATTGGCAACATTGTTACCCATAAGCTTAGCTGGACGATTAATATGTGATATTTAAATCTCATTATAAATATGTTTTCGTTTTTATGCCGTTTTCATCTGATCTATTTTAATTAATCTAATACCATTTCCATGTCAAATTTTTAACAAAGACCATCAATATCTGGCAATACACATCTGTCTGATAGCAAAGGCTACCAACTTTATAATGTAATAAACCAACCAATTGAAAAACAGGTTGTTACTGAACAACAAACGGTGTAGCTTGCATCAGGGAAAACATAGAAGAAGCAGTCAAGGTACATTGAAACCTCTGGGTTTATGTCTGGTTAGGAAACGGATTTTACTAGTAAAACAACGAAATAACTAAGGCCATACTATTGAGGAGCGTCAACCAGCCAGAGTCGGTTTCGATTGCACCCACATTTACTTATACAGGCCCACTTGAGCTCTTCTGTAAATGGAGGTTTGAAAAATCATAGACAGTACGGGTTTTTCGAAAGGGTATTTGCGGAGTAGCAATAAAGTCATTTTAATGTCCTTAGTTTAATCTGGCTGGAGATTGAACCAATGACCTCCTAGTCTAGAGGGGAGCACAATACCACTTGCATGTCATGATTGTTAAATTCTTAATCTTTATTGTAAATCGAAGGTACTACGTGTATAACAGCACGGAAGAAAACAAAAGTTGTCCAAAGTTTGAAGGAATCTTTTGGCAATGATACAACAAAGAAATATAGAGTATATTACTCTTTTCCAGAGGAGAGGTATTTTATCCTGTATAGATGAATATATGACTTGCATTTAAGTTTTAAAGGACATAAAAATTTAAAGGGTTTTTCCACAATCATTTTAGTTAACCGACTTTTTGTCAGATATTCGTAGAAAAATTTTAACATTTAATATTGAGACCTTCAACCTGTTACATGAATCGCATTTGCAAGGCGATAAACAATTTTGTACAGATGAAGCAGCGAGTGCACATTAGTGTTTCTAAAAGAATCACAAGGATGAAATTCAAATGTACAACCATAGCAAACTGTGTGGAACCATTATTGGGAAGTACGCGTTAGTAATAATCACCTGGTAATACAGTATAAAGATAGGTTACTGATAATTATTAAAATCTTATTATGAAATAACAAGATTTTGATCTTTTCTTCATTTTAGAGATAAATTTCAAAATCAAAAAGATCAGTCAAATGTTTTGTTATGCTGCAGTTTAGCTTAAATGTCAATTAGTACTAAGTAATAAGATATTCCTATCACAAGTTAAAGTTAAAATTCTTATGGCCAGAAATTTTAGTTTGCTGGTTTCTGACAGCCAGTGGAAAAAAGACTCATTGAAGATATTGCAAGGTTGGCATATAAAGGGATTAGAAATTTTTCCAGACGTGAAGCAAAATTTGACAGTATATGTGAAGGGTCTTTTGGAATAATTCTAGAATTAACAGTTCACCTTTAAGCCTTCTTTGGGGTTTGCATAAGTCTGCTAAATCCTTGAAGTACTAAAACACTGATGAAATTGGAAACATCAAGAACTGAAAAGGCTTTGGATTTAATAGTCTTTGAAAACCCTTGAAAAGTTTTGGAGTCAATGTTTTTCTCAGTATTTACATGATACAATACATTTATGTTGCATATTCCAGCAAATGCTAATGCAGAAGTAGGGACAAGAGTTGGTACTCATGGACAGTAATTATCTAACGATTTACTTTTAATGCAGTCCAAAATAAAAAAGGAAAATCCAGGTTTTCCTTTTTATCGACTATGTTTTGGCATTTTCTATAAATTTACATAAATTGGCAACTTTTTTATGATTTTGTTTGACATGTTAACAATTTATCCCTCAACTAACATGAGAATGGTAAGATTAGGTTGTATTCTCTGATAGAATTAGGTATAAAAATTAAAACCTTCACAAATAGCATTAAATATTTTCAATCTTATTTGAGAAGAAAAATCTTCTAATATCCATGAAGAAGTTTATTTCTCAAAATACTATAGACACAATTCTTCTAAAAACCTTATTCCAGGTTAAATGGTTGGTACGTACAAAACCATTATCTTGTATTTGAGAAGAAAAATCTTCCAGAAATGAAGTTGAATTTTACTGACAGTGCATCCTCATTATCAATTTCAGAAGAATTTTCTTCTGAAATATCATGATTTGAGAAATATTTTCTCCAGTGGTAGCTTCAGACTAAAGATAAAAAATAAATGAAAAGAACATTAACAAAAGCGCTATCTATACTATTTGTAAGAATATTCTAGTCTTTTGGGGGTATCTTCCCCATGTTTTATGTAATTTAACCCATAACCGTCTTGTAAACAACCACTGAATATCAGCAAAAGAAGACAGAAGAGTCAAAACAGTGGGATAATTCCAAAGGCAAGACAAACTCTTGAGAATGGAACAAATAACTGCCACAATGATACATGTATAACTAAAAGAATAAACTAGAGAAAAAGACACGGATGAATATACATATAGGTCATATCTTGATCAAAGTTTCTGTACTGTATATATTATGATTTATGAAAAAGCCGGATTATTATGTATGGTTTATTAAAATTTAATGAATGCATATACGAAAACCACGAAACTTAATGCTGTACATTGTATGAATCCTAAGTGTTGAATTTATTATTTCCATGTTGAATAATTTTCTCTCTTCGCTTCTGTGTATAAATTTCTAAAGTCATGACTTTAATACCTGTAACGCAAATTCGATGAGGAGAGGATACTTTCGGCACGTCATCTTGAATATGTCCTTTCTGTTCTGCCTTCGGTATGGTAAGGTATGGAACCCCACATGAATTATATGATAATGGTATCATTGTTGACAAAATTGATAATATAAGATAAAAATTGTGTCGGAATGTGTATGAGTAATACCAATTTCAGCCAATTGTTTTACAGTTACAGAATTTATTTCTTTACTACATGTGCTTCGAAATTGCGGCAGATATGGCTACATATGAAATTCTGCTTATATACCACTACAGCTAATGTAAAAATTCAGAATTTATAGATCTGCAATATACGAAAAAGCTGTGATAGCTGCTGGAAATTGGTCCATGTTTTATGTCCTCTGGCAGGTTGACAAATACTGTTTTGGCTAGTTAAACTTGTTCGCGCCATTCTATTGCCGTTCAACATTTTCAAATTAAATATTCTGTATTTTCATCCGAACACTCTAACGCTGACCTGAAATATGTTATAATAATAGTAATAAAACTGGTAAAATGCATAACCTAAACTAAATTCATCTAAACATTATCCTGTCCAATATTGGAAGTATGTAACTTTGGAAACATTCAAAGTTCAATTTTGATAAAAGGCATTTTGTCTACTAGAATTAAAATTATCTTGATATACTTACATTTTTTGTATGCAATGAAAATATACAATATACTTTTAAAACACTGTGAATAAAATCTAGTTGTATTTCAAAAGTTTCAAAATTTCTGTTTTTTTCTAACTTAATTTATGTGGGCGAATACCGGATGAAAAAAAAATCCACCACACTCTTCTATGTAATTAAGCCACACCAAATTGATATTTAGTTCTCTTTGGATTTCGCCGCTTCGAGTTTTAGACTATTTAATTAAGAAAAAAATTGCGACGTCATTTTGCAAAAATGCTGAAAATTCGTCCCAAATTCCTAATTCCTAATTTTTTCAATACATTAAAAATGAAAAAGTTGTTCTCCTAAAATTTCGTAAAAGTTAGCATTTTCCCCATTTTTTGCAATTTTTTACGTAAATTTGATCTTCGCTAAATATTGATCCTCAAGAAAAAAAATTAAAATTTCGATTGGGGCGATCCGAAAAATATAAAAATCAATTTGGTATGGCCTTACAATTAAGAATATATTTTACTTTAGCCTCGATTTCATATAAATTTGAGTGCTCATGCATATTTACAAACATCATGAACATTATGCTTATCAATCACTTCCCGCCGAGTTAATGTGTGCTGGTACAAATGTATGATGCAAATGTACGTATTATACATGTTATATGTACAGTGTTATCTTTCTGCTTACAAATAAAAGAATACTCGTATTTGGAAAAAACCTTGGTACATTTGTTTTAAGAAATTAAATATGCTTTACTATATAAAATAAATATTATTAAAGATATAAGAGTTCAAATACATTACACATGAATTAATTGTTTTGTAATTGAACTTAACAACATATTTATAAAATAACTATCTGCCCGTTACGGAAAAAATATAAACAATTATGTTTTACATACATACATGTATATGTAAAAATTCTTTCAAGAGCAACCGTTTAATATTTTACGGTTTGGGAGAACGGCAAGAAAATATTTTTAATACTGAAATTTTCCCCCTTTTTCTGAGCCAGTCATTCTTTCAGCATGTAATCGTGCCCAACTTTATTTTTAATCAATTTTTGATATAGCGTTTTTTTTAACTGAAATTTGAAACCTAGCTGTGGTTGTGGTTTTCACTTAATGTTTAAAATATATATTAAATATATATAATATTAATAATTTACCCGATTCAGCCTAGGGTTCTTCATAATTAACACCACGGTAAACAACAATTAAAATACTTATCTGAAATAATCAAGTATCTTGTAATTTGGATGGTAACACCGATTTCTCGTCAATAGTATTTATTAAATAAACAAGAACTTCGTTATTTCATACTTTTTTGCAAATCAATTTACGTAAAGAAACTCTAAAATAAAAAAAAATCATTGGAGAATGTCATTGTACAAATGCAAATTTTTAAAGACGTTAACTTGTACACATAAATAATTTTAACTCACACATACATCGTAATACACCCTTTAATTTCCAATGGGTAAAGTACAATTGAGTCCGATTATTTTTTGTTGCAGGAGAGTCTATATTTATTTAAAAACAAAAACAAAATGAACTTCTATTTTCTCGCCCAAAAGAAGCCATGGTTAATGTGAAGGAAAATTTACAGTCATTTTTACATTCGGGATTAGAAGATTTTTTTATATAAACTTTTAATAACACTAATTGTTTAACACTCGATCCTATCCAAATTAAAAATTCTGACGTACTATTTTAATGGGCCAGTAATACATTTCACCTGTACCGGCGAACCCACAAAAAAATGACAGCATATCTATAATAATTATTGGTAATAACCTATATGAATTGTTTTAGATATTTAAAAGCAAAGTAGTAAATAATCGTTTTCTTACATTTTTTTATGAAGTAATTTATTAATTTATTGCTTTGTAGGTTGACACTTTTTATACGAAAAAACGGAACTTCGGTTATGATATAGATGCTTAAATCTTACCTTAATGTATATTTTGGTGAATTCCTGACCACAAAATATTGTAGAACTTTTGCCGTTAATAAATCCATTGTTTATTTTCCACATCAATTATACTATCTTTCATTAGAGGCTGGGATAGTCAGTATATAAATACATCAGGCGTGCTTTATCCAAACTCTTATCAGATTTACTGGCTGGAGGTAATCTCTTCAGATCAGAAATGGACAGGAATACTTTTTTTTACAAAAGATAACATCAAATATACCGATTTTGTTTTTTCAGTAGATACAGGTCATGTTTTAATATATATTTAAATTACATTTATACTTCTTTAATTTCTTAATCTTGATTGCCAGTTTGAAATTTTCAACTTTGTACCCAAAATATTACAGAAAATGTAAGATATATTAATTGTATGACTTTTAATATGACAAATGATTTATTTTTTTTCAATTTGTATTTATGTATCACTTACAAACTATGATACCTAAAATAAGTGAAAATTTGTGATTTATTTGATGATGATTACAAGTATACACCAATTAGTTTGCTTTATATATTAATTACATAATTTTCCGGCTTATTTTAAGAATTTTAATAGAAAAAACGATTTTCCTGAAAATGAAGGAAAGGGACCGCCTACTGACGAGAACATAAATATTTCCGACTAAATTTTATTTACATATTTTACCTTCCTATTACGTGTAAATTGGGAGTTGTCCACGGCCATGGCAATTAGCTAAAAGCAATAAACTGGTTTGCCTCCGAGTACATTTAGGTTCTTCCAAAAATAAAACTATCATTTTCCTAAATAAAATTTCTGAAAGTTTTATGCTGTTCAGGTAAGAATTGTAAAAGAAATGATTCCACCTTTTAACAACCTTATACTTAATTGGTTCATTTAAAAAGAGAAATGATATACAAAAGAAGGGAATCTTCTAAAGCGAATAAAACTGCAAACACGCTGCTCTACCTCCGGTCTTTATTGTTTAGGTTCAATACTTGTTATGAATATCAGAGGTTTAGTTTCGTTTTCATTTTTAGAGGAACTCGATGAATTTATATTTAAACTTTTATTGAATATAATGTGTATAACAGGACCCAATGGGAAACATCATTTAAAAATTTTCATCTGAAACCACTATGCCAATTGAAACTAGACTTGGCAGCAATGGTCCTTAGATGGTACTCATTCACAAATGTGTCCGATGACCCGGACTGGCAACTAAAATGGCTGCCACAGCCGAACTTTGTTCAACATCGCACCCTTTGGGAACATTCATCGAACAATCTTTTTGTCTGAAATCACTGAGCCAATTGGAATCAGACTTGGCAGCAATGGTCCTTAGATGGTCCTCTTTCAGAATTATGTCTGATGATCTAGACTGTCAACCAAAATGGCTACCACAGCTGAACTTTGTTTAACATAGGACCCTATTGGAAAATTTATTTAAAAACTTCGTCTGAAACCACTTAGCCAATTGGAACTAAACTTGACAGCAATGGTCATTACATGGTCCTCTTTCAGAATTTGTCCGATGACACGGACTGTCAACCAAAATGACTGCTACAGCCAAACTTATTTTAAGATTTAAAAATCACTTTGTCTGAAACCACAGAGCCAATTGGACTTGGCAGAAATGGTCCTTAAATGGTTTTCTTCAAAATTGTGTCCGACGACCTAGACTGTCAACCAAGATGGTTGCCACAGCTGAACTTAGTTTATCATAGGACCCTATGGGAAAATTCATTTAAAATTTACTGTTACACTTAGATTTTTAGTCATGCTTAAGGTGGACAAGTTAAATCCAAGTGATCAATACAGGCTCTTATGACCCTCTAGTTTCATTTTTACATTCGGTTTTTTCCTTATTTCCTTAATAGAATGATGGTATACTATCTGTAGACTGGCAAAAAAGTTTTTGCATTTTAGACTTCCGGTAAGTATCCCAACTACTTGCGGGGATCACTGTAGATTCCGACAGTAACTTTCATGTAAAAAGAGGATAGCCAGTATCGGTAAACTGAATGCTATTTAAAATTTTATCAATCCTGAAATTATTCTCCAAATGACCGCTAAGGCTGTCAACTAAAACAAATGATATACATTAAATTTTGGTCTCACCGTGAACCTCCGAAGTAAGAAAAATGAATTCAATGACTTCGAATTTATTCAGATTGTTTAACACTGAAAATCACCCATTTAGCTACATGTATCGTATCAGAAAATATGTGGAGTAACTTGAAATCTTTGCCAATGTTCAATGGATAATGATTGAAATTAATTCACTTCCTCCACTTATTGTAAAATTTAACTGTGACCTGTTTCGTATAATTGACCCTTCTGACCATTCTTATCAATGGACATCTTTAAGATACATGTCAATTTTCATGATTGTGTGTGAAGATGTAGTAGATTTATATTAGAAACAAAATCGGTATCGTTTTCTTTCCGGGCATTGTGGGGAGAGTGGTTGGTAACTAATAGGAAAACGTTCTTTGTAAATTATTTATCCTGTTTTCACAAAGCGCGTTTATTTAAATAATACCATGTGGTTTTATTAAAGCCGATTTGTGCTTATAGTATGTACTGTTTTCATAATTCCTCTCGCATTCTTTATCACAAAGTGTTATGTTATTCTCATGAGTATCGAATTTCATTGACCGTACCATCGGTTATCTGTGTTTTCTTCTGCATCATCAGCTTCTTATCCTTTATTGACCTAAGATAACCTTTCTATAGATTGTACACTTGGTAGAAATTACTGGAATGGGAGGGGGGGGGGGGGGGGTTATCCATAAAAAACCACACACACAGTTAACTTCAAAGTATATATTTCCTTTCTTAATACAAACTATAATTTATTTTTGGATTTAATACATACCCAGAGAACAAAGGTTATGTACACAATGCTCAGTAATTGAAGACGAATATCATTTTTCTTTAATTGCAAAATTAATGATTCTATTAGAGATAATCTTATTACTTAAATAAAACAAAAAAATCCTAACTTCTCACATCATATACTGCCATTTGAAAAATAAAAACTAGTCCTTAATCCTCAACTTGAACTGTTAGCTTATGTTTGTGACTTCATAAAGCAATCATTAGAATTGCGAAAATGAGGTCCACGTCGGTTACATCTTCTCAGATTTTATATTTATATTACGTATTTGTACTTTAATGTCATATTGATTTTATTTAGGATTTGTATGTGATTGTACATGTATATAGCTTGACTTATGGGTGAAATATGCTATTAATAAAGTTATATAATATGATTTTTAAATAATTTTCAAAAACTCAAGTATCTTCTTTTTATTGCATGGAAATGGACTATTGTGCCAATACAATATATGGAAAGGTATACATAGGTGAATATCTGGATTCGAAATGCAAAGTCTGATAAACGCGTCTAAAGTTCAGAATTTTGTTTTTTTTCCATATATTAGTCTGTTATTTTGGTTTCATTTAGCTAAACCACACGATTATACAAATTACCCCATTAAAAAAAATCGTCTACACAAAAATTGCTAAAATTTATTATTGCTTATTCGAAATCAATTTTTTATCTTTCTAAAATATTGATTTGAGGTTGTATGCCTGCTTAACCTTTTCGCCACAATATTGGCTTCCGGGTTTAAAACAAAACTTTACAAACATACATGTATCTTCATTAATACACACATGCATGACCTTGATCTTCCAAAATCTTCTAACTACTGTGGTTTTCGGATTGCTCTGGATTTTTTGATAACGGTCAAAAATTTCCGATTTTGAAACGGCCCGATAGCCTCGATTGCGGAAGATCGCGGGTTCAGTACCCGGCTGGGTCAAACTAAAGAAATTAAAATTTGTATTTGTTGCTTTTCCACCATCACCAGGCACACGGCATTTAGGAGTAAGAGCAAATACTGCACGTGTAGGGTGAGATGTCTTCCTATGGACTGTTACTTCTTCGAGAGAGGAAACCCATTTCAATCTCAAATGGACAGTACAGATATTTAGATCGACAAATTTAATATTGATTTAACCTCTTCATTTTTAATTAACAGTGTTGTTTTGTGTATGAGAGAAAGGGGGGGGGGGTTGTACATTTTGAAAAATATAAAGTCCGTTGACAATCAGCAATACGTTACACTTTAATCCTTGACCAATAAATGTCTCATCAATTTTTACATTTCAACAGGATCGTATATAAACAAATTATTGAGTAGTTGTTAAACCTCTCAATGATAACACAATGTTCCAAAATATACTTCTTATAAACGTTCAAATAAATATTGCATATATTTTATCAAATTTAATTTTTTAAACTATAATATTATGATATTTTTTCCCATATATTAATTTCTGAAATGCTTAACAGTTACATGTATTTTACACATCAAGATAATCCCCTTTTGCACATAAATTATTTAACAGTTTAACGGGGGCCGTGTTAACGAAAGTGTCCTAAGATAGTCTTACGACATTTCCTAGTCCTAAGTCATGTTAACGATGCTATCCTAAATTGGGACATGTCTAAAAGTTTGTCCTAAAGTTAGGATATAGAAATGGGTGTCTTAAGACCACCCTTAGATGATCCTAACAGTTAGGATTAATTATTGTAATATAAACAACAAGAATGGCTGCTGTGTACATGTACTTTAGAAATCGAAAATACAATATAAGACGAAATAAAGTGTTTATAGACAGACAACCCTTTAAATTAAAGTTTTAGATTTGTGGTGTACGTACATTTCGCCGGACAGAACGCCGTACAAAGATACGTACAAATAGGCACACTTTAATTGAATATATGTGTAAAATTTCATTTCATCATGATATATAAGAGTAGAGATATCAGCACAAAATTTATACAGTACCCCGTTTTTAGCTCACCTGATCCAAAGGGTCAAGTGAGCTATTCTCATCACTTGGCGTCCGTCGTCGTCTGTCGTCCGTCGTCATCCGTTAACTTTTACAAAAATCTTCTCTGAAACTACTCGACCAAATAGAACCAAACTTGGCCATAAGCATCATTAGGGTATCTAGTTTAAAAAATGTGTCCAATGATCCCGCCTGCCAACCAACATGGGCAACATGGGTAGAAATAGAACATAGGGGTAAACTACAGTTTTTGTCTTATTTCTCAAAAACTAAAGCATTTAGAGCAAAACTGACATGGAGTAAAAATGTTCATCAGGTCAAGATCTACTACCATAAAATTTTCAGACGAATCGGTCAACCCTTTGTTGGGTTATTGCCCCTGAATTGTTAATTTAAGGAAATTTTGCAGTTTTAGGTTATTATCTTAAATATTATTATAGATAAAGACAAACCAAGATAGACGCCACAGCAAAAGTTAGTTTAACTTAGGGCCATATGGGAAAATCCATTGAAAAATCTTTTTGTCGGAAACAACTTGACATATTGGAGCCAGATTTGGCAGCAATGGTCCTTAGGAGGTCTTTTTTTTCAGAAATGTGTCCGATTTCGTGGACTGTGAACCAAGATGGCCGCCACAGCCGAACTCAGTTTAACATAGGACCCTATGGGAAATTCACTCAAACATCTTCTCGTCTGAAACTACTGAGCCAATTTAAACTAAACTTGGCAGCATTGGTCCTTGGATGGTCCTCTTTCAGACATGTGTCCGATCACCCGGATTGTCAACCAAGATGGCCGTCATGGCCTAACTTAGCTAAATATAGGACCCTATAGGAAAATTCATTTAAAAATATTCTTGTCTGAAATCACTTAGCCAATTAGAACAAGACTAGGTCCATAGATGGTTCTCTTTTAGAAATGTGCCCATTGACCTTGACTGTCAACCAAGATGACTTCCACAGTTGAACTCAACATAGAACCCTATAGAAAAACCAGCCAAAATTATGCAACACTTAAATTTTTAGTCCTGCTCAAGGTGAAAAGTTAAATCCGGGTGAGCGATACAGGCTCTTGAGAGCCTCTAGTTCATGTTTGTTCTGGAACCCAAAAAATCAAATAAATCAAATATCTGCTGCACATCGACACTTTATTCGTGGTAAAGGATAAATATGGATGTATTTTCATTTCATTCTGATAAATAACCAAAAAAAAATAGACTAGTTGGAATGTGGGTTTCTCTTTTACCTCAAGTTGTGAACATGTCCATGAACAATTACTGGTATCGAGACGACCCTATTATAGTATTTGGTGCTCTCAATTAAGTAAACGATTTTAATCTGTAATAGATATCATGTACATGTAAATAATGACAATGCAGTATATACACTGCGTAATTTTCATTTATTTGACTGCTGTTTTATTTTCCTTCATAAGCCCTACAGTTTTATTCTGGATTTTTTTTTTAAATATCAAAAGAGTGAATGTAAAAAATCTTGCATTTTTTTCAGAAATAAACATATGATTATCCTAAGAATATGTTAGGATTGTCCTAAGTTACTCCTACTTAGGACTATCCTAAGATAGCTTTGTTTTACATCCTAAGACATGTTTTAAGATGATCCTAAGACAATCCTAATTCGAGTCCTAAGACAAGTCTTAGGACATATCTTAGGACATCTTCATTAACACGGCCCCCGGCTTATGTCCAGTCGTCGCAAAACTGTAATTATAGCAATTATCACCTATTGTTGTTCCGTCAAAGATTTTGAAAAGCTTAGTCATTAAGTTAAACCTTTATTCCAAATACATAAATTTTATATAAAAATGTAAAAGTATATTTTATTGGATAATTAGAATGTTAATCCCCAGGTCAACCATTTTGTAATTTGTATTGTGTTATCTTTTACTTGTTCAATTCAGTCTTATTGTTGATCGTTAAAATGAAAAAAAAACGTGAATAAAATATGAAAATACTCTTATACTTTTTTCCCCTAAATTATTTTTCATGGTCAGTTTCAATTGTAATACCTTGATTAGTGAACATAATATACATGTATGTACAAAATGTAAATGAATATATAGAGTAAACTGTTTCTATACATGTACTTCTGTACAAGTGTATTATGGTGTTGTGTTTAAAGTTAACCCAAAGGATACATTTATAGGACATAAAAATGAAATATATGTTTCTATCTGAGATGAAATATATCTTAATATGCATGTGAACTAGGTCAAAATCGGTCATTCTAACACATTCTTGAATATTGCTGTCAATTTGGGCTGAGTCATCGAATATATTTCCGAAACAAGACCATCTATGATGTTTGAATTAGCTCACTTGTTTTGGACAAGAAGGATTAAAAATGGCTTTCTCGTAGTGTCATATTTTAAACTATTTTTACGGTGATGGCCATATTTTGGATGGGCGAGGTCTTCAAATATAATTTTTTATAAGATTTTGGGCTGGTCGAGCTAATACACATTTAAAACATCTAACATTTCATATACATATATATATATATACATTGTTACTTTAAAGAGAATTTTCAAGCGAAATGCATTTCTCTTGCATCTTCGTTCTTTAAAAACCTAAGTTTTACTCAGCTGATCTTTTTGCAATTACGGATTTTTGTCCTAAAATTTTGAACACAATGAAATGCTTCAGACTAAGCTTTTTCACACTGAATACCGTTCCATAGGTTAAAGCCATGCACATTATAATTGTTGGTAGAACTGAAAGGTTTTATAACTTAAAAAGGTGCATCTAAATACATCAGTCAATAAACGGTTACAAATATCTGAATTATACCTAGATCTTTTTGTAGATCTTTGCTGAACATTTTTGCCATTTACACGTTCTCTCTATCTATGATAATATTAAAGATAATAACCTAAAACTGCAAAATTTCTTTAAAATTATCAATTCAGAGGCAATAACCCAACAAAGGCTTGACAGATTCGTCTGAAAATTTCATGGCATTTAGATCTTAACCTGGTAAACATTTCTATCCTGTCAGTTCTGCTCTAAATGCTTTAGTGTTTGAGATATAAGCTAAAACTACATTTTACCCCTGTTTTTATTTTTAGCTATGCCAGCCATGTTTGTTGATGGATCAAACTCCGGATATAACTTTTAAACTAGATATAATAAGGAATATCCAGGTAAACTTTGAAAGTATTTGGCCCAGTAGGTTCAAAGGAGAAGATTTTTGAAATAGTTTACGACGACGAACGACGACGGACGCCAACTGATGGCATAAGCGCACATGGCCCTTTGGACCAGGTGACTAAAAATGACCATCAATACAATGATAACGGGACAAAAAACTCCAAAAATCTGAAATTTATCCAATATCCAACTTTATGTGAGTGTTATGGAGCAAACCGTGATATGCACTTTGCTATCGGCATTTTCAAAATGGCCACCGTTACTATGGGAACGGGTTAAAGAGTCAAGAAACTTAAATGTATCCCATATTCACGAAACTGTATGCAAGTGTTATGCACTTCAATATCGGAATTTTCAAAATTCTCACCGTAACCATGTAAGCGGAAACAATTTCCGAAATTCAATTTTCATCAAACTTTATAGGAACATTGGATGCCACGTTGGAGATGTTCTTAAACTTGGAGTTTGCAACCGTTACCATAGACACGGCACAATTCCAAAACAGCTGAAGTTTTCATGTTTAGCAAGGAAGTACACTGTGATCTTGAAATATTCAATAGAAAAGGGATAAAAATTGAATTTATCCAAATTTTCGTAAAACATTCACAATTATGTCAGATAATAACTTTAGGGCCAAGCTGAGTTTTAGCTATTTTTGTGTTAGCATCCGAACATAATATTACTTGTTTATTCATTCATTTATTTTATCGTGATTTCACGCGAATTTCAGAGAAATTCGATTCAGCGGCAGCAAAGTGTTTGTACTAGAAGAAGCTAGGTTGCCCTAATAAATTCGGCAGAAACTTATTAGTTAACGTTAATAATATTATCTGCCATAAGCATTAGTCGGAAACAGTAAATCTGGTTGTAGAATAATTCACATAAATTTAATAGATATTTAGGGATCCAGTCGGAAAACAGCTTCCTGAAATGTGCTTTGCTGGTATTTGCTGATTCGGCCATCTTCGACACTACAGACCTGAGACGAACTCCGTATTGAGTGGACTGAATCCATTGGTAGTTACGTACAATACTAAATCACTCTGCCATGGAGGCTTCATGACCAATGTAAGAATCGAGACTCGCAAAATCACTGTTATGCATGATGTCTTCTGTCAATTTAAAAGTCAAGTCAAGAAATACCAAAGGGATATTCGAAGGAGGGGAAAATCGAAAACAACTGAGAAACTCCGGAGAACAACGAAGACAAGACCAAAACATACAAACTCTACACTTAAAAACTAAAAGCATATGAACAACATGGACCCCACAAAAAAACTGGGGGTAGATTCATGTGCTCCGGAAGAGTGAGCAGTCTCATCTTCCTGCAGGACACCCGCCACGCTCCCCATGTCAAATCTGGTATGAGGAAGGGACTACAGTAAGTAATAGTTGAGTATTATGGTGTGTGCCTTTATGCGCTTTATTGACCGTCTGTATTTCATTGTTCTAGATCCAGTTGGAGGCGAAAATATTTAATATGTTTTTTACCCAGCAAAAGTGTAACAATCGTGAAACAAAACACAATTATTCCTCAACTTTTAAATATAAATTAATATATACGATCCTGTTGAAATGTAAAATTGATGAGACATTTATTGGTCAAGGATTAAAGTCTAACGTATTGCTGATTGTCAACGGACTTTATATTTTTCAAAATGTACACACCCTGTCTCTCTTTCATACACAAAACAACACTGTGAATTAAAAATGAAGAGGTTAAATCTATATTAAAATTGTCCATCTAAATATCTGTACTGTCCATTTGAGATTGAAATGGGTTTCCTCTCTTGAAGAAGTAACAGTCCAGAGGCAGACATCTCACACAACACGTGCAGTATTTGCTCTTACTCCTAAATGCCGTGTGCCTGGTGCTTGGTGGAAAAGCAACAAATACAAATTTTAATTTCTTTAGTTTGACCCAGCTGGGTATTGAACCCGCGATCTTCCGCACTCGAGGCTATCGGGCGGTTTCAAAATCGGAAATTTCTAACCGTTGTCAAAAAATCCAGAGCAATCCGAAAACCACAGTAGTTAGAAGATTTTGGAAGATCAAGGTCATGCATGTGTGTATTAATAAAGATACATGTATGTTTGTAAAATATCAAGTTTTGTTTTAAACCCGTAAGCCAATATTGTGGCGAAAAGGTTAAGCAGGCATACAACCTCAAATCAATATTTTAGAAAGATAAAAATTGATTTCGAATAAGCAATAAGAAATTTTAGCAATTTTTGTGTAGATAATTTTTTTTCTTTAATGGGGTAATTTGTATAATCGTGCGGGTTAGCTAAATGAAACCAAAATAACAGACTAATATATGAAAAACAAAATTCTGAACTTTAGACGCGTTTATCAGACTTTGCATTTCGAATCCAGATATTCACATATGTATACCTTTCCATATATTTTCTATTTCCTTGCATCAAAGAAGATACTTGAGATTTTGAAAATTATTTAAAAATCATGTTAAATAACTTTATTGATAGCATATTTCACCCATAATTCAAGCTATATACATGTACAATCACATACGAATCCTAAATAAAATCAATATGACATTAAGGTACAAATACATAATGTAAACATAAAATCTGAGAAGATGTAACCGACGTGGACTCATTTTCGCAATTCTAATGATTGCTTTATGAAGTCACAAACATAAGCTAACAGTCATGACAGTTCAAGTTGAGGATTAAGGACTAGTTTTTATTTTTCAAATGGCAGTATATGATGTGAGAAGTTAGGATTATTTTGGTTTATTTAAGTAATAAGATTATCTCTAATAGAATCATTAATTTTGCAATTAAAGAAAAATGATATTCGTCTTCAATTACTGAGCATTGTGTACATAACCTTTGTTCTCTGGGTATGTATTAAATCCAAAAATAAATTATAGCTTGTATTACATGTATTAAGGAAGGAAATATATACTTGGAAGTTAACTCTGTGTGTGGTTTTTTATGGATAATCCCACCCCCCCCCCCCCCTCCCTTCCAGTAATTTCTACCAAGTGTACAATATATAGAAAGGTTATCTTAGGTCAATAAAGGATAAGAAGCTGATGATGCAGAAGAAAACACAGATAACCGATGGTACGGTCAATGAAATTCGATACTCATGAGAATAACATAACACTTTGTGATAAAGAATGCGAGAGGAATTATGAAAACAGTACATACTATAAGCACAAATCGGCTTTAAAATAACCACATGGTATTATTTAAATAAACGCGTTTTGTGAAAACAGGATAAATAATTTACAAAGAACGTTTTCCTATTAGTTACCAACCACTCTCCCCACATTGCCCGGAAAGAAAACGATACCGATTTTGTTTCTAATATAAATCTACTACATCTTCACACACAATCATGAAAATTGACATGTATCCATAAAGATGTCCATTGATAATAAAGGTCAGAAGGGTCAATTATACGAAACAGATCACAGTTAAATTTTACAATAAGTGGAGGAAGTAAATTAATTTCTATCATTATCCATTGAACATTTGCAAAGATTTCAAATTACTTCACACATTTTCTGATACGATACATGTAGCTAAATGGGTGATTTTCAGTGTTAAACAATCTGAATAAATTCGAAGTCATTGAATGCATTTTTCTTACTTCGGAGGTTCACGGCGAGATCAAAATTTAATGCATATCATTTTTTAGCTCACCTGGCCTAAAAGGCCATGTGAGCTATTCTCATCACTTGGCGTCCGTCGTCGTCTGTCGTCGTCGTTAACAATTTTTCAAACATCTTCTCCTCTGAAACTACTGAATGGATTTGGATGAAACTTAGCATGATTGTTCCTTAGGGTATCCTGCACAAAGTTTATGCTTCGATTTTTGATCCGTCGAAAAACATGGCCACTGTTACTAAAAATAGAACATAGGGGTCAAACAACAGTTTTTCGCAAATATCTAAAAAATCATTAGGTTACGACAAATTCTGGCAGGTTGAAAGTGTCCAGCATGATGAGAGCTACCTGTGTTCTGATTTTCGTGAAAATCTGTCAACTGATGTTAGAGTTATTGCCCTTTTTTGACATTTTTGGCTTTTTTTATGTTATTATTTCAAAAATCTTCTTCTCTGAAACTACTATTCAAAATCAAATGAAATTTGGTAAGATTGTTCCTTAGGGTATCCTGCACAAAGTTTATGCTTTGATTTTTCATCCGTCGAAAAACATGGCCACTGTTACTAAAAATAGAACATAGGGGTCAAACAACAGTTTTTCGTAAATATCTCAAAAATCATTAGGTTACGGCAAATTTTGGCAGGTTGAAAGTGTCCAGCATGATGAGAGCTAACTGTGTGCTGATTTTCGTGAAAATCTGTCAACTGATGTTAGAGTTATTGCCCTTTTTTGACATTTTTGGCTTTTTTTATGTTATTATTTCAAAAATCTTCTTCTCTGAAACTACTATTCAAAATCAAATGAAACTTGGTAAGATTGTTCCTTAGGGTATTCTGCAAAAAATTAATGGTTGGATTTTTGTTTGGTCGAAAAACATGTCTGCCCTTACTAAAAATAGAACATAGGGGTCAAAATGCTGTGTTTTGCTATTTTTCCTGAATTGTAGAAAGAAAATGAAGATGAAAGCTACTTTCAAGGTAAACATGGTATCCCGAGTTGAATGGTGATGATGAAAGTTTGTTTTGGACGGCCATTTTTAAAATGGCTGCCATTTTTTACACTTGCTCGGATTTCAACAATATTTGGTTTTTAAAGTAAACATGGTATCCTTAGTGAATGGTGATGATGGGAATGTTGTATAACAATGATTAAACTTCATAATATGTGAGCTTTTAATTGCCATCACTTGGTGTCCGTCATCATCGTTGTTAACAAATTTTCAAACATCTTCTCCTCTGAAACTACTAGGGGGATTTGGATGAAACTTAGCATGATTGTTCCTGCAATATTTCCTTTTCAATTGAAACTGTGATACTTCAGAAAAAGAGAGTTCACTTTTTAGATGCCAAAGATGTAAGGTCACATAGGTAACCAGAACAGTCTGTTCAAAGGGTACTTACCACTGGTTAATTTCATTTAAGCGGTATCAACTCTCATTTAAAATGGCAAATGTTCAACTTCAAACACAACAGTTGTAGAAATATTGCTGTTTAACAGTCATTGTTTATATGCCCTTCACAACATATCAAAAATTTAAAGTATTCCATTGCATTATATTTATATTTTATCAGGATAACAAATTCATCACATCAGGGGAGATCATTTCGACCACCTCCATTACATAGGAATTCAGTAACACTTACAAGAAAACCTTACTCTTACAATGCTAGAGGTTGTCTGGCAAGCTATTTACTGACTGGGGTATGGAGGAACGGAATTCCAACATCTTACATTGTAGGAGTAAGGAGAACCTTACCCATTATAACAAACATTAATATATTAATTTAGTTAATAGTGCATTGTTTGCCAGGTGAGCAATTCAGGCTCTTGAGACCCTCTTGTTTTTAGTTGACAGCCTTAGCGGTAATTTGGAGAATAATTTGTGGATTGATAAAATTTTAAATAGCATTCAGTTTACCGATACTGGCTATCTTCTTTTTAAATGAACATGAAAGTTACTGTCGGAATCTATAGTGATCCTCGCAAGTAGTTGGGATACTTACCGAAAGTCTAAAATACAAAACTTTCTTGCCAGTCTACAGATAGTATACCATCATTCTATTAAGGAAATAAGGAAAAAACCGAATGTAAAAATGAAACTAGAGGCTCATAAGAGCCTGTATTGATCACTTGGATTTAACTTGTCCACCTTAAGCATGACTAAAAATCTAAGTGTAACAGTAAATTTTAAATGAATTTTCCCATAGGGTCCTATGATAAACTAAGTTCAGCTGTGGCAACCATCTTGGTTGACAGTCTAGGTCGTCGGACACAATTTTGAAGAAAACCATTTAAGGACCATTTCTGCCAAGTCCAATTGGCTCTGTGGTTTCAGACAAAGTGATTTTTAAATCTTAAAATAAGTTTGGCTGTAGCAGTCATTTTGGTTGACAGTCCGTGTCATCGGACAAATTCTGAAAGAGGACCATGTAATGACCATTGCTGTCAAGTTTAGTTCCAATTGGCTAAGTGGTTTCAGACGAAGTTTTTAAATAAATTTTCCAATAGGGTCCTATGTTAAACAAAGTTCAGCTGTGGTAGCCATTTTGGTTGACAGTCTAGATCATCAGACATAATTCTGAAAGAGGACCATCTAAGGACCATTGCTGCCAAGTCTGATTCCAATTGGCTTAGTGATTTCAGACAAAAAGATTGTTCGATGAATGTTCCCAAAGGGTGCGATGTTGAACAAAGTTCGGCTGTGGCAGCCATTTTAGTTGCCAGTCCGGGTCATCGGACACATTTGTGAATGAGTACCATCTAAGGACCATTGCTGCCAAGTCTAGTTTCAATTGGCATAGTGGTTTCAGATGAAAATTTTTAAATGATGTTTCCCATTGGATCCTGTTATACACATTATATTCAATAAAAGTTTAAATATAAATTCATCGAGTTCCTCTAAAAATAAAAACGAAACTAAACCTCTGATATTCATAACAAGTATTGAACCTAAACAATAAAGACCGGTGGTAGAGCAGCGTGTTTGCAGTTTTATTCGCTTTAGAAGATTCCCTTCTTTTGTATATCATTTCTCTTTTTAAATGAACCAATTAAGTATAAGGTTGTTAAAAGGTGGAATCATTTCTTTTACAATTCTTACCTGAACAGCATAAAACTTTCAGAAATTTTATTTAGGAAAATGATAGTTTTATTTTTGGAAGAACCTAAATGTACTCTGAGGCAAACCAGTTTATTGCTTTTAGCTAATTGCCATGGCCGTGGACAACTCCCAATTTACACGTAATAGGAAGGTAAAATATGTAAATAAAATTTAGTCGAAAATATTTATGTTCTCGTCAGTAGGCGGTCCCTTTCCTTCATTTTCAGGAAAATCGTTTTTTCTATTAAAATTCTTAAAATAAGCCGGAAAATTATGTAATTAATATATAAAGCAAACTAATTGGTGTATACTTGTAATCATCATCAAATAAATCACAAATTTTCACTTATTTTGAATATCATAGTTTGTAAGTGATACATAAATACAAATTGAAAAAAAATAAATCATTTGTAATATTAAAAGTCATACGATTAATATATCTTACATTTTCTGTAATATTTTGGGTACAAAGCTGAAAATTTCAAACTGGCAATCAAGATTAAGAAATTAAAGAAGTATAAATGTAATTTAAAAATATATTAAAACATGACCTGTATCTACTGAAAAAACAAAATCGGTATATTTGATGTTATCTTTTGTAAACAAAGTATTCCTGTCCATTTCTGATCTGAAGATATTACCTCCAGCCAGTAAATCTGATAAGAGTTTGGATAAAGCATGCCTGATGTATTTATATACTGACTACCCCAGCCTCTAATGAAAGATAGAATAATTGATGTGGAAAATAAACAATGGATTTATGAACGGCAAAAGTTCTACAATATTTTGTGATCAGGAATTCACCAAAATATACATTAAGGTAAGATTTAAGCATCTATATCATAACCGAAGTTCCGTTTTTTCGTATAAAAAGTGTCAACCTCCAAAACAATAAATTAATAAATGACTTCATAAACAAAACATGTAATAAAACGATTATTTACTACTTTGCTTTTAAATATTTTAAACAATTCATATAGGTTATTACCATAAACTGTTTTTAAGTCCTAATTATTATAAATATGCTGTCATTTTTGTGGGTTCGCCGGTACGGGTGAAATGTATTACTGGCCCATTAAAATAGTACGTCAGAATTTTTAATTGGATAGGATCAAGTGTTAAACAATTAGTGTTATTAAACGTTTGTATAAAAAAATCTTCTAATCCCGAATGTAAAAATGACTGTAAATTTTCCTTCACATTAACCATGGCTTCTTTTGGGCGAGAAAATAGAAGTTCATTTTGTTTTTGTTTTTAAATAAATATAGGCTCTCCTTCAACAAAAAAATAATCGGACTCAATTGTACTTTACCCTTTGGAAATAAAAGGGTGTATTACGATGTATGTGTCAGTTAAAATGATTTATGTGTACAAGTTAACGTCTATAAAAATTTGCATTTGTACAATGACATTCTCCAATGATTTTTTTTATTTTAGAGTTTCTTTACGTAAATTGATTTGCGAAAAAAGTATGAAATAACTAAGTTCTTGTTTATTTAATAAATACTATTGACGAGAAATCGGTGTTACCATCCAAATTACAAGATACTTGATTATTTCAGATAAGTATTTTAATTGTTGTTTGCCGTGGTGTTAATTATGAAGAACCCTAGGCTGAAATCTGGTAAATTATTAATATTGTGGTAACTATTTTAAACATTAAGTGAAAACCACAACCACAGCTAGGTTTCAAATTTCAGTTAAGAAAACGCTATATCAAAAATTGATTAAAAATAAAGTTGGGCACGATTACGTGCTTAAAGAATGACTGGCTCAGAAAAAGGGGGAAAATTTCTTGTCGTTCTCTCAAACCGTAAAATATTAAACGGTGGTTCTTGAAAGAATTTTTACATATACATGTATGTAATATGTAAAACATCATTGTTTATATTTTTTCCGTAACAGGCAGAAAGTTATTTTATAAATATGTTGTTAAGTTCAATTACAAAACAGATAATTCATGTGTAATGTATTTGAACTCTTATATCTATAATGATATTTATTTTATATAGTAAAGCATATTTAATTTCTTAAAACAAATGTACCAAGGTTTTTTTCCAAATACGAGTATTCTTTTATTTGTAAGCAGAAAAATGACAATGTACATATATAACATGTATAATACGTACATCTGTATCATACATTTGTACCAGCACACATTAACTCGGCGGGAAGTGATTGATAAGCTATGTTCATAATGTTTGTAAATATGCATGAGCACTCAAATTTATATGAAATCGAGGCTAAAGTAAAATATATTCTTAATTGTAAGGCCATACCAGATTGATTTTTATTTTTTCGGATCGCCCCGATCGAAATTTTATTTTTTTTCCTTGAGGATCAATATTTAGCAAAGATCAAATTTACGTAAAAAATTGCAAAAATGGGGAAAATGCTAACTTTTACGAAATTTTAGGAGCGGGAGAACAACTTTTTCATTTGTAATGTATTGAAAAAATTAGGAATTTGGGACGAATTTTCAGCATTTTTGCAAAATGACGCCGCAATTTTTTTCTTAATTAAATAGTCTAAAACTCGAAGCGGCGAAATCCAAAGAGAACTAAATATCAATTTGGTGTGGCTTAATTACATAGAAGAGTGTGGTGGATTTTTTTTCATCCGGTATTCGGCCACATAAATTAAGTTAGAAAAAAAAAGAAATTTTGAAACTTTTAAATTACAACTAGATTTGATTCACACTGTTTAAAGAGTATATTGTATATTTTCATTGCATACAAAAAAATGTAAGTATATCAAGATAATTTTAATTATAGTAGACAAAATGCCTTTTATCAAAATTGAACTTTGAATGTTTCCAAAGTTACATACTTCCAATATTGGACAGGATAATGTTTAGATGAATTTAATTTAAGTTAAGCATTTTACCAGTTTCATTACTATTAATATTACAAATTTCAGGTCAGCGTTACACTGTTCGGATGAAAATGCAGAATATTTAAATTTGAAAATGTTGAAAGGAAATAGAATGGCGCGAACAAGTTTAACTAGCCAAAACAGTATCTGTCAACCTGCCAGAAGACATAAAACATGGACCAATTTCCAGCAGCTATCACAGCTTTTTCGTATATTTCAGATCTATAAATTCTGAATTTTTACATTAGCTGTAGTGGTATATAAGCAGAATTTTACATGTAGCCATAACTGCCGCAATTTAGAAGCACATGTAGTAAAGAAACAAATCCTGTAACTGTAAAACAGTTGGCTGAAATTGGTATTACTCATACACATTCCGACACAATTTTTATCTGATATTATCAGTTTTGTCAACAATGATACCATTATCATATAATTCATGTAGGGTTCCATACCTTACCATTCTGAAGGAAGAACAGAAAGGACATATTCAAGATGACGTGCCGAAAGTATCCTCTCCTCATCAAATTTGCGTTACTGGCATTAAAGTCATGACTTTATAAATTTATACACAGAAGCGAAGAGAGAAAGTTATTCAACATGGAAACAATAAATTCAACACTAAGGATTCATACAATGTACAGCATTAAATTTCGTGGTTTTCGTATATGCATTCATTAAATTTTAATAAACCATACATAATAATCCGGGCTTTTTCATAAATCATAATATATAGGTACAGAAACATTGGTCAAGATATGACCTATATTTATCCGTGTCTTTTTCTCTAGTTTATTCTTTTAGTTATACATGTATCCTTGTGGCAATTGTTTTAATACTATTATTATTACAAATTTCAGGTCAGCGTTAGTCATGTTAGTGTTCGGATGAAAATACAGAATATTTAATTTGAAAATGTTGAAAGGCAATAGAATGGCGCGAACAAGTTTAACTAGCCAAAACAGTATCTGTCAACCTGCCAAAGGACATAAAACATGGACCAATTTCCAGCAGCTATCACAGCTTTTTCGTATATTTCAGATCTATAAATTGTGAATTTTTACATTAGCTGTAGTGGTATATAAGCAGAATTTCATATGTAGCCATATCTGCCGCAATTTCGAAGCACATGTAGTAAAGAAACAAATTCTGTAACTGTAAAACAATTGGCTGAAATTGGTACTACTCATACACATTCCGACACAATTTTTATCTTATATTAACAGTTTTGTCAACAATGATACCATTATCATATAATTCATGTAGGGTTCCATACCTTACCATACTGAAGGCAGAACAGAAAGGACATATTCAAGATGACGTGCCGAAAGTATCCTCTCCTCATCGAATTTGCGTTACAGGTATTAAAGTCATGACTTTAGAAATTTATACACAGAAGCGAAGAGAGAAAATTATTCAACATGGAAATAATAAATTCAACACTAATGATTCATACAATGTACAGCATTAAGTTTCGTGGTTTTCGTATATGCATTCATTAAATTTTAATAAACCATACATAATAATCCGGCTTTTTCATAAATCATAATATATACAGTACAGAAACTTTGATCAAGATATGACCTATATGTATATTCATCCGTGTCTTTTTCTCTAGTTTATTCTTTTAGTTATACATGTATCATTGTGGCAGTTATTTGTTCCATTCTCATGAGTTTGTCTTGCCTTTGGAATTATCCCACTGTTTTGACTCTTCTGTCTTCTTTTGCTGATATTCCTTGGTTGTTTACAAGACGGTTATGGGTTAAATTACATAAAACATGGGGAAGATACCCCCAAAAGACTAGAATATTCTTACAAATAGTATAGATAGCGCTTTTGTTAATGTTCTTTTCATTTATTTTTTATCTTTAGTCTGAAGCTACCACTGGAGAAAATATTTCTCAAATCATGATATTTCAGAAGAAAATTCTTCTGAAATTGATAATGAGGATGCACTGTCAGTAAAATTCAACTTCATTTCTGGAAGATTTTTCTTCTCAAATACAAGATAATGGTTTTGTACGTACCAACCATTTAACCTGGAATAAGGTTAGAAGAATTGTGTCTATAGTATTTTGAGAAATAAACTTCTTCGTGGATATTAGAAGATTTTTCTTCTCAAATAAGATTGATGTTATTTAATGCTATTTGTGAAGGTTTTAATTTTTTATACCTAATTCTATCAGAGAATACAACCTAATCTTACCATTCTCATGTTAGTTGAGGGATAAATTGTTAACATGTCAAACAAAATCATAAAAAAAGTTGCCAATTTATGTAAATTTATAGAAAATGCCAAAACATAGTCGATAAAAAGGAAAACCTGGATTTTCCTTTTTTATTTTGGACTGCATTTTTTTCTTGTGTCTTGACAAACCATGTGGTTGCTTAAAAAATGGCTGGAAAATTTATATGTATGCCATTTCGTACCTCATGGAAGATTATATGTATGTCATCAAAATATAGAATTAAGGCAATAATATCATTTGACATTAAGCTAGAGAATAATATTTCCATACTTTTATTATATTTTTCATGTAATGCAAAATTCAGGATTTATTGCTGTATGATTTTAAAGATAAAAATATAGCAATCCCGACCTGTCCCACAAAGACGATGCTGCCATTGTAAACAACTATTACATTGCAGTGCTTCTCGTCTTGGAAGTCCCTCTTCACGGCATTTCCTGACAAAAACAACTGTTAATAACTATAAAAACAGTTGCAGATAATTATTTCTTTGTTGGTTAATTAACCTCATATTTTTATAGTTGAAAATTAATTAAGGACAAATCCTGCAAACAAACAAAATGTAATTAATCCTATTAAAGTTTCCAAGTGCTGCTTAATCAAACCAGTCATCGGTCTTATATGATACGAAATGGTAAATGTTGGGTAAGAAATGGTAATTTTGTGTACGAAATGACTTGCTTCTAACAAAGTAAACGGACACCGTTTGACGATCGAAATTTGGACTACCAGATAGTGAATTTAATAGACATTTTACCATTAGTGGTAATATTTTGTTTTTTGCTAAATACTGATAATTTCTGTAACTGTTATGCCGCCCCATTTACAGTTCTGTCAAAACCTTTCAAAATTTTACTAAATTCTATTCCTGTTTGGCTGTCAGTGAAATAAAATATAATTTTTAACTTTTCGCTATTGTTATTTCTTAGATAACATGTGTTTTATTCCAAAGTCGACATCAAGCATCTCACAAATATGTAGTTTCACTTTTATTGTTTATATTTTGTACGACCACCTGTTTCATTGGAATGTGAACCGGAAGAGACTCGTCTGCAAATTTGTTTACCGTGACCCTAGAATTTGTAGTATTTCTTTATTACAAGCCTTATAACTCTTTTGTTGAATAAATTGGGATTTATTAGGTTAAACCATCCTAAATGTAATCATTTTGATGTGAAATTTGATTAAAGCATCGTCACTTTGACGAATTTAGGGGTGTGGGAACATGTAAACAACCTTGGTTTTCGGGTCATCGGTCGCTTCCGAATGTTATTTTTACCTCTAAATATAGCTGTCATATATAATTTACGGCATGCCTGGTTCACTTTTATATTCCAGATTTGTAGAATGTCGTTGTAATAATCCTATATTGTTTAGAAATGCTGTATTTTTGCATATTCCCAGGGTAGTACACAGATATTTCCTTCGCTCAACGTAGTTTGACCGGAGGTCGAAAATTCATTTTTCTGATTGGTTAAAAATAATTTGACGTCACTTTTTGTCACTCCGCTCTGCTCAACGCAACAGGCTAGACGTGTTTCAAGTTTCAACTCGTGCACCATGTCTCCGGCACAGATAAAATCGGACGTCGCGATGGTAATTGTCTTATAAATATTACAATTTACGCGATTTTACTTGTTTACGTGAATTATTGAAATTAAAATGGAATTTTAGTGCTGGTTGAGTGCTATTTCCATCTGACTGACCTTGGAGTTGCTGCAGTCCTCCAGTTTCTACCGTTTTTGGCTATTATTTGACGGTACTTTCATTTAAAATATGGCTATTGAAATGCTAAAGGCCAATTTTTGGTAAAAGAGATCAGTATATTTATCTTTTTTAGGAGACTTTCAAGTTTGTGAATAATTTTGGATTTGGTGCTTTGCACCAGAGAATGGCAATGCACCAGGTGCAAGACTGCTGCACCAGGTGTCTATAGCCTTTTGGATTTCACATTTGTTTATGAAAATCTTCAATAAATAAATTGTTTTACAGGAAACAAGAATAAAATTCATCTTTTAATTGTAAGGTCCATTCTATCAGATTAAATTTGCACCGCACCTTATTCGGTGCAGTCGGATTCAATTTGCACCACACCTTATTCGGTGCAGTCAAATTCAATTTGCACCGCACCTTATTCGGTGCAGTCAGGTTCAAATAGCACCGCACCTTATTCGGTGCAGTATTAGTTTCAATAGATATAGCATATTTATATAGATTAAATACTAAAGTTCTGCTTTGGGTTAGATCTTCAGGAAGATTTTTGGATTTTTATATCAAATTTCTTATGTACCAAAGTACATATTTTTAACCAGTCAAACATGCTTCTGTGTACTGCCCTGGGGAAAACTCTTTTCTATTAATCCTTTGTCTTTAAATGAATATGTTGTAAAACTAACTAATTAAATTCATGCTGTGACTTCTCATATAACCATAATAAACAGGATGTGAATTTTTATTAAGTTTTAGTCTCATTGAAAGCCAGAGAACATCAAAATACTGAAACCTCACAAGCTGGTTACTGGACGAACCCAAAATACTGAAACCTCACAGGCTGGTTGCAGGACGAACCCATTATTTTTAAAATGAAATATGCCGTCGCTCAGTATGTGAACAAATGCGCTGACTTTGGGGAGATACGCACATACACACGTACAGGGGCGACGCGACAGTAACAAATCAATGAATAATCATGTCGGACAAGTCTGACGACTGGGTTCGCGAATACCCTCGGGGACCTAGGATCCACCATGCAAAAGCATCGTCCCAGTAGTTTCAAAATAACACCAAAGATACTAATATTGGATATAGTAATTTATACTATGCTGTATACGACGCATTTCAAAAATATTTTCATGCAGTTCTGTACGGGCTCTCCAGAGGTGAATTTTATACATCCATTGATTTGCGTGATGCTTATTTTTTCAATAAAAATTCATTATGGTGATGGAAAATATTTAACATTTTTTTGGAAGTCAACTTTATGAGTTCACTTGCCTAGTTTTTGGTTTGAGCACAGCTCCTTAAAAGTTACACATATCAGAAGCATGGGTATGGGATTTTTACATGGATGATTCTTTGTTACTTGAATTTTAAAACAAAATTTGTCAAGCTGATACTGAATTTTTACTCCATATTATGAGATCACCAGGTTTTATAATTAATGAAGAAAATTTGTTCTGGTTTCTACACAAAGATAACCTTTCTTGGTTTCATTACTGACTCCGTAGAGTTAAAAGATGTTCCTACCATTGAAAAAGTACATATTTGTCTTCCAACTGGAACAATTTTAGCTATTTATGGTCTACTTACAAGTCAGCCCAAAGCCATACTGCAAAGATTACGAATCAATTCGACTAGTTCGTTTTCTGATCGTTAAGAATTTTGCTATCACAATGTATTATTGATCTATTTGTCACCTCATATAATGCATATAATGAAAAGGTATGTGCATATAACATGAGGGCGGTACAGGCACGGGAACTTTTAATCTTTTCAATAAATGTCTGTAAATAGTAAAACAAAATGTTTGTACAATCACAGAGAAGAGTTTCTCACAAAGACATAAGCGACAGGAATGCAACGCTTTTTTAAACTATTTTCATTCGGCCGCTTTTACACCGGAATAAACACTATTGATCGATTAAATACAATTGTTATACATGATTTAAATACAAAAAATACTTTCGATGGCCTAGGTATTTATTTACAGCTACTTTATACGTCAAGGCATACATGCTGACAATTTTGAAGGCATTGCAGGAAGTCCAACGGATTGCAGCTCTGCAGTGAATAATTTGCATACCATCGACTTCCGATTTAAACAAACGTCAACAACCTGGATTTCAAGCAAGTAATCATGTGCGATGAAAGAGATTTTACGTGTAACCAAGTTATTCAGGGTCACAATTTGTTAATAACAGTTATGTGTGGAACAGGGAAAACGTTTCTTTTGAAATATGAGTCTATTTTATTCACTTCTTCAGGGTTCATACACATTTTTTACCACAAAATTCAAGGACATTTCAAGGACTTTAAAGGACCAATTTCCAAATTTTCAAGGACCAGAATTTACATTTCCCAGGCATGTCATCAACGTTCTTTCGAACTACTTTCAGTTTCGGTTTGCTGTTTCAGTTTCGGTTTGCTCACTGTGACTAAAATTCATCGGTAAAATACATTTAATCAAGTAAATGAAAGATGTTTTATTAGTTAAAAGTTAATTTAAGTTACCAAAAAATCAATCTGGATCGTTTAATTACTAAAATTTTTACGCAAAGTCAGATTTATTCCTTGACCGCATCACAGAAATTACGACGCACCGGTTTCACAGAAAAGTAGCTATTTTTAGAAAAGGGAAAATACGCGAAGCTTATATAAAGTCTTGACAAAAATACCGATAAACGCGAGACCGAGTGATCTGAAAACGAATTAAAAACACTTTTATGACAGAAAATTTAACCAATTTTTTTGATTCTTCAAAAACACAGTTTTTCAAGGAGTTTCAAGTACTTTCAAGGCCTTAATTTCCAATTTTCAATTTCAAGCACTTTCCAGGTTTTCAAGCAGCCGTGCGAACCCTGCTTATTAGTGATAAAACATGATGTAAAAATTTGGCTCAAACTTTTTTGTCGTATCCCCCGTATGGCTCAAAAATCCATGGCCCTCTCATGAAGAAATTATCTTGAGCACTTAGACCTTTATTCAATACACTTTCAGTGAGTTTATCTTTAATTATGGATGGGGATATAAGAGTTGATATTTCATCACTGGTTATATCCTGGAAAATAATATAGTTTTATAAAAAATTTGGTCACCATGACCAACATTTCATGTGACTCCAGATCTAAGACACTATTAGTCATACAGGAATATTTTATATCACACCGCCAAGACAGGTACTCGGCTACTGGTTGTATGAGAAAGTAGTACAGAATGCAGAATGAAAAATTGATGCGCTTACAGTGTTTAATTACGCAGTGTAAGAGATTTTTTTTTTCAAATCAACCAATCAGAAACAAGAATTTCCCATGGCGGCCATGTTTGTCGCCTGATCTGGACAAAACGAGGAAACTTTGTAAAATACCTCCACCAGATGCTTCCTGTCAAGCCTCATTCCCTTAAAAAAAAATAAACCCTATAACAGAGAGTAAAAAACTTGACAGGAAAACTGGAAGGGTTTATACTTTTGGTATACAGAGTACAGGAAAATTCTAAGACGCTATTAGTCATACAGGAATATTTTATATCACACCGCCAAAACAGGTACTCGGCTACTGGTTGTATGAGAAAGTAGTACAGAATGCAGAATGAAAAATTGATGCGCTTACAGTGTTAAAAAAATAAACCCTATAACAGAGAGTAAAAAACTTGACCGGAAAACTGGAAGGGTTTATACTTTTGGTATACAGAGTACAGGAAAATTTGAAATAAAGCTGAAATTTGCAGAAAATCTCAAAAATGATGATTTTAACATAGAACCACAAGGGGGGAGAGGACCCAAAGGCGACTGGATACCTGTATTGAGTATGTAGGAAAAATGAAAAATGTTTCAAACAACTGGCCTAGCTTTTCACAAATTGATACAAAAATGCTTTTTTTACCAAATTTGAGGAATGAAAATATTGAATGACAAAGTTTAGCCCTACAATTAGTATTCTGTCAGGTGTCAGAAAATGCTTGAAATAGTATATACATCTCAAATTTTGAATTCTTCAGATAGATGAAGTAAAATACAACTAGTTCAGTCCAAATAAGTTGGATTTTTATATTTTTCTTTGAAATTTCTTGTTTTACCATAAATGTGTGTAATATAGCTTTTAACTTTCTAATGACCACGTGTTTGACCCATTATTCTATCCTGGACTTTTATCTGCAAGAGAAAGGGGGTTGTAATTATTTTAGTTCACTTGCCTAAAAAAATGGTTTGTTTAAAACTTTTTTTAAATCTTTGGATAAAAGATGGATAACAAATAAGTGTTAGATAGAAATAATGAACTATAAGTATCAATGAGTGTGGGATAGTTTGTATAATTTATCCTATCAATTTGTCGCATATAACAGTCAGTTCAGGTTGAGCTTCAAATTATCCAGACATTGCTTGAACTATGGGTCTATATGATTAAATTTGTTAGTTATGTAACCTGGTTGATTTCTAAGGCTAGGATATAGCTAAATGAACTATCACTCACCTGGCATGAAAGCCATTTTTATTGATGTACCTCAGAGAGAAGTCACTTCTCCTTGTCATTATGTAGTGTGGTAAGCCTTGTAGGAACTAATTTTTTCTTCAAAGTCCTTCTACTTGCAGGTCAGCATATTCTAAAATTTGGCGGTTCTCCTCTGCTGAAGGCCATTTTGAATTAGGGATCAGCACCAGAGTAACACTTGGTGGGCATCCTAAGAGGAACATACAGACCATGTTTGGCTTCCAGCAATTCTGCGGTTCTTTAGATTTTTTTTATATGTCATTGACACTTTCGGTCAAGTTTGGCTCTATTTGGCCAAGCAGTGTAAGAGATTTTTGATTTTTTTTTTCAAATCAACCAATCAGAAACAAGAATTTCCCATGGCGGCCATGTTTGTCGCCTGATCTGGACAAAACGAGGAAACTTTGTAAAATACCTCCACCAGATGCTTCTTGTCAAGCCTCATTCCCTTCGGTCAAGCGGTTTTAAAGAAGAAGATTATCAACCAATGAAAGACAAGAAATGCCCATGGCAGACATGTTTGATGTCTGATCAGGACGAAATGAGGAAACTTTGTATAGAACCTCCCGATTAGATACTTGCTGTCAAGTCTCGTTCCATTTTGCCAAGGGACTTCAGAGGAGATTTTTTTTATATAAGCCAAACAGGAACAAGAATTGCCAATGATGACCATATATGAACTCCGATCGGGATGAAATAAAGATATTTTGTAAAGAACCTCCTGTAGATGCTTCCTGTCAAGTTTCGTTCTATTTTGTCAAGAGTTCCACAGAACGAAATTTTTTGAGAAACAAGAATTGCCTATGGCGGCCATGTTTTTTACCCGATCGGGACGAAATGAGGGTTTTGTAAATAACATCCCATAAATGCTTTTTTTTCAAGTTTCGTTCCATTTGGCCAAGCGATTTCAGAGGAGATTTTTTTATATCAACTAATTAGAAACAAGAACTGCCCATGGCGGCCATATTTGTAGTCTAATCGGGGCAAAGGCATGTCTCAGTTTTCTTATGATGAACTAACAAAAATCTTAATTGAATGTACCATGTGGAAATGGCATGTCCACGTCTTCTTATGATGAACTAACAAAACATCTTGTTGAATTTGATGTACTATTTGGCAAAGGCAGGTCCCAGTTTTCTTGTAATTAACTAATAAAACATCTTGTTGAATTGAATGAACCATGTGGCAAAGGCATGTACTAGTTTTCTTGTGATGAACTAACAAAACATCTTGATGAATTGAATGCCCCAGTTTTCTTGTTATGAAATAATAAAACATTTTGCTGAATGGAATGAACCATGTGACAAAGGCATGTCCCAAATTTCTAGTGATGAACTAACAAAACATTCCACTGAATTTCTTGAAGAACTGCCTATGGTGACCATATATGTACTCCGATCGTGATGAAATAGATATTTTGTAAAAAAAAAACTTCCAGTAGATGCTTCCTGTCAAGTTTATTTTTATTTGGTCAAGGAGTTCCACAGAACGAAATTTTTTGAGAAATAAGAATTGCCTATGGCGGCCATGTTTTTACCCGATCGGGACGAAATGAGGGAGCTTTGTAAATAACCTCCCATAAATGCTCTCTGTCAAGTTTCGTTCCATTTGGCCAAGCGATTTCAGAGATTTTTTCTATATCAACCAATTAGAAGCAAGAACTGCCCATGGCGGCCATATTTGTAGTCCAATCGGGACAAAGGCATGTCCCAGTTTTCTTATGATGAACGAACAAAAATCTTGCTTCATTGAATGTACCATGTGGAAATGGCATGCCCACATTTTCTCGCGATGAACTATGTGGCAAAGGCATGACCCAGTTTTCTTGTGTTTGTTTGTTTGTTTAGTTGTGGTTTAACGCCGTTTTCAACACATTTGGCTATTTCGCGGCGGCCAGTTTTTATTGGTGGAGGAAGCCGGAGTACCCGGAGAGAACCACCGACCTTCGGTAGGAAAATTGGCAATCCTTGTCAATTAAGATCGGAGTCGAACACACCCCGCCACAGGTGAGATTTGAACTCACAACCCCAGCGTTGACAGGCTAGTGATCATTAGTAGTCATGACAAACTACCTAGACCACTCGGCCACCGAGGCCCCAGTTTTCTTGTGATCAACTAACAAAACATCTTGCTGAATTGAATGCCCCAGTTTTCTAGTGATGAACTAACAAAACATTCCGCTGAATTTCTTAAAGAACTGCCAATGATGACCATATATGTACTCCGATCTGGATGAAATAAAGATATTTTGTAAAGAACCTCCTGTAGATACTTCCTGTCAAGTTTCGTTTTATTTGGCCAAGAGTTCCACAGAACGAAGTTTTTTGAGAAACAAGATTTGCCTATGACGGGCATGTTTTTACCCGATCGGGACGAAATGAGAGAGCTTTGTAAATAACCTCCCATAAATGCTTTCTGTCAAGTTTCGTTCCATTTGGCCAAGCGATTTCAGAGGAGATTTTTTTATATCAACCAATTAGAAGCAAGAACTGCCCATGGCGGCCATATTTGTAGTCTAAACGGGACAAAGGCATGTCCCAGTTTTCTTATGATGAACTAACAAAAGTCTTGCTTAATTGAATGTACCATGTGGAAATGGCATGTCCACGTCTTCTTATGATGAACTAACAAAACATCTTGCTGAATTTAAGGTACCATTTGGCAAAGGCAGGTCCCAGTTTTCTTGTAATTAACTAATAAAACATCTTGTTGAATTGAATGAACCATGTGGCAAAGGCATGTACTAGTTTTCTTGTGATGAACTAACAAAACATCTTGATGAATTGAATGCCCCAGTTTTCTTGTTATGAAATAAAACATTTTGCTGAATGGAATGAACCATGTGACAAAGGCATGTCCCAGTTTTCTTCTGATGAACTAACAAAACATTCGACTGAATTTCTTGAAGAACTGCCAATGGTGACCATATATGTACTCCGATCGTGATGAAATAAAGATATTTTGTAAAAAAAACTTCCAGTAGATGCTTCCTGTCAAGTTTAGTTCTATTTGGCCAAGGAGTTCTACAAAACGAAATTTTTTGAGAGACAAGAATTGCCTATTGCGGCCATGTTTTTACCCGATCGGTCGAAATGAGGGTGCTTTGTAAATAACATCCCATAAATGCTTTCTGTCAAGTTTCGTTTCATTTGGCCAAGCGATTTCAGAGGAGATTTTTTTTTATATCAACCAATTAGGAGCAAGAACTGCCCATGGCGGCCATATTTATAGTCTCATCGGGACAAAGGCATGTCCCAGTTTTCGTATGATGAACTAACAAAAATCTTGCTTAATTGAATGTACCATGTGGAAATGGCATGTCCACGTCTTCTTATGATGAACTGACAAAACATCTTGCTGAATTTGATGTACCATTTAGCAAAGGCATGTCCCAGTTTTCTTGTGATTAACTAATAAAACGTCTTGTTGAATTGAATGAACCATGTGGCAAAGGCATGTCCCAGTTTTCTTCTTGTGAACTAAAAAAACATCTTGCTGAATTGAATGGAATGTGATGTACCATTAGGCAAAGACATGTCCCAGTTTTCTTGTGATGAACTAACAAAACATCTTACTGAATTGAATAAACCATGTGGCAGAGGCATTTTCCAGTTTTCTTGTGATGAACTAACAAAACATATTGCTGAACTTGATATACCATTTGGCAATGGCATGTTTAACTTTTCTGGTGATGAACTAACAAAACATCTTGCTGAATTGAATGTACCATCTGAGGCAATGGCCTGTCTACATTTTCTCTTGATGAACTATGTGGAAAAGGCATGACCCAGTTTTCTTGTGTTCAACTAACAAAACATCTTGCTGAATTGAATGCCCAGTTTTCTTGTGATGAAATAATAAAACATGTAGCTGAATGGGATGAACAATGTGACAAAGGCATGTCCCAGTTTTCTTGTGATGAACTAACAAAACCGAATTTCTTGAAGAACTGCCAATAGTGACCATATATGTACTCCTATGGGGATGAAATAAAGATATTTTGTAAAGACCCCCTGTAGATGCTTCCTGTCAAGTTTCGTTCTATTTGGCCAAGGAGTTCCACAGAACGAAATTTTTTGAGAAACAAGAATTGCCTATGGCGGCCATGTTTTTTACCCGATCGGGACGAAATGAGGGAGCTTTGTAAAGAACCTCCCATAAATGCTTTCTGTCAAGTTTCGTTCCATTTGGCCAAGCGATTTCAGAGATTTTTTTGATATCAACCAATTAGAAACAAGAACTGCCCATGGCGGCCATGTTTGTAGTCCAATCGGGACAAAGGCATGTCCTAGTTTTCTTATGATGAACGAACAAAAATCTTCCTTAATTGAATGTTCCATGTGGCAATGGCATGTCCACGTCTTCTTATGATGAACTAAAAAAATATCTTGCTGAATTTGATGTACCATTTGGCAAAGGCATGTCCCAGTTTTCGTGTGATGAACTAACAAAACATTTTGCCGAATTGAATGCCCCATTTTTCTTGTAATTTACTAATAAAATATCTTGCTGAATTGAATGAACCATTTTGCAATGGCATGTCCCAGTTTTCTTGTGATGAAATAGAAAAACATTTTGCTGAATGGAATGAACAAATATCTTGCTGAATTGAATGAACCATGTTGCAATGGCATGTCCCAGTTTTCTTGTGATGAAATAGAAAAACATTTTGCTGAATGGAATGAAACATGTGACAAACTATGTCCCAGTTTTCGTATGATGAACTAACAAAACATTTCACTGAATTTCTTGAAATGTTTTTGGCTTATAAACGACCAATGGACAAATAAATTATCAGTTTTACTGTAATGAACTAACAAAACATCTTGCTGAATTTGATGTACCATTTGGCAAAGGCATGTCCCGTATTTCTTATGATGAACTAACAAAAATCTTGCTGAATTTAATGTACCATTTGGCAAAGGCACGTCCCAATTTTCTTTTGATGAACTAACAAAACAACTTGCTGAATTTGATGTACCATTTGGCAAAGGCATGTCCCGTATTTCTTATGATGAAATAACAAAAATCTTGCTGAATTTGACGTACCCTTGGCAAAGCACGTCCCAGTTTTCTTTTGATGAACTAACAAAACAACTTGCTGAATTTGATGTACCATTTGGCAAAGGTATGTTCCAGTTTTCTTATGATCAACTAACAAAAATCTTGCAGAATTTGATATACCATTTGGCAAAGGGATTTCCACGTTTTCTTTTGATGAACAAAACATCTTGCTAAATTGAATGCACAATGTATTTTTGTTTGAAACAGAGCTACCGATCCACAACCGGTAGGTTTAGATCAATTTTTAACAATAAAGAGTAATTGACCTAAGGAAGTCTGTTTCCTAGGGTAAATGGGAAAGCAAGCCAACTTCATACTCCTTTGATTATTTTTTTCCAAAAATTATATACTTTATTTACACCAATGGCCTATTACAATTTATAATTACCTTTATTTATCTGAATTGTTAGGAAATGTACGTTTGCTGAGGGACAGTGTGGTTCCAAAATACCTCCTGTTGAAGAAAGGTGCTAAAGTTACCTTGATTAAAAACATAACTCGGGGATTTTGTAATGAGATGCAGGGAGTTGTTATCATGTGGCAAAGGAAGTGTTCCTATTATCAACTTCAGTGGAAAACTTATCACTCTTTCCAGAGCTTCCTTTGTTTTTGATCCTAAGCAATAGAAGAACCGTGCAAACAGGACAGTTTCCTATTATATTGGCATTGGCACTAACTGTGCCTAGAGCATAAGAACACTATGAAAAACGTTAAAATTGATTGTTTTTCATTTTTTTGCATCTGGACAGATGGATGATGCGGTTGGACGTGCAGTCAGTATTGATGGTTTAAGATTTGTTAATTACAACAATGCAGCTGCCAAGAAAAAATATCCTGATATTGTGTACGAGTTTTATGACATAATTTGATGCGATTTTTTGGAAGATTTGTCGTGTTGTAACGATACTTTTGTTATGCCATCCTTTGAACATCATCCTGTAGCTAGCACAAGTGATGAGGATCCTGATGAACCTTTTGAAATATATTATTCTGTGGACAATGGTGAATTGCAAACTTTAGGTTCACCTGGGATATCATTGAATTATTTAAAACAGAAAATAAATCTGCAGCCTTTGTACCAGATTTATCTGATTTCTTTACATCATTTGCTTTGCAAAATCATGTAAATTTTCTGTATTATAACGTTCTCGCCATTGTTACTGCAAAATTGGAAAATTCACAAAACTGGAGTAATGCATACAGCCAGCTGAATGATTTCATTATTTCATAAACCTATATCCTCTATTCAGAGGCTGTTTGAAGTGAATGATATAACAAAAATTCAAAACAAATTGACTACCAAGATAGTATTTGGCTAATTGATAAAGAAAAAGACAAAAGGGCAAAAGCTATAAACTTGAAACAAAACGCTGAGGTTGAAACTGAAACAAACACATCAGATGGATGGGTGAATTATTGTTTTACGTCCATTATACTGACTCCGAGCCGACCAGTCTTTGCTCTTACTCCTAGATGCCGCGTGCTTGGCGGAGAAGCTGCAAATACCAATTTTAATGTCTTTGGTTTGACTCGGCCGGGGATCGAACCCTCGACCTTCCGCACTCGGGGCGAGCACGCTACCACGAGACCACCGAGGCGGCCCAAACACATCAGAAGAAATGTCGTCAGCAGATAGAAGCAAAATCAAATATTGTGTGTTCAGAAAATTAGCAAAAGATTAAAGGAGGCTGTTTTAAGAAAAATGGGTTAAAACAAAAAACAAAGCAAGCTTTCTATGAAGCTGGACTACAAAAAACAATCCTTGCTAAAGCAGTTTCGTATTAGCGAATTCGATGTCAACGAAAATGATGACAGTATGGCTGAAATTGAATTTTAAAAGGGCCCATCAAGACGCCTTACAATTCCAAGTGATGTTTTCGACTTTTTCCTATCTCTTAATGATTTGTTACAATAAAGATTAAGACCAGGACAAATTCATTTGCATTTCAAAGAATTACACCATTATGTAAAAATGCTGTTGACAATAATGATGCACTTTTAACAAAATGGATATAATTTGATGTACAAGATGATAAAATTGAAGACTGTTGAACTGTTTTGAATTTTAATCATAGATTCATATCGGGACATTACAGAACTTTCATTAGAATTGCATTTGTTGATTCATTAAAACATTTTAAAAGAACCATTCCAAGGGGAAAACAGGAACTAAGGACAAAAATACAAGCTTTAAGTGATCGGCATACCCCTTCTACTTCGAAGGCAGTTGGGCGTAAATAGAAAAGTACACATTCTAAAGAGCAAACTCCTAACTCCAAAAAGAAAAATTTGGCACATGAATGTTCTGAAACTGAAATTGATATATGTTCTTTATGTAGGTTGCAATGCGAATGGGAACCAGCAGAAACATAATATGAAAGCATTGCATGTGACAAATGCAACTTTTGGTTTCATTATAAATGTGTAAGCATAAAGGAACAGCGAGCTTTTTAAAGAAAGAGAAATCAAATTGGTTTTGTAATAATTGCAACAGAATAGAGTAAGGGAAAGGGAAAAAGGTCGTGGTCGCGCAAAATAATTAGGTCGTGGTCGTGGAAGAGCAAAATAATTAACAGTACTGGATGCTTTTTTTACATTCCATGGACTTCCACTTGAAATTTTCAAAAAAGGACATAATGGGAATGTCAGTGATGAGCAATATATTTTGTTAGTTCATAGAAGTTCAATCAATACAGCGAGATGTTTTGTTAGCTCATCACAAGAAAACTGGGACATGCATTAGCCAATATACTTGAGGTAATTAAACTGTTTCAGCGAGATGTTTTAGTTCATCACAGTAAAAATGGGACATGCATTAGCCAATATACTTGGGGTAATTAAACTGTTTCAGCACGATGTTCATTTAGTTCATCACAAGAAACTAGGATGTACATTAACCAATATACTTTGGAGAAGTCTAACTGTTTCAGCGAGATGTTTTAGTGAAAACTGGGACATGCATTAGCCAATATACTTGGGGTAATTAAACTGTTTCAGCACGATTTTCATTTAGTTCATCACAAGAAAACTAGGTTGTACATTAACCAATATACTTTGGAGAAGTCTAACTGTTTCAGCGAGATGTTTTAGTGAACACTGTGACATGCATTAGCCAATATACTTGGGGTAATTAAACTGTTTCAGCACGATGTTCATTTAGTTCATCACAAGAAAACTAGGATTTACATTAACCAATATACTTTGGAGAAGTCTAACTGTTTCAGCGAGATGTTTTAGTTCATCACAGGAAAACTGGGACATGCATTAGCCAATATACTTGGGGTAATTAAACTGTTTCAGCACAATTTTAATTTAGTTCATCACAAGAAAACTAGGATGTACATCAACCAATATACTTTGGAGAAGTCCTGTTTCAGCGAGATGTTTTAGTGAAAACTGGGACGTGGATTAGCCAATATACTTTGGGTAATTAAACTGTTTCAGCGAGATGTTTTAGTTCATCACAGTAAAAATGGGACATGCATTAGCCAATATACTTGGGGTAATTAAACTGTTTCAGCACGATGTTCATTTAGTTCATCACAAGAAAACTAGGTTGTAAATTAACCAATATACTTTGGAGAAGTCTGTTTCAGCGAGATGTTTTAGTGAAAACTGTGACATGCATTAGCCAATATACTTCGGGTAATTAAACTGTTTCAGCACGATGTTCATTTAGTTCATCACAAGAAAACTAGGATGTACATTAACCAATATACTTTGGAGAAGTCTAACTGTTTCAGCGAGATGTTTTAGTGAAAACTGTGACATGCATTAGCCAATATACTTGGGGTAATTAAACTGTTTCAGCACGATGTTCATTTAGTTCATCACAAGAAAACTAGGATTTACATTAACCAATATACTTTGGAGAAGTCTAACTGTTTCAGCGAGATGTTTTAGTTCATCACAGGAAAACCGGGATATGCATTAGCCAATATACTTGGGGTAATTAAACTGTTTCAGCACAATTTTAATTTAGTTCACCACAAGAAAACTAGGATGTACATTAACCAATATACTTTGGAGAAGTCTAACTGTTCCAGCGAGATGTTTTAGTTCATCACAGTAAAAATGGGACATGCATTAGCCAATATACTTGGGGTAATTAAACTGTTTCAGCACAATTTTAATTTAGTTCATCACAAGAAAACTAGGATGTACATTAACCAATATACTTTGGAGAAGTCTAACTGTTTCAGCGAGATGTTTTAGTTCATCACAGTAAAAATGGGACATGCATTAGCCAATATACTTGGGGTAATTAAACTGTTTCAGCACGATGTTCATTTAGTTCATCACAAGAAAACTAGGTTGTAAATTAACCAATATACTTTGGAGAAGTCTGTTTCAGCGAGATGTTTTAGTGAAAACTGTGACATGCATTAGCCAATATACTTCGGGTAATTAAACTGTTTCAGCACGATGTTCATTTAGTTCATCACAAGAAAACTAGGATGTACATTAACCAATATACTTTGGAGAAGTCTAACTGTTTCAGCGAGATGTTTTAGTGAAAACTGTGACATGCATTAGCCAATATACTTGGGGTAATTAAACTGTTTCAGCACGATGTTCATTTAGTTCATCACAAGAAAACTAGGATTTACATTAACCAATATACTTTGGAGAAGTCTAACTGTTTCAGCGAGATGTTTTAGTTTATCACAGGAAAACCGGGATATGCATTAGCCAATATACTTGGGGTAATTAAACTGTTTCAGCACAATTTTAATTTAGTTCACCACAAGAAAACTAGGATGTACATTAACCAATATACTTTGGAGAAGTCTAACTGTTCCAGCGAGATGTTTTAGTTCATCACAGTAAAAATGGGACATGCATTAGCCAATATACTTGGGGTAATTAAACTGTTTCAGCACAATTTTAATTTAGTTCATCACAAGAAAACTAGGATGTACATTAACCAATATACTTTGGAGAAGTCTAACTGTTTCAGCGAGATGTTTTAGTTCATCACAGGAAAACCGGGACATGCATTAGCCAATATACTTGGGGTAATTAAACTGTTTCAGCACGATGTTCATTTAGTTCATCACAAGAAAACTAGGATGTACATTAACCAATATACTTTGGAGAAGTTTAACTGTTTCAGCGAGATGTTTTAGTTCATCACAGGAAAACTGGGACATGCATTAGCCAATATATATTTCGAGTAATTAAACTGTTCCATCACGATGTTTTGTTACTTCATCACAAGAAAACTTGGACATGGCTTTGCCGCATGGTACACCAAATTCAGCAAGATGTTTTGTTAGTTCATCACAAGAATACTTGGACATGCCTTTGCAACATGGTAGATTAAATTCAGCAAAATGTTTTGTTAGTTCATCACAGGAAAACCGGGACATGCCTTTTCTACATGGTACATGAAATTCAGCAAGAGGTTTTATTCGTTATCACAGAAAACTTGAACACGCCTTTGCCACATAGTACATCAAATTCAGCAAAATGTTTTTTTAGTTCATCAAAAGAAAACTTGGGCATGCCTTTGCCATATGGCACATTCAATTCAGCAAGATCTTTTGTTAGTTCATCACAATAAAACTAGGATATTCAATTCAGCAAGATGTTTTTTTGGACATGTACCTGTATATCACCAAAAACTTCGTATTCGTTTTAACATGCCTGCACATAATCACTATCTCATTACAGAACATCAAATTGTAATAAGAAGGTAACTTTTTTTCAATTGAAGCTAAATCTTTGTTTATTCAGTCTTAATATTTAGCAACATGTTTTGTTTGTTCATCACAAGAAAACATAAAGACATGTGACTTTATATTATGCCATCTTATTTGCACAAAAATGTTCATTTGGCACCAATTTTATGGTCAAACATGAAGAAATAAACAGTTTTGACTGTACATGTAAATATTTCTAAAGGATTCAAGATTACAAATTTCCCGTTCAAGTTTGTTGTAAATTAAACTGAGTATTAAAGGTCATGTAAAAAGCTGAAAATACCTGTAAAAGCCTTTCAAGAACCTCTGGAAAGAAATGGGCATGAGTTCTCCCTACGCTTGATTAAGATACAGTCATGGTCAATCTGATGATTCACAATACAAAATACAAGCTTTAATTCATCTTCAAATACAAGTATAAATCTTTTGGTCTATATTTTGTCTTCGTTTTTAAAATGTTTGAAAGAAGTTGTAAAAAATTGTGGGTAAAGGCTTTTTTATTTTCTATTATGCTTCATCTTTGATCATATGGACTAAGCTGTTGGTTTTTATTCATTCAGTAGTTTCAGAGGAGAAGATGTTTGAAAAATTGTTAACGACGACGACGACGGACGCCAAGTGATGGCAAAAGCTCACATTTCCTTTCAGGAAAGCTGACCTAAAAACACAAAATTTAGCGTTTCAACAGTGTTCATACTAAGTAAACTTTAGACAAAAGTTATTTTTGTTAAAACAAAAGTGTTTTTTTTTTTCAGTAAAAATACAAGTTTCAACCTTGACATATGCTTATCTTGTGCATTTATTAAGTTTTGACATAAATTTAGTTCAGAAAGTTTGATACAGTATCTTAAAAAGTTCCTCTGCGACTTCATGGACTTACCATAATACTTGTTAAGATAAAAACAATTTCAATTTTACAGTGGAAAAAAACGAGTTAGCTTTTCAAACATCTTAAGGATGATCATGATGATAAATTTAGCCATACCAGATTGTGCGACATAAGACTAGATATTTTGGTTGTACCTGAAGAATTTTTTAAAGTCAAAAGATAAGTTTCAGTATTGAATTGAAATAAAATGTTATACTTTTATTTTAATTTAAACTTAAAATTTAAATATTATCATCAAGAATTCATGATAGTAATGTATTTCAGTTGACAATGATGTCTACATTAGAACTTATTGAGGGCCTCGGTGGCCGATTGGTCTAGGTAGTTCGTCGTGACTAATAATGATCACTAGCCTGATAACAACGCTGAGGTTGCAAGTTCGAATCTCACATGTGGCGGGGTGTGTTCGACTCCGATCTTAATTAACAAGGATTGCCAATTTTCCTACCGAATGTCGGAGGTTCTCTCCGGGTACTCGAGCTTCCTCCACCAACAAAAACTAGCCGCCGCGAAATAGCCACTTGTGCTGAAAACGGCGTAAAATCCCAACTAAATAAATAAATAGAACTTATTGACATTGAAACCAAATATATCAAAATAAATACTTCATCATTTTTGCACGGAATATTAGTTACTCATTTTAACATGATTAACCAATAACAATAAAATAACATTTGATTTATCCCAGGGTATTCGTTTTTCGTCCTAGGCTTGGACGGTGCATGCGCATTTAGCAGACACGATTAATATTCAAATCACTGGTTTTGTCACGATAACAGCGAGTGTGCAGTTGAATAAATCGGACCCGATATTTGAAAAATCAATAAAGCAGATATGAAGGGTCAGACCAGAGATTTGGACCTGTCGTAATCTCTGCCTTCACAACTCTGGTTGACCAGTTGAAGGACTGGTCCTGGTCCAAGCTGTTCCAATCTCTGGTTTTTGGTCCCAGAACTTATGTTTACTTGAAGTTAACGTGAGGTGATGTTATAATTGAGCCGAACTGTATCTGGTCTCATTTTTATTGAATGATTTTTTGATGTTTTACGCCAAAGCAGCACAAACTGGCTATGTTAGGGTGATGGACGTTTAAAGGGTGGTATGAAATGAACATAAAACATCCAGCTTTGTTATATACTGACAAGCAGAGCTGGATTTTAAAAGTGCTAGCACACAAATTAACAGTGCAGAGAGGCAAGCTACCATAGCACCACCATTACAACATTATTAATTTTACAATATATGGAACTTAAATTATTAGAGATGTTGAAAATTTCATTAAAAGAAAAAAATATTGACTGGACTCTTTTTCAGTATCTGTTAACCAGTATAAGGAAGATTAAAAATATCCGAGATTTACTGTTGAAAACCAATATGAAGAATTTGAAAAAAAAAATTAATATTTTAATAACCTATTTAACAATGTGATTGTCACGTCATTTTTGGTGAAGGTTTCAAATTATGGTAAAGGACCACCCTTGTATCATTCGAGCATGATTTTGTTTAAATGTGTGAGACTGTTTCTGAGAAGCTGTTTGTATGTATTTCCCATAGGGTTCTGTGTTAAACTTTGTTCGACGGTGGCGGCATCTTGGATTTCGGTTAGGCACCAAAAACTCAAAACTTATAGGGGACCAACCTAGTAACATTCCTACATGATCTGGTTTCTATGTGTGAGACGGTTTCTGAGATGTTTGTATGTATTTCCCATAGGGTTCTATGTTAAACTATATTCCACGGTGGTGGCCATCTTGGATTTCAGATCAGCACCAAAAACTCATAATTAGTAGAGCACCGTCCTAGGATCATTTGTGCATGATTTGGTATGTTTGTGTCAGACGGTTTTTGAGAAGCTATTTGTATGTATTGCCCATAGAGTTCTTTAAAACTATGTAACACGGTGGTGGCCATCTTGCATTTCAGATCACCACCAAAAACTCTAAATTAGTAGAGGACCATCCTAGGTTCATTTGTGCATTACTTGGTTTAAATGTATGAAACAGTTTCTGAGAAGAAGCTGTTTGAATGTGTTTCACATAGGATTTTCTGTTAAACTATGTTCCCCGGTGGTAGCAATCTTGGATTTCGGTTCCGCGCCAAATACTCAAAATTATTAGAGGACCATCTAAGGAACATTCCCACAATATCACAATTTAATCTGCCAAGCGGTATCTCAGAAGATTTTTGAAATTTCAGCCAATCAGAACGTATTATTGGACCTGGCAGCCATGTTGAATTTCCGATCAGCAGTTTCTGGAAGAAGCTGTTTGTATGTATTTTCCATAGTATTTTCTGTTCAACTATGTTCCACAGTGGCAGCAATCTTGGATTTCGGATCCGCACCAAAAACTCAAAATTAGTAGAGGACCACCTAAAGAAAATTCCCACAATATCACATTTCAATCTGGCAAGCGGTTTAGCAGATTTTCAGCCAATCAGAACGCATTATTGGCCCTGGCAGCCATGTTGAATTTCCGATCAGCACCAAAAACTCAAACTTTGTAAAGTACCAGAAGAAAACAAATTTAATCAACCAATGAGAAACAAGAATTGCCCATGACCGCCATGTTTGTTCCACGATCAGGACTAAATGAGGAATTTTTTAAACAACCTCCCAAATATGCTTCCTGTCAAGTTTAGTTTGGCCAAGCAATTTCAGAGAAGATTGTTTTATACCAGCCAATCAGAAACAAGAACTGCCAATGGCGGCCATATTTGTAGTCCGATTGAGACAAAATTCCTCCCTTGTCACCCCTGCTTCAAACTGTTGAATTGATATTAGGTAAATAATTGCATAGTGACAACTTACACATTACTTGAGTTTTGTTCCAGTTTCCTTACTTTTGCACTTAATTATTAGCCTTGGACTTATAAGATGTCTTAAGAATAAGGGTTTTTTATCATTCTCAAGTCAATGGAAAGCTTTGATTCCAGGTTAGCGATACAGGCTCCTCAGAGCCTCTAGATTCTTTAATAACGGGGTTCGGGAACAAGTACCAAAAATATGGAATGACCATAGTGAATATCGTCAAAATTAAAAGGGATAAAAAATTATACTTTAGATTTCTTAGATAGGCACTACGATTTTGTTTTCGGCATGTTAAGTATCTATTAATATCTCCGTTTAAAAAAAAAGAATTTGCCTACCTACCTACCCATACCCAACAGCCATATGGGTCGGGTTTGGGCAAAATGAAATTTTTTTTAAAGTTGCTCCTAGGCACATGGAAGGTAAATTCTGTATTTAAATCATTTAAAATAATTATAGTATTTAATCGATTGATTGAGTTTATTCGGATGTAAAAGCGTAAGAATCAAAATAGTTAGAAAAAAGCGTTGCATTCCTGTTGATTCTTTCTTCGAGAGAAGATCTTCTCTGTGATTGTACAGACATTTTGTTCGACTATTTACAGACATTTTTTTTTATATAAAATTTCAAATTCCTGGGGTACGCGGGTTATTTTAGTTCAATGTTTTTGACATTTTTAATCCCCGCGTGACCGTGCTTATAGGTCGTTATTCACCGTTTGTCGTGCAAAGCGAGAAAAATGCAACGTGCATCTCATTTTTTTTATTTTTCGTTCTTCGTGAATGACATTTTTATTTCTCGTTCGCAAGTGTCCGTGTCCCACCTGTGCGATCCTCTAACATGTTCTTGTTGATGAAAAAGTATGCAGATAATACATGTAATATATTTATTTCAAATAAGGCAGCTACGGCGTTGCATAGAACTGGTTAAGTGTCACACCTAAATATTCCCGCGTAGACATATTTTATCATAACTCTCTGATTTTAACAATTTCGGGAAAGGTGAAGATCAAGATCATAATTTTTTGTTGGGGTACTGGTGAAGTGGAAACGAAAAATAACGAAAACAGGTTCAGCTACATGTAATGCTGCATAATAGCGGAGCAGATTTTGTCAATGTCTGTCAAAAATGGGTACTACTGAAAGAAGCCTGCAGGTTAATGGCTATACAGGTACATGGAATATTTTTAGATATGGTGGATATTCGACTCGTGGTCGATGATTATCTATTGTCGTATTTGAAACCTGCAAGAATGTGACGCTGAGATTAGAGTTGACATGAATAGTTAATTAGCCAGTGTATATTGTAAAATAAACAATTTTTTAAGTTTAAAAGTTAATTGAATGTAATAAAAATGTAACGTCAGGGTACCCAAATCGCCCAGGTCGCCCCTAAAACATGGCTGGATAATTTGCTTCCGCGAGTAAGAAAATAAATATCCACTTTTCGTAACATTTGCAAAAAGACGCAACTTTTGGGTATAAAATGGAAATGATAAATTAATCAGATGATTGCAAAATATGGGTAACAAGTTAGGATGAAACGGATCTGTCACTATCAAAGCTTGGGCGACGGACTGATTTCAACTCTTTAAAATCCACTGTATTGCTAAAAAGTGTGTTGTCTTGGTTTTGAAACATTCATAGATCTATGTTCTCAAAATTATAACTTTACCTCTTCTCTAATGCCAGAAATATTAAGGATTTTCATGTCTTTGTTGGAACGTTCTTACTTCCGCCATTTTTGTTGTGACAACTTTTAAGTTCGATAACTTGCACATGCAGGTGCGATAAAATGTAACGACTTACATTACGAGTAGTTCCCCTTACAACACAAAACATCGTCAGGGATATTAACTGTATTGCATTTGTAAATGTATAAAATGCATTTTCTCTGCAAACAACGATTGGGGATATATATTAGATATAAATTATTTGATACCAATTTCGATGCACAAGATGTGCACATTTCATCTATTTACGACTCAATATGAGGACATGTTTTGGGGTCATTAAACATAGACACATTTTCTTTTGGTCATTGTTGGTTCGCGTTATCTTGTATTGGACAAAAGTTATATATTAGATCGTTTGAAAAAACAATAACATATATTATCACATACTTAGACGTGAAACGTACACTTTTGAACATTTAATAATAGAGCAAGTGCCCGATCCATATCACTGCCCGGGACAAATAACCGGTTATTATGCCCTGCTCTCGTGACGTCATCAGTGCGTTCCTAACAACATGGCGGAGGAGGCTGCTCGCTTCGTAAACGTTGATGAAAATGACACCACACAGTTCGTGGAACAAATGAAAAACATAAACACTAAACGCAAAACAGAAAGTGACCTCAGAATATTGAAGGAATGGTTGGCTACTGTTGGGGAACTACGCAACCCGGAAGAAATTTCAGTTGAGGAGCTCAACGCATATCTCGCAAGATTTTTCCTGTCAGTCAGAACAAAAACAAAGGAAGACTACGAGCCGGATTCGCTTAAATGTATACAGGCCTCTGTTAGCAGATATCTGAATGAAAAAAAGAACATTAACATAATGAAGGACAAGGAATTCGCTCACTCCAGGGATGTGTTGGCTGCCAAACGCAAGGAGTTGAAAGGGAAAGGACTCGGGAACAAGAAACGCAGAGCAGACCCCTTCACTGCTGATGAAATTGAGACGTTATACACCAAGAACCTGTTAGGAACTAGTAAGTAATTTTCTTAATTAATTTTTTGATTACAAAAAAATGAATAAAACATTTATTTTTGCAATTAACTCTGGGTAGTTTAAAATTCGGAATTCAATTACTGTTTTAAAAATAATTAAATTTGAAAAAAACAACACGGCATTAAGTTCATAATTGCAAAGTTATTTAATTTAATAATCAATGTCCCCCCGCACCCCCCAAAAAGTCAAACATCTGTTTAATTTCATTATTTTTAATCAATCTATTTTAGGTAACCCTGAAGCATTGGTTAATACTATTTGGTTGAACAATTGCATACATTTTGGCATGAGGGGTAGACAGGAGCATACAGATATGTGTTTTGGTGATGTGACAATGAAAGCTACCTCAAATGGCAAACAGTATCTTGAATACTGTGAAAGAGAAACCAAGACGAGAAAGGGTGATTCTGGGAACACAAGAGCCTTTGCCCCAAAGATGTTTGAAAATCCAGGTAAGGAAGCATAACGTTAATTACAATATAACATACATTCATTTTGTACACACACACACAAAAGAAAAAAAAGTACCGACTAAAATGAAGCAGATATATTTGATATATTTGCACCAACAACAAAAAAATAAAAAAAGTTTTTATCCCATATTATTTACTTGTTGTTGTAACCTTGTGTCCACTTTCAAAATCAGAGTTGATGTAGACATTTAAATCTTCATATGTTGTAGGTTTATTCATATTTTTTATTAATTATAATATATGATATATTGAATAAATTGATATGATTTTTCAGGTGATCCAAGATGTCCTGTTGGCACATTTAAAGAGTTCATTAAGAGACGACCAATTGATATGCTGACACCAGAGAGTAGAATGTATTTGTCCAAACTCCATGATATAAATCCTGACAGCACAAATCCACCTGTCCGGGCAGTGTGGTTTAGTACGCAACCAATGGGGAAAAACAAACTTGGTGACATTGCAAAAACCATGTCTGAGAAAGCGGGATTAATGGGCCGCAAAGTGAATCACAGTGCCCGTAAAACCACTGTGACGTCTTTATTGCATTCCAATGTTGAAGGCACTCAAATTATGCAATTAACTGGACACCGTAATATTCAATCAATCAACCAATATAGCACTGCTTCCATTGATCAGCAGGAAAATATGTCTCATATTTTAAGTGATATCACTTCTGGTAATCGTGGTACTGTCACAAATATTACTGTAAATTCTCCACAACCTAGTACATCTAAACAAATAGTTACTGAACCATCATCAGATGATGAACTAGCAAGTGTAGATGTTGATGCAATAGTTTCGCAAATAGAAAATTATGAAAATTCCACTACCGCATCTACTAGTAACTCTGTTCACGTGCAACCAACTGTTATTGATTTAGCACAAGCTTTACCCACTTCCAAAATATGTCTTTTTCCTTATGCTAAATTAAGTGGAAGTGTCACAGTTAATTTTTATGGTAGGAATGATAATCATTAGACCAATGTTTATATGATATGGATCTACTATGTGATACAAATATGTATGTTGTACATCTGTTACTGGACATGCAGATTTGTTATTGTTAAATTTGATAAATAATATTTAATAAATGTTATGAAGTTTAAGTCATCTTAATTTCTTTCTTCAGCTATGGAAAAAATCTTGGTATGTGGTAAACAGATTATAACATGCCCTTTTCCATATCGGCCCTGGTATCATCCCTCGACCCATATCAGCCCTCGAGCTAAAGCTCTCGGGATGATACCAGGGCCGATATGGAAAAGGGCATGTTATAATCTATATGTCTTAAGGCAGACAGAATAACCTTTGTTTTATTGTTATTGTGCATATATATACATACCTCACATCTGTTTCCTTCCATTTATTATTTTGTTTAATGTATTTTTGCTAAGATAGTTAAATTTTATGTTAATTTGTGCCGTACCTATACTTTGTAAGACACAAGGCAAGAAAGACCGAAATTTACAAAATTGTACAATCGCTCGACTCTGATATATTTTACCCACTTTACTTTCATGTATCACCTCAACTAAATTTTAAAAACCTTTCCCTTTTGCACCCTTTCGCGTTTTGCTAATCTTATAGCTCATTTATCAAGCAATTTCAAATTAAATAAAAAAGAATAGATGAAATAAAACAGAACAGCTAAAAAAAATAACAATAACGTTAAATAAAAAAGGGGACATCCATGCCCGAAAAACCTGTGATCCACCTTTAAATAATCGCACAGTTGATGTGATCGAAAACAAACATTGAATACTATTGTAGACACATACATAAAGCTCATTTTTGTTATATTTTTTGTTTATTTATTATACGTTTTTTTTTAATTATACATATATCCTTGTTGTGTTTGTTTGCTGTGCTTTGTCTTTTCCCTGGACTTCGAATTTGTGGACTTTCCCCCCTGTTTTGTCTCTTCGGTATTCTTTTGTCTATACAATGTATTTATCTCCTTTGCCTATATTTCAAAAACAGTAAAGGCTTCAAAAATGTTTTGTCCTTACTGCGAGCTTTGATAAAAAATGTCCTATCTAAAACTAAGATCGTCTACGGCGGTCATTTCGTGTCATCTGATAAAATTTTGAAATTGGACCAACTAAGGACTGTTCCACCAAACTTTGGTCTCAATGGCCAAATAGTTTCAGAGAAGATTTTATACATTTTCTCAGACTTTATTTTTAGTCATCAGTCTGTATTCCAAGCACCATCATGACCATTCCGACAGAATGTGGTGCCACTATATCATGTGATTCCCTATAAGATTAAACTAAGCCAGACGACAACTACGAGAAGCAGATAAATATAGTCCCTTTTACCATCTGTATTTCCAAAACTGTAAAATATATATGTAGGAACAATACTGAAAGCATTCATCAAAATGAATTATAATAATATATTCCAATTTAATCAAATCGACTGCAAAGTCAAAATGTTACTATCATGTATTTTAAAACACTGGCGCTGGCCTTGGTACTATAATTACCCCTTCATATATTTTCAGATCTGATCGGGAGTTGATTTGGAAAGTTATAAAATAACAATCCAAAGATAGTAATATTAGATATAGTAAATTTATACTATGCTGTATACGACGCATTTCAAGGAGTTACTTTTAATAATTTTAGTTATAATCAACAAAATAATTTGTAAATAAATAAATAAATCCAGTCATAAATTTTTAGAAAATGAATCGAAGCACTTCTTTTTTTTACTTTTGATGAAAGGAAAAATTCAGTGATATTTTACATTTAAACAAGCAGTATGATGCTGCCCCTAAACAGGAGGTAGGGATAAAAAAAAAAAAAAAAAAACAGTTTTGACCCCGTATGCATACGAATAATTTTAGTAAGATTCCCAGAAATGATTTTAACCCCAAAAAGTTTATTTTTAAGGTTTGGAAAATAAATTTACTCTTGGTACTCTTGTATTGAAAAGATTAGAAGTGCCGGTAATATAAAAATAGACACTGACCATCAACCAGACAAATCTTTTAGTCAATGGAAAGAAAACTATAAAATGTAACACTTAAAAAGTCCGTTACAGAACAATACGAGAAACTGACTTTGGTTAAAATTCCAAAATTCGATTTTTCATCTAAACTTTTGTCCTTATGGAAAATTTAAAACCGACTGTAAATTCGAGCTTTACATAATAAACAATAATTTCACTTATAGAAAATTATTATCAAAATTTAGACTAAATGACTGACCACTAGGTATTGAAGTTGGCAGTTATATGAACATTCCCAGAGAACAAAGATTATGCAAAAAATGTAAAGTTGTACATGATCAAAATTCACCTTTGCGCCCGAAATTTTTGGCTCTTTTAAAAGATTAAGTTCCTTCTTTCAAGACATGAATTGTACAAATAAATTACTTTTCAGTCATTCTCAGTCCCGCTCCCGGGTCTTTAGGACTGAGGGCCTAACTGAATTGGACCCCTGTCAGATAGTTCATTACATATATTAATTATTATGTATAAATTATACTGTGTTCAGTTTTCTGTATGGTACATGTTGTATTATGTCTACTTGTTTTATTGCTTGGCCCTAATGGGTGTAATTTTGCAATAAAGTTTATTATTTTCGAAATAAAAAATATTAGTAAGTTAAATGAATAAAAAAGACAATAATTCCGAGGTTTTAAGTTTAGGAATTTTTTGTCTCTTTTTCGTAAAGTAACCACGAAATTCTGAGTAAGAAAAAAAAACAATCAAAAAAAACAAACAACAAATAAAAATAAAACCGGCAAAATTCTGGGACTATTATACTAGTATAATAGTCCCAGCAAAATTACAGTTCATTAAAAATTTTCCATGTTTAAAAAATTAATTTATTCTTCTACAAATTGAACAAAATATCATCAAACGTTTATCGAATATAAAGAGTAAAAGAAAAAAATCCAAATTCCTAATCTTTTCGATTTGAAAGTATCGCGGTGACTGAAAGTTCCACGTGACTTAGTTTTTGACTTTCCCTTTCGTTTTCAAGGGAGACAACTATTATATATGAGTCTATCCATCTGCTAATTTTGAAAAAAATGATAGTTAATGTGGCAAAACATCATCCAAAAGTCAAAAATTATTTAAAACACCAATGTACGCTGTATTATACAACATAGTTCAGTTTAATAGGACGCAGATTACTGACTGGGCGATTTGGGTTCCTTCCACGTCATTCCAGATATGGTAACGACACGTCGATCTAGGTGTCTGCTATAAATAGTTACTAAGTTTACATGTATAAAATTTATGCGTGGAGAACAACCGACTTGTCTATTTGTCAGATAATAATTATTGATGATTTTGTAATGCAAGTTTTTCTGTGGCAGTTGAAAAACCCTCTTCGGACTGGGCGATTTGGGTACCCTGACGTTAGAACTCTGTCATATTCATATTAACTGAATATGTTATCAGACCCAACGACGAGGACGTAGTTCTACTTCTGGGTCCATTTTATTTTTAACCGGATTTTCATAGGAAAATATCGGTTATTAATTTGGTGATGTACGGCGGGCGGGCGGGCGGCTGCCAAACAGTGTCCGTGCTATAACTTATGAACTGTTCAACCAAAGCTTTTCAAATTTTAATATGTTGTTACTGATGACAAAATGGAGGTCAAGTTCGATATTGACGATTTTCACTTTCACTGTTCAGGAGTTATGGTTCTTGAAAGATTGAAGAATGGCTTTTCCAGTGGTGTCCGTGTGATAACTTATGAACTGTTCAACCAAAGCTTTTTCAAATTTTAATATGTTGTTACTGATGACAAAATGGAGGTCAAGTTCGATATTGACGACCATTCTTCCATCGACCATGCATATATTACAAGACAACAACTGTTTGAAAGTGGGAATCTGGAAAGTTATTGGAGTGACCACAAGATTCTTTGGATTCATATAAAATAAGGTTATAATCTCATTGGCGTATTTCTTTCATTATTGACTTCATGATTTCTGCCTACCAACCCCTGCTTAACAAATGTGTGTGTACTTATATACTCTCAAAAATTCCAATATTTGTCACTTACTATAAATAGGAGGTCAAGATTGATTTTTGCCTTTCCATTTCTGAACCCTACAAAACCCTACAAAAATTCATTTATATTTCTTTACTTCATCCTGTTTGGGAATCCAGATTTGCAAACATCATTTTCATGCAGAAAATCCGGTTTGCTGTCATTCGACAGCCTCTTGTTATTTATAAATTCATTTATTTATTTTTACTTTTTTCAATAATGAGAAACTATACAAAAATAATAATCATGAAAAAGATCTTTTTCAGCTAAACCTGTGAAAGCAGAGGAAGAAGAAACCAAAAAATGAGTATAAAAAGAAAAAAAAACTTTTAACTTAGGCCGTGTTTGATTACAAAGAATCCGGAACCGGGTTTCAAAACCAACACGTTATTTTACATGAAACCAAAACCGGATTTTCTCGGATTCAAGAAACGATGAAACAAGATTTATCGGATTCAAGATGGCGACGAACTCGCCCTCCACCAGCCAAGAAACTGAATCGTTAGTACAGTCTGATTATATTTATGATAAATGTCTTTCTAAAAAATGTGTTATTCAAAAAAAGAACTTTACATAATTCTATTGCATATACGGGTACATTTTAATGGTCCACTGTTCCGGTCAACAGGTCAACGTGCGAACTTGATGAAATTTTCGAGCTTTAATAATTGGGATATTAACTTTTATGAAGGGCATAACTGTATTATTATACTGAACTGAAAATAAAGATATAATTATTAAATCAGAATAGGGTTCTTTTCCTGATGTGCACAGAGTCTTTTTGTAGACGAATATATTCTAAATAAGTCTAAATCTACAAGACAATTTTGTATCCGCCGCCATTTCTACCCAACGACAAGTTGTTATTTGAAAAGACATGCAATTTGCCGACAAAGGAGTTATTTTATTTACGCGCTCGTTCGCATTTTGTCTTTATTTTGCCTACACGCAGTTTCCCGAGGGAAATAAGGGGTTTAAATATATTTTTACGACGTGCATTTTCCCTTACAGTTATTCTGCCTACGCACAGTTACCCGCGGGAAAGAGGGGTTAATTTTATTTGTGCTGGTTATTTTATTAGTGGTTACTATAGTAAAGTATATAATATGATATTTGTGTGTACGGTTTAGATATACTATTGTTTCGTTAGATTTTTTTTCCAATACAGAATGGCTTTGGTTTTGTTGATTTTTAAATACAATCCTGTCTTGTCCTATAGTATGGAGGACATATTCATAAACATCGTGTTTTTTTTTTTTTTTTTTTTTTTTTTTTTTAGTTATTGCCAAGCTCAGTTTTTCATTTTCAAAATGACTCCAACCCTCCCGAGAATATCAAATGGTCTTCCACTAAAACGCTAAATGGACAAAACTACCGACGGTTGCTGTTAGTGTGTATTCGTTGTTTATAACATCATTCGACAGAAAATGTGCAGAATGAAGCAGCGATTTTATTAATTTGATAACGTACCTTCGGCCACTTGATAACGTCCTGTAACAGATCATGTAGTGCACTTAGGAAATTGTTTCGGCACTTTACTACTGAATATTCTGAAATATTAAATTTGTCCGCAATCCGTCTAATTGTTTCCTGACATCCCATATAATAAAATCCAACAAGGATGGTTTTTTCAGCGGACACGGGATTTTTAACTCCGCCACGAGGGTGTTTTTTTACAACATTGTCACCAATCATGCACACAATTTCTTCAAACAGTGATCTGCTAACACGGAACACAGATCTGAAGCCATCTATATTATAGAAAGGTAGCACATTTTCAACATAACCTTCAATACGTGGTTTTTTGTCCCTCTTTGTTCTTCCAGCAGCAATAAAATTAATCATTGGTATAAAATTTAAATCACCATCGAAAAGAAAATCAAACACAGGATAACTTGTAATATCCATGTTCATTAATTTGATTTAGAATATTCTTTGGTCTCCAAATGAAATCAAACACTGAAACTAAAGCCGGTTTTCTTTAATAAAACCGGTATTTAGTTTTAGCGTTTGATTTCATTTGTAAGTTTTTGAAAAACCGGATTATGAAACCGTATCTGCTTCTCTTGTAATCAAACACGACCTTAGTCTAGCACAACCGTCAAGCGGACGAAGAAAAAGCCAAAGATGAATAAAAAATAATAGATACAGAAAACGTTAACTTAATCTAGCAAACCGTCAAGCAGAGGAAAAAAAGGTCAAAATTGAAATAAATAAATAAATAAATAAAGAATAAAAAAAATAAAAAATGAAAAGAGGAAATAAATTAACTTTAAGTCAAAAAAAGTTTATAATTTAGGGCGCTTGCAGACGGATGTTGTCTTTATATTCCGTACCCGCTTGACTTGACCAGGTTTCTTGGCAAGTCTTGCGGTTACGGGTACTCTCAATTGTCCGTCTCTAGACACCACCCGATTTGACTGCGGCCTAAAATGAATAAATTGTAAATAAATTTGCGGCGTTGCTCGTCCCTCAAGTCAATCCAAATATCATGAGTCGCCCTGAAATACCTTGATCTTTCTGCCAATTCCAAACAACCCCTCCCATGAATTGTAGCCCTTATCTCAATAAGTTGGGACTCGTGAATATCCCTTAATCTGGCAATCAGATCAGGAATTTTCGACACCTTCCAGTCTCTCAAGGTTTTGATTTTGTGGTTCATTGACTCACAATTATCATTTTTCCAATCGTTTGGTATATTACCATTGTTTTGGCTCGGTAGAAAAAAATTGTCTTTTAATGTAGGGAGCAATTTATCTCCAAGATATTTGCCCCCAACATGCCCGAATTGTTCCAAAATTTCTTCCAAATATCATAGAAATAATTTTGTCTCTAATTTCTTCCTGGACATTCTGGCCAAAAAGATGCCTCTAGGCATTTTCCTTCAAGTGTCGTGTACATAAAATATGTTCGGAGGCTGGGAAAGTTGTCTTGATGCATTTACCAAAGCCATTTCCTCATCTGCGCCGAAAACAATTTTGTCCACTGAGATGTGGAAACCCAAAGCAGAACAAATTTTAGATAAAAAAAATCACAATAAGTGCTATATAAACCATCCCAGTGTAAAAGTACCGGTCCGAGCATAACAGGTGATGTGACTGTCCCCTTTCTAACCAAATTAAAATTTTGATAAACCATCGCAGTCAAATAGCAAGGTCCTAAATTAAACGTCCGGTCAATGCCAATGATACTGTCATTTGTCATGCAATTCCGCATATCTTCAATCTGTTCGTCAGTACAGCAAATAATGTTTGGTGGCTTCTGGTCACTGCTGGCGATAACAGACTTAATTAAAGAATTTTGATACAAGGCCGAAATAACTGTCTGAACATCATCTGCCATGTTAGAAGAGTTAACTGGTTTGTTTTCTTTCTTTTTTTTATGAATGCTGATACCGAGCATTTTGTCAGTTTTGAGATCCAATAAATTTTTTGGATCGGTTAGTTGTAAATTTTAAAGAATTTTTTCGGGTTTCACACCATCCTTTAAACCATCAGTAATGGTGGATTTCTGTGCCAAAGTAACCCTCTGATATGACTGAGAATTACCGTGTGGCATATATCCAGGATATTCGCCAATATATTCATAAATTTGAAGCAAATGAATGCCAACATGGTTCTGTAAATTTTGAAACCAGCTAACCTTTCTTTGATAATTAATTTTTTTTTCAATTTTGAATGGTACCTCTGTAAAATAGCAATAGAATTTTGATCTGGCTGGCGATCTAATAAAATCATGGAACCCTTAGCCTTACGATAAAAAAAAGACTGCTTTTTGTAAATATACTCAAAATGGCCTAAATTGATGAGTTTCAGTGAGTTAACCTAGTCACCAATAGTCGTCAATGAAATGTCGTTTGCACGTACCGGCAGTGTCTACAATGAAAAAAAAACGTTTTGGAATAATAGTCAAGGTCTTAAGGGTCTTGCCAAAATCCATGAACTTACCAGGAAGTCCATTGTCCGTCGGGTTCGAAAAAGGAAATACGGTATGTACTCACTGACAGTCTCGTCATGTACTATGTAACAAGTCAATGGTTTTGTTAGTAGTAGGTATGTCGGTACTAGTCTGTGAGTCTGAAATGTCACAAGTCAATGGGTCGTCAGTAGTAGGTATGTCGATACTAGTCTGTGGTCTGTAGGGTGAAAGTGGTGGAAAGTGTGTCGTGTCTAAAATGTCTGACCTAGCGGATTGGCAAAAGTAAAACAGAATGATTTGGTATCCATGTACCTTGCCCAGAATGTTCGAGAATTGATGATCAAAGAATGCAAACGGGGTTTTTTTTTGTTTTTTTTTTTGGTTTTTTTTTTAATTTCGTGGGGGAAAGGTTCTGTTTAGAATTCCTGGTGTGGAGACAGTGTTTTTGATAAAAATCTAGATAGAATAAGCTCCAATTTGGCAGCTTCAACGGAATTCGCGCTGTTATTTAACCTCTTTAAGCTTGCGAAAAATTCAAAATTCCTAAAGCTATCTAAACAGCAGCCCCAACAAATGAATAAAAGTGAAGACTTTCTCAAAAATGAAAAATTAGTGTTTGTGAGATTTTCACAATGCTGATGAAACCACTTATTGCAGTTATCACATGCAATGTTCTTATCCCCGTCACACCAGCCCCAACAAATGAATAAAAGTGAAGACTTTCTCAAAAATGAAAAATGAGTGATTGTGAGATTTTCACAATGCTGATGAAACCACTTATTGCCGTTATCTCATGCAATGTTCTTATCCCGTCACAGGAGCCCCAACAAATAAATAAAAGTGAAGACTTTCTCAAAAATGAAAAATAAGTGTTTTGTGAGATTTTCACAATGCTGATGAAACCACTTATTGTAGTTATCACATGCAATGTTCTTATCCCCGTCACACTCTAAAAAAACACAAATGCCACAAGGAAATGAAGACAATTAAAAGCAATAAAAAAAATAAGAATATGAAAAGTGAAAAATACAGAATATAAAACAAAATATTTACATAAAACAATAAGCTACTATTTTGAAAAAAATGTAACAAATACATGTAATAAAAATTTAAAACAAAAAAGCTACTATTATAAATTAGCTTCTATTATTTTTTAAATCAAATATCAAGTTGTGTGCAAATAAAGTGAAAAAGATGAAGTGATTTAGAAAGTCTGGACTGGTCTAGGTTATGACGGCGACTATCATTTAGGATGATATTGCGAAATGACATCACAAAGAGACAAGAACTTGTATGAAAATATTAAAACAATTCATGACCATGGGATAGATATTCGAGATAAAAAGAACTTTATACTCAGAAGAACGAGAAAAAGCGAAAACAAACTAGCCGAAAGAAACAACTTAAAAGTGAATGATTTAGATAAATAAAGGGCGAAATAAGCCCCTGTTACCCAATCCCTTTTGTTATTTTTTTTTTTTGTTAACGGCGAGATAAGCCAACCCTAAAGAGATAATAAAGTCGCAATTCTAGGACACAGCTTCATTGCCAGACTCTCTTCAGCTACAAAGAAACCAAACTTTCCTTTTGATAAAAACCCGAACCAGGAAAAGAACATTAGCTACTTTGGCCGTGGTGGCAATGAAAAACTTCGCAAATCGAATAAGAATGGCTATGAAATGTGACAATTTTATATTGTAAAGTAATATATAATTATAAAACAATGTTAATATGTGATTATTTATTTATGTATTCATGCAATTTTGTCCTATATTAAATTTTTTATTTCATAACATATGCTATATTCTTTTAGACCATTTAATAATCACCCTATCTCAATATACAATTCATAGCTTAATAAAATTGTTTATTTTACAATATACACTGGCTAATTAACTACATGTCAACTATAATCTCAGGTAAAACAAGATGGCGTCATATTCTTGCAGGCTTCAAATACGACAATAGATAATCATCGATTAGGAGTCGAAAAACATATCAAAATCATTTTTAACCGGGTTTTCCTCTGAAAAAATCCGGTTATTGAATTGGTGAAGTCGGGCGGGCGGGCGGCTGCCAATCGTGTCCGCCTATAACTTTCTTGTCTTAAGACCTAGACCTTAGATCTATGGTATGGCGTCGTGTAATAAAGATGTTGACATCTGACCTTGACCCTTGACTTCAAGATCAATAAATAGGTCTTTTTTGTATTTTTTTTGTCATAAGACCTAGGCCTCGGGTATTTGATGTGTAAGTATGTTACCTCACAATTATGTTTCAGGTATAAAGGATGTTGTCATTGACCTTTGACCTCAATTTTACTTTCAAAATAAATATATTCTATGTTCATATAGATATTGCTATAAGCAGTTTCTTGGGGAAAAGTTACTCATTAAAAATGAAATAGAAGGAAAGCCCGGTTTGCTATCACTCGGGCAGCTCTCTTGTTTTTTTTTATAGTATAAATATCTTGTCAACTGTATTCAATCGTATCATTTTGTCGATTCAATCAATTGTTGTACCAAGTTAACATACTTCTTTCGTTTCAGGATAAATCAACTGTATGATCATTATAATTAATTCAGTCAACTGTATCTTCATATTATGAACGGAGCACGATCACATCATACGTATTAATCGTTGTAATAAGATAAACTCGGTCAACTCTATATTAAGATTATGACCCTAGAACGATCGTATTCAATCGATACTATTGTGCCTCGGTTGATCAATGTAATCAACCCAGTCAACTGTATCTTCATATTACAAACGGAGCACGATCGTATTTAATCAATAGTATTGTGCCACGGTTGATCAATGTAATCAATCAACCAAGTCAACTATCTTCATATTATGGACGGAGCATGGTCGTATTCAATCAATAGTATTGTGCCACAGTTGATCAATGTAATCAACCCAGTCAACTGTCTTCATATTACAAACGGAGCACGATCGTATCGGTCGTATTCCATCGATACGATTGTGCCATGGTTGATCAATGTAATCAACCCAGTCAACTGTATCTTCATATTATGAACGGAGCAAGATCGTATTCAATCGATAAGATTGTGTCACGGTTGACCAATGCAATCAACCCAGTCAACTGTATCTTCATATTATGAACGGAGCGATCGTATTGAATCGATACTATTGTGCCACGGTTGGTCAATGTAATCAACCCAGTCAACTGTATCTCCATATTAGGAACGGAGCACGTTCGTATCGATCATATTCAATCGATACGATTGTGCCACGGTTGATCAACCCAGTCAACTGTATCTTCATATTATGAACGGAGCGCGATCGTATTCAATCGATACGATTGTGTTGAGGTTGATCAATATGGTCAACTCTATATTTATATTAGGAATGGAACACGATCCTTTCGATACGATTATACCATGGTTGATCAATATAACAACAAGTTATATTGATCAACCAATACGATTGTGTTGAGGTTGATCAATATGGTCAACTCTATATTTATATTAGGAATGGAACACGATCCTTTCGATACGATTATACCATGGTTGATCAATATAACCAACTCTGTCAACTGGATCTTCATATAATTCTGGTGGAACACCAGTTAATGTGTACAGATTAAAAACAACTTACAGTAGTTGTTTACATTCTTGCTTCTTGTTGGATAGTTGTCTCATTGGCAATCATACCATATCTCCTTATTTGTATATAAGTATCAAGAACTATATCAAATATACAGAATAAAACCACTAAAACATTTATTGATACAATTGATGGAAACCCAAAAATTATCTAATTTGTAATACATTTGTAAAATGGTATCAACTTTTACGGTTTTTCCCTTTCTTGTCAGCCTGCGCATATTTACGTGAAGAAATAGGACACAGTTGTCTTGCCACGTAAATGTATCCTTGTCTGGTTGCTTTCATACATTTAATAACGGCCTACCTCCTTCTTAGACATAGCGTGGGGAGAAATGCCAGGCAGTGCAAACATGTTGTATTTGTCGAAGAGTCTAGCTCTGGTTGGTGTATCAGCACTGCCCGACAACTGCTCATAATGAAATGAAATGAACTCCCACTGCAGTTTCCTCTCGTCCACAGATAATTCCCTCCAGTTGTGGGGAGGCCATTGCTTCATGAAGATGTTTCCCGGAAGCTGGACAATGGCCTTCCCAGCCCAGTCCCGCCGTGCTCGAGGGGAAAGTGGCATACATCCCTTTCTTAGTAATGACGTTGCACGCTCAGCGGCTATCTTGTTAAAGTGGACCGGCCTTGTAACTGTAGTTGGTGGTGGAATACTGTTTTAGTGTCGGAATGTATACCAAAGCAGTGAGAGGTGCAGGCTATGTAACGTACTTCTCGAAAGTGACTCGTTTTTTGGTGGTGGTGGTGTGTGGTGTACTGATCAGACCTGTCTGATATGGGTGAATACATCGGATTAATTGTAGAAACTGTTGATGTTGTAAATGTACAGGTAGTTGTTGTTTGCAGGCCAGTTGTTGAAGTTTTTGGTGGGGTTCCAGAATAAGCCGTTGTGGTTGATGCTGTTGTCTTCACAGAAGAGGTACACACTTGTGGTGTAACAAGATTTAACAGTGGGCGCCAGGCCAAACTTGTTGTCGATGGACTGTAGTTATGTATTTATCTGGAAACCCTAAGACTTTTGCTCCCTCCGCTACTCATTCTACATAGGTCCTGCCTTTCAAACGGAATTCTGACCTGCAGCTGGTCTTCCACCAAGAGGTATGGCCAGCATTCCCCTCGAGATGGAAGAGAGATATCTTGGATTTGCCGGCAGGGTGTTGGCCAGCCGAAATCTAAATAGGGTCCCATCACAATCTGCCTCAGCTGTAATATCCTCTGGCAGCATACCAAATATGTCACACGCCAGGCGTCTGGATTTGAGAGCCTGAACTCTTCCTGGGTGGTAGTGTTTGTGGTGGTAGAGGAACTAGGCTCATCAGCGGGGTAAATGGGCAAGAAATCTTCTTCCTCAGGGTCTCTCATATTTCGTACCCTCCCGCCAGCCTCTTTCCAAGTCCTTGGTGTTCTTGAAGACTTTCAGAGATGTCTTTAGCCATGCCTGCATGGTGGTCTTCAGCTCCCGGGCTGATGGTGAATAGAATCTGGTGGGCTTCACCACCCCCTATATACCTCAGGGTGTAAGGCGAGGTAAAAGCTGTTACGTTCTGACAGTACGTCTGAGCGCAGTTCCTTGAGTTGTTCTTTGTGGTACTTGTTGCTATGTTATTTTAAATCGAAAACCCGCCGATATTTGATTGGTCTGACAGGGTACCATGGACACACGACTTCCATCAAACCATGTTCCTTGCCCGCAAGGTAGTTTTTGAGCTGGTTGGTGGGGTCAAATTCTGCGTGGCACAGCCAACAATTTTTTTCCATCATCTAAAAAATAGAACACAAATTTTTACTTGTTTTTTATTATGTTCCATATCATACAACACTAAATATCCAACTTATATGTTTTATTTTACAGGTGTGAAGATCCAACAGTCTTCTTAGCAGGGTAAGAGTGTACATGAAGTTTAAAAATAACAATCCAAAGATACTAATATTAGATATAGTAAATTTATACTATGCTGTATTAGTATGGCCATTTCAAGGATTAGTCTCTGCACAAACACAATATATTTTCTTCACTTCACAAAGTCTGGTATAATTAAAAACTTTCACATGGTACTCCAATCTGTACTTTATTTTTAAGATCTTTGTCTCACTGACATAGAAATGTACTTGCTCATAAGTGAATGTGTTTAATGAAAATCACTTTGGCATGGAAAATTTTTATGAACACATTTTCTTGTTGAAATGGTGTTTTCATCAGGCACATACATGTAATCAGGCACTATACGAATGTTGATAACACACACAATTGGTTAAATAACAGTAATTGTACTCAGCAAATCACACTTTGGCATATAATAATCTCATTATCATTATAGTTATCAGGTTTCCCTTCCCTTAACCTTGCCAAAATTTTTGTTCATCTTCAGTAATTTTTCTAATTGTTACTTTCTTTTTGTCTTGGGTCTGAGGTTCTCCTAGTATTGCTTCATACCGCCCAATCACTTGAATGGCATCAAACACAGTTTCACATTCTTTATCAATGCATTTCCACTTCATTTCAAGGGAAAGAGATTTATACAACTGGTTCAACGCAAGAGCTTCCTGAGCTCTAGCATCCAGATTGGCATAAGCTTTCAATGAATGCAGTCTTAGGTCATCACCTAACAAGGCAATAGATTCGTTTTTTTTTTTTTTTTATTTGGGGGGGGGGTTTACTGCCTGGTACGTCCAAATCTCTGCTGCAGTTTTCTACAAGGACATCATAATTTCTTTCAGCTTGGTTAATGCTAATGTAAAATGTGGGGGCAGGACCACGTAAACTGGCGGCTAAAGTAAGGACTTTATCTTTGTTAGTCAATCCTCCAAGCTCAACACAATCTCAGAAAAGTATTCTTACCAGTCTGTTCTACCACTGTAGGACTCTGGTTTGGTGTAAAATCTGTGAGTACTTCCCTTTGGCCCATCATTTATGTCTCCTCTATCTCTTCTACGTAGGTGCAAAATATCATCTTCATTGTCAGATTCCAGGTCACTTTGGGCATCTCTGTCTCCCTGTCTGTTTGGTAGGTTAAATTCTATTTCATTGTCAGGAGTCTCGGCCATTCTTATCCTTTATTTCAAAAATATTGTAACAGGTAAAACATCACAATTTCAATATTCAACAAAAAGTTTTATGGAATTTCACCATCACATCGAGCTACAAATATTTAGGTTCGAATCACTGGATTGTTCTGGAAATAGACAATCCCACTCCTGACACAAGTTTGTAAGGGGACCTGTTTACACTAGCCAGGGTGCCAATTCTATAGTTTCTGATTTGTTCCAACCTGTATTTATTTTACTGCATAAAATCCAGGGAGAAATTCCAATAGGGTAATTTTGCCAGACCAAAATCGCCAATACATGCACATTTGACTGCAGATGATTGGAGTAACCATTTGTTCAACCTTGGTAAGTTTTCATGTATGTATAATTATCAACTAGTTAATTTCAGTTCCGTCTTGTAGTAAAACAAAAATAAATCACTGGACAGTATAATTTATTAATCTATTCTGATATATTCTTTTCTGTTATGATCAAAGTAAAACAATATAATGTATTCTTAAATACTATGATTCACTAATGGCAAAATATGTTGCTGGCACATCCAGAATATTATAACACTAAATATGGACAAAACTATGGTTGAAAAATACTAATCTGGTCCCTTATTTGTGGAAAAACATCTTATAGGTGATGGGGAATAACTGTTAGCTGTTTCTTCTTTTAATTTTCATATATTATTCTGGAGGTCTCCCTAGCTGGAAAAGGACTATTTAGTGAAACCGTTTGCTGAGAACAGGATTTCATTATTATGATATATTTATGTACCTTTCATGGTTACTGTTAACTGTAAATAAGTAAAATTGTCTTTGCGAAAATTTAATTCTGGAGATTTAGCTCTGTTACTAGTTTTATATGTACCGCTCTTGGCAGCTATTCGTCATTTCTGACAGTTGCCCCCCCCCCCCCCCCTTTATATAGGAAAATTCCGGGTCACATGACGCCGATTGACAAATCGCGGTAATCGTTATAAAAATACTTCGATGAGCAGTGTCAGGATTTGGAATGAACTTTCGTGTTTACTGAACTACTTATTACATGTCAGCTTGCCAGTTATTAGACATGGCAATTTAGGTAAATAGGTATGAACATGAGAAAATATAAAAATTTAACCGGGCAAGCCCAAAACTATTTGCCAGGCAGTGGCGGTATAATACAAAAATGGCGTAGGAGACTGTAGTTTGGCCGTCTGCAAATAATTCCCACAAAATGTACATTATATGAATAAACTTCACATGAATAAGTATAACCAATAAAATTATTAGCGTTGCCAATAAAAAATATTCTTTATTTTGAAAATAGACACTACGTATTTTTACATGCCATAATAATTATAACAGTCGACTTTTGACGGAAACGATAAAACTTTGTTGTCGACGTTTGTTTACATTTTGAAACTTGGAAAAACTTGAAATATGTTCCTTCTTGAATGAAGTGATCAATTGTCATTATAAAATACGTTAAGCACATGAAATCTGAGCCCTTTTTGGAAACAATTATTTCAACTTTGTAACTGGCAACAATTCACAATATTGTAAAAAGTTCCATAGACAAACACGGTGACAAAATTAATAAACAACTTTGATTGAATAATTATTAATAAAAACAATATTAACTTTGTTTAAAAAGAATTAATTTAACTTGAAAAATTTTAACATCATAAAAATATTTTGGAAACATTGATTTTTCAAACACTGAACTTCGAAATAAAAAAAATGTTGAGCCTTAGGGCCCTACCTCTAACAATATGAAGGGGGGAAGTAAAGGATGGGACCTTATAGTGGTAAGTATTTATCTAATAAAGATTTATTTTACTTTAAAAATTTAAAATTTTATAACAATAAATGCTTACCACTATAAATTCTGAGAACATCAGAATCTAAAATATAGCTGAATCCCCTTAATTAGAAGTAACGGGGTGGGAATTAAATTCTCTGAGCAACTACAATAGATCCCAAAGAAAAAAAGCTGTCAGCATGAGAAACCACGGAACACAGTTAGTGATCGGTAAAAAATAATTCTGAGGACGCCAAAAACCTGCAGATAAAACTTCCGAAATAGAAGCTGAATTAAACAGAGCCCAAGAAGAGGATAAAGGTCTAACCGCATTAGCTGTCAAAGAATGTGAAGACTTCATATGCTAAACGAATGGTTATAAATAGAAATAGATTTAACCGATATATTTTGAACACCTTTCTTAAGAGGCAAAAACAATCTAGAATCAGAAGCTAGACGTTTGTGCTGGATTCTGTTAAGATAAATCTTTAAAATCCTTAGAGGACAAAGAAGATCGGAACCTGGTGAGTCAGACGGAAGTAGTGGGATAACAGTAGGCTCTGAACCTTTGCTAGGAATGTGATTTTGTTTTCTCAAAAAGGGATATGTTGGCAAAGTAGACTAGATGCTCTCAAGAGCCTGTATCGCTCACCTGGATTTAACTTTTCACCTTGAGCAGACCTAAAAATTTAAGTGTTGCAGTCAATTTGGCTGGTTTTTCTATAGGATTCTATGTTAAACTAATTTCACCTGTGGCAGTCATCTTGGTAGACAGTCCAGGTCAATGGATACACATCTTGTTCCAACTGACTAAGCGGTTTCAGACAAGAAGATTTTTAAATGAATGTTCCTATATGGTCCAATATTTAACAAAGTTCGATGTGGCAGCCATCTTGTGATCGGACACATTTCTATAAAAGGACCTCCTAAGGACAGATGCTGACAAGTCTGGCTCAAATGTGTCAAGTGGTTTCGGACAAGAAGATTTTTCAATGAATTTTTCCGTAGGTCCCTATGTTAAACCAAGTTCGGGTGTGGCGGCCATCTTGGTTGTCAGTCTGGGTTATCACACAAAATTCTGAAAGAGGACCATTGCTACCAAGTCTAATTCTAATTGGCTTAGTGGTTTCAGACGAGAAGAGTTTTGAGTGAATTTCCAATAGGGTCTTATGTTAAACTAATTTCTGCTGTGGCGGCCATCTTGGTTCAAAGTATACGAAATCAGACACATTTCTGAAGACGAATGCTTCCAAGTCCGGCTCCAATATGTCAATTGGTTTCAGACAAGAAGATTTTTCAATTAATTTTCCTATAGGGCCCTATGTTGAACTAAGTTCAGTTGTGGCGGCCATCTTGGTTGACAGCCCGGGTCATCAGACACATCTCTGTAAGAGGACCATTGCTGCCAAGTCTGGTTCCAATTGGTCAAATGGTTTAAGACGAGAAGATTTTTCACTGAATTTTCCCATAGGGCCCTATGTTAAACAAAGTTCGGCTGTGGCGGCCATCTTTGTTAATAGTCCGGGTCATTGGACATATTTCTGAAAGAGAACTTCCTAAGAACCATAACTTTGGTTCCAACTGGCCTTGTAGTTTCATATAAGAAGATTTTGGAAATTCACCCTCCCTCCCTTTTTTCTATTTTTAGTAACAGCAGCCATGTCGGTTGGAAGTCGGGGATGCCAGAGATAATTTTGGAAGGGGGTCACCCAAGGACCATTCCACCAAAGTTTGGTCTCAATTGGCCCAGTGGTTTTAAAGGAACGTTTACATCGGATGCCGTCTTTAAGGGGCAAAAACTCATATAAGGGTTTAATCATTGATTTTGGTCATGTTGACTTATTTGTAGTTCTTACTTTGTTGAACATTTTTGCTATTTATATTTTGTCTTATCTATAATAATATTCAAGATAATAACCTAAAATTGCAAAATTCCCTTAAAATTAACAATTCAGGGGCAATAACCCAACAAAGGGTTGACCGATTCGTCTGAAAAATTCATGACAGGTAGATCTTGACCTGATGAACAATTTTACCCCATGTCAGTTTTGCTCTAATTGCTTTAGTTTTTGAGATACAAAACAAAAACTGCAGTTTATCCCTATGTTCTATTTTTAGCCATGTTGGTTGGTAGGCGGGGTCATCGGACATATTTTTCAAACTAAATACCCTAATGATGCTTGTGGCCAAGTTTGGTTCAATTTGGCCCAGTAGTTTCAGGAGAAGATTTTTGTAAAAGTTAACAGACGACGACGGACGACGGACGCCAAGTGATTAGACTGGTACCCGACCGTTATTTTACAAGATATGACGGAGCTCATACTGAATATTACGGAGGGGACCAACCTACCAAGTGATGAGAAAAGCTCACTTGACCTTTCAGGTCAGGTGAGCTAAAAAAACAAAAGTTACAGAACAGAAATCAATTTCGGGACATACATACAGACATGTGTAAAACTTTATGCTTTCTTTTACTTAGCGGGGCGGGCATAAAAAGTAACTATTATATTATAATGAGATAGAAATGTTGAAATTTAAATAGGTACACAGTACATATGATGCAATAAGCAGATTGAACTTTTCATTTCTTTTTATTCAAGAATTAGTAACAAGAATCAAAACATTCATTATACATTGTACTAAAAAAAGTTACTGGTATTTTACATACATTGTAGTTTTAATTCAGATAAATCACAATCTTCTATGCTGTATTGCAGAATTCTTTTTATTCAAGAATAAGTAACAAACAAGAATTTGTCCATCGTAAACTATCATTTTCTATAAGCAAGACAGACAGACTGACGAACAAACAAACGGAAGCACAGACTGCAAAACGTAATGCCCATAAATGGGTCATAAAAATCAGCTATCTACATGTATATAACATTTATGCTTTTGTTTTAAGAGTTAGTTTACAACACACTGTAATAGACATGATGCAACAAGTTAAATTTCATTTTTTTTTTCATTTAAAAATATGGAACAAAAATCCAAGCATTCACAACTTGAATGGTCTATTATAATGAATGAAAGCTTAAGGATTTGTATTACAAAGTTATGAAGATTTTAAAAGTTTTAACTATTTTAAGATTAAATCATAATGAATTACACTTTTTTAATCTTGAAAGATTGACTGTGGTACAATAATGTGCAATTGTCAAGAAAAAACAAACATAAATATCTTTATGCTGAAAGAACTAAAAACATTGATGTTGGCAAAAAGCTCTACAGAGCTTATGTTTGTAATGTTTATGTAACCCAGCTTAAAATAAAATTTTCTATTCTATTCTATTATACATAAAGAAAACACAAAATATAATTCAGGAATAAAAATGTCTCAAATGATGGAAATTTTAAATGGCACATCTGGTTAATGAGAGAATGTTGTTATTCTGGTTGATTTCTACTGTAAAGCTATTAACATTCAGTATATAATCCTATAGATTGTCACAATCCTTTATGAGGTTCTGTTGAGATTCTGCTTCTCGGAATAACTTTAATTGGGGTTATTGTAGGAAATATTTTCTGTTGTATTTATGATTGCTTTGGTTAATTTGAGAAGATTTTGAACTCTCTGCTTCATTTTGCAGGTGTCACATTTGACTGTTGGGTCAGCATTGGTTATTTCGATTGCCTTCATGCATTTTTGATTACTGCTTTTTGTTGATTTTGTGACAGTTATTTGACCAGTTTGGATATTTTTTGTTCATTTAGCAGCAAGGAATGATCCATAACAACTTCACCATAATCGTCTATTTCTGTTATCTTTGTGGTGGCACAGGTGTTCATCCACATCTCATCATTAAAGTTATTAGGAATAACATTTATAATTTTGTAGTATTTCCCTTCTACTGCTGCAATGGAATGTCCCCAAAGAGACATTGTTTTGCAGGCAGTGTTATCTGCACATATAGCCTGTCGTCTTTGCTTCATTCCATATTTGGTTGGGATGGTCATCTCCTCCTCTATGAACTTGACAATTTCGACATAAATTGTAGCCTGAAATAAAAGTTTCAGAATATAAGTTGAACATGAAGTTTGCATTTATAGCAAAAACAAAATTGCAATGTTACATAATTGTACACGACGGGTGCCACATGTGGAGCAGGATTTGCTTACCTGAGATCACCTCCAGTTTTTTGGAGTTCGTGTTGCTTAGTCTTTAGTTTTCTATGTTGTGTTTTATGTACTTATATTTGTCTGTTTGTCTTTTTCTTTCTTTAAGCCATGGCGTTGTCAGTTTATTTTCGATCTATGAGTTTGACTGTCCCTCTGGTATCTTTCGCCCCTTTTCTATAGATATGATGCTATAACTTTAGAAACAAGATGGTATTTCAAATTAGCCTGTTCTTCACTTATTTTGGGTAAATAACGCACTTGACAGCAACTAATAGGGTTGGGAATGCATAGATTTTATAAATACTTGGTCTATTATATTATATATATTTAATGAATTGGGTTTTTAAACGCTGAGAAGGACAATTGAATTGTTCAGTGAAATAATTCCATGCAAACCCCCCCCCCCCTAAATCCCAAGAGATAAATGGTCGGTGCCTAAGTCATCATGGGAGATCAACTGCATATTTCAAGGTGTCATTAAAAAAAATTCTATTTACTTATTACATCAGATGACCGTGAGGGCATTGAGGTGAAAATGTTTTGTCGTGAGAAATATTAATATATATCAATAACAAATCAAGAATTGTGAAAATTTGTGTTAACGCATGCGAAAGAATATCTTGAGAATGTTTGCAGGAAAATATAAAAGTTTACTCAAATCTAATCTATTAGAAAAATCAAATTTGACAAGAAGAGTGTCCATCGTGCACTTGCACAGCACTATTAATTTGTTAGAATAGTAGAATAGAATGATATACAAATGGATGAAAATTATATATACATGTGATATGTAACTTATATAAAAATATTAATATAATATATATATATAACAAACTAGAGTATACTGATTTATGGTGAGGTTGAATTCTCTGAGCTCAGTAATAACTATACTCAAATTAAAGTTGATCTTTATTTTATAAAACATGAAAATAGCTGCCATGTGTATAATATACAGGTATATGGTTGAGAAATTGGAGTCTAAATGCACAAGAAATTTAATTGTTGTTACAGATACAAAGAGAGATTATCGGAAAAATACTAATTTTCTTATAACGTTACATATAACTCATATTAACAAAATTGTAGTTCAACTACATTTATATTTTAATTGTTTAAATAAATATAAATTAGACAATTACACCTTTGCAAAAGTTATTCAAAATAATGGCCGAGAAAAAATGCTGTTGAAACTGTTTTGCCGATGCCTTATATTAATAAAATGCTACTTTTATTCATATTTAAGTACGAATCTATCATGTCTAGTTATTATAATGAATTTCTCTCGGTAAGGGGTAATATGTGTAACCCGTACCGAAAATACCTTTTCATGAATATAATTACTAATTCCACATTTATAGCTTTCTTTCTTGAAATCAATGTAAATATTTAAATAATAATCAATAAAATATTTCTTTATATTTAATTTTATAAGTTTCTGTCCTGATATATGACGAAAAACGTTGTCAAAAGGGGTAAAATGTTTAACCCGAAGAAGCTAAATTAGGTTGTACAATCCCGATTTTTACATATTAAGAATAGTAAGAATAAAAAGTATTGCTTTAAATGGAGAAGAAGCATACTACATTGATTATTTTTCTTTACATAAAATAACATACATATTTATTGATTTTACGTTTTCTATTAACAATTTTGGGAAAAGGGGTGAGATAGTTCTTTTCTAGACACTGCAAAAGATTGGCTCTCATTTCATTTTCGTTGATTTGTAGTTCTTAATCTCCACTACATCTATAAAAACAGAATTCTGTCATATTTAAAATGGCAATTACCCCACAGTCTGTTCCATTTGTTTGTTGTATTTTAATTTTCAAAATGTTTGTATTGTTATGGTAAACGACCGACAGCTGAATCTTTGTGGATGTGCTTAACCTTTTGGCCAAATTTTTACTGTCTAATATGAAGGTTTCTTTGTTGGGGTCTTGAAGTGAGGTGATCCAATGGTCGTGTCCATTATGATGAATCTGAATGCTTGGTGGCTGTATATTTTTTAATTGAAGTGAGTACTCCCATTTATCATTTTGTAAAACTGGAGCATATCCTGTGTACTGAAAGCCGTACGCGTTGATATAACAGCTTCTTCAACAATCGTTGGGCATAGTTAACAGTCTGACAGCAAAGTTGTTTTTCAAGTGAGATGTCACTTTTCTCTTTGTAAAATAGCGTATATGAATCAAAATTAGTCCACACTCTTCTATTGGCTTTAGAATTTAGCATAGGCGAAGTAGGAAAACATGGCAACGGGGAATTTTGTCTTGTGGACGGCGATGAAACGGATTGTTGAATGACTGCGGGTGAATTTTGGAAATTTACAAGAGAACTTTTTGGTGACTTTTGATGATTGCATCCTGGTTTCGATACAGTTGAGAGAGATGAATTTGGGTCACTTGGCAGTGGACTTTCAAACTTGATCCTTTTCCTTGATATTGATACTGAAGACTTCGGCGTTTTTTCATGATAGAACGGGGCGTACTTAAGATGTCTTTAAGCGGAGTGAACTGTGGCGTTGAATTGACAAATGAAAGTTTTTTTCAGAATCTGGGGCTGTTATAACAGTCAAAGATATGATCATTTATATAAGAATGTAATTTTTAGATTATTAACCACTTTTCCCTGAAGTTAAACATAAAGAAATATCCGATTTTTATTTATTTATTTTTTTTTTTTTTTTTTTTTTTTTTTTTGTTACGCATCTACACCTGAAACACGTCTTTTTTCTGAGCGTTCTCCAGCTTACGCACTGAACAAATATTTAATTTCGGCCAAGTATAGAAATGTTATATTAAAGTTTTGATTAATCAATACAAACGTTTGTATTGATAAATCAAAATTTTAATATAACAGAAATACTAGCAACTGCATGAGCTGTTGATACCATTGTGGACTTGTATTCCACCAGCAGGGGTGTATAGATCTACCAAATTCTTTGATACCAGTTTTGATGCACAATGTTTAAACATTGCTTACTGAATGATTATTTTTTTTTACTTAGATTGATAATTTTTTTGTACTTAATATTATGTGCTGAGAAAATGACATTGTTTATATTAGCAAAAATACAGTTGGAGTTAATATATAAAATGTATACACAACTTAGGTTTATCCTTCGAATGTTGTTTACCAATGTTTGGAAATACTGGACAATGACAGAAGCTGGATTTGATGGTATGTCGTTGGTACCAATAACTAGAACTATGCGCGAATAGTCTAGAACTAAACATTCGGGTCATAAGTGTTCAACATTATAACAACTATGAGAAGAAACTTTAAAACTTCGTGGCAAGTACTTGGAAAAGTGCTTAGTTTGGGAATGACCCGCGATAAACACATACATTGTCGAATGAACATTACAATAAATTGTATGATAACCTTCAAAAAACTTCACAATTTATATTTTCTGTAAAATATATATCCAGCAATTTTTACAGCCAATAAAATAAATCAGGATTCAGATAACCATATGTATACTTTAATTTATTGTGCTAATATCACGGTTATATTTCTCAGCAGCATCATCATCAACATTATAAGAGCATATAATTAAATTAATAACAGGATATATTTTATGAGAATGTATAGCAATATAAATGCAATAAAGTAATAAATACAAATAATGCAGTGAAACAATAAACATAAAAAATATCGTAAATATACATACCCACTATAAAAGGCACAGTGTGATTGTGATCAAGACGAACTATAAACCCTATGAATACCTACAAATTTATCTAATAAGTTATATTACAGGTTTCATTTCTCTTTTTATTATAAATTGTGCTAATGATTATTATTTTACAAACGTGATAATAAAAGAATCGAAACATTTATTTTTCTTAAATAAATAAACATTCATATTTTTCTTAAAAGATGTCAAAATTGTAAGTATTGTATATTAATCGGGATAAAAGCACACATTTTAGCTTGTTTGGGTAACACATTTTACCCCTCTGAACTACAGTTTTGTGATGTAATGAGACCAACACATATCAAACAAAATTTCCTTATTATGTACAAATTTATATTCAGTTCAAGAAAGGAAGATATAAATGCGAAATTAGTACTTCAAGAAAATGTATTTTCGGTACGGGTACGGGTTACACATATTACCCTTAACCATTTCTCTCCCCTAAACAATGGATCTCTTGCTTGAACAACAACAGAACAAGTTGATTTACTTCTGGTCAGTCATCTCAGTATTGGCATTAATTTATAAAAGCAAGATAAAATTTACTACATAAAAGCGCTGATGTTGGTATATATGCATATTATTCCACTCTTTTATATTCAAATGGTAGCTCATCCCAATGCCATTTCGGATTTCTATGCCCTGGCATGTACTTCTTGATCATGTTGCTGCTGTTATTATATTTCTGTGAATTAATGAAAGATGCTTCACAAATAATTCTTTATTTTTATTTTTTACAGAGTAAAATTTTAGCAGGTTGGAAGGGTGGATTTGTTAACGTCCAGTGATTATTTTTTAAATTATGCATATTCTTATAAATGTAGATGATCATAAATCCACCTAATCCCATAATTTGGCGGTACGAGACGCTTCGGCCATACTTCCACGTCGTCCATAGTTGTATCGGCCATAGGACAACATCGGCCATACTTTGTGAAGACTTTGTCCATGGTTTTCTGTCATAGTTAAAACAATAAGTTTAGTTTTGAAATATAAAAATAAGGAATCAGATAATGATTAATTTTCAAATTTAAGAAGATTGTTAATTGCTTATTATCATTTCTTTAATGAACATAAGTATTAATTATGCTTATGATTAATTTTCAAATTTAAGAAGATTGTGAATTGCTTATTATCATTTCTTTGTAATCCTATAACACATGACTTCGCATTCTTTTTCCATTTTTAATGTTTTCATGCTGATATTTTCATTTTTTATTTTTTTGGAATGCGAGGGCGGCACATTGATACTAAAACAGAAAATAGAAAATGAAAAATAATAAAAAGCAAAATAAGTAAAAAGAAAATATCAGAAAATAAATATAAAAGGACAAATATCGCCCCTCAGGTCCTATGTTATAGGACTACATTTCTTTGATGAACTACAACAAAATCATATTTATATCTCTTTCAAACCGGCAAACTTGTACATAATAAATACTACAAAATCATATTTATGTTACAACTATGAAATGATACTTGTATTATTATATTTTATGTTATTACCACAATGGAATAAATATTTAAAGTAGGGCCGATATGTCCAAGGGACGATGTGGTAGTATGGCCGATACGTCCTATGGACGACGTGGAAGTATGGCCGTTGCGTCTCGAAAGCTAATTTGGCATTCTGTGTCCGGAGCTATTTTTCTGACTTGGGTGCCAACTGAGTTATTAGTGGTTAATAGGGGATTCAGTGGGTGGCCCAGTCAGAAAAATAGCTCCCAAAAGGGATTAAAATCCACCCATTCTTATATTTCAAATGAACACTTAGTGTGACATAGTCACTGCAGTTGTTTGACTGCTTGGTAATTCTCATATATCTTAAGGATGATCGCTGGTCTAATAGGAAATAAATAGGATTTGAAATAGGTCTTTTAGTTTGAGAGAACATATGAATAGTAAACAAACAAGAAAGAAAAAAATATAGGTTCATGTGCTCATTTTAGAGCTATAAGGTCTTAAAAATTTGCAGGAAATGTGTTTTCTGTAGATTTTTCATTGTCTTTGCATCGACAACTCCAGTCTCTCAAAAATGTATGACAAAATAAAAAGGATTTCATAAGATTTTGTCAAATACTATTTTAAGGTATATATGATTGAATTATAAAAGAAAAAGTGGGGGTTCATGGGCAAAAAATTCATGTTTAAGAAATGGATAAAACCCGAGATCTCCGAAAATCTGACCAAAAGACCAAAACATGACCAGCGAGCATCCTTAAGAGGAGTGGAAGGGGATTTCTGAGAGGCCAAAATAATGAACCTGATTTTTCTGAGGGGTGACGAGAAAAATGATCTGATGGGGCAAAATTTAAGAGGAAAAATTTTAAAGAGGTTATTTTGAAAGTGTCCATTCCATCCCCGTCTTCAGATATTAAATGGAAATGGTCCAATGCCTATGTGAACATACATGTATTACTGTGCATTCTTTTCCCATTATCAATGATTATTAAGGTTTTCATGCTGATATTGAAATGCAAAGTCATATCAAAACTCTTTAAATGCCTTTAGCATTTTCCAACTTTTGATTTTAGGTCGGAACAAAATAGCTTATAACACCTTTCTTTATCCAAATTTTAGGTGTCATAGAAGATTTTAGTAAACCTTAACATTATATGTATTTAAAATCCTGCTTACTCCTATAGAAAAAAAAAATTCCTTCACTGATATTTTTTCTTTCGAGAGTTATTGAGTTTGACAACGAGCCGTTTTTTTAATCCTTATTGGAATGTTTTAACCCATATTCACAAAACAAACTTAAGCTCATTATGTCAAGAAAATCGGTTTCAAATTGTTTTAGAAAATAAAACTATTTAGGTCAGAAGGCCTCAACATTTTCGCTCATCCAATCACCTGAAGCAAACAGATTTTATTTGGTTGCGATCTCTAATTTTCATGTGTATTTGCAAAATCGTGATTGTCATGAAGTCATAATTTTCAACATTATTCCTGAACTGAATTAGTTCTTGACATCATCAAGTCTTCAGTTCCTCAAAACAAATAAGTTTATTCATCCAAAACATGAAAATAAATGTTCTAAATACATTGCACTTGTAATTAAGAACTTTCTAGAACAATGCTCAATAATAGTCTAGATAAGGGGGAGGTTCAAGTGGATGGTTCCTCAGTGGTGTCTAAAGGGCTATCTTAACCCTTGCTGTAATATTATAGTTTTAACAATAACCTCAGAATTATATCCATATGTTCCAAATAGGCTATTTTTTTACAATAAATTCATGTAGATACTAAGATAGCATGTTGAGCCCTTTTTAGCTCACCTGGCCAAAGGCCATGTGAGCTTTTGCCATCACTTTTCGTCCGTCCGTCCGTCGTAAACTTTTCATTCAAAAATCTTCTCCTCTGAAACCGCTGGGCAGATTGGTTTGAAACTTAATAGGAATGATCTATGACATGTCCTCCACAAACCGTCCTCATTTTATATTGATCCGATGAAAAACATGGCCACTGTTGCTAAAAATAGAACATAGGGGTAAATTGTAGTTTTTTGCTAATAACTCAAAAACCGTTACAGATATCGAAAATCTGACATGGGGTAAAATTGATCAGCATGACGAGATCTACCTACCCTGAAATTTTGAAGGAAATTCCAAAACCCATTTAGGAGTTATTGCCCATTTTTTATCAGATTTTCAAAATTTTAACATTCAAAAATCTTCTCCTCTGAAACCGCTGGGCCGATTGGTTTGAAACTTAATAGGAATGATGTATGACATGTCCTCTACAAACGATCCTCAATTTATTTTGATCTGACGTAAAACATGGCTGTCGTAGCTAAAAATAGAATATAGGGGTGGATGTGTTGTTTTTGGCTTGTAACTTAAAAACCGTTGCAGATATAAAAAATCTGACATGTGGTAAAATTGATCAGCATGACAAGATCTACCTAACCTGAAATTTTGAAGGAAATCCTAAAACCCATTTAGGAGTTATTGCCCTTTTTTCGTCAAATTTTCATAATTTAACATTTTTCGTCATTTATCTCCAAAATTATTTGAGATAGTCGTGAAATCTAAATTTGAAAAATGTTTGCCATGTTGAGATCTACATACCCTGAAATTTTAAAGGAAATCCCAAAACCCATTTAGGAGTTATTGCCCTTTTTTTGTCAAATTTTCCAAATTTTAACATTTTTTGTTATTTATCTCCAAAACTATTTGAGATAGAAGTGAAATGTAAATTTGAAAAATGTTTGCCATGTTGAGATCTACCTACCCTGAAATTTTGAAGGGAATCCCAAATTCTATTTAGGAGTTATTGGTTTGTGTAATTTGAGGTCAGATTCTGTTACATTTATTTAAGGTTCACCCTTATTCCTGGTCAATTTTGTCAACTTCCTGCCAGGACTACCACCATCAGGGAACATATTTTAATATTAAACCTTATGAAAAATAACTCTTCGACAAATTTTCCCTGAACAATTGAACCAATTGCAACAGACTTGGTCAAATAGTTGTTTAATTGTCCAATGAAAACCAGACTCCAGGTGAGCGATACAGACTCTGGTGAGCCTCTTGTTGAATAATTTAGGGATTTTCATAAAACCAGTGTAGGCCTGGTCACAGAAAAATGGTCGGCTATTCAGGAATTGTGGGTACACCGCTATCCCTTTAGATTCAAGTACCAGTTTGGTCAAATCTTTAAATTAAATCATCTCAGTATGTTCTGGCTAATCCTATTTTTTTGTAGCAGCTAGTCTTCTGTTTGCATTATAAATGCTAAAAACATCAGTCTGAACCTGAAATACCCCTTGGAAAGCCACCTTGACCACTCAGTACCTACTGATATGACAGAGGGTTCATTTATGCAACATTTCAGCCCAACAGCTCTTGTAGTTTTGACCCAGGTCAAAATTTACCAAAAAGAGCACCTTTAGAGGGAAACTTGGTGGTACATGGCAAGTGTTGATAATTTTTTAAACTTACTAATCATGATCATTTTCTTTGTTTCAGAATTGTTGCAGCAGCATTCATGTTTATTTGGAATGGAATACGTACACAAAACAACATGACCAATTGTGTACCAAAATACACTTTATGAGAATGGAAGAAAATCTAAATAATGTATATTACATAAGTTCTAAATTTTGAACTTTAGAGAATGCCCGAAATAGATATGTTGAAGGAATGAATACATATTTTTATCATAATCACAATAATATGATGGAGTTTTCAATTATTCCTTATTGACAGTGAAAAACATTTTTATTAATAAATTTTTCTCATGTTTGTGTTCTTGGTATGATCCAAAAGATTGTATAAACTGCTTTGCTTTGGAAGCAAGTGTGAAGTATTTAAACCATGACTCAACAGATATTTACTGATAGCCATGCCAAGTCTATCTTGACTACAATGAACAATTTACGCAAAGTGAACAAATTATGTGATGTTATGTTAAAAGTTGATGGAGAAGAGTTTCCTGCACATCGTGTAGTACTCGCAGCCTGCAGTGATTATTTCTGTGCTATGTTTACCAATGAAGTAAGCAGGAATTTTCTTACCACATATATAGTCTCAAATTTATTGACCTAGTAATATACATGTAACCCGTAAAATGGCAAATGGAAGGAAAAGGATAAAATTCTGCAACTCACTGTCTCACATATACTAAATAGATATTTTTTCTCATGTCAGTTGTTTTCATAAGCCATCAGTTAAATTATAAAAAGAAATTTACTGGTACTTGAAATTACTTTTTAGGCTAATCTGTGTCAGTTCTTTATTTTTCTTAAACAAACAAATGCACTTTGATAGTTTTCATACATATTCATGTACATTTGACTTGGTGAATTTCTTGTCTAAATTTATTTAATTTTATTTATTCCCACTTTTAGATGTCAGAGAAGGATAAAAGTGTGATTACATTACATGAGATATCTGCTGATGTTATGAGGGTACTTCTAGACTTTGTTTACACAGAGACAGTAAATGTTAGTGTTGAGAATGTCCAGGAATTGTTACCAGCAGCTTGTTTACTACAGCTTACAGGTACCCAGAATATTCATTAATAATTATGGCCATAGGTCTCTCAATGAATAACAATTAGATATCGCTTGATATAAACTGGAGTTATTTACTTTGGATATACATTTTGTAATAATAAATAAGCCATTGGTGAGTTTATTATCACGTTAGTCCAAATTGAATAACAAGAGTTGATATCAGGTGATATCTAATTCTTATGACTTGTTCAACCTATTTTTCTTGTAATTTTTCAGTAATGTTTGTTTGTCTATGATTCTGACATCTTGACATTCATTTCTCTATAACGTTGAATGTTACTATGCAAAGATGGCCTTCAAATATGGTGCCATTGTGTAGCAAAATTGTTGATCAATATTGCTGAATGTATCGAAAGTGACATAAAAACTAAAAAAATCAATCCAGCCAATTTTTCTTTTATTTTTGAAGCATACATAGAAGAGTTCACAATTCAAAAGCAAGGTGTCCAATTTTGGAAACTTTTAGTAAAAAAAAAGAAAATTTTGTTTGCATTATAGAAAGTCAATATATTTCTTTTTGTTAATTCGACTTTCTCACCATTAATTTAATAAAAGGTTAATGGTTGAAATAGGAAAACATATATACAACAACATACTAAGGCGTTTATTTTCTAGGTGTGAAGCAAGCATGCAGTTCATTCTTGGAAAAACAGCTTGATGCTACTAATTGCCTTGGAATAAAGATATTTGCAGAACAACATAGTTGTGATGAACTTTTACAGGCTGCAGATAGCTTCAGTTTAAAACATTTTGAGGAAATTATAAAATATGACGAATTTAAAATGTTACCAATAGATCAAGTAGAGTCAATAGTCCAGTGTGATAATTTACAAGTAAATTTGGAAACAAATATTAAAGAATTGTATGTTATTCGTGATTTTCGTTGATCCATGCAAACAACAAATTTAAATCCTTTGACGAAAACAATGTAACTATAATTTAAAATGTTTGACAGGAATCGAGACAGACCACTTCTGTCAAAGATTTTGACAACAGAAATATGCAGTATTCCCAGCTACCAATACATTTAAACTTTCGGCTTTCAGTTTAGGTGTTCATTTGACATTAACCACAAATGTATTTGCTAAATATTTTTTACATAATTTTCATATATAAAAGTTTAATATTTTCGTAAAATAATATAAAATTCAAAGAACTGCTTAATTTCGAATATGAATCATGTTTTAAGTGGTTTATTCTGTGGATATTTAAGTCTTTTTCATTATCATTGAAGAAATTTTTTTTCAGAATTTCATCTTTTGGATCACATACATGACTGTAACATGATTTATATTTCTAGGTAAACACTGAGGAACCAGTTTACCAGTCTGTCATAAACTGGGTCAAACATAATGCTGAATCTCGTTCTGATCTATTACCACGGTTACTACAGCATGTCCGTCTGCCAATATTAACAGCCAAGTTTCTGACAGATGTAGTGGATGAAGAAGTAACTTTTTTTTTTAAATTACTTAATTAAAACATGTATTAATATTAATCCCTTCAACACCAAATTCTGAGAAGGTTGGTCTTGTCTCAAAGTAAACTTACAGTATACATGTATATGAAAACATTAAATTTAAATTCTGACAGCAAACCCTGGTAATTTTTAAGAAATTTGTTTCCATTGTTGTGTTTCTCTCTTCGAGAATTTAAAGTTAAATTAGTAGCAAACTTAATTTTTATACATATAGTACAAGGGAACATGGTTTATCAAAAGAATCCCACCACTGACACCAGACTATATACCTTATGGCTTAATTTATTTGTTCAGATATTAATAAAGAAAAGTCATGAGTGTAGAGATCTGTTAGATGAAGCAAAGAAATTCCACTTGAGACCAGATCTTCGAAATCAGATGTCAGGCATAAGGACAAAGCAGAGAGTTGGTATGTTTTTTATATTATATTTTAATTTACATAAATAAAGCATTTTGATGATAATAGTCTAACCTTGTTTAATGGGAGTCAAGGAACCTGACAGAATTATCCTACTTATCTGATGTAGTATCAAGTTCATGTGTATGTTGTCATGTTTTTCCAAACATTAATGTTTCACTTAGTAAATCACCAGAGAAAGCAACAAATTAGTGACTTCCAAGATGAAGAACAGTAATAACAGAGTTCACAAATACCTCAAATTTTCTGTCAGACATAGGACTGACAGAATGCAAATTTCTGCCGGTCCCACAAAAAATTGTTGGTCCTAAAATTTGTGAAACAACAAAAGATGATTAGGCCATTTTCATTATTAGAGTAAAACTGGAACATCAACAGCAAGCAGCAAAGCTGAAAATGAACAGAAAAATGTTAAAGAAATCTTTTATTTGTATAAAATTTTATTCTGTAACAAATTTGATGATGTATACCCATAATTTCTAATAACTTTTCGTCTCAAAAAAACACCTATTTTTGAGGAAATTTGAAAAACTGACAATAAATTAAGTTTTTTGTTGTTATGGGATCGTTGTTGATTTCCAGTAGATTGATTTGCTTAATGAATGGAAAGTAAAACAAGACAAAATTAAAGCCCGTACTTCAGAGTTGTCTGTTTTCCATAAATTCATCATCAGTATTCATGAAAATTGCCATTTTAAATCCAAAAACAACAATGATGACAAAATTCAAACGACCCGCCATGTTTTGAGATGTGGGCAACACGTGGTTGTAATCTGGATTTGGAATGGAACCTAATGATTATTTATTTGATTTGTTTCTTTCATCTTTGTATAAGATCAATGTCAATTCAATATATAGGTTAAAGAGAAGGAATTATGAAGTAGAATATTTTTAATTTGTAATGTTAATTTAAATTTTATCCTCATTATCTAACAAGAAATTGGAAGCGTAGTTATACCGAACTTTATTTTGTTGTTACATGTACTATCTTAACCTTACTTCCAGGTGCAAAAAATCAATTAAATTTGTTTAAAATTTTGTATTTATAACATTTATTTTCGTGTTTTGGATGAATAAACTTATTAGTTTTGAGGATTGGAAAACTCGATTCTAACAAGAACTAATTCAGTTCATGAATAATGTTGACTTCACAACGATCGCGATTTAAAAAATTCATAAGTGACAAAAGACTAGAGATTTTGAAAATATATTTTTCCACAAAATTCTAAAACTGATGAATAATTAGGCCGACGAATAATTAGAGATTTTATGGGGTAAACAGTTATCTGTTTCTGTCATCAATTTTAATTGAATAGTATCTATGGGAAGTTATGGTGCTAAAAATCATAGTACCGAACGATCAGTTATGTTCTAACTAATTACCAACTATTTCAGAATGCACCGCAACAGATTTTTTCTCGGATTGAACAGTCGGACAATTGGGCCGACACATGACGCTCAGATACCGGATGTAATTAAATTTTGGTGGTCAGGACCGATGATATTCACTAACTCTGCAATAAAAGTGTCATTCTTTTGCTCACTGTTTTTTTTATACTATTATATAGGCTAGTTTCTTAAGTACATAAGCCTGGCATTTTTATTCGTTTAGGCTATTTTGACAGTTACAAATTCAAAAATTCATTGACATTTTTGTTAATGATAGTATCATATAAACAATGTAAATCTCCAATTTTATTGTGGAATTTTTTTTCACATTAATATTTGTAAAATATTCTCATATCCAAATTCTGACACATTGAGATTAATATTTTTTATTTTTTCTTGAAGGGAAATAAAAAGGTAGTCAAATTAATTTAGATTTTTATTCCTCAACTTACAAAAAGGTGAATTTGCAGTGTATAAACTGGAATTTTGCCAGGACTGTTTGTCATTCTGTTAGTATAACCTATAGTGATGGTCAGTTAAAAGAAAATGTTAAATAGTGACTGAAAACTGTATAAACTATTGAATTGTTTAGGTACAGATGATATATTAGTTGTTATGGGAGGATTTGGATCCCATCAGAATATGGTAGAAGCTGTCGAACAGTATGATCCTAAAACTGGAAAGTGGAGTCGTAAACCTGTAAATAGACTTACATGTATCATAGTATTTATCTTATAACTTTAGTGTGTAAATGAAGACATTAATATTTTATTCATACAAAGAATTCAAATACAGTCGAACTTAGGTAGCACGAACTTGGTTCGCTCAAACACCACCGAACTGTTTTGAACATCCCGTCAATTTTCCTTCTTTTTTCATAGAAAAAAGCCCTGGTTTCTCGAACACCGATTTGAAAAATCATGGAAAATTTGAACTCAATAAAAAAAGAACAAGCATGTTACCTGATACTTAGAGCTAATCGTCTACAAATCACAGATGTGATGACAATAGAATAGTCCCGACAGGTAAATGTAAACAGTTAGTTTAATTAAGATGTTATAACAACTGTTAACTAGTGATTTACTTGCTTAATGTTTAATTTCAATGGTAATGATCGCCTTTACCAACTCGTATATGTATGGCACTGGAAATCTTCCATACCAGAGTTTGAGCCATCAAAGTTCTACTGTAGTATATTTTATACATATAAACTGCAGATCTATGAACATTACTCTTTCATGATCACATGTTTATGGGAAGGACATTCATTTTTTTTTAAATTTTAACAAAGTTTATTTTCAGGGAGATTGTAATTAATCCGTAATGTTTAAGGATTTGTTGATTGGATGATTTTCTAATGCATATTAAACATGTCCTTTGTTTGATAACCCCTAAGGATCCAATTTCACTCGAAGTTACTCTACTAAAGGTAGCAAAATTGAGAATTCACAAAATTATGTTACATGCATGAACAGGGTAATTGTTCAGTTTTCTTTATTTTTTTGTAATTAGGTCATTTCAGCAATGACTGTTGAAATAGGTCAGTAAAACTTGCATAATGTTTATGAAAGTATACAGTTGTCTCAATAATTTTCTTCAAACTTTATAAGATCATATTGAATGATGATGCACTTTTTTTTAACAAATATCAGTTCTTTTCTTTGTAGAATTTTGGGGATTTCAATCATCAAATCTAATTGTGTTCACACTTTTTACATGTATTATAGAATCTCTCAAAAAGAAGAAGGTATGTTGCTGCTGCCTCATTAAATGGAAAGGTTTATATCATTGGAGGATATGATGGCCAGTCAAGACTTAGTTTAGTAGAATGTTTGGACCTGACAGTAGAAGATCCACAGTGGCAATCAGTGTCAGCTATGTCTCAGAGAAGAGGATTGGCTGGTGTTTGTGTATATAGAGGTAAGTAATGTAGGTATTACATTTGGTGCATTTACGGTAATGCCGCTCTTCTGTGTGAGAGGTTGAAAAACAAATGGATAACGGTGTGTGTCGCCTGGATAATTTCAGTGGTTAAAGTGTGGTTCGTCGGACTATTCCTTTCTGTCATTTTATGTAAATATATTGGTTTGTTTCTAATACATGTATATAATTGAACTGACTATTTATTTACCATCCCGTAACCCTACAGTAAATACATTCAGTGTATGATTGTTGTATTTGAATTTTAAATTACTGTGTGTTGCACAAACTTCGGCAAGTGATTTCTCGATGAAAAATTCTGAACATTTCAAATAGCAAATTGGTATTTCCTTTAAGGGGGTACCCAACACTTTGACCAAAATAGATTAGGCTTGTTTAATTTTCATAAAATTTGGACGAAATATTTACTTTTGACCTGTTGACAAAAATATAAAAATTTCAAGAAATTTGAACCACACAATTTACAGGAATAATTTCATTGGATATATAGCAGTTTGACAAACACTAATTTTGATCATTGAGAAGCTTGATTTCTCTTAACAAATAGTATGTGATTTCAACGTTCAGCTGATTTTTAAAGAGTTAACTCCCTTAGGTGTTCTGTACCCACTTAAGTTGACATTGTTAAAACTTTTGGAAAATAAAAATTGCACATATCAGCAATATCACATTTGTTTGCTGTGACATCATACCGTTCGCAAATCAACAAATTGCACATATCAGCAATGTTACATTTGTTTGCTGTGACATCATACCATTCGCAAATCAACAAATTGCACACAAAACATGGAAAATCCGTTCTTGTAAAATATTTGAGGCATTTCAGCAGTGTAAAGGACAATAATTAATTACAACTATTGAAAACAAAGGGTAGAGTAATTCTTATAATTGTATTCATTTTAAACTTATTAAAATCTTTTTTTTTTATTTGACAGGAGAAATTTATGTATGTGGAGGCTTTGATGGGTATAACAGACACACCAGTATGGAATGTTATAATGCTAAGGCTGATCAATGGAGAACACTTGGTGGTATGGCCGTTGGAAGAGAGGGGGCAGGACTTGTTGTAGCTGGGGATTGTATCTACTGTACAGGAGGATATGATGGTATAAATTTACTGGATTCAGCAGAAAAGTATGATCCTAATACAGAAAGATGGACTAGTATAGCACCTATGTCATGTAGGCGTTCAGGTAAATACTTAAGTATGGAAGATATTAATGAATATCATAGTACTGAAAATATTGTTGTTCTCCATTTGAATTATTGGCTAAATTTATTGAAACAGATTATGTTGGTTTTTGATCTTGCACGGTGTTTTTAACATTTTGTCAACTATATGTCAATAGTAAAAATTTGTTACATTTTGCAACTAAATTTGGAAACGGAAACAAAATTACGGTTGAAATATGAATAATTAATAGAGGTAAAGTTCAAAGGGCCATGTGAGCTTTTGTCATCACTTGGCGTCCATCGCCTGTCCGTTGTTCGTCCATCTGTAAACTTTTACATTTTGATCTTATCCTCTGAAACTCCTAGGTCAAATGGACTGAAACTTGGTATGAAGCATCTATGGAAGGGAATTTATCAAATTTGCAATTTTCATCCCTGGTGGACAGCTGATATGGCCACCTTGATGAATTCTAATTTCTGATTGGTCAAAATTTCAAAAATTTTCTCCTCTGAAATTAAATAGCCAAATGAACTGATATTTGGTATGAAGCATCTATGGAAGGTCCCATATAATTTTCACCTGATATGAAATAAAATGGATTGATTTTGGGACTGTCATGTGAGCTATACAGGTTCAATTCTCTTCAGCCTCTTTTTCACACTTTGTGTTTTTGAGATATAACCTTATAGCCTTTTCTCCAAAATTTGGAATTTTCTCTGCCAAATCATTTAAAATTTTACACAAGTTAGAAAAAAAAATGAGTAGGAATACACATGTATGAGTTTTGATAATTTGAAAAGTAGTGAATTATTACACTTAAGATGTCTGTTCATTGTAGAATGTACAGCGTATTTTTTTCTATATTTAGGTGCAGGAGTTTCAGTATTAAATGACCAGATTTTTGTGTGTGGAGGGTATGATGGTACAAATCACCTGTCCAGTGTAGAATCGTACAGTATACACACACAGCAGTGGTTGTCTTTACAGCCTATGGTTGTTCCTAGGTGTTATGTTGGTGCTTGTGTACTCAGAGGGAAACTTTTAGTTGTTGCAGGGTATGTAATATATTATAAGGCAGCTCAAAAAAATTTAATATAAGAAATATCAAAATATTCATTAAAATTGTTTCATTATGAATCAGCCTTAAAACTATGGTGTCTTAAATCAATAAAATAAATAAACAAATGGATAATCTTTTAAAGAACTGTTATTGCTTTTAGGCCAAAAAAATAAAGGTGCTAGGTTCTCAGGCACCACCGCATCCAAAAAAACCTCCCGCGTCGGCGCTTTTTATCCTTAGTAAAATCCGTAATTTTTTCAAGTCCGCTGCGGAAACAGTCGATACTTATTATTTCATACATGTACGCTTGTAGAAATAAATAATTATTATAGTGCTCTAGTTTGCCCTAAACAAATGCAAGGATTGGTCACCCTTGATGCCCTTTGAGTCTCATAAATGTACCCTTTCTTTCAGAACATGTTTTTGTTGTCATTAATTGACCAAATTAAGTTCAACGTTAAGTATCTTTTGCTGTTACAGAAAAAAATTTGCAGAGTTACTCCCCTTTGATAATCAATTTTCATTCAAATTTTTTCTGACAAGGAAAACAAAATTTATATTTAATTGTTGAATAACAAATAAAAAATGAATTTTTAGAAAAAATTGTATTCTTATGAAAAAAATGTGTTTCCCAAACTATTTTGTACATATAATTTTATGTAAAACCTTTGTAATTCTTTTATAACTTGGGTTATATTCATGCAATCAGTAAAAAAGGTTTTAATTCCACAGTCATTACAACTGTTTCATAATTATAAAACAACTGTTAAACTTCATTGTGTGCTAAGGCAAATATTGGTTGTTTTCCTTGAAAATCTGTGATTAAACCCAGGAATGATATAAATCACATATATGATGATTTTTAAAAAATGTTTGCCCATACAATGCCAATTTCCCCCCAAAAAAAAAAAAAAAAAAAGCCTCCGGCCTCCCTGCCTCATCAATTTTTTAAAAAAGTGGCCTGAGAACCTAAGTGTCTTTTTTGCATGGCCTTACCTATTCAGAGCAGTTCTTTTTATATTGTATTCCTTAATTAATTGCATAAGAATAAATTTTACTACCCTCCAGAGTAAGAAAAATGCATGAGCAGGAATGCTTCTACTGTATTTAAGGCCGCTAAATGGCCCCAAAATTTTGATGAAAAAAAATCTGGCAATTTGGAAATGGGTACGTAATAGATTCTTTGCAATTATATAGACTGTAAAACACTCATTTTAAAATGTGTGTAATCATCCCTGAGGAGGAAAGGAATTATATTAATTAATATCCCTATATTACCCATAATGATGAAACTGGAAAAAAAATATTAGGATTTCATTTACTAAACAGGGATAAGTGATGCTCATCGTTGATATCTTTTACTGTCAGAAACAAATATAGCCTGAACCAGATATGGCCATCATTTGAAAAGTTATAAAATACAGTGAAATTAAAATGAAGTGTTATCTTTCTGTAACTTTTTAAGGTTATTTTGTACTAAAAACTACAATAAAATCAAGGAATTGTATGCTGATAAATAATACATCATATAAAATTTAAATAAAATATGTCCAAGGTACCATAAATTGGGATATTTTGGCTGTGTATATATTTTGGTTTATCTGGGCCATTTAGAAGTCTTTGTTTAATGGGGGCAACCATTATGCAATCCGAAGTTAATTTATTTGTTAATGCGGCCATATTTTTCTACATACTAAGGCTAGAAAAATTTTTGTTCGCCAGAAACAGAAGTAAGTAAAGTAAGGGAAATAACTTGCTTTAAATTATAATTTAGAGTCAGAATCTTGTATCACACCAAAATTTAAAAATAAATATGTTTAGCAAAAACCACCAAAATATCCTGATTTATGGGTTATGCAAGGGGGAAAGGCATGCCCCTTCTGCAACTCCTCCTAAACCAATGAATGGATTTCTGTGAAACATTTTGTACAGTTCCATTGTGCACCAGCTATATAGTTTTTTTTATCAAAATGATTTTTTGGGTTTCCCATAGATTTATACATTTTTAGCTCACCTGGCCTAAAGGCCATGTGAGCTTTTGCCATCACTTGGCGTCCGTCGTCCGTCCGTCTGTCCGTCCGTCCGTCCGTAAACTTTTTACATTTTGGCTATCTCCTCTGAAACCACTGAACCAATTTTAACGAAACTTTACAGGAATTTTGTCTGGAAGGTCCCTTACTAAGATTGCCGGAATTTTTCCGATCTGCCAAAAAACATGGCCGCCAGCGCAGAACATAGTTTAACATTGGACCCTATGGGAAAAGCATATATTTGCTATCTCCTCTGAAGCTATTTAAGCAAATTGAACCAAACTTTACAGGAATGATGTATGGAAGGTCCTTGACTTAGATTGCCGAAATTTTTTTGTTCTGCCATAAAACATGGCCGCCAGCGCAGAACATAGTTTAACATTGGACCCTATGGGAAAAGCATATATTTGCTATCTCCTCTGAAGCTGTTGAAGCAAATTTAACCAAACTTTACAGGAATGATGTATGGAAGGTCCTTGACTTAGATTGCCGAAATTTTGCCGATCTGCCGAAAAACATGGCCGCCAGCGCAGAACATAGTTTAACATTGGACCCTATGGGAAAAGCATATATTTGCTATCTCCTCTGAAGCTATTTAAGCAAATTGAACCGAACTTTACTGGAATGATGTATGGAAGGTCCTTGACTTAGATTGCCGAAATTTTTCCGATCTGTTAAAAAACAAGGCAGCCAGCGCAGAACATAGTTTAACATTGGACTTTATGGGGAACGCATATATTTGCTATCTCCTCTGAAGCTATTGAAGCAAATTGAACCAAACTTTACAGGAATGATGTATGGAAGGTCCTTGACTTAGATTGCCGAAATTTTTCCGATCCGCCAAAAAACATGGCTGCCAGAGCAGGACATAGTTTAACATTGGACCCTATGGGAAAACATGTTAAAGTTTATCTCCTCTGAAACTACTTGAGCAAATTTAACCAAACTTTACAGGAATGATGTATGGAAGGTCCTTTACTAAGATTGCCGAAATTTTTCCGATCTGCCAAAAAACATGGCTGCCAGAGCAGGTCATAGTTTAACATTGGACCCTATGGGAAAACAGGTTAAAGTTTATCTCCTATGAAACTACTTGAGCAAATTTAACCAAACTTTACAGGAATGATGTATGAAAGGTCCTTTACTAAGATTGCCAAAATTTTTCCGATCCGCCAAAAAACATGGCTGCCAGAGCAGGACATAGTTTAACATTGGACCCTATGGGAAAACATGTTAAAGTTTATCTCCTCTGAAACTACTTGAGCTAATTTTACCAAACTTTACAGGAATGATGTATGGAAGGTCCTTTACTAAGATTGCCAAAATTTTTCCGATCCGCCAAAAAACATGGCTGCCAGAGCAGGACATATTTTAACATTGGACCCTAAGGGAAAACATGTTAAAGTTCATCTCCCCTGAAACTACTTGAGCAAATTTAACCAAACTTTACAGGAATGATGTATGGAAGGTCCTTTACTAAGATTGCCGAAATTTTTCCGATCTGCCAAAAAACATTTCTGCCAGCACAGGACATAGTTTAACATTGGACCCTAAGGGAAAACATGTTAAAGTTCATCTCCTCTGAAACTACTGGGGCAAATTTAACCAAACTGTTCTGGAATGATGTATGGAAGGTCCTTTAGAGGGATTGCTCATTTCGTTCGAATGCGACACACATCATGGCTGACAGCAGGAACATAGTTTAACATACATGCCTATGGAAAAAAACATATTTTGATCATCTCCTCTAAAACTATAATAGCAAATTGAATAAAACTGTACTGGAATGATGTATGGAAGGTCCTTTACGAAGTTGGCTCATTATGTTCAAATCTGAGAAAAACATGGCCGCCAGAGGGGAAATACTTTTAACTTTGGACCCTATGAGAAAAATATATTTTGATCATCTGCTCTGAAACTTTTGAAGCAAATTCAACCAAAGAATTAATGGAAGTTTGTAGAAGCATTTTGTCAGGTGAGCGATACAGGCTCAGCCCACTGAGCCTCTAGTTTTTTTATTATTGTAGCCAAAGCGGTGGATATACATTTGTAAGTCTTGCTCACAGTACTTCTAGTTTTCTTTCTGGAATTAAACGAAGCTTATTTTTATGGATAAAATAAGTAAGAAATTAAAGTGTAATTTTTAATTTTATTTTCCAGATATGATGGTAATACTCTTTTGAATACAGTAGAAAGTTATGATCCATTGTCAGGGAAGTGGTCAGTATTAGAACAATCTATGAATACTCACAGGTGTGATGCCGGAATAACTGTAGTACGGAAAGTCTGACTGTGTGTTAAGACAAATGGATTACCTATTTCTATCTTACTTGAGATGATTGTCACAAAAGCCAAGATATAGATATTACTTTCCAGCGCACAAATACCTACACTTAAGGTCTTTGCTCCACAGATATATTATGTATAAACTTAACAGCAGTATACATGGTACATGTACTTGTCTTGTGACCTTGACCTCATTTTCATGGTACATTGACTTCATATGCATTTATAAAATCTGTATCCAAGTTTCATGATTAATCAGTTTCTCAGCAACTGTAATACCTAGGCCAAACATATTTGGTCTATAGATAGTTCTAAATGGGTACATGCCAATCTGACACATATCTCCAGATCTTGGACTCAATTTCATGCTTGAGTGACTTGTGTCACATTTTCTTGATTAAGTCCATTTCTCAGCAACTATAATACATAGAATCATCATATTTGGTCTATAGATACTTGTTATTGGATACATGCCAGTCTAACACCTGTCACCTGACCAGGCCAAAAAAAAAAATATGTGTGTTTACGGTCACCCGACCGACCCTAGTTTTATCGTCCCGACCCTAGCTTTTTTTATCGGCAAATTTCTGAAATTCCGGAAATTCCCGCCTTTTCCGTCACCGGTACCGGTATTTATCGTATTAAACAACAATGGCGGCCTTTAGTACCAACACTGCGCCGCCAGCATTTTGTCGCTAACTTTAAAACAGTGTCCCCCATTTAAAAGCAGACAAAAATGTCATAGCTCCGTTTAACAATTCAAAAACTTTCATTGATATACATGTATTCAATAAATATCACGATAGTGACGATTGTCATTTGAAAACAATGAATCATGTAAGATCATGTAAAGTAATGTCTCCAAATAATTTTGAGGTTACTCCTACATTGTCGGTCGGGGAAGTAGTGCCATTTTCCAGTGTTAGACAATTTACTTCCACCTGTTTGAATGAGCTCTAAAAAAAAAAAAAAAAAAAAAAAAAAAAAAAAAAAAAACCGACCTACCGACCCTATTTTTTTTCAGCATGTGACAGTAAATTCACATATTTTTTTTTTTGGCCCCATGACCTGAATCTCATGCTTTAGTGACTTGCAACATGTGCAATAGATGTTTTGTTTTAAATCTATTTCTCATCAACTGTACTAACTAAATCCACAGCATTTGGTGGATATATGTCCATTTGATACCTTGACCTGAATTTCACACTTGTTTGACTTGTGTCACATTTTCATGATTAAGTCCATTACTCTGTAGCTGGAATACCTATATCCACCGTATATGGACTGTAGATACTTCTTGGCAAGTAGGTCTCAGTGTGACACCTGACCTTGATTGCAATTTCATGCTTGAGTGACTCTCATCACATTTTTCCACAAATAAAACCATTTCTCAACAAATTTTATAATTAGACCCACCATCTTTGGCCTTTGTGCACATAGCAGTCTGACACCCGTCAGCTGACCTTGGACACAATTTTAGGATTGAGTGACATGCAAAAGATTTTTCAGACAATTTTCAACTGTCCATACCTATTAGTTTGAATGTTTTTTCCTTTGAGTTACAGTGTGGGGTATAATTGATTATCTTTATTCTGTGTCCATCTGAGTACTCGGGCAAGACATTTAGTGTGTCCACTGTTGTTGATTGGATTGTGATTTCTTTATTTAGAGATGTTTATGTGTAAAACGAAATATCATGTAAAATGTTTCCAGAAATCTTGTAAGTGACAGTCCAGATTGTGTTCAGAAACCTGCAATATATAGCCATATGTATCAGCTATAGGCAGTGCTAAGAACTTTACTTTTACATACTCATTAAAGATAAATACAAAGTTGATACATCAATGACAGATATCAAATATATTTTGCAATTACCATGAAACAAAAATAAATTCTCAGTAAACACGACGGTTACAACCGTTTCTATGGCAGTTGATAAAATTTTCTTCAGTGTATACATTTTGTCCATGTAATTGTTAGCAAGTTAAATAGATCTACAGTTTAAATGAAAAGAAAACAAAATAGAAAGATTTAGTACTTTCGTGTTTACTGATCGACAGATCATTACACAGGATAGACCAATAATTTCAAATTTATTTATGTATTTACAATTATTATACATCTTAACAAGGGACCACAATTTTCAGTAATTGACTAGTAAGCTTTAATATTGTAATACAGTTGAACGCAGATAGTTGTGTGACTTGTTTCAGTATTTTTCTCAAATGTAGATCTGTGATAGTATATTGTAATTAATAATTATTGTTTTGTTATTGCTATTAAATTATGATAGCCATTTTACATGAAGAAATTAAAAGAATATATTTAAGTGTAATATTTTGAATATGGCCTTATTAATTCCTTGACATTTTGTACTCCATATCCGTTCTTTCTTATAAAAATTATTGTAAGAGGAAAGTAATTATCCTTTTTATGCCCCGCCCACAAATGTGGATGGGGCATATAGAGTTACCTTTGTCCGTCAGTACGTCCGAAATATGTTGTTAAGTTTTGAGTTTAGGTTCATTTCTTTGGAACTAAGCACAGTGTATCAATGAAACTTCATCAGTGGATGGGCCTTGGGTAGTAATGAGCAGTCATACAATAATTGGGTTATTATGACCTACATTTTCTGCTTGAGTGACTATGAATAAGTTTTGCGTCTAGGTTCATTTCTTTGGAAGTAAGCATAGTGTATCAATGAAATTTCATCAGTGGATGTGCCTTGGGTAGTAATGAGCAGTCAAACAATAATTGGGTCACTATGACCTACATTTTATGCTTGACTGACTCTAGTTAAGTTTACATCCATCAATACATATGTTTTTACTATGTGATAAGTTTTATGTTTATATGGATTTGAGGATGGGGCATCCGTGTATTATAGACACAATTTCTAGTTTGGTTCTGTTTAAAATTGTGTGTGATCTTGGACCTTTTGTGAAGAAGACCATCAATGTTTGATTCATAACTAAAGTGATAATTCTTTTATTGGCCGGGTTGCACAGAGTGCAAATCCGGGTTATAGTATGGTGAATGTCGGGTGGGCGGCGGCGGGCGGGGAAAATGGGTACCTATTTTGTGAAATCAACTCCTCCTACAGTTTTTCACCCACATCCTTGAAACTTCATAGAATGTTTCTATATATATTGAAGATATGCACCTCACTTTATGGAATTATTTCAGGAATTATTTCTCATTTTTCCAAACTTTGGAACTTAGTCGTTTTTTATTGACATCTTCAATAGAGGGTACCTATTTTGTGAAATCAACTCCCCCTACAGTTTTTCACCCACATCCTTGAAACTTCATAGAATGTTCTATATATATTGAAGATGTGCACCTCACTTTATGGAACTATTTCAGGAATTATTTCCCATTTTTCCAAACTTTGGAACTTAGTCGTTTTTTATTGACATCTTCAATAGAGGGGTACCTATTTTGTGAAATCAACTCCTCCTACAGTTTTTCACCCACATCCTTGAAACTTCATAGAATGTTTCTATATATATTGAAGATGTGCACCTCACTTTATGGAATTATTTCAGGAATTATTTCCCATTTTTCCAAACTTTGGAACTTAGTCGTTTTTTATTGACATCTTCAATAGAGGGTACCTATTTTGTGAAATCAACTCCTCCTACAGTTCTTCACCCACATCCTTGAAACTTCATAGAATGTTTCTATATATATTGAAGATGTGCACCTCACTTTATGGAATTAATTCAGGAATTATTTCCCATTTTTCCAAACTTTGGAACTTAGTCGTTTTTTATTGACATCTTCAATAGAGGTACCTATTTTGTGAAATCAACTCCTCCTACAGTTTTTCACCCACATCCTTGAAACTTCATAGAATGTTTCTATATATATTGAAGATGTGCACCTCGCTTTATGGAATTATTTTAGGAATTATTTCCCATTTTTCCAAACTTTGGAACTTAGTCGTTTTTTATTGACATCTTCAATAGAGGGTACCTATTTTGCGAAATCAACTCCTCCTACAGTTTTTCACCCGAATCATTGAAACTTCACAGAATCTTTTAATACATATTGAAGATGTGCACCTCACTTTATGGAATATAAATATTCATGACTGCCAATGTGCAATCACTTTTGTCACCACTACAGTAAACACCCAGTAAAGCAACCCGGCCATTTGTGTCTGACCCATTTTGGTTCTGTTAAAAATAGTGTGTGATCTTTGACCCTTTCTGAAGAGGACCCCAATGATTGGTTCATAACTAAAAGAACCTAATCAATACAAGAATTATAATAAAACCTTTTCAGTCAACCATTTGTACGCTTTTTACATTTTGGGGGTTGGGCGTAAGGTCCTTAAACAGCACTTTGCAATTAAGGAAGTTTGGTATGGTGCGGCATCCAGTAAGAGGAAAAGTCTAGGCTAATTTTTTTTTACAGATGGAAACTTCATACAACGTCAGTCATATAGTAGTGACAACTTGTTTTTCTGGAGTGGTTATATTAATAAATATGATAAAGCCGAATAGTATATTTGCTCATGTATGTACACATATTAAATGTTATATGGACTGTCAATATCAGATAATTGGACCAGCTGAATCTTTATCACAAAATATAAAACTTGAAATTTATTAATGTTCACTAATTATGCAACAAAAGTGTAACTATTTTGGAAGGTGGAGTACAATTTTACAGTTTTAGGCACCAGTTGAATATTATTGTTTAAATACTTGAAAATTTGTAGATATGTAAATTTCTCAGTTGAGTTATTTAATGTTTAATCCAGCTACACTTCTGTAGAAATTCTGTACTTCTGTAGAATGATTATTTAATGGCTTTTGTTCAAACAAATAAAAAAAACAAACATATTGACGCCACAACAATGTTACACCAGCTAGCTTGATTGTAGCCACAAAAATTATAGGCAGACAGAATATTTTATTATAGTGTTGCATACCAATATTAAATAATATAATACATCATAACATAAGTATAAAAATACAAAATAAGATTTTAATCTAAGTTAAAATAGTGGTATCCAGCCACAACTGACTTACGAGACACTTTCAATTAAATATTTATTCTATACATTCATTAAAACTGAACATATGAATCTTTTACAATAAAAGAACATACTATACACAATATTATATGCAATTAAATATAAAATATAAAGATTTCGCTTAAAAGGGTTATATAGAGTCGTGTGACATAAGAAAATTGAATATGTCATCATTATTAAAATCGTTAAAATTTGGGATAATTCTTATAATATTTTCAGATACGCTTGAATTTTTGATAATTTTTTTTTCAAGCAATATCATTATAAAAAAAAACAAGTATGCTGAAGTATTGCTTGGCAATACAATGTCCCTACCGGCTTGAGCTGCAAGAAAACACACACAATCTTGAGTATGTGAATCGGATGAAGACGTATGGACAGAGAGACTTCTAAAAATCCTGAAACTATGTTTGATACGGGAACACAACAATTGCCCAATCACCTTGCTCTGAAACTCATCATTATAAGGGGTTTGCAAAAAAGTTAAGAAAACTAATGTTTTGACAATAATTCATATTTCTAAGGGCTATAACTCTCACAATAATTATCCGATCAGCGTAAATTTCAAACTTGATCTGTACCTCATCATTATAAGCTCACATACCAAAAATAAGATTATTTGGAAAAGCGTTTGCTAAAATAGTCCGGAAAACTATTAATAAGGCAATAATTCCTATTTCCAAGGGCCATAATTCTCACAATAATTATCCGTTCAGCGTGAAACTCAAACTTGATCTGTATCTTATCATTATAAGCTCAAATACCAAAAATAAGATCACTTGGTAAAGGGGTATTCAAAAAAGTCCCGAAAACTAATATTTTGATAATAATTCCTATTTCCAAGGGCAATAACTCTCACAACAATAATACGATTAGCGTGAAACCCAAACTTGATCTGTAACTCACCATTGTAAGCTCACTTAACAAAAAAAAGATCAGCTGGTTAAACGGTTCCTGAAAATGTCCGGAAAACCATTACTTTGGCGACAATTCCTAATTCCAAGGGCAATAACTCTCACAACAATTATCCGATCAGCGTGAAACTCAAACTTGATCTGTCACGCATCATTATAATCTCGCACACCAAAATTAAGATCACTTGGTAAAAGAGTTTTCAAAAAAGGTCCGGAAAACTATTATTTTTGCAATAATTCTATTTCCAAGGGCAATATCTCTCACAATAATTATCCGATCGTCGTGAAACTCAAACCTGATCTGTAACTCATGATTATAAGCTCACATACCAAAAATAAGATCAGTTGGTTAAACTGTTTCTGAAAAAAGTCTGAACTGAAGTATGACTGACGGACGGACGGAGTGCAAACCTATAGTCCCCTTCGGCGTTGCCGGTAGGGGACTTATAAAACAGCTAATAAAAACGGCTAATAGAATTATAACAAATTTCACTTTATATGACATCAAAGCAAATATCAAAAAAACAATTATATCCGTAAGTGTGGTGTTATAATGGAATACGAGGAAAATAAATGGAAAAGGTGGGATGTTAAAAGGGGCATAGAACGACCTCAATGTACAAAAGACACAAGTCGAACAAAACCAAATACACAATCATAAAAACAATAAAATTTAAATTTCTCTACGTTTTAGTCAATATGGCCTTGAACACGAGCAAGAACTAGATGTACTGTGAGCAAAGCTCACAAAGGATACTCCCCGCTTTGCCAAAAAAATAGAGGTCCAATTATCTCCCTTGTGTGATATCGGAAAGCAAAGATTTTTCTTCATGCACATCTTTGGATGATGTACTTCCTTTCTTTAAAGTTTCGTTGAAATCCATCGAGCGGTCTAGGAGGAGTTGCGCTTACGAGGTTCATATATAATGTATAAGCCAAAAAAAAGAAGTCCAATTATCTCCCTTGTGTGATATCGGAAAGCAAAGATTTTTCTTCATGCACATCTTTGGATGATTTATTTCCTTTCTGTAAAGTTTCGTTGAAATCCATTGAGCGGTCTAGGAGGAGTTGCGCTTACAAGATATATGGACAGACAGACAGACAGACAGACGGACGGACAAGGTGATTCCTATATACCCCCCAAACTTTTTTTGCGGGGGGTATAAAAACAAAGCTGTTGACTAGAAACCCAGAGCAAGACTGGTGTTATGGTGCACTGCAGTTGACTTGTAATTATCCTGATATAGCTCGTGCAGAAGGAAGACAGAACATCCAAGGATAACTACACTCCCCAGGAGGTCAAGCATTATCAACTTTTTTAAAAAAGTGTTGTTTCTGTTGCAGTTACAAAGTTTATAACAAAGCTGCCAAATCGATATCCCGATATGTATTACAGCTTCAATAATGGCGTAAATGGCTTTTGCGATCTGTACATTTGATATTAGCTCGGAGGACAGTACTGCTACTATTACTGCCAAAATGATCTGGGAAACATCTTCGATCCATGTTGATATCAATGACATTACGGTGGTATATGTCAAATATTTGCAGTTATCACGTATATCGAACAACATGCTCACTAATTCACCAATGAAAGTTACAGATCCAAAAATTGCAAACGCTAAAATGGCATTTTCTAATCCATCGTTACTTTTAATAGGTTCTTGATCAGTTTTGTGAACCTCCACATAAAAGTCCCAATCAAGGACAAGATCAATGAATTCCATTAGAAGAAAGGCTAAAAAGATGCCCGCTCTCTTAATGCTACAATTCATGATGACCTGTAATAAAGCAAACTAGAATAATTATATCTATACTTAATTAATGGGAAAAAAAAACGAAAAATATAATGCATGTTAACTGCGGAAAATATGTGTACATGTATATATCTGGGAACCAAGCATTCATATATGTGATATTCTTGTACAGATTAGGGATTTATCCCGCCACCAACTCCTAATCGTATGTCGATCTGTTAAAAGTATTTGAGAAATGGAAGTGAAACCCAGTCGTTTCTCGGATCTATTTCGGAAGTGAATTTAAATATAAAACCAGTCTGGCGGATATATATATATATATGAAAGTTAATGGTGCACATAAATGGATTTGGGACCACGTGTTATTGTTTATTATTTATAACACATACACGTAAATAGTAAACACTACTGTAAGCACATGTTAGTTATGATAGGATGATATAGCCGCAATGCGGGATTTATGGGTTAGGATGTACGTGTAGTTCGTACATACCGTGTACAAGTAGTATTTAAGCAGTTGTATGATGGCTCGGAGTCGGTATAATGTGTCAGAGTGTGGTGATATGCCTTCTTGCGGACTATCAGCTCGTGAGCTCGTACGTTAAAAATCCATCTTTGCGGGGCGGGGTTCGTATTCATATCATATCAACATGTTCTCATCCTGATATGCATTTAATAAATGACACTGGACGTGAAACATCCATCCATCCACATTTTTTCATTTGATTGACATAGGAGAAAATACAGGAACATTGCCTTATTTTACATATGTGAGCTTGGTATAAAACACTGTTATAGTTACACATGAAATCTTCACATTTCAGTAGCATACACTTAAACTTTATTCAGTTGCATTAGCTATTAACACTTAATACGGAACAAGGCAATACAAACAAACTATACAGATACACAAACACAAGGATTGGTTGAGAATTATTTATTCGGATACTTGGTAAAGGGGTATGCAAAAAAAAAGACCGGAAAACTATATTTTTGACAATAATTCCTATTTCCAAGGGCAATAACTCTCACGACAATAATCCGATCAGCGTGAAACTCAAACTTGATCTGTAACTCATCATTGTAAGCTCATTTACCACAAAAAAGGATCAGTTGGTTAAAAGGTTTCTAAAAAAGTCCGGAAAACTATTATTTTGGCAACAATTCCTAATTCCAAGGGCAATAACTCTCACAACAATTATCCGATCAGCGTGAAACTCAAACTTGATCTGTAACTCATCATTATACGTTCACTAGAAACAGCTAATGCTTAGTATCCTCGGGAAAAGCTTAAGATTAGCGGTTTTTGGCTTAACTATCAAGCAAACCCTCTGAAATTACGCATAAGCCGAGGACGTTAAGCCAACGCCGATAGAGTTAAGCCAACACCGATAGAGTTAATGGTGTTCCGTGATATTAACGAGCGACCGCTATTATTAAGGAAACGACCGATAACTTTGACCACCCGTGGTGGTTGCATGCAGCGTGACAAAATGGCCATGTTTTATCGATCTCAGAAGAATTGTATGGCAGCTATAGTACTTAATTAACCTGGAAGGTGAAGTTTTTATCCTGTCTTGTGTGATGCAAAAGATGTGTATTCACTATTTAAACCACTTGTCCAAAACTATATCCATAAATAGACAATAAAATAGAAAATAATTTATTTGTTTTTATTTAGGTTTATTCACATCTGATGATAATGATCGTCATAATATATATCCAAAGATATTTTTTTTTAATTTTAGCGTATTGGTAATTACTTGGAATTAAATATAAATTCAACCGGGTCATGTCTGATATTCTGGGTAATAAAGATAACTTTCTCAGCGAGGTGTAGAAAGAAAAATATATTCATTGAAGAATAAAAATTTTTTATTTGATCGCATTATTTATGTCGGTACATTTAGATCTGATGTTACTGATCATCATAACGTATGGCGAAAAATAAAATTAAAATTTAGTGTATTGGTAATTACATGGACTGAAATATAATTAATACAGACGGGCCATGTCTGTTATTCTGTAAAATACAGAATAACTTTTTCTCAGCAACGTGTAGAAAGAAATAAAAATCGTTGAATAATCAAAAGTATCAACTGATCGCGTCTGCCGCCACCATTATTACCTGTGTGTATTTTTCCACAAGGTGAATTTACCATCCTTATCAGGTAAAGCAAATATATATGTGTATTCACAAGTTTAATTATTATCAAAAACTATATTCATAAATATGTAACCAGATCGATAACAATTTATGTTTTGATTTAACTATATTCTCATACGATGTTTCTGATCATAATCGCATGGTCAATGATGCAATTTAAAAATTTAGTTTATTGGTAATTTCCTGGATGGAGATAGATTAACAACCGCGTCATGTCTGTTATACTGTATATTAAAGAAATAGAAATATAGATATAGAAATATAAAAAATATTCGTTTTTTTAATCGCGTTTCTCGCCGCCTTTATTACTTGTGTGTATATTTTTCTAGATATACCTGTTCGGCAAGGGTAAAGATATATTACGGACCGCGTACGATTCCTATCACGTAGATAAAAATTTTGAATACGATGAGGAAATTCTGGGCCCAACAAATTTTGAGCGATTTTCCAATATTGTTTTCATTATAAAATTTTATTTTTGAAAAAACCGTACACAGAAGAAGGAAATATTATAAAGAGTTTCCAGTATTTAATGAATGATACACCATTATCTCACGTTGTCGAGTATTTGAAACTAAATTAAGGTGTAGTGCAGTACTCCTATCAAATTATTTTAGATGAAAACCGCACATCAGTATTGCTTATTACAGCGGTGAATAAAAAAAAGACAAACACATTTGGGAAATATAAAAAATTCAGAAGTGAAACTATGTTTAAAAAGGGCTGGGGCAATAAAATTTTAAAGTCTGGTTGTTCAATTATTCTGCCTATGATGTACATGTACTTGAATTTCTTAAGAAAGTTATGGTATTCAGTTGATTTTCAGGAAGCACAATTTTTCGAAAACCAACATATTTCTTGAATTTGACACAACCAATAATGAATGATGGGACACCCTATTAAAAAGTCATATCCTTTAAATTTCTAACAGTGTAATTTTTCAAATCAAATAGTTTTTCAATTTACAATATTTTTTACCACGCATGCATCTTTGAATTCGACAATAATTTCACAAAAATGTGTGAGTCGTCCAAGGAAGACATGTGTCGCCTGCGGACGTCAATTTTTACAAAAGATATTAAAATGTTCTAAAATTGAAATATATATGCACACCTTTGCATTGAGGTTAATGCACATAGAAAGTTTCATCAAATTGCTTTGTACGGTTATGGAGAAGTTGAGGATAGACGTTTTGACCCGCCCCCCCCCCTTTTTTTCAAAAATGGCAATTTTTACCCAAAAAATGAAAATTTTCTAAAAATGAAATATATAAGCACATCTGTGCATTAAGGTTAATGCACAGAGAATGTTTCATCAAATTTCTTTGAGCGGTTATGCGGTAGTTGAGGATAGAAGTTTTGACCCCCCCTTTGCAAAAATGTCAATTTTTACCCCAAAAAATTAAAATTTTCTAAAAATGAAAAATATATGCACACCTGTGCATTAAGGTTAATGCAATTGGCCCATATGGGCGTAAAATGTTTTTCAATAAAATATAAAATTAATTATTATTATATTTTTTTATAATTAGCACGTTGAAGATTTGTTGCAAGGTAAGGTTAGAAAATGAATCAGAGAAAAGAAGAAAGTAAGATTGACAGGAAAATAACTGATTTAAAATTATAAATTTTGGCAAAAGTAACGGCAATCAAGACAAAACCAACCTCCAATAAAACTAAATGTACAACGGTATCACAGGTTAATGTGTCAAAATTTAAATTCGAACATATCCATACCCCTGTAATTAAGTAACTAAGATGAAAGAATGTTTATTGGAGTATACCTCAATGGTGCCATATACTTTACTTTTTAATTGGTAGTACCTTATCTCAGCATGATATCTGAAGCCGTGAGAATTTTTTTACAGGTGACGAAAAACTGTCCTATCCAACCAAATGTCAGGAATCCGAACGCGCTTGATTTTATTTAGTAACAAAGCGGTCTATAATTAAAACGACTATTAATTGACAGGTTCAGTACCGCATCTAGTTAAACCGTTTCAAATTTATTATAGCATGGACTTTCCGCTACGTGACTATTTGTTTCTAAGTTTACATTAGTACGAACAACCTCAGAGAAGTTACAACTCACCATTGACTACTCAGACTCCCATCTAATTTTCGTAATGGTTACAATTTTTCTATGCAAGAAAATAATTCATCACCAGCCATGTTGCAGAGATTATTTCCTTCTCCAGTTAATAATCTCCAGAAATCTTCGGAAGGTAAGTTACATTTGTATGCATACGGATCCGATGGTGGAAATATGAATCAAATTTCGGAATAAGTTGTGAAAATAATATCGTTTTCTTTGTGTTAAATATGAAATGTATATATAAAATTTCATGGGGATTTCAGCCAAAATTGAATTATAAATATAAGGCATTCAAGGTTCAAAAAGTAAATTATTGAGTTTCGATAATGTGAACAGATAAGAAGTTATGCTAATTTGAGAGTGGATAGTGTGCGTCAGTAATAATACGTGTTTGATTATTCTTCTGATCGATTATATTGTTTTTTTTTATTTATATAAACACTTCCAAGGTTTTAAATTATTAAAATGTGCCCAGAGTTTTAAAATTAGAAATAAATTTCGATAGAATTTTAAGAAATAAAATCAATTATTTCATTCTGCTATATTAGGGACGAGATCAAAAGGTTAATGTAGGATAAAAAAAACTTAATTCACATAGTTTTTTCACTGACCCCCACCCCCCTCTTAACTTAATTTGGGAAAGATTATTGACCAATATGGGCATATGCTTTGAGAGTATACTTTTTGTATCATGGGTCCTGTTTTTCCTCAACAATGTATGTTTGTTCTGTATATTGACTTGGACATTACTTGAATCCGTATTTTACAATCCGAAAATCGATGTCAGATAACAAAACTTGCAGCGATTGTAACCCCCCCCCCCCCCCCCCCCACAAACTATTTGAATTAAGTTTTTTTTATCCTACTTTGAACTTTTGATCTCGTCCCTATATTGTGTTTTGAGAATATATTACCCGGTTTATGATCACGTCTATAATGCATATACTTAATATTTTATGAACCGATACCTTATAACTCGTTGTATGAATTTTAATTAATGGTATTTTTTTTTAAATAAATAAGGAACGAATATGATATCTTTTGACAAATTTGAGAAACGAATTTTAAAGAATAATATTATATTAAAATCCGGCTCCTTTAAAATCTTATAATCTTTATGTTTGACGTATGCCAATGTACATATGCAAAATATCTGGATAATGAAATGTTTGACCTATCAAAATGACTCTATTATATCTATATTTTATATTTTCCTTTTTTTCTAACTAAAATGAAAAAAATAATAACATGACGAGGTGTGCGCTCCTTTACAGGAAGCTACCGTGAAGAGAAGTAAAATAATTTGTTGCGCGTACTTTGTTTTTCTGTTAAATGTTGTCTATTATTTCTTCCATTGAAGGTGAATGAAATTTGAAGAATAATATTTGTTAATACATTCGCTTCTTGGATTTCTTCATTAAAATTCATGAAATTTTGTTTTCAAATTTATAACTAATCCACATTAAAATTAGTGAGACCGCTTAGGTGTGACGTAGGGGGTATTTATTAACATAATTTTATAATTTCAGATCGATGAGATGGATCCAGAAATATGTGTATCATTTTTTAAAAATACAGGAAAGAAACAGGTAAAGGGGCGTATTACGTTTCCGCATTTTTAGCAAAAATCCAGTTTCACGTTTCCGCATTTTCGTGCATTACTTTTCCGAAATAAATAGATACCACCTTTCCGCATTTTTACCTGTATTTCACCTGTAAAAAAATTGTAATAATGATATAAAAGACTTTATTTTATTATAGTATTTTTTCTTAATTTGTATTTTATTATGATAATATAATTCCTTCAACAGGTAGATTATATTTAGGTTTAACATTGTGAGTACTTTTCAAAAGTCATCATGTGAAAAGTTACCCTATATGCCTTGAATTCCGTATTTGGTTATACCTTTTATATTCATTTGCATATGTTTGATTTATTTTTTGGACACTCAATTTCATGTCCTTATTTGGTTTCGGTCAGTATTTCCATTTGCATATCATTGTTCTTCGAAAAGTTCACAGTGTTTGAACTTCTGGTATTTAAGGAAGTGTATTTTGAGTCTAAGTGCCAGTTGATGTATATGTCATGGATATCGTACACACAGAAACAAACCGAGGGAAGAAATGTATCATTTATGATGGTTACATGGCTACAAGTTTTCCGCTTTGACAAATATGTAAACTGTGCTACATGTACTGTATAATAGTATACTGACGTTTACTTTTTTATTTGTATGTATAAACCTCGAGGTATAAACATAAACTTTTAGTGCTGAACATTGACTTTTAATCGATATATGACCATGTATGATTTTTATTAGGGTTAGGTTGCTAAGCAACCAAAACCCTTATGCCGTCGGTCGTTTGGTTGGACAATGAAGGAAACTTTGGAAATCTGGTGTTTTGTGGAAAAAGTTGGACCAGAAGTTTTTGAAACTATGTTTTTATGAGTAAATATGCAAGCTTATCTAGGATTGAAGCTTAAGCAAGGCTAGTTAAGCAGCTTTTTATTTCGATTTTGAGATGACACATGCGCAAAGAAACCTCCATATTTTCCGAATTACGACTATGTTTATATTTGAATATCATATAAGAAAATAAACATTCCGCGGTAAAATAGTCCTAATATTTGTTGTTGCTGTTGTAGTTGTTTTTTAATAGAAATGTAACTGAAACACACCGAGAAGTGTAATTGTCCAGTTATTTAATAAAAGATGTGTGTTTTATTGACGATTTCCTTTTTGTTTTGAAAGCCGTATAAAGTATTCGCGCCTTTTAAAATGTACAATGCTATCGGCGTAAGGATTTTGAATGTTTACATTTGCACGGATATCTTGGGAAGGATTACAATCAAGTTTATTTTCAAAAGATTTCAAAGGTAAGTTCCATTTTTGTTGTGAACGTGATTGTTAACTTATACAGAACATATTTTGCACATTATTTGCTTATTCTTCTTGTAATTCTGATGGTATTTTGTGTATTTGATTAACCTTTTGACCTGATCATCGTGACTTCATTTTGTCAAACCTGTTGGTCAGTGATAGAATTGCATACAGGTTATTTGAAATGCCGACAACTTGCACATTAAGATTGAAAAACAATGTGTTTATCATTAATTTAGAAAACGGTATTATCGAAAGTATAATGGGTTTATTTTAATTGAAAGCTTGAATGTTTACGTTCTGATCTACCTGCACATGCGCAATGTAGTGTAAATATATTGTAGAAATGACCCCCTTCTACAATTGTCCGAACTTTGTCTTTTTATATAACCTTAATAACTTGAAGACCTTTGATTTCTGTTTATTTTAATTCATCAAATCATTATTATGCGTTTGTCTTTTTAAAAAAATTCAATTTAGAGTGATAATTCAAGAAGCGTTAGCCGACTCGTGCTTTCTTTGATTGATTAGTGCATATTTATTGAAATAATCATCAGCAATGTTTGTACAAATAAAAGTCAAATGCTAGCAACCTAACCCTAGCAGTGCTATGCACTTTGATCATTTTAAGATGATAGTTTCATTTTAATCATAAAGACTTATCTTGCTCGAAGTCCTACTTCCACCTCCCCGTTGGTGAGCAGGGGGCAACAGGTTTACCTGACAAACGGAAGAGGCATACATTAAAAATGAAAATGCGGAAACGTAAATAACCTTTAACAAAATCAATGTAAAAACAATGCGGAAAAGAGTACTATAAAAATGCGGAAACGTAGGGATTTTAATGCGGAAACGTAGTGCCAAAATGCGGAAACGTAAAACGCCGCAGGTAAAATCTTGTCCACAGAAACCTGACACCAGCTGCTGGATTTGAGTGAAATAGTGAGAAAGGTTTCAGCTCCAGAATATGAAAAAAGAAGGCGTCTTGTTTTCAAAGACTGATTTTTAGCAATTTTAGCTTCATAAGGATATATGTTATTATTTGATGAATTAATTAATTGATAAATCACTTACACTTGTGTCTGTTTAAAATAATTCTCCAACCGAGGATAGTTGTCTGTTGTCAAGGACGTATAACTAACTACTATTGAAATCCTTGTTTATTTTTTTTTAATGAAAACATAGATAAAGAAGGAATAAATTAATACCTGTTAAAAAGTAATTTATTTACAAAAAGAAATGTATAATTTAAATTATCAATCGACTTGCGTGTAAGAACCGGATTTTAGTCATTAAGAATTGTAAAAAGACATTTCCACTATGTCTACATATACTTTTGAAAAAATCGGAGTTGCATTAAATCGGTTTTTCCTTCACCATAGCAACGATCTTCGACTTGAATTGCTTAATTTATACTATATTTGTTTCCATTTCAAAATCCTTTTTAAAATTTAATTTTAACTTCACAAAAAACCGATCGTACAAAATTATCTTTTTAATTAATGTTCATAAAAAAAAATAAAACAGCATAATTTTCCATGCATTATTGGTACCACAAATAGTTACGTTTTGGTTGTAGTTATATTGTGGTTTATTCGGCGCCTGTTGCTACTGTCCCACAATTAAACACGCTGAAATAAGTGATAAAAAATCCAAAATAATTGCAATTTCTTTTAATCTTTAAAAGTTATTAAGCTTGGTTTATTGAGTTATATACATTTTATTAAAACTAACCTATTCAATGTCATTTCTGTTATCAAAACAATTAGGACTTTAAAAGAAACTATTAACAGTTGTCAGTCATGACAGTCTGTAATCAAAATTACACAAACATTTCAGAAAGTCTCCTCTCATTGTATTGAGTTTTATTTTCATCTTTGATATTTTTCTAAAAGCGCCAAAATTAAACACATTAATATATTGTAACACGTCGTATTTTAAAAAAAAAACCGTTAAATATCCGTACATTCCATACGCCCGAATATCCAAATTTACGACACGTCATTAGTATTAATAATTAATTAACATTTTCATAAAGAATGCTATTAACAAAAGCTATTTAACAAATCAACAAGAAAACTAGCTTTATTCCATACTCTTAACTGTCATGTAAACCCAAAAAGCATGTGGGGAAACGTATTATATATAGTTCGCAAAATATTTAGTTTTTTTTATACGCCCGTCAAAATTTTGACGGGACATATTATGATATACAAATGTCCAGCGCCAGTCTGTCCGTCTATCCGTCTGTCCGTCGTAAACATGTCGCGCCGTAACTTGAGAACGACTCATCCAAATTTCACGAAACTTAACATAGTTGTTTCTTATGATGGTCAAACGATCTGTATACTGTTTGGTGAAAATAAGATTAAAACTTTTTGAGTTACGGGACTTTGTAACTAAAACAGAAGTGTGTTTTTTTTTGGTTGTGACTAAACATCGAGTTCGAGTTCGAGTTAAAGTTAGAGTTCGAGTTAGAGTTCGAGTTAAAGTTAGAGTTTGAGTTGAAGTTCGAGTTGAAGTTCGATTTAGAGTTCGAGTTATAATTCGAGTTCGAGTTGAAGTTTGAGTGAACTCGAGATATTAATTTCTTATGCCATTTATCGAGTTACAGTTCGAGTTGAAGTTCGAGTTAAGATAAAGGCACTTGTTCCTGGTACAAATTTTTTTCTAATACGGAAATCAGTGACGAATTGGAAATGTTGTTCAACAGACATTTTAGTCACAGTTCACATGATAAAATGCTGCTACGTGGGCCTTTAGAGTGCTTCGTCTGCTAATAATTTGTAATTTTAAATTTTTTAATAAAATTTCAATGAGAATTTAAGCCTTCTTTTATTCCGGGTGTAGATCATCAGTCCTAGCAAAACAAGTCAACCAGACTCTACCATACGATCTTCAATATATGGACGGAGGTATAGACACACTATATTTGTCCCAAATTTAGAAAAATGTGAACACGACATATCAAGCCTACAAGTACACTTTACTACAAACAATATTTCAAACAAACAAGATGCTACAAGGAGCATATATAAGCTCGCCTGTAAGGGCACAACATTTAACTTCAAGGGGGGGGGGGGGGGGGGGGGGGGTGGGATGTTTTTCTTTAATATTGGTTTGAAATTATTTTTTCTTACCTGACAGAAACAAGAATTGCCCATGGCGGCCATGTTTGTCACATGATCTAAACAAAATGAGAAAAAAATGTAAAAAAACCTCCCACAGATGCTTCTTGTCAAGTATCGTTTCATTTGGCCAAGCTGTTTCAGAGAAGAAGACGTCTTTATATCAGCCTATCAGAAACAAGAATTGCCCATGGCAGTCATGCCTGTCGTCCAATCAGGATGTAAAAGATTCATTTCATAAGACTTTCCAAACGGATACTTCCTGTCAAGTTTGTCTGACAGTTTTGGCCAAGTAGTTCCAGATTTTTTTTGAAAACTGTGTAAAGAACCTCCCATATATGCTTCCTGTCAAGTTTAGTTTCATTTGGCCAAGCAATTTCAGAGTATTGGTTCGGTGCATCCTTTGACACGATATTGAAACTGAACACTCCTAAAGATGAATTAGGCCAAATTGCCCAGTGGATTTAGAGGAGGCCACCCTTGTAGCAGAGGTCGGAATTAGCTGATATCGTTTTGGAAGAGGACCATCTTAAGATCATTAAAGTAAAATTTGGTTGATATTGACTTTGTATAGTTTCAGATGAAAACATTTTAAATTTTCCTTCCCCCTTTTCTATAATTAGCTCCGGCAACTATCTTGGTTGAAGGTCGGGAACAACAGACACATATTAGAAGGGGACCACCCAAGGAATTTTCCACCAAAGTTTGGTTCTAATAGGCCCAGCAGTTTCAGAGGAGATCTTCAAATTGTATTCCCCATAGAGTCCTAAGTTTAATTATATCCGGCCGTGATGGCAATCTTGGATGACGAACGAACACGCCAGATAAAAGTTTAAAGGGGACCATCTCATAACTATTATAACAATTTTTGGTTCCAATTGGCCCTGTAGTTTTAGGGGAGGAGATTTTCATATAAAAAACCAATAACAAAAAGCTAAAAATCAACAATTCACGGGGCAATAACTCCAAGACGGTTAATACGATTTCTACAAAAAATGAAATGCATGTACATCTTGTCCTTGTGATCGTTCTTAACTTCCCAGATTTTCTCTAAAAGACATTTCTTCTGAGATAATTTTCAAAACTACTGTCTGACCCATATACTCTTTTTTAGTAACATAGGCAATGTGGTTTGGCTTCCGCGTCAGTCAAATGTGCAATATAAAAAAACAATAAACAATAAAATGGTTCCAAAACTATTCACAACGTTTATATTATTTTGAAGGAAATAGTTTTGTATCACAACTTGAAATCCCACAATTCAGTGTACGGATTATGTTAAGAAAGTTTTGAAAAAAAAAACTTTTTGTAATTATACAGGATCCACATGCATTTGATACATGTAGCTATATCTGGTGTCCAGATGATTATAAACTGTGAAGAATAAAACTCTACGCACAATAACTTAATCCCAAAAAAAGAGGGGGGGGGGGGGTACTCTCCAAAATGTTCTGCACTTTTGCTAGTACTATTTATTTCTCGATTTTGCTATATTGTCTAGGGATCCCAACAATTGCAGGTATTTTGGGGGGTGCGTTCAAAAAGAAAATAATAGCGTATTTTTCTGGGTCTGAAAAGGGTAGAGATATCTTTATGGGGGTGTCAACAAATTTAGCTATTTTTTTATGAGCCTATGTACAGGAAATTTTTTTTACCTCCCTCCCCTTAAACTTTATCCGTAACTCGAATTTTAACTCGACATGCAACTCGATAAATGACATTAGAAATCAATATTCGAGTTAACTCGAAGATTAACTTGAACTCGAACTCTAACTCGAACTCTAACTCGAACTTTAACTCGAACTCGAACTCTAACTCGAACTGTAACTGTAACTCGAACTCTAACTCGAACTTTAACTCTAACTCTAACTCTAACTCGAACTCGAACTCGATGTTTAGTCACACTCGTTTTTTTTTTCACATGTCGCGCCGTATCTCAAAAACGATTTATGATTATTGCTTAAAACTTTACACACTTCTTAGTTATATTAACCTAAAGATCTGTATACTTTTTTGTGATGATTCAAAATTTGATTTTACAGTTGTTGAGTTTTTTTGTAAAAAAAAAAAGGGGGGGAGTTTCACATGTCGCGCCGTATCTCAAAAACGATTTATGATTATTGCTTAAAACTTTACACACTTCTTAGTTATATTAATCTAAAGATCTGTATACTTTTTGGTGATGATTCAAAATTTGATTTTAGAGTTGTTGAGTTTTTTGTAAAAAAAAAAAGGGGGGGTTTCACATGTCACGCCGTATCTCTAAAACGATTTATGATTATTGCTTAAAACTTTACACACTTCTTAGTTATATTAATCTAAAGATCTGTATACTTTTTGGTGATGATTCAAAATTTTATTTTAGTGTTTTTGAGTTTTTTGTAAAAAAAAGGAGGGGGGGTTCACATGTCGCGCCGTATCTCAAAAACGATTTATGATTATTGCTTAAAACTTTACACACTTCTTAGTTATATTAATCTAAAGATCTGTATACTTTTTGCTGATGATTCAAAATTTTATTTTAGTGTTTTTGAGTTTTTTGTAAAAAAAAAAGGAGGGGGGTTCACATGTCGCGCCGTATCCCAAAAACGATTTATGATTATTGCTTAAAACTTAACACACTTCTTAGTTATATTAATCTAAAGATCTGTATACTTTTTGGTGATGATTCAAAATTTGATTTTAGAGTTATTGAATTTTTTGTAAAAAAAAAGGGGGGGGGGGTTTCACATGTCGCGCCGTATCTCTAAAACGATTTATGATTATTGCTTAAAACTTTACACACTTCTTAATCATATTAATCTAAAGATCTGTATACTTTTTGGTGATGATTCTTTATTTTATTTTTGAGTTATTGAATTTTTATTGAGCTTTTTGGTGAAAAAGGTAGTCTTTTTTATCACATTTCGCGCCGTATCTCTATTGCTTAAAAGTTTACACGCTTATGTTTTGCCGGGTTTCCATATACATTCCACCAGCAGCCTCACTAAATAAAGGAGGATTCCAAAAACATTTATTATGTTGTTTTTTTTCACAAGATTACGGGCGTATCATGCGCTCGTGGTGCAGCTGTTTATTTAAACAGTGTGACTTAACTGTGCTATAAAATACGTACCTGTCCATAATGTAAATTCTTGAAAAATACCCATTCCAGTCTTAAGTTAATTTAATATTTATTTTTAAAAGAAATATTAACGAGGATTAAAACAGGCGAATATATAGACCATGTAGATATACATCTTATTTTATTAAAAAATAATAATCTACGAAATAAGAATCGTATGCGGTCCATAATCCATCTTTTAACCTTATCGAACAGGTACATGTAATAATTGCGACAATGAACACGTTAAAATTGAAAATATTTCGATTCTTACGTTTACATACCAAAAATAAGATCACTTGGTAAAAGGGTTTTAAAAAAATGTCCGGAAAAAAAATATTTTTGCAATAATTCCATTTCCAAGGGCAATAACTCTCACGATAATTATCCAATCATCGTGAAACTCAACCCTGATCTGTAATTCATGATTATAAGCTCACATACCAAAAATAAGCCCTTCGGCATTGCCGTTTGTGGGGACTAATAAAGCAGATGATAGAATCTTCCCAAATTTCACTTTATATGACATCAAAGCAAATACCAAATAAACAATAACATCCGTAAATGTGGTGTTGTAATGGGATACGAGGAAAATAAATCGGAAAAGGTGAGATGTTAAAAGGGGCATAGAACGACTTAAATGTACAAAAGACACAAGTCGAACAAAACCAAATACACAATCATAAGTCTACAATAACAATTAAATTTCTCTACGTTTCGGTCAATATGGCCTTAAACACGAGCAAGTAAAACAGCGCTGTTGACTAGAAACCCAGAGCAAGACTGGTGTTATGGTGCACTGCAGTTGACTTGTAATTATCCTGCTTATTTTGACAGTGTATTAACTGTGCAAAGTATAGACTTGCATGTAAATATACAAGATATTAAAATAATTATATAGCCTAGAAATTCCCTGTAAATTTCTAATTCAAAATGGATTTAAATTAATCTGTTCATGGCTTAGAATGCACAAACCAATAATTTTCATTCCCCAATACTAATATACCAACAAGTGTGGCCATTTTTACTTACATTTATTTCACTTTTAGGGCAATTTTGAAAAAGTCGCCGAATACCTTTCAAAATCTCTTGAAGCATAGCTTGGTATGTGGTCTCTAAAGATTTGCTAATAATAACTAATAAGTTACTAAAAAAAATCTACATACCCGAATATCGCTTTTGAAGACGGTTTTAACATAAATTTGCCAAATTAACGTCTTTTAGACAGTGTTTCAGCGTGAAGGACACTCAGAAACAAAACTAATATTTGCTGTAAGTGAGTGTATGTATCTCCTTTCATATGACAGTAGAAGGTTCATTCTATCTATTCCAACATTTTGATAATTACAGGTAAAAAGGTAAAATTTTGCGTTGGACTAGCAAGAATATTTGTGCAAACAGATGATTCAGGGTGATTATGTTATAAAAACATATACCTATGGGGATAAGTTAATTAAGGTCAATTAAACTGAATGTTGTTTAATAATTAAGAGAAAAGCCCAGGTAGCACAAAACATTTTCATGATATTTTTAAAAGGTCAGATAAATGTTTTTCAAAAATGTTATCAAAATAATATTTTCAGGATGTCTTGTAAATATTTTTGTTGATATCTTTATAATGTTCTTTGAAAACGTTGATGGGAAACGTTACAAAAATATTTTTAAAACGTTTCAAATAAATATTACTTTATCACTTTATAAGAACATCTTATTTCAATGTTTTAAAAATATTTTATAATATTTTCCTAGTTTTAACATGATATTTTAAAAATATCAAGAAAATGTTAGAGAAAAGGGTTTGTATGTAACATTTTCTATACATAAAATAAACATTCTGTAAAATCATTTTTCAAAAATATCTGAAAAACATCTTTTTAAAAATGTATAATAAATATCATGAAGAATTATTTCTTGAAAAATGTCTTTAAAACATTATGTTTCATGTTATGGTAACATTTCTATAAAATATTCTGACAGAAATAAATTTTAAAATGTGAAAATAAATTGTTGTAAAAATATTTTCCCCAAACATTCTAAAAACATTCTGGAAAAATATTTCTATAATGTTTATGATAAATATTATTCATTCACGTTTTTAAGAATATTTCATTTAAAATGTTGTTAAAATATTTTCATGATATTTTTAAAATATCAATACAATGTTCAAAAAATATTTTTATTTAATGTTTTCTATATCTGAAATAAACATTCTGGTAAAAAAAAATTAAATTTGGAAATAGATTATTGTAAAAATATATTTTGCAAAACGTTTCAGAACATTATTGAAAAATATTCTCTGGGTATCAGATAAAAATAGTTTATCATAACGTTAATATAATGTGTTTAAAACATTGTTTATGTCTGTCTGCAAAGTTATATCCATTGCCATTTTATTGCAAGATCAACAAGATGAACAGAAAGAAAATACATTGGTTGGGCATAATTCTGGAAAGTGTTTTTATGTAAGTTGATTTTAACAAAATTTTTATCTCAACTGAACAAATCATTTAGCATCTGTGTGTGAATTACAGTTTTGTCTGCTACTATCTGAAGTCTTGGACAGTTATGGTGTATATGGAGGCCTGTTTCATATTTAAAATCAGGCCATCAACCGAGTTATCTTGCTTGAAGCTTCATAAAAGCAATCCTTAAGTAGTCATCATTCAGAATGAAATTTATTTATATAACCCCACCCAGTTGAGCAGTACAGGCTTTAAAATCCTCATTTCTATCAAAGTCTGATATCTTTGAAGTTGTTTGAACTGTCCTATAGATTGTTTTCAGTTTGATAATACATATTAATTTTGTAATGCCTCAGTACTTATCAATGTAGACATGCACATGTATTAATCTCACATTTTTGTGATCATATGTCATAACAATTTCTAAGCCTGTAATACATTTGTATTTTTATTTTTAAATGTTTTCAATTCAATTTTTGCAGATGCAGACAGGAAGTAAAAGAAATGAACAAGACAGCAGTTGCAGGAGGGTGTAAAAAATTATGAACTTTTTGTGAAATATTGATGAGACTAAATTGTAATTACAGATTTGTAAAATTTGTTTGAATTTCAATACGAACAGGAAAAGTAAATGATAAATCAAAATATCTTTTCATTTCATTTATATCCCAGAGTAAAATGTAGCTGTTTGAATTTGCTTGTCTTAGTTGAAAATAAAATTACATTACAATACAGCAATGAGATAAAATCCTATGCAGAAAGTTGGGAAATGGAACAGATTCTTGCCAAATAATATAAACATTACAGTCTGACAAGACATTTTATTTGAAATGTCCAAATGGTCAGCTGCCCACTCAAAGGGTATCTTAAAATGAAAGGAGGATATTTTTCAAACATTTATATAATAATGTTTATGATATTAAAAAAACATTGGACTGATGTTTTGAAGTATGAAAAGGACAAATATACCTAAGGAGCAATAAAAAAACGTAATCCATTGGACAGACAAACCCGGGAAGACCAATGAACAACCACAAGCACAACAAATAAACACAGAAAACTAAAAAACAATGAACAACACGAACTCCTATAAAAACCAGGAGTGAACCCAGGTGCTCCGGAAGGGTAAGCAGTTCCTGCTCCGTATACGGCACCCGTCGTGAAGTTCAACAAAGTCAATCCGGTGGAAGTCACAAATCGGTGGAGGCACATGAAAGGTTATGACAGTGGGAACAGGTCCAACATCATCTTAGATATTGGAACACTGTAATGGTCAATCAATTCATGATGACGACCGTAAAATTTCTTAAGTGATGACATCAACTTATCCCTGATAAAACCCTGGTTAAGAAGCTTTTGTGACAGCAGTAATCCTCTTATGAAAATATTATTAAAATATTTTCAGAATGTTATGGGAACATTTTTACAACATTTTAAAAATATTTTGCTATGCTGAAAGAAGAAATGTTTTCAGGATATTTATTAAATGTTTTGGATTTTTTTTATGACAAATGTTTAAATGATATCAAAATAACATTGACATATAAATATTTTAAGAACATTTTACTGATGTTTTAAAGTACAGAAAATGTTTTTAAAATGTTTTAACAATATGTTTAGAACGTTTTTTATAAAATGTTATTTAAAAGTTTCTAGAAAATGTTTTTAAGATGTTTATTGAAAAATGAAGACAAATAATTACATGATATAATAAAAATATTCACATTTTGATATCCTGAAAACATTTAACTGATGTTTTGAAATACAAAAATGTTATTAAAATAATGTTGTATGAATGTTATCAAAATATTTTTCAAATATTTTTAAAACATTTTTCATTAAATGATATTTTAGAAAATGTTTTTTATGATATTTATTACATATTTTCAGATCATTATAAAAAATATTGGGGCGATGTTTTAAAAATATTTTGGAAAAATGTTTTAAAAAACATTAAACCGCTGTTTACTGCGCCATACATTTTAACATTTATTTCATATTTTTCTGCGATATTTTTACAACATTATTGAAAACATTTTAAAAACGTCATTGTGTTACCTGGCAGATAGGTTGTAAATGAGGATTATATTCAATATAATTTAAAAAGTAACGCACAGGAAACAAATATTGCAACATTAATTCATGCCCTAAAGCATTATACGAAAAAAAGGATCAATTAAGCATTCTGAAAATATAATTGAAAAAAGTGACAGCTTCTTCAATTTGGTGTGCCAACCTTCCAGATAATAAGTAGTCCTGGGAATAAAAAATAAAAATAAATATTAAATACACACGATACATGTATAACATTAAATATGGCGAATTAAAATAAAATTGTTGTCTTTGCAGTATACTGTCCTTTATTTTCTTTATTTTAAAATGGTATGACGTAGAATTATAGACGATTCGCCCCAATCCCATTTCGACCATGCTATTACGCCCCACTTTCATTACGCCCCAAATACAGTACGCCCCAATCTATTTTCATTACGCCGCAATCCATTTCTATTACGCTCCAACACCATTTTCATTACACCCCAGCCCCGTTTTCAACGTCAAAATTATGCAAACATACATGTTTATGCATTAGTTGTTAGGATGTTAGCTTTTCATATACACTTCCTTAAAGCATTGTTGATTGATAGATCGATTTACATCATTTCTATTTTAGAGTTGTAAACATTTAAATATAGATTCTGTTTCAGTTTCGAGTAAATTGCAAGATTTCTACACTCTCGAGAGTGTAGAAATCTTGTAATTCACGAGAAATTGAAGTGGAATTTGTTTCTCCCAATACGCTTGTACCAAAGAATCTAGGTCATCCCTAATTGTACCCCGACATTTGTTTTTGTTATCGTTTAGGCTCGACCGGATATCGCTTGACGATTTGTTTAGTGCGAGGTCGCTACCTTTAGGGCGGCCAATAAAATTCCGTTTCCGCACGAGACTTTTTAATTGCTCTAGAGCATTAAATTATTTTTATTCAATGGACTGAACGGTATGAAAATACACACACCCATGGGAGAAAGTTTTTTATTACAAAACTTAGTAAAAATTTAGTTTTACTTTTATTCACATCGTTAAAATATTAATAATCAAATTACTTTACTTCTAAATATGAAGATGCAAAATTTTAAAATTAAAGTTATCAATAGGCATAATTAGAAATTCTAACTGATATTAAACGGTTGTTTTTCGATTGAAGTATAATAGTACATACCTTTCATATTGACTCCAAATTGTCGAATTCTAAAGTGTGTAAAATCACACCCTTTTAAGGTTAGTGTCCCGCTTGGAGCGTACTGTATTCGGGGCGAAATGAAAGTGAGGCGTAATAGCATGGGGCGAAATTGAATTGGGGCGAATCGTCGTGCGGCATGACGTATTATACTTTGAACGATACATTTAATGGAAATTTTCCTGCTTTAAAGCTAAAATATTTCATAGGAACATATTTTAGTTTCATTAAAATTTTTATTATCATCATGACTTTTATTGGTAAAAAAAAAAAATTAACTAGTGCCCCTCGTTGTCATAGTGGTTCCACGAGAGTCAGTTGTTCCCACTCATCCAGTAGTTGCTGATGTAGTTGGTGAATCCAGTTATTGGTATGTCGATGTTGGCGTTCTCTTTCATAATTCAACATTATTATGCATAAAATTGCACAAGCCATGATAATCTTGTAGTGTTCAAAATTTATAATTATATTTCTGCCATATCATTTTTTTAAGAATAAAAAGCATAAAAAAAACTTAATAATAAATGTATACAGAAAAAGAAAAAAAAATATTGCAGTTCTGAAATAGAAACTTTCTACTATATGGCAAGTGAGAATTTTTGGGGATTTGGATGCAAAAATACAAACAAAATAATTGCAAGACAATTATAAGTTTACCTATGAAATAATTTAATCCTAAAGTCCACCTGTCACCCAAGCTAGTGATAAATGTTCTCACCATGTTGGAATAGAAAGAATAGGTAAATTTAAAATGTTGGAATAGAAAGAATAAATAAATTTAAAATGTTGGAATAGAAAGAATAGGTAAATTTAAAATGTTGGAATAGAAAGAATCGGTAAATTTAAAAAGTTGGAATAGCTAGAAGGCACCCAGTAGAATGGCTTTGGTTCTGAATGTCCTTCTTAGCAATATTCTATAAAGTGATATAAACTTACCAATATCGCCTATATACACGATTTTTGCAGGTAGAAAACTTGAATTTATTAATGATTGAACATTTAAAAAAACTGTTTTTTTAACATAAAAGTACGTTGCTTATAATCATTTACGATAAAATTCATAACTTGTTTTGTGAAGGTTTTTAGTCAATGGAATGTCGACAATCAAAACCACATCGTATCTACTTTGCGGCTTCATTCCTGTTAAACCAACTTTTTTAATTTTTAGGTATTGCAGGTAAAAAATGAAAGTTGGATAGATGAGATCAAAGGTAATTAGGAACAAAGGATTCTTGATTAGGGCTTGGGTTGGATGACAAAGGTAATAATGGACTGAAAATTATTCCAGGAACATATTTGTTAAGTATATAATGCACTACTGACATTTGCGAATTGTAACTATAGTATTTTTTTTAGGATTTTTGGGTGATTTTTTAAAAAATATATTTTGTTTCAAGTGTTTATCTTGATTCAGACATTTATTGTAACTAGATAAGATATTTGTTATAATTATTTTTTATTTCTTGTTGTTAAGTGACCAATTTCATTTTCATAAATGTGCATCAAAGGTTCCATATTCTGTAAGTTTTTGTGTGTATCTGTCTGGTGATTTAATGATTACTTCTTGGTGTGTATTCAACCTATTGAAGATCTATATTGGCTTATCATTTCTATTTGCTCTAATATTTTTTACATTTCCCCAATATTCTCATATCCCTTTTTCTGATTTCTATATTTCATCATTGTATACTATAAGAAAGAAAAACTATTAAATTATTATCTTTGTTTTATTATATACAAGAGAACATATAAATTAATACAATATTAGCACATTTTGAAGTAGCAATATATATTTAGCAAAATAAATGGTAAACAATAAAAGTGTCACAAATCAAAAGCAATGTTCAGCAAAAAATGTTTCTTGTATCTTCATCCGAGTTTGAGTAGGTGGGAAACTTTGATTTTTCAAGAAAAACCTTTTCAAGTTTCCTCACAATTTCATAAAAAATGTGTTTTTTTCTTTCTTTTTTTAATTTAATTTTACAGAAGATAAGTGTAAAAAAAATACCCTAAAATCACATTTAAACTTTCAAAAATATTTTATAAATGTAACAATATTTTAATTCACCAAACATTTGCTTCAATTAATTTTAAAATAATTTCAATATTTTCATAAATATTTGAATCAAATCCTAACAATTTCCCCCATTTTACTGTTCTATTTACATATAATGTTAATCCAAACAGGAACAAATTTTCAGTCACAATTTAAGATGACACCTAATAATTACTAAATAAACAGCCCAATAATTAACTACAATCTAAAGTTGGCTAAACGGGAATGTTGTATTATACCTGATTTTCAAAAGTTGGCTAAACGGGAAGACACCACTTTGCGCAAGGTTGTAAGATGAAAGGTGTTGGGTAAATATTTTTCTTGTGGAAATTTGATGCCGTTACGATAACGTCACGCCTTATCATATACTCCTTGTTGAACAAACGAAGAACATGTATGAAAATACTCTTACTGAAATTTGATAATAATTTCAAACATGCAACTTATTTATCTTATAGAAAAAATTATCATGTACAATTAGTAATTACTGCTGTAGTGCATGTCTCGTGAAGGTCAAATAATATTTAAAACTGAGCTAATATTGCCAAAATAAGAAATTACTAGTATATTTACAAATCCTTAATTTGCCATTTCAAGATTAGGAATTTAAATGATTGACTGTTGTTTGCTTAACGTCCAGTTGCAAATTTTTCGTGCTTGTTCTGGACGAGAACCAGTTGAACAATCTATCGAACATAATTCAAACAGGGCTGGGACGGGACACAAGGGTGAATCGATTTTGACTGCCACTTTAAAATGTGGATGTTTGGGAAGGGTCGGATAATTCAGCATCCCGTAGTGGCCATTATAGCCTATTCTTTTTCGAAAACCACAGAAGGGACCTTTAGCGTTCAGGGAGCGTTGCATTCTCCAAACACGTTACCCAATATCCGTGGCCAGGCTTTCCGTATTATGACCCGACAAACCCCCGCACCAACAATGGAATCTCCCCTATCCACCACCGGGGGATGCACTAGGCAGCTCTGTGGATTGAACTATCTTGGTCTATCACAGGTGCCTAAACCAGGCATTTGCCTAAAAGTGGCGCTACCATGAAGGTTACTCATTTAATCCCATCAGAGATTCGGTTCTTTGTGAAATAATATATGAAGCCAGCGAAATAATTATGTCTCGCGAGCTTTGATATATTTCTCTGTTGTTTGATTTGGTTTTATGTATATAGATTGAAACTTCCGACCATAATTTACAATTCAAAATCACAATAATTTTTAATGTGAAAAAATATGAATAAAGTTTGATGATTTTGAATGAAAATGAAAAAATCAAAACAAACCTGTAGCTGGTAAATTAAATAAAAAGCCGTCACCTTCTACTTAAACCAAGTACCAAGTTGTGATCCTGCAGATGTTGCGCTGAGTTCTAATTATAGTAATGAAATTTTCCATTTCCGCAAGGATTTTGAACTACTAAATGATTTTTAAGAAATGGAATATAAATGACATATTTTATTCATTTCAGGTCAAGGCGTAGTAGTTGAAAGTATCCTACAGTTTTCTAATTTTTTGTCAGTATGTAAAGCTAATCGAAATACATTGGAATATGAAATAAAAAAGGGGGTACCCATGCTTATTTTTTTGCTATAACCCTTTAAAAATGCGTTCTGAAATTAACTTTTAACATAGGATATATAAGGAAAACTTCAGTTTTTCGACAATTTTGATTGAAAAGTCTATAAAAACCATTGATGTTAATCCTACAGTTTCTTGAAAAACTAATATTATATTGCCTCATCCACGAGCTTTCTGATGATATAAAAATATTTGCGGGTCCCCATGCTTGATTTAGTTGTATCTGCTGCTGAAGATAATATCAAGTTACTAATTTTGGTGATTTTTTCAGGCAACGTCATGACGTCCAGCGTTCGATAACGTTTATGTATTGTTGTATATTTTTTAATTTTAATGTTTTTATTAATGTTTTTATTAATTTTTATTTATTTATTTATTTATTGATCATTTCATTTATTTATTTATTTATTTTTTGCTTTCTATAAGGAGTTGCAGATTTTATTTATTATTTGTTGAATGACAATGTTTGATTTTCATGTCGATGGATGATTTGTATTGCAACTGTATCCTTATAGTCCCGTAAAATATTAAAATAAATCACAGTGCGTCAAGTGGACTAATTGCAACTCCACGTTATTTTAAAACAACATTTTTTATTTCAAAGTGCGTTAAATTTTGATGGTATTGTAGTTATCACAAAATAAAAACTAACAAAAAATTCTTGCATGCGAGAGATAAGCAGGAGTTTGCCGCTTCATTTAAAAATAAGAGCTCAAAATTCGCCCCTAATTTGAAATTAAAAATAAAAAGTTGTGTCACACTTAAGTTTTATATTCGCCTGAAAAAAACCCATCCCGTTAAAAAAAAATTAATTTTGCTCGCTCGCACCTATATTTACTCTTAAAAAATCAAAAGAACTTAAAATCAATTTTGTGTAACCAAAATAAAAAACAATTAATGTACATTCTCAATGCATCATGTCATGAGATCATAAAATTAAGCTAATATCGGTCACAATTTCAATCGATTCAGTTTAATTCGTAGTATTCAAATGCCGAAGCGGTATGAATTAAATCCAATATCACCGAATTCTAGAGAACGGTGAAATTGCAAAGACCTTTAATCAAAAATATAAGTAACAATATTTTTTTTAATGGATAATGAGGACCGTCTCCAGTTGCTTGAGATGTTAAGTAAATTTATAACAGTGTACCCTGATCTAAGTGTAAAAAGGTGACTTACGGCGAGGTAATACCATGGAGGTAGTACACTGTACATAAATACCTAAAATTTAAACTAAGCAAATTACTTGCATAATATTTACTGTACAAATAACAACACGTATCTATGATTCTGAAACGAATTAGTCTAAATATGCGTTTTCAGGACAAAATAATGCTTCGAATGCGTTTTGATAATGAAGGGACGTGTGAACGCACAATGCGTTTTGAAACGTTTCGAAATAGTTTTGCGTTGCCTAATATCTGTACGTCTGAACACTCCACTGCTCCTCCAGAGTCAACGTCATAATGGCTACAACGTCAGACAATTAGTCGAACACTAGATGGCGTTCATTTACTTCGCCTTGACCTTAAATTATTTTTGTCATTCTAACTGCCACCCCTGAAAGAGCTGGCTTAATATTCCTGAACCTGCGGGAAAGAAATTATGGCGCCTTAACATGTCACCAGATATTTAAATATTTTAAGGAATTGAAGACATTTTATTCAATTACATGTACATGCAGATTTATAACATTAAACAGTTTTACACGAATCGAAAAGCGTACTCGTTTCATGACCGTGCATGACTTAATACTTGAGAGAAGAATGGGTCGAGGAGAACAAATAGAGGGTGTTTCTTTAGAACGAGATTCATTTCAGCAATTTATTAAACACAATTCAAAATACCTGTAGGGATGGGACGGGACACAAATGGTAACCGATTTTGACGGACACTGTAAAAGAGTAGATGTTTCGGTTCTTGATCAGTTTTGTGAAGCTCGACATAAAAGTCCCAATCTAGGGCAAGATCAGTTATTTCCATTGCAAGCAATGCCAAAAAAGATGGTCGCCCTCTTACATCTGCAATCCAATGACCTGTAATAAAGCAAATACAGTCGAACTTCGTTGGCTCGAACTCGGATCGCTCGTACACAGCGGTTGGGTCGAACTCGTATCAAAGTCCCATCATTTTTCATTATTTATCTATGTGAATAATACCCCCGGTTTCTCGAACTTCGTTCGCTCGAACTCTCGAACTAATATTTTGGTCCCTACAATAATAAAACTTAAAATTACAACGTGAGACTGCAACTTACCTGTAAAATCAATCACCTGTCAAAAAGTACATAGATGCATGTATTCGACTGAATCAACAAAAACAGATATTTTTATGGCGAGGCAAGGAAAGAATTTGTCAAAATGTAGTCTCCAGATTTTGGTGAACAAAAGAAGCAATTCAATATACTGTCTAAAAACAATGCAGGTTTTAGTTTTACATAGAACCAAATAGTAGTTTATTTTGACAAAAATGCTCTCGCAATAAAATTCAGAATCATGAATGCTTGAAATAAAAGTCCGGTGATCAAAAATCACTTTATTGCCTCTCTCTCTTACAAAAATCAAATGGTTTCCCCCTTATCCAAAAGAAACATATTCAATATTGGAATATCAAAACATTTGTAGATGTTTAGAATCCAGACGATAAATAAAAAGTTGTAATCGTCATGCTGATGTAGAACATGTTCATTTTCCCCACAGAATATAAGTATTGAGTGTTAATTATCTAAAAGAAAAAAAACTCAGAATTATAGCAACTGTCATATAAATGGAAGGTTTGGCATGCCGTAAAACCTGGTTTAACCCACCATTGTCATGTCAAAATGCATGTATCAAGTCAGGAGCATGACCTTCGCTTGCATGCAGCTGTTCTTGGTATTTGCGTATGAAATTTCCCTTGGAGTTCCCAGTTTGTACAATCAAACCAAACTATATTTTTTCTTACCAAGTCGAATCAGATTTTTTTTAGCGATGCCCAGAGAGTAAAAGGTCTATTTATTCCTATAAAAATTTATTCACAGTAAATAAAACTGGTATATACTATGAATTTGTTTTTATAATAAAACTTTGCATATATATGTACTTTTCATTTGTAACTTTAAAACAAGATTAGTTCAGATCTTTGCAACACACATCACATGAACATAGGTGCGTCTCTATGATATCCCCTGGGTGGCGATGATGTCAATTGTGGTTTAAGGCATTCACTGTCTGGTCTGTTGTTATACACCTTTAAACCATCATACATTATAATAATCATAATTCCACACCGTACTGAGTACAAGAAGATTTATTAATGAATTTTCCCATAGGGTCCAATGTTAAATAATGTTCGGCTGTGGCGGACGTCTCGGTTGACAGTCCAGGTCATCCGACAAATTTCTGAAAGAGGACAATCTAAGGACCATTGCTGCCAAGTCTTGTTCTAATTGGCTCAGTTGTTAAGATTATTTAATGAATTTTTCCATAGGGTCCTATGTCAATTTTAGTCCAGCTGTGGCGTCAATCTTTGTTGACATTCCGGATCAACGGGCACAATTCTGAAAATGGACCACCTATCAACCATTTGTGTCAAGTTTGATTCCAATTGGCCAAGATCAGTTATAGATTCATACCCCGACTCATAGGATCCAATGTTAAACAATGTTCGGCTGTGGCGGCCATCTCAGTTGACAGTCCAGGTTATCCGACACAATTCTGAAAGAGAATAATCTAAGCACCATAGCTGCCAAGTCTTGTTGTAATTGGCTCAGTTGTTTCAGACAAGAAGATTATTTAATGAATTTTCCCATATGTTCCACATATGTTTTGACATATGTTTCCTATGTTAAACTTAGTTCATCTGTGGTCAACAGGCACAATATTGAAAGAGGACCACCTATCAACCATTTCTGTCAAGTTTGGTTCCAATTGGTCATGTGGTTTAAGACAAGAAGATTTTTAAATGAATTTCCCATATGGTCCTATAACTAAGTTTGGCTGTGGCGCCCAACATGGTTAATCGTCTGGTTCATCGGACAAAATTCTGAAAGAGGACCATCTAAGGACCATTGCTGCTAAGTTTGGTTGCAATTGGCTCTGTAGTTTCAGAAGATTTTTAAATTAATTTCCCATAGGGTCCTATGTTAAACTAAGTTCGGCTGTGGCGGCCATCTTGGTTGATCGTCTAGTTCATCGGACACAATTCTGAAAGATGATCACCTAAGGACCATTTCTGCTTAGTTTGGTTGCAATTGGTTCAGTAGTTTCAGACAAGACGATTTTTAAATGAATTTCCCTTGGGTCCTATGTTAAACTAAGTTCGGCTTTGGTGGCCATCTTGGTTGATCGTCCGGTTCATCGGACACAATTCTGAAAGAGGACAATCTAAAGACCATTACTGCCAAGTTTGGTGTCAATTGGTTCAATAGTTTCATACAAGATTTTTAGATGAATTTCCCATAGGGACCTATGTTAAACTAAGTTCAGGTGTTGGAGGTCGGGGCCATCAGACATACTTTTGAAAGAGGACCACCTTATGACCATTCCACCAGTTTGGTTCTAAATGGGGAAGTAGTTTCAGACAAGAAGATTTTTTATGTGAATTTTTGGAAGGGGACCACCCAAGGACCATTCCACCAAAGTTTGGTCCCAATTGGCCCAGTGGCTTCTGAGGAGAAGATTAAAATGTGAATTGTGGACGACGGACGCCAGTGTAACAATTGCTCACATTCGGTTCAGGTGAACTAAAAAGGAACAATGCTTTGATTGTCATGATTGTTGCTCTTCATCTCGATGGTTAATCACTGAAAGGTCAAGTGTGACTGAAAAACTAAGTAAAATCTTTTATTATGTTCAAAATAAATCAAGTCAGGTTTGTATTAAATAATGGTCTAAAGCTTTTCTAGTTATGCTTGTGATTCTTTAAATCAACTCTCGGATTCATTATTATTTTTTTTTTTTTTTGAAAAAATATATCTAAACCAGAAAAAAAATTCCATATATCTGTAAAACAGATTTTTTTTTGCCCCGTGCTGCTACAGATTATTGTTTTCCTACCCTTTGGAATCAGAATTTTTTTTCACAACAAACCATAAGCCCTCACCCCCCCCCCCCCCCCGTAAGTCCGTAGGGTCATAGCCTGGGATCATGGCCCAGCTAGCCTCAACGTTTCAATGACCCAGGATCCCTGGCTAGAAGGATCATTGCAATTGTAACAACTTGGTCATTTCTGCCTCAGAAAGGCTGCTTATTTACGACTTGGGTCATTGGTTGGAAATCCAATCTACATGAAATCGGTAACCCATCGGTAAAACATTAGGTAAAATTAAAATTGTTCATGAATTCATGTGTCGCATGGATTTTTATGCGCCACTCACAAGTTTGAAAAGTTTAAATATAAAAAAATATGCATCAATCAGAAAACAATCATCATCCATTACTTCCATTTTACGTTTGAGACTCCAGAAGCTGTCCTACACATGTACTTAGATAGAAGGATCAAATCCGACCTGCGATTTTGGATCTCACAGGAAGGACTTTCGATCTGTATTAAGGCCATTTCAATTAAACGACTTGCGACTTCGACCTCCAAAAATTATAAAACATAGGCAATCGCTTATGCAAAGTTCGCCTCGTTCAAAACATTGTCAGAAGATTGAACAAAATCTAGGTAATATATAAAGAAGAAAATTTTAATAGGTCACAGTGACTTACTTTTGCTCGGATGCTGAACTTCTATATCCCTGATGCATCTGTAAGCAAGGTTATATCATACCATATATAGTTGCTGAAATATGAACTGACACGGAAAAATTCCCAATGCATGGAAATTTCTAAAGTGTTATGTAATAACCAAAACTGATATATAGTTTTTGGAAATGTTATACCTAATGAATATTCGTGGCTTTTGAAAAGACAACGCATCATTCATTTAAATTTTTTTCAACAATTATTTGGTTAAGATCTGTTTAAAGTTTACTGTGTTAAGACATTTTCTGAAAACGGTTCTATTTTTAAAAACAAAAATCTGATGAGCCTAAAATAGAAACTAGTTTACTAGACACTAAAATTAGAAATCGATAATTTATATTTTTAGAAAGTGCAACCGCAACAGAAGTGCAGTCTATTGTGGCCTACTTCTATGGCAAGCCGTTTTACTATTTATTCTTACTTCAAGATATCTCATATAATATATAAGATATCTCATATAATATATAAGATATCTTATAAACTTTATAAGATATCTTATATACTTTATAAGATATCTTCTAAAGTTTATAAGATATCTTATAAAGTATATAAGATATCTCATAAAGTATATTTTATATAAGATATCTTATATAGTTTATAAGATATCTCATATAGTTTATAAGATATCTTATATAATATATAAGATATCTTATAAAGAAAATTATATGAGATATCTTATAATTTATATGAGATATCTTATAAACTATATAAGATATCTTATAAACTTTATGAGATATCTTATAAACTATATAAGATATCTTATAAACTTTAGAAGATATCTTATAAAGTATATAAGATATCTTATAAAGTATATAAGATATCTCATATAATATATAAGATATCTCATATAGTTTATAAGATATCTTATATAATATATAAGATATCTTATAAAGAAAATTATATGAGATATCTTATAAAATATATAAGATATCTTATAAACTATATGAGATATCTTATAAACTTTATTAGATATCTTGAAATAGAAAAAATAGTAAAACGGCTTGCCATATACTTCTGTCATCGAGATAAATTGGAGTCTGGATAATTTATCATGGAAAGTATGACGATTTTTTACGCAAATTTTCATGAAAATTCGAGATATATTATCACAACTATATTTGTCTACTGGTCACACAAAGTTTCATGAATATATAGTTGTGATACTATATATCTCGAATTTCGTGAACATTTGTGTTAAAAGCCGCCATTTTTGTAATAAGTTACCATAATTTTATCACGACCATTGGTTTTCTTTGGATGGCAAAAATGGACATTGGCCTTTCAAAAGTCATGATAACACGATAATTATTTGGACCAGTCGAGTATATGTTAAAATGTTTCATGACTAGTCGAGACGGAAATTCGTTCAAGTCGACAAAATGATTATTTTATAGGGTTTGACTAAGCATCGAGTTCGAGTAAGAGTTAAAGTTCGATTTAGGGTTCTTATCGTTATAATTCGAGTTCAAGTTAATCTTCAAGTTAACTCGAGATATTGATTTCTAATGTCATTTTTCGAGTTAAAATTCGAGTTACGGATTACGTTTACGGGGAGTCAGGTAAAAAATTACCTGTACATAGGCTCGTCAAAAAAAAATACCTAAATTTGTTGACACCCCCATAAAGATATCTCTTAATTTTTCAGACCCACAGAAATGCTTCCATTTTACCCCATAAAAATACCTTCATTTACATTTCCAACAAAGGATTTCGTCATTTGCTGTAATCGTGGTTCAGAAAACTAGCCGAATTTGTGTTCGAATTAGTTTTTCATTTTTAATTTAAAATGGTGAGTCAAAACCATGCAGTTGAATGTGTTAGGAAGTCTTGTCAATTTACGAAAAAAAATTATTATTCCCGACGAAACAAGAAACACATTCACTGACGCCCACAGAAAGTACATTTTACCGACAAAGGATTTCGTCATTTGCCCCAAAACATGCTCCAAAAACACAACTTCAAGAGGAATTTGTGTTCGAATGAATATTTTATTTAGATTTAAAATGGTATTGTCAAAACCATGCAGTCGATTAAATTATACTACAATGCGGTATAAAATAAAAGTTTAGTTATGAATGAAAAATAAAGCGATATGGAGTAAATGTACATGAGACAAAATCCCAATTAATATATGGTAAAAAAAGCAATGGAGCAACGCTTTTACAGTGTAGCATTTTTATACCCCCGCATACTAATCGAGATGTCCTCCCGTCCGAAATAAAATCTTTCGTCAAAGTATTCTTGGCTTGTACATATTGGAATGGTTTTATATTAGGTCTGGAGCTTGATAATGATGAGTTGTACCGTAAGTGATTTTTAGGTCTGTCTCCCATCTACTACATGTTTGGCGAGACTTTGAAAATTAACTGTTAGGCATAATGGGTGAAAATTTCAGTCAACGTTTCTTGGCTTGTATATATGTAGGAATAGATTAATACTTGGCCCGGAAGCTTGATAATAATAAGTTGTAATGTGTACCATAAACTTTAACGCTTTTCTCCTAGAGGGACAGGGGTATTTGTGGCCCACTATGCCACATGAAATTTTTCATTGCCATGACAAACACATCAAAACTGTAAGGAATATACTGATCTGTCTGCCTTTCTGTCTATTTCCCTGTGCAATTGTGATTGGCTTTCTTGATGTTTTCTTCATATCGTCGATGTACCGTATAAGTAGACGAAACTTAACCACGGTGTACAACCGGCTCACCTGAGACCATCGGTAACACCGGATACATTTAAAATTGGATGGCTCATTACTGTCGACCAAGAAGGCCACCACAGCAGCGACAATTTTATTTTATTTTCAGGGGAACAAAGAAGTTATCTCGGATCTTATTAGCACCTAATGCAAAAGTTATTGCCCTCACCGTTTGACTGCTCGACACTCGTTAAATTCATTTCAAAATTTAATACTGTGATATCGAAATTCTGGCGTCTTTCCCGCTCTTTTTATGACAGGACTCGAAAGTAAGTTTTTCATTTTTTTAAAGGTATTTGAAAAATGAAGTGTTTAGACCTTTAAACATTTCACGTCTCAATTTTTTAAATACAGTAATGCTTTGTTTTACAAAACAAATGCAAGTTACATTTCTGATATTTTTAAATAAAAATAAAAACCAATGAATACCATTACGTTTCTACAGTCAACCATATAAAACAGCCAATTACTGTTCCGTTACCGTGTTTAAAGGTAATAGAAATTTTGAATGTTTTCTTTGTCATTGTCTACTAATTCTTAAGATACAATGGTTCAACAATTGATTCGAGATAAGATATTACACTATGTAATCGGTTCATTCAACCTATGCCTACATTTTGAAAAAATATATAACAAGGTAAAAAAAAGTTTGTAGGCATAGGTTGAATATTGTATAAACATAAATGTCTTGTGTAAACATTGGCTAATTAAGAAGATAATTGGTTAAGTCAGGTATTTGGGTATTTTTGTATCTCAACTTTTTTTTTTTTTTTTTTTTGTTTTATATGAAAATTGCACCATTGTTAGATATGTAGCAGTTTATGTGTGTAGTTTTATGTCATATCCTTTCGAGACTTCATATAGATTAAATGAAATAAAAATAAACTAGAATATAAATTTGATTACTTTAATATCATAATATTTGATTCAATAATATGCATAGCAATAACAATAAGAACAAATCACTAAAATTTACACTCACAGTAAACATTAAGCATTGACACTCATAAAACATTGACAGTAAACAAACACAAGCACTGAATAACAACTAGTGACATGGCAATGTAATGTTCATTAATACAATTTAGTCCAAGTGTAACAGATGTGAGGCTGCGTCTGCGTAGTCAGTGGGAGCGATTTCACCATTATGGAGTCTTTCTTTCAAGTTGTTGAGTCTGTTGTCAATTTCGATGTACTTTCTTTTCCTTGGTACACACTTTCCACCGGCTGCGTACTGAATAAGTCGTATTTCTGTGGCTGCTTGTTCCTGCTTGAGTATGTTTATTAAGTTGAATACATTTGGATGTGGGTGTTTGACGTGGTTCTTCAGCTTGTGATGCCAGCCCTCAAGGTGGTTAGTTGTTCTTGGTCCTTCAGTTGTGAAATGGTTCCAGATGTGTCGGTTGTTCTCTACCCAATAATCTGTGACATAGTCGGTAAACGGAAGTGTTTTGATGTTGATGTTGGCAAGATCAATGTCTTCCAGTGCATTAAACCAAATATCTTCAACATGTTGCATGGGAACCAATGGAAGGACTGCAGCTCGTCGTACCAGCTTGTGGATGTCATTGTTGTTTTTGTAGTGGGTTTGAAGTCCTGTATCCTGTGCTTTCCTCCATATACACTGAGAGTAATGAAAAAAACATAGTGCCTCATTAAATATATAAAATATGTGATTGAAATACAACTAATTTTAAGATAGGCTTGGTATATTCACTTTAAGCTTCATGCCATAAATGAATAGCTTTCAGCGTGCTGTATTGAAATATTATATATATATTTATTATTTTTAACCTTCCAACACTTTTGAACATTTTTAACCAATAACAGTCCCCACATATTCAATTTGCATTTACTTGTCCTTATATTATCATATAACTAATTTTAAGATAGGCTTGGTATATTCACTTTAAGCTTCATGCCATAAATGAATAGCTTTCAGCGTGCTGTATTGAAATATTATATATATATTTATTATTTTTAATCTTCCAACACTTTTGAACATTTTTAACCAATAACAGTCCCCACATATTCAATTTGCATTTACTTGTCCTTATATTATCATTTAGGCTTTCAAAATTCTTATAAAAAATTTGGGTTTAAAACAGTTGTATTTACCTGTAATTAACCCCTGTAATTATGACTTAATTGTTATATAAACACCTATTGTATTTTGTTTGTAGGCATTCCTTGAATATGATTTTTCAAAATGTTGGCACAGGTTGAAGACACCATATAATCATATGCAGGATGAGAAAATCCAGAAATTTGTTTGTTTATACAGTATAACAATGTATGGGCTGCATCGCAACATTTTTGTTTTAGACATTATAGATACAAACAATCACTACCGAAAGCACTTGTCAAAATAAATTAAATGAAAAAATCCAACTGAAATCGAATTGAAAGTGAAAAAAATACGGATCTGACGTCTGACTGCAGATTTTTGAAATTGTCATTGGACCTTCCACAAAAACAAGATGAAAAAACAAAAATTTAGAATTCCAGCTTGCTTTTTTTGGCCCCTTTAACTACCAATATCTCAAAAACTGTAAAAGGTAGGAAAAATCTATCGATATACTACTGAAGGCATGCACTCATCAAGATGAATTAAAAAGAAAAAATATCCATTAAAATTGGATGAAAAATAAAACTTTCAGATGTCCCTAAAAATGCCTAATTTTGGCCCCTTTAATCTCTGCAATGACAAAAGTTGCACAAACAGGTCTGGATTAAATTTATTGTATTTCTGATGACAAACCATTTAAAAAAATCAAAGCCTGTATCATTCACCTGATATTTCCGTTTGTTCATTGCTGAAGGACCTTAAGATTAACATCCATGCCATATTTGGTTTCAATCCATTCAGTAATTTACAAGAAAGGGCCGTTTGTATGTAATTCCCATACCAGGGTTCTATGTTAAACCAAGTCTTCCGCTGACGGCCATCATGGACGACAGATTGGCACCAAAGTAACACTGTAAGAACATCATAGGATTATCCATGCTATTTTTGGTTTCAGTCTATTCAGTGGTTCTCTAGAAGAAGATTTTTGTATGTATTTCCCATAGGGTCCTATGTTAAACTAAGTTCCCCGCTGGCGGCCATCTTGGATGACGGATCGGCAACAAAGTAACAACATTTCGTCAGCACCTGATAAGGACCACACATGCCATGGTTGGTTTCAATCCATTCAGCGGTTCTCTAGAAGTTCAAAATGTGATATATTGAAGGACGGACGGATGACGTTCGAAAAGTGATGGCAATAGCTCACACGTTACACCAAAATGGTAAAAAAAAACTATTAATGACGCCCAGAAAAAAAACGAGAGTGGCCAGATTCCCTAAAATCAATCCCAACCTGTATTATGTGGGACCATGTTGGTAAAATATTATAAAGATACATTCAATAGAACAAAAGTAAATGAGGGGTAATCCTTTAATTTGGGATTAAGAAGAGAATATGCAAATTTACAGATTTTAATGTTCATGCAAATGAGTATAAAATAGATGGAAACAGTCGGGAATGACAGCTGTATTCAAGCTGTTTCAAATATAATATCATTGATATACAACCAAATATGAATATTTTATCCACCACTTGAAAAACTAACTCATTCTATCTTCTAACGATCTGATGCGGTTTGTTGCTCCATCTATAAAAGAAATCCATAGTACTGAGGAAAGTAGACTCTACAGCTGTATAATACAATGTATATGTGTTTGTTTCCATATTATTTGATTTATTTCTATTCTACTTTCTATTTATGTTATGTTAATGTTTAATAATGCTGTCAATCCTTCGGGCTATAATTTTGCATTTCAAAAACATTTTACTATTATTTCTCCCCAGAAAAGGCCTTGGTCATGGTAGTTTTCCTTTAGATAACAGTGGGTCCTAATGTTTGAAATTCTTTTGTTGTATATGTACATAGAGTGAATCACAATATTGTATAGAAAAAATGAAAAAGGTAAGGCGAAAAATTCAAGAGAATTTTAGGTCACGATCTTAAAATCACAGTTTTGAAATATGACCCCTATGGGTGCGAAGTTTTTAAAATCAAAATTCTATACAGTGAAAAGTGAAAGAGGAGTATAGGTCACAAGCTTAAATTCAGTTTTCAAAATTAGACACCTGTGAGTCATACTTTTGGAAAATCAAAATTTCTGGCATCAACATACAATACACAATTTTCAAAATTCGATCCCTATCGCCTCAAGTTTTGAAATTCAAATTCTAAAACTTTACTGCGCAATAACAACTGTATAGAAATAAGATGCATGGATTAACAATGAACAAGTTAGACTATAAAATAAAGGGTGGTGGGGGAAGGAGCAAATGAACAGACAGACATGCTGCAACCGAATATCACCAAATTTTCTTCAAATGTGTGAGGATAAATACAAGTGAAATGCCAATTCAAACATTTTATTACCAAGTTTAACCTGTACCGTCTTATTAACTATATGAAAACCTATGACCTCAGTTCATTTAGCGATTGTTTCACAAATTGATGTCTTTACTACATCTATAAAAATTTTCTACGTCTATATTCCATTTCCTTAATAGCTTTTCATTAAACAAAACAAACATGCAGACACAAAACACAATAAAATGATACCGCAATTTGCTCAAGGCTTTTCGCCTAAGCGAGCTCTAACTTTTGTCGTTTACATGTATTGAATGCGCGACGGTGACAAGTTTTGTATATTCCAAACTGATTCACTGCCAACAACACTTCTCCTTTTCATATATATTCAGATATTATTCTAGACACTTTTCTACAACACCTTTTAGTATCTAGATATTATTTTGTTCATTTATGTCCTAATTCGCTCTGCTCAAACGAACATAAAACATTTATCAAATAAACAACAAACTCTCATATCGGAGGTGCCACTTGCAAGCATCAAATGCAGCATTTTATTATGACGTAAAAATGAATAAATGACGCGAGATTTGATACAGTCCATCTAATGCCATTTCACATCAAAACATTGTCAGGAGGATGAAAACATCTGTAACGACAGAAGGTAAAACATTATTATAAAATTTTTTGAAAGAAAAAGTTATGTGAACACTTGAGTTGCAATGGCTCGAATGATAAAAACCGCACACCTAAACAGAAATTTTCAAATCGAACAGACCCAACTTTCCCGTGCATATTTCAGACCAATCAAAACAACTTAACCACCTATAAATATCAAACACGTGTAACTGTTTACAAACAAACCATATTCGATACTGTATAACTTTGATAAATACATTTCCAAGCAAAGTTGGTATAAATTAATAAGTCAAACTGCTCTTTGCTAGCAGTTGTTTCGTAACGAATATCAGTTTATGCGAGATGAAGTCAAACCTCACCATATAAGTATATATCTTCTTGTAATACGTCACACCTCACTTAAAATTATCCTGGTAAAGTTCATGAAGCAGGAAACCAGAACATCCAAGGATAACTATGCTTCCTAGGATGTCAAGTGTCATCAGAGTTTTCAAACAACAGCTGTTTTTTCTGTATTTACAATCATCTTTACGACAAAGCTGCCAACATGATATCCCGATATGTATTACAGCTTCAATAATGGCGTAAATGGCTTTTGCTATCTGTACATTTGATATAAGCTCGGAAGACAGTATCGCTACCCTTACTGCCAAGATGATCTGGGAAACATCTTCGATCCATGTTGATATAAATGACATCACGGTGGAAAATGTCAAATATTTGCAGTCATTACGCATATCGAGACACATGCTCACGAATTCAAATATGAATGTTACAGATCCAACAATTGCAAACGCTAAAATGGCATATTGCAATCCACCGTCACTTTTGATGGGTTCTTGGTCAGTTTTGTGAACCTCGGCATAAAAGTTCCAATCCAGGACAAGATCAATTATTTCCATAACAAGCAATGCCAAAAAGATGGTCGTCCTCTTGCATGTCCAATGCATGACCCCGTACAGTCTAATGACCTGCAATAAAGCAAATAAATAGCTTTCCTGAATCAATAAAAAAAAAACAGATTTTTTTCTGTCGGGATAAGGAAAGAATTTGTCAAAATATAAACTTCAGATTATGGTGAACAAAAGATGAAATTCAAAATGTGGTCTACAAATGCTGATTTTACTATTACCAGATTGTGGTTTATTTTTAAAAAAAAAAAAAAAAAAAAAGCTCGCACAATAAAATTCAAAATCATGGAAGCTAGAAATAAGAGTCCCCCCCCCCCAACAAAATGTAACTATTGAAAAAAAAAAATTTAACCTCACTTGGAGTTCTACATCGTTCAAAATTATCAGAGGACTAATTTTTTTTCTGAGAGATTTGAACCTTAAAAAATACGTCCTACTTGATCATTTATTACAGTTGTGGAAATAAGAAGATTCTGCCACATTGATTAAAATATCATAACGAGTCAAATCCCATTTAAGATTCGGTCATGGTGAAAATATATACCGATATTGTTTCAATAAAAAAGACTAAAACCGTGTGAGCTATATATATAATTTTTTAAGAGGTAACCATAAAATTTTTTCAAAAGGCGAATAAATTTTCCTGCAAAAACATACCTTTAATTGGTAATATTACGAACTCGCCTCCTATTTGAACGTGTAACAAATGTGCAAACGATAGGTTTCTTGCAGGCGCTTCTTAAATATGCGTGATAATTTTAGTCTTTAAAATTCCCAATGCCTGGAAATTTCTAAAGTGTTATGCAATTACAAAAATTGATGAATCATTTACGAGAAATGGTATACATGGTGAACTCTCCAGTGAACTCGTCTTTATTCGTGGCTTTTGAAAAGACAACGTGTTATTCGTTTAAATTATATATCAATTTATTCTGTCTTTGGAACAATTATTACGGGCCGACACTAAGCCGGTCCGTCATATGATATGGGTTTGAAAGTGTTGCATGATTTACCGCGAACCTGCCTTATTAACTGCAGACCATCATTAGTAAATTAATTTAAGCAAATAGATCAATATGTTTCAAAAGCCATATTATTATTTTGTTTAAAAATATAAATATAAATTTCCGTCATGAAAAAGGATGCGTGTACAACATAGTTAAGAATAAATTATTATTTAATTTTTACACATCGAAAGGTAAAGTCATTTATAAATAATAAACACGGTACCTATGTCGAATGTTATTTTTAGAAACTGTGTGTTGATTATTGAACTTACAAACTTCGACCTTTTCCTTTCTCTGTGTTTCAATAGACAAAGTCACGTTCAGTCTGGTATTTTAGCATTAAATCATTTAATTAAAAAGTAATCAATTGTTAGAAATGACAGGGACGAATATAATAGATTAATTATACCTCCCTGGAAATAATTTACAATAAAGTTATTTTTAGAAACGGACTTTGGCCAAAACACATTTACACATTGGGGTTGCTATTTTCGTGTATTTCTAAAATATGTTTCAACATAGTAGTTTTTTTTGTTTGTTTGTTTTTTTATTTGTTTTTTTTTAATGCTCAGAACTTGTATCGAAAGGGATGTGAATCTCTCAGTATTTCTTTGATACAACAATATTTTTTTACGTCGTCGCTCAGACTTTCACTTATAAATTTTGATTTACTCCCCACAAAATTATCCTGAAAATTTTGTCCGAAAGCTGATTTATTGTTGATGTACACGATTTAATTTTCAATCACAGAATAATAAAATTCTGACATTAAAAAAAAGTAATAAATGCATGTGCCATGATGTGGGGTTCTTTTCCCGTGAAAAGAGGTCGTAGAAATGTCGAGAAACCGTCCAATAAACAACTGACAGTTATCAATAATTAACGAGTGGCGGAAAACTGGAAATGAAGAAAATTGCGTAACATTAACTCATTAGTTAACCTGTTAAATTTCATCATAATATTATGAAATTTTACCTTGATAAAGCTCTTTGAATTGGCTTTAGTAACCATATAAAATTTATGCGGGAAAGATTTGTTACACTGCAATTTTCCATTGACTGAAATGACCACGCTCACGGAATTTTAAATGTAAATTTTTGAGGTAAAAAACATTACTTTATTTAATACTTCTTGTACTAAATATTTAACTAAATTTAAGAAAAAATTATCAGACCACGACTCGAGGCTTCCTCTTTTCAACCATATAACTTTCAACAATGAAATATTTTTGGCAAAAATACATAGTGATCGCCCGTGTGCGTCGTTAAGTGCAAAAATCCGAGAATGTTTTCTAAAAAACAAAAATTATACAAGTTTTGGGGTAGAATTTCTCTGCTTTGGAATAAAATTATTGGGAAAAACATTACACAATTTATACCATGCAGCTGTCTTTTATCTCCAAAATGATACATTTTACATTAAAATCATTAGAAAAATGTAGATGTAGGGTGGTCGGTAGTTTACCATAGTTTCAACAGAGAAATGGTCCAAAACATGTCGATTTACAGTTAAATATAGCACGACATAGAAAATATAGGAAAATCTTCAGTGACGTATCCCTGTGTATATTGGTCCCAGTTCAACCAAACTTCAGTGTAGTGGTTTTTGAATGGTCCCTTTAAAAATTGTGTGGAATGGTCCTTGGATCAAGAAAGTTAAGACATTGTATTGTTAAGACCTTAATATTAAACATTATAAATCTCGAGATCTATAGATGACAAAGATTTTAATTCTATATTAATAACCGGGAATGAAGAACATTGAAACTATACATTTTACATATATAAATGTGTCACATAAAAAAAGGAAACATTTTTTACCGGCCCAAATATTTGGTGCGTGCACCAATGAATTTTCTTGTTTGATTATGATCTGTTTTAAGTTCGCTGTGTTATAAAGATATTTTCAAGAAACCAAAAAGGTTCTATTTTTAAAAACGGAAATCCAGAGAATCAAAAATAGAAGCTGGTTTACCTAGAACTGAAAATAGAAATAGACAATTTATATTTTTAGAAAATGCAATAGTGGTGGTATATAGGGTGTTACTAAAAGGCGAAAACAGAACGGAAACGGAATACGGAAACGGGAACGGAAAAATTGCATTATTTCCATAAAAAAAAACGTGCAACCTTCAGTTGTTCTTCAATTGTAATATAAAAAAATAAGGCCACTAGTTATATATCAAAAACAGTCGATGTTAACGAACAACAGTCGGACAGTGAGTCGATGTTAACGAACATCATCGTAGGCCAAGAGAATTAAAAATGACCATTTAAGATTATTTATCAGCGAATTGCAAGCGAGGAAGAAATATCAAAAAAAGTGAGGACGATAGAAAAATAAGGGATTTGGGGAGAATTTAACGTCTGTATATAGAGTATTAGTAAATAGCCCGGAAGTGTGGGGCTATAACCCCCCTCCCCCTTTGAACCCGGAATACGCTATAAATTTACAGCTTGAATCCAGCGTACGTTTTAAATTACAGTTTGAAAACCGTTATTTTGTGCAAATATTCCAAAATTTGCATCTGCGTACGGTATACTGCATGTGTTGCGTACCGTGTTTGCCTACATTTTTCGTATCCGCACGTCTTCAAACTAGGCGTGTTAAAATTCCACATGTCTTCAAAATGGAATAAAGGTTGTTTGGCGTGAAGTAATCAGTAAACAATGATACTCTTTCGAGATTAAACATCACATGAAACTAGAATGCACGAGGGCGACATCTGCAGTGTTATGAGAAATTAATATATTCGCCACTTGTCTTATATATATGTTTTAAAGTACACGTAAAACCACGTGGTTGAGTGTAACTAAGGACTGAAATAAAACCACCTCATCTGAAATCAATCAGGCTAACTTGCTTGAGTCAATGAGTACATGTACCTTCACGGGCTTACACTAATACATGATACTCGAGGATATAACCCACTTTTTGTTACTTTGCCCTTTGGCTAATTTTTAGGCAGCACTTGGTAGCATGGTACTCGAGAAGCCGAAATTTTAATACTCGGCACTCAGAAAATCGAAAATGCTGATAAAATAAACTTGCATGGTACTTAAAGCCTATTTTACATAGTAGTCGGTTCTTAAGGGAAATACACCCTCATACATAAAACTAGGGTAGATTATTTAGGATTAACAGGGTGAAGTGTAATACTCTAATATATAATACATTGATACTCATCATGCACTACAAGATTACGACATTGTCATGGTGGATCTTGTTGAATTCTCAGAGAACGAATGGTGACGTACCACCATATTTTAAAACTAATATTAACCTACCTTCTGCATTTACGTCAGCCATTTAAGGAAGCTATAATCTCGGCCAGAAGGTACCAAATTTTGCTTGCATGTTCAATGATATCCCAGACTTATTTTGAGAGAAAGGTTTGATTATTTATCTATATATATGTATCAATGTAGACTGAGATATGAGGGACTGTCTCGATTTTGCCTTCACATTTTCCTGTATTGAAGACCCTTTAGAAACATGAAGACCTGGTTGTTCCCTGGCATCATTCAGAGAGATTGTGTCAAAATTTCGATAAGTAGTACAGAAATTTCAATATTCCAAAAAATTAAATAAAAAACCAAGTCCATAGTAAATAGGAAATTGATTACAGATATTACGAAAATGAATCACACCATACGGCATACCATACAGAAATAATGTTTCAAAATTTCAAGCAGCTGCGACCAGTAGTTAATGAGAAAACTGCGACGGAAAAACGTAACGGACGGACGGACAGACAAGTCAGAGTAAAACAGTGTACATTCTCTTCTATGGAGCGGGAGTACAAAAACATGTATAAAATGTCCTTTTTTCAAGCTAGATGTCTTGTAGGCAAAGCTAATGAAGGATGCTTACGCCAATCTTCATCCAGCTGTCTGTGGATAAAAATTCTAAGTCAAATTATATCATTTTAAAGTGTGGGCATATACTTTTTTTCGACATGCACATCTTCATATGATATACCCCTTTGTGTAAATTTCATGAAAATCTGTATAAGATTTGCACTTACAACTACATTATGGACACACTGACAGACACACAGACGATTCCTATACTAAGTACTTAAAACATTTTTGCGGAGTAGGAGCTGTTTTCGTTTCCGAAAAACTTTAAAATGGGGAGAAAAAATATTCAAAAGGTAAACAACCATAACATATATCTTTTTAACGTAACTTTTGACCTTGTTTTTATGATAAAACTAGAGGCTCATGTGTGCCTGTATCGCTCACCTAGCTCAAATAAGCCAACACAATTCTGAAAGGGCATTACCCAAGGACCTTTTCATCATAGCTTGATCTCAATTCACATAGCAGTTTCAGATAAGAAGATTTTTAATTTATTTTTTGCTGAATTTTCTATATTTAGTAACGGCAGCCATCTTGGTTGGCAAGTGGGATAGTCATACACAACTCTGAAAGAGGACCACCCAAGGACCATCCCTGCAAATTAAAGACCATTCCATCCAATTCTGGTCCCATAGGCCAAGCAGTTTCAGAGGAGAAGATTTTTAAAACATTTTTCCCATTAGGTCCTATGTTAAAACTATGTCGGCTGATGTCTGCTGCCTTGGTTGGTGGGAGTTTATCGGCCAAAATTTTGAAAGGGAACCACCTAAGGACCATTCCAACAAAGCTTGGTCCCAATTGGCCAAGCAGTTTCAGAGGAGATTTTTAAAACATTTTCCCCATAGGGTCCTATGTTAAAACTATGTCGTCTGATGTCTGCTGCCCTGGTTAGCGAGTGGACACAATTCTTAAAGGGGGCCACTTAGGACCATTTCGTCAATATTTGGTCCCAATTGGTCGACTAGTTTCAGAGGAGAAAATTTTTAAAACATTTTTCCTATGTCGGCTGATGTCAGCCGCCTTGGTTGGTGGGTGGGGTCATTGGACACAATTCTGAAAGGGGACCACCTAAGGACCATTCTAACAAAGTTTCGTCCCAACTGGCCCAGCAGTTTCAGAGAAGAAGATTGTTGAAACATTTTTCCCATAGGGTCCTATGTTAAAACTATGTCGGCTGCTGTTGGCCGCCTTGGTTGGCGGGTTGGGTCATCGGACACAATTCTGAAAGGGGACCATCTAAGGACCATTCCAACAAAGTTTGGTCCCAACTGGCCAAGCAGTTTCAGAGAAGAAGATTTTTAAAACATTTTTCCAATAGGGTCCCATGTTAAAACTAGGTCCACAGATCATTGACATGTCTTTGTCACAAACTGTTTATATATGTTTCATGGCAATAAAATTGATTGTTATTGTTTTGCAGGTATACCTAAAGAACAACCATGCATGCAAACTTTCATTGAATTATGCCCAGTAGTTTCAGGGAAGATTTTTGACAAATTGTTTTAACCAAGTTTTAAAATCCACATTTTCACACTTGTATATAGCTCATAATTTGATATTATACTGATCTACATTTGTAGCCAGAAACGAAATACCAATGGCATCAGACCGAACGGACTGCAGACGACGGCGGATACCAAATGATGGCAATGCTCATGGGCTTTTGGCCAGGTGAGCTCAAACTGCTTTCTTAAAACAAAAACTGTCTGACAAAATTGTTATTAGTACCGATTGGTATTAAAGAAAAAGCAGAAAGTTGACACAGTTTCCCAAAGTCTAAAAAGGCATGGGATGAGTACTTTTATTATAGGGCCCTAAACCTGCATTTTAAATTTTTGGAAAACTCCAGCAAAAAATTGATTTTTATGCATATTTTCCGAAAACAATAAAACAATAACAGTGAGTTTTGTCACAGTTATAGTTTTAACGTGGTATTTTAGAAAAATGCCTTTTTTATATAAAAACCACAATTTTACTCTTGAATTTTGAATGCTTACTATAATATATGTGTAATTATCTTATGATTACTTGTGAAATACATTTTTAATTTGACAATTGACCATGTTGTACGATCATAACTTGGAATAACTTAGATTTCAAAAAATAATAGGAAGTTTTGTATATTTTCCATCGAGTTCTAACTTCGTATGTCGATATGTGCCGCTACTTTAAAAAAAATTTAATACTTACCCTTGCAAGAACTTTTTTAATTGTTCTTCCCACATGCCTATATGGGGTCGGTGGCAGATATGAGCAGAATGAAGTACCGTTGTCTTGGAGGGCAATTTTATTTAAAAAATAATGATTGGTTTTTTAAAAATCTTTAGAGTAACAATGATAACAAATTCTCAAACATACATGTCATCTGACAGTTCTAATGGATTATCTTCATTTATTATATATTACTCTAACACCGCTTCTAGTTTAAAATTATCTTAGGACCGTTATGCCATGGGGGATATAAATGATTTATTGGATTCTCAATTAACACATTTCGACTTCAGTCCCTTTAAAGGAGATATTTATCACGGCAAGCAAATCCTTGTTAAAAATATATTAAAGCATCAAAAGACTTTCGGTGGCAAATACTTAGAAGCATACCACGTGTACTTTGCTTGTAGTAAGAAGATATCGCGGGCGGAGCTAGTTTTTCGGCTTAAGTCGGAACAGTTCTTTAAAAATGAAATTACAGTACAGAGGACCACGTGGTATAAAGATATGTATAAGCGATCTATGATAATTCAAGTTGTTCAATACAATACAGCATAAATATGACTCTTAATATTACTAGAAACCAAATGTGCAGATTATACGTAACAACAGACAATGCAACCAAGTCCCATATTATGTCGATTATACCCGGCTCCTTAGCATTAAGAGTATATACATGTAATCATGTAACATTCATTAATTAAGAATTGAATGCATCTTTTTGTAGCTTCATTGGCATGTAAAAGTGTGGACCGAAGCACATTTTGGCGCTTCATACAAAAAATCACGGTGCCTTCGGTCCACACTTTGACATGCACATGAAGCTACAAAAAGATGCATTCAGTTTTTATAATTACATTTTAGTGCAAAAATACTTTAATCTGATAATATTAAGTAATGCACGTGGTAATAATCAAGTTCGCTCAATAATATGTAATTGATTAGTACACAGGTGTCTCGTGCTGCTGATTTTCATTTAGACATAAAAGACAGCTTGTTAACTACGTGTCGCAAAGTCATTGGTTAAGAAGCATGTTATTACGTCACAATGTAATTATTATATTTTTAAATAAAAATCGTGAAGTTTTCCGTTTCCGTATTCCGTTTCCGTTACGTTTCCGCCTTTTAGTAACACCCTGGTATATAATACTAAACATGAAATTAGAACTTTAAATTTTACTGTTCGAAATTAAGAAATGTTTGGAAACTAAATATTATTTCCCTCTTAAATGGTCGAGTTAGCGTTCGAGTTATCAGTCGAGTTCAAGTTACTCGAGATATTGATTTCTAATGTCATTTATCGATTTGCATTTCTTGTTACGGATTAAGTTTAGGGGGAGTGAGGTCATAAATTACCTGCATGTAGATAGGTTCATAAAAAAATATACGACACCCCCATAAAGTTATCTCTATTTTTTTCAGACCCAGAAAAATACTTTCATTTTACCCCATAAAACATGTTAAAAACGCTATATGTTTCGTCTTTTTGAACAGACTCAAAAAAAATTCAAGGAATTTGATCCAAAATAATAGTACTAGCTTACGTGCAGAAAATTTTGGAGAGTACCCCCCCCCCCCCCAATGGGACTAAGCTATTGTGCGTTGATTTTTATTCTTCGCCGTTTAATTATCTGGACACCGGATATAGATGAATCTAGATTGAACGCATTCTCGTGCAGGCAACATATATCCGACTTCGTTTCCTCACTTCCTTTTCTCTTTCTCCTTCTGTCCCACCAACGAATGTGGAAGAGACTTGCATATAGTTTTACTCTTGTCCATTTAATTATGCTAATTATTTTTATAGAATCACAAACTGAAAAGGAAACCTACCCCCCCCCCCCCCCCTTTATCCGAAATGCGTGTATTTATATTGTTCAACCCGCCTTAAAGTACAAGTATGTCGTCCTCCCAAAATCGAGATGCATGTGGATCCTGTATACTTTTAAAAAAGTTTTTTTCAAACCTTCCTTAAAATAATCAGTACACTGAACTGTGAGATTTAAAGTTGTGAGACAAAACTGAGGTATTAAATAAAGGTTTAGTTCTGAATGAAAAATGAAGGTATATGAGGTACACGAGACCAAATGTAATGTGTACCATAAACTTTAACAGTTTTCTCCTAGAGGGGCAGGGGTATTTGTGGCCCACTAGGCCACAGTACCTATATTTTTCCTCGCCATGACAAACAAAGCAAAACTGTAGGGAATATACTGAACCGTCTGCCCTTTTGTTTATTTCCTTGTGCATTAATTTTTGATTAGCTTTCTTGATGTTTTCGTCATATCTTCGATGTACCGTGTTCGGGTTTTACTTAACCACGGTGTACAACCGCGGCACCCGAGACCATCGGTAACACCAGATACGTTTAAAATTGGATGGCTCGGTATGTCATTTTATTGAAAGCAAAAGGGGTCAAAGTTTAAATATATGGCTTTTCATACTTGGACAACCAATCAGTTGAAATGTAAAAACTCGGTTTTACTCATTGTCTCGGATGCGCCGATTGTATACCGTGTTAAATATCTCTACTATACAAAAAAATCATAAAGGCCATGCGAGCTTTTGTCATCACTTGGTGTCCGTCGTCTGTCGTCGTAAACTTTTTTTGAAAAAAAATATTACACTCTTAACTTGCTAGGCTACTTGGAATCAAACATGGCCCGAGTCATCACTAGTGCATCTAGTAGAAAAAATTGTCCAACCACATGGCCTATGTTACTAAGAATTAGAGCATATGGGTCAGACAGTAGTTTTTGAACATTATCTCAGAAGTAATGCCTTTTAGAGAAAAACAATTTTCGAGAAATCGGATTACGCGTCTCGGAGTTATTGCCCTCGATTTTTAGCTTTTTTGTTTTGTTTTTTTTTAATATAAAAATCTTCTACTCTAAAGCTACTGGGCAATTAGAACCAAACTTGGTTATATATTAGTTATGGGATGGTCCCCTTTAAACTTTTTATCTGGCGTGTTCGTACGTCATCCAAGATTACCGTCACGACCCGACATAATTAAACTTAGGACCCTATGGGAAATACAATTTGAAAATCTCCTTTGAAACTGGTAGGTAATTAACACCTCCTCTAAATCAACTGGGCAGTGTGGCCTAAATCATCATTACAAGTGTCCAGTTTAAAAATTGTGTCGAAGGATGCACCGAACCATTAATGTTTAAAGGCGAGCTTATATATGCAAATTGCAGCCTCTTGTTTGGTTGAAATATTGTATGTAGTATAGAATACTTGTAGGCTTGATATGTCGTGTTCACATTTTTCTTAATTTGGGGCAAATATAGTGTGTCGTCATCGCTATTTGTAAAAACATTTGTACCAGGAACAAGTGCTTTTATCTTAACTCGAACTTTAATTCGAACCGTAACTCTAACTCGAAATGTAACTCGATAAATAAAATTAGAAATTAATATCTCGAGTTCACTCGAACTTCAACTCGAACTCGATGTTTAGTCACACCCTGTTCTATATAACATGTATAACGCTTTTTTAATTGTTACGGATTTCCACGACCTTCCACATTTTCGTCCGTGAGCGCTAGCACAATTTAGTTTTCTGGATAAAATAGACCAAAATATATTTTTATCGTATTTCCCTATGGCTATATCGACCTGCTGAGGCCTTCACAATTTCCCGTATTTCGGCACTGTGACGTCGTAAAGAGTTGACCCGACCCTAATATGAGCTGACCCGAATATATCAGCGACGTCATATTGTTTGACCAAACGTTGACCCGAATATATCAGGAAAACATCCGGTTATAGGCGGATGGCCATTGAAAAGTAAGAAATTCCATTAAGATTGCTAGTTAACAATACGATAAATTTATCATCAAGTTTTCTTCAAACAAATATTGTAAAATATACGTTTGCAGAAAACCTGATAATATGTACATATAAGGTTTGTTGCCTGATTTCATTTTATGACCACTGCAAATAAAAATCCAAGTTAAACTAGAACGGCTTCGTTGAGCGCAGCATGTCGATAGTTTCATTTTTGACGTAAGTTTTGATTAATTTTTTTCTTGATACAATGAAGTGTTTAGCACAATAATTTATTTGACCAAATAAAATATTCGATTAACAACAAAAAATTAATACGGAAAAATAGCTAATGTTATCCTTTGCCACCCCTTTATCTCGATAAGGGTAAATAGAGAGGATACACTGGCGTAAACAACAAAAATTTCCCTATATCGTGATACAACAAATTGGAAACTAGTACGACACCTATAATGCATTAGTGTGATGTTGCGAACAAAGAGTACTAGTTTCTACTTCTTTCTAACAAGAAAATGAAATTAAATTATATACAAACCCTTGTTGAGAGATATTTCCTATTTTCTTTCAAAACCATTAGAATGTGCAGAGTGAATTAAAAAAAATATCATTTCTAGTTTGAAATCACCACAGAAGTTATAAACAGTGATTTTGTATAAAATAACAATCCAAAGATACAAATATTAGATATAGTAAATTTATACTATGCTGTTAATATCCAACACAAATTACAGTCACTATAACCAAACCAACGATACAAATTCATTTGTACCACCATTTGACATTTTACCTTACATGGACTAAAATATTCCCTGATAAGAACATACTGCATATGGTAAGAGACTATAATTTTTATGCATTTTATCAAATAAATGTACCAGTAAACAGGTCAAAGTATGTTTCCCATGTTTTGGTTTTTGTTAAATTATGTCCCCTAATATTATCAATTTACTACATTGTATTTTAGCCCGTAAACGAGTAAAATTGGGGTAATGATGACTTTTCCACAAAATACAATCAAGTTGAATCTCATATACAATTATAAAACCTAAATTGGCAAGAAAATTCTCTTTTTTGTGTGTGTAAAGTAAACCATGATTTAAACTAATTTCCAGCTGGAAACTGGTCATTTTCAATCAGAAAGTACAACCGGCTCAAACTACTCTCAGCTGGAAACACCAGTATATCGTTCTGAAATCTGCGTCCGGTATTAGAATTTAAAAATGCATAGAAAGAACCCTGACTTTACAGATACAACTTGTCCAAAATGAAAATCAGGAAATTCTTTCTCTTGTTGAAAAAATCCAATCGCAAGAAATACTAACCTGGCTGAGGACAAAAATTAATGTTGAAGAATTTGTAAAATGCTTCCAAAGAGTCGATAGATACACTTTCCTCGGCACATGTTTGGATCAAGAAAGTAAAGAAGCTCTACGTAGGATGGATGGATGAATTATTGTTAAACGCCCAGTTGCAAGCAGCTGCATATCAGGACAAGAACATTTTGATATGATAATATGATCCCTGCTTTGTACTAGACCGAAACACTATACCGACTCCGAGCCGACCAGTCGACCTTTGCTCTTACTCCAAGCAGAATATGTGAGATGGGGTGAATATTTGGATATTCTTATCTATGGGTTGCCCTTCGAAATTAGGCCTTCACAAGTGAAACATAAAATGAGTCAGTATTGTGTCATACAAGAATAAGTGTCGCCAACATTTAGGGACTTTCCATCCATACAGTCAGGAGTTAAACTAGTGAGGACAAAAAGCATAATAAAACATATTCCTAAAAAATAAATATAGGAGGCCAGTTAGTATCTATCAAATATTCAGGTCATCCCCAGGGTATGAAATGTTATAAATGTAGAGAGTGTGTGCACATTGTTAAAAACTGCACCTTTCCAAAGAATGAAGGGAATAACAAAATAATGATATTAAATGCTTTGACTGTGGCAAATATGGACATTTCTCAAAAAGGATTATTTGGAAGAAATATATCAGTATGGGGAGGTTTAAACTTGAGAAAAGATATTGGGGGGTGGGATTCTCTGAAATAAAAATCAGGAAAAATTAAAGTAGTAGATCGGGATTAGATCTATAGGAGTCCCAAGAATCACAGGAGTTGCAACATAAAACCCTCATAGACGAGGAAAATGAAAATCAAGAAAAACTGGAAGACATGAGACGGGGGTCTTTGAACTCTCGAAAGAAAATTCTATCCCAGAAGGTGACAGTTTCATCGATGTTGAAATATATGTCTCTGATTTAATATTTTACAGAATTATTTTATATTGAAAAACTCTAGTGACGAACATATTAGTCTACACTCGCTGTTTTACATGGTTGTTAAATTCTTATCAGGCACAGTTGGATGATATATGCTGACAATGATATCGATACCGTTGGTACCGCAGGGAAATATTTCTCACATTTCTATGTTTGGGACAGTTATATTCCATGTGAGACACCAGTGTGAGATTCATGCATCTCACACCTGGAGGGCGTCCGTATAAATGTTGTAAAATTAAGGCGCGGAACGTAATATATTATCAGTACACATATATGTATGGCAATTGAAATTCATGCGAGATACATTTGTAACTCCTACTTTCCTTTGCTGAGGAAAATAGTTGGCCATGGCACCCCTCCTAGGGGAGGTAAATAAGGACGAAAAAATATTTTGGCAATCATTGCAGTCGGTTTGGTAGATGAGCCCAAGTACCCAAACAGGAGTTGATTACCTTTTTCAGGTACCTGCCAATTGCATCACATGTCTTCAGTGCATAACATATTGCAACTTTAAAATATATTAATGAAAAGTAAGAGTAAGCAGTCTCTGCTTCCCGCATGACACCCGCCATGCTGCCCATGTCAAATCCGGTTTGAGGGAGGGACAACATCAATGGAATAAGTATACCTTATACTTCAAATTATACAGATAGGTTTATATCTACCCCGATTGAGGGTTCAAAAACCTAGCATGTGAACTTATTAACCAAATTTAATTTGCACATATTGTTATCTTTCTTATTTTATATTATTGTGTCTATTATAACATTTCAAATTATTTCAGAGACCCTAAATCTTTATGCGAGAAACAGATAAACCTTACAATCTGAAGCTAGACAAACTATTCTACATGCAAATTGACAGTATCTATATTGCCAGAATGCCTAATCTGTGTGGTCATTGTGTCTTTAAATAAAAAGATTGATTGATTGTTGCTTAACGTCCAGTGGCAAATATTTCATGCTTCTTCAGGACGAGAACCAGTTCAATTTATCAAGCAATTCAAATAGGGGTAGGACAGAACACAGAGTGGAACCAATTTTTACTGCCACGGAGGATGGGTTGGGTAGGGTCGGATAATTTAGCCTTCTGTATCGGGATTAGCCTACTCTTTTTCGAAAACTACAAAAGGGGTCTTTAGAGTGGAGGGAGTGTTGCATTCTCCAAACGAAATTATCTGATCCAACGAGGCATAATCGCATCAGAATAAAAAAAACAAGTAACCTTTGTTTCCTCATGTGTTCCAATACAAAAAGCCACTTGCTCATATAATCATACAAGAATGCATTACCCTCAACAATACAGATACCAAAAATTAAAGAGATTGAAAGACAAGACAACTTAATACATTACAAATCCAATTTCGAATACGGTATGTATATTTTAAGTATTCATGTAAATTCTAATTTTGTAGACATTGCAACTAAATGTCAGAGGACAATATTGATCATGCTACTTTCAAGAAAAATCACGATTGAGAAAGCAGCAAAATTTCTAGATGTTCAAACCCAGTTACTTCTAAAACCTTCCTCGGACGAAGATAAAAATGTTACTTAATATATTTAGGAATGACTGAATGAAATAGATGTAAAATAAAAAATCTCTATACTGAAGAATTTATGATATGAAACAAAACAAAAGAATTGTCAGCATAGGCTAAACAAATTAGAAAACAATTTGAACTAGAAATCTAGATAGAACACCAAAATAAACAGTGTATGAACAAGCGATACTCGATGATGGATGATTATTGTTTAACGTCCAGTGGCAACCAGGTGCATATCAGGACGAGAACATGTTGATATGATAATGAATATGATCCCTGCTTTGTACTAGACCGACACGCTCAATCGGATTTTTAATGTGCTAGCTCACGAGGTAATTGTCCGCAGGAAGACATATCACCTCACTCGGACACATTATACTGACTCCGAGCCGACCAGTCTTTGCTCTTACTCTTAGATGCCGAGTGCTTGGCGGAGAAGCAGCAAATACCAATTTTAATGTCTTTGGTTTGACCCGGCCGGGGATCGAACCCGCGACCTTCTGCACTCGGGGCGAGCACGCTACCACAAGACCACCGAGGCGGTTCGATACTCGTTGATCTAGCAGAAAGATTTCTCAAGAAGTTTATCGCTTTTTATCCCTTATGGTCAAATAGGTACCACATAAAATGTTAAAAGGGGAAATGTAGATAATATGGACAGTACAAATACATCAAGAAAAACAAATGCTATATGTACAATGTATTATTGAACAAAGGGTCATCAAAGAAATTGCATTTGATGGAGAAATATTCGCCTGAATTGGCACGTTTTCACTTGAGCTTAAACAGCATGTAGAATCTGTCCAGAAGTTAGTTGCTCAGAAACCGTTGAAAACAAACCCAAAAAACATTTTAAAAAAAAAACGCTTAAAAAATAATTGAGGAAACATGGGGAAAATTGAAGATGCTAGCATTTGTAGTAAATATCAGAAAAAAACTGCGACATCCTTGAAATTATCTCAGCCAAAATCACAGAGCACTATAAAGAATGGAAAAAAATAGATCCGTCAAAATGAAATCTGGGTTAGGTTAACATTTAGCCTTAGATTTCGGAAATTAAGGTGATTTTCCAGAAACAAGGATCCATTTTACCATTTGAATTAACTTTCAATAGATATTGCACTTATTGTCTGCGACTTGCATGTACTTAGATTTTCAGGGGAACATTGCCGAATTTAAATTTCCACTTTGAAAAGGTTCAGCTTTAGAGTTTACCTTAGCTATATATTGGCTAAACTGTTTGTTTCATGCCCATAATATTTGTGTGTTAGGTAACATGCATTTAATCTTAGATTTCGGGAACTAAGGCTTTCCAAAGTTTTAGTCACTAGCATTCCTGATGAAAGTTAATCAAGAAATGCAAAAATGTATTTGTCTGAATTTATTTAAATTTTTATGGTTCAATTTGCGCTAACCAACGGATAAGTACTGTGTGCAACTTGAATTTAACTGATTCATAGTTGTTTGTTTAATGTCCAGTGGCATATATTCCATGCTTCTTCAGGATGAAAACCTGTTCAATAATTTATCAAACGAAGCTAAAAGGGGTGGGACGGGACATCAAGAGGAACAAACTTTTGAATTCCACAGCAAAAGGGTTGTTGGTTTGGTAGGGTCGGTAAATTTAGCCTTCTGTAGCGGGCATTAGGCTACTCTTTATCAAAAACTACAGAAGGGTCTTTAGCGTGCAAGGGAGTGTGACATTATCCAAACCCCCGAACGAGAGGGTCTCCCCTATTCACCACCTGCGGTATTGAGCTCCCGTGATCCATTAGAGGTGCCTAGAAAAATTTAACTGAAATACTTACAACGGTATATTTGCTATAAAGTTGATTCGCAAAATGATTCAGTAATGCAACAAAATAAATGAGATAGTGATCCTCACAGTATTGGTTTTCCCAATTCGTTCTATATATATATTAAAGAACTAGACATTGAACCCGCGCGAGCGCGGGAAAATAAGCATTTTTTTTTTTTTTGGCCATACTGACTTTAAAAAGTTATTACGGCCATGTCATTCATGGAACAGGAACTCAATATGGATGTTGTGGCAGGCTTCCTATAAACTTTCCTGTCAAGCAGGTGGTATCAACTGATAGTTTCATGTCTATATATACTGTAGTATTCCAGCAATGGATGTTAATGCAAACTTTAACCAAAGTCAATGAAGCGTGAAATTTAGGTCAACGTGACCCAATTGTCATATGGCTGTTCGTTACTACCGAAGATGTATCCACTGATGAAGTAGACTGTGTGTCACGTAGAATTACCAAAATGAACCTTAAGGTTCCCTCATAGTCAAAATCTATGACGAAAACACAATCACATAAATTGTCAATATTTTTATTGTTACAATTAATTCTGAACTGGAACTTGATGAAAAGCTTTCATTAAATACACATTTCATAATGCATTACCTTTTTCCTTCAGAATAAATATGAAAATGAAATTGTAGATGTAAACATTTCCTTAGAGACGGATGAATTTTTCAAAAGATGCCGTGAGTAAGGTAGAGCATATTTTTGGAAAATAATTGTCGCAATTGTTTCATTGTCGTCATGGACAGGGCAAGCGAGGATTAATTTCACAAATATATCCAATAATCAGACGATAAAAGCATTTTTAGTGTGTGGCTGCGTGTGCTGTCCACGTTTATAAAAGATGTCCGAGATAAATTTCGTCATTAATTCTAAAGATGACCATTATTTGTTAAAAATATTTTTATCTAGGGAATTGTATGGTAGAGATATATTTAGACAGGTCACATGACAAATAATGTTCAAATAGATAATGGTTGGTATTATCACTTTGTGCAAGGTAAACATCCCAGCAATCCAAAAAACAACTAAGTTGGGAATTTATCTGAACTTTACCTTACTTCTTCATAATCTTCAAAGTTCATAACCTTTACAGTTAGGAGAAATTGCGTTATTGTAGAAAAACAATCCTGAATACATGAAGCGGAAACATCCCACTCGAAGGAGAATGTTTTTAATTTGTTTTATTCTTCTTCCGTAATTTCAAACAAAAATACATTTAAAATATGTGCATACTTGTTTATTTAAATCAATGTGTTAAGTAATGCATTCGAGAAGCTTCTAAGGGATATGTTGGGAGAATTCATATCGGATAAGTGCATACAAATTCCATTTGCACATAAACAAAACTGCAGTTTAAATTTATAAATGCAGATTGTCAAATCCGATAATAACCTTTATAATCTGAACCATACATCGTTTATTTTGAACCACGCGTTGTGCCGCCTATTCGGCTAATTCGTAAATTTAGTATTATAGATATATCTGATGGCACTGTTAAAGATAGATACGAATACAAGTCTGAACTCGACTCCCATAAAAACTTATTTATACCCCAAAAAATAGGTCAAATGTGCATTTAGCCGAGCAGACAAAGAAAACTGGCGTTTAATCAAACAATTCAAGACACACATTAGTTAGCTAGTACCTATGTAACAGAAATATATCTCCGCTTTTGTGAATAAATATATATTTCTATTATACAAAATAAATACATAATGTTAAATACAATAAAGGAAAATTGTTTTCTTCCTATGAAAATACCAGTCACAAACGCCACATCGCCGCCCAGGAAAATCCAAACAGAAAAACTCATGGAAACCTGTGTTGGAACAATACAAGGCACGTTTCTGGATAAATGAAGCCGAACCTCATCAAAAACATGTATATATGGATATACCTATAATAGTAGCGGTTTGATAACGTCTGTGGCTAGAATGAAAATCTTTACAATTCATTTGGAGATTGAGCAGTTTATACATAACATTTCATGTTTTAATCCTTACAGTGAAAAGATTTTCAGGTTCTTCCGAGTTTCAGACGGTTATTCACTGTATAACAATAGAAAATAGGAAACCCGTTTATAATAAGTGCTTTTATCGCGCTCCCTTTGTTTTGAATATCCTCTTTTTTATCAATGTTGTACGTGTTCTTTCGAGTGATGTTGAATTTTCTCAGGTTACTATCGGGAATTGTAATAGATTTGTTGCTTATTTCGTTTTTAAATGTAAAATGTAAGTGCAATAATTAGATTTTTGACTTTTGAAAAAATTCCCCACAACTTAAGGGGAGGGGTGGATGCGGGGATCACTGTTGGTTTCCACAGTAGTTTTCTAGTTGTAGTCACGACCAATCTAACCTCCTCTAATCTGTCCAAGAATACAGCTATAAGGTACATTTCTGATACGCCATGACATTATCTGTGAGATGTAAGAAATACTCGTAATTTTAACAAGACTCAAACTCTTAACATAGAAATGTTTCATTAGGGACTTTGTCAGTGTGGCTGCCGAGTTTTTTTTAAACTCGACGAAATGTGGAAACTTCATAAGGTTTTGGCTCTACGACAATTGAACTTTTTATCAAATTATATATATTGTGTCACACCTGTATAAAATTTTAAATGTGTGTTTATTATTTCATGAAAATCGATGATAGATGTATAAACGCATTCTTTTATTTAATTTGTAAACATTTCTGTTTCCAAAGACTGTGATACCTTTATCAGTAACATAATTTATCCACTGATGCACTATATGTGTACATTTAAACCAATCATGTCCCATCAGCTGTGATAAAGCAAGAAAATGTTTAAATTTGAAATCATAAACCAAAAAGTTGTTTAGAAGATTCAAATACCAAAAAGTGTAGAATATAAATCTACGGACAGAGCTGTGTATTATAAAGATAGTCCTTAAAAGAGTTTTTTTTTTAATTCTGTAACAATAAAATCTTTGGGACTGGATTTGATGATGAAAGATTCAACGATGTTACCTGATAAGTATGTTTTTATTTTACACACAGTAAATGAGATATTCAAATTATATTTCTCATTTCAATTAGTGAATTAAAAACACAGATGTGAAATAACACACTTAAAATTGTCATTTTCAAGTTCTATAAGTAGAAAAATAGAGCAACCCAATATACATAGAGCTCCAATTACTTCAAGTATAATTGGTATTTTAAGATACTTGTTTGTTTTATACTTTTCGTTGCTTTTACAGATCTGCCAAATGGCGACCAAGATGTGGACACTCGCCTCAAAAATACCGTATCCTGCTTTTACCTTTTGTACCACACCGATAAGCTCCGATGTGTTGATTGCAACAATCACAGCTAAAGTGATCTGAGAAATATCTTCTAGGTATGTTGTTACACACGACACGATTGTTGTAAATGTTAAGTATTTATAATCTTTTTTAGAATCCAAATATAAACATGCAATTCCAAAGGGAAAGGTTAGTGTCCCAACAACGGCAAAAGAAAGAATTGACCAGCGTAGTTCTCCAACGGGCTCCACGGTAGTTCCGTTGATCTTTATATCAGTCATTTCTATATAAAAATCCCAATCGAGAATTAGATCGACAAATTCAAGCACAAGGAAGAATGTTATTGTGATGACCCTCTTCGGTGTGCATGAGCCCATTTTCAACAGATGGAACAGAATAGAGTCCGCTGAAAATATAAAAATATCACATGTAAAAATCAAACTTTCATTTTTTAGATGAGAAAAAACAGAAGGTTGAGAATTTTGAATTTATTAACAATATATCACAAAATTGCAAAATTTCATGAGAAAAGTGTACTAAAGTGAAAATTTGGATGGTTATAATATATCGTTAGACGAACTTGTCCTGATGATTGAATTTTTGATTGACAACATATTTGTTCAATTTGGTGGACGTGTTTTCTAAAAGACAATTGGCATTCCTATGAGTAGTAATTGTGCGCAACTCCTGGCCGACTTGTTCCTTTACTCATATGAGGCAGACTTCCTTGACGGGCATAAGGAAAAACAGAAGAAGTTAGTTCGTACTTTTAATTTCAGCTACATAGATGATGTTTTATCACTCAACAATTCACGTCTTGGGAATTTCTTAAATCTCATCCATCCCAATGAGCTCGAAATTAAGGATACCACAGACACTGCCAAGTCGGCATCTTATCTTGACCTTTACCTCGAAATTGACACCAGAGGAAGGCTGAATACAAAACGTTCCAACAAACGGGATGACTTTGACTTTCCAATCGTCAACTTCTCATTTTTGAGCGGCAATATTCCACAAGCGCCGGCGTATGGAGTATATATTTCACAACTCGTACGTTATTCCAGAGCATGTGACATATACATTGACTTCCTGGACAGAGCCCGGCTCCTGACAGGAAAGTTTCTCAGACAGGGGTATGTTGCTCCTAAGTTATAGTCATCCTTATTAAAGTTTTATGGACGTCATCATGACTTTGTTGACAGGTATGAAAAAACCGTTTCCCAAATGAAAATTGGACCTGTTCCATTGATGTTGTCCCTTCATCATACCGGATTTGACATGGGCAGCATGGCGGGTGTCCTGTGGGAAGCAGAGACTGCTTACTCTTCCGGAGCACCCGAGTCTACCCCCAGTTTTTATGTGGGGTCCATGTTGTTCATATGTTTTTATTTTTTAATTGTAGTGCGTGTATTGTTTTGGTCTTGTCTTCGTTGTTATCTGGAGTTTGTCAGTTGTATCGATTGTTCCCTCCTTCGAATATCACTTTGGTATTTTTTTACTTTACTTAAAAGAATCCGGAGACCAGATTTCGAGAATTCATAATGTAAAGTATAACATGTTACTTCATTGGCAATATTAACGTGAAAACATAATTACACATCTATTTGCTAGAATATACCCATATTTCTGGAGATATTAAAATGACATACATGTTTGTACATTATAATTTGTAGTTGTTCAGTTTAACGTGTTGTAGGTGAATGGAAAACATGTACGCCGCATATATTTGTGTCTTTATTTCCAGCAAATTATCTTCAAGGCTTTTTTTATCATTTTGTATTCGACGTAAACATGAACACATATTATTTTAGAATTTTTTTTAACGAATGATTTTATACGTGCACTATAATATTCTATGATGTTGACCTTATTGTCATACAGATGGTTTAGAAGCTCAATAGTTTTAATTTCATCATCGACTTCCAAACTGCGCATAATATCTCATAAGATATCTGTTACCTGCTTGTGCCAAATTCCTCTGTGATACTAATTGTACTAGAGACGCACATGTCGACATTAAGAACCAATCAGAGACTATATTTGTCAACTTTGGTTATATGTTGTTTTTGCAAATAAAAAACGGAAAATACGCCATTGTCAAGTTTTGATTTTGCCAAGAGGAGATAAAAAAAATAATAACCATTCTGATACTATATTTACTAGAATTTTGGTCCAGCTACTCCTCTTGTTTAAACATTTTAGGGAAGAAGATAAAAATGTGAAAAAATATTCAGACGGATGACGGACGAGCGATGATAATAGCCCACATGACGATTTATTTTCTTGGGTGAAAATGTTAGTGCATGTAATTTTGTAAAATTAGATTTCTAAAAAATAATCTATTTTCAGGCAATCCTAATTTCAGATGACTTTAACACGAATATAATCATGGTTTTATAAGATAATTCGAGTCTTCATTAAAAACAAATAGGTGTTTTACTTTAAATAAATCACGGAGCTACAACTAATAGTCCTTTCCTGAATAATCAGTCTATTGAGAACATTGGTTCATGTTTTGTAATATAGTGTTATTGAATGGATATTTTCATATAAAGCCTGTATTATGTCCGAATTAGTCGTATTGGGTCGACGTCAGCTGTATACAACTGATCGAGGCCCAATACAACTGTACGAGAATATAATACAGGCTTTATATTAAATATCCATTTTATTACACCTTTATTAACCACAATCTAATTAAAAACCGATCTCTCATCGCTCCCGTTTTCTGATATGTCGCGTGGGAGATCTAACGAAACCCGCTTTGAGGTCACGTGTGAGTGACCTCGTAGGTGTGTCCTCTTCGACCAATGAAATTGCGGCTTCGGCGATCTTGAAAGTTGATCGTGTGGTAAAGGGATGTAACTCATTTTATTAACGAAGAAATCGTCAGTCCCCAGAATTCATTTGGATCTTTAACGATTAGATCTAAAGGAAAACTTTTTTGATTGGCCTATTGATAGGAAGTCAACTCATTTGCATATCATTATAAATTCATAAGTTCCAGTTCGCTCACATGTGACCTCAAAGCGGGTTTCGTTAGATCTCCCACGCGACATATCAGAAAACGGGAGCGATGAGAGATCGGTTTTTAATTAGATTGTATTAACCAATGACCTGAAATTACAGTAATTTTTTTTAAATCATTGTGGTCATAACTATACGGTAAATATATTGTCATTCGGGTTATTTTTTTCCAATTTTCTAAAGAGAACAAAAACCGGAAATTTATACAAGTTTATACAGCATATGGACAGAGCCGTTGTCTTGTATTAATTTTATACAGGGCATCGGTCCTGTGCAAATGTCAGCTTTCAAGAACTGCCTGTTATATTAAATGGTCCATTTATACTGTATTTTAAGTCATTGGTTAATAAATAGAAATACGACACATTTCTCATTTCATACTGTCGTGCAAGGAATATTAATTAACAGTATTGTATGTTATTTAAAAACAAAACAATAAATACAATTAAATAATTGGTTACCTTACTAGTAAAAAGTTGTTATCCTCTGTATTTGAATCTATACCTTTGAACAGTAGGATTTATTTAAAACTTAAATAAATGTTTAGAAAATTTCCAAATGAGCATTTAATTTTTAAATATTTCAATGCAATTTGTAGACGTCTAAAAATATCTTCGGTGCATGTTAATGTGCAAGATCATTCCTTATATAGAGTAAAAAATCAACAAAGAAAATGAATCGTGATTTAGAATTATTTTTTTTAATTATTATCTATTTGTGATATCTTTAATTTATAATCATTCTTATTTTCTATACAAATGTTTTCCTTTGAATAAATTTCACAAATAACCATAAATGTTTTACAAACAGTTCTTTTTTATAGTTCTTTTGATTGTTAAATCGATCAGTTACGTAAATTACCATGTCTAATACGTTACTTCATAAATAATTAGTTTAAATGATTTTAGACATAATATTAGCCTATCACCATGTTTCATCTAACGCCCGTCTTATATCATATCATGATCATATGTTTATCAACACGATCAATTTTCAAGATGGCTAACACATTCGAACAAAGTGTTACACTAGATCCTACAGAGAATTTGCCAATCAGTCTTGTATAGTAACAAATGTTAAGCTAGTATTAGTTACTGAAGTGATTTTAAAATTTATTTCTTTCATGCTTCGAATTGGAAACAAATGACTGTCTCTCTAGTCATAACACTATCCGAGCTTGTTTTTATCTGGAACTTTTTCGGTCAATTTAGATTTGAGTCTTCTTTAATATTCTGTTTTCTTGTTGTTGTTCCTTTCCATCTTGTTTTTACCTTTGTCATTGCTTATGATACATAACTTGCAGAAATATACATATAATGTGAATCAAATTGGTATCACGACTTTTCGTCCCACATACATTTGTACAAATTTACCTATGCAACTGATATCTTGAAAATCATGTGTGGCACCTTCATCAAAATTCTGTACATTTTAAAAAACGATTGAGCATGTATTGACAGCTACTAAGCTCGGGGAGTCTTATATAAAGACATCAGTCAAAATAGCAGTCGGATCTCCTGATACGTCACGAAAGTATCTGTGAGAAGTAAAGTCAAGAAATACCAAAGGGATATTCAAAGGAGTGGAAAATCGAAACAACTGACAAACTCCGGAGAACAACGAAGACGAGACCAAAATTATACAAGCACTACAATTAAAAACTAAAAGCATGTGAATAACATAGACCCTACCAAAAAACCGAGAGTTAACTCAGGTGCTCCGGAGGATACCCGCCATGCTGCCCATGTCAAATCCGGTATGACGAAGGGATAATATCAATGGAACAGGTCCATTTTCATTTGGGAAACGGTTTTTTCATACCTGTCAACCAAGTCATGATGACGTCCATAAAATTTTAATAAAGTTAACTCAGGAGCAACAATCTCACTGTCTGAGCAACTTTTTTGTCAGGAGCCGGGCTCTGTCTAGGAAGTCAATGTATATGTCAAGCTCTGGAAATTAGAACTACTCGTATGTTTATCAAAAACACATAGCATATATATGTTTCATTAGAAGATCAATAGGCACCTGTTATGGTGGCAGATAGGGAGATCCTCTCGTTGGTAATGTGATTGGAGAATGCCACGCTCCTTGCACGCTAAATACCCCTTCTGTAGTTTTCGAAAAAGAGTAGGCTAAATGGCCGCTACAGAAGGATAAATTATCTTACACAACCACGCACCCTTGTACAGTGGCAGTCTAATCGGTTCCCCTTTGTGTCCCCGTCTCTATTTGAATTGTGTTTGAAGAATTGTTGAACTGGTTCTCGTTCTGATGAGGCACAACATATTTGCCACTGGACATTAAGCAAATAACAATCAATCATAAGTTGATCCAAATCTGTGTGGCTTGATTTCCTGGTAAATTGAATATCGTATTCATTTCATAAGTCTGTTTTCAATAACTATACAGATAAGACTTATTTCAATTGCCTTTCATTATGTTGAATTTTAAGGGTTGAATAAATCGGACACGTGTATCAAAGACGTGGATTGAGTGCTTGATAATACAGAGACAAAGGTGTCATCTCATTTCTTCAATATTCGCCGCCTATATTATTACCGTTCTATGACAACTGAGAAGTATTCAAAATACACACATTCTGCATTAAAATTTGATTAGTTTCTTGTACAAATTTACTAATTCAAAAAGGGGTGTTGTCTCATTGACGAATACCTCATCATTTACATGTGGTTACCATACCACTAGACTAATGACTTCATTTGGTGGACTGTAAGCTAGATTTTCAATAGGATGAAAATTTTCGATTCGAAAAGTACTTATTCCCATCATTTCCATGGTAACCTCTTTTCTTTGCTATGTATTTTCTAATCTCTTGATGATAACTTTGAATTACCCCTCGATTTCAGATATTTGTCGTATTGACTTTCCTGGCCATCGCATAGGTGTTTTTAAGATTCATACATATTTTCTTCTTTCGGTATTATTTTGAGTTCATTACATGTTTGCGTTTGGTTTCGATTACCACTGCATACGGGATTACATTCTTGAACTTCATATATTGGGTATCGAATTTTGTTTACTTCACAAGCAATACAAATATGTAGTTAGATAATTATACATTATATGGTATTATATGTTATGCATGTTGTACCATGGAATTTTAGGCGGCGGGTAAAACTGTTCTTCGAAAATTTTTAAGATGCCAACTTCCAATTTGTAACACAGGGACCGCTGTGAAAGCATAGAGAAGACTATTAAAGTAGATACAGGCAGTCAGAAGTGGCAGCTATCAAAATTCTAAAATCACATTCCGCACCTACAGTGTACAACACACTTGTATAGAAATAAACAATCAGAGAAGTTTAAGTCACTAGAAACCCGTGACGGATGGACGGAGAAATGACAATATTCATTTTTATATAAAATATTAATATAGAAAATAAAATTCTTTGATACCAATTTCGTGGATTTACGACTCATCAGTTGTACTCAAGACCAAGAAACACTTTTATTTGAAAATAGTAAATCCTTTATTTGCATAAAATACACCCATATGGGTCAAAGCAAAACAATACAATAACACCTCAATATATATACATCACAATAGACATTAACACTAAGAACATGAATACAACAAACAGCTTACATAATAAAAAAAATCTTTATAATTATAATATGAACTCTGACCAATGTGGACCCTATTTTCGTAGTGCCAATGACTGCTTTATAAAGTCGCAAACATAAGGTCAAAGTTCTAATTTAGGGTTTAAAATTTGGCTAATATGTTCCAATTTGTTATTAAAATCTATATTCAAATTAAGTTGAAGATGTTGGAACATAGTTAAGTATCAAAAAAAAAAAAAAACAAAGAAATTTAATTAGTTTTTGTAATGTAACTTTACGCTTCTGTTTAATTGTAGTTGTCCACGAAAAGTTCGAACAAAAGAAAACTGGAACATCCGAGAATTAGAAAACTCCCAAGAAGGTCAAGTGTAATCAGGCACTCCAAGCAACAACTATTTCCTTTGTATTTATAATCATCTTTACAACAAAGCTGCCAAAATGATATCACAATGTGTATTACAGCTTCACAAATGGCGTATATGGCTTTTGCTATTTGTACATTTGATATTAGATCAGAAGTCAGAACTGCGACCCTGACCGCCAGTATAATCTGGGAAACGTCTTCGATCCATGTTGAAATGAAAGATATAACGATGGAATAAGTAAGATATTCGCAGTCATCATCTATGTCGAGACACATGCTTACAAACTGACAAATGAATGTCACTGATCCAACTATCGCAAATGCTAGAATAGCATATTTTAATCCATCATCACTTTTTATCGGTGCTTGTTGAGTACTGTTAACCTCTACAAAAAAGTCCCAATCCAAGCCAAGATCAATCATTTCCATTACAAGTAATGCTATAAAAATAGATGCTCTTTTGCATGTACATCCCATAATTATCCAAGTTCTGACAATCTAAAATAGTTAAAACAAACGAATTGAATTAAGTCCATAATCATTTCAATACAAAGATATTCATGTCTTCAAAAAGTATGTATATTTATGAACGGATAGTTAAATTATCCAAGTTTAATATATTCGTTGAGGCGATATTTCTGTCCTTAACTCCATGTCTCCGAGAGTACCATCCTCTAAATTTTCATTTTTCGATAATGACATGACTTTTAGATACATGTTTTGAATTTTGAGTTCACTCCTTTAGAAAAGGGATTCTGGCAACACCATTTAGGTCTATTTGTTATCATTGCTTACAGAGTTTTGAGAATTAAATTAATTTAGATGTCACGTGCGTAGCTGGTGAAGGCTAATCCAGAAATGCACATGTCACGAAAGGAGTTTAGTATCGAGTTTACTTTTGTTTCGTACTAAAATATATCTTGGAAAACACTTCCGAGGCTTTGATTGATAACGTTGACGACTAGGAGTATCTCGATCATATTTGTAAAGGAGTTTAAACTATTTTTCCTGTTTAAACCTTTGAGAATTCCTCAGCTTACTGTATTCTTTAAAAATTGAATATAAAGAGTTGTTGAAAAAAGTGTTAGTTGCCCGATATAAACAATCATATTATAAGATAAACATGTAAAATTGGATTAAACATTTTACTCAATTTCAACATTTTCTTTCTCTATTTCCCACATGAACAACTCGTAAAAAGTAACTTTATATTTTCATTAAGATCGATGCCACAGTTTAGACTTAGTAATCACTTTACGAGTTGAATATACATGTATTTATATTTATGATTTTTTAACAAAATAAAACCGAAACATACCTTTAAGTGTTTAAAATCAACCGATCAACCAACCACTGTTTCGTTACTGAATAATGATAAAAGATTTTATCCGTCAACATGGTCAAAGTATCTTAAGATACTGTAATTAGAATCTAATTATAGAACTAAAATTTCCATTTCTCATGGAAATTTCTAAAGTGTTACGTCAATTATGACGATCTGTTGAGAAATCTGAATTATGTAACAATATAAACAATATACAATATGTAATAAGGGAATGGCGGATCAATTCTTGATGCAAAATGCCACATATACATGTACCTAACCCTACTTACAAACCGTTGTTAACCAATGTTACTCCTGTAACGGTATCAAGGTATTGACCTACTTATGGCACGTTTTTAAGAAATTAATATACTGTATAAAAATATCCGTACAATCTGGAATGAAAGTTCACAAACTAGATTTTTTTAATAAGATTTGATCTTGTTTTATCGAATAGATTCTTTTGTAATAGAAACTCACGAAGTCAAACAATAAAAGAAGGGTAAATTTAACGAAAATTTCAAATCCCATGATATTAAATCAACTATTATATCTTTTATTTGTACAATCAAATTAACGTAAATCTTCAGAAATCGTATTTAGTAATAACCTGTCATGTGTAAAGATATGGAGTTTATATCTTAATCTTTATCAATCACATTTACATGTTTCTAGCCATCAGTAATAAAATAGAGGAGATGGACAAGGTACCGGGAGAACGGAGACAGGGGGGGGGGATGAAAAGAGAGAGTGAGTGGAAGAAAGCAGATAAAAACCTGTGAAATATTCTGTCTGGTATTGTAAGTAAAGTCAAGAAATACCAAAGGGATATATTCGAAGGAGGGAAAAATCGAAATTGACAAACTCCGGAGAAAACGTTTAATAAAACATGGTAAAATATCTTTCATAAACTCCATAATCATCGAAATAGAGATTTGGGGATCATATTGAAATCATGTCAAAATAAGTATAAAAAGACTATTTCTTTACTACAGACTCAATTTCTTGAAAACCTATTTGGAATATGTACGTAAGTGTTATTATACTTATTAATTTTATCTTATTTTCTATAAATAATCTAACCTTTTTTTACACAAAAATTAATGAGTCATTTAACTTTATACTTTTTTTTTAAAATTTTATTCAGATATATTTTTTATTTTTATATTTATTAGATATCTGTCTATAAATACAATTTCTATTTTTTTTTTTTTTTTTTTTTTTTTTTTTTTTTTTTTTTTTTTTTTGACAAAATAAAAATGAAAATTTATATAGGTAATTACAATAGAATGAATTCCAATCAAAACATCTATTAAGTCTACCTGTAAAATTTTTCTGGCATTCGAGTAAGACAGAATTTTCGACATTTTGTAATTATAGGAAAATCGTTCGTTTTCTCAAACATCCATAAGGACTGTCATCGTCCTGAAATCTAAAAGATACCTTGTCGAAGTAATCCTTCTATCCAAAGATGCTACAATAGTGACAAAACTTGAATAAAAATTCGGCATTAAAGGTTGCTGGCTTTGACACCGCATCAGGAAGAAGGAACTTGATCATGGTCAATCAGAAAATGTGATTAGAATATTTAGGAGTTCAGTAACAGTTAGTTTCGTCCAGGAGGATATTGAACTTCATTTTAAAATTTATTTTTAATGTGGAACAAGTGATGTCAACAATTGTCGATTTTATACATAAAGTATCGGTAAAAGAATACCAAATCGACAAAACAGTGGGGAAAGTCTGTAAGATCGAAACCAGATAGCAAGAAAAAAACTCGCGAGAACGATAAGAGACAAATACCACAAGGATACATGTATTATTAAAACTATTGAAAAAATACATACAAGTAAAAATTATAAAAAAAAAATTAAAAGATAGACAAAAGGAATAACTCCTCTCCAGCCAAAAATCATCCATGCCCTTTTTAGAATGAAAATATTGTTTTGTAACTCTTGTTCTTTTTCAGATTTTTTTATTTGCGGCGCAGATACTAATGTGAGCCGGGTGTTTTAATGAAACAGTATATGGAAAGTAAAACATACTCCTAAAATCTGTATTTAAAGACTATTAGTGTTCTGGGTGTCCCTTTAATTTCTGAACATTTGGTCTTCGCATTAACGTTCTTTTGAACCAATTGAACCTTTGCGTATTGGCTATCAGTCTAGTCTGTCTTCAGAATAATGTGCTGTTGGCGTGGCCAATGATGCGAGCACAGCAATATTACCCCTTTCCAGAAACTCTAAAATTATAATTTGAAACAAGAAGTTATTTCACTTACTTTACTTACTTCCGGCATGTCCGGGGAAGGAAACTTTTTCTAGCCTTAGTATGTAGCACAATATGGCTACAAAGACTTTTCTAAATGACCCATACATTGTACGTAGAAAATGCATATGCTCCTATAGCGGTCGCTGCGCTCGCTATAAACTTTGCGTTATAATTGCACCTTATATAGGTATCAAAGGGAGCGGGTGTCAGTGCTGAAGGCCGAAACACGTACAAATAGAAAAAATATAATTAGAGATGTTAAAGGGCAACTGGAATTGTCAAAACGACCAAATGTCATAGATCAGATAAGAACAGAGCTGTACATGAGTGATACTATTTATTCTAACAATTTCATAATATTGAATTTGAAGTAATAAAGTTAGTTACGAAATGCACAGGAGAGAAATTTTGATACCCTCAGGCACAAATAAGGGCGCCTTTTGGGTTGTTTTAAGCATGTGTTCCCAAAATATACATTGTTTAAACGATCTGAAAAGTCTAAAATTGTGGTTTCATTTTTGTAATCTTTCGTTAAGTTGTATTCATATGAAATTCGAATATATTTCTGATTCGACATTTGGACTTGCTTAACCGTAATCTAGACAGAAGGTGAAAACTTTAGCAGCATGTTATGTAACGTGTTTAGGGGACCGAATAATTTGACACTGTGTAAAATTGTCGACAACAAATAGCAAAAAGCATAGTTTCCAGGCATTAATTGGTAATAAAATCCCCTTATCTATGTTAATTGTGATTTTAAAAATTGTATAGTGACTCAACTAATGTGTTACGCTGACATTCTGTGCTGGATTTTCCTTACCATCCATTTGGGGCGGGGGGGTGTTATTCCGAGAGGTAAAAAGGGGCTAAAGATGAGATACTAAATTAGATGTGTCAGTAATATCACCAGAGATGCCTGTGCCAAATGTATAATACCACTTTGCGAAGTACATTTATTTTTCATGTGGGTTGTCACGCTACAATGATGCCTTTCTGTGTTTTTGTTTACCACTTCTCATTTACTCAAATATTATGGGAATCTTACTAAATGTATCTAAATTAAGGGTTTGTTTTTGTTACATAGATGGAGTCGTAAAATATTTGTGGTGAATTATGTTTGTCGGGTAACAATGCTTATAACGTTAACGTAAGTTTTGTTTCACCGAGACACAACAACAGTCTCTCCATCGTCTATTTCAGATGAGCAGTGTCCCTAAGAAATCACTACACAAACAGCACATTAGAAATCGTGATACATGAATACATTTAATTTGTTTTTAAAATTGATAAAACTTGTTCACATTAAACCTATGAAAAATCACCGGCAAAATTCAAATCGCTCATATATATAACACTAGAGGCTCAGAGGGCTGAGCTGGTATCGCTCACCTGGCATGAAAGCCATTTTTATTGATGTACCGCAATGAGAGAAGTCGCTTTTTCCTATCATTATGAAGTGTGGTAAGCCTTGTAGGAACCAAATTTTTCTTCATCAAGGTCCTTCTATTTACAGGTCAGCATATTCTAAAATTTTGCGGTTCAGAAGATTTTTGCATGTATTTCCCATAGGGTCTTATGTTGACCTAAGTCCTCTGCTGAAGGCCATTTTGAATTAGGGATCGGCACCAGAGTAACACCACTTGGTGAGCACCTTAAGAGGAACATTCAGACCGTGTTTGGTTTCAAGTCATTTTGCGGTTCTTTAGATTTTTGTTATATGTCATAGACACTTTCTGTCAAGTTCGGCCATATTTGTATTCCGAACAGAGCAAAATGAGGAAGCTTTATAAAGGACCTCCCATATATGCTTCCCTTCAGGTTTCGTTCCATTTGGGCAAGCGATTTCAGAGAAGATTCTTTTATATTAGCCAATCAGAAACAGGAACTGCCAATGGTGACCATATATGTACTCCAATCGGGAAGAAATAAAGAAATTTTGTAAATAACCTCCCATAGATACTTCCTGTCAAGTTTCGTTCCATTTGGCCAAGCAGTTCCAGAGAAGAAAAAAAATGTGTTAATCAACCAATGAGAAACAAGAATTTCCTATGGCGGCCATGTTTTTGCCCGATCGGGACCAAATGAGAAAAGTTTGTATAGAACCTCCCGTAGATGCTTTCTGTCAAGTTTCGTTCCATTTGGCCAAGCGATTTCAGAGGAAAAGATTTTTTTATATCAACCAATTAGAAACAAGAAATGTCCATGACGGCCATATCTGTAGTCTGATCGGGACGAAATGAGGAAATTTTATAAAGGACCTCCCATATATGCTTCCTGTCAAGTTTTGTTTCATTTGGCTTGGCAGTTTATAGGAGAAAATTTTTGAAAACTCAGCCAATCAGCGACAACAATTGCCAATGGCGGCCATGTTTGTTGTCCAATCGGGACGAAATGAGCAATCTTTATAAAGGATCTTACATAGATGCTTCCTGCTAAATTTAATTCCATTTCAGAGTAGAAGATTAAAATTTGAAAAGTTAACGGACGACGGACCCCAAGTGATGACAAAAGCTCACATGGCCTTTGGCCAGGTGAGTTGAAAAGGAACAAATACCTATTTTTTTCTGCATTTTGAATTATAAAAATAATTTTTAAAACGAGAAACCGTCTATTATGCACCATTATAATGTTGGCTATGTCTACTTTAAATCTCAGACCGGTACACAGATATTTGTGCATATACACCTTCTTAAGACAGTATGGTGTAAAATGGATGTTGTTTGAAGTACGTTAATTTTATTTTTATTGCGAATGAGAAAATGGTAGAAGCTATGAAATTAATTCAATTTCATACGATAAAATATCAAAACAAAATCTTTCACCATTATTGTAGATGCAAATAATTGTTGTAAATTTATTTCATTTTTTAAAACGAATCCATAAAATTTAAATATTCTTACAGTTCATTATTGCAGCAAAACACTACCCTAAGCATGCTGTTGATACATTCCTTTTTCAACAATATGGTTTATTTAATGTATAGAAAGAAAAATTCGCATTTTACATAAAGTTTGTCAGTGAAAATAGTCCATTTCCAATTCAACAAAGAGGAAAATTGAGCATAAAAGGATTATAATCCCACCAATAAAATCCATTATCACAATCTTCTTTAGATGCTTATGGGATTGATATTCAAGTTCATTTTTGAAGAAGATTTGCCAGACCGAGATTAGAAGATGCACGGAAGCTTCAACAATGGCGTATATTCCTTTTGCGACTTGTACTTTAGAAATCAGTTCTGAAGATCTGACAGCCACGATGATAGCTAAAATTATTTGTGAGACGTCTTCAATCCACGTTGATATGAATGACATCACTGTCGAAAACGTGAGATGCCTGTAATCTTTGCGTGCATCATAGTACAAACTGACCAAACCAAGCATAAACGTTATTAATCCGACGATTGCAAATCCTAGAATTTCATATCTATATACATGTACTTTTTCTTCAGAACTTTCATTGATTTCAATAAAGAAAATCCAGTCCAGAAATAAATCTGCCAATTCCGTTATGAATAAGACTGATATAAGGAAGCCCCTTTTACATGAACAGGTACCCATCTGAAAAAATACATGAAAAACAAACATTACATTCGAACACACGTTATCATTCAAATAGTTATAGATGTGAAATATTCGAGTTTTTTGTCGAAATAAAATTCATTTGAAATTCGATAAACGTTGCTAGACAAATTAGTCTGTTTTAAATATGAAGTGCGATCTGACGTTCCCAAGACAATGGCTGAAAAAGACCGATTAACAACGGAAAAAATCTCGGACTTCTTACACATAAGTGAATGCTATTACCATAGTAATAAGTGTGCGTTTCGGTTTCAAAAAGATATGTGTGAGAAACGAAATTGTCTGGTTAAAATTTACTTTTACCTTAATTTGCTTCAAAGAATTTCCTTTTACTGAAACGCATGTGCACAGATAAGTTATCTTTCAAAAATATTCAAAAAATCTATTTTTTTTATACAAAATTAGATATGTTAGGATTTAAGTTATCAAAGTACAACGTTTACCTAGTCCTATCTGTAAACTTTATCTTGTCCTAAATTTGATATTTCAGAAAATCCAATTTGAATATAAACTATTTTTAAAAATTTTCAGATGTACGTGTCATTTTACCCATAACATATGTATTTGATATACCCCTAAGGGCCGACATGGGTATATTCTATTTATATTATGATACTCTGAAAAGTGGAATTGGTAGGTTTTAATTAATAATTTAAAAGAGGTATTTCAGCATTTTTTGCAAAGATAAACTATTTTATGGCATCATGATATAAATATTAATACCCTAACTATTAGGATTACTACATGTAATAAACAACTGATAAATAAAAAAAGATAAAACGAGAATGATTTTTAAACATGCCGAACGCATTGATTAAATGTTATACAAAAATAAGCATTTTTGTAAATAATGAAATGAATAAATTATATCTTGAAAATAACCGTGTAATGCACAAGTAAAATGTGTATTTTGCAAAACAGCTCTGTCTATTGACAGCATGCATCAACTCTCCGTCTTCCATCCTCCAGTTCCATTTTTACTGCTGAAGCCAGAGCCATAATACTTGCTTTAAAATTTGCAAGAACATAAAAACTGAAATTTCTTATTTGTTCAGATTCTCTTTCATGGTTATTGGCTATAGAAGGTCATAAATATAAAAACCCTTTAATTGCCCATAATATTGAATTTTATAAAATAGTTGTCCAAATGGGCAAAGAAATCATTTTTCTCTGGATACCAAGTCATATTGGTATTAAGAGAAACACAGTCGTAGATAGAATAGCGAAGGATGCTTTAGATGACTCCATTACTAATATGTCAGTGCCTTATTCCGATTTTAAACCTTTAATATACAAATATGTTTTACGTCTGTGGCAGTCCCAGTGGGATATGGTTACAGACAATAAATTACATTCTACAGAGCCAACTGTTGGCAAGAATGTTTGTTTTTTTTCGGCAAAAGCCGATGAGACCAAGTTGTTTTAACTAGATGTCGCATTGGCCACACCAGAGCCGCCTCCTGAGTGTATTCCGTGTCAATGTCGACATAGTATTAAACACCTTTTAATTGACTGTGTAGATAAATTCGACATTATTTGTCGGTACTACACGGTCAACAATATGAAATATTTATTTACAAAGGTTAAAATATTTGAAGGACGTGGGACTATACTCTAGAATATAGTCTGTCTCACTGTATTCCTGGTTATAGTCCTTATCCAGAATTTTAATTTGTTATATGTTTTGACTGATGTTATTTTATTGATTGTATTTTTCTTGTAGCTTTTCTGTGATATTATAAAATGTTTCGTAAGGTTTTGTCTCATATTTGTTTTATTGTTTAAACTGTCATTAATATTTTATTTGCAAAGCGTGCGCGGATGACCAGATTATAAATACATAAAATCTACTAGTAATACTAGTACTAGATATTTATGTTAAGTTGTTTAACTTAGTTTTTAAGTCTGGAAATGTACCCGAATCCTGGATTTTGGGAACTATTAAACCTTTCTATAATAATAAAGGGGACAAATACCATCCAAAAAACTTTCGACCGATTACAATAGTTAGCTGTTTGGGGAAATTGTTTACTGCAGTTTTATGTGAAAGATTGAACAAGTTTTCTGACCAGGTTTTACTTTTAAGTGAAAATCAATGTGGTTTTAGAAAGGGTTATTCTACTATAGATTGCATGTTTGTACTTCATTCCTTTTTTGATGTTTTGAAAATGAAAAAGAAAAAAATGTTTTGTGCTTTCGTTGATTTTGAGAAAGAATTTGATACTGTAACACGTGAAGCTTTATGGTATAAAATGCTAATGTCAAATATCAATGGTCATATGTATAATGTCATTTACAATATGTATAATAATATCAAATTATGTTTATCTTATAATGGTGAAATATCAGAGTATTTTCCATGTGAAATGGGAGTCCGACAAGGAGAAAATTTGTAACCTTTCCTGTTCTCCCTCTTTTTAAATGATCTGGAAGAATTTTTCTTGAGAGAAAATATCATTGGTTTGAAATCAATTACCGAGGAACTGGAATCAAAACTTGATATCTATGTTCGTAGATTTATTTTACTGTACGCTGACAATACAGTTCTAATGGCTGAATCGGCAGCAGACCTACAGCATCAACTTGATAAATTTAGTGATTATTGTAGAGCATGGAAATTGGAAGTTAATGTTTAAAAAACAAAGATTATGATATTTTCCAGAGGAAGATTACCTTCAAATATTTATTTTATGTATAATGGATGTGAATTAGAAATAGTGAAAGAATTTAATTACTTGGGTATACTTTTTTCTAGAACTGGGTCATTTAAATCATGTAAAAAATATATATCAGAGAAAGCTACGAAAGCCATGTATGAAGTTATTAAAACAGGTCGGAAACATAATTTATCTATTAGATTTATTTATTTGTCAATTAGATTTATTCGATAAACTCGTTAAACCCGTACTGTTATATGGGCGCGAAATTTGGGGATATGGTAATAAAGATATACTTGAAAAGATCCACTTAAAGTTTTGTAAGCTGTTGCTACGCCTGAAAACTTCAACGCCTAATAGCATGATCTACGGAGAATTGGGTCACTACCAATTGAATTAGATATTAAGTTACGAATGGTATCGTTTTGGGGAAGGATTCTAACTGGCAAAAATTCTAAATTATCATCAGTAGCATACAAGCTGCTTTTAAATTTGGCAAACACATCAAACCTGAATTCAGATTGGCTAAAATATGTTGAAAGTATTTTCAATGAGTGTGGAGTTTCATACATATGGAGAAACCAATATTTTATCAATCATACATGGCTTAATTTGACAATAAAAACTCGTCTCCAAGATCAGTTTATACAAACATGAAATGCAAATATACAAAACAGTCCGAAAACTTTAAACTATCGATTATTTAAAGATACCTTTGAATTTGAAAATTACTTCAATATACTTGACAATAGAGATATATTTACACTTTGCAAATTTAGGTTGGTAAATCATAAATTACCCATTGAAACTGGGCGTTGGAATAATGTAAATCGTGAAGATAGAAAATGTGACTTATGTTCTTCAAATGATCTTGGAGATGAATTCCATTACTTACTGAAATGTAAATTTTTAGATAATTCTAGAAAAGATTATATTGATAGAAAATATTACAAAAATGCAAATATTCTCAAAATGAAAGGTCTTATGTCTGTTAATAAAAAGTCAACTTTAAGAAAATTATGCTGTTTTATACGTTTAATAAATGTCAGTGTTTGCCCTCCAGGCTAATTTTCTGACAGCATTCCTAAAGTGTATGTGTTGTAAATATGTTACTTGTGATATTGTTTTATCTTTTTTCTCTTATTTTCATTGTATTATATTGTTATATTTATGTATCTGTATACCATTGTTACTGCAAAGGTTATCAGAATAAAGATATATATATAAATAGTCAATTGGTTTTAATTGTGTTCAATTTTAATCAGCTCCATTTCAATTAGTTCTCGCCGTGATATTGGCTGAAATATCGCCAGCTCGGCGTAAAACAATAATCAATCAATCAACATACGACAAAAAAAAACACAAGTAATATATATGGAATCGGTGAGCCGTTAAACTGAGGTGAAAGACCGATTAAATCGCGTATAAAAAACAAAAGCCGAACAAAACGCAAACAATAACAAACCATAAAAAGTTAAAATGGCCCAACGTTTCGGTCAACATTACCTTGTTCACGAACAGGAAGAAAAAAAAATGTTCTCTCTATGAAACCCAGAAAAGTAAGACAGAATCTGTTCATAAAAAGTAAATCAGGCCACACCAAATTGATTTTGAATTCCATCCATTTCACCGCTCCGATTTTCGGACTTTGTGAATTCTTTTTTTTTTCCGCTTCATTTTGCAAAAATGCTGAAAATGCACAATAAATCCTTCATTTTTCTAGAAATAAAAAACAAAAATTGCTCCTGAAATTTGATAAAAAATAGGTTTTTTTGCAATATTTTAGTACAAAAAAATTGTGCCGCACATTAAATTAATCTTTGCTTGAAAAAAAAACTAGTCCTCAAGAAAAAAAAATAAAATTTCGCTCGCTCGCACCTATTTTTGTCATAAAAATCCAAAGAACTAAAAATCAATTTATTGTGGCCTAATAGTAAATTGAAAGGTAAGTTTATGATTGCAGACGGTAAAATGAGGAAAATGTCTTCAAACGTTCTAAAGAATCCGAACTGTAAAACTTGAACGTACGTTTATGAGGTACACTCAGTGGACATAAATGAGTTTCCACTTGTAAATTTTCTTATACAATTCATATAAAACTACTTTATTTCAAAATATTGTTTTGATGTTATTTATTGTCTTATAATTATGAAATTTGTATGAACAATCTCAGAAACGTTTAAGGTTTCTTTAGATAATTTTGAAATTGTTCATTGATTCCGAATTTTGGAGAACTCATTATTTAAATGTAAATAAGGTTTTATGCGTGTCAAAATTACATAGATTTAAAGGAGAAAATTTTGTTAAAACTTAATATTTGTGTTTAAATTGTAGATTTTAAAAAACAATAAAATATTATAATATTTTGATATTATCAGTATAAATTATAGACATTTCTCTGCTCATCAAAAGAAATTTCATTAAAATATGACAAAAAATAACTTCATAACAAAATTTTGAAAAATTGTGGGTTTATATGTAATATATAGGAAAATTTCCAAGTGGGAACTCATTTATGTCCACCGACTGTAGACGAACTGCAAAATTAGAAGAAGAAAAAATCCTTTGACTGTTGTACTTAGTGATTTCGGTGGTGGTATGGCGCAGTAAATGTTGAAACGTGTATTTACGGATAAAGTCAGGGTGGCAGGGGTGGGGGCAATTCTGAACACCATTTGAATTATTTAGACATGAGTAATATTACAGAGTCGCAACTTGTAAGAAATGAACAAATAAAATATGTCTGTTGCGAAACAGCTCACATGACAACATAATTAAAAGAATTAAACTGTTGAACTGTTAATTGGACTGAGAATTAAACGCCTAAATTTTAAAAATCAAATAAAACTGAATACAATAAAAACAACAGTAAAGTATGGGCCAACGTTTCGGCCAATGTGGCCTTGATCACGAGCAGCGCAGAAAAGAAAGAAAATTGCGACGGTACATATTAAATAGCAAAAAAAATCATTGATGCAAGATCTACTGGTACACAAAAGACAACAGGTGAGCGATTCAGGCTCTTGGAAACCTCTTGTTTCTTGAACTGACGCTTGAGGAGTTTGTGTCTGCGTTTGTACAGGCGTGTTTGTTCCTCCTCACAGTCGTCTTCTGAGCGTGAAACTCGTCGGCTGCTTCAAACACTGCTTTTATGCTGGGTGGTGGTTTAACTTCTGGTTCTGGCTCTGGCTCATCGTCGTCGATGTCTTCTGGATCATCTTGTACTGGGTTTCTGGACATCTTGAACTCGTAGTCCTATAATATATGAACTCGGGGGGCATTATTTTCTATTTCTATTTTCATTTTACTGATTTTGCTATTTTTCTTCTTTTTTTTTTATTATCAATGTGCCACCCGAGGTCATATCGTTTATGCCCAAAAACGCGTAGCATTTAAAAAAAATTAATTCTGCTTTGACCATCCACGTAAATGTTTTAAATGCATTAAGAAGTGATTACTTATCTGAATTATGGTGATTATATTGATTGTTTCTCCTTAAATGATCCAAAAGAAAGGAAAGTTTATCCAGGCCATTGATGTTGACACCGGGGAAATTCAAAAACTGTGGTCAATTAAAAAATCGAAATTGAGAACAAAACGAAATTTTTCCAAATTATATTCCTCCGTTATTGGAGCACCAGTGTCACAGTATACTAAAGTTAAGTAATAAGTAATGATGGATTTAAAAAAAAATCTGTATCTTTATTAATACTCTTTTTTTTTAAATAAATATAAAAAAAATGATATCTAGATAACAATTTAAAAAGTTCGTTTCTTTTATTGGTACATGTCCATTATTGTAGTGTAACGTGTATGCTATTTTAGATTTTCACAATATTCTTTCCGCCGTCAAACCAGGGCGGAAAGTGCTAAAGGAAAATGACCATATTCGATATGACTTCGCATTAAAAAAAAATAAAAAATGAAAATATCAGCATGAAAACGTTAAATAGTGAATATATAATGCGAAGGCATATATTATAGGACTAATTAGTCATCGTCTGTTGTTTCCATTGCATGTAGAGAGGTTATTGTCGATGTTAACGAGTTCTTGAATGTTAACATTCTCACCACAAAGCTGGGCTAATTGGGCTAATGGTATCTTCTGGGTCATCTTCTTCACCAGTTTGGTTGGTGTTTTCCGTCTGGATGAATTTGGCATGACGATAGCAATTCACAATTGTAGTCGGCTTTACCATAGACCAGGACTTTTTTTTCCAAAATCCAAGAATATGATTCGCTGTAGTATTATTTCCTTGCTGTGATTGTTTTAATTCTGCGTAGTCAAATACGGGTATATCTGCAAAATAGGCTGTGAACTAATTTTCAATCTCTTTCATAGCCAATATTAGTTCTGAACAGATTTTATATATCAAAACGGGTAATACATACACTTCAAACGCGAACAGATTTTTCAACCATAAGTGTATGTATCAAAGTGGGGTTATACGTACACACACATCAAACGGAAATATTTCATCGAATCACATTACCAAAAAATTTAAATTATTCTGCATATTGTAATACATTGACAATAACCAATTGTTATGAATTAGAGAGATAAGTGGGCGTGAATATATTCGTCATATGATCACCATCTAATCAAACTTTACCAAATTTAAAAATCAATATAATTCCGGGAGATCATTATCTGAAACGATAAATAATTAGGGAATTCACACAATACGTAAACCCAAGCAGTTTCAAAAATTGACCATCTTTGTCTTGGTTTGTGTGTGCTCTTTTGATTTTCTTCTGCATTGTCCATTTTACCTTATTTTTTCATTTTTTATTTTTTACCTTATTTTTTCATTTTTTCTTTTTTACCTTATTTTTTCCTTACTTTCTTCTGCCTGATTTTTTTTCTTCTTTTCTACTTATGTACATTCTAATAATTTTGATTCAATAGATACACGATGATATTTGCCCAAATTTTCATATGCTAAAATCTAACAATAATAATCGCGATTTACATCAGGTCAGAACAAAAGTTGGCTATAGGGAAGAACTCTTTATCTTGCAACTTACCAAGTAAAAAATATCTAATTTTTTCGATATTCTGCTGTTATCATTATGTTAGGTACATGTACCCTTGTTATCACTTACAATAATTGTTTATATTGTGTTCTAGTTAGCAATAATTATGACGTCATTTTCTCCATAGATTACGCAACAAAAATTGCCTTCTTCAGATAGGCAGAGAATTTTCCATTTTCATTTTTTTCCTGATGTCAGATGAAATTTTATCGTCTCGCTTTTCTACCTGTTTGAAAGTCTCTTGTAAATCAGAAAATGTATTTATGACAGCGTAACTGACTGTTTGTCCATATATATATATATATATATAAAGGTAAATGTATACTATTAGAAATCATAATTAACAAAGTTGTTATGTAAGCATCTGTTCACGTGATCAGGACTTAATTTTAGGCACCTGTGATGGATCACGAAAGCTCAATCTACAGAGCTGCTAGCGGCGTCCCCGGGTGTTGGGTAGGGCAGAGCCTCTCGTTGGGGGAGGGGTGTCTGATCATAATATGGAAAGCCTGCACGCGGAACATAGTGGTTAACTTGTTTGGAGGATGCAACACTCCGTGTACGCTAAAGACCCGTTCTGTAGTTTTTCTAAAACGAGTAGGCTAATGGATACTACAGAAGGCTAAATTATCCGACTCTAAGAAACCACTCACACTTTTTTACAGGGGCAGTCAAAATTGGCCCCCCTTTATGTCTCGTCCCTGTTTGAATTGTGTTTAATAAATCGTTTAACTTGTCCTGAAGAAGCACGACATATTTCCTACTGGGCGTTAAGCAAATAATAAGCAATAAATCAGTATTTAATGTGCAAAAGATAAGGAGGTTTTCAAAATAATAAATAAATACAAATAAAGATATCTTTTAAACTCGTCGTATGGAAAATATCAAACGACAGCTGAAACGATATAAATCTACTTATGTCTGAAATGAATAACGTTTTGTATAAAACTTGATCCTTTTAATAAAACCATGCTACTAAACAGATCACGATTTCAAAATGGATGTCGGTTCAGTTATACCTCTAATTATAGTGATTTTCGGTACCATTGGAAATACTATGAGTCTGGTTGTTCTCTGTGGAAGCAAATTTCGTAAATTCGTTAGTTTTATTTACCTAATATTTCTAACAATAGTGGATATTATTGCGCTATACGTCGGACTTTTTAGAAAGAATATGCACTTCTTGTACCAAATTGAAATGATCTCAAATTTAGGCTGTAAAATTACTTATTGGTTGACGTATGCTGTACTCCATTTTTCTGCGTGGATTAGAGTTTCATTTACCGTCCAACGAACTCTACACATATGTTTACCGCAAATTTCTCGTTTTAGAATTACCAGAAGGATTGCCATTATCAATATCGTAGTGCTTATCATCATTATAATTGCTGTAAACTCCCATGTTTTGTTCTTTTTTAACATAGGTTGTGACATTTTGAATGTTACAACATGCACAACAAAGACAGATGAATATCAAAATTTCTTTTATAACTATTGGCCAGGAATAGAGTTTTCGTTCTATAATGCAGTTCCGAGCTTTATAATGATAACAGGAAATGTAGTTATAGCCATTACCGTGTGGAAATCCAGGAAGAATGTACAAAGACTTTCGAAAAATAACATTTCTAGCATACATGGAGGAAAGTCAAGGACGTTTTCATCGATGACAATTGTTTTATTATTAATAAACATTTTTTTCGTTCTTTACACGATGCCCGTTAGTATATTTCTGATTGGTTATAGACACTGGTTACACCCAGATTACAGCAATAAAGGCATGTTAATGGAGATATTTTATGTTTTGGATATTCTTCAGTATATGAATAATGCATCCAATTTTTTGTTGTACTGTATAAGTGGTTCGCTTTTCAGAAGAGAATGCTTAAGGATATTTTGCTTTCGAAAACTTCCAAAACGAACAACCGGAAGTAGGACAGGGTCAGCTGACAACACAGGAATTCGTCAATCTGTCAGTTACTAAATGTTTTGCGCGGTAATTTTTTGTCCTTATTTGAAAGAGCATCTGTTTGATTACGGCATTAAAGACGGTGTTACATAAAATCTAAATAATTTGAATTTTTTGCTTCCCTTAATGAACTTGAAATTTAAATAACCACTGAAACATTCAATTCTGTTTCATACCTAGACGTAGATGATTGAGTGTGATGTAAACTTTGCTATTTTAATGTAGTTGAAGATGAATATCGTTTTTTCTTTACCACAAATTTTGCAGTATATAGTTCCATTCATTTACACTTGCATAATCTTAGTTATGTTATTGTCTATTGTGTTTCTTTTATTGTTGGTGCTTGTTGTCTGTATGCCTTCAACCCCTCGGGGGTATAAATATGCAATTGATTATTAAAGTTATTGAAATCAAAACTTTGTCAATATTGATAGTGCAATGACTACTGAAACAAAGCAAGGTTATGTTCAATCTTTGTTGATATGATCACTCCGACGTTTCTATCCCACCACAATGGCTGCATATCTCCAGTTAGATTTCACGTCTTGCTGCAATTGACACAAATACATCATCTGTGTCCTATGTTGTTTATGGAATAGGATATACTTACCCTTTCGGAGCACTTTATGTCACTCTGGTCATAGTTGTTGCTTTGGGGTTTGGTTTCATGGACTTTTAACTGCTGTCTTGTCTCATTGGTATACATTTGTCGATATTTATTCGATATTCGATAAGTAAAATAAATTGAATGTGAACGTTATAACCATTGAATTTATTCGTCACCATTTGACAACATGCACGAACGTGATGTCAGAAACTTTATTGTAAGTTCTACACAGTCAACAATGTCCAAAATGTTGAAATTCGGGACTATAATCCATTGTTGAAGATAAGGAAATTTAAAAGCCAAAATTATTGAAACAATAAGGCAAAAAAAACAGCTTTTAAGGCCAGGCTGTAGACGAGAGATATGCCCAATAGTTTCCATAGAATTAACATATTCTATAACGCTAACAGTCACGCACAATGTAACAATAAAATTCTTTGACACCAATTTTGAATAAATACTGAAATATCAGTAACTAACCAGGGAATCTCTCATCAGAAGAAATTTGGTCGAACCGTCAAAACCCTGTTACGACAAACCACCTTTGCCAGTGCCACCTGGTCAAATTATGTGTATAATCTGATTTTATAAGTCAAACAGGTGATAAATGTACTATACATAGTATTAAAAATGTGGTAGAAAAAAATGTTTTTAGTGCTTATGATGCAATTTAAAACTAAATATTGTATACTTTATAAAAAATAACTTATTTGAAAGGAACAAAATATTTCCGAGATATAAAACTGCTACAATTTTTTTTCTTTTTTAGTCTTCAGTAGAACATAAAAATTATATCTCATGACATGACTTTTTTTGCTATGTCATAGTACTAATGTACTGAGGTAGAACAAAATAACGAGCTTGTGTATAAATACATGTAAGTTAATCGGTTGTCCATTCATACAGCTATTTAAATACCTGTCTTTAAAATTTGACAACAATTAGAACGTCGTATAATATAGTTGATCCAATGACTCGTCATGCACCCATAACAATATGTGATATAACCGACCTAATTTAACATTTATCATTACCAATGTCAAACTGTGTAGAATTTAAACAGGAATTTCAGAGAAGCTTTTTCGTATTTGGCAACAAAGATCCAAAGTTATTCGTTTTGTCTCAGGTAAGTCTTATTGTACGAGTATTTAAAGTTCGTCCATTGATTGAAAAACATCTTGATTAGAACGATAGGAATATGGGAACGAACCCATCCTGATTGTGGTGTTAGCTCTTACAATAAAGGGAGAAAAGTAGATGTTCATAAGAACGTACACCCTATAAAAATCCCGTCCTTCTAACCATAAAAGAAAAAATAAAACGAATTTTTTTTAAAGTGTCAAACCAAATAAAAGTGGAACATAACAGCCCAAAACTATGGTATTCCCACAAAAATCTTGAACTAGGGGAGGGAGATTGGCAGTCGTTAAAATAGCTCAAAAGCTTTTGGGAGGGAATCGACATAAAATGACCGGTACATGCATTTATATAACCGTATGCAGAAAGAGTTAAAAATCACAAAATATACCACGTTATACTCTCTGTTAAAGTTGCAGTTTCATAAGATTCTTTTATTATTTGTTTTAGACAAGATAGTAAGGAAAAGTATGATAGAATTTGTTATATCTGTCTTTCCTGTTTCTCGTTCCTGTTTATTATATTTCTCTTTCCTGTTTATTGTGTGTAATTTTTTGTTTAACCTTGTTCAATAAGATAGACGTGACGAGTTCGTCTCTTCAAAAAACATCCCCTCAAGTCAGTCCTAGGAGCATCTAGAACTTCCATCGGGATACAAGACTGTTCTCCGTGTTAAAGGCCTGCTGAGGCTACCAGATGACTTGAGAACATTTATAAAAGCGGTTTCCTTTGATTCAATATATATCATGTACATTATATGAATTTCGGAAATTATTGTGTGAATTTATTTTTTGCAAATCTTAGAACATCAGCAATAATGCGAGAGTAAAACATGCGATTCGTGTACAAGTTATTATACAATGTATTATTATATTCTTTATTTCCTCCATTCAAGGTAGCAGGTATATTATTCGGCTATATTTTAGATTTTTATAAAATGTTGCATGCAAATATAGCATGTTGAACTGAATTTTAATAACAAAAAATAATATGTATCACTTTAATACTTCTCGAAATATACTGTATCAAGTTTTGGCAAATAAAACGTATTTTAAATTATGATTTCTCAAAATTTTGTCCCTATTTTATTTTTAAATGATATTTTATTGCTATTGATATTCTCTTTTTATTGACATCAATCATATTAGGTGTCACCAGATTCATTTTTAGCTCAACTGGCCCAAGGACCAGGAGCTATTATCATCATTTGGCGTCCGTCGTCCGTCGTCGTTGTAAACTTTCATTTAAAGATCTTCTCCTCTGAAACCACTGGGCCAATTGGAACAAAATTTGGCAGCAATGGTCCTTAGGTGGTAATGTTTAGAATTGTATCCGATGACCCCGCCCGTCATCCAAGATGGCCACCAGAGCCGAACTTAGTTTAACATAGGATCCTATGGGAAATTTACTTCAAGATCTTCTTGTCTGAAAACACATGGCCAATTGGAACAAAACAAGACAGCAATGGTCCTTAGGTTGTACTCTTTCAGAATTATATCCGAAGACCCCAGCATCAAAAATCTAAAATAAGCGTCACGATGTCGCGATGATATGTGTAGATTTTTAGTGTTTTTATAGATAGAACATATACTTGAATGATATCCAAAGCGAAAACGAAGCTGGTGACTCTATATTTATTTAGTACCAATGAAACGGAAAAGTTGACATCATTTTTATGAAAAATCCAATGGAAATGACGATTTAAATTGAAATTATTTAATTTTTTCTGTGGTTTTTTTCTATGAAATCTGAAGTAAAAGACTTTCATTTTCGGGATTTTAAATTATTCTAAAAAAAGGTCTTCTTGTCAGAAAATACTAAGCAAATTGAAATGTTTTTGTTGCATGAAGATCCTTGGATTAATAACAAAATTTATGTTTTCGTGCTGATCGGTATCCACAGCTAGCTGCCACAGCTGGACTTAGTTTAACATTTTTAACATTGGACACTGGAAGAATTCTTTATATATCTTATATAGAAGTGTTGGACACTGTAGAACAATTCCTTAGATCTTATCTAGAAGCGCTTTGTCAGTTGTGGTCACTTAAAATCCAGATGAGCGATTCAAGCTCCATGGAGCCTCTGGTTTTGTCTGAATAGATTTTGCAATATACCTTTGAGCACGTTCTAACAGCAGAATTGTAGTTTTATTAAGTACATCGAAACAGCGTGATATTCCATTTTTAACCACAACACATCCTTTCATATTATAAATATTCCGAAATAATTCGACATCATTTTTCGATGATTCCAGTCTTGATAAATTTTTAGTAAAAGTCCATCGTTCCACACGATTTCAAACTCCTTTGTGCTGTTAAAAAAATACGTTAAGGTTATCTCCATATCTCATTCTGTAGAACACACATTCTTGTGTATAGGCTCGAGAGTGATATTCTGGTGATATTCAGAAATTATTTGAAAGTCGTTACTCTCGGTATCAGAAAATGGTACATTTTCCATGAGATTTGCTAGTAATGTACATAACACAAGTCTACGGTCTGGAGTATTGAACGGGTTATCACCGAGTACGATGTATCTTTTCACTTATTCGATAATTCAGTCAGGATGTGATCTATGAGTGTCCAGTAGCTGCGAAATATGTATTTACTGGGCCACTACATATCATTTATACATTAACTGAAAGCTGTTTAAGAATGATAAGCAAAAATTTGATCGCCGGTCGTGAAAAAAATATATGTAGGTCCTTTAACTTTCATATTTATATCGCCAAGGATTATTACTCGATCTCTTTTAGAACTGACATAACTTAATGTTTCTAGAGTTACAAGATGCTCATTAAACAATTCAATGGTCTAGAAGATGCTGGCAAGTAAACGGCAAAGAAGTGAACAATATCCATATCAGAAACTCTAATTTCGGCTCCAATAATACGTTTTCTTTCAGTCTCAATAGTTTCCAGCAAATCAAAGTAATTATGATTAGACAAGGCGACGCCTCCCCTTATTGCAGTTCTATAAATGTATGGATTAAAATCATGTTAAGGTTTTGAAATCACATTATATTCACGTATGTCAGATTCTGAAGATTTTGTCAATGTTACATACATACAACCACGATTTAAAGCTGCAGAAGCACTTTAGTACTTGAAGACGGACTTGAACTGTATAAAATGTACAAAATACACAAGTGGAACAAAACCAAAAACAAAATCTGAAAAAAAGTTAAACGTAAAAATTGCTCAATGTTTCGATCAATATGGCCTTCATCACGAGCGTGAAAATAAATACTAGCAGATGTCGACTCTTGAGAAAACCAGAACATCTAATCTGGCTTTCTAAAAGGCAACATCTATTATTGTTGTCATCTGCTGTGATCAACGTTTCGACCAACATGGCTTTGATCACGAGCATGAAAAAATAAATAGATGTTGACTCTTAGAAAGTCAGAGCAATAGATATTGGCTCTAAGAAACCCAGAGCAATCCTCGTATTCTTTAGTCGTATGAGATGTTTCGCAACAAACTTACCTTATTTGTTCATTTTTCCTTGCAGTTTGGCCCAAGAAACTTATATCCAGTATGGACAGGAGTTTGGTTATTATGGCATTTAACATGGTTTGCCATGGAACCATATCAGGCAACAAGATCTGAAGGCAGAGGATACAGTCATTACTTTACTTTTCTTACCCACTGGGGTTACACAGCTTTAGGAGCTTCAAATCTGACCGATTTTATTGCCACTCTATATGTCCATTGCCGAAGAAAAGATATCATCGAAAGCAAAACAGGTTTGGTGGTTTTGGTTTAACTTTATTTTATGGCTGTCGCCGTTTATTTGTTATACCAGTGAGTGGATGCCTCTTCTGGTGGACTTCAGGTGTCCGATGTTATCCACAACCTTGGTTGTTAGTTTGATGATATGCCAGTAAGAAAATTGATGAAATGAAATTGTTAAAATTTTCTAAAAGCTATCCTGGAATTGTTTTGAATTTGAGTCTTTTCAGGATTTCAAGTTTTTGATTTGACCTTTGGACGCAGCTGGTGCCTCAGAATCCTACGAAACATGCATACCGTATGCATTAAAACTGATATGATAGCATGTGGCAGATACTACTTGGTCTCTAAATGTTGTAGTTTTATGTAGTGAATTATAAGCATCAAATTTACACTATTACCGCAATACATGTACAGGTACTGTAGTAACTGAGATGGTTATATATTCGAGTCCACCATCAGAGAAAAAAGTCTTTAAAATTCCCAAAACTTTCTTGAGTTCAAATAAAGCATGGTTTCAGTAATTGATCTTGAAATGAAAATTGGACCAAAACATCGAGAGAAAAAAAATCCTTTGCAATAATTTTTACTCAGTATTATTTATGATTAACACTTCTTTGATTTTGTAGATGATAATATCACGCCATGGTATTTAAAACTGGTTTGGTTAATGTTCGAGATCAGCAACAGTATTTCAGTGCTTATAACTCTGGCTTTTTACAGCTTATTAACACCAAGTGAGTATACTGGAGTCTAAATGTTAATTTACAAAATGGGAAAATATAACATTAAAATCACAGAAAAATGTCCTCTTTCATATACTTCCATTTGTTGTTTGCTACATAATTATTTAGACTTCTCGGGGACTTTCGCTACAATACGATAAAACCAGGAAAAAACGGCAACCAGTTAATCTATGTGTCAGTGAATGACCTGTCAAAGAAAGAAAAACGGTTAGAAGACTACACAAAAAGGCACTAGTATCTAATTGAAGATGTGCTGAAAACGGCGTTAAACCCCAACTAAACAAACAAAATCTAATTGAAGAATTTAAAAAGTATTTCTTAGGTTCTATTCGCATATTACTTACTACGAAAACGTATGGATATGGGGTATGCATCAATGAGACAACATCCCATTGGACTGAACATACGTAAAGATTTACCTCTAGCATAGTGTTGTGTCAACAAGGAGCAATACTTCTAACACAAGAATAGTATTAAATGGCCTCGGAAACACTGTTGTCTACCGTACATGCCAAATAACAACAGTATACATAAGTCGAGATCAGAGACAGGAATGCTTGGAATGTGACATGGTTAATTAATTTATTAAGTAACCAACTCTCCTAAATCCTGCGTCAGCGGTTTAAACAGATGAACATGCAATTAAAATAAACCTCAATAAGTTTGATGCTGGACAAATAAAACAGAGAGAGAGCCAAACTGAACCGCAGATATCCAAATTTATACGATCGAAGAAATAATTAGTCATTTATTTATATTTTTCAGGTGGATCGCCTACAAACATAGCTAAACATGCTATCAACTCTTTATACGTACTGTCCAACCTTTTTGTCTGCGCAAAGCCTGTTCGATTGTTACATGTTGTTTATCCACTAATATTTGCCGTCGTATATTCATTATTTTCCGTAATATATCAAGTTGGAGCAGATGGAGACGCAATTTATAAAGTATTGGATTGGGAAAACACAGAAACTACAATAATTTATGTTTTAGCTTTGTCATTAATAGGAGTTCCTGTTGTTCATTTAGCCTTATTTGCCCTTTACAAACTACGCATTTTTACACATGCAAAATGTTATGAACGTGCACAAGTGAATGACGAAAAATTAAACGGAGAATTACACACAGAGTCAATGATCACTCATATTTAGCGAATAAAGCTGCGTAACAACATGAACTTTTATGACTTCACGGTGAATGACCCATCTTAACATGAAATAGGGTCCACTCGACGTCTTTTTTTTTATTGCTTGAAACCTAAGTACGATTTATGTTTTAATATGTTATTTTAATTTATTTTCACAAACATATATTTTGTTAATACCTTTTTATTTTTAATTTTGCTTAATGGATTACATTAAATGTCATTAACTGTGCATTTCTTATTATTTTGGTTTAAAACAAAATTGGAACTTTTATATCTTGACATATCTTAATTTAAATTTAAACCAACAAATTACACAATTTTCTTTAACAAAGAACATCTTTTACGAATTCTTTGGTATATAGTACAAATCGTTACCCAATTTAATTTAAAATCAACATACATATCACATGCACGACACTAACAAATCAACTATGAAATACAAACATCCTAGGCTTGAACCGGTGGTATGTTGCTTCGAAGAAAAGAAAGTCGACAATTAGAAAGATTAACTCATCACTTATGTCACAAAGTTTTGATTTCAATCGCCCTTTGTACCACAAGGTATGTAACAGAAGTGGAGATGGTCTCTTCAATTATAAGTTCACTAGAGTAGATGAGGTGCATATAATCCTGAGTGCGAAATAAAAAACAATAATAAAAGTCCAAATGTTGCCCCTTCTATACAAAAATAAAGAAAAGAAAATACGTTACAGAGTTTACCTTCGGGGGGGGGGGGCAACGAAAGGCAAATTTTACGCAATTCTTTGACAATATCCAAATTATTAAACCATATTTGAACATTAACTAAAAAAGAGAAAAAAATGATTCAATAATATTGAATACAGTAAGGAAGGCGTATAGCAGGAAACATTCTCATGATAAAAATATATGGCTTTATAAGGACAAAATGAAGAAATATTTATTGTTGAGTTTCAAATGTTTATATTTACGTATATTTATTTACATGTAAGTCTGTTGATTTTGTTGTGAATGTATTGTTAGATTGAGTTTGAATTTTAACAAAATTTGCCCTTTCCTACCAAATGCTATAGATAGACACTTCTTTTTTAATTTGATAATCCAAAAGCACCTATTTACTGGATCAAGCAAATTATTTTTTTTCAAACTCATCATCTGAAGTGGGTAGAGAAATAAAAGTTTCAGTGCTGTTGTAAATTACACACGGGTAGGGCCACCAGGAGAGAAGTATTCCTGTTTAAGAATGTTTAATTTGTAGATTTGATTCACACCAGCAGGTTTTATCACTCTACAGCTTTAAGTAAAATATCCAGGAATTTCAAAAAGTGTCTAGTGGTGCACTTAGACGACACGAAGTTTTTGAGGAGAAATATGCTTATTGAAGTAAGGGTTATCTTTCTTTCCACAAGAATCCGAGAATCGATAGTTGTTATTACGGATCTTTTTTGAGTATCGTCAGAATTTACACAAAATGAAATGACGACAAATGTTTATATAGTACGTATAAATTACCTAATTATGTTCTGATCATTGTTGTCTCTAAAGAGTTTTGATGTCTGAGGAAGCTCGGACATTTTTCAAAGTATGCTTAGAAGTTTTTAACCACGAAGTTTCAGGACCACACTAAATCTGTATCTGTAATTCGTTTTAATTCAGTACATAATCCAGTGTCTGCACCATTTTGGTTTAAATAGTTGATTCGCATTTAAAAACCAAAATAATTAATGGTAACTATCTATAGTAGACAAGGGAAGATGTTCCTTAGTTTAAAAAAGGGATCTACAATTGGACTATCAAATTTTATTTCATGTCGTACGATTGTTCTAGACCAGCCTTATCATCTACTTTTGGTTTTCATCATAACTATTAATTTTAGATTGGAATAAAATTTTATGACAAACGTGATGGTCTGAATTTTCCGATTGTGAATTTCCCCTTTCTTAACAGTAACATACCTATGGTGTGTACATTTCACAAATGATCCGTTACTGCCGTCCGTGTGATATTTACGACTTTCTCGACACAGCGAGATTGCTATCACATGAACTTCTAAGACATGTTTATCTTCAGTCTCTGTTAATTTCATTACTCCAAAATTTGTACTGTCGTCATCACGAATTGATTGTCCGAAACGAAGTTTCTATCTCATATCGACTAGATATCTTCAGTAAGTTTTCATGTCCTTCTGGAACTGACACCTCATCAGACTTGACACTTCACTGCAGTTAAATCACTGGCAATGTGATGGGTGCTCTCAAGGAGCAGGACATGCTTACCCTTCCGGAGCGCCTAATGTCACTCCCGGTTTTAAGGGGGAGTTGGAATTGGTAATGCTTTAGTTTCTGTGCTGCCTTGTGCTAATTGTGTTTAGTGTATTATGTTTTTTTATTTTTTTAGTTATATATGTATCAATGTGGCATTTGTTTGTTATGATCCATTCTCTGGAATTTATCTTGTCTTTGGATTTCAATCTTATAGACTTTTCCAACTGTTTTGTGGCTCCAGTATTCTTTTGCCGATATTTTCCACTGAAATAGTTATTATCTGGATTTCGGAAATATTTGTGTACCCAAAATTATTATTATACTTCATGAAAAAATCCTTCCATTTCATTGGCTGAACGAATAGCTTTGTGAATTCCAATTTTACCAGCATAATCTGAATACGGTCATAATCTGAATAACACCCTTTAAGTTATAACACCCTCTGAGTAATAACACCCTCTCAGCATTACACCCTCTGAGTGAATTCCAATTTTACCAGCATAATCTGAATACGGTCATAATCTGAATAACACCCTTTAAGTTATAACACCCTCTGAGTAATAACACCCTCTCAGCATTACACCCTCTGAGTAATAACACCCTCTCAACAATAACAACCTCTGAGTAATAACACCCTCTCAGCAATAAGTTAAATTGTTTGTGTTCAAATTATATTATTATATATAAATTATATTTCATGTTCTTAAGTTTATTTTCTTTATTTCATAAATCTACGGTGGAATAAATGACCTGGAGACTAATTACACAAATATAATGAAAGTAACACGATACAATCCTTTACAATCAAAACAGTCTTACCATGAAAATGTCTTCAGTATAATAAAAAACATGCTGCCTTCATTGGAGGGTGTTATGGTAGATTACCACAATCTGAAAACAATATCAACCTCGTCTTCGTCTCGGGTGATATTTTTTTCCAGAGGGTGATATTGTTTTCCTCGTGTGGTAATCTACCATAACACACTCTAGTGAAGGCAGTCTGTTTATAATAGTAAATGCATCAAAGTTCCAGCCAAACCTTTTACTGAACACACTACACAAAATACAAAATCTTATATAGAGAAATCCTAGCAGTATTTGTATATCCAGTAATAAATTTCTTATTTTGACATAAGCGGTTAATAAAGGTGTCATAGAATTGGGTTTTTTTCATATTGGTCCTGTATTATGTCTTCGGACAAGTCGTATTGGTTCTCGGATAGCTGTATTGGGCCTCGGCGTTGCCTCTGCCCAATACGACTGTCCTTAATACAGGACCAATATGAAAAAAACCCTTATATAACACTATAATAGTGAGCGGTTTGTCGGAATTTTTTTATTACTTTGTTACATATGATATGCAATACTTGGACAGCTTATTTAAAAATGTATTTATGCAACCCTAAATCCCCAAACTAACTTTAACCCTTTGTTAGGGTCTAAATTTTCTCTACAGTAATCCCATTAAATCTCTTTGGAAGCTAAACAAATGACCAATGAATAATTCCTTCATCTTGTTTACTGTATTAAAAAGATTGGACATCTATGGCTTAACCTTGGGCAGTCTGATTTAATTTATTGTGATTAAATTACCTATGATATAGATTTTTTTAGGTTTGTCGAAAAATTAGATTAACAGCTTCGTCATCACCATTAATAGTAAAACATCTATTTTAATTACCGGTTAATGTTTTATTCAACAAGTTTTAGTGTCCGAATCGATCTGAAATTCTGAACAAATGGACAAACTTTATAGTCTTCATCCTACACATATTAGTCAAAAATATTAAAAAATTATTTTCTTCTGCAGTAGCCCACGTTTATAACCTCCGACTTCAAGTATATTTTTATATCATTGGTTTACATGCATAAAATGAACGATAAATATTGCTGACAAAGAAAACAGAAACTGAAAAAAGCAATTATTGACGCTCATTCTAGATTTCAACTTTTTTTCTTGTGTTGTTTTATTCTCAATTATTTTAGAATTCCTCAAAAAGAAATTAACAATGATAGCTATTTGAGTTGTTAAGTGAGTATTTTTCATTGTGAAAGTTGGACATCTTAATAAACAATGAAAAATATCCTCGTCAGTGGCACCACATGAAAACTCTGACTCATATATCACTTTGATTCGTGTTCAGCATTAAAAAGAATGAATGAATGCCCTTATGATGTAATATAAAACATTTTCTAAAACTATCATCGTATTCTGTATACTTAGAAGGACAAATTTTATATAATACTTGTTTATCCTGAAACTATAAGCAATCATTTCAACAGCATATGTCAGCAATGCTCAAGGAAAAAAAATAGAAATGCGGAAACAACACAACGTGTTATATATAGCAGGGGCGAGGTTTTCGAAGGTCTCTTAAGACTTAAGATATAATCTAAGATAGTCTTAGAATATGTCTTAATCCGAAGTGATTTTTTCGAACTTGTCCTAATCTAAACTTTATCGTAAAGTTGGGACACCCGGTACCATATCCGAAGATTGTCTCAGAACAGTCCGAATAGTTAAAATATAATTAGTAGAGTAAATAATGAACCTATTTACATTTTTATGGGAAGAAAGTGATAGAATGTATTCTTTAATGAAGCTACCGTTATTTTTTTTGGGGTCAGGAGGGCAAGAAAGTTCTCCAAAATTATTTCTCTGCATACATGAGCTCAACTTTTTTTTTAATTATACCATTATTTTATTTAATTTAATACTAAATCCTGCCCCTTTTTATTACATTTTTGAGCTTGCATGCTTTTTGCAAATTTTGGCCGTACATTTTTCAGAATCCTTCCTTGCACCTCCCCTCCCCAAACCCATCCTTAACACTAATTTGTTGTTCCCCAAGTTTTAAACGCATGTGTGATAGATTGCACAAAGAATACTTTATTTTCCGGTGACTTGTTTCACATAACAACATACCTTGGGAAGTTAAACATTTAAATTAATGTTTTAAATATACCAAAGTTAGATTTAATAACAGACATATATAAACGCTCAAGGTGTTCATTTCCCATATATACCCATGATCTGTAACATATGTTTAACATAGCAATATATTATTAAAGAATGAAAGTCTTTATAATAAATTTATTATAAAAAATAATAATTATTATTATTATTACCATTGTTATCAATTTCTAAGTTTTTATTATCATGATAATATTTATTTCAATTATGATGCGTTCTAATTTTTTTATTCCTCCATTCCATATAAAATATTTCAACTGATTATAATTAATACGATAGTTATACGTTTATATCAGATAGGAAGATTATCTTAGGATGACTTTGGTTTACATTCTTAGACATGTCCTACGATTATCCTAACATGGTCTTGGAATATGTCCTAGGATTACCCTAACTGGGTCCTAGAATATGTCCTAGGATTATCCTAACATGGTCCTAGAATATGTCCTAGGATTATCCTAACATGGTCCTGGAATATGTCCTAGGATTAACCTAACATGGTCCTAGAATATGTCCTAGGATTATCCTAACATGGTCCTAGAATATGTCCTAGGATTATCCTAACATGGTCCTGGAATATGTCCTAGGATTATCCTAACATGGTCCTAGAATATGTCCTAGAATTATCCTAAAATGGTCCTGGAATATGTCCTAGGATTACCCTAACATGGTCCTAGAATATGTCCTAGGATTATCCTAACATGGTCCTAGAATATGTCCTAGGATTAATCTAACATTGTCCTAGAATATGTCCTAGGATTATCCTAACATGGTCCTAGAATATGTCCTAATATATATCTTAGGACATATCTTAGGATGGTTTCGAAAACCCACCCCAGATTAATATACGGAAAGACAAAAAAGTTGATGTCAATTGGGGATGCTTCTTTGTTTCTAGAACGTTTACAGTTTTAGAAAAGTGAACACTTATTGTAGATTTCACTTCACTACCGAAATACTATTGCAACTGGGGACCCCACTTTTGAGGCGAACATTCATAAATGGTAAAACATTCTAAGGTTTCAATATTGATTAACTGTATACATGTAATATTTCAACGTCCTATACGTCACCAGTTAAGGACTAAATAATTTGAAATGAAACAAGCAATTTATTGGTCGAGCGAGTTAATACATGCTGTATATAACCTTTTTTGGATACATCTTATGTCACCAACTTATTCCTTCGCAATGTGCAGTTCAAATATTCCTGAGCTAAATTCACCTAATGCTTTTACCTCCATTTTTGTATAAGAAAATTCTTGAAAACTAAATCATATGACCTGTTCCAAAATTAAAACTCTCCTATGATCTAAGCTACTCAAGATCTGATACAAGCTTTAAGGTGATTTTCAGATATTCTGTGTTATTTTATGATATTTCTGAGGTTATATATGAGGCATCGTACATGACGTAATTGTTCGAGTTGGTGTCTCTTTCTACGGCGTCAGTATATTTAGTAGGACCAGTGCCTCTAATAGAATTTTTCTGTAGTCTTACTATTTCCTTCTGACAATATCCGTAAGAACATAACATACAAAGAGAGGTTTTATAAAAATTTCTGTTCAGAAATAACAAAATGATTTACATTGGGCTGACGAGTTTATTTCCGTTGCAGGTGAAAGGGGTATTGAAGATAGTTCAGTAATTCGGGAGATGACAAGTTTGTCCGGAGTACTACGTCCGGCGTTTTTCATGAAGTTTACCCTTTACAGTAGAGTATCATTGTGATAACTATATTTATCCAATATTGATAGCATTTTATATTTTGGAAATTTAAATATCAAAGAAATTTGATTTTACTACTAGTTGCCTCCCTTTGATCGAGTAATGCTAAATATCCAACATATTTTCTATTTTTTTTTTTTTTCAAAGTAATATTTTGGAAGAAAAAATCTTCGTGGGCAGTTTTTTCTCACTTATTGGCTTATTGGATCTGACAGTTTTACAAGAAAAGATGTTGTTTGTACAATTTTCATTTAATGACATTTGCTTGTATTTGTGGTGTTATATCTATAAATTAGCTCAATAATTTCGTTTTCTTTTTGACAGAACCAATTTCCCAAAAGAATATATTAAAGTTGGTATGCATAACGATGACCAAACAGATGGACGTTTTTGAATTATTGATATTTCTACAGAGCTTGTCAAGAAAAGCTATCTCGTTAAATTAGTGAAACTGATTACTGGAAATTTACAACTGACCGGTGAAATTGACTTGGCTCAAAATCGATAAATCCGTTAGTTAAACCATTCTCGGACATGTGCAGCCGAGTGAGTTTTACGATACTAAATATTCAATTTATATCGCAAATTCGCTCGTTTAATTTCATTTTGTATCAGAAAAGAATAGTTAATGGGATCCATAATAAAGGAAAAAAAATTGAGATAATTCGATTAAATATTTATGTAGTATAAGTGACCGGTTGGATGCTGGTATTTTCAACTTCTCTTAAGATTTTTAGGTATGGCTTTCATATAAAGTAATTTTAATCTCGTTCGTCTTATAACAGAACTTACACACGTACAACGAGCACTACGAAAAGAAACTAACGTCTGCAGTTTAACCTAACCAAAACGATTCTTGCAGTGCAAAATGCCAAAAACCCATTTCGAACAAAGAAAATAAGGCACCACTTTAATTGTGAATGAAAACAAGTTCTTTTTTCATTTTGTTTTTAAATCTCTTTCGTGCCTAATTATGCAGGATAAATAAATAGTCACAAGACTTGATCAAAAGTTGCAGAAAATCAAAGCGTCCATTCTTCCCCTCTAAATGCATTTGATTAAAAATTCAAAACAGGAAAGTCATTAATGGAACAAAATCAATAGCATTTGACCAAACAAAGAGGATTATATTATTTCGATCTGTTAATGTGTGGCATCAATTATTCTTATTTTCTTAAATACCTTCAACGTTGACGTAATACTAATTCTATAATGACACAGGGGTCATTTGCTACACACGTTCCTATTATGTAATTAAATTTTCTTTCTTTGAATTTGTCCAGTTTGGTCGACTTCCAGTTTTATGCACAAAGAATGGAATTAAATTCAAAATTGGTCTCGGGTCAATAAAATAAAAAAAATATTCATATTCACAATTAAGTTTTATCAAACCTGTCATGCACGCAATATAAAATTGAAATTTGTAATTACCCGCAGCGAACTTTATAGTTTTATTCTTTGAAGAATTAATTAATTTAATCCATAATTTTGCAGTTTTATTGTCTGTAATTTGTTCTTTGCACTTTGAAAACCCCGATAAAATTCATTGCTTTTACAGAGAAATATTCAGTTAAGTCCGTTAATTAAATTCTGAACAATGGCAAGTAGAGACATAAAAATTCTTTTCAGGCGTGCACTCCTCTGGTTTTATTTTTAGAAACTTTAGTTCCTTTTTTCCCAAAAATCACACTCTTTTTAAAGTAGTGTTATATCAGAATTCGGAATCAACGGCATTTTTTTTCTCTGTTTAACTAATCATTGGTGAAATGCAATGACAAATGACTGAATTGTGCCACGATACTATTCTTAGTTTATACTCCGTTGAAATAAAATTCATTTTTTGCTATTTTAACGGTGGTATATACTGTATTTGAATGTTTAAAGCCTTAACCATTGATAATGGTTTCTATCTATAAAGAAGGTGGTGAACGGAGTCGCATTTGGGCAGATGGCAAACATGTATATTAAAATTTTTCAAAACGCTATTCAGTTATAGACAATATATATGCAACTTATTTAGTAGCAATTATTTTCAAATCTTAAGTCCAGTTTTGATAGATATGAAAATGGCCCAAGGATTGAACAAAATTTGTGTAAAAACGGCCAGTTTTGATAGATATGAAAATGGCCCAAGGATTGAACAGAATTTGTGTAAAAATGGCCTATCTCCTTTCAGCAACTAATAGATAACACGGCAGCATGACGGGCAAATAAGTAAGGGTAGCTTGTTAAAGATTTTATATATACTTTCAGACCGGAAAGATAAAAAAGAATAATTTTACGAACGTGAGAAGTTATCTCAATAATGAATAAATTTTTACCTTTGTAATTTTTAATTTCTGTGTTGGTATTTTCATGAATTCGGCTTTCCCCCACGGTGTGGGATATAACTTCCCTTCCGGAAAACCTGATGTCACTTCGTTTCTTTTAACTTTGTAATATTTGTTTGTTGCGTTGGTGTTCTCACGAACTCGGCTTCCTCCATTGTCTTATCGCGTCGGTATTCTTTTGACGATATCCCTCCAATACTGTAGTAACAACACGACCACTTAAGATGACTATTCCATACATTCCAGAAAAATACTGGTCTTGTGCGACTGGATCATATACATCAACAGGCAGAAGGAACAAAGAGAACATAAAGAATTTAACCCCCGGAAAGTACACGACCGTGAAATCTCAGGCACCCAAGGGTAAGTTGTCCCGTCCTCCAACGAGGTTTGTCGAGTTGGAGACGTTGGAAATCTTGCCCAAAGGTGTCTGAGATTTTCCAGTCTTGTACTTTCCATGGTGTTTGATTCTGCTTCTCACCCACTAAACACTCGAAACAACATCAAGCCGTTGTTTACATCAACGAGTTACTTCCCCTTTTGGGACGTCATAATATATGAAACATGCGCCCGCGTTTGCGGAATTGTTTTATTTACAATTCTAATGAGTTTAATGGCTCTTTTGAACTGGAATAGCATTTTAATGTAAACTCCATGTTTGACTTTATTTAAAGCGTATTATGTAAAAAGCCTGGGTAGACGGTTTGGTGTAAAGGGCACGTGAATTTCTTATCTCACCCGTGGGTTTATAATATGTGTACACTGATGTATGTTATAATAATGTTTGTATGAATGTTTAAATGGTAATTGTTGTGATTACACTTCATCAACTAATGTCATGAGCAGAATTCCAGAAAGTCAATGTCATTACCAGAATTTAAAAAATTATCAAAACATAATAAGGTCCTAAACAGAACAGTCAAAACCAAGGCAATGATTGCAGAAGTGGCTTTAAACCTAACTTGAAATAAAACATTACTTATCCGTTGCCAATTTCAAATTATTATTTTTACATCTAATATTATAAGTATGTGTTTTGACTTTCATCTTATGATTTACCCTATCCCGAACTATTCCAATGAGTGAGAATGATTCTGGGAAGTCCTAGCAGAAAGAATATCAATGGACTAGAATGTGATTCTGTGTTTATGATCCTCGCATATAACCAAGGATACATATTTAGTCGGTTTTTATTACTTGTGTATATAGTCTTGGCTTGCACATAAACTAGATTATTTAATTTGTATTACTACAATTGTAGCCCTTAGTTTGACACTTGTAACCATCTTAAAAGAAAATTCCGACACTTGGATAAGGCTCGGTTTCACGGACGGGAGATACAAAAAGAAAAGTAGGCTGTCAAGGGCAACACTAATTGATACGATTATGGTGCAGAAGGAAGATTTTGGAAGTTTGGCTTTACAGTTGTTTAATGAAAGGGTCACTTACAACTGTGACATTGATATCGGTAAGATTGGTTGTGTGAGAAACAGGTTGAAGGCCTATGGTATATGAAGCGTGAAATTGATGCGATTCGGATGGTCGTATAAGAAAGAGAATCTATGGTACTGTATCAAAGTGTGACGCGGTATCGATAGGATGTGTCGTATAAAAAGTGTACCGGTATATGTATGTTAAGGGTGACATTGATAAAATTAGAATAGGTGTACATGAGTGTTTCAAATAGGACATATGGATATAGAATGTGGACGTAAACGAAAGTGATTGAGTAGGATGACATTGATGCATGTAGAATTAGGAAGGAAATAGTTTCAAGAATAGTGTTTCAAGACGATTGGATGGGGAAGAAGTCATGTGAAATGCATTTCAATTTTTTTACATGAATTGATAGTGTATCCATTTTTAACTCACCTGACCTATATGTTTTGTGTAATGGTCCTTGGGAACCTTCCAAAAGTGTGTCCGGCATTAAAAAATCTTCTTGTCTTAAACCTCTGAGCCAATTAGACCAAGTGTAGAAGATACCATACCAACAATGCCAGAAGGGACAAAAAGTCATTGAAAAATCTTCTTGTGTGAAACTACTTGGCCAATTGGAACCAGACTTGGCAGCAATGGTCCTTAGATGGTCCTCTTTCACAATTATTCCGATGACCCGGACTGTCAACCAAGATGGCCGCTATAGCTGAACTTAGTTTTATATAAGGCCCCATGGGATTTCATTTAAAACTTTTCTTTGAAACCACTGAGCCGATTAGAACTAGACTTAGTAGCAATGGTCCTTAGATGGTCCTCTTTCAGAAGTGTGTCCGGTGACCCGGGCTGTCAACCAAGATAGCCGCCACAGCCGAACTCAGTTTAACATAGGGAAAATTCATTGAAAATCTCTTCTTTTCTGAAACCCACTGAGCCAATTAGAACTAGACTTGGTTGCAATGGTCCTTAGATGGTCCTCTTTCAGGATTGTGTCCTATGACTCGGACAGTGAACCAAGATTACTGCCAAATCCGAACTTAGTTTAACACAGAACCATATTCGAAAATTCATTTAAAACTCTTCTGGTCTGAAATCACTTGAAATATTTGAACCTGACTTGGCAGCAATGATCCTTGGATTGTTGTCTTTCAGAATTATGTCCGATGACCCTGACAGTCAATCAAGATGACCACCACAGCCAAACTGGGTTTAACATGGGACCCTATGGGAAAACCAACCAAAAATTTTAATCTTGCTCAAGGTGGACAAGTTAATTTTAGGTGAGCAATACAGGCTCTTATGAGCCTCTAGTTATGCAGATAAGTATTGTTACTGCGAGTTGGAAAACGGTCAATTATCTTAACTAAAATAATTGGGGTTAATCGATCTAATAAAGATAGATAAAAATGACAATATTTTTATCCATAATGATTTTTACATTCAAAATCGATTTATTTCGATGGTTTAATGGGTTGTAATAAAAAATACTGTATTTATGAAAGATAGATTGGTCGTTGCTAAAAATTTTGTGACCAGTCGGAAAAAGTCAAGACATTTATATTTCAAAGGTGATTGATTGTCAGTCAAAAAGACCCCAGTGATAATAATCGACATTCCACCGGAAAAAACGCTACTTTCAATAGAATATATTTCATAGCATATTGTTTTAGCAATAAATCTGTTGAATTTCTCGAGCAATAAAACTATAAAAGCCATCATAATTCATGTTCCAACGTCAAGCTTTCAAATATATTCATCCGATTTTTACGTTTTTTAATATCCGAAAACGATACAGCTTTCATCTTATTTTTTATTTTGATAATAAATTTAAAATAAAAAGTAAAAATGAATTTTATTTATGTTGTTTTTCCTGGACATATATGAATTTATCATATTTCGAGGTTAATGCCGACCCTTTAAATCATTTGATGACATAATTTAATATATATTTTATTGTCCATCTGTAAACATCACCGTAAAAGAGCGGTACGTGCACGACACGTACACGTTACATGCAACAAAATTGTGTACTTTTTGGTAAGACCAAACTATTAATGTTTGCAAAACTAACTTACTTTTTGCATAGTTTTGGATACTTTTCTTCGACAACAATGTCTTATTTTTTATCAAATTTCCAATCACTGTAAAGCTTACCTAGCTTTTTCAATAACTCTTTTATACTGAAATCATTTCTATTAAGATACGCTGCATTCTGAACTATGTTGTGTTTTAAGAAATTTTAGTGCGAATGTTCTACAATGGTCTAGGGAAAAAACGACTAGCAGTTGGCCTATATTGGTGCCCGTATCGAAAGCGTATAAAAATTTAACATTTCGCAAAGACGTCTACTTATTAATTTGATTTCAATTGCAAGCAATGCACCGAAAAAGTTTTTAAGGGTGATTAGAATTGGTATGCCATCCTCCTACCTGCTTCCTGCAACCGAAACTCCCACCAACCCAACTCCAAAACTTACACTAGTTATTTAAATACATCTGGAATGTTAAAATATGCATTTAGTTAGAAAGAAAATCTTGCTTGCCACTAGAAGAATTATATATAAAGCTATTTCCAAGCTAAACTATTATATTTTTGTAGTGTGTAACAACATGTATAAATATCAACACAGATTAAAAAGTATTTATATTTATAAACTTGAGCAGAGTAGGTAATCCTTTTAACCTCTATAGTAGTTCTTGGAAAAACCTAGCTTCTTACGAAAGTAAAAACAGATCGGACATAGGTTTGCCCTCTTAGAAATTCCGGTAGTCTGTCGAAAATTTTATCCTCTAAATTCAGTTTATACATGTATGCTGTCGATTAGAAATTCAATTATGTAAAACATCAGCCTCGATGTGTGTTTTTTTTTAATAAGCTTTTCATTTTTCAGTGGTGGATTAAATGTTGCAAAAAAAAATTTTTTTGAATCGTGTGCATGGATTGTGTACAGATTATACAGAAATCAAAGGAACGTTACTATTCTAATGGGTCAGGCTACTCTATAAGGTGAATATTCATTCATTCTTTAGAAACAAGGTATTTTCATTTTTAATATTAATTCAGAAAGTAAGTTTTTTTCTTTTCAGCCAGAAGTTTTAGGTCACTTAATGTGAATTATGACATTTTATATACATTGTATATTGATTTTTATTTTGCAATTAAACGTTTTACACGAATTCTCTTAGACCTTTTTGTTTCAAATATGAAAAACATTTATACACACCTGGTCGGCTATAAATTTTACAGTGGCAATTGACTTTTACATATTTGAAGTGCTTATAAGCTTTCAGTAATGTTTTGTAATTACAGCTGTACATCCTATTTAAGTATAATGTTTCCCTATTTAAAACTTTTTGTATAATTAAAAATCTAGAACATTTTAACACGACATACTTTTATTTGCAGGATTTGATTTGCAATATGCGCTGCTTTACATGTATCACTGTTTTTGCTTTGATTGATTGATTGATTGATTGATTGATTGATTGATTGTGTTTTAACGATACTTTCAGGGCATTTGACAATATCCCGGCGGCGGGCCAGTTTTATTGGTGAAGGAAGTTAGGGAATACTACTGACCTACGACAAGAAAACTGGCAATACTTGTCAATTAAGATTGGAGTCGAACACACCTATGGCTGGATTCGAAGTTACGAACTGAGTGTTGGCAGTACAAACGAACAACTTAGACCACTTAGAAATTTTGCCCACTTTTTTTGTGTGATAGTGTTTCATTGTAAAACATTTCTATGTCTTCAATTCTAATGCAACATAACAAATAACGTCCTTTTTGATTGGATAACGTCAAGCGTAAAATCCACGGTTTACCATCGGAACCATTGACGACAACGTTGCGCACACGCATTTGACGTTTCCTCTTTACTTTTTATTCTATTTGTTAACGTTTAACGGAGGTTGCATTAGAATGGGGATAACTGTATTGTATGTTATCAGTTGCCGACATAAACCGGTGGTTTTACCATCGCAAATATCCGTTTACCTGGCTCCGCTACGCGTCGTCAGGTAAACTCAATTTGCGACGGTAAAACCAGCGGTTTACGTCGGCAACTGATAAAATACAATACAGTTATCCCCTAATTTTAATGTGAACAAATAATGAGAAAATCGGTTGACTGACTGGTTTCCTGAAATAGATAAATCCAGACATGCGCATCGTACTTATACGTACCAAATTTAGTCACACTTTTTGGATCCATCGACATTTACCCAATTTATTATATTTCATTTCTATAAATCAAATACTAAATAACCGTTACTCTGCCAATTTTGTATTAACTTTACATCAACTACAATGTTTTTACCTAAAAATCAAGTACATTCTTTTGATTTGGGGAGCAACCATTTGATATTTATGGGGGGCTAGGAACAAATTTGAAATAAAAGGCAGGACCAGCTAGCTAATATCTTTATTTTTCTTTCTACAATTTTACTGATGTATTCAAAGAAACATATCAAAATTTTCGTCAATAGTTATAATTATTTCTTGACTTACATAAGAATTTTACAAAAGGTTTTTCTTTTCTCGAAGAAAATAAAACGTCTCATTGGTGGTGTTGCATATTATAAATCTCGTCTTTTAAAAAGAGACTTAGTTCTACCATAGTCATGTATTTGAGAAAAGGAATTATTAGAAACAAAGTTTATATCCATCAGACATTAGTCATGCTGTTTTTGAACAAAGGTTCCCGATTTATGCTAAGTTCTCACGAAACTGAATGTTATTAAAACAATAAACTTTCTATAATACCCTTTTAAATAAATTTATTTGTAGATGTGCATATTTCGACAAGTTAAATTTAGCCCACAGACCAATATGACTCAAATACCAAAACGATCTAGCATATATAAAATGGTGAGATATTCCAAACTGCTAAGAAAACGAATCTGGTGGCCCCTGATAAAATTTAAAACAATAAAAAGAGAATATATTGGAAATAATATATTTTTTTAATTCTATGGATATTATTTTGAGAAATGACATGATTTTGAGAAATCATGAGTCAAAGTCTAAAGATTTGACTGTTTGCAGTGATATCGACGTGTATTGTATATATTTACACATTCTTTTTAGAAACAAAAATTGACAGACAATATTGCGGGAAGTATTAAAGTGATACAAATTATTTTTTGGATATTCAGATGCAGTTCAACATGTTCTAATTGCATGCAAAATTTTTATGGAAATCTGAAATATAGCCCAATTACCGGTAGGTACCTCCTACCTTAAGAAATTGCCAATGTTTGTTATTCATAGCACCAAAAGGGGTGGCGTCATTTCCTCCCTGATTTTTTGTTAATTCTTGGGCAATTTTCTAAATGTCATGTCCTAGCAACATTTGCTAATAACAGATATCTAATAAGTATATACTCACACTATATCTGGAAACCTCTTTTAGGTACAGTGTTAACACAAATATGCCATACTGGAAGTCTTTATGACAACTGTTCAACATGAAGGACACTCATAACCAAAACTTGGGGGTTTTTTTTTGTTGTTGTAAGCGAGTTCATCGATGTCTCCCCTATCACACGACAGAAAAATAGTTTTGATAAAAAAAATGATACTAAGTGACTGAAAGCTGACCGAAACCACCTATATTCACGAACTTTAAGGAAATAAAAATAATTATGGATTGCATTTCTATTGGTTAATATTCAAATATATCAAATACCATGCAAAGTTTGAGATAGAAAATACTCCGAATTTCAGACTCATATTGCATGTAAGTTGAACGGATAATCGAGCAAAACAATAATAATATAAATTAGATGAAAAAATACTCAAATTTTCACAGTAGTCTGAAGCATATATCTTTTTCTTACGAACAACAGTTAATTTCAACAAAATCGCATGATCTACTTAGTTATTTTAGGGACTGACGATATAAAAAGCAAGGAAAGCCATCAAAACGAATGAACTGTTACCGTAGACGGTAAACGCATGGTAACATAGATAGAACTACGTTTTATAAATTCATCTTACGCCAAATAAACTTGTAAAATTGTATTTCATCACGAAAAAATAAGCAAAATGCAGACAGAATTAATATCGATAGTCTGCCCATCATATCATCAAACAAATTTTACAATGCCTACAAACTGACCAGAGTAACTCGAAAATAAATACAAAAAATATATGTTTTTCGTGCCGTTAATTAAACAATGTCTGGTCAACACAGACAATCAAGAAGGAAAAGAAATGAGGAACAAATTCAATAAATTAATTTTGATGAGAGGCTGCCTTTTCAGTTAATACAAGACTGAAAATAAATTTACATTAAAGTGATTGCATTTCTCGCAAATGACCGTTGATGTTCATGTAATGCAAATGGAATGTTTTGGACAAAAAACATGTAGCAAATCAAAATTTTTTTTCTCATATATATTTTTTCTTCTGAAAAGTAATTATTTTGTCACTTCCAAAGATTTACATCGCCCGGTAATATAATTATATAGTTTGTAATTTGTTATAGTCAAACATCGTAATGTTGTAAATCTCATAAATACCATCATAGGGTTGATATAACGGACTTCTTAACCAATGCCTTTTTTTATTTTAGCCAGCAGCCGTATTATTTCTGGGGTCATCGAACTCCAGCTTCGAAATTTAAAAAAAAATCTGTTAATACGAGATCATTTTTAAAGCAATGTAAACCTGATGAAATTTCTTTTTGAATGACCATTAACTTTCGCGTCCATATTTTATTTTTTTTTTTTTTTTTTTTTTTTTACTTTACAAGATGTTTTAATGACATAAACAACAAAATGGATAACGGGAAACCTAAAAGACAGAATCTCGGACAGAAAAAAAAAGATAAAAGAGCAAATAAAACAACATAAACCTAACAGACAGTCTGAATTGGTACAGAAACTGAACACAGTAGTGGTGTTGAACCGGTTTTATGGGTACCCAAATCTTGTATACTCTTTAGACGATTCTAAAGGCAGCTGTCAACGTCGCAATTAACTTTAGTTTTCATAGTCATTATAAACAACTTTACTGCTAATATAATTTCTATTCATATCCAAATTGTATGCACTTAATGTGCACATTTCGATTATCTAAATATGATGCACTTGTTGTGCACATTTCGAGAGTTGTGTGTCGTCAGCCGTGTACTCAAGTTATAGAAACTGTATGGAAAGCTTAAGCAGTAACTGAAAAATGTTGTAAATAAATTCAAATTCAAAAATGTCAAAAATGTAACAATATTTGCGATTCTTTTATAGCATTTTTCCAACAAATTAGAAAAACAACCATTTCATTTACTAGCAATGATTGTGGAGAAAGAAGTCTTCTGAAAAAAAAAGCTTAAAAAAATGGCATTATGTGGTACGACAACGGTAACATCTCCAATGCCATTTGTGACGTTGGTACATTGTAAATATTAAAGTGCTTTTGAGAAATTTGAAAACGAAAAAATTTAAGATTCTTTGAAAACGTCCATTAAGATTAGCAACATCGAATGTTTATTTTTACCTCTGCATGTGGGTTCAAGTTATGGCAGGTATTTCCAGCTGAGTTCCATCTGTACTACAGTACTTCGATTCCAGTCTGAATATAGCAGGACTGATGAGACGTAAATTGACGACATCTGAACATCTTGTTCATCAAAATGAATATCATAGAATATTTATTATTACCACCAAGTAGATACCACTGCTGTTGGACTCCCAAGTCCCTGGTGGTATTGAAATTGACACTTTAAATTTACAGCTTTAAATTGCTAAATTTATGGGAACTAAGGAGCTTCTCTCTAGTTCAAAGCTCTGTCTTTGGGTAGTTTTTGGCTTCATATTTTGGTCATTGTGGTATTTGAATCTACCCAATAAAATTTTGAGCCTTTATTTCGGCTTGAGTTATTTTTGAATGGTGTTTTAATATATATTATTATACCTCAGTATGTTTTTTTCTATAAAAAATCGAGACGCTAATTTTACTATTTGTTTACCGGTGATTAGTTTCAAAATAGTGACCGGTGAATAGTACTGGAAACTACTGATCGGTAAAGTGTTACGGTATAATAAAACACTTATTGACTAAATATTCGGGGAATAGTAAGTTGATTGTCCCCTCGATGCCAACTATTGCCCCTTGGCTACGCATCGGTGTAATGGTTGCTATCTCGGGACAATAAACTTACTATTCCCCTCATACCCAGTCAATAAGTATATACTAGAGTGGAACTCGTAGTTAAAAATTTACTGTTCTGAAATTGTATATTTAATGGTAAATATGATGTACACCCTCGTTCATGGTTCTGTCCTTACATGGTTTAAAGCCTTAATTGTCGTTCTACTCTTTGACGTATTAGTTATTAACAACATTGCTGGCCTTTTGCCCTACTGATGGCTCATGACTAAATATGCGCTTATTGTTCATCAGAACTAGCATCAAAAAAGGCGTATAATGATACCTAGGGATAATATCGATTTCCATCCATAGACGTAATTTTTCGAGTTTTCTGCTTTTTTAGAATCTGAACAGTACTTTTTTGTAACCGACCCATATTTTCATGCAGATGCAATTTCTAAGGGCCATCTTTGCGCACCATGTATGATTGAATAGGGAAAAAACCAGTAACGATGTTAATATAATGACTAGTTTGTGTTGCAACCAGTGTTTCAATAAACAGGATGAGAAAATGTAAATATGTTTTTTTATCCTATTTTGATAGAGGTGTATCATAAATTTCTAATGTAAAAAAATTAAATTGCTGTGTCACATTAACCATTTTACATTTTTAGACATATGTAAACAAAGTGAACTCCGCCACAAGCATTAATAATGTTATATTTATACAGATATATTCATTAAAAAACAACACGGAAACGTGTTATGTGGACATGCAAAAAACAGAAGTTAAAATGTGACGGAAGAAGGACAGAAAATTATGTTTAATCCAAATATTTCTATTAACACATTGATTTTTTGACGATGGTATTGTTATATTAATGTAATGAAGACATCAAAAGGTCAAGTTATAATTTGGATAATTAATTAATGTCACGAATGACCCCTTCAATAAAAAAAATGACGAATCTCAATTCCCTCTAAGGCCTAGAATTTTATATAAGTACATGTATTAAAGATTGATTGGGCGATTATTAATGGTCATTTTCTGACATATTTACAAAGCCGTTAATTGTCTAACAATAAAGAAAAATGTAATAAAATATATATTTTGTTTTGGCTCATCTATTTTTCATGTTTGACCCCGATTCATAAATTAATGTTTATTTTCCTTCAATGTTTTCCATCAAAATACAACAAATGGCAATTAAAATACAAGATGTTCATGTGTCTAAAACTCTGTTTGTAAACAGGGACATGAAATTATCTGTCTTATATATTCATTTATGTACTATTAAACCTTACTCATATACATTTGAAATTGACATCACACGTGGTGGCGATAATCATAGTAGTGATGATGATGGTGATGATGATGATGTTGCACGATGATGCAAAAAATGACATCAAATATTGTACATGAACAGAATCACAGTACATGGTGGGATGCACGAAGTTGCTGTTAACCTTTGTAGTCCGATTGCATTTACTTAAAACAATCTACGATTTAATACTGAAAATCTTATTCATTGTTAAAGGTGTTTTGGTCAAAAGACCCCAAAAAGGTGATGCTCACTTTTACTTTGTATTTTGTTCAGAGATACTCAAATGCATATTTGTGGCATCAAATTGGTAAAGATATGTCTGTATAATAATACCATATATACAACAATAATTTAAAAATGCCTTTGAGCCGCTATTATGTAGATTTTGATTGGTCCTTTGATGGGTTTTATCTTTACTATTTTATTTGGATTTAAATCTTCTCTGTACCATTTTGGGGTTGTATTTGCTTTCCATGTGTTGTTTGATCACTGCTGATGATATATAATAGGTTGAAATATGGGTATACACTATGCATTGTATAAAATACAGTAGAGAGACTATACACTGTATATACCAACTTTGTTCATTAGATGTGAAGTTTCCGATCGTTATATACTATTGTGTGAAAAATTTGGTTCACAAATCACTTGCGGAAATGTTATATTAGGACTTGTTTAATTTCTAAATAATATGCAACAATTGCTCTAAATTTGTTTTATGATGCTTTTTTTTAATTGAAATAACTTCCATTCACCTTCGTCTGGATCGGAGACTAACAGATATAACATAACAGGAAAAACAATTTCAAAAGTCAGAACTTAAAGATTTGTATGAAGCTAAACCCTAAAAATTCAACGAATATAGAAACTTTGTATACACTTGGAAGATTACAGCGTGGGTTGAAAGTTGCACCTACGCATTTTTTAGTCAAATACGTTCATTTTGTGTCCATCAACTGAAATCTTGTCTTTTGTTATAATCGATCTTCTGTGTGTCAATTGAATGTCTACATTTAATTCGAAACCTGAATGGTATGGTATTTACATGAAGATTTATAATTTAGGTTATATCTACTTGGAAAATTATTGCACCGGTAAAATTTGTGCCGTCGTTACTATTTTTCTTGCATATTTTATACCGGTACTTCTTTAATACTTTTAAAAACCTGTAGTTAGGGCAAAATGTAGTCCAGCGAATTATAAAAACTATAGAACCAAGCTAATTCTAAAGCAGTTTAAATACAGCGAATTCTAAAACAAACCGTTTGTTGTAAGATGTGAGAAAAGGTAATATGGAGTTACATAGAAAGCACAAAATCACAAGTATATAACTAAAAAAACATCCATAGATTACAACATGGTCTTCAATGGTGGAAAACCATGCCATGCCGAAATCCCCGAATGGCCCCAGAGTATTCATGTCCAGCGATACAATATCATGTCAGAATATCAATAAGTAAACTAAAAATAAGATTCTCGGACTAGGTACAAGGACGATAGCCATTTCCATAGTGCCAGTTTTATGCAGGCGATGCTGGTATATGGCTACCCAAGAAGGGAAAATTAACAATAGGAAAGTTGAAGTCATCACGTTTGTCACAAAGTTTTGTCTTCAAATGTCTCTCATTATCTATTTCAAGAAACAAATCCAAATATGAAGCGGACTTTGGGGTATCTGTAGTGTCCTTAATTATATATTCTTATAAATATAATTTGTTATTTATTATCAAAAGATTTACAGAAATATAATGGAATGGTTCGGTCAATTAAAATTTATAACATTTTGCATATTTAATTGTGAAAGGAATCTTTTATTGTAAGATGTTTCTTAAAATTTGGTTTGATATCTCTGGTTTCACCACATATGAACACAAACTAAATGAAATTTTAGAATACATTTTGGGCTAGTCGTTCACATTGTAATTGAAAATTATATTTTATCCTAAATCGTCCATGTATGGAAATTAATAAAAATCCTTAAACTAACAAATTAAAAGATCTTAATGGCAACATTTTCTTATAGATAAATATATTGTTATTTTAAAATACTAGCTGTTTCTTTGAAGAGGAAAACCTGGGGTTAATGTTTTAAAAATAGGTTAACCACATTTTTTGTACAAAATAACCTTTTTTCGTGAATACAACATCTTAATTTGTCATTTGAATTGATAGTTTGTAGCAGCTTGTTTGTTTTTGAGAATTTGTAATAAAACTTGAAGGTCAATTGTAAGATTAAGACATTTAAGTTAAAACTGTATACACAATGGGAGTTCGGTTGTTCTCTCCGGGTACCCCCGCTTCCTCCGCCAATAACAAATAGCCAAAATGTGCTGAAAACGGCGTAAAACACCAACTAAACAAAACAATATATACAATGTATTGTTTTTAACCTGAAAGTTTGAACAAGTAGGTTAAATCAACATAAAACAAAATGCTGTTGACCTTGATGCCTATAAAGATCTTCATCTTACAAGTGTCATTTTTTCAAATCAGTTTCTTGTCTATATATTGACCATAGGTTGAAAATTGTGGAAATTACATTGATTTTTTTTTTAATAATTATAAAAGAACAATTTTAAAAAATAATCTAGGGTTAATTAATGGCTGAAATCATAAATGTAAACTAATAGATGATAAATTAGAAACTATCTTTTGGATCCAACCTTTATGTAAGATAATAAAATTTAAGACCCAAAAGTGCTTCCAACGCTGATGGCATGTCTCGCCACTGAGACCGAACATTTCTCTAATTCAAGGTAAAGGATACGAATTACTGAAAATTTTGTCTCGGGGGTCGCAGACAATGACAAAATTAGAACAGATAGGAAAAAGTCACTCCATTTAGTTAAGAAAAATACGAAAATTAATGCTTCTACGTGCGTAAGAAATAAATTAAAACAATTTCTTTATCTCTTATTCATGAACAGACCGACTGAATAATTTTATTTTATCGCCGTAATGAAATATAACCAATGGCTTTTCCGGTCAATACGAATTGAAATCGACAGTAGATTTTCAATAAATTAGTTATCTGGCTTAAAAAACGAGAAATAACTGAAATGGACATCACAAAAATCAATCGCTGTCCATTTCTAAATAAGCAACCAGTGGGTGAAATGCCAATGAACAGTTAATCTTCTCAGCATCCACACTGTAATTTAAGATGTAAATCTTGAAAATGAAATTTGTTTTGTGAAGTTATTTTACAGTTGATAAGGAAACAACAGTGTCGTGGTCATTTAGATGATCGATGTCTTTTTCCCTCATATGTCCCTTTTATCATTTTCCAAGAAAAATGATAAACAGCCATTGAAAATTGTCTATCTGTCAAATAAACCATAGAAACATCTGATAATGTCTGATCCATCGTCAAATTTTAGGAAATATGTCCATAAAAATATGAGCACTTACAAAATTATATAAATATTCCAATAAGATGGTATAAATCTTGATAAACATTTTTTTTTGGTTGTATCTTTCAAAAAGGGTATTAAGTACCTTGTAGAACAATTATTATACATATATATTTTCCTCAAGGACAAAAATAAATAGTTCTTTGTACAAGTTTAATTTGGCGTAATGTCCAAATAGATTTTGTTTCCAGAGTAGCCGACTGCAAGTAGTTTATAACTGCTGACAATCAAAAATTGTTATTTACACTAATGAGAATTTTGTTATTAAAGATTCGTGTAGAACTCACTAAAATGGGGTATATTAAAAATTTTTGATACTAATTTTGATGCAAACAATGTGCACATTCTGTCGATTTACGACTAAAGAAATGTTGAAAACCAAAACAATATTCCAAAAATTGAAGAGCAAAATTCCAAAATGCCAAAATAACCAAAATGATATGGCCCAAAACCATCTAAGGACAGTAGTATGCACGAGGGAGATACTCTAGCCCAAAATTGATACTTTAAACTTACTTTTACAAAAATGTTAAATTTTGTTGAAACTAAGGAGCATCTACCTCGGCTTTACCCTACTGGTCCTTTTTTTGTTAATTGCTCTTCAACTTTTTGAATTACAGTTTTGATTTTCAACATGAAACTTTCAGAATAACTGAATCGTCACATTTTGCGTATCAAAATTTGTATCAAAGAATTTATTTTAACAAAATTCAAGTTTATGTTTGTTACACAGTCAAGCTGTTTAAATGTTAACCTTTGTGATGATTGAAAATTTCATTTAAAAGATATCCACGAGAATTATTTCTAATAACCAAACTTTGATTGTACTGATCCTTTTCTTTGATTTTATGGAATATAAGACGCAGAAAAGCTGATGAACAAAATGAAGAGTTGACAGAACCTTAGTTGGTAATTGCAACATCTACTCCAATAAATTTGTTGAAGTACAGTATTATTGCTGAATGTGTTCTGTCTTAAAACTAATTGCATAAAAAATATTGATATTCATAAAAATGAAAACAAACTAAGCTCTCCTTATGGAACAAATTTGTCTAGAAAGTATCCGACTTACTGAACCCATTCTTCAAAATACTAATATTTATATTATTATATTGGAAATTCAGTGTATAGATTTTATGCGTTATATATGTATGAAATTATTCATTATTCAAATTTTGTTCCATATTGAGGAAATGGGTATTATTAAACTATCATCCAAATAGTAATAATGTGTCGTGTTTCATGTGAATAAGAAAACAAGATTTTGTCCAATACTAATATATCACTTGTCAAGTGTTTATATAAAATTGATTTCGTTAGAAAAAAAAAAGCCTGGTCAGTTTAAGAGAGTTGGGCCATTAATCATATGCGAAGAAAAAAAATCATAGTTATTGTGATGTCGACATTTTGATACTGGACATTAAATTGACTTAGGCAAAATTATCCCTGAAATGAGAAATCTTAACTTAATAAGATCGCATCGCCTTCTTAATGTTTTCAAAATAAGCTTGGTATTGATTTGAACCTTGGTGCATTTTTTATTAAAAAGTGGATGGCCACTGACCGTTAGCATAATATTTATGAAACCTTTCATGGTAACAAGAAAAATCAATTTAAATGTTTTATTTTCTTCTGGAGAAGCTGTAAAAATCATGTAATATATTTAATTTTTTCATGTCTAGAATATATATCTTTATCCAAAGGTTACTGGTTCGTGTCATTTTATTAGGTTTATATATACAGAAGTTTTAGTTTTACTGAAATCTAAGTGTAAAAGGGCTGTTTCTGTCAACAATTTTGTTTTTATTATGCTTCTTTGACATTTGATTTTAAACTGATCTTTTAAAATGTAGTCATACATACAAAGAAATATCTAGTAAGGGAGTAACCATTTGATTTTGAGGTGATGGAATTGGGAAAAAACCCACACTTCAAAATTTTGCGAAAAAAGGCATGCGTTTAAATGTGATAAAAACGTGCATGGGTGATTATCTCTGGAATAAATTAATAGAGGTTAAAAGTTTTCGAGGATGCAAGATGTTTGCCCCAGAATGGCGCATGTAGTTAAATTTTCATGAGAAACTTTCTCACGCATTATTAGAATATAAAAGAAAAACAAGCGAACAGAGTTTTTTCAGATGTTCTCCATTTGTAAAATGTTCTCGCAAAAAAACTGTAATTCATTTGCCTGACAAAAACATTAAACAATTCAATTTAATTTGATTCAACTTTTTATTGTCAAGTTTATGTTTGTGATTTTTATGGTTTGTGTTCTTAGTTGTGCTTTTATTTCATTTGGTTATACCTTTTTTGTTTCTATGATGCGGTTTTCATGTCTTCCAATTTTATTTAAGGGATTTGATTTCCTCTTATCTTATCGGTATTCATTTGTCGTTATCCATTTGACTACTAGTATTGGAAAAATCCTAGATTTCTTATTATATATATACGCATTAACATTTCGTTTTTTAGGTTCCTTTGTTTAGCCCTTAAAGTAAATCAATATTCAACCTGATTATGCATGTATACCTCTAATAGCTAATTGATTTATAGTTAAAACCTCGAAGCCCAAAATGCATATAAGCAAAGTTAAAGTGACCGTGGGGAAACAATTTCTCCGTTTTACTTATTTCTTGTTTTGACGAATTTCAAAATTCAGAAACTTTTATCGTAAATCTAAAGTTAATCGTAAATCTGAGAAAGTTAACTTTATTGCTATGAATTAAAGGAGGTTTGTTTCCAGTTTTCTTCCTGAAACAGTGTGATAGAATATAATGGTGGCCATTTCGCGTTTTCGCTTTTGATAAAATGAAGCGAAAACGCGACATGAAAATAATTTCCCATTTTCGCGTTTTCGCTTCATAAAATATATAAAAAACAACAAAATGGATAACAGGAAATTAAGGTCAATAATGACAAACCGATCAATCGAAACAACCAACTGACAGAACTCCGGGAAAAAAATAACATAAAAGAGCACGCAAACACAAACATGAACACAACATAGAGTCAGAATAGTCTGATTTACGGCGAAAACGCGAAATGTCTGCATCCGGCCACCATAGAATAAACCATTTTCTCTAGAAAAATTATTTTTCAATCGCCTTTAAAGCAAGATTCAAAACAAATAACACCATTTAAAACGTTTTTTATTTGTCTTTTTACATTGTTTCATCGCTACTTTCGTGTTGTTTCAGTATCACACGCGTATTGCTTCAGTGTCACAATAAGTAGTTCAGAGTTGCTTACGTCTTGTTTGGGTGCTACATAAGTATCGATGGTGTGTAAGATGAGTCTCTCTCTTGGTGTTCTATACTCTTTCTATTCATATGTTGCAATTCGTCTTCTTACTACTATAAGTTGACTAAATTTCGCCGAGGATATCTCACATTTGATCATTGCTACGTTGTGTCCTTTGGTGGTTTTGGCCTTACCTTTGTTTGGTCATCTAAGCATTTTAATCTGCTATAATTGTTTTTGCTTTTAACATTTTCCTCCCTGAAATCAACTTATGTTGTGAATTCAAATTGGTATAGCAGATTATAAAATTTATGTGTATGACCAAAGGTGATGTTTGGTCGTTTTGACATTTATTTTTTCTATATAGCATTTTTGGTAAATGTCTTGCACTTCCAAATATTCAGCCTTGAAAACTGTACCTGAATCAAAATTTATTTCAACGTGCTTATTGATTGCATGATAATTGTGTCACTTTAGAATGTGCATACACACCAGTCCAAAGTGGTTATGTAGACCTAATAATGATTCAACATTCCATTTATCCCCATGAACTTAGGATAGTGGCTGCACCTAATTCCGCTTCATGTTTGGATTGACAACCAGGAACATTGAAGACAAAACTGCAAGGTATAATTGTGATGACTTCAACTTTTCCACTGTTTATTTCCCTATCTAGATTGGCAATATACCAGTGTATGCCTTCTTCAAGTCCCAGCTTATCCGATACTTAATGGACTGTGTAGTTCACCATTTATTGATAGGGAGATGGTTATTGGTGTAAGAAAAGCTACTCAACAAGGGTTTTATCATAGAAACATCACATTAGATTGTTATCACCACTTCAGAAATTTTACGTAAGTGATTGCTATTATCGTTTTATCATCACACTGTACCAATATACAAAAAAAACTTCTTTTGGCAGTCGTAACTCATCATACACCTATACTGAATCACACTAACAGTGTTGAACTACACTACCGTGAGGTGAAGCCTGGGTCTCGTTTCACAAACATTTGCAAGACTACAATCTAGACTGGTTCCATGATGTCAATATAACTAAGACATTGAAAACCGGAAATCAGATCACACTTGCGACTAATCGCAGTTGTACGAATGTTTGTGAAATGGGACTATGGAACTGCTTTATCCTCCGTAATAACTTGTTATCTCCTGTATGGTTTTTATAGGATGTTCATGTTGACCATAGCTGTTAGTTTTCGGTATTTTTTAGTTCTTTTGTATATCTTTTTATCTTATTCCCACTTATGTCTGTCCCTTTTTATTTCTCTCTACGAATTCTTGTACAGAAGAAAGTTACAACCTCCTGCTTACGTAGACTTTATACATGTTCAGTCACAGAATGTTGTCAAAATGCACAAGCAACAAAAACCATAAAATCAAGAGTTTATACACTAATCTATAATTAACATATAATGTCCTCATTTTATTCGAATTAGTAGGCTTCTCTGGCAAGTTCCATTCTTACATTTGGTTGTACAGATTTTTCATTTCAAAAATTGTATTGAAAACCAGGGCCTTAGGGACGACATCAAAAGTTCAATGTAGGAAAAAAAAACTTAATTCACATAGGTTTTTTCATTGACCACCTCCCCCCTCCACACACACACACACCCCTCTTAACTTAATTTGGAAAAAATTGATTGACCAATATGGGCATATGCTTTGAGAGTATAGTTTTTGTATCATGGGTCCTGTTTTTCCTCAAAAATGTATGCTTGTTCTGTATATTAACTTGGACTTTTAAAAAATATTGGAAAAGGTGATGTGTATTTTTAGTATGCATCAAAAAGGGCACTGTTAAATTATAATTTTACGTTCGATACAGCGTTTGAACGACGTAGATACTATGATTTCGCCCCAATACTCTCGGCCAAAAATTTGCTTTCCGGTACGATTTGATGGCTTTTATTTGCTTTAAAAGTCCAAATATATGTTAAGGGCCGAACTTGAATCCGAATTTTTCAATCTATAAATCGATGTCGGATAACAAAACTTGCGGCGATTTATAACAAAACCACGTATCGAAGCTCTCTTAGGACCATCCTAGCTAGGATGTTCTAACAATAGTCCTAAGTTTTGTGGTATGAAAAAAATATATCAAATAGAATCGCACGACGATACTTTATTACAAGAATAATTTAAAAAAAAAACAATGAAAATCATGATTATTACGATGAAAAATAATATTATTTCAAAACGAAATTCAAAAGTTTAATCCACTGTGTTGTCAAAATTTTAGATCGATACAAAGGTGAGTAAGAAATAAACAAAGAGTTCAAAGGCAAAACTCGTGCTACTAACCATCTATACATTTGTATGTAAGGAGGCTAACACTTTATACATATTTAATAGATCGAACGTTAACATGAACAGAAAACGAAATCAGAATTTTACGGACGCTGAGCTCCAAATTCTGTTGGGTGAAGTTGAGAAAAATAAGTCAATCCTCTTGTGCAAACTATCAAACGTAGCCACATTTATATATACATATACATCGGCCATATTTGTTTACAAATAAGGATATTGTACTTTCATCCTAAAGTTGGCATATTCCTAAGATCACCTTAAGACATATAAATTGACGTCCTAAATTTGGGATAATTCGGAGTTAGATTCTAAGTTAAGACATGTTCGAAAATTGCACTTAGGACTAAGATATGTCCTAGGATGGTCCTAAGAACCATCTTAGTCCTAAGATAGCTTCGAAAATAAGGCCCCAGGTAACGACAAAGGCTCAGATTTTAGTAATGAAAAATCAAGTACACCAACATTTATGGCATCAGAACCTGGCGCCAATTTCACGAAGCTGTCTTAGGACTATGACATGTCTTTGGATTGTCTTACGACATATCATAATCCAAGGTCGGTTTCACAAAGTGGTCCTAGGACATCTCTTAAAGTTGGTCATTAAGTTAGGGTTACACGAAAGGTGTCTTAGGGTCATAACTTTGTCTTTATAGGCTGACGGAATATCTAAAATGATTTAACAACAATGAACATTCGATGTATTTAAAGCAAGTAAAACCGGCCCCTGTATTATTTCAACGTTGTCTTTTAACTAAAGTGCCATACCAATTGACTTATTTTCACACCTCACGTTTGTATACAGTAAAGTTTTGAATATCCCATTAAATTATAATACTGTAAATGAATTTCATACTCATTGATTATTCATCAGTCATTTTAAGAAATGACTGATATGTTTAAAGATAGCGAGGAAAGTTCTTGGTTTCCATAACATTCTCGTAGTAAATTTACAATAGTGACTAAACGAACGGCAATTAAAGAAAGGATATAATTTGAAGATATCTAAAACCATGCCACAAACAATTCGGAAAAAAATTCAAAGTAAGACAGGACAAAACTTCCACATTGGGCTACATTTTTTATTTTTATTTGTTTGTTTGGTTTTTTTATTATTTTTTTACTTGTGGATGGGAGTTATGAAATATAAATACGTTTGAAACCGATTGTACTTATTTTCCCAATATATCATTATGAGAATATTAATTTTGCTTTCGTGGACTGGGCTTCAGACATTGGTTGTATATAACGACTCCATGAAGAAAACATTAATATTTTTTGGGACATCAATTTCATTTATATAGATACATATTTACAATATGCAATTTGATATTGGCGATATTTTTAATCAATACGTCTCCAATTTTAAGAGTTACTGACAAAAGGGGAAAATTTATAATTATATATTCATGAAAAGTAATGAAAATTAATCTCATAGGCTTTTGGATGTGGCGAAAAGAAATTAAATGTCGTCGAAATCAGCAATTTTATTTCTAAATTTGCATCCTTAATCAACTCAACTACTTTTTATTCAAATTCATTATTATTTGATATTATAGAGAAAAGATGAAATTCGACCATGCACATGAAAATTATGAAGGAGAAAGAAAATTTTATTGACATTCGAATAATTTCGTTGTGCGGTAATGCAGATATGAAATAAACATAGGATGAAGAAAATAGTTAATATGGCGTCGAAATGAAATTAACATTCATGAAAGTTCAAAATGACAAATATTTCAAGGCCCTGATTTAAGTTTTATTCAAATATAAAACATGTTCGACAAATTGTCTCCTACTTTGGTTCCACCGATATTTGTTTTGAGGATTTTGAAGAATTTACCACTATACAAAAGACATATTTCATTTTAAAATATTTGAGCTTTTGTATGATATTTTCAATCAGGAAAGTAATCACGCATATCAGAGAATAAAATATTGCATAATATGACATCTATCAGAGACCATAACTGAAGATCATATTGAGTTAACTGCAATTTGTTTGATATAACATCGATTTTGATGATATAAAAAATGGAATCTTCAGTAAAATAAAGATTGAAAGTTTTTCCTCTTTTTTTTCAGAACGTCTTTGTATTGATGGAAAAGTATTACAATTTAGGATAATGTAAAAAAGAATCATTTTTCCTCCTTTGTTAGACTATATATCAATCTTTGTTCGTTTCAAAACATATTTGTACGCCCTTAAATGTAAAGTTTAAACAGACAGTCTCTTGGGTCATAGTTCTTTTATTAGTATGGAGCTAGTGTAAATTTATCATCAGTTGTCATCTTGATTTTTTAGTGTTTTATTTCTTGTTTTCTCTCTCTTTCTTTTTTTTTTAATTATACATACAATACTAAGAAGTTGATGCCAAAACAGACCTAAGCTCATAATAATAAATTATGAAATAACACCAGCTGAAGGTATAATTTTTAGTCCCGTTAAAGAAATACTTCAATTTATTCTTTACAATGACAACCGGAGCCTCGGTAGTTCGTCACGACTACTAGTGATCACTAGCCTGTCAACGCTGAGGATGTGAGTTCGAATCTCACCTGTGGCGGGGTGTGTTCGACTCCGATCTTAATTGACAAGGATTGCCAATTTTCCTACCGAAGGTCGGTGGTTCTCTCCGGGTACTCCGGCTTCCTCCACCAATAAAAACTGGCCGCCGCGAAATGGCCAAAATGTGCGGAAAACGACGTAAACTCCAACTACACAAACAAACAATGACAACCCGTTTTTTTAATTCTGTTAAAACATCATGATGTGCCTTGTGATTGTAAGATTGTCTAACAAACTATGAGAGTACTTGATGTAATTGTTTGCTTGTTATCGTCGGTATGTAATTTGTTTATTAACGTTGCAGAAGTGTCCTTTATTAACAGACACTTGGCAGAGCTTGCAGTGTGGTGCCACATTTTTCTGTGTGTTGAAGGCCTCACTGCGACTTACAAAATGAAAAACAGCGATAAGTCTCGGGATGACATCGCGGCAGATATAGAAATTGCTAAATATGTGTGATAAAAGGAATATGATACCATGCAGGGCAGATAAAAAAAATAAGCATATCATATATTTAACTTTCTCTGTAAAAATCATCACGCACGCAGGGTAAGATACCGGTTATCTGCCCCGGGCACGGATATCGATCGGATAACCATTCGATTTTTACACATGCAGAACTACGTCTTTTTCTTACAAATATGTTGTAAATCTAAATATTTTGTCTCAAAAATTGATCTATCATATCCTTCTTTCATATTATAACAGTAATCTAGTGGGCTAATATATTTACTGGTCTTGGGACTGTCCCCACACCCGCCCATTACCAAAAAATCCTGATAAAAGCTTAAAACGATTTTAATCATTCAGATGGATGAAGTCGGACTTTGACTCTTTTTTCATTTTCAATGAACGTCTTTTAATTTTTAGCAACCATTCGTTGTAGTTAAATTAACATTGAATTCGACTATTATGGTACCTGGACTTTTGTTTCATGATACTACTGCAGTTAAGTTCAGCATTTTTCAACATTTCAGTCTAACCTAACTAGAAATGTGTACCGCAATTTTTCAGATAGCGTGCTTGCGAATAGCATGATCTCAAGAAATCTGCAATTGAAAAATTAGTTTAGTATACGACAGGAGATATTTATAAATGTTGTATTCCGAGTGGTAAAAATCTTTATAGATAAAAAAGTGAATGTTATTATTTTAACACAGACTAGTTAGAAGGTGTTAGAGAAACGTTCTGCTGTACAAGTGACTTAACATTGATAGAACATTTTATCGGCAATTCGTACATATTTCCTTTGATCTTTTTGCCTAATATTTTGGAGTATTAGGCAATACATTGTGTGACGTACTGCGGGGGGTCTACTTATCTGATCGTCCAATGAAAATGAATTACAGATATTATCGATGACAAGTCGTCAATTCACGCAAAAAGTCAATATTTTCCTTTCCCATTCACTGTCAAGAATGTGTTTCAAAATGATGTCACGCGCAAATGATTGGTCAACCGCATTACAAACTTCTTCCGCTATGAAAAATAGTGCACATTAAAATTAGTTGAGAAAAGTGATATTTTTCAGAAAAAAAATGAATACCCAATAGACAGAATAATAGGTAGTTCCGTTTTTGATACTGGCTACATCATGTGGAATATCTAAACTCTCCCTTCGGGTCCGTCTAGATATAGTCAGTATCAAAAACGAAACTACCTATTATTCTATATAAAGCGGAGGTCATAATCCACAATGACAAACATAGGCCTGGCTAAAACAAGAAAATCATCGAATGCATTCCTATAAACATCGTTACCCAAATTTCCAGATTTGAACATCTAAAAGGCACTGACTCAAGACTACATCAAGACTTTACGATGTATCATTGTTTCAGTCCCGGGTAATTGGTGAAACTGGAGAATGGTAGTCAAATAATTAAATAAGAATAAGAAAAAAAAAATAACGGTATTAAAATGAGAATTTAGACGATCTATTCAAAAGAGATTGTCTATTCTTTATTGACTATGTGTCTTTGTTCTTTGTTTTGTCGTTCGTCCGTTTATTTATTTCGTGTATTTGGGAGACTATTTGCATGCTCACTATCTAAAGCCCCTTTCCTAACCACACCTTTCATATACAACAAATGTATATAACAAAATCAATAGAACTTGAATTAAATTTCTATGGAAATGATTCAAATCAGATTATAAATTTATTTTAAATGGTGTTGTTTCTATTACGAAGAATGTAGTTTTGTAGCGCAAGCTGTTCTTTCTCTCTTTCAATCAGCGACAGTTTGTAATAGAACAATAATGATTTTAAATTTTGAAAGATTAATTTTCAAAGTAACATCTGTTTATTTCTATATGAAATATTCAAACAACATTAGTTTTTATGGATTTTACAATTTCATAGAGATTTTGTGTTATTGTTCTTGCACTTTAAACCTTTTATTAAAAGTACATGTATTTTGGAGGCGGGATCTGTGTTGACGATCGAATGTTTATTAAAGAACAAAAATGTTGTACAAGCAAAAATAAAAGAATTAGCATGACTTATCTTAAACCTACATGTACATATATTCGAATTTGATGTAATCTATTTAACTTGTTAGGCGTAAAAAAGTAGACCTCACCTTTTTCTTCATAACCTCTAAAGCAGTATGTAGTATGATGGTTTTTTACCGCGCTACAACTTAAAGACCTACGCAGTTTTCATTCTAAATAAAATCCAAGATCATTTTAAATGTAGTTCACTGTTTTGTCTGAACATATGAACACTTGAACAGCCCTTTTATTGTAAATATAGAGTTTTGCCAAACTGGTTAATATCTTAAAACTATTTCTTGGTATTTTACGTAATATCTTTTTTAAGTTTTGAATATCAAGCACAAGAGCAGAGGTCGATATGAATTAAAACTGCATATGATTTATATTTATTGTATAATTAATTAGCATATTATACTTAATATCATGTTTTTTCTGCCCAAGTACTGTAGCCTTTATAGATATTGCCTTAAGTATTGCCCTTTTTCACTTTCTGTCCTACTGACCTATTTATAAGTATTCATCTTTCTGTGTCGACTTTAGCCTCAAGACAACACAGATAGCATCGAACATGTAATAAGGCCAATATACTAAGTATAATAAAATGTATGCATGTTCTGATGCTATATATATATATATATATATATATATAAAAATACGTCCAAAATTCAAAATTTGTCCATCTTGTTTGTTCAGACAATTTTATGGCTAAACTATCGATTGGCAGCTAATGGAGGAGAATATTTTTCCAAACTCATCATCGCTAAAAATTTTAAAACATCATTTAATTCAAAGTCTGTCTTTTTTTTACGGAAGCCCATTTAGGACCTCCCAAAAATATAATTTGAATTCGATATCACGAATTAAAATCGATATCACGAATTGTAGAATTCGTTATCACAGATTAAATTCGTGATCACGAATTTCTGGAATTAGTTATAACAGTTTTTGTAATTCATAATAACGGATTAAACTCGTTATCACAATTTTTTGTAATTAGTGATAACGGATTAAAAACGTGATTACGAATTGTATAATTCGTTATCACAGATTAAATTCGTTACCACGAATTTGTGTAATTTGTTATCGCAGTTTTTTTGTAATTCGTGATTAAGGATTAAATTCGTTATCACAGATTTTTATAATTCGTGATAACGGATTAAAATCGTTATAACAAAATGTATAATTCGTGATAACGGATTAAATTCGTGATAATGAATTCCATTAATTCGTTATCACGAATGTAATTCGTTATCGCGAATTAAACAAATCTGTTATAACGAATTCAATCTGTAATAACGAATTTAATCCGTTATCACAAATTACAAAAAAACCGTGATAACTATTTCTACAAATTTGTTATAACGAGTTTAATCCGTCATAACAAGTCATTATCACGATTTATACAATTCGTTATCACGATTTATACAGTTCGTTATAACGATTTTAATCCGTTATCACGAATTACACAAAATTGTGATAACGAATTTAATTCGTGATTACGAATTACAAAAACTGTTATAACTAATTCCGAAGATTCTTTATCACGAATTTAATCTGTTATAACGAATTCTTCAATTCGTGATAACGATTTAAATTCGTGATTTCGAATTCAAATTTATATTTTTGGTAGGTCCTAAATGGGCTTCCGTATTTTTTTAATTTGTTTTCTCTATTCAGTTACAAAATCATAATGTAACATCTTGACGTACAATTAAATCAATGAAAAACTAATTCACTCATAAAATACTTTTTTGAAATAAATCTGAGTGTGATATCCTTGTAATTTTAATAACTTTTTAATTCGTACAATAACTGTAACTTTTATCAATAGTTCGTCAAGTCCATAATTTTCATTAATTTTTCATTTTAAGAGGCTCCCTTTGGGAAATATTTAAAATAATTCTAACTAAACATTTTTACTTAATAACACATTGATCATAACGTTGCGTGGATCAGATTTCTAATATAATTACTCAGATCTAAAAGAAGATAAATAAACACATTTTCAAAAGCGGAATTTAAAATTTGAAAAACACCTCATATCTTTGAGTAAACCTTTCTATACTTTTTATTGATTCTCATATTTAGTCATCAAGTGAAACAAGGCATAAACCTTCAATCTGATTTTATTAATTTTCGATTTTTAAACTGTGTTTACTTTAAATAGGTCGGCCAAGAGCATAATCAAATGCTACATTTCCAACACAAGTTTTTCTCTTTATATATTGATTGGGTTCCGGCTTGTATCTTTCATAGTGATCCGGGAAACAGATAAGACCCTTTGAAGATTTAAGACTGTTCAAATTTCTTCAATTATTATAACCTTTATGACTTTTATTCCATTTTTCATTTTAATCGTTATGAAGTCTAGATTTATATTGGATTGAATGACTGACATATGCGATCGGAAAATGTTTTTATTATGTTGAAGTTGTTTTGAATTGTTTAATTAACTGTAAATTATTTATTTACATCTGTTACATTTGAAATATATAGAGAACTAATAAGTAAGGTATGTGGGTTTGGTTTCAACTTTTAACACATCACTTGCAGTCGTGAGAAGTCGTACATGCATGCACTTTTTCCAATTTATATTATTGAAGACCAATTGGCCAATTTTATTATAAATCTAAGGTCCTCGTTAGAATAAAACATTGTGGTAGGACGACTGGCATCAAATAAAACATCGGCTGGGTGCAATACCGAAGCCTTTAATTTACGTTTGATAGTTAAGGATGCATGGACACCATGATGAAGCCTTCATGAATAGCGTTCTTAGGGACTAACAAGAATATCTCTCACCACAAAGCCTACCTTACTTATAAATGACAGCATCAAAACTTTTTATTCCTTTACACTGTTTATTGTTCTTACACAAGATAAATCAAATCCTGTTTCACCAATACTTCTGGACTCCACCAGGTGCTTAAATTAGGAAACTATTTACTTTGTTATAAAACCACGCCTATTTAAACAAAAACTACTCCGTAAATGATGTTGATCAGATGCTTTAACATGTAAAGACCCTGGAATTACTTGTCAACAGTACATATTTCTTTAATTTCGAGGACAGTTATGAGGACAAACTGTGCACTGCTTTCGAGTGATCTGAAAATTGGGTTTTTACAATGGAAAGTTTTATCTCAATCTTATTGTACATTACCAAAATATTATCTATCCCTGTGAACTTCGCTGACACACAAACCTTTGCTCTTTCTTAATTTTATTTGACATACGCTTTTGTTCATTTTGTTGTATTTATTTGGTGTTGCTGTTCTCACGAATTTGCCTTGTCTTTGGTTTATTATTATTAGCTTTTCTCTTTACTGGTTGGGTTTTGCCGTAATCCTCATTCCTATCCGATATATTGTGTAAAACTTCATCTTATAAGGAAATATAAAAAAGACCAATGATTTTATTCGTTCGTTAGCTGAGATCAACATTCGAATACTTTGCAAGACACATACCAAAGGTACATTCGTGCCAAAATAACAACTGGTGATTTCATTTCACTGCCGTTTCCAAAGTGTCCAAGGTTAAACTTTTCTTTATTTCTGTATCTCGGACTCTTGTAATTTTAGAAGCTACTGTTTAGCAACACCCATAATGGACTATCCTATGATTTTGTCTATGCATCATTATTTTTTATTCATTCGACAAAGTCGTTGGAGGGAAAATTGAACTTTTGAAGTTTGGAAATGGGTGAATCTTTATGGCACTTGAAAAGTGGCCATGTAGACAACAAGCGAAAATACTTTATAATCGAAACAATCAAAGCCATAATTCTATACAAGCCATGTAAATAGAATAAATATCAAATAGGATATGCAATAAACTTTAATGACATTGATTGATACAGGTAGTTTAATTTATAATTGTTGTTCGTTACTGAGTAACACTTTGATGTTTCAATTAGACAAAAACAAAACTATGTACAAAATTCATAAAAGATGCCAAACTTTGAAAACTCGAATCAAGTTTAACAGCAAAAAATGTTTTAAGATGCCGTAAGATTTATTCTACAAGGAAGCGAATAACATTTGACAGAATTGATTCTCCGTAGCTAAGAATGACAAAAACTCTCTGAATTTGGGCCGATGGTTACATTCCGATAATCTATGATTTCTTTTCTTATGTTTGAAACTAAAAACTTTTCTCTCTCTGGTAACCTTTAAATTAAAACACTAGTGTATAGTTTATTGAATGGAATTGATTGTTTGCTCACTTTCTCATTCCTTATTCATATTTGAATCAAACCTCATATCCTTTTATTTGTTTATATAGTTTTGAAACCTTGCCGATTACCTATATACAGATGCTTAAAATTTAAAAATAAGCGATTATCGTCGACGAGAATGATTCCTTGTCCTCAAAACTGGTGACGACAATTGAATAGAGTTCACCAAATCCAGTATGTCCTTCGTCAATGATAGAGAAGTCTAGAAACGCACCATATCGAGAATTGTGGATGGTTGTTCTTCAATGATCTTTCAATGGTGTGGGGATCAAACGTAAAAGGAAAATGACAAAGAAATCACCTCTAATTAGGGGAGGACTTAATAAAATTTGTAACCCCTAGATTTTGATAGGAATATATTGTATGCATTACACCAAACAAGGATACAACGCCATGGAAACACGTTCTGTAAAAATTTCAACAAAAATGCAGACACATCTTACAATTACAGCTGTAATACGTACAGTAAACATAAAACAATAAGTAGAAAAGACTTAGGCACCGAAAATATATGGCAATGGATGCGACAGCAGCAAGGGCAGTCAATAAAATACACAATATAGGGCCAGGTGTATTCCATGAGCGCACTTACAAGGTTAATGTGTATTCGTTTATGGGGTACCATCCCATTGGATTGACACTGGAATAATTTGAATGTTTTGTAAGATTTTTAATGATATCATGAATTTTCAAATGTGACCAGGAATTTCATGTAATTTGAGAAATAATTCATGGTGGCTTCAAAATATCCTGATTTTACTACATTGTTATAATATTGGCATAAATGGCCTACTCATAGTAAAATCGTGACATTTTCCAGCTACAATGTATTATTTCTGTTCTAGTAGGACAGTTTCTGCGATATTTTAAAACACCGCAACATAGGTATACGCCATTACACAAAGCAACTTATATTATGACGTCGTTAAAGCTTGTTGGAAATTTTACTATGACATTGCCAAACAGGCTGTCTGACGTCTTTGACATTGAAATCAAAATATCAATATTTTACAACGGATGCAGGCAAAGTGTTTGAAGCAAGTCATATTAGAATACTGAATATACTTTAGAAGACTTGAAATTCTTCTCAAATTTACACTCATTTCCTGTAACATACATATTTATGCATGATTTTATTTTGTACCGATTAAATTTTTATTGAAATACAAATGTTGTGGAATGTGAAGTTCAAAGATGTTACATAATACCTTAAATAATAAAATTTTACATAATACCTTAAATAATAAAATTTTACCTGAAGAACTGTTTATAAAAGATAAAAGGCCTCAATACGGGACATTCAGAACAAAATTAAAATAAATTCAAAAAGACAAATTTGTTTATAAGTCTCCAATATATAAGTTTCTTTCAAAAATTTACCAACAGAAATTATATTAGGGGTAAGCTAATTAAAGGGAAAATGATAACGAGATATTTACCAATAAAGACATACATGTACATGTAAACAAACGAAGTTAAGCATGTGAATAGTATAATAGCATTTCAAAGGCAAACATTTTTGTTCACGGACAGCCTTAGCACCCACAAAATGTATTTCTTTATTTTTTGTAATTTCAAAAGAAAAGGATTTGATGTGCTTAAATTTTTATTTCATTCAAGTTGTTGGAATGAAGTGAATATAAAGAGTGATCTTTTTTAAAAAAAATAATCACTCTGCTGTTGGTCTGTAATTGAAGCATATTGAAATTTATAAACAGGATATACCCGAAAAATTGTTGACAAAAACTAAAACCTGCCTGAGACAAAAGATCAAGCAAAGTCACGGGGCTTTTATTGCTGTTCTTCATCTAAAAGCCTTCAAAGATCATTTTACTTTATCTAATGGTTTTACTTGATCAAAGTGTTCTAGTTTACCTTTTTTTTTATATATTTGTCTATACGTTTGTCCTAGTTACATATGTTTCCTCAAGGACATGTGTCATTTGAATATAGATGTCATTGTTCGACGTTATTTTTTTAATTGATATATACATGTACTTTTTTACCTATTATACATCCGACTAAACTTACAACAAAATCAACATCAAATATCATGCAGACTTAAGTTTGGCTTCAGAATGACCATGAAACTCTAGGAATTAAAAAATCAATGGTCATCTCCGTACCGTATGCAGACCTCTAAAGCCGTAAATAAAATATTCAAACTGGCCATCAACTCTTGTTTATAAAATTTCATGTGGAATTGACATTACTCATAGCCGTTCCCTTGACGACCAAACATAATTATAAAGATAATCGGCAATAAAACTGAAATATAATTTAAGGTCGTCAAGAAAATCAGAATGCTAGTAAATTAAATCAATATATAGTCATTTAACTTGTTAAATAACGTTTATAATAAGATTGGAGCGATTATCCGATATGAGAATGTAGCATCTGGGATTAACTTTTTATTCATTCCTTACTGGGACCTTATCTTCCATATATTGGTTATTTTTTTTAAACCAAACTCAGGAGATTCAACAGTTTTAAGGATATTGTTTAAGAAATTGATCTGGTTATCATGTATTTACAAATAAAATTACTCATCTCAATTTAGATTTCGTTTGTTGTACTTGTTTCTTTTTGTAAATGCAAGTTCGTCAATGTTTCTACTGTCATTCCTAAGGATTTCTGTGGCTGGTTGTCTTTCTTTTTCAAGTAGATTAGAGTTACCTGTCCTGAAACATTTTATACACCTAATGTACAATAATGCTAAGAATAAATATACTTTGCGACAAATGCACATGCAAAGCATGAAATGTTGGTTGTTCGACAAGTTTCTTTTCCTTAGATGCTAGTAGAATTCTATTTATACCACTGAGTCAGTGCCAATGCGGGTGGACTCCAAGTCCCCGAGGGTATCCCCAGCTCAGTTGCTAGTATTTCGACACTAGCCCGAAATTGATACTTAAATTTACTGTTACAAAATTGTAAAATTTGAGAAAACTAAGGAGTATATCCCTCTTGCATAGCTCTGTACGTAGATGTTTTTAGCTTCACCTCTTTTTGGAACTTTTGTACTTTTGAAGTTGCTCTTCAACCTTTTGGATTTGTTTTTGGTTTTTAACATTTTAGGCCTTGATCACAACCGATGAGTCGTAAATCGATGAAATATGCACATCTTGGGCATCAAAATTTGTATCAAAGAATTTTATTTAAATGCCTTGGTATTTGTATGATATCCTGATTTGATGATGTGGAAACTAAGTTTATATGTAACGGTCTTCGTGCTTTGCTTTTTTATGTCGAAATTCAGTATTGGTAATACACCAATAAATTTTTAAACGGAATGTCACTACTGTTAAAATAAACATTACTACACCAGTGACTTTCTCAATGGAATGTTAGTAGAGTTAAAACAAATATTGCCATGGCCATCCTACTAGGTTTCGACATGTCAGAATGGAAAAAGATTACCATCTATGTGTCCAGCAATTTCACAGAATATTTTATGCCAAGATTTATATATATATAGTTTGGCGACGTTGTTAGTAAAATGTCAAAAGGCCAAGATATCGTAGCTCCGACTGTTTAGCATCAGAATATAAAGCCAAGACTAATACAGTGGAAGGTATATTGTTACACAAAAGTTCTATCCAAGGAACATAGATTCATAATCAGTCAAATGGAGCCTTCAAAGTACATTTATCATAATTGTTCCCTTCTCAGTGGAAAGTCAAAATGTCAGCAAAGTTAAAGCAAATATTACCATTACTCTCTCTCTTTCTGGGCAAAGTATCAAAATATTAGTATTGTAAAACCAGTATTACAATACTAATGACTTTCTCAGTTGAAGTTTTGAAAACAAGATACCATATCAATAACTTTCTTAGAAAAAATGTTATTTTAATTAAAGCCAATAAAGCGTCATTGACTTGCTCAGTAGAATACCATAATAGCTGAAATACTAGTTACTTTTCAGCAGAAAATTAGTTTATTTAAAGCCTTGCTGCTATATACCAGCGACAGTTTCTGTGCAAGATATCAGTACATTTAAGTCAAGCCAGTAACTTAAGGATGATCGCTGGTCTAATAGGAAATAATTAGGATTTGAAATAGAGAACATATGAATAGTAAACAAATAAGCAAGAAAAAAATATATGTTCACGTGCTCATTTTAGAGCTATAAGGCCTTGAAAATTTGCAGGAAATGGGTTTTCTCTGGATTTTTCATTGTCTTTGCATTGACAACTTCAGTCTCTCAAAAATGTATGAAAAAATAAAAAGGATATCATAAAATTTTGTCAAATATCATTTTAAGGTATATATGATTGAATTATAAAAGAAAAAGTGGTGGTTCATGGGCAAAAATTTAAGAAATGGATAAAACCCGAGGATTCAGAAAATCTGACAAAAAGACCAAAACATGACCAGCGAGCATCCTTAAGTCGGAATACCAGTTCAATTAAATCCATAATACCATACCGAATGTCGATTCAGTTAAAGTCATCATACTATATCAGTGACTGAAAGCCGTGATACCACACCAGTGAATGTCCAACAGAGTTCATGCAAGTCAAATCAACACACCTTCTCAGCCAAATTTCATATAAAATCTTAGCTACATAACTACATTTATGAGCAACTTTCACCAATATAACATACGTAATATCTGTCTGTAAACAATTTTATAATTGTTCTAGAGAACAGTTTTACAGCTTAAATAATTTATCTATCTAAATCTTTTCTCAACCTCAATAAACACGCAACAATTTACCTTTTAAAGTGCTTGTCAGATAAAAAAATAGAAATAGTTTGATTTTAATGGAAGTTTAAGAATCGCCATGGTGAGGGAATTGTACAGTCAATTTACAAGTTATGGTAAACGACTACTTTTATGATTTTTACCAGACAAAAGAAATAAAAATGCAATTTGTTAAAGTTATGCGTTATTAAAACTTAAAACAACTGCGTTAAGTGTCAGGATGTACAGACATAAATCTTATTTTGTCCAGTTATTTTATTGAGTTCCGAATAAACCGATGAGGAATAGACAGTCTGTATGAATATTTGATGAAGAAAATGGACTAAACTCTGTAAAATTTGATACAAAATCTAGTCTAGCTTAAAAATTTCATTGATTCTTAGCACTGTTTTACTTTAACTATTTAAATGTCATTTATGTAAACTTTCAAAATTTTAAATAAGAACATTGATTAATCGTGAATTTCTCTTCGTGTTGTACATGTTTCTGGAGAGAATGAAATCTTATCAGTTTTAAATAAAATTTAATTTGTGACCATAAGAACAACTCAAATTATGCACACCTGCATAAAAACACAACGTTAATTAGCAATATCAACAAAGAATTTAAAAGATACATATAGTATAAAAAGACAAAACACACAGCTACCGCCTGAACCTTAAAAAAAAGTATTTCATGTTGTGCGAAAGAAACCTGGCCAAATATTGATCAATGAAATGTAGATACGGCTACTTGACTGAATCTCTATTGTAGAGCTACGTGAACATGCAAGAATGCCAAGACATTGCAAAACAGGATAAACCAAACGTTCACTCGCCAACTTACTTACAACATCTTGTTAAAAACACCAATACTACTTTTAATTTTTATCATAGAATGTCTGCATAGCTATGTCCTTAAATGGTTTTGGCTTTACACTTTTGTCATTTTTGGAATTTGAATTTGCCTTCAAAGGTATTTGACTTGTTTTGGTTCTCAACATTTTAGGCTTTATGCACAACTGATACGTCGTAATTCGACAAAATGAGCATGTATTGTGCAGCAAATTGGGTATCATAGAATATTATGTTAACACTCATTTAACCAAGGCATTTTGGTGATTCTTTTTTCGTATAAACTGTCTAAAAATTTTCATCATGAAGCAACAAACGTTGAAACCTCCATTAGAAAATAAATTCTGACTTCTATTTTTTTGCAGGTTTCACCCTTTATATCCTTCATGCTACTCTTTCCCATTCGAAAATAATGATACTAATTTCGCCGCCAATATTTTAACAAATCGTGTCTCAATAGCCCTATTCAAGCCCATAATGTAAAACGCCGTGACATTGTCCCAAAATGTTGATTGATTGATTGATTGATTGATTGATTGATTGTTGTTAAATGTCCACTGGCAAATATTACATGCTTCAGGACGAGAACCAGTTAAATATATCAAACAATTAAAATAGGGGTGGGAAGGGACACAAAGGGGAACCAATTTTGACTGCCACTGTAAATGGAGGATGGTTGGGTAGGGTCGGATAATTTAGCCTTTTGTAGCGGCCATTAGCCTTTTCTTTTTAGAAAACTACAGAAAGGGTATTTAGCGTGCAGGGAGCCTGACATTCTCCAACACGTTACCCACTATGGTCCGCGGTCAGGTTTTCCATATTATGACCTGACAACCCTCCACAACGAGAGGGTATCCCCTATCCGCCACCTGGGGACGCGCTACGCAGCTCTGTGGGATGAGCTTCCGTGATCCGTCACAGGTGCCTGGTCAAAATGTTGAAGAGCAAATTAAAATCCAAGGTGAAAAATTTATAAGAGTCTTAATTGGTTTTCCTTTTGAAGATTGAAGAAATACCCTCAAATAGACATTAAAATTCCTTCTTAATACTTCATGGACACTTTATTTGATGCTTAAGCTACAATCAAGCAGCTCACATTTCAATTGTGCTCTCCTTCTCAGAGATACATTCTTATTCCTATAACGTATAGAAGTCTTATATTTGATAAATAAGAAAAAAATATTACAAAACTAATTTTGATGCACAATTTCAATACCTTCTGTCTCCGTTGTGATGCAAAAACAAAACATGGGGTAAGGGAAAAGACTAGCCATGTCATTTTAAATTCAGTTGGTCAGAAGTACCGAGCTAAAAACAAACAATTCTAGAATCTTGATTTACTAAATCTATTTAAATAACCTTGAAATAAAAGGACTAAACAAATATATTTAAAATAACTTTGACATATTATTTTTTTGCCCCATTTTTTGTCATTTATAAACATATTATGACACCGACTTCGATGTATCAGTTGTGCACACATCGATAAATTATGCTACTTAGCAGTTCAAATTAACAAGCTTAACTCTTAAAGCAAATCTTCTTTCATATTATTTCTGAGTCACGAGATGTTCACATTTCGTCGATTTACGACTCATCAGTTGTGTTCATGGCCTTAATGTTAAAAATCAAAACAACAATCCAAAAAGTTTAAGAGCAAATTCAAAACACTTCAAATAACATAAAGCCAAAACCATCTAAGGACAGAGCTATGCACCAGGAGCTAGGTATTTCTCAGTTTTCATAAAACATATCATTTTTACAGCAAATTTTCAATTTGCTAAAATAACCATGTTGTGTAGTCTTGGGATGTCCACCATTGTGATATTCCAATTTTCTAATTCTTAACTTATCTGTATATATGTATTTAAAAACGTACAGAGAGTCTACTATGTATGTAGGTTGGTCATGTCAGTAGAAATCAATTCGTCATTTTCATCGTTTAGAAAAATGTCAAGAAGCATTATTCTAAGACATTCTATAGGTTACTAAAAGACAACCGCGACTTCTTTATAGTTTGAAGACATATAGTTATTTTCAGATTTAATACGTCAATGAATTATTAGAAAATAGTATAGAGAATGGAAACGGGGAATGTGTCAAAGAGGCAACAATCCGACCAAAGATCAGGCTACCAATGAGTCTTCAACGCAGCGAGTAAATCCTCACCCGGAGGCGGGCTTCAGCTGGCCCCTAAACAATAATGCCCATATATGACTTGGATGTTTATTAGATATCAGGCACAAAGTTGACAGATACATTGAATTTTATATTTTTACTGCAAATCCAAAATAAAGGTAAAAGGCTTAACATTTCTCAAAAATTCAGTGTATAATTTCATATTTCTATAATTTTCCAGTTTCGCAATACGTTATAGAAGAAAATTATTTGAAGAGCATACCAAAGATGTTTGTTCTACAAACAATTAGTTTTCCTTTTTTCTCAAAGAGATACATTGTTTTGAAAAGCCCTATCTCATGTTCTGAGTGAAAACCTTGCATATACTAGTAAGTATAAATATGCTTTCTGTGATATTAATGTATATTCTATGATACAAATTTTGGTGCATGAGATGTGCCCATTGGTTTACATTTACAACTCATAAATTGTTCTCAAGGTATAATTTCATTTCGAAAAGCGAAACAATAAACAAATTTGATACATTGTATGTCCACATTTCTACAGTTCGTGTCTCCTGCATATTTCTACAATTCCTGTCTCCTGCACATTTCTACAGTTCGTGTATCCTACACATTTCTACAGTTCGTGTCTCCTGCAAATTTCTGCAGTTCGTGTCTCCTGCACATTTCTACAATTCGTGTTTCCTGCACAGTTTACGTCTCATCTGTAGTGACTGAAAATTAGGAAATCCGAAATAGTAAACCAGAAACAGATTAAAGCACCAAAGTTCCGAAAAGGGTAGAACCTAAATCGACCTAAAGACAGAGAGATATTCCTTGGTTTCCAAAAAATTACTAATTTGATAACAGTAAAATTTTGAGTATCTATTTCATGGTCACATAGCTTATATATAGTCTTAAATTAGTAAACTTGTCTGATTATTTCAGAAGCTTCAAAAGAACGAAGAATTCTTATTATCACTTTTCATGAAGAATAACTGAAGCCATTTAGTTAATTAAAGTAAGGTCACCTTCACGTGCTTAACTTACATGTCATACAGGTTACACAAGTGTACATTTCGAAAATTAATTTCCCATCATTCCATGAAATTCCAAAACTGCTATACATTCCAACAAAATATCTAAAAACTAAAATCAAAAACAAAATCTGCAAATATCTGCGAAATTCGTTTCTCTAACCACGAATTCTGTTCTATTGTTAGTAAAGAGTGACTTTTGTTAGTGAAGGTGACCATGATGGAGACCCTTTTCTCCAACCGCTTTTGTAAAGATGACCAAATTAGATGGTAAAATACTGTATCTGAGGAACATGAATGTATTTGGGTGATAGTGAATGGTTGTCATGTATTTGGGTGATAGTGAAAGGTTGTCATGTATTTGTGACCCGTATTGTAGGTATTGAGAACTTGCTTTACAGGTCGACTTTGTTCTGTTTTACTCAACAGACTGGTGTTGAACAATGGGTTTATTTTGAGGTTGATGAGTCGATTTTGAATTCTTTTTTTTTTTTTTTATTTTCGATAATGTATGGCCTAAGTGGGTAGAATTGCTTCCATTAGCTACATGACAAGAAGAAATATATGGAATATTCACTGTATGGTTCAAAGTTCAGTATTAGGAATATAATACTGAGTCGTTTTGCTTATCAATTTTGAACCATACGGTTATTTTTTTCTTATTTTATCATATCGACAATATACTAGTAAATGAACAAACTATGGGAACTATATATGAGGACTTAATATTTGGGAGATTAAATTTATCCACAAAGTGATCTTTCCAAAACTCAATGTTCCTTTGTTCCAAATTTTAGCAATGAATTCGGTACATCTTGCACTGTCTTTAATGTGTATATTCTTAACTGCGAGATCAATTGACGCATAAACTAAAATTTAAAAATAATCATCAATGAGCTTCTAATTAGCCGTTCACAGACACCAACACATCGGGTTTTAATATTTTACTAAGCAGATTCGGGGTTGATCTTTTGTTGGAGTTCTTTAAGCATCTTAAGAACAAGCCTTAAAAGATGCTTTATTAGAAAAAGAATTAACAACACTGATCAAATGCAAACAAATGCATCGTTTTACAATAAAACGTTTGAAAGTATTATTTCGCCATCAATTAATCAAACTGTCTTTGGGGACTTAAAGCGTTCTTTGGAGTCTTCAGCACTCATTTTAAACATCATTTAAATACCATAAAAATCAAGATGCAATCTGGTGCAAAGACAAAATCCGTAAATTATCGACAAAACTTTAAAATTCGATACCATACGGTACGTATAAAATTAGCTTTAAATTTTAATACTATTATGGTGTAACTTGGTACTTTTCATATTTCTTGAATTATTTACCTCCAATGACAAAAGATCGATTGCAGGGTGATCTTGTAAACCCAAATCTCTTTATAACCACGCGATAAAATACGAAAGTGTCAAAAATTCTACTTAATATTGATTTTGGTCAGACAGAAAATTCTCTCAGATGAATAATATATAATGAAAATAAATTCAATCAATGAATTAGGGCTGTAATTGTGTTTTTCTTAAAGTATTTTATATACAACATTTTGCCAATGAAACTGACAACGGTCATGTCTACGACAATTAACTTGTCAATTTCATTGTGTTAAGAAATCTTCCCTGGAAATATCGGTCTGAAATGACAGTGACTTCGCTTTGTTATTTAGTATATTTAATAAAATAATAAAATAAACGATTAAAGTGTGCACAAACGTATTAACCCTACAATCAATAGGGTGAGGTTAACAAAACGATTAATACAAAATCTCGTCGGGGTTAAACTAAAACTAATTTCTAAACCAGTCTAGTTCAACGGACTTAAGAACTGACAGAACAAAGACAAAATGCATGCAAATTACTGACATTCGTCTCAAATATGAAAAGAGTTTGCTTTTATTAATGCAAAGGTAATAATAAAATCTAGGCCCAGTTTCATAAAACTTCTCAAGTTACGTTTTTCCTCAAACGGCAGAGTTTTTCTCAAATATACAATTTACAAAGGTACGATTTGTCAGTAATTGAGCACAAGACAATCTTTAGATTTGGGATGCTTTGTGGAATCCATTGTACCTCTTAATTGAAACTAGAGACAAAATTAAATGTTATATTATACTTTATGCAAAAATCTTGATTTCTCATTGTTTGACGGAGATATGGAATTTCGACCCACCTTATTAAGCACCAACCCTCTTGAAGACGGGTCGTATTCCATCCTTAGCGACAGGAATACCGATGGGAGAATGTCATCTTCCGTACCAGAAATGAGTTTTACATTCTCCATATGCTTCAGTGTGGGCACTATGTCTTGGGCGATATTTTGCCTTCGTGTAGTAATCTGGCGCATCACCCTGAACTGAAGGCAGTATATGTATAACACAGCAGAGAAATACCTAAAACATGTAAATAGACCAGTAAAATATCGTAAGTGGTCTTAGGAATTGAACAATAAAACTTTCGACAATAATATTTTTTTTTATTTTCATTTTCAATTATCTTTTCTGGTGTTAGAGCTTTTTGACAAACTTTTTGACGAAAAATCTTATTGTGTAAATGGGATTTGCATTTGGGTCACTTTATATTAATAGGTGATAAGTACACGTCCACGCTGATCCTATTTTTCGTTCATATACAGACAGAAGTTTCAACTATTACGTATACATAACTTTATAATACTAATATGATGTAGCGGCTAGACATATTTTAACAAATTAAGCCCGAAATTACAAATATCCGAAACAATAACACAAAATGTTGTAGAGCAAATTCAAATGTCAGAAAAATGGGTGGAACACTGCACGAGGGAGGTATTCCTTTTAAGTGTTAATTTCGTACCCGTATACAGAAATACTATAGTTGCTGGACTACGATACCCCCCGGAAACTTGATTCCATCAGCTGAGACATCTACTCATGCCGTTTTGACACTAGACACGCATTTGTCAATCCAGATTAAACGCGCATTGACTTTTTACACGATCTACCCAGATTCAATCTAGATTTGCCTGTAATTTGAACAAAAGAGTGTAGTGTGAACCCTACAAGTGTTTGCAATAAACATTAAATCTCGCTAACTGGACAAGGGGAGTAATAAGTGGTTGAGATGAACCATTTCTATGACGTGTTGTTAATACATAACTATTAAGCACATGTAAATTGCTATAACGATTATTTCTCTTTTGTACCAAAAAAATTCTGTTTATTGAATTCATATTTTACTAATTTTTCTCAATGTAATGGCACTGCTTTATCCCTTATCATTAAAAATACAAGTTCTAAAGAAATATTTTTAAATGTTGTAATTATGATGTCACAATTCGTTTTGAAAGACATATCTCACTTTACCACATAATTATTTGAATGTATTTCAAATTCCGTTTGTGTGACTGTAATCAACTCCAAGCTTTGCCAAGTCGAAAACTGTTGTTTTCATTTATTTGCCTACTTCTCTATTATATTAAACGACAATTTAAAACATATGGTTTAAGTTTGGAAGCCCTCTTCAAAGACATTTTCGAAATGATATGCGTAATTATAGAATTTATAATAGAATTTGCGCTCATTTACATGAGCGTTGGAAATGGCCGGGACGTTTATTAAAGAAATTCTGGGGTAATTTTCTTTGTAATTTACATTCAAATTAGGTTTATTGTTCGGCTTTGTTCTTTGAAAGTACGTTATAGATTTTTAACATGCGGATATGAATTTGAAACCGCTTGCAATATAATTTTCAATAATGTGAATTCTTCATAATGAATTTATGAAAATGTATAAATGATGGTTTAAAACTAAACCAAGGACACTTCGCGCGATTTGTTATAAAAACTTAAAAAGTTAATTAAAAAGAAAATCTGTAACAGCTGAATGTCGTTATGTTATTGTGGAGAAAATGTTGGAAAAAAAAACATGTAGCTATAATTTTTGTAATGAAGAAAGTTACAATATAATAACTTGGTCTTTTTTACCTGAAGTTTAAACAAAGAGTGAATTCTTTGTTTTTTATTTTACCCATTTCTCTTCATTCTCACTTGATCTACTGATTTTATGACTTCCAATTGGTCCAAGTACTAGGGGGGAGGGAGGGGGTGCCCGAGATTTTTCGTAAGGACTTGAAAATTTAAGCGCCTAATCGTCGAATTTTATTCGCATACAACCATCTTCATTACAAAAAGTATTTTCATGCATTTTTTATTTAGTTTTTCAACCCTCTTCGTATGTATTGATGAAGCTGTTGCAAATTTGTGTTTTTAACATTTGGTTTATGTATAACAAATCAGATACATGAAATGTCCAAGGTTTAGTTTATATACACCATCATTTATACGTTTTCATATTTTGGTCCACTCAGAAAGTTTCAAATTATGAAACTACTGTTGTATACCTTTTTAGATATAACAAATTAATTCGTGGAGGAGGCTGATTGGTACCAATAGTAACTAGCGGTGCTTAATTTAAATGTTGTACATATCAAATCAGTCATCATGGTTTATAACTGTCAATCTTAGAATTAAAATATGATGTTCGTTTTCGTTCTGTCCGCCTTTATAGATAATACGTAAAAACGATGTGACGTGTTTTTTTTTTTTTTTTTTTTTTTTTTTTTGCTTTATATGTACATATACTAAACAGTAAAAGAAACACAGCACCTCAGTTTATGCCTACGAAGTATAATTACCAATTCACATATCTGTTCACTGAACTGAATTCAATTTTTTGACACAGTGTTTCTGTAATGAATAGCATTACAATATACGAAAATGAAAAGTTTTTGATTTCAATTTAAACGGAAATTTTCACCCCAAAATTTGAAGTTGAAGTCTTATTTGACAATTTCTTTGGTGTTAATGGATGTGTTGTTCAGGGGACCATTTTGGAAACATCTCATCTCAGAATTTTTAATTTGGAATTTTAAGAAAGAAGTCCCTATAGACTGTTACTAATAAAATGTGAGTTCATTCAGCAACGACTGGCTGTTAACTGGTAGTTGGTCCTAAGAATATTCTAGATTTTAAGATTATTTGAAAGATATTACGAATCGTCAAACTGCAATTGGTAAGAAGTGGTGCGTTCGGTATATACATGTAAGAAAAATTCACATACCTATAATTAAATGGGCTTTTAAAAAGGCAGAATGTGAATATACATATGTTCAAACTCTTTTAGGTCATTTTTTAGTAACGACAAACAAAAGAACTATGTCAATTGGATCTGCTTTGATATGATAACTGCATTTGAATTTTTACTAGTTAACATTTGTGTTCGTTATGGAGATTCTGTATATCGCCACGTTATCGGAATTCCAATGGGGACTAACTGTGCACCACTTATTGCTGACCTGTTTCTGTATTGTTATGAATGACAATTTATATCTAAAATCAGCAAAGACTCAATGATACAATATTCGAAAAAAATTAATAACACCTTTAGATATTTGGATGATATTCTGGCTGTCAATAATGACGACTTCGGTATGTACACTAAAGCTATTTATCCTTTTGAACTTAGTTTAAATAAAGCTAATACTAACAATGAACACTGCCCTTTCCTGGATCTTGAAATCTATATCTCTAACGGGAAGCTTAATACTAAAATTTACGATAAGAGAGATGATTTTTCATTTCCTATTGTTAATTATCCGTTTTTAGATAGCGACGTTCCCTTGGCACTATCGTATGGTGTTTATATATCTCAACTTGTTGATTCGCTCGTGTATGTAACAACGTATTTGATTTTAACGAAAGAAATCTCTGTATTACTGAAAAATTATTACGCCAGGGATATCAATATCACAAACTTGTCAAAACTTTTACTAAATTTTATCATCGGTACAAGGACCTCATTCGTAAATATAAATCAACGTGCAAACATCTTATATGTTCAGGTATTTCACATCCCATTTTTTATGATAATATTCTATACAAAGCACAAAAATGTCGTCATTCACCTGAAAAGCTAATCAATTCTTTAAACAGACTTATCAACAAGGGATATAGTTACGATACTGTTGTCCAGTCATTAAAGATGGCGTTTTTTTTAAATTAATATTGATTCACTCATAGGGTCTTTGCGTCGGAAATAAACAAATTTATTCTAAAACCAGTTGTTGGCATGATACGGGTTATGTTCCTCTCTTATAATTTATGATGGCATGATACTAAACCCCTAACGGGGGGATTTTGGCTGATTTTCTATATGATATTGACATAATCTGTCGATCAATTTAATTGAGGTCTGGAGCTGGCACGTCAGTAACTGCTAAAAGTCCTTTGTTAATATATATTGATCATTGTCATTTTGCTTAGTTTCTTCTGTTACCTTTTTTAACATCTGAATCGGACATCTTTTGAACTGAGTTTTACTGTGTGTATCGCTGAGTGTTTGTTTATTCCACATTAGCTAGAGGTATAGGGGAGGGTTGAGATCTCACAAAGATGATTAACCCCGCCGCATTTTTGCGCCTGTCCCATGGAAGGAACCTCTAGTCCTTGTTAGTCTTGTGTGTTTTTTTAATTTTGGTTCATTTTTATGTTTCGGAGTTTAGTGTGTCGTCCATTTTGCTGAACTAGTATACATTATTGTTTAGGGGCCAGCTGAAGCCCGCCTCTGGGTGCGGAATTTTCTCGCTGTGTTGAAGACCCATTGTTAGCCTTGAGCTGTTTTCTGCTCTTTGGTCGGGCTCTTGTCTCTTTGACACATTCCCCGTTTCCATTCTCTATTCTATTATAAAGATCAAGCTATATGTCGATTTGTTGATAATAGTATCAAATCAATATAAATTTACATGTATGGTGTTTCTGTTTTCTTTTTTTATGTGTGACAATGGAATATTCGTTGAAACTACAGCAGTGCCCGATCACAGTCTCTTAACGTTGACCAAATACTGTGACTGGATATAACCAAACCTCATGTTAATTTTTTTTTAAAAGAACTTGGTACTTTTGCTAGCCTTTTGGTTATTTGCATTATTCTGCAAAAGCTTGTGTTTTTTTTAAAGTAAAGGTTTTATTAAATGACCCACAGTTTGTAGATATAAAGCAAAAATGTTCTCAATTATTAAAAAAAAACACAAGAAACACACTTGTAACACTGCATGACAAGCATCAATCCTACAAGGAAAAAGGCCAAACATATCTTTTAACTTTAAATTTATACTGGTCTCTCGAGGATTGAACCCTTTATGGTAGTGTTATTTCTCAGTTCTTCATTTATTAGAGCGACAGTATCCGACCAGCAGCTATGAGAGCCTAAAACGCCAGGGGGGGGTTACTGACTATCCTTTCGGGTATAACTGTGCCGACAGCACTTGCCAAATCATAGCCTGTTCACCAGAAAACATTGAAAAACATACCCTGTTCTAAACAGAAATATTGAAACACATACCCTGTTCTAGACACGCTTAGAAAATTTTGTTAAAATATGCACCGGGAATGATCCTGTTCTAGACCGTATAAAATAGATGTTCTAGACTCGGGTTCTAGACTGCATCTTAAACAGTTAAATAAGCGATCCTGTTCTAGACAAATACTTTGTTTAAAAAAAGACCCTGTTCTCACCAGAAGGTCATGAAAAAGCGACCCTGTTCTAACCAGCAGGACATGAAAAAGGGACCTTGTTCTAACCAGTAGGGCATGAAAAAGCGGCACACTCTTACCACTAAAAATATAGGAAGTAACCCCCCCCCCCCCCCCCCCCCCCCCGGGATAAAACGATCACATTCTGACCCTGCAATCTAAATTATGTGACGTCCAACCAATATTTGATGTTTATTTTTGTGTTTGGTGCTCTTTTACCTTATTTTTTGTCCAGAGTTCTGTACAATGTATGTTGGGTAGCATTGATTTATTGGTATATTAATTTTGACCTTTCTGTTGTCAGTATTGTAATTTATTAATTATTTTTATAAACCAAGTCTATGAAAATTACTAATAAAATACATTAAACTCAGTTTGCAACAATCAGTTCTATAATTATGTGCGCATTTATGCATCTCTTGACCCGTTTGAAAAATTCTTATATCACCACACGTGATTATAAATGCTCGTGAAATTTCCCGCCACAAAACGTTCGCACGATCTCTCGGAGTTTTACATTGTCATTAGAGAAAAGGATTCTAAAACTGCTGACGCGTTAATTATGAAATTTATCCACTCTTGATAAATAAATTTTCATTTTTTAACTGCTCGGACAGGCCTCGCAGTTTAAAAAAAATAAAAATTTAATTATCTCGAGTTGATAAATTTTCATAATCAACTGTCATGGTTGTAGAATCTATATATACTACTGTTGATGCCGGTATGTAATTAAAATACAGCTAAAAGTTATCACCTAATTAGCAAAAGTAAAATTTGAGACAACAAAGCAGAAATTTTTACGTCAGTTAAGAGTATGGCACGCAACAATGTTAATATCACAAATATATGGATGTCTAGAGGTCAGTACAATGTCTTAAAGAGAGCAACAATTCACGCAATATAACTCAGAGAATATTTATGCTGCAGAGATCGTTAAAATACCAATTTCTATAGCTGCAGGTAGATGCGTGTACCAAGATATTGATGAAAAGACGAGGTAATTTCGTAACGAAGTGCACCAATTTAATGAAAATTAGACATAATTTTAAAAAAAAAGTCATCAATGAATACATTATTCTTAACTTCAGAAATGCTACTGCAAAACTAAAAAACCAAATATAATCATAAATGAAAATATTACCGTTTCTTCTCTTTTATAGTTTGATTGTCAGTTGCACTATAGAAAAATGTACTTTAGAAAAACCTTCTGTGACACTGTTTCGGTGAACTAAAACTCGACATGTGATAAATAAACCTGGCCCGTTTCCTACTTGACAATTAGCTTCCCATTTTAACTCTGCTTCCTGTTAAATTGGAAAATTATAACTTACAAGATTTCTAGCTGAATACATAGTAATTTCAATTAATAACGAAAAAATGATAACAAGAGAAAGATTCATCAATTAAACACTAACCAATAAAGAACAACACATTTCGCCAAAACTACAACACTGAAACAGGACAAAATACCAAACTACCAAAAATTAATAGAACAGAGACGTAATAAATATACTGAACAGTGAGGGTTAAACCGGTTTTAGGGGTAGTCAATTCTCTCCTTATTTATCTTGACCCTCTGATGTGTTTCAAACAAACCTAAAAAGAATCCCATTATAGTCAATGAGAATGTTTTGTCTTTTTCTAAATGTTCATTAATGAGTATGGATGGCTATGTATACAATGGCGATATTTTTGACACAAAATCTAAACTTGCAAAAATCCGAGCAAAAGAACGGTTATTAGCACTTTTATTGTTGTTCTTCATATTAAAGTCTTGGTGAAGCCTTCAATACAGGACGAGTCTCGCATCCAAGTCCAGCAACTTCCAGGAACTTCTTTACTAAATTTCGATATCATGGCACATCATTTTGTGTAATCGAAGCTCAACACAAATGCGAGGTAATTTAACAGATTCGAAACAATGGACAAAAGACATATAACAAATTTTGCTGTAATTCGTTCGACAATTCATAATTAGTTGTGTTTGAATTTAGTCCAAAAAAGTTTCGTTTTTGGCACGATATTTTCTTCGTCAAGATTACTGCTAAAAGCCCTGTTCCTTCATTGTTTGTAATTGTGGTTTTGTGTGGAAAACATGCTTTCGTATCTATGTATTTTATGGAGAGGAAAAGTGTCAAATTCTTTTCTTTTTTTAAATCCTTTGGAAGCTGACTCTCATGAAAGGCTGTAGTCGTATTATAGATGAAAATCTGTGATGCCCTTCCCGTGAACATATTGTCAAAAAGATTTTGACGTCTTTACAGTCCGGAAAATAAAGAGCTTTTTTATAAATTTACAAATAGCTTGAAACAAGGGCAGTTTTTACTTACTAATTTAACTTTGTTTTGTCATTTCATACCCCGGGCTGACATTTTTCAGTGGACATTAACATTTGACACTAAAATAAATCAAAACGCTCATTTATTTTACCACGAAATTTAAAATGACAAATCTGAAAGAAAATGTTAAGAATTTTTACAGGAGAAATTTGACAAGATACGTAAATAAATTTGCATAACTCGAAATTTATGTGTATAGTACAAAGGTCGTGACATAGAAAGGTTCGGACATTTGACACATGATGCTTCCATATAAGGGGAAAAGTACATTAAAAAAACATTGAGTAACTATTAATTTACGCTTTATCTATAAACATCTCTCTCGTTTTTACATGGGATTGACTTTTTTTATTTATTGATATGCCTTAGACATGTGTTTTCTTCATTGACAAATTTGACGGGAAACAAGTGTATAGCTTTCCGTTATACGAATAAGAAATAATATAAAGATGGAACAGATGTAGGAAGTAATTGATATTTGTATTAAAATAAAACAAAGTTGTCGTGAGCTGAATTTCAACTTCAATATTTAAGTATCGTGATAGCAGATGTCAATGAAAAAAATCAAAGTAACGTGACTTCTTGCAGATTTGGTGTTTATTTTTAAATAATTAAAATTAAAAGATGGGGGTGTTTTACTTCTTTGCAAGCACCCAGGGTATAAAAGGGAAGACCAGTGAACCAACTATGTTGATTGTATATGATCTGAGTAATTATAAGAAGCTGCTAATTATATACATTAGCATCAAGAACTGTTGTCCTATTATTTACATATACCTTTAAAAATATGTTGAGAAATATAATGTTGATTTTTTGAAAATTAACGAGAATATTTAGGAATCAATAAAAAACATATACTCGAGAATACAAATAAATCGATGCAAAACATCAGACAAAAACAATGAAAACGAACAACAAACAAAGTAAAACATGCTCCGTAAAGGTAAGAATACCAGCTCTGTTTATGGCACCCATCATGCTGTCTATCAAACTATAGAAGTTTGGTGGTTGAGATTGATACCAAAATAAATCTTGGAATATAAGTCTTTACAATAGATGGGACATATTTGATAATGAGATATTCTATAGCGGTCAAATTTTCTTGAGTGAAATGCGCAATTTCAACTGTCGTTACCAGAGAATATATCAGGAGTCTATAATGAAAATTGTTCGTCATGAAAAAGGAACAAGTGTTTCACTTCCTACCAAAATTTTTATGATATTTGGGACATTTTAGATGAAATATTCTTAGAGATATGGCAACAAGGAAATCCTGCTTGAAAAGCAGAACAGCTTGGAGGTGTAATGCATGGAAACATATAGACAGAGTAGAGGGGTTACATAAACATATTCTATAAATTCTCACACCAAAATAGAATTCAGTATACTTGTATGATACGTGATATTTTCTGATTTCTATATTTACATTTCCTGATGTCTCAATTTTCGGTGTTCGGCAGTGAAATCGAAATTTGAATTACATTTAATGAATTGATCAACTTGTCAAAAAAGGGGAAGTTTATCAGTGATCGATTGACTTAATAGTGTATTTTACACATATATTTAGCTGTCAAATATAAAAAAAAATAAGCCTTGGAAGTGAAATACTTCAATGTTACCACTTTGCACTTTCCGTGTTAAATCGGACAGTGGGTAATCCACGAGATGAAATTCTTAAAAAGAATAAATAAAGTCAAGAAATACTAAACGGATATTCGAAGGAGGGGAAAATCGAAAATAAATTACAAACTCCGGAGAACAACGAAGTCAAGACCAAAACAATACAAAGACTACACTTATAACAACTAAAAACATATGAACAACATGGACCCCACCAAAAAAAACGGGGGTAGACTCAGGTGCTCCGAAAGAGTAAACTTGCGAGATACAAGCTATATATAGTAAAGGATTCCCTTCTTTTGCTAGTTGGATACTGAGGTAATGAGTTATGAAAATCCCAGTACTCAAGAGACTATTGAGATATGCTTTCGAATAATATAATAAAACTCAATGAAGCTGAAATGTATCTTAGATTATAAATTATCCAAGTGGTCATGTATGGACCTAAATCGAGGTCAATGAAGCGTTAAATCTCTATACAATGTTTAAAATCAAGCAAGAAATGAAGGTCAAAGTGATATAATTTTTCTTGGGTCCCTACCTAATCGTCGTATTCGGTGGTTCATGTGCCACATACATGTATGCCTATTGACTGTATTCGGTGGATTTTTTATAGAGATTCCTGTGTTTATCTTTGCGCAGGAAAAAAAAACAGAACTATGTATGCATGACAATGCTAACTTTATTTGCATTATAAACCCAACTTGGTTAGCTAAATAATTACAAACAAAAACAGTTATACAACACAATATTACAAAGAGCAGAATTCATATACGACAAGAATGATTTATTCAACGTGGACCCTATTTTCGCTGCTCCAAAGACTGCTTTATAAAATCAACAACATTTGGCAAAATATCCATATTAGTGTTAAGAAAAGTTTCGGTTTGTCAATAGAGCACAGCTGTATGATTACTGGCAGCGTGGTCGGGAGTACTGCAATAGTTCTTCCAAAATTGTTCGGACTATAGCAAATGATTTTTAAACAGAATGCCGTTTGCAAGAGACAAGTTTCGAATTGTGGTGTAAAAATATACTGTTTATATTTTGATCCAAAAAAATTAACTAATTATTTTAAAGCATACAAAATTTGAATTACGAATATGTGTTACCATTATGCCAACTTTTGAAAATATAAGTAAAATTTATGATGGGCATAGTGGGAATTGTTTTGATAGGTGTATTTATTTGAGATCAAAGGAAAATCGGTGCAGTCTGTTCCGTAATTACTTATGTCCATAAAATATATGATATACCGGAACAACATACATTGTATATGAATATATAAATTATAATAGGCTGAATGAAAAATGATATTTAGAACATTTTTAAATATTTATTGGAATAACTTCACGAATGAATGATAAAATTATAGACTTCAGAACTATTGAAATAACAGTTAGCTCTCATGTGAATGACCAGTGTTAATGTTATGTTCTGTTCAAATGTCAACAAACATGTTCCTATAAACCGATCAGTTGGTATCAAAGGGAATTTTTAATTTTCTTTTTGAGTATTTCTTGACCGAATTCTTTATAGCTTCTGATACTGGCATCCATTTTTGTTGCCCTTTAACTGTAAACCAAGTGTCTTATTTCTAGATTTATATGAGAAGCGGTTCAAATCTACGGGCCAGTTTTTCTCTTTTCCTACCGAAGTTCGGTGGTTCTCTCCGGGTACTCTGGCTTCCTCCACCAATAAAAACTGGCCGCCGCGAAATAGCCTGATGTGCTGAAAACTGCGTTAAACCCAATTAAACGAACAAACGGGCCAGTTCTATCGTCGGAAACCCATGGCCGGTCGCTCTTACGCTCTGCTACAATATCGGTAAGTGTGGAAAAGCGTAAGCGCGACTTGCTGTGGGTTTCCGACCATGGGCCAGTTCCAGATTTTCATTGAATTATGAGTAAATATTCACATAAGGTTGTAAGTTCAGTAAAATGTGTGTTATAAATGTTCTCCTTAATTCTATGCCAAGTTTTTGTTAGAAATGTGATGGGAGGTTTATGATCGAACCAAGGTAATGATTTTGTTTTAATTCTTTCTGGTCACCTTTATTTTCATAATTTCAATGTCACATGTATATACATGTACAGACCATCGGTATACATACTATTACGAAAATGTACTTCTTGTCGAGGATATAATTTCCTCCTCTGGCGACATGATTTTAAGATGCATGTACATATTTTCAAATTACCAGTAAATCTTTCCTTAATACCAATATATATATACAGCTTTACACTTTGAACAAATATTAAACAAATTGCAGGCTGTAACATTTCAGCTTCCACGTGCACACGCCTCTCTTCGAATGTTTTTTTTTATTATTATTATTTATATTTTGGGACATTTCTATATTGGAATTTACAACATTTCAAGTTCTTGTTTTGATTTGCATATTTTTTTGCCCTGAACGTCAAAATTTTCAAACAAATTGCAGACTGAAACGTTTCAGCTCCCCGTTCACAAAAGTCTTTGAATGTTTTTTTTTTTTTTTGTTTTATTAATATTTATTATTGCGTAATTTTAATTGATAATTTTCGGTTGTAAATTTTTAACGAGGAATTAAAACTTCAATGAATTTCGAAAGGACTTAAAATTTGTTTATGAAAACAAAGAAAGTGTTAACGCCAGAACAGGTGGAACATTTTAATCCGCAAACAGAATAATCACCAATTGCAAACAAAGGAAGACGTTTTCAAAACTGTTAAATTTTTTTAAATTGACAGTTGGAACTCTTTGTAATCAAATCAGAGTTGATGATTGTTTTTGCGACAATGGAGTGCGTGTCTATTTCATCGTGGGAATTATTGATTTTAAAACATGTGAATTGGGGATAATTAAATTGAATTAGGGGGTAATTGAACCAGATGGCTTAATTTGCTTTACAGCAATTTTCTTGTTTGCATAAGAGTTTATAGACGTCAAAAACATTAAATATTAGAAAAAAAACTAACTTATTTTTTCTTCTCATCAGAAATATGACAATGGGAAAAATCTGGATACAATTCGTAGCAAAAATAAAATTAGTTTTATTGATTATGAATATATCTATTGTGTTTTTACATTTATTTATTGTTGATTAAAATCTCTGTTTAGGAATAATGAAATAGAAAATGAAATCGATTTTAATCTTATATTCTTTGATGTTCAAAACAAAATAAAACATAGATGAAGTTGTAACTGATAAACTTTCAGAAATTCAATAACCTCAGTTTTAAGGAGGCCAATGAAGTTTTCTAAATAACGCATTACTCGAAGAGAAAATCTACAGAAACATCTAATACAGCTCAAACGTCACAGTGTACCTGCATAAATGCGCTTCCGTCAACAGGGTATTTCTTTTACCTATATCTATTTTGTTCTGACTGATATTCTTAATTAGTACATATGTCCATATCCTCTCGTGGGGTTTTGGAGCTTGAAGTTTGAAATTAACTTTTTGGGTTGTTTGCTCTCCCTTAATGAAGATAAGTATTCTTATTTAACTTAATTAGAAATATCTTTTTCATAAATCTGGATGAGATTTAAATCCGTTTCTGCAATGACAAATAACGTAAATATAGCAGATGGTCAAGCAAGGAGATTATAAAACCTCTGAACTTTTGTTGGTGTTTGATTTGTATTGGTTATCTACTTTTTTTGTTTCCCATTTGTTTGCTCTTCTCAGTTGCCTTGTTCCCGGCACTGTCTTTGTCTTTGTGTTAATTGATTATAGGTTGGCCATGTTATTTTCATTTCATCGTTCTCCTTGGTAAATATTTTAACCTTTTTGGGGGGTTAAGTTATTGAATGATATAGGTATAGCAAGGGTGATTTACTTGTGGATCTCAGATACTCTTTTTTCTTACGTCTACCTGGGGATATATATATATAAATATGTGTATCTCATATACTCTTTTTCTTACTAATGAGCATTCTGTAAATATTCCAATTGTTGGTAGACACAAATTAACACCAAATAGTAACTTTCAATAATGTCAGCATTTAAACATCGCTCAATGGATTTTTGTGAGATGTCAAAATATGACTGTACTTTCTAGTATGTTTGCTGTTCACTTTATATCTGTTAGTATTACTTTTCTGGTTATTTTATTCCTTTTGTTACCGACATATTCTTCACTATCTATTTTGTGATAGTATGATGTATAACTATACAAATGACACTCGCCTGATGAACTTGCAATCTACAAACAGAGACAGTGACCCTCCTGTGGACCGTGATATCATGCAAACGAAGATGAGTTTTGAAAGACTACTTACTGTCCTGAGAAATATATTCCGATGGCCTGAGATATTAACTGTCATTTTGTATAGAACCGAGTAGTTATTTCATTTATTTATTATTTCACCTCCTTTCTGTTATTTTAATTAGCTATAACAGTGGGAATCGGTTTCCTTTTTGTCAGTGGTTATTTAAGATTTTTCACGATCCTCAGTGTTTTGGGGGATTTTGAATTAGAGTATTAACTTTTATAAGAAAAAGGTTAAATTTTGAGTGCACAGAACCGTGAAAACATCTTCGTTTCAACATTTGCTATGTGCTTCAATACTTAAGGTCAATTTTATTCATCCAACTGGCTACAATTGGGTGACAATCAAATCATTTGCGATATATATACAGAGGTGGGCCTCAGGAGCATCTGCATGCCAGTTTTGGTATAGACGTTGCACCTTTCTGCTATTTGTAGAGTTTATTTTTTGTTGCACACACTTCTAAGACAGGGATTTGTTTGAAGTCTTTAATATCATCACTCCGAAGATGTTACGATCACGAATTGATTGGTCAATTCGAAGTTTCTGATCCACAAATGAGACTAGATATCGTCAGTTAGATTTCACGTCATGAGACTAGATATCGTCAGTTACATTTCACGTCTTACCGGAACAGGCACCTCAACGGACTTCACCGTGATTTTAACGTGTCCTCGTATGGTGACTGGTATCAATAACGAAGTAGGTCCCACATACCCTTTCGGGGCATCCGTTGTCACTTCCTGTTATTTTGCGTGTTCACAATACACGTGTGATATATGGGTTTTTAGCTCACCGGGCCTAAAAGGCCCGGTGAGCTATTTCCATCACTTGGCGTGTGTCGTCCGTCGTCTGTCGTCCGTTGTTCATCGTCCGGCGTAAACTTTGCATTCAAAGATATTCTCCTCTAAATCCACTGGGCCAATTGGGACCAAACTTTGGTGGGTGGAATGGTACTTGGATGGCCTCCTTCCAACGTTGTGTCCAGCATCCACGACTTCCAACCGATATGGCTGCTGTGACTAAAAATATATAAAGGGGGGTGAATTTTCAAAAATCTTCTTCTATGTAACTACATGGCCAATTAGAATTAGACTTGGCAGCAATGGTCCTTAGATGGTCCTCTTTCAGAATTGTGTCCGGTGACCCTGACAATCAACAAAGATGGCCGCCACAGTCAAACTTAATTCAACAAAGGACTCCATGGAAAGTTCATTTAAAAATGTTCTTGTCTGAAATAACTGAGCCAATTGGAACAAGACTTGGCAGCAATGGTCCTTAAATGGCCCTCTTTCAGACTTGTGTGCAATGACCCCGACTGTCAACCAAGATGACCGCCACAGCCCAACATAGTTTGTCATTGGATCCTATGGGAAAATTCATTAAAAATCTTTTTGTCTGAAACTACAGAACCAGTTAGAACCAAACTTGGCAGAAATGGTCCTTAAATGGTCCTCTGTCAGAAGTATGTCCGAGAACCCAGAATTTCAACCAAGATGGCCGCCACAGCCGAACTTGGTTAAGCATAGGACCCTATGTTAAAATTCATTAAAAAATCTTCTTGTCTGAAACCACTATAAGTTTTGGCGGAAATGGTCATTAGATGGTCCCCTTTCAGAATTGTTTCCGCTGACCTGGCCTGTCAATCAAGATGGACACCAAAGCTTGACTTAGTTTAACATAGGACCCTATGGGAAAATTTGATTTGCAGATCATTATACCTTAAATTTGGCCACTTGGAACCAGACTAATCGCAGCAATGGCCCCATTTCAGAATTGTGTTTGATATCCTGGACTGTCAACTAATTTGGCCACCACAGCCGAACACAGTTTAACATTTTACTCTATGGGAAAACTAGCCAAGATAACGACTACACCAAAATTTTCAGTCCTGCCCAAGGCGGACAATTTAAATCCAGGTGAGCGATACAGGCTTTTGAGAGCCTCTAGTTTTTTATAAGTTTGGTTGTATCTTTCTAGCGTATTTTCCGTTTTACAGTTATCCCGAATTTGTCTTGTATTTGGATTTTGAACACTGTTTTATTGCTTCGATATTTTATGTTCAAGTTAAATGCGTTGTGAGGTCAAAACATTTGTTATTTCTGATTAGAAAAGAAGTTTATAGTAAACATTATTTAAAAGTTTTTTTTAATATTAAAAGATTTATTAAAATTTACACCTGCAAGAGTGCACAAGGGTACGAAGAACATGAGATATAAAAACTGTATTAAATTTCTTGTTGTAACCCTTTCATAATCTCACATTTTTCTATTTCATATTTAAGATTTTTAAGATGTGATAAATTAAATGAAATACATTTTTACAATTCATTAATTTTTGTAAATGCCTGAAGCTTGTATATTTAAAACTAAAGAAACATTGTATGTTTCGTTAAGTTCGGACACTTTATCATTTGTTTTTGATGCAGGCATTTTAAATTTTATCCAGATGAGTTATTGTTGAAAAGACCTGACATCCCCTGGGGTGGATGAAATGTTTTTGTTCAATCGACTTAACACTTAACACTCTCCATGTTAATATGACCATGCATAGTGTTGGTTTGGTAAACCAATAGCCCACGTAGTACGTGTACGTACAAACTGTGGCCTAGGGACTTCAAGCGTTTTATATGGAATCATTGTCTGATACTTTGAACAAAGAGCTTAAACATTTGAAAAGCAATCAACAATTATAACAACAAAGAGGAGAACAGAACAAAGTATAGAGTAGGGATGGGGACAACCATTTGACTTTTATTGGGGGTGAGGAAGTAATCTTGAGTTCTGTGGTCTCTTTCGAGACATTCGTTTTTCTACATATAATAAGAATTGATTCCAGGTGACATTCAATTCCGCCTTTTCACCTTCTTTTTGAGCCTACGTTTTTTTTTTCGATAAAATTTGGAGCCTGCTTTTTTTCAGACTCACTCCATTCCATCGCCTTAAAACTCGAAGATCATAGGATGTCAAATACACAAGGAAATAAGTACAGCCCTTTTTTGCTATATACATATATATATATGTGTGTGTGTGTTTGGGTGGTTCTTTATACGATAGGCATTCATTTTACGTCAGAGAGCTCTTACAAGTGCTGTTTTTAACGTCTTATAGGTCAGTAAAAAACTAACAAGACTATTTTGTCATTTTTGGACAAAGTTTTTACATATGATAAACGTCAATTTTCATATGATTTATGTTCGTTTTGACCACCAACAAAGGTGCAAGGGACATAATTACGGTTGTCGGTCATCTTAACATGGATATTCTATCTTCTAGGCGCTTTGAACAGGCCGATGTCATGTAAAATGAAAAATCCATGTAACTGCATAACTTCTACATGTTTTATATCAAAGACGTTAATAATTGAATATATAATAAATTTGCATTTGGCGTTTATTGTGTTGTCGTTTGCATTAGATGAAAGACGCGCAAAGGGTTAGTTTAGGTTTTCCACGATCACCAAAAAAAAAGTTTTTACAGAAATGAATAAATTATGGCCATCAATCATTTCACCCCCTTATTATTTATTGCAGTTGATTACCATGAAGAGTATATCTTAATAAAACTAGATTTGTGAATAAAGCACGCGAAGGTTACCGTATCTGGACAACGAACAATTACACTCGCCATGGCTGAAATAAGTCTATTTTTGCAAACCATTCTGGGTTTCCAGTCCGACTTTTGGGATTAAACATTTACCGAATTTATGGAGAAGAAACTTAATTTTCACATGTAGATTGAAAATGAGAGCAAATGGTGTATTCGTCAATAAGACAACATTCTAACGATAAAGAAATCTGTTTTGTTTGAAAACTGCAAGTACGAAACTGATTAGATAACCAATTGGGCCGCAAATGTGGGTTTGGTCTGATTTAAATAGCAAATATTAGAATGGTACTCTTAAAACCTTCTGATCATGCTGAGATAAGTTTCTTCAGTTGACTTGATCAGGCTGTAAGGTGTGAGATGCTTGCAGCGATATGAAGAACAGCAATAAACGTGCTGATCACTTGTTTTTTGTGTGATGTTTCAGTAAATTAAACAAGAAGACAGCCTTTGCAAATATTGCAATCAAAATGAGATAGATAATGAAATTCATTTTTTCCTCACATCTACGTCCAATCAGCATCTTAGAAAAGATTTTTTTTCAAAAATATTGAAAATTTGCTTACTGAAGGCCCTACTACTGTTAAATCACAAGAATTTTTAATTGAATGTCTTCCTTCAGCTGAAATTGTGCAGCATTCGGCTCCTTTCATAAAAAAGTCGTGGCTTCTGAGGCGAGTGGACTCAAACTCTGCATAATTTTGAATTGCGTGTGCTCTTTGTTATTATATTGTGTTTTTTTCCCTAATTATGTATTATGCCACCAACCCTTCATGGGTAAAAAAAAGTGCATTGATAAAGTATTAATAGTGTACCATGAGTTAGTTTCTCATGCAACACATCTCACATCATTTCAGGTCGGTCAAATGAAAAAAATAGTTTCAAATGATATAAGAAGCATATTAACCAAAAATATATTTAATATTCGTATCTATAATAAACATTGAACGAATGAAATACAATTTGCTCTATCTATTTCCTTTTATAAATTTCTATTTTAAAGACAGACAAAATTAATAACAGGTTTATGTCAACCGGTAGCTGGTCAATAAAAAAGACTGACAAACGTTCCATCCAATGACAGTTTCCGTTACATCAGAATTTATCCTTGAATTGTGAAGCGACAATGTACCAATTTGTTTGCTTCAAGTAAATGTTTACGAGGCCACAGACATTAAACCGTTAATCTTTATTTTAAATTCCACAAGGCATCTGTGTTTGACACAGCTACTCCAGTCCTTAACCATTTGTAGCGTTCTATTAGGCATCAATCTCTAAGATCCCTGTGTTTTCATTTTCCTTCTTATTTCCGTAGTCAATTCATTTATTTTACTAACACGCTTTGTAACCTTTTCTGAAACTTTCGTGCCTTTACGACAATTAAATTGTTTCATTGCGAGTAGAAAAAATATTAAAAAGAACGTCTAGACCAAAATTAGTAATCAATAGCGGCTTCCCAATTTCATCATCAATTTCTGTCTGTTGCTAGTAAAAAATTCTATCATAGCAATTTGACTTAAAATTCATATAATGATTTAGTAAAAACGACTAAATGTATATTTGCAGAAAAATTTATATCCGTCTGTCCCATCTTAATTGTAAATGTAAAATATCGTCTGCGATAAACGTGAGGAATCGTCTGCTTCGGGGTTTTCTCAAAATGTCTTTTATAAGCTAGATAAATTGGAAAATGATTTTTATTGGATAACGTTAAATCGAAAGAAATAATGCGTGGCATATCATGTTTTTGAATGAACTGACATTTAAAATAGTCTTGAATTTAAACAATTTAGACCTTTTTTCCTATTCAAAATTAAACACGATACTGAAAAAAAGATTGAATTTTGTTTTATGATGTCAAAATTTTAGATGATGATGATAATCTAGGTATTTTATTACGTTTTATATACTAAGATTTCGTCTTATTGAATTACGACTTGAAATTTAATGATTCAGAATTTTAAAATATTTTATCTTTACAAAAATACCCTCCGTCCTTTTTATTTCTAGTTGACCTCATTATTCTTGGGCGTTCTTTACAGAATATCATTAAAAATTAATTTCGCTTCGATGACTAGTATCATATATCGGTGAAATTTTATTTTTAATTCAAATTTTAAACTGACATAAAGTTGTGTCAACTTATGAAATATTGCTCTGTAAAAAAGATTACCCTGTAGATATTTAGAAAAAAGTACAAGATATGAAATATTTATATATAAAAATAAAAGTTTAAGGGGTGGTCACATTTGAAATATTAACCAATTTGACCTGGGGATCTTACGGTATATCATCTACATTAATGGCCATATACATAAAGGGCCTAGAGGTCATATATCAAAACAGGCCCATATGTAAAAATCCCCATCAGGATAAAATTAATCACAAACTTTGAAATTTCAACATTTGTCAAAATTTTTGGTTTTAAGTTTTTCTTGACATAATTACAAGTGACACCTTTTGCCATGATGCATCTGTTGAACCGAGACACTTAAAATTAATCTATTTTGGGCGTCAAAGGCCAAATTTGTAAAATTTTTTCTATTGTTCTTAACACCTGGCTGAAAGTGCAATTTCTTTAAAACTAAAACGAATGACATTGGGTGAAAAATTGAAATGAATTATACAAAATTTCTAACTAGACTGTGTCCTTAATAAATTATATATATGTGATATTTTTCTAAATACGGTCAACTGTTAAACATGACTTGGAATTATAAACATAGATAATTTAACTTAATATATGCAAATATTAAGTTTAAAATTAGATAAGCTGAAAATTCAATCATTGGTTTTGAAACCAATTAGAATTTGTTCTGACCTATGCATGATAATGACCCATTCTCAATTTAACTTCAAAGGTCCGTAAAGTTATACCATACTCTTTTTGTATTATTTATTTATTCTGTTCTGAACAAAACCTAAACCTAGAAACAAACAATAAAACAATTGTGTGAAAGTCAAATAATTGTATTTCATTTGATGCGTAAATTTTACACTGATATATTGAAGTTTCACAGTGCAGTAAAACTTTATTTTAAGTAAAAAAATAAACCACAGTTTAAGTCAACAATAAAAATAAACTGAGTGGAAAATAAATGCAACAGATGAAATGGCTAAATAAGCACAGATGAACATTGTCTGTAGTGTAATCCTTCAATAGCAATATATTTTACTATCCTGGACGTTAGAATGTTACCAATATGTCCTTGGTTCAAATTTATTTATTTATAATTGACTGAAAACCAGTTCCTTGTATGACTCCTTCACGGGTGTCATAACGGTTTCTATAGCTACACATTAGCCTAATCTTTATGTGGTCTTTAGCGTGTTATGCTAATGGCTTTGCATATCACGAAGCCCATTTTAAGCCAAACCTATAGCAAACGTACCGTAAATTAGAGGGGTAGTGCTAGTAAATTTAACTATCTGATAAACTGGAGGCCCATTGTCTTAGTCTGAATGAAAAACACAGGTTCAGAAAAATTGTTGTGGTCAAAATAATACCAAAGCTTTTCTTTGTTATAACACGAACCCTTTGCAGGTGCGGATCAAGCATTTGTGTATGGTGAGAGGGGCAGAATTTTGGCGTATCTTATATGTTTTCAAAAGAAAAACATCAGTTTTTAGTCGCAACCGGGGAACCCGCTTTCATTGTAACCAGAAAAAGGGAATCATGTCCAATCAACATAAACATGCCTAGGGTATATTTAAATTGCAAGTAAAAACTGCAGTGTAAATGGAATGCATGATGGGACGTTTAGTAAATTTGGTCATGTGGTTTTCGATGAGAAAATTAGCTACTGTTATAAAGTCAACAGTATCTGCCAGACTAATGTCCAACCAGTTCATTTTATCATTTGTTTTCAGAACTTTTAGACCTTTAACCAATCATAAATAATACTGCCAATGTCGGACATGTAAGCAACGTAATACAAATTCAATGTGGCCATCGAAAACATGACATATCAAGATTCGCTGCATTCGACCATTCAGTTACAGAAATGAAGAATTACATGAGATGTAAATATTTCGTCGAATAATGACTGGGTAGTTAATCTCTGTGAGGTCTGAATAGTCTGGAACATAGGTATTTCTTTCCAAAATGGACCATTGAAGAACAAACCAGCTGAGTCAAAATGTGCACGGTTTTACTAATAAACACTTGTGTTATTCAAGTCTATCCCAGTATACTGCTCTTATTATATTGACAGAACCATGCAGAACATGAAAAAAAAGAACATTAAGTTGGGGTCCTTTGGTACTAACTCGTGTTTAAGGGAACACCATGGCCTATAGACTTCCTAATCTGTTCGATTAGAAGAGCAGATTGGCCCTCCCCGAGAATAGTGTGTTAACACCTGAAACCTATAATCGCCAGCGGCTTACAGGACCTAAGCAAACGAAGTAGAGAAGACAACTACCTTAAACATTTCTGAAGATCAATTAAAAAAAGCTCAGCATGGATTCTCATTTTTTAAATTTAAACTGAATTTCAAGCCTACCGATAAGAATACTTTCTCCATATTGATGTAAAAACAACACACTGATTTCAAGTCCACAGTTGCTAGTGCTTCTTTGACACACAGTAGCATGAAATTGAAAGTTTAAAGTTCAATTTTGTGAAAACTAAAGAGTAAAGAGTAACTTCCTCGTGCATAGTTCTGTGCTTAGATGGTTTTGGCCATTTTGGCAGTAGAATCTCACTTCAATGTTTTTGATTTCAATATTTTGGGCCTGAATCACACTGACGAGTCGTAAATTGACAAAATATGCACATCTTGAATATCAAAATTGGCATTATGCTATCCCACTTATAAAACAGCAGTTGGGGACAATACTATTAGATCAAAGGAAATCATGTATAAAATAATTATCCTTTTGGCAGCTTATACTTCAAACACTAATTCAAATTAAACAATTTTATTGCACAAATATTCACTTGAGGTAGGCAGAAAACATTGCATAATGTTAGGAAAAGGTTTTGAATTGTTTGATTTTCTTATCATATCTATGTTGATGCACATTAAAAGTTGAATAATCCTGTCTGTTGTGCATTTCTTTTTCTATTAATTAATTATGCAAGCAACTTAAGTTTGCACTTCTTTGTTCTAAAGAAAACCAACCTTCTTTTCACATTTGTTTTTAAATAATGAAAGCAGTATAATCTCTCTCATAACTCTGTATTTGGATGTGTTCCTTACTTGGTGCAAAGCCATGACTATGCTGAAGATGCTGTCCATAGGATTTCTTTTTTTCTAATTTACTCATTAACATAAACATTCTTTACAGTTAAACTATAAGAATTAAAAGTGATTTTTCGATATTTAAGTGCATGTTTAAATTTTGCTGTTTTTCATTTTTGTAAAATTTGACAAGAGCTGCTCTCTAAATTAATAAATATTTGAACTGTAAATGAGACGACTGTGTGTCAATTAAAAATTGATTGAAAAAAAAAACAGAAGTTTGTTGATAACGAGGAACACATCCTTCTTGTATAGTTACTGAACACTTATTATACCATATTGACTAGAATTTAACAACAATCATTCAACAGTATCAAATCATATAATACTACACAGAATAATTAAAAAGAAGTGCAAATGTCTACATCAAAACCTGTCAAAAGTTCCATGAAATGCTTTTTAATTAATATTACATTTAAAAATGTTCTTATTCTTTTAATCTATAAATTACTAATGCCCTTATTTTCTACTGAAGTTGGCCTATCTTTTTTGTTTCATGGTACCTTTTGACCCTATATGCGTGCACTACAATGGGACATCTATTAAAATTTCCAATAGTCACATCACAATCTGAACACTTTAAATAGACTTCGTGGCTGTGTGTGTTAGTAGCATTTCATAAAATTTATTCCAAAAAAATCTATCCTCATAGAAAATAACACAGCTATAAAAAAACCCATAGTAGTGCATAGCCTTTCTAATCAACCTGTCTGTGAACAGAAATAACAAAATCAGACTAGAATTGCGTAGACTGAAAAATGAATGGGTGGTTTGTGGAAAAAAATAAATAAATTAAAACCAACCAATGATATATAATATATTATACCAAAAAAATATAACAATCCAGTTTGAAAACTCACACGCACCCAACACACTTTTTTCTATAGTAGATCACAATATTGCCAAATATATATATTAGTTATATCATATAGAAAAAAATCACACTGGAAAAATCGTGAAAAGACAAACAAATTCTGTAATCTCAACTTAAAAAAAATATATAAATGATGCTCACAGAATACACAGCAATAAATAAGCTAATGTTCTCTTGCTATACTACTAGATTAAAAAATAATGAAGATGATAATTTGGAGGACAAAAATCCCTGAAAGAATGATTATTTCTTGAAAAAAGCTTGAATATGAATGTTTTAGGCTAAGTACAGGCATAATGTTTGGGCATTTTTTCTGTTTATAAAATATGAAACAAAGGTTTTAATCCTCAAAAATAGCTAATAAAACATCATACAAAGATTTTGGCTATGGTTTGCCCATGGAATTGTTGTTCATTAAAACACTAAATACACACAAAATTCAACAATATATATCAACAAAACAAATATATGCCACTTGTTGTGGCACACACTATACAACTATCTACCACTGTGGGTATATAGACTATCTACATATTAAAGTCTGCTTCATCTAGGGATGGCACACTTCAAATAAATAAATTTCTTTGTACATTTCTCTGTCATTTCAAAATAAAAAAAAATAAAATTTAACACTTGGCTGTGATAAAATATTAGTAACAAATTCTTTGCATATGTGAATTATTGTTGATTGCTGACATTGGTGTTCGGAGAATTCAAACATTTTAATGAACTCATGAAACTGTATAATATAAAAATTTATCATGAAAATTTCATCGTATTATTATGAAATTTTATTTTGAAATGACAAAGGGGAATGAACAACCTTTTCATCCCCATATTTTACTTTCCTCACAAAAGGAGGAAAAATGCTTCATAAATAAATATTATAGCACTCTTTGCCATTTTGACACATAAATTCAACAAAGCAAGATCATGATGTCTGAATTTCGTCAATCATAAATAAAAATTCAAGACAAATTTAATACTGACTATTGTTAATACATATTCTTTCCTCGACTCCATAAAAAAAATTTCAACGATGGAAGTAGAATCTTTCGTTTTTTGATTTTTGATAAACAGAAAGTGTAATTTACTCCTGGCAAATAATATCAAAAAGAAATTTTGTAATTATCAACTCCTGCACATGTTTTTACTAATTATAATCATTTGAAACAGCTCCAATTAAGCCCTAATTTGATCTATTTTGCACAATTACAACCTATTCTACATACTAAGTAAATGCAATTAACTAAAACAAACTGCGTCTTACTTCATAGTTGTATAGTTTACTTATTGCACAATGTATAAAATTCTCAAAAATATCAATTTTTGAAAACTTTTAAGAAAAATCCATGCAGAAAATTCCAAAAAAAATCACAACAAAACAGAAAAAAAACAACCTCAAAATATGAACACATTACATGAACACTGGAAAAATGTCAATTGGACTCCTACTGCTCCATTGGGGTCAAGTGGAAGGTAACAGTTATAGGTGAACTCACATGGTGTCTAACTGGCATCTTCACCACAGAGGTAACAAAGTCACTGTATAGAGAAGAACAGTCTTTTATTTTAAATGCCTGCATCTCACAATCTGATCCATTCAAAGCCTGCAAATGAAGATTAATTGGCTCTGAAATGTCAGTTTTCCCTGAATAATTGTTCTCCAAATCCATACTATTCCCTGTTGTTCCGTTGTGAACTCGTTCTACATGTCGTTTCAGCTGTTTGGCAAATCTTGTTGAAAAGCTGCAGTTTTCACATGAGTAGCGAGTATTTGACTTGACAACAGAAAAGTCCTTCTTTCTAATATGCTCTTCACGTATATGACGGTTACAGAGAATAATTGACGGGAATTTCTTACTACATTTAGAGCATTTATACTTTCCAAGTTTTGAAGCATTCACCCGAATGTTTCCATATGTCTGTCTGTTCTTTGGAGAGATATTATGTACACTGAGTTCATGATCACAAAGGTTGTTCAACCATTTGCTTCTAAAGTCGCAATGTGAACAGCTGTAGTATTTTTGCTTTGTGAACGTTGAGAATTTACGAAGACCGAGTCTAGATTTCAGTTTTCTTAACCTTGATACTGGTGGCATATTTTCCCTTTCATTTTCATTTGTATTCAGACTAACCTGTGCATTATGTTCTTGAATCATGTGCAAATGCATGGCAAGTTCGCTTGGGAAGGATGCCTCGCACAAGCGGCAAATTCTATTATCCATTTCATGTTCAGAAAATAGTCCTTTCCTAGCTGAAGGCATCATTCCATGGTCTTTCATTATGTGCTGTTTTAAACGTTTTAAGTTCTTGAATCGCTTTTCGCAAAGATGACAGACTTCACTGTAAGAATTATAATAATTAATTGGATCAGAGTTTTCATTGTCATTCATTTCTGAATCCCTGTTCCTTTGTTCAAATCCATAAATGCTACTAGGACGAGAAACATTGCTATCGAGGTGCAAAGCTAATGGACTTTGGTTGCGTTCCTTCATACTGAGATCAGTTGGAAGTGAAGAATTACTTTGAGTGTCGAATTCAGATGGGTGTGGTGAACTTCTGCTTGGTGATAGTGATGTTTCACTTGGCAAGATTCCGTGCTTGTTTAACTTGTGAGTGCGCAAAAAATATTTGTTGCAAACCTCCTTGTTGCAGATTTCACATATTACTCTAGATGTGTTAACAGGTTCTTTCCACCTCCATGAGTGTTTCTCATATAAACCATTCTTTCCTTTCTTGTTGCTATTCATGCTGAGATTCAGTGGTTTATTATTTTGGTTCACCGACATTGAGAGACTAGTTTGGCTCATTGTTGGCAGATTGTTTTGGTTCATCTGCATGTTCAAGAAAGCCATCTTGTCTGAATCAGGAGTTTCGGGCTTATCGCTGCGAATTCCATGTATGTTTAATTTATGAGTCCGCAAAAAGTACTTGCTACAGAATTCTTTCTTACAAATTTCACAGTATGCTTCTGGATCAATGCCCATTTTAACAAGTTCTTCTTTTGATGGTTTTTCCACAGAATTTGGAGACATATCAAGAGGTCCATCATTACTTTTTGGGAAAGACATTGGAAAAGATGATCCCATTGATGACATTTTTGGACTTGGATCAGACTGTTCAGCTTTTATTCCAGTTTTGGCAGAACTACTTGAATCACTGTAATTCTGAGATCTATTAATGTCTACTTTGAGATCTTGTTCAGGAGATGGTTCAACTCCATGAACTTTCTGCTTGTGAACTTTAAGGAAGTATTTATTGCAAAGAACTTTGTTGCAAATATCACATGTGACTCGATCGGCAAGTTTGGCAGCTACCATATTACTAAACATGGTTGACATTCCATTTTCCACCATTCGGTTGTTGAAATAGTCATCCATTTCCATTTTAGCAAGAGAGTTAGGAGATATTTTCATCTGAGATTCTATCCTGTCTTTCATTGTTTTGTTCATCATAATGTCTTCCATTAAAGCCCCTTCATATGCTTCATTTAACATACCATGGATCTGAATTCTGTGGATGCGATATGTGTATTTGCTTGCAAACTCTTGATTGCACAAATTACAGTATGTAGCTGAATTTTCAGGGTTTGACGACAAAGATGTTCCAGCCTTTGGACTGCTTTCCTGCTTACCACTTTCTGCTTCATTAGCTGAATCATGTATTTTCTCAGAGGTAGATTTGTTGTCAGAAAAGATAGGCATCTTATATGGTGGTATTGGAGGACCAAATGGAAAATCATCAAAAAACACTCCATGCTTGTTTGCTCTATGAATTTTCAAAAAATACTTGTTGCAAAATTCTTTCTGACAAAGGTCACAAAAAGCTTCAGCATTGAGAACGCCATTGGAAGTTGGTGTTTGGCCAGCTGATAATGATGTAGGTGGCGGTGAACTAGCAGATGAATGCGTTGGCATTGGTGGTGGTGTTGGTGATGTTGGTGGTGGCTGAGACATGATGGGTGGTGTTGGCATTTGTCCTTGGGATGGCATAAGTCCACCAGCATGGAGGAGCATTGGTGCCATAAATGGATTCAAAACCATAACACCAGGTGGCATATTTGGTAATCCTGGCATATTTGGCAATGAATGTGGTGGCATGAATGATGACAGGGATGAAGATGATGTAGGATTCCCAAGTGACATTGTTGATGAAGTAATTGCATCAAGCTGTGCCTGCAGGTCTTTTGGTCTTCCACGTTTATTTGATGCAGAAGATCCATCTGGAGGTGCAATACCATGGACATCTTGTTTATGTTTTTTGAGGTAGTACTTGTTGCAAAAGTGTTTCTGACACAGCTCACAGAAATCTTCCATATCTTTCGGTACTGGTTTGCTGGCACCACTAACATTAGCACTGTTGCTGACACTTGATCCACCTGGAGTTGTTGGTGTTGATGGAGGATTTGGCATAAGTGGTGACTTTGACTCGGGTTTTGAAACAGGTTTAGGTGTTTCTGGTTTTCTGTCTCTGTTTAGTTTTGGTTCATTAGCGGGCAGATTCTGGATAAAATCCATTACTTTAAAAGACGATGAGGTTGTCAGAGTTGGAGGCTGCACAGGTGAGGCTGTTGTAATAGTGTCTTGAGGTAGTGACATACCAGTAGCAGAGACAGGTGAAGTTGAGTTATCAAATATTCCATGCTTATTGGCTCTGTGTGTTTTCAGAAAGTACTTGTTGCAGAATTCTCTATCACAAATTTCACAGTAAGCATCTTGATGAAATATACGATTTCCTCCTTCGACCTTTTTGCCCTCTTCATCTGAGTTGGGTGTTTTTTCGAGCATATCATTAAATCGTTCCTCTCCATTCACATGTGACTGATCTATTCTTGGCGGTCGAGCTTCACCATTAGTCGGAAAGGCTGGCTGAAACAGTTCACTTCCAAGACGGTGATATTTTGTTGGATAGGCTTCTGAAATTGGATTGTTATGAAAGGATGACAATAACTTATTGTTATTTTCAATTTTCATGTTATTTTCACTATCGTTCAATTTGCTTTGCATTTCTGAATCATTTGTATCCATCTTATCATCAGTGGAATGGTTTTCTTCTATTTGTCTACTTTCTACATCATTCACATCATCATTTCCATTGTTAGGAAATTCATTTTCAGATGTACCTAAAAACTTGCTGCCTGGTTCAACGGATTCATTATCGGTACAAGATACCCGTATTGGTTTACTCTGTTTTCGGCGATTTCCCTTCATCTTATCAAATGCTAAAACATCCATTGCTAGCATCTGATCACTATCTGGATCCAAAACAACCATTAATATTCTATAATATTTCAGATATAGCTTCAAATGTCAATGCAAAATAATTATAGTCTTGGTGCTTTCATAAAGTATTATCCACCATAACTGTCAAATCTGAAAATATAAAAGATATCTTATATTAATGTTTTGCTTTAAGTGGTAACTTACTATCTATGCTATAAAAATTTTAACAACATTTAAAATAAACCAAAAACTTAATATCAAATAAAGTTGACCAACACCCAAGTATTTCCAAAAATTATATCTTCATAAAAATCTGAGGTGATTTTTGTTGATATTTCATTCTCCTCATTTTTCACTATCCAATGCAATTTAATTATTTATATGACAAACTTATTAATGTTTTTTTTTTGCCATGAAACAAATTTAATATAATTTTAGACACAGAAACACCCTTGTGAACAAAATTCATAAACAAAAATGAAAAAAAAAGAACAAAATAATTGTCTCTACCTTTCCCAGTGAAACCTTGAAAGTTTGTCAATGTGCCACATAAACAAGTAAACAGTACAATGATTTCAGATATAAAGAATGCAAGCTGATGTTACAAAAAATACTAATTTTAAAGTAGAAATCTTTTCATTTTAAATTTTAAGGTAACTGACACATGTTCTAATGGTATTATGGTAACAGATTGCTGTTATAAAACAACTGTTAATGACCTTCTATAGATAAGTTATAAACTTAAAATTAAGTAGAAAAAACTGTCAACACTGCCCCTTCAATTTAGACTAGCAATGTGCAGATTATTCCATATATCAAAATAAATATTTAAGGCAGATGTATGGTAGAAGAAAATGTAAGCAAATATGTCCCATTTAAAAACTTTTTTTAAAGTTTATTGATGTTGTTTTAAAAAAAAAAATCAAGCAGCATGTTTACATTTTCTCCAACATGTTCTTTCAATACATTTTCTAATTAAACAATGGTTGTATAAATGACCAAGACACAATACAAAAAAGGAGGGGTCTCACAAAATTGTGTTGACAGGTTGTATTGACTTAAGAATTACAGTAGTTTTCACTTGTATCAATTTTTTATTTTTGTGATTTAAAGGGACAAGTAGTTGTTTTGAGTACATATTTTGTTTTTTTTTTATTTATTTATTGTTTGTTTTCTTTTTATTTTGTTTCCAAAGTGTTGTATTATGTCCAATACTTAAATTCAAGGTTCTGATGTTAACCCATGGAAAGCGTGGAATCTAATTACTCTACAATGAGTGAAGTAACTTTAAAATATTAAGCTGTTCAATTCAAATTCCAATTCTGTGTACATTAAAATGCTATTCCAAGCTTGTTTTTCAAGAGATGCATTTTCTTAAGCATGTAGTACTACGTGAAAGGGGCTGATGTGTCTGATGTTTCTTGGTCTTCTAAATACTCTATATCAGAGAAAATGTTGACCTGTACATTTTAAAAAAAATAGTTTACTGTGATCAAAGATTTTGTAATAAGACAACATAATGTTTTTGTACTCATATATCAGATTGAAGTATCATATTAAAGTTATCTAATTTAAAACTATTAATATCATATTTCTTGGTTTAAATAAACCAATTTCTACTTTTTTAACAGGCAACACTAAAAATCCCAACTGCTATTAAATTTCATATAAATATTTAAAATTTTTAACACCCATTTTAATAAAAATATGCAATGATTAAAGAAATTCTTCAATATAACAATTACATTTCAACTGACAAGAATACAAATTGGTTGGTCTATAATCTCATTTCAATTTTTTTGTAGAATTCTGTTTCCATGGAAACATTCCAACATTTTATTAGTATGATATGCTTTAATAATTGATATTTTCTCCCATCAACAAAACAACAATAACTTTTCATATATACTCTTATTATGATCTATATCTATGCATAAAACTAGCTACCTATTCAAATAAATATAACTTGTACACAAGTCTTAATTAGAATTGTGTATAGGGACAGGGCAATACACAATTGAAGATGATTTTACTTGCCTTTCAAATTGAAAATTAAATGGCAGCTGATTATCTTTAAACAATCAATTAAAAACTAAATTTTAATCATAAAATTTATTAAACTATTTTTTTTTAAGATAAAAAAAAGACTTAAAATTAAAAATAAATAAATAAATAGAACAAACTTACTTAGTCCAATGCATTAGAAGAACAAATCCTGAATGGTGAAGTTTATCTTAACAAGTTAGATACATATGGTCAGTTCTGACTCCTAATTGAAATTGACAGTCAAATTCAAAAGATTTTACCCACTAGTTCATCAATAATTCACATTCTAAGTCCTGAGTTAATTAACACAACATGTTCAATTTCATGTTCAATTTGTCCACTGCCCATTGTCAATTTCATTTGTAATTACATGTAATAACTCCAAAGTGATAACAAGTCCTTTTGAAAAAAATTTGATCTGTAAAAGTAGAAGCCTCTATTACACCCGGAGTGTGCAATTAATTTAGAAATGAAATGTAATAAACAACCCACATGTTTATTTACTGAAATTTAACAATGGAAAATTATCAGGTAACAACAGGTGATACCTTTTTTCAGGTAGAAATATGATTTTGTATTATAAACTGGACAGGTGGTCTTAAAAAAGTCAATAAATGACCATTAAGTCAGATAATTTTACAGTTATGATGTCCACAGTTTTCTGTAATTAGCAAACAATTTTTGATAAAACTGAAATTGACTGAAATAGTTGAAATAATTAGGCAGTCACATGGTGACCACCAGTTTCTTTATTTGACCATATTTATCTAAACCTTTTAAAAGATATATGAAATAAACTTTTGTTTTTAAGAAATCTCTGCTATTTTTTTTTTTTTTTTTACATTACCTTCTTAGCTCAGTCTATTAATTCAAACTAAATTAACAAGTTGTCCAAGTAACCTTTATTTAAGATACATGTAGCATATGAAATATTAAATATTTGTTGTCATCTTGTTAAATGTTGGCCATTTATTTCAAGAAGATAATGTGTCTTCATCTTTTGACACATGTCAACAAATTGAAAAAATAAAAGTCATGACATAGTGACAATAAACAATAAAATAAATTTATGAAAAAGTTGATATTTTTTGTAAACAAATTTAATGCAAAATATAAATTTTAAAAAGAAGTTACAGAAACATTTTTCTCAATCCTCTTTTTCTTTTAGACAGTTTTTAATAGGTCTTTTGAGTAATGCACAAAAATTGAAGGGAGATAACCCTAAAAAGCTGGGATAGAAGAAACTAATATTTTTAGTTTTGACAAAATACATTGTCACTGAAACTTATAATTAAACTAAAAAAGAACCATGCTAGAAGTGACGTTTTCATTTGCATTTACATTGCCCTTTAAAATAGAATATGACTAGTAAAATATGCAAAATAACACTTATTTCATTTTATAATCTCAATTTATGACTTGGATGACATTTTCTAAATATTTTTTTTTATCGATTTGAAGTCCAAAAACTCAATAAAACTTGATTAAATTTTATGCAGCAGATGTTAAAAGTATTAAAAGTCAATAAAAGCAGAGAAAAAGTTTATTATTCCACAAATTTGACCAAAAAAAAGCTTTTTCATTTCTCTTTTATGAGATATGAAATCTGAAAGTGCCAAAATCAATGAAATGACCAAAGTGCCATAAAATTATTCAAAAATCCATTTCCTATTCAAAATAATTATGTCTCCTTATCTTTTAAAAATCAATTATTAAACTTTACAACATACCTTTTCTCTCTGAATCACATATTTTTCCAATATTTTCATTAGACTAACATATTTATAATCAAAGGATATAAATGTTTAAATTATTTTAAAGTCAATCCTAAAATAACTTCCTGAACTGGATACATGGTGGTGATTGATAAATGCCCCCAGGTTGATAAATTCTGAAACAAATTTTTTTACCAAGGTTCATATTAAAGTGTAAACATTCACTGGCCAGAATGTTTACAGATTAGACAAAGATAAGGAAGTTTACATTTAATCAGGAGGGATTAAGGAAAAAAGTCAACATCTAGATTCCCCCACCCCCTGATGAGGGCAGACTTAGCACTACATGTCATTATTACATAATCTATTAAATTTGTGTAAATATAATCTTTCACAGCTAACATAATTCAATATTAAAAAGGTGTTAAAAATTTATATAAACATTGAAATCTGATTCAGTCATAAATTTTAGGGAAGTGCATTTAATAGTTTATTCAAAAGCATTTTAATTACAATTGATATCTACAGATGATTCAAAACTCCTTTGATTTCTTTTAAGATCTTCAATTTTCCTAGCAAAATAAAAAAAAATTCTCTACAGTAATAAATTTTAAATAAACTTTAAAGATTAAACATACATGTAATATCTTTGATGTAACAGAACAACTGCTCCTGCCTCAGCAACAAAATAACCTCAATAAGCCTTGTCAATTCGTAACTATTGGTAAAAACCTGTTTCTCATAAGGAACACCAGAATTTGAAACTTTATGGTATAGTTATATAATTACAGTCTAAGATTCAAGATAAATTTGAAAAGTTTAATGAAAACAGGGAATTTTAAGTAACAATTTTTACTAACTGTGTCATCTTTGTTTGGATTTTTAATTCTATGCAATATTGGAGCTGACAATGGAATCACAAGATTGCTTATCATTTTCCTGCCCTTTTTCTATATTAAAAAAACATAATTTCTGCTATACCATACAATTTCCCAATTCTCATACCATCTTATGAAAGATTTAAAAGCTACAATAAGTCAAAAACGTAAAATTTATAAAGAAACGTCCAAACAGCATCAAGAAAACAAGAAAGTGAAATGCAAAACCTGACTTAATTACAATTAGATCATGTATCTACTTGAAATCTAACCCCATGACACCAAATGTCAGGAAAACTTTTACCCATGTTAATTCAGAATTAATGCAACTAAAATGAAATTAATTTTTAGTTTCAAAATTGATTAAACTTTCCATCATCAAAGCTTTAAAATGTAAATTAATGCACCATTAAATTCACATGCTTCTAATGATAAGTCCCTTGGAACATTTTTCAGTAGCCAACTAAAAAGATCATAAAAACATCAATAATCATCATTATCCAATTTAAAATTTTACAATTTATTTGGCAAGATCTTGATCAAACAAAATGTCACAGTTCTATGACTCACTCGGAATATTCTGGTGGAAAACGAACAGAAGTTTGATTTGGAAATGATTATAAGAGGTCATTTCCAAATCATTAGAAAACTTTTACGCAAATTCAACTAAAACATTTAATTTTCATTCCTCTTTGGTTTCATGGAAATTTATAATTACCCTTTCTCTATGGGGCTGTTTTGCTGTCTGTTAGTCAAGGATTGAAACAGAGCCTTAAAGAGTGTGAAGCTGTCTTGCTGAATGTTAGCACATGAAGTGTAACAGCCTTTTAAAGACAAGATAATCCTCAGAAAAGTTCTTTTTTCATAATTTATTTGCAGTAAACATTTGCCATTAAGTTAATCTCTTTTCTATGGTGTTAGCCTTGGGTTATCTTATCTTTTACAGGATTAAAATTTTTTAAAATGTTTAACTATCTCAAAGGATTAAATTTAATAAAAAGTGTTAATTTGAGCTAAATTTGCCATATTGATATGTGTTAGTCAATTGTAAAAAACCTTGAACAACGATTAATATTTTAAGTGCAATGAAAACATTTTATAATTTTGCAAGATTTGAAGAAATGGAGTTCTTTCACTTCAAATGATACCAGTACTTAAGATTCAAAATTAAACAAAGCTGGTCATTTTTAATACCCTTCTTTGATCCCCTGTTTAGAAAACACATCATAGGAACTTCCTCCTTAATTTGTTACAGTTCTATTAAATTGGTATATATGTTTTTTCAATTATCTTTGTAAAAAGATTTTAATTTTTCAAACAACAGCTGGAATTCTAATTTCTGAAACATAAATTGGGATAAAAGACCAAGGCCAAAGAGCATATTTTATCATCTTTTAAGATGTTAGTGGTTAGAACATTTAAGTGGTGCCAAATACACTTAAACCAAATAGTTTATTTTACTTTGATGTTTTAAACCTGATGTCCATCATCATGTTTATATCAAAATCAAATAAGTTTCATCTGAAATGAAATCCAGATTCAGACACAGAGAAATCTTGAAAAATCCACAATCAATAACTCATTACAGAAGATTTTAAATATGCTAATTACTATTGATAGAATTATAGATGACTAAAGCTATTATCTTGAGTTTTATGTGGAATTTGGACTTGACCATATGGTCAGCAGAGAGATTCAGACCAGATTTCCCCAGTAAATCTTACTGTAATCAGATCAGATTTCACTGCCCTTTTATAGATGACACTGAAGCATGTTTTATACAAACTATACTGCAAGAAATTAAAATTATCTTTCTGTTTGATATAAAAACTTTGATATCTAATTAAACATATAACAAGATTCTGCAGCAATGAGGCTCCATTAGGGGTACCATAGTTTATTACCAGTTTTTAGCATTTTCTGTATAAAAAGCCTACAATATTGAATTTATTTACTGATGTATATCAAACTTTAGTACATATCACAGACTTATATATCAAGATAAATGTTAAATTTTGTCACCTAAGGTCACTAAATAAAAGGTGTGGACATCAAGTAAAGCTTGTATCAAAAACTTAAATCGCTGAAATAACTGTACAATGTTTCTAGTTATATAAGCATCCATAATTTTATCTCTAATAAATTCATTCACTAACCTCACAGTCTACATGTTTCAAATGCAGTACCTACGACTTCTCTTTGAATTTGTTTAAACAAAAGAAAATTGATTTTTACTTTTTTTTGCATGGACTTACAAGGTATTTGCACTCTTATTAGAAAGTTGCAGCCTGCAGGCCATTTAGAAAAAGCAAGTTGTGCTATTGTACAAATGAAGATTATGAAAAATATTTTTTCTCATCAATCATCCATAAGATGTTATGTAATAAGAAGAGCTATCTGACAAAATTAAAAGTTGACCCCTGTCAAAATGTTTAATTAATTCAACTTAATCTTGTAATGTCAAAAAAGTTTAATGCTACCAGCATGAAGTACAAATCAAATCTTCTTAACTTATATCTTCACAATAATCTGTATAATGTCATAAATACTAAAAATTGTTACTCCTTTGTTAAGAAAAAATACTAAAAATAAATTTGGGATTTCTAAAAGCACTAAAATTAAATCTTAAACCTTACTCATTAAATGTTGATACTGAAGTGATTGTACATGGTGCCCCTTAACCCATGCTAACCCCTTAATTAAAGAGGACAGTAATATTACTAAAAGATCCTAAATGAAATCCAATCATGGATTAATCAGATACTTTGAAAGCATTCCAAATGAATTGATATTCATCTTAATCCCATCTTTTGATCAAGGCATCTTCTACTGTGTTTTATACAATGTAAAATGATGGCTGAGGAGAAGATTTGTATCAAACAATTTACTACTTGAGTAAAAGTGGCATTTAACACACCAGCATGTTTTGTAATTAAACAGTATGTCAAACATATGAATATAATATAAGAAAGCGAGGGTTAATGCAATCATTAGTGGTAATTTAAAACCTACGTTTTTTTTTTCTTCACTTATTTTAGATGCCTGTGAAATTAAAATTTCTATAATTAATCAGGGAAGGTATTGATAAGTTATAAAAATTACATGTAAAAGGTAAAAATTATCTTTTAAATTATATTCATGGATTACAGAATTTGAATTGTTCAAATTCTGAATTTTTAAATAAGACAAACGTTCAGAGCAAATTAGCTTAAATTTATTCAGAGCATGAACCTTTTAAAATTCAAGGATGCAAAAATAAGGATTGACTGTTTGTGTTTACTAATCACATTAATCTAAGATAGGTTAAACCTCAATATTTATTCTTATCTTGGAATATTGACAATTAGCATAATTACCCTCATCTGAAACTTGGAAATGGAATATTATAGCTATATTTAACCCCCAACTGCCCATACAATCATCGGCATGTTATCCAAACTTTGGAATTAAACTAATTACCCAAATGTATTATTAGACAATAACCGAAGCAAGCTTTGGGATAAATTTTTACATATTTGAAAAGGTTATACTAATTATCTACCATCTGTTTACAATAATATTACATTATATTGTTACTGAAGATATCCAACTTTTTCATTGTCATTAATATTTCATATTAACCAAAGATAAATGAAAATTAATATTCATAAAAACCCCTATGGACTAAGCTGAGCAGTAATTCAAATTTGTAATCACTTACATGGTATATGATCCCAAAGCTTACAGATCACACCTGATTGCCCCTTATGTGGTGCCTCATTGATGCTATATGTTTTCTCCCCTGGATATTATGTAAGTGGAGAATTAACACATCAGGATCTTAAAAACATGCAAATGGCTTAATTTGAGAACACAATTATTATCTTTTAATCTTTCCAATGAAAAATTACCCCTGGAGTAACCTCTTTCATTTTTAATTCAAAACATCTGTTGCAGTATTATTTCAAAATTCATAAAACTTTTAAAAGGAGTGTTCTTAAATGGATTTTTACAAAAATAAATCAATTTGTTTCAATAATTTCAATTTCATCAATGGACCCTTTACCACAAAAAAATTCACCTGCAAAGTTGAAATTTTTATCAAATTTAAAATTTTCAAGGTCATTTCTTTGATTTTCAAAAGCTTTTATGAAGTGCTTTCAAAAACTAAATCCAAATGCTAAAAGGTTTCAAGATGTTTTAAATTTCAGTTAAACTTTTTAACCAAAAAAAAAAAAAAAACTCATCACACTCAAATCCTTGGACAGTTAATGTTACATGCATGGATGGTGAAACAATTTATATTTACCAAGGAATTCTCTTCAGCTCGCAAAAACATCAAAATTCCAATATGGCTTCTTTTCACTTCACAAAGGTGCAGTTCTTAACAATTAATTCATATTTCTGTTGTTCTGTCTGCAAGTAGATAGTATAATTTGTGACAGTAACAGTTTGGGTGATCCAAAGTATGATGTTAAATTAAACATACATGTGAACGTAAATTATGTGTGTCTTACTCAGAGTAACTTACTAACAAAACTAATATATAGAACTTGTATACTATTTTGATAAGAGAAATTATTAACACATGGGGGGAGCCATTAAAAACTCACCTGGATACAATGGTCCTGATGAAAACTGCATTATCTTTGATACTCTCATCATATTTTGGTCCTAATCAAACTATTGATCATGAAATCAGTTTTCATCAATATTTGAATGCAATATAATTATATCTTTATATAAAATTGATTTAAAGACTTTTTTCATCAAATGTTTGTTCAAAGTAATTAATTGATGGTTGTTGAAAAACTGATATGTTCATTCATTTAACAAACAAATTAATGGTTCTGTGTTTGACTGATAAAGAAGATTGAAGTTTCATATTTTTTTAATGTAAAGATTAAAATGTAAGGCACATTATTGATTTTTACCTTGTTTTTTGTTATAATTCCCCAATCACTTCAAGACAAAGTCCATCAATTAATAATTCCTTTGAAGTTCAGTTTTAAATTGTTAGTTGACATCTTAGTGACATATTCCAACTGTTAGGAAGAATCATAAAAAACAAAGATTTTGTTTCAACACTACAAATCATTAAATTATCCTTATATGGACTTTAAGGAGTGGTTTTATTTCCAAAGTAATGTTATGTTTACATATATGTAGCCCCTGGTCAGTATTTCATTGCTAAAAACAAGAATTTTGATAGATCACCAAGCTAAATCACAAAGCTATCAAAAGGACAGCTTATAACTCAAATAATGCAATGAAAAATCACAAGTATTGTAATGGTATGAAGACATTTAAAAAATGCCATAGAAGAAAAATTCTGATAGGTTGATTCTCCGGTGAATCAATCAATGGTCAAAGACAACAGGCATTAATATGTCAAACTGATCAGCATATGGGGTTATTTTGAGTTTTTGCCATTTTATCAGAAATTTGACTCTAAATACTACCAACTTTCTACAGTATCAATTTCAAAGTAGAACAAATTTTCATTATCAAACTGTCAAATGTTAAAATTAAAATCAAATCAGTTTTACAAAGTTGATCACACTAAATAACTTAAATCCAATTTTACAACAAAATTTTAACAATGTAGTAATTTAATTACGATGTCAATACTAAAACAGTTGACAGATTGAACTTTTTTTTACTTTGTCACAACTTTTCATACAAAATTTTACATTGTATTAAAATTCCATCTGGAGCCAACAACCGCCATTGATCAAACTAATTTAAACAATAGAGAAACTTCTCTGGTTTCATAAAAGAAATTATACAGTTCAATTTTATCTTTCCGTTTCAGATATGGTTGATGTTTAATAAGTTTAGAAATTGTATCATTTAGTTACAGCGTAAATTTTTAACAGATAACATCGATAAAACATTAATTATTTTTTCTTAAGGCGAAAAAGCACAAATTTCTGAGTAATGATCAAAATAAAACAATTAAGAATATGCTTTGTTGACCTCACCCCCTATCCCAAATGATAAAATATCGTCTGCTACAAAGTTCAGCATCCCGGTACAACTTTTCGTAAACTGAAAGTCATCTTTGATCAATTAAAGTAACACAATACTATAAATCTACCTACGCTTCAAAACAATTCAAAAACCTCTGGCTAATAACAACTACATAGGTTATCAAAAAATTATCATAATTTGACATTTCAACCTTTTTGTTTTATTTAAAAAATGAGAAACAAAATTAAACTGTCTTACCGTGTAAAAAGTTGTAAAATCACTCTAAATCGCTTCAATCATTAAATTGTTTACCATACAAGACAATGGTGATTCAAAGAAAATTGATCGCCCTCAGCTGCTGGAAGTTTAATTTAAAATCCAGTGTCCGATGGATGGACATCACTTATTGATTATTTTTCACTTGTTTTTGAAATATCTTTTCAGTTGATGGTATTTATAGCTTTAAATTAAACACATCGTTATATTTTAATAATTTTTCAAGTTTAACCAACTTTTCCACTAATTAAGCATTTATGACAAAATGTTAACTTTAAAACATTTACCTTCGTGTGTATTCCGTTCTGCACTAAATCGCCATTTTACAAGTTTTTTAAATAATCCCAGAATCCTTTTCAAAAATGGCTACCAAAACAGAAAGCACGTTGGGTTTGTTGTGAAAAATTTAATGATTAATTCGGTGAGTTAAGGCAATGTTGAAAGAAAAATTTAAATTCAGCACAGTCTATAATGTGTCCAGTGATAATTAGATTAATAACGTTGTCCAATGGACAGCTGTAATGCTTGATTGATCACGAGTCGGCAGCGTACACCATATAACAGTAACACAACTGAACATTTATGAAAACAATCACTTTATGAATTTCTTAATTGACCGCCCATTGTTTTGGCCGAAAAATTATAATTCACAGGAGGCATGGCATATGTCATAAACATTAACTCACGCCTACTATAGTTAAAAGGGCTGGACTAGTTTGCATCATTTTTCAAATCTGGATTAAATTATAATTTTGAGAAACATGGCAGTGCCAAATAAGTCATTTCACATTTCCATGGTTACAGATTTTGTGATCTGACACAGAAGTATTTTAATACTAACCGAAATACATTGGTTGCAACATTTGTTAAATTAAAATTTTGTTATGAGCTGCATGTCATTGTTATTTTTATCAGCAGTTTCAAATGAATTTCAGATGTGTGAATTCTCTATTGATTATTTTTGCACATGAAAAAAGTTAAATAAAAGATAATTATAAGTTGATAAGGATTTTAAATTTATTATTTTTTATTGATTATATTCAAGATAATTGAAGAATAATTTTAGCTAAATTAGTCAGGCATAACTAGTTTAATGACTTAATTGATTTTAATTTTATTTGTGTATTGAATGATATTGTGATAAAACTGTTATTGCAAAAATAATTGAAATTTGAGAAAAACAAGTATCATGAATAGAAGGCAACACATTTTGAGATATTGATAAAATATTCTGGCATCACTAGATTAATGCATAGGTTGTCTTACATTGAAGGATTGTTTCGATTGAAAAACTGATGCCACAAAATATTCAACAAGATTGCAATGTTGTACCATTGTTTTTTTTATTTTTTGAAAGTTTTAAAAAAAAAATGAACTTGTGTAGAAATAGTAAATCATTTATTGTCTGCTTTCAGTGACCACAAAGTGGAACCTGAAGGGGGTGACAGCATCATTTAGGAAAGATCTTTGCTATTTTATTAATTAAAATGACATTAAATGCTAAATTTGTTAGAAAAACATAGCAGTGCATTTAAAGTCTTATGTCACTGATAAGGATTATTCCCCCAATTAGCTTGTTCATGCATTTGGGAATTAAACTTTCCAGAATGAAAATATAACCAACAGTTTGAAAAAATGCAGACAAAAACACTTTAGGACATATTTTTTATAAGTACTAAATGACAAGTGGAAAAAGATCTCATTTAACTTGAATCAAAAGTACATAATGGGTACTTGTACTGCAGTAGTCATTGACCTGAGGGTATTATGTCTGGAAAATGAACCTGATTTATGGCCTGACGTTTTGTAAATGTCCTCCACCGAACTTTATACAGTGCAAGATTTTTGATTTTTTTTGCAATGTTTATGAAAATTTCAATGCAATTTGGTTACAAGTATAAAATTTTTAAACATAAAATGGTTACAAATTGGAACCAATCTTAAGAACAAAGAAAGAATTCTCAAATACAAGTACATATAATAACAAATTACTTTCATACATCATTTCATTTTGTCACAGTTTCGATCAGATCGACTTAACATAAAACAATCTATTTTTTAGCTCACCTCACTTTCCTTTAAAGATCTTCTCTTCTGAAACAACTGGGCCAAATGGAACAAAATTTGCCATGACCCTATGGGGAATTTAAAGATCTTCTTGTCTGAAACCACTTGGCCAATTGGAACAAAACTTAGCAGCAATGGTCCTCTTTCATAAAAATATATTATGACCACATCCACCATCCAAGATAGCTGCCAGAGCCATGCATAGTTTAACATAAGACCCTATGGGGAAATTAATTAAAGATCTTCTCCTCTGAAACCACTTAGCCAATTGGAACAAAAGTTGGCAGCAATGGTCCTTAGGTGATCCTCTTTCAGAATTATATCCGATGACCTCACTTGTCATCCAAGATGGCTGCCAGAGCCAAACATAGCCAAACATAGTTTAGCATAGCACCCTATGGGGAATTTACTTAGAGATCTTCTACTCTGAAACCACTTGCAATGGTCCTTAGATAGTCCTCTTTCAGAATTATATCCGAAGACTCCTCTCGTCATCCGAGAGTTGAACATAGTTTAACATAAGACCATTAAAGATCTTGTCTGAAACCACTAGTCCAATTGGAAGAAAAGTTGGCAGTAATGGTAATTAGGTGGTCCTCTTTCAGAATTATATCTATGATGACCCCACCCATCATCCAAGATGGTCGCGCAGAGCCGAACAGTGTTTAACATAAGACAAAATTGGAAAAAGCACTGAAAAATCTTGTTTGAAACCAGTGAGCCAGTTGGAACATGGCAGCAATGTTCCTGGCTGCCAGTCAAGATGGACATAGTCCACTTGAGTGATACAGGCTCCTGGGAGCCTCTAGTTTTCTTATGGTATGCTGTGTACAGTTAATATCAATCTTGACAATTAAAAGGGGAGACTACTTAACATTGTTTAAATTACATGTATTTAATGTTTGAATTTCATATGATTACCAAACCATTTGGTTTTCAAACACTAATCTTTCATATAATGAACATTTTAAAGTTATTTGTTTTTACTACACTTTGGTAATGATGTTTATTTTTAATTTTCTCTTGCAGGGAATTTGGTGAAACAGTAAAACATATGTTCAGAAATGAAATAAACACCTTTGTGTAAGTATCAAATCCATTTCACCCTTTGATGTCCCAAAAAATTAATTGAATTCATCAACGTATAATTATCTACATATGTTTTTAGACTTGATATTCTTTTATTAACTTGAAACTTCATAAATTTTTAATTAAAAGAAGAAACATTCGATTCAATTTCTGAGGATTTTAAATCTTGAAATTGCCAGCAAGTCTCCAGTATCTTTTAAGTTATTTGTAATGATCAGGTCAAAGATTTATCTTGATGTATTGATATTGGAATAAAAGGTTTCATTTTCATTGAGGTAACTTTAGGGGAAAATTTATTCTTAAAAATAGTAATCATGTTTGGAGTACTGGGCATCAGTTGTATTAAGTTATTTATAGATTGTTAATTACTGATCTTCAAGCATAAAATTTTTCATGCTTTGACCAAGAAAAAAAAAGTTATGTTTCTGCAAACCCCTCAAACCCTATTTATATTTGCCTTTGGTTATTTTTTTCTGACATATCTCTGTAAGTTCTATAAAGGTCAGAATGTCTTCTTTATAAAATCAGTTAAAATTTTTAGGAAAAATAAATATATTTTTCCTTCTCACTGACCGTAAAATTTTATAGTCTATTAGTGTAAATATGAAATATGTATTTTTGCCAATTTTAAAATGGAAGAAATCAAGTTATTAGTTTGGTGAAGTATTGCGGTTGTGTGTGTGTGTGTAGGGGGGTGGGGGGATGGTGAAGGTAAATGGCATTTTGCACCTCCAAATGTTTATGTAGGAAAATGGAATTTGCTATTACTCAGATAGCTTCTTTTTAGCTCACCTGGCCGAAGGCCATGTGAGCTATTGCCATCACTTGGCATCCGTCGTTGTCGTCTTTAACAATTTTTCAAAACTCTTCTCCTCTGAAACTACTTGACCAATTAGAACCACACTTGGTATGAATGTTCTTTGGGGTATCCTGCATAGAACTGATGTGGGGATTTTTGATCCGTCGAAAAACATGGCCGCTGTTACTAAAAATAGAACATAGGGGTCAGACAACAGTTTTTCGCAAATATCTCAAAATCATTAGGTTACGGCAAATTCTGGCAGGTTGAAAGTGTTCAGCATGATGAGATCTACCTGTGTGCTGATTTTCGTGAAAATCTGTCAACTGATGTTAGAGTTATTGCCCTTTTTTGACATTTTTGGCTTTTTTTTATGTTATTATTTCAAAAATCTTCTTCTCTGAAACTACTATTCAAAATCAAATGAAACTTGGTAAGATTGTTCCTTAGGGTATCCTGCAAAAAGTTAATGCTTGGATTTTTGATTGGTCGAAAAACATGTCTGCCCTTACTAAAAATAGAACATAGGGGTCAAAATGCTGTTTTTTGCTATTTTTTCCTGAATTATAGAAAGAAAATGAAGATGAAAGCTACTTTCAAGGTAAACATGGTATCCCAAGTTGAATGGTGATGACGAAAGTTTGTTTTGGACAGCCATTTTTAAAATGGCTGCCATTTTCCCGCCATTTTTTAGACTTGCTCAGATTTCAACAATATTTGGTTTTTAAAGTAAACATGGTATCCTTAGTGAATGGTGATTTTTTGTATGGAGCATCTATGGAAGGTCCTTTAGGAAATTTGCATAAATCTTCCCAGTCTGTGAAACAAAATGGTCGTCATGATCATTTACATGTTCTGATTGGTCGAAATTTAAAAGTTCTTCTCCTCTGAAACCGTAAAGCTAAATGAACTGATTTTTGGTATGGATGATCTATGGAAGGTCCTTTACAAAGTGTGCATAAATCATCATGGTCCGTGAAACAAAATGCCCACCATGAGCATTTACATGTTCTGACTGGTTGAAATGTAAAACTTCTTCTCCTTTCAAACTGTTAAGCCAAATGAACTGATTTTTGATATAGAACATCTATGGAAGGTCCTTTACAAAATTTGCATAAATCAGCCTGGTCCATGAAACAAAATGGCTGCCATGAGCATTTACATGTTCTGATTGGTCAAAATTTTAAACTTCTTCTCCCCTGAAACCTTAAAGCCAAATGAACTGATTTTTGGTATGGAGCATCTATGGAAGGTCCTTTAGAAAGTTTGCATAAATCTTCCTGGTCCGTGAAACAAAATGGCCGTCATGAGCATTTACATGTTCTGATTGGTCGAAATTTAAAAGTTCTTCTCCTTTGAAACCGTAAAGCCAAATGAACTGATTTTTGGTATGAAGCATCTATGGAAGGTCCTTTACAAACTTTGCATAAATCTTTCTAGTCCGTGAAACAAAATTGCCTCCAGAAACCTTTATATGTTCTGATCGGTCAAAATTTAAAACTTCTCCTCTGAAACCGTTTGGCCAATGAACTTATACTTGGTATGAAGCATTTATAGAAGATGATTTACAAAGTTTCCAGAAATCAATCTAGTCTGTCAAATCAAAAGTTTGTGACTGCCAGGTGAGCGACACAGGCGTAGCCCACTGAGCCTCTTGTTTTTAATTGGCTTTCAAATTCTACGAATTGGATGGGATAAAAAGGACAAAAAATTTTAAACTGCCATGTCAAAAGTATGACAAGAGAGTTAGATTAGAATGAATAATGTAACCAATGATAAATTTTTCGAGATTTTTTCAGATCTTATAGTAAGGGTTATGATCCACTAAAGTCATTGGTCCTTTATTGTTTGTTATAACCTAACTATCTAAACACTAGAAATCCTTTTAGCTTACTGGGAAGCTCTGTTAGTTGAAATCCACAAACCAAAAGTACATGTACATCTATATTTAAAAACATATTTGGTACTTGTACTGCAGTAGTTGTTGACCTGAGGGTATTATATCTTGGAAATAAATCTGATTGATGGTATGAAGTTTTATAGAAATGGTTGGAATGGCCAATGTGAAAGGCAATGATTAAGAATGATATTTATGTTGCATTTAGTGAGAGCATTGCAGAGTCATGAAAGTAACATGCTTGCAGTAACCAATATCTGTTTTTGATCTAAATTTTTTTTAAATTGTGCTCGGAAAAAAGCATGCCCATATGAACAGAACTTTTCAATGAAGCATACCTTTATAAGTTATATGCTAAAATAGCGTTTATTGTATAAGGTTGTCATCCGTACATCGTTCGTTCAGCGATCGTAATCGTGAAGGGTCTGTGTGGGGTGTTCAAATTTGTTGTCTGTTGGACCTCTAACATAATGACAATAGCCAATACTTGTTTTGACTTTGAAATGTAATCTGAAACTGCTCTGCAAAATGAAACAAAATTTCATATTAAGCACAAGAATGGTCTTAATGACCTTCGTATTTTTCTTTAATTCACATTGCAGAAATAACAAATGCTTTTTAGCTCACCTGACCCGAAGGGTCATGTGAGCTATTGCCATCACTTGGCGTCGTCGTCCGTCCGTCGTCCGTCCGTCGTCCGTCCGTAAACTTTTTCAAACGTTAACTCCTCTGACACCATAAGACCAATTGCAACCAAACTTCATACAGTTGTTTATTGGTATATGTGCTACAAAACTATCGTTTTGATTTTTGATTCGTAAAAAAACATGGCCGCCATGGCTAAAAATAGAACATAGGGGTAAATTGCAGTTTTTTGCAAATAACTCAAAAACCATAACAGATATCAAAATTCTGGCATAGGGTAAAAGTGTTCAGCACCTCAAGATCTACCTGCCCTGAAATTTTGAAGAAGATCCAACGACCCATGTAGGAGTTATTGCCCTTTTTCTGCATTTTTTTCCAAATTTTGCAATTATTAAGCTCAATATCTTGGATACTATAAAGGAAATTTGAAAAATTTAAATTTCATATTGTTAGGCACAAAAAGATCTACAAAATTTGTAACAGGATCGAAGTTGTAGGTTCGTTCCTTTTAGGAGTTATTTGACATTTTTGGCTTTTTTTTATGTTATTATTTCAAAAATCTTCTTCTCTGAAACTACTATTCAAAATCCAATGAAACTTGGTAAGATTGTTCCTTAGGGTATCCTGCACAAAATTTATGCTTCGATTTTTGATCCGTCGAAAAACATGGCCACTGTTACTAAAAATAGAACATAGGGGTCAAACAACAGTTTTTCGCAAATATCTCAAAAATCATTAGGTTACGGCAAATTCTGGCAAGTTGAAAGTGTTAAGCATGATGAGAGTTACCTGTGTGCTGATTTTCGTGAAAATCTGTCAACTGATGTTAGAGTTATTGCCCTTTTTTGAGATTTTTGGCTTTTTTTTATGTTATTGTTTCAAAAATCTTCTTCTCTGAAACTACTATTCAAAATCAAATGAAACTTGGTAAGATTGTTCCTTAGGATATCCTGCACAAAGTTTATGCTTCGATTTTTGATCCGTCGAAAAACATGGCCACTGTTACTAAAAATAGAACATAGGGGTCAAACAACAGTTTTGCACAAATATCTCAAAAATCATTAGGTTACGGCAAATTCTGGCAGGTTGAAAGTGTTCAGCATGATGAGAGCTACCTGTGTGCTGATTTTCATGAAAATCTGTCAACTGATGTTAGAGTTATTGCCCTTTTTTGAGATTTTTGGCTTTTTTTTATGTTATTGTTTCAAAAATCTTCTTCTCTGAAACTACTATTCAAAATCAAATGAAACTTGGTAAGATTGTTCCTTAGGGTATCCTGCAAAAAGTTAATGCTTGGATTTTTGATTGGTCGAAAAACATGTCCGCCCTTACTAAAAATAGAACATAGGGGTCAAAATGCTGTTTTTTGCTATTTTTTCCTGAATTATAGAAAGAAAATGAAGATGAAAGCTACTTTAAGGTAAACATGGTATCCCTAGTTGAATGGTGATGATGAAAGTTTGTTTTGGAGGGTCATTTTTAAAATGGCTGCCATTTTCCCGCCATTTTTTACACTTGCTCGGATTTCAACAATATTTGGTTTTTAAAGTAAACATGGTATCCTTAGTGAATGGTGATGATGAGATTTAGTTTATAGCGCATTGTTTGCCAGGTGAGCGATTCAGGCTCTTGAGAGCCTCTTGTTTTTTATGTTATTATTTCAAAAATCTTCTCCTCTGAAACTACTGAATGGATTTGGATAAAACGTAGCATGATTGTTCCTTAGGGTATCCTGCACAAAGTTTATGCTTTGATTTTTGATCCGTCGAAAAACATGGCCACTGTTACTAAAAATAGAACATAGGGGACAAACAACATTTTTTCGCAACTATCTCAAAAATCATAAGGTTATAGCAAATTCTGGCAGGTTGAAAGTGTTCAGCATGATGAGAGCTACCTGTGTGTTTATTTTCGTGAAAATCTGTCAACTGATGTTAGAGTTATTGTCCTTTTTTGACATTTTTGGCTTTTTTTTATGTTATGATTTCAAAAATCTTCTTCTCTGAAACTACTATTCAAAATCAAATGAAACTTGGTATGATTGTTCCTTAGGGTATCCTGCAAAAAGTTAATGCTTGGATTTTTGATTGGTCAAAAAACATGTCCGCCCTTACTAAAAATAGAACATAGGGGTCAAAATGCTGTTTTTTGCTATTTTTTCCTGAATTATAGAAATAAAATGAAGATGAAAGCTACCTTCAAGGCAAACATGGTATTCCGAGTTGAATGGTGATGATGAAAGTTTGTTTTGGACGGCCATTTTTAAAATGGCTGCCATTTTCCCGCCATTTTTTACACTTGCTCGGATTTCAACAATATTTGGTTTTTAAAGTAAACATGGTATCCTTAGTGAATGGTTATGATGAGAATGTTGTATAACAATGATTAAACTTCATAATATGTGAGCTTTTAATTGCCATCACTTGGCGTCTGTCATCATCGTTAACAAATTTTCAAACATCTTCTCCTCTGAAACTACTAGGGGGATTTGGATTAAACTTAGCATGATTGTTCCTGCAATATTTCCTTTTCAAGTACAATAAAAAGCCTTAACCCACAATTTTTACATAACTTCTTTCAAACATTTTAAAAAACGAAGACAACATATAGACCAAAAGATTTATACTTGTATTTGAAGATGAATTAAAGCTTGTATTTTGTATTGTGAATCATCAGATTGACCATGACTGTATCTTAATCAAGCGTAGGGAGAACTCATGCCCATTTCTTTCCAGAGGTTCTTGAAAGGCTTTTAAAGGTATTTTCAGCATTTTACGTGACCTTTAATACTCAGTTTAATTTACAACAAACATTAATATATTAATTTAGTTTATAGTGCATTGTTTGCCAGGTGAGCGATTCAGGCTCTTGAGAGCCTCTTGTTTCAGATGGTCAGATTTTAAAACATAAAATCTCCAAAACCCTGGGATTATAGAGCTGAAATTTCATGTGCAGCATCCATGGGTGCATATGAGTGGAATTCATCTGTAACAGTACTCTAACCAATTGTTTTTGGTAAAAAATTTAATAATCTATGGCATGCATTATCGACAGAAGCACTGAACAAAAAATATATGGATTTAAAAAAATGCACAAGAAGATTTAAAAATACACATTGTAGTATATTTTAGTTCGGGATAGGAAGAAAGGATTTTATAATTCAACATTTGTTTATTCATGTATTTGATTATTTTAGGACCACTATTTAGTGAAAGTACAGAAAAGAGAAACAAGAAGATAGCCATGTAAGTAAATTGACAGGTCTACAATTTACATGTTCACAATGTTATAGATATCCTCCTATGTATACCAGAGAGTTTATTGAAACCTGAATTTTAGTTTAGGAAGAACTATTTCAGTACCTTCTCTCCAGTGTACAGTTCCATGTATGCAGCAGTGTTCACAGCCAGATCTTAGAAACCAATTGACTTTACCCAACTTAAATTGTATCCAGATACATTTGGAAGAGTCCCACATCCTACCCAAAGAATGGAGGTCACATCACCCATATTTCACAATTCATTAGCTTTGAGAAAATTTAACATCCAATTTTTTTCCTGACATCTTATGAAAACTAGTCATTTAACTTTGTGTTAAGATACATCCCGGGGAGTCTAACCACATGCCATCCAAAGAAGTTATTTTGATGTACATTTCATACTTAATTGACTTAACTTAAGTTTTAGGTCAGATTGTAGTTCTCAGTAATTATGAGGCCTACAGTCTTGTAACTTTGTATTGAGTCTTAATGCACCCCAATCAAAGTAGGTCACATTGACCTACATTTTATGTTTAACTTTGTTTAAGTTTTAGGTTCTCAGGTATAATAAAACCTACAATCATTTCACCAAGAGTAGGTCACTTTGATCTACATTTCCTGCACATTGACCTTTGCTTAAGATTCACATACTAGTGCAGTTCTCAGGTAATAAGAGACTTTTAGTCATGTAACGTTTTATGGAAATGAATCTGGGCTAGGTATACTGCATTCTGCTTTGGTCCTGGGCAGAAATCCAAGGTTAGCAAGATTGCTATTTACCTTTGACTCTCTATGATAATTGTATATGGCTACTCAAAAACAAGAAAGGATTTAAGGTATGAGGACCATATTAGATCATAACAATATTAAATTGTATATTTCTTTTTTACCCAAAAAAACTGTCACCAAACGTTTAAAGCTAGGGTTATTTAGATATATATCTCTCTCAAGTTGAAATACACTTCTTTCTTTGTATGTGTCGTCCATGAAAAAAGTTAGTTATATATATGTATTACATTTCCAAAGTTTGTCGATAAATTTCCGAGGCTATTGCCATAATGTTATATGGAACATCCTGGACATTTGGAAGAATCAGGTGGTCATTGTTGATCCGGATACTACCAGATTGTTGTACAAGGACCTGAATAGTCTTGTAACTTTGGTTACATTCGGAAAACAATGTGACAACATGGCTTGCTGATAGACATTGGTTCTGTTGAGAAAAAAATACTTGGCCTGTTTCATTAAAACTCGTACTGAATGATCTTGAACTAAATTTTGTCCCTTAGCTGTTGATTTGGATCCAGCCATGTTTGCTGGATATATACATGTATGTAAGTTGGAATATGCAAAAAAGTTGCAGAAATTCGAGTGATCAGTTGTATGTTCCTGCAGATCTTGTAATACATGTATTATCTTTGGATTCAGAGCCTATTTAAATTTTAGGTACAATGTATTTCTTTTAACGGTTACTAGTTTCCATAAAGGGTTATTAACTATAACAGAACTAATATTTACAGCTGATAGGTTTAATACAAAGCAACAGAATACACTATGACCTAAAAGAAAACAGTTTTATTGATAGGGTAGTTGACCCATATTACACGGTTGACTGGCTTTTAAGTTTTATGTCAAAAATCAGTTTTAACATACAAAGTGACCTACAATCATATTACTTGGTGTGAGGATGCATCTCGGGGGGGGTAACACAGCCTCCCACCAAAATTATGTCACTCTGACCTGCTTATCATGCTTCATTGACTTAGACAAGTTTAACGTCTGAGTTCAGTTCTCTGATACCAAGGGACCTACAATCATATTACTTGGTGTCAGGGTGCATCCCGGTGAGTAACACATCCTCCCACCAAATTAGGACTTATCCTGCTTCATTGACATAGGTTAAGTTTTATGTCTGAGTTCAGTTCTCTGATACCAAAAAACATACAATCATCCCAGGGAGTAACACAGCCTTCCACCAAAATTAGGTCATTATCATTATATACAGTCCTTATGACCTACATTTTAGTCCTTTTCACTTTGAAGTTAAATTTTACTTCCATAACTTATATATAGATTTACGAAGCAAATTGGGGGACCAAGGTGAACTTTGTAATCATAAGATTACCTATGTTTTTAACTTTGGGAACAGAGATTTAAATTTATGCACTGCAAATGTACGCAAAAGTTAACTTTCTGCTTTATACATTAAGGCAACAATTAATTTTCTACCGTACACATTTAGGCAACTGGAGGCTAAATTGACAAAAGCACTATGAAATGTTGTATGTTTAGTATAGATTACAATGGTTTGTACAAGTCTGAAATCTTGAAAGTACGATGAGTCACAATTTTAGGCCATATTGTCACTTGGTACACTATACATTCTTTACACTTACTGTAACAACTCACAACACAACCATTTTTTTTCTTTGTCAAATTAAATTTTAAAGCCCATAAGTTTTGCTAATCACAAGTTTAAATTCTAAGAACTGTTTTTATGTAGAAAAAAATCAATAGCAATTTTGCCATAAGTTTTCATTGTTATGTTTAACCTCTTAGGCTATAAAATTTATTTCTAGTATCAAAATATCATATTTTCATATTTCCATTTGAATAACACAGGAACAATGTCAATTTCATATGGACCATATATTGATTAGCAGCAAATTTTCTGAGTTATCTGTCAAATTTAATTTCTCCATTTAATATCGTTAGTTAGATTATTTGAAAAATTCTGTCTCTTGGTCAAGTGATGTTGCTCATGGCAACTCATTAATGTTTTTTTTTTTTTTTTTTTTTTTTATGAATTCAGACAGCTAGAATTAAAATCAATAATATATCTTGTTATTGTAAAGTGATTTAATGTTAATAGCCCAGATAAGCGCTACACTTATTAAAATTGCAAAGTCTTGTAGCTCTCGTAAATAGGTTAGCCGAAGTCTGTTGACACTTTTTTATTTCAAGAGGCATGATGCCGTTTTTAAATCTGTTGTTATCGTAAATTTGTTTTATTATTTCATTGTTTGGAAAAGACTTCATGTAAATTGCAAACTAAGTCGAGAGGTAGGAAGGGGTTTGACAAAATTTCATGTTTATAGGATTTAATGGGACATTTATACTAGCATATAAAGTAAGCTAACACTTCAGTGAAAAGTCAAACCACAATTGAATTCTGTAACAACACTTGGTAATAATGAAATTGTCAATCATCAGTTTGTCCAAGGGACAGAACTACAAGGTTTTGTTGGCTCTCTAGGACTGACTGAAACTGATTAAAGTATGTATTGGGGATCAGATTTCCTACCTTTTTTCTTGATTTTAATTTAGCCACTAAGATGAACGATTTTACCTATTTTTGCTTTTTTGACAAGATGGCTGTAAGAATCTTACTGTGATTGATTGATTAATTGTTGCTTAACGTGCAGTGGCAAATATTTCATGCTTCTTCAGGCTGAGAACCAGTTCAATTTGTCAAACAATTCAAAAAGGGACGGAGCAGGACACAAAGGGGAACCAATTTTGATTGCCACTGTAAAAGGAGGATGGTTGGGTAGGGTCGGATAATTTAGCCTTCTCTAGCGGCACTAACCTAATCTTTTTCGAAAACTACAGAAGGGGTCTTTAGCGTGCATGGAATGTGGCATTCTCCAAACACGTTACCCACTATGGTCTGCAGTCAGGCTTTCCGTATTATTACCTGACAACCCCCCAATGAGAGGGTCTCCCCTATTTGCCACCTGGGGATGTGCTTGGCAGCTCTGTGGGTTGAGCTCCCATGATCCATCACAGGTGCCTAGGAATCTTACTGTGTCAAGGGTGCAAGATCAGAAGGAAATCTCAGATACCTGATGGTAAGATTTCCCATCCCTAACAATGCAAGAAATCTTAGGGATGTATTAGCTTTCAGGGCATGTATTCTTCTGGAGAATCAATGGATTCTTTTTCTTGTCTGTTCAATGTTCAAATGAATGTGACTGTCCAAAATCATAGAAAAAAGGCATGACCTATGCTCTCTAACATCAGAAGGTTGCAAATTTGGCAAAGCAGAAATATCTCAATTTAAAACAAATCAAGTGATTGTTAACTAACGATAGGTTGAGAAATATAGAATCTAACACTGGTGAAAGTGTAAGATGGAGAAATCTCAGACACCGGAAGGTAATATTTCAAACGTTCTCTGATGAGGCTTACCTCATGAGTCGGAGACAACTGAAATCTTACCCAAGGCTTCTGATATTTCTTTATCTTGGACTTTCTCTGGTATTTGATTTGAAATATAAGCAAATAAGTTCCAAGTAGTATTTAAATTATTTTTTTTATTTTGGCAAGTTACTTCCCTATTTATAATGTCATAATGAACAGAAAGTGCTGATTGCATACGTTGATTTTCCAGATAATGGTTTTAGTATATTTTATTCTGATTTTGATATGCTTTTCAATGAAAATTTTAAGCACCTAAATGTTTTTTACTAACCATAATAACAACAATGAAAGGGAGAACACACTTTGAAAAGCAATATAATTTTTTGCGGAAAATACTGTAGCTTTCCTCAACCACCCCTGTACAAGACAGAAAAATCTCGCCCTCCAAAAATGGCAGACAGCTCTGTCCATGCAGGGGGTAAGAAGATGTTCTCCCTTCTTGCTTTGTTATGTGAGAGTTATCTATATATTAATAAAGTATTGAAAATTGTTCTAACAGCTCCATTTGTAACTTTGTACATATAAACTACTTAAAGGCCAGTATGACCAAACAATTAAAATAAATTCTTTGATACAATTGGCTGCACAAGATGTGCACAATGAATCCTTTTGTGTATCCCATTTTAACATTAATTGTTTTAGAACTCATATCTTAAAAACATTCCTTTATGGTACCAGAAAAAATTCATATCCTCATCCCTTAAATATATTTTTTCTTAATCCTCATAATAAGTTTTGTGAACATGATCATCTAAAAGTGGAAGTAGAATGTGAGATTGTAAAAGAGGTTTGAAATTTAATATTGATTTTTTTTTATGTTATGATATCAAAGTGATTTTAAATCTAGGGTGTATTCAGTAAAATTATAAGAGTTTATGTACTGAAAATGTAAGATGATCAATTTTTATTACTTGAGAAAAATATTATAATGTAAAAAGAAAATAAAGTTACAAGGCTTGTCATGTTTCACAAATAAAATCCATTATACATGACAAATGATCTACCTGAATTTTTTTATTCCATAAAACAAATGGTCATAATCTGTCATAAATGACCAACAACTGGACAATGGTAATTAAGTGCCAATAAATTTTTTTGGACAATACTGATGATTACGCAGTGACCGTCTTGTTTTTATCATTTTATGGTCAAACTTCGTATTTTGTAATAAAAAATATATTACCAAAAAAAATGTCAAATTGTAAGAATATTATATAGAAAGTGTCATCAAAATTTGTTTTCCCCAGGCTAAAACTGTCACCATGAATTTTTTTCATCCACCAAAGTTTTAAACATAAAATATGTTTTTAAAAGTCGTTAGTCACTCCCTTCAAAGAAAAATGACCAGAATACTGACAGATTTAATCATAAAAAATTGTCTTTTCCCATCATTTCACGGATCATATTATATTTTGAATATATTGTTTTATAATTTTCATACTATAATGTAGGTGAGTAAAATGACTCACTTTTAAGAAAATAACATATTCCAGATAAAATTGATTGAATTTATGTTACATTTTCAATATTAGGATTTATAAAATATGTTTTGAACAGCTTTCATTGATTTTTCAAAGTATTGTTGAAGACCTAAAATTTATCACGTTTTGGACCAACTGTTGTTTGAAAAGAAAATGGAGCTCTAACAAAAAAAAATTAATTTTGACTTATTTATTGATAAATTGAATGAAGGCTATACATTATTTTCTGGCAATCAGATGCAAATTAAAATTGTCAAATGTTCTTTATCAGCACAATGAAATTAATTTAAATTCACTTTAGACAATTTAAAAAATTTGAAATTCAGATTTAATCAAAAGAATGAAATATTTTTAGAAAATATCAAATTCTGGATGATTTGATGTATGAAATTTCCCATTATGATGAAGTTTTAATGACTTAAAGGATTAAAAATGAATAATTTACATTAAACTGTTTACAGTGTTGTTCACAAAATGAAATATTTATTGATTTAAGTTTTATATTTCATGCATGAGTGCTCTTGTGAGATGTAAAGTTTCTGAAGCTGTGTGTTGGTCAATTTCTTCAGAGTGATGTTATCTAGACAAAGACTTTTAAATTATAATGATTATAGTGGACATGTGGAGGACAGCTGTGTGTTAAATTTTCATCAATTGGTATATGTAAAGTCTTTGCAGATGCTCTTTAAACTCAGACTTTAGTAAAAAAGAAATTTACTGGGTTGGTTGAATTCCTATTTAAATTGATCAAGATCACATTTGGTACGAATATTAATATGAATATTCATATATACTTATTCATCATAATTAGGTTTCAACAAACTTTAATTAAAACCATAGAAAAACCTTTTTTGTGTGCAATCATAGGAACCATGCAGAAGAATATTGTAAACACACATATACCAACAGTTTACAATGCCACTCAGATCAAACAAATTAACATTAAAAACTGGTCCCGTCATCAGGTGCTGTCAGCCTCATCCTGCTCTGCATGTGGTGCATTTGCCTGCCTTGATTGTGAAGCCTATTGCTGTTACAGATAATGTCAGGAAATCAGGAGAGGACTTTATATTAAAATGATGTATTTGAGTTATGTTAACAATAAAAAAGTCAGACCTTCTAGCTGTTAAATATTTGGAGTTCAGTTCTCAACTTTTAATTGTTTTATTTTGTAGTGAAATATTTTGGCAAATTACTGTAGCAATGAGCCTAGAATTGTAAATTACTTCCAATATTACTCATTACATCTTTAAATACAAGTTGAAGGAATAAAAATTATGTGATAAAATGACATCAAGTTTTTATATATGGTTTCCACTCTGCCATATTCGCCAGTTTTTAAGTTGACCTTAATGGCCAAGTGGTTTTGGTAATTTGTCATTAAAGTTATCATCAACTAGCCAATTTATGAAATTGAAACAAATCCACTCTGATCTTAAACTGACAAGTATTGTGGGTTTTCTGCCAAAGACTGTTACCTCTCTTTTGGTTATACTCAAGATTCTTATACCAAGAAAACACACAATCAAGACAACTTTGCTTAAAATGTCATAAAATCCCAATGAACTGAACAAAACCAAAGCTACATATTCGTACTCATTCTACCATTTGTCTTATCATTATGTCTGTGCATGTGTCTTTCTTTTGAAATGTTGCATTTTTGTTTCCTAACATAGCTTTTAATTTTTTTCTATTTAGAGTTTTTGTCGACATTACTTTTACAAAACCCTTAAGAAAATCCTTGTAACTTGAAAGTAGTTTTGTGACGAAATTTGCTGACACATAAAAAAAATAACGAAAAAAAAAAACACTTTTGTCTTCATGTCTTTCATATAAACTAATAGAATCTGCAAGCCAGATGTAAGATCTTGAATCATTTCCAAAAAAACATAACTATTTGACAAAACATTAAATGTAGACGAATAAAAGAGTAAGTCATGTCACTTCTATTTATTGTTTTAATGTTGCTTGCAGACGACACAATATTTGAATTTCCTGTGGAATTTTTCAGATTTGTCTGCAAGTAAATACTTGAAGTAGCCAGGCCTGTAGAAACAAGCCTTTGATTCACAGTCTTTGAAAGGTTTTTTATATGTCCGTCACATTGATGACTTCGTTGTGATTCCGGTCAGGAATTTTAAGTCTGTTATATAGGATGGGATAATTGTTTCTGAAAATCCTTTTGTTTTTATAGATCCATGAATTTAAGTGTTTTTGATTTAAAGCTGCTTTGTATGATTGTGATAGGGTTTTTAGGACTCAAGGGTCAGAGAAATTATTTCTGTTTTTTTTTCAATAATGGCTTCATCTATTAAAGAGGATTTGATTGCCAAACAAATCATTTCTGTATTCACCAAATGATTGATTTGGACTCAATTTAATTTTGATTGAAAAAATTGTGATATAGCAAGAAGAGCCATAAGTGGTTTTTACACTATACTAATATACTTCATAAACTTTTAAAGTAGAATGGGTTTTTAGCATGTTATTTTTTTGGTAAAGAAATGTTTTGACAGATACGATGGAGTGGGATAGTTGTCAACAATCGACTTGACTCATTTGAGAAATGTCAAAATTGTCTGGCATTTTAACTTAATGATAAGTTACCATGGTAATGAAGTAAAAAAAGATCTTAAATTGTAATGAGCTTATGACAGAAAATTAATGAACTTTTAAATCAAACAATTTTAGTCATCAAAAACAGACCTAAAAATGTTTTCTGTTTGATATTCATGAATTTTCTCCAAAGTTAATATTCTTAATTTTATAGAATTACTGGTTTTGTAATGATACAGTTGACAGACAGCCAAAGATATGATATATATCAGTGCATTAAAACCATATTTTTAGATATTCAGATTTTTGTGATTTTAATGAAATGACATATTTTGGCTATTATCTTGGTCGCTGATATGTTTTTTTAAATAAAGGTAATCATGCTGTTCTGTGGTTGTAAAGCGATAGTTAACTTTTTACATAATTGTAGAAGAATTATAGCAAACTTTGAAATTATATGGTGACTAAGATCGAAGCTGACATTAAGAAGAATATAATTGTTATATATGATCTATTTTATTGGGCTAGAGACTACAATTTTATAATGTTTTTGTTCAGTAATTGTATTTTATGCAAATACTGTCTTTCGTAAATTTCAGATTATGGGGATTTGAAAAATTATATCACTCTGGTGTATTTGTATATTATTTCAGTTTTCATAATTGTTAAAAAAAGATTTTTATTTAGTAGAAATATATAATTTAATCTGTGAAATATATAGATAAAGTTAAGGATTTTATTCCCTTAATTGTGTATGTTGGATTATGATTCAGGACGTTTAAAAACATCTTGACGGCTTTTTAATTGCTTACATCTTTCTTTGTAACATACAAAAAAATGTCTTCTAGTTTTGGCAAAACAGCGCTGAACTTTTTACACAAGAACAAAGACTTGTCAAAGAAACGTAAATAAAGTTGTTAGTTACGAAAGAAAAGTACATCAACTGCACAGATTACAACGATGCAGTTCACGACACACAATCTGTATAACATATTGACTGCTATTGTTTGCTAATTTTTTTGTCATGTGCATTTACATACTCTGGCTATTAAAGCTTAAGTTTTTATCGACTGAAAATTCCCCATATCTCTGTTGCATAATTAAGTTACAAACAAGACCTTGTATATTACAAATAGCAATTTAGTTGTGCTAGAAATTATGAAAATGGAAGGGTATTGGGTAAGCATTAGTTAGACAAAATCCCATAGGATACCCTGTTTGTTAGCTACATTTAAATATTATCTTTTTGAAATTTTGTAAAAATCATATGCAGAGAATCATCTGTCACCATGCTTGGACAGGTGAGATCAGGACATTATATTCATTGTTTGGTTTGTTCAGTTCTGAGCAACTACAAATGGTCAAGAGAAAATGGTCAGTTTCAACTAGAAACACAATACATTCAAATATATTTTTTGTTTGTTTCAGGATTTATCTTGTGAAATAATGCCTTTTGTTGTAAGTCACATGTTTTAAAAGGACCATGTACGGGTACTGTCCATAACTATCGGTTCATGTATAATGAATTTTTCATGATTTAAATACATGGCTACCAGATGAAATATACCAATTTGTAAGTTAAACAATTGATCTTACCTGATATTGTCCAATCGTGTCCTCCTGGAAAACAAAAGTATTTTGGCTGTGAAACTGGGGTTTCAATATAAAAGAGGAATAACTCTTCCATGTGACATTTCTTAAATTAGGTATTATAGCTGTTAACTGAGGAACACTTATACCTTAGTTGAAGTTTGAGGTGGCTTTCTAAGTACTGAAGTGTAAATTTGTTTTAATTTTTATGCCTGGAACAATTTTCCAAGCTGTAAACATTAGGAAGGAATATTTAAGTACTTAGTATACATGTATTTACATCTATAAAACTCTGCAAGATTTTAATAAAAAATGTAAATTTTGAGAAAAAGAAATCCATAATTTCAAGCATGAACATTTTTCTCTCTTATTTTTCAAGGCATTAAAAAAATATTCATTGTTGTATAGAATATGTCAGATCAATACTTTTCATACAATTGTTTGAATGTTTAATACCATTTACCAAGGCCCAAAGCAACAATTTTAAGTAGGTAAACATATTTTTTCTGAGATAATTGAATTCTGGACTGAAAACAATTTAATTTTAAAACTCATAAATTTTTCATTTTGCCCCTAGTGTATTATCTAGTTGATTCATATGTCTGTGTTTGATATTTAGGAGAAATTGGACAGAAATTTGTAATGAAATAACATGAAAACATCACACAAAAAATATCAGAGAGAATTGGTAGTCTCTTGTTTCTTTAGGGAGTATCTTTTATTTTTAGATCATTGGGTTTGAACCCTTCTTATTACAGTTTTCACAATAAATTATGTCACTTTCAAAACTATATTTGGATTTAAAATTTCTAGATCATTTAGTAGTCCCCAGTAAAAAAAAGTGAAAAGCAAAAACTTAAAATTGTCATTGGTATAAAGAAATGCTAAGTAAGATTTTAAAGTTGTTGCAGCAGAGCTGTAGGTAAGATTTTAAGACTTGTTGCAGCAGAGCTTTAGGTAAGATTTTAAGACTGTTGTTGCTACAGATCTGTATGTAAGATTTTATGACTGTTGTTGAAGCAGAGCTGAAGGTAAGATTTTAGACTCGCAGTCAGTATGGCATATACGTGTTAAATAAATTTTTAGAGCTGTCAGTATGACAGAAGTATAAAGTAAGATTGAGGATTGTCAGTATTGCAAGAAGTGTTAAGAAGACTTGTGTGAGTATGGCACTAATGATTAGTAAGATCTTAGGACAGTCAGTAAGACAGAAGTGAAAAATTAAGATTTGAAGACTCTAAATATGGCACTTAGAGAAGCAGAAAAGTAAGAATTAAATTCTGTGTATGTATTTATGGCAGAAGACCAATATAAGAATTGAAGACTGCCAGTATGGCAGATTTGTAAGGAAAGAACTGTAGTGTCAGTATAGCAGAAATGAAAAGTAAGAATAGGAGACTGCCAGTATGAAAGAGTTGAAAGGAAAAAATTGAAGACTGTCAGTAATGGCAGATTCGAAAAGAAGAATTGAAGAGTGTCAGTATGACAGAAATGAAAAGTAAGATTTAAAGACTGTCAGTATGGCAGAGTTGGCATGCATGAAAAGAAAGAAATGAAAAATGTCAGTATTTCAGAAATGAAAAGTAAGAATAGGAGATTGCCAGTAAAAAGAAAAGAATTTAGAATCGAAAACTGTCAGTATGGCAGAAATGAAAAAAAGGTTTGAAGATGGTTTTAAGACTGTCAGTATTGCTGAGATGAAAAGTAAGATTCTATCCATCTAATTCGATTTTTTATGGGATGTGTCTTGTTGGTATAACACCTTATCCTTTAATTACCATTGAAAGTTGTTATACATTTCACTCTCTTGGAATAAAGTACAGTTAAAAATCTTATTCTGAAAAAATCCTTTGTTTTCTATAATTATGTTGTATAAACATGCAAACTAGAGACTTAAGTACCTTTGAATATTGTTTCTCCTTAATATTTAATGTGATTGTTATTCCCTCTAGAGTTTTGAAGAAAAAAAACTTTGTTATGCAAATTAAAAAATTCTTTATATTTTTAACCTTAAAAAAATTCAAATGCGTTAAGTGCCATCTTTGACTTTTTGTGAAATTTATATGAATATTTGCTATGTTATTTTTATTTGTCCTCTTAATTAAATTTCCGCCAGTTTTTCAAAGCCTCACAGACATTTGTGCCGAGTGGTAATTGAATTTTTTTCATTTAGAAATTAAATTGTAACTGAGAACTTTGAGTATGGTATTATTTCTGGTTTTAATTTAATGATTTTTTTGTAGATTTTGTTAGATTCCCTCTAGCATGAAAGGAAAATTTGCATGTATCATACTGTGTTTCTATTTCAAGTTATGGACCTGAATTCCCTTGGCTATTAGATACAAAATAAAGCCATTCTTTGAAATGGCTTGAAAAAAGTAATAAACTATATGTATGGCAGCTTTTCTACTCTGAAATATTGATAATTTACATTTCATATGAAGTATTTTTTATTGCTTTTATTTTCTTTCAAAATTTGCCTTTTTATTTATTGTTGTAAACATGGTAAAGTCAGTTATTTATTTGGATATATGAAGACCCTGTTTACCATAAATTAAAAGGAATTAAATATGAGATTTCCGTGCATCTGAGTGCAAATGGTTTTTGATGCCCTGCCCACGAATGTGGATGGGGTATATTGAGTTACCCTTGTCCGTCTGTACGTCCAAACTATTTAGTTAAGTTTTTGCGTTTAGGTTCATTTCTTTGGAACTAAGCATAGTGTATCAATGAATCTTCATCAGTAGATGTGCCTTGGTTAGTAATGTGCAGTCATACAATAATTGGGTTATTATGACCCATATTTTATGCTTAGCGACTCTGGTCAAGTTTTGCATTTAGGTTCATTTCTTTGGAACTAAGCATAGTGTATCAATGAAACTTCATCAGTTGATATGCCTTGGGTAGTACTGAGCAGTCATACTATAATTGGGTCATTATGACCCATATTTTATGATTGAGCGACTCTGGTTAAGTTTTGCGTTTCGGTTCATTTCTGTGGAACTAAGCACAGTGTATCAATGAAGCTTAACAAGTGGATGTGCCTTGGGTAGTACTGAGCAGTCATACAATAATTGGGTCATTATGACCTACATTTTATGCTTGAGCAACTCTGGTTAAGTTTTGTGTTTAGGTTCATTTCTTTGGAACTAAGCATAGTGTATCATCGAAACTTCATCTGTTGATGTGCCTTGGATAGTACAGAACATTCATACATGATGACCTACATTTTAGGCGGGGCATCCATGTCTTACAGACACAATTTCTAGTTTCTGATTATTCTGGTATTTCTCCTTAACCTACAGAAGTCAAAATTTGCCTCAAAGTATATGGTAAAAATATAAGGTAAGGTCTTGAATGTCCAAAATATATGTTCTTAAGGAACAACCATTTGATTTTATTTTTGCTTGAGGGTAAAGATGGCATTTGAAAAAAAAAGAGACAGAGCTTTCTTTTCTTTATTTAATTATTTGCTTGTGTGTTTCTTAGCTGTGCAGTCCTTCAGTATCATGGATCAAACACTTTGAATCAGACTGGTGCTATAGATTGTCTTAAGGTTGCAGTGGGTTGTAAGATTTTTCTTCCATTGAAGATCTCACAGTAAATGTAATATGAAGAACAGCAATAATGAGATATTCCTTTCCTTAAAGTGAAGAATCTGCCATTATAACCCTTCTATCAAATTAAGAAAAAAGAAGATGCATATGAAAAGAAATCTTTAAAAACTAGTAATTCAGTTATGAATTAAAAAGTAAAATTCTTTCCTTATGAGTTGAAGATATTTCTTTATTTTATACATTTATGTAAACTCAGTTCTTATGTTGTGGATGGTCAGCAAGGAAAAAAAAACTCATTATAAACTAACCTTGAATTGCCAGACTCGGTAAATAACTTTGTACCACATAATTTTCAGTGAAAATACATTTTTTCACATGGTCAGTCTTGATTATATACAACATGATGTGAAATAACAATTCAATTTTTTCATGGTTCGTACGAAGCTTCTAATGTCAAATTTGGAAAAAAATCAATTCCAGTTTTATTATGATTGAAAAGCATCGTATTTAGCGTGATCATAAAGCACAACAAATTTAATCTCAAGCTGACCAACGGTCTTCACTTATAATCAATTTTTTGTTCCATTCTTGCAAAATGAAGTTTATTGGCAATACCCTCAAAATAATAAAAGCATGGACATCTTCTTGACTTATAAATATTTGAAGAGTTTTATTACTGGCCAGGACAGTGCAGTAGTGTTGTCACATTGTAAAAGTCAAATTACTGAGAATTGTCCACTTTGCTCTTGTCGGGATAGATTAAAATTTTGAAGATTAGATGAAGGTCTTGGAATGTCTGGGCTTATTAGGTCAGTGAACTTGGTAAAAATCAAATGAAGTGCTTTCATCTGTTCAGATTTGTTCATTGAATGAAATGACACTTTCATCCATCTTAGATTGTTGATTTAGCAGGAATTGATATACTGTTCTCAAGTTTGAAATGGAATGCTTATTTCTTGTTTGTAACTCTTTAGATTTTCATAATGATAAAAAAAGTAATGTTTCTAAAATTAAAATGCTTGGGAAAAAGTACTGTATTAAAGTACTTGTAAGAGTCAGTGTCATCATAAAAAGAAGTTTTTGACTTTTTTTCAGTTTCTTAAGTATGAGCTGTCATGCAGTCTCTTTTCAGCTAAAAAATTATAAAAAAAATTTTGTAGTGTAAAGTGGACTTCTTATGTTTAAAAACTTTAATATTTTACGTAACATCGACACAGTTAGCCTTGAAATTGTTTTTTGTCAGGATCATAATGTGTTGTGCAGCAAACATTTTGTCTGGGTCATCGTGCACCCAGATCTCAAAAAAGTTTTTGAAAAGTTGAAATTTGGCATGGTCATGAGCCTACTGACTTTCCAGTTGATTAGACATGAATAGATGGCATGTAATAGGAATAGAGAATTTTGTGATATTGTAGTACTCTATAAAGGGCAAGTAATCTTAGCAGTCATAGGATGCTTGATTTTAGAAAATTAGACATTTTTGGCCTGATCATACTGTGAGAGAATGTTGTGTTTTTTTTGCCATGGCCGTATAGTGTACATTTCTGGCAGGATGAAAAATGATCTGTTAATGAAATAAAAGCAGGCATTTTTTTTCATAGATTCAAGTACCACTCTGTCATTGAAGCAGACATTTTTCATTGGGTCATAGTATTGTAGAGATACTTTCAGAATAAAAACAAACCATTATCCTACATTTAAAAGCCTTGAAAACCAGACTTTTAGCTAAGCTTGTAGTGTGCTTTTTAAGCATGGCCAAAGTTTTTTTTTATCAAAAAGTTTTTTCCATTGTTCATGTTTTTCCCCCTAAATTTCATGTTCTTCCATGCTTAAAAAGTTACATTTGAAAAATATTGATGGATTAACTTGTTGAAATTGAACTGATAATAGAGAAATGGAATTATTTATTACATTTTACAAGATAATTCTCTTTCACAAAGGTGTAAAAAGATCAAAAGTTGAAATCAGTCTTAACTCCATGTGCTGAAGGATAAATGTCAATTTGAATAATGGATGGTTTTTGTTAAAAAATAGATTCTACTAATTTAACAGACAATTAATATGATCATTTCTTCTATGACTGATGGAGATAAAAGTTTTGATGGAATCAGGGGGTGAAGTAGATAATGGTGCACTCCATGCTGATAGGAAAACAAAATGATAGTAAAATTTGATTAAAACAAATTACTCTTTTGGTTTTTTTTTCAAGTAAAACATCATGGGAATTATGCATAGATGAGGGCTTAGTGTAGTGTAGGCAACTTGTGCCATAAAAAGTATGTCTTGCATGGTGGGCTGACTTTGTCCTTGTTGGCTAAAGCTCCTAGATTTTAACTAGTCTTTCGGGTTTGTGATTGTTTATAGATATGAAGTTGTTGCCAGTATAGGGAGGGGGTTACTATATATAGCAACTTCTGTAGTTTGAATTTTATTTTCCTTCTTGAAACCCATCAAACACTTAAACTACAAAATGCATATCAAATTACCTTGAACTCTGGAAGGTATAATATATTTAAACTTCTCAAATTTATCTCACAGGTTTTAGAAGCAGGTTGAATTTAGTCAATATGAAATGATGGAAAGTGTATGGGGTTGAACACACATCAAATATTATAAGTAGTGGGATCTCCCTGTGGAACCTTATTTGCCTAAAAATTGAAGTTTTCAAATTTTATTTGTCTTTTGATTTACCTGGTTACTGTAGGATATCTTGGAAACTAGAAACAAGAGATTATGGGATTTCAGCAAGTAACTCCATAAACCTCAATAAGGAAAAAACCCAATTCCGCTGCTTAAGGAGTTAATATTACAGGCCTTAAGGCAAGTGGTTCTTCATTGGAATACTTGATCATCACTGAAAAATTAAAACTTTTTCAGCTCTCAAATACAGGATATTTTACAAGTTTTGTGAATAGGATTTTTTAACTGAATTTTACAACAGAAAAGTCTGGTTTTTAGCTCACCTGTCTAAAAGCCAACACTTTGCATCCGCCGTCTGTCGTCTGTTTGTCCGTCTGTTAAATTTCACATTTCAATCTTCTTCTAAAAACCACTGAACCAAATAGAAGGTCCTTTACATAATTTGTAATTTTGGTTCTGATCGAATATTCAACATGGCTGCCAGGCTTAATAATGTGTTCTGATTGGCTGAACTTTAAAAAATCTTGTCAGAAACCATAAGACCAAATGAACTTCTACTTAGCAGCAATGTCCTTAGATGGTTCTACCAAATTTGTAATTTTGGTGCCGATTCGAAATCCAAGATGGGTGGGACATAGTTAACATAGGACCTTATTGGAAATACATACAAACAACTTCTTCTTCGAAACCATTTGACAGATTGAATTGATAATATGCCTGAATGATTGTATGATGGTCCTATACCAAATTTATAATTTTGCTGCCGATGTGTCATCCAAGATGGCCGCCAGCAGGGGACTTAGTTTAACATAGGACCCTATGGAAAATACATACAAAAATCTTCTTCCAGAGAACCACTGAATGGATTGAAACCAAACATATAAAGAATGTTCCTATTGAAGTGCTCACCAAGTGTTGTTACTTTGGTGCTGATCTGTCATCCAAAATGGTGGCCAACTGGGGACTTACTTTTACATAGGACCCTATGGGAAAAACATACAAAACGGCCGAATGGATTGAAACCAAACATGGCATGCATGGATGTTAATCTCAAGGTCCTTTAACAATGAAAATATCAGGTGAGTGATATGGGCTCCTGGGAGTCTCTGGTTTGTTTGGTGAATGAGAAGGGTGGATGGTTTGGCAGGCGGGTAAGCACCTCCACACATTCACAAAGGAAAATATGTTCTGATGTCAATCACAAATCTTCTTGTTTATAAAATGTACAGGCATTAAAGTTTGCTTTGACATATTTTTTGATGATAATTATAGTTTCAATGATTCATTCATTAATTACAGAAACAATGAGGACAAATTAATATATAATCTGTTTACAAAATTATGAAATTATGACAAATATAATTAATTTTGCAAAATGTCAGTAATTTTGACATGCTGTATTTACCATTAAAATTATTTCATTGACCAAAAAATTTCTTGCTTCAACTTTGGAAAAATTCTGTTTGTGATTCATCCCAATTATGAAATTAGATAAACTGCCAAAATTCTGTGCAAATTTATGGAAAAAACATAAAAGAGTTAAATCATGCACAAACAACATATCGTTTTCATTGTATTGATAATACTTCGGATATCTAATAGCAAGATTTGTTAAAAAACTGAAAGTATGAGATATAAACTTAATTACTAACTTAGTGATGAGGTTTAATGGCTGTACAAAATTGTATTGGAAAAAAAATAATGAAATGACTAGACAATTCCAGAATAGTTTGCTTAAGGTTAAAAATTTGATTTGAATTTTCTTTGGGAATGGGGATCACAAAATTAAAAAAAATAGGAGTATGAATTGCTTCAACTCTGATAGTCGGATTGAATTGAATTTCGGTTATAGAGTTATGGCCCTATTGAACTAGGGTTGAGACCCAGATTGAATTCCATTGTTGCTAAAGAGTTATGGCCCTTTTGGAACATAGGATTTCAGGAACTTTTTTTTTTAGAAAGTAAAACACCACTTTGCTTTTAAACATAATTCGCAGTATCAACAGGGATAAGAAAATTAAAAAAACTTTTAAAAAACTGATATAGAGTTAATTCTTAAAACAAAAACTTTTTTGGGTATAAATTTGCAAACTACAGGAGGATTACCATTTGATAATCTGGGATGAAAGTGACAGTGTACATAATGGAAATAAAAGTTCATTTTAGCCTTGAAAAATATTATGCCCACCCCCACCGCCAAACCTAAGAACGAAACCTAGAACATGTACTAGATTACTTGGGTGGAAGATAATTTTTTTTCCTGTATATAGAATTGGGTACTTAATAAAGGTGATTATGTTCTGTCCTTTGTAAACTTCTGATCTGTAGAGAGAGGTAAATGTTTAAGTCTCTAGATTTATATATAGTTTTATGTAAATGTTTTTTGAATCAGTTGACTTTATTTTATTGCAGTTCAGTTGTGGATTAGATATAGTTGTTTATTATAGAGTAAAACTGTCAAAATCAAACCTTGTGTAAATAGAAACCTGTCTAAACCATGGTCTTATGGCATATTCTTTCGTAAACTAACCTGTGTAATCTGAATACCTGTCTTATCCAAACAAAATGGGTTTGGTTTAGATAGGTTTTTTATGTACTTTTATAACATTACCATGTTTTGGGGTGTGTTTGTTTCTTATAAATATTTTTCTTGGGGAGTGTAAAGTTAAAAAAGATTATTTTTCATTTTAAGATAAAATTTCTGCATCTAAATCCCCTTCTCCATTTTGTATTCTCTAGAGTTTTGCAAGGAATACTAAATTTAGGCACATCCAATCAAGACTTCTATCTTCTGTAAAACATAAAGATAAAAATAGAACAGATTCTTATTGGAAAGTTTGATTAAACAATTTTATAGGTATTAAAGATTTAGAATGACTCTGTTGAAGGATTGTAGAAAAAACAAATTGATTCATGTTTTATCAATTAACACAAATATTCTTTTGACTTTCTCTAAGTCCATTTAGACATTTTCTTTTTGCAACATTTAACATTTTACATCTCAAAGGATTTAACAAGGCTAACAAAAATTAATTTACCAAACAGATTTAAGTAGCAAAGAGCCACATTTCTCTTATCTGTAAACCTCAAACAAATTTTTCAGCAATTTTTCAAAGAGAGATAAATTTATATAAAACAACAAAAATATGTTTAGTTTTAATGACCACAGGGGTTGATATGACATCAAACACAAAAAAGCCTTTTTTGAAATTTGTTTGAAAATTTATTTTTGAAAGATTTAATAAATATCTTTTCATCAGATGAGTAATTGTGTTTTAAAATGTTTTTTGATGAAAGAAAAACAAGAGATATTGGTTAAAGTAATGTAATATACCACTATTAATTTGATGTGATGAAAGCTTTTTTGTTTACTGTCAGTCATAATGCTGTGCTTTGAATTCCTAACACTGAAGCTATAGCCAGATATTATTGTTACAGTTATAAATTGATGGTGTAGTTTTCAGAACTTTTATCTTGAATAAAAACTTTTGTTAGATATACCTTTTTGGATGTTAGCCTCGCAGAGGTATTTCTGATTTATACCACAATATCATAGTGATTTCAATGATTTATAAGAAGAGGGAGAGGTCTTTGGGATTTTGTTCTTTTTCTGTTATTAAATATGATATGAAGGCAATGTGGTAACATTTTATGTCATCATGCATAGATGTAGGATATCGTTTTACATGATGGTGTAAATGCAGGATATCTTGTCGCATTTAATTGCATTATGGTGTAAATATCGGCAAAAGAATACACAAATAGATACATTTAAGACAGTGAGAAAAGTCCAAAAGAGCAAAATCTAAAGGCAAGTCAAACCCGTCAGAATTAAATTGCAGGATATCTGGTTGCATTTTCTGAAATCATGCAAAGATGCAGGATATCTAGATATATCATAGTATGAATGAAATATATCCGGTTTCATTTTATTGCATCCTGCAGGATATCTAGTAATTTCATGGTATAAATGCAATATATCTGGTTTTGTTTTATTGCCTCCTGCAGGATATCTAGTAACATCATAATATAAATGCAAGATATCTAATGGAATTTTATGGCATCGTGCAGGATATCTAGGAACATCATAATATAAATGCAAGATATCTAATGGAATTTTATGGCATCGTGCAGGATATCTAGTAACATCATAGAATAAATGCAAGATATATCTAGTAACATAATATAAATGCAAGATATCTGGTAACATCATAGTGTAAATGAAAGATATCTGGTGGCATTTTATGGCATCATGCAGGATATCTGACAACATCATAGTATAAATGCAAGATATCTGGTGGCATTTTATGGCATCATGGTATAAATGTAGGATATCTGGTTACATTTAATGGCATCATGGTGTAAATATCAGACAATAAGACGAGATGATGAGAGAAGTCCAAAATTATATAAGTCAAACTTGTGAAAATTTAAATGCAGGATATCTGGTTACATTTCATGGCATGTACATATTATCAGGTTTTCTGCAAACGTATATCGTAAAATATCAGCCGCGAGACACAATGTGAAGCTTTTTCGGTGAGTGAGCTTCATATTGTGTCGAGCGGCTTATATTTTACAATATTTGTTTGAAGAAAACTTGATGATAAATTTATCGTATTGTTAACTAGCAATCTTAATGGAATTTCCTACTTTTCAATGGCCATCCGCCTATAACCGGATGTTTTCCTGATATATTCGGGTCAACGTTGGGTCAAACATCATGACGTCGCTTATATATTCGGGTCAGCTCATATTAGGGTCGGGTCAACTCTTTACGACGTCACTGTGCCGAAATACGGGAAATTCTGAGGGCCTCAGCAGGTAGATATAGCCATAGGGAAATACGATAATATAGCGTAAATGCTTAATAAGACTTGTTGTATTTTATAACATTCAAGTAAAAATGTTTGTTACCTTACTGCATTTCTTGGCATCATAGTATAATGTTGAATTTTATGGCATCTTGGTGTAAAATGAATAAAAATTTCCTGTTTTATTTTGCTGTGCTGCTGACATGGGCAAAATAAACTGATTTAAAGTGACTGCAGTTACTGAACTGGAATAAATTTACCTCATTGTATTGTAAATATATTGTTAATTGCATAGGTCAGACAGACACTGGTCACAAGACAAGGTTATATTTCTGTTTGTTCTGCCTCTACACCTTGGATCTGATATATGTTCTTTTATGCTAGAATCTTCTGGCTGGTCATTATGTTAGTTAATGCTATATTATCTATGTTAGTCATCTGCAGATGTACTGATGAAAAACACTGAAATGGCATTTAACACCACTGAATCATTAAATACTTATCATATTAATATTTTCTCAGTATATATAAACATCTTCTAGTATAGCTCTATGTCGGGTTTTTTAATAAAGAATCATATTTCAGTATGTTGAAGAGGGGGAGGTATTGGTGTCCAAAAAATACTTTAACCTCACTACATCTAGTCTCAGGGCGAGAAATTTGAAAAAGTAAAAAAAATAAAAAAAAGTATCTTGTTTATTGAAATTTTTAAAATGGATGTTAGTTCTTCTGTTATCAGATTTGGTATTGATATAGTCTTCACTCTTGATAAGTAACATAACTCTCCATGCAAGTGAACTTTAAATGAATTTGAGTATGAAAAGATTTTTGACGTTTTCCTAATTTCTCTTAGTTCTTCATAATCTTTAATTTTATCTCACTACAACTATGCGAGTACTTGTTTACATCATGTATGTCAGAAACATTAAATGCACCCTTTTAGTTTCAGTTGTATTACAAGTTGAACTACACAAGTTTTGATATAAATTGTTTGGTACTGAATACATTTATTGCACCATATGGGGATTTCAAAAACTAATAATAATTTATAATAATAAATGCTCATGTTTATTTATATCACAAAATCCTATCAAATGTATGAAAAAGAACATTTTGTAAATTCCAGGATTTTGAAATAAATTTTATTTTCTCTTTGTTTTGGCCACAGCTGGAAAAACTCAAATTCTGTTCTGTGTTTTCAAAACTGTCATAATTTTGTATAAATGATTGCACAGTGATGGTTTAAATTCAAATCAACATCTGTAATTGGATTTCCCTACAAATTTATAAACCATAATATTCTGTTTGGATGGATGTCAAATTTATAGACAGAGCTATATTCTGCAGGGATGAAATTCAAAATAAAGTAGTCCTTTGTAAAATTTATTGTCCAATAATTTAGCTAATTTGAATTTTAAATTTGTTTAAGGATTACTTTCAGGCAAAATGCCATTGTTAGAAATAAAACAAAGGCCAACTGGGCATATTAGTTAGAAGTTAAATAATGGAAAAGACTTGGGGAAATCTAGAGAGATCATTAAAGTACATGTATTAGAATAAATTATTCCTGTTGTAATCGCAGTTCAGCTTTAAAGGTGTATAGTAAGCAAAACAAGAGGCTAATATGCATTTGATAAAATAATTTGTTGCAGATTGCTTTTTAAAAGTAAATTACAAAAACAAAGAATCTACAACCGTGGCAAAAAGTACTTAAATTTAAAGGCAAATAAAACAATTGGGTACATACCATAACACAAAAACATATTATATATCATGCCAGAAAGTGCTCAAATTTTTAACATTTTTTGTTAATTTTCAAAACTTTGTCTTAATTAGAAAAGATTGTTTTGATTTATCAGGTATATACAGAAAAAGATACAATATTTTGATCTAGATGACCAGACAATTTTGCCTTTCGTTACGTATTTAATGTTTGATTAAAGAAAAATTAATAAATCTTGTATCTAATAAAAGTACCTTTTTAGTTTTATCTATATATAGAATAGAATGGAAACGGGGAATGTGTCAAAGAGACAAAAACCCAACCAAAGAGCAGAAAACAGCCAAAGGCCATCAATTGGTCTTCGACATTGCGAGAAAATTCCTCACCCGGAGGTGTATATTAAGCTGTTATCCTTTTAAGCTCATCTTTGTCAGGAACTTTAGTCTCTGTCATGGGCTTCTGTTATTTGCTGATAACTTATGATATGATAACTGAAACTATTGTCTTGCTGGATCACTTAACAACTAATTTAAGACTGGATTCTCTTTGAATCATAAGTAATAACAAGTTTATTATAAAGAAAAAGGGTGTTCTCTGAGAACCAGATAGTCAACTAAAAGTGTATATTAATTAGATATTAAGTAAGTAGCTGAATGTTTACATTGTAGTTTTTGCTCTGTCTGAATTTGTCAGACTGTGACAGACTGTGTTCTTGGCAAAGTCTTAGTAGAACTGCAGTCATCCATTTAGGAACTGACAAAAAAATTCAAGCTTAAATTTAGTTCATATAAGTGTTGTTTGAAAGAATAGAAATTTTGTGTGCAGGGAACAAAAACATAGATTGAAATTACCCAGGCATTTTAGATAGATGAGTTCAGTTGACCAAACTTCAACAGTATAATTAGCTTATTTACCAAAACAAATGACAAATTACCATTCTAATTATTGGCAAAAGAATACCAAAGTGACAAAACAGTGAAAAGTCCATAAATTCAAAATCCAAGAAAGAGACAAAGTCACGAGAACACGACAAAAACTGCCACAAAATATTCTTTTGTACTTCGAAAACTGGGCAGCTTCAGCCTTTGTAGAATTTTTTAATGTTGCACCCAAGGAGAAGTGAATATTGAAAACCATTTTCCCAGTGTCCTTTTCTACCCAAGTCACACTGAAATATGAATGTTACATGTTTTGAAGAGATGATCTAATCTTACATAATTCAGCTAATTGTTAGTTCTTTAATGTATAGTTGTTACCGACCTAAATATTAATTTCTTCATTTGTAAACATTTTTCAAAATTAAAAATATTAAGACCAAAGTTGTAAATTTAAAGTTTATGGATACCTGTCTGCCAATTAAACATCTTATCACAAATAACTTTGGCTTTCTGCTAGACTGTTACCTTTTTAATGAATTTTGCATGATTAAACCACAAACCTGAAATATTCAAACTGTCATTTATTCTAGTTAATATACCAAATATTAATTACATTGAAATTATCAAGCAATTTATCTACCAGATCTAAGTTGAATATTGATTTTTTAGACTTAAAAGAATGGAAAAAAATATTTCCTTTTAAACTTTACAGGTAGCCAATCCTGTATTTTCCAAGATATCGTGCTGATTTTCAAAATTAATTATTCTTCAATTCCATAAAAGCGAACATGGTTGCAAGGATCTGATTGAAGAATGTGTATTTAACTATGAATTAATAAAGGAATCAATATTAAAATCCTGTAATTACAGGTTCAGGTATTTTAAAGGTGATAATTGCACTGTTTGTCAGTGCCAGCAGAATAGATTGTCATGGAAAACAGATTTTTCTATCAAATTATAAAGCAATATGGTGCCATTTATAGGTTTTATGTAAATCAGAAGAAGACCACATGATCTGTTTCGTATTTATTGAAAACTATTGTTTTATGTTTAAGTTCTTAAGTTAAAGTTAATCCAACAAAGCAGCAATATTTGGAAACAAAAATTAAAACATACAGTATATGTGTATGAGCCTAATAGAAGCAGGTAGAAGTAAGAGATTTCATTTCATTACATTATACCTGCAATGATAAATTGTTATTTTTTTATCATAAAAAGACATGAATTGTCACATTTCTAGTTTATTTAAGAAGGCAATCTTTAATGCATAATCTAGGGAGAACAACAGTATAATTACTGTAAACCAGTCAAACACAATTTTTTTTGCAAGTGAAGACTTTAGTCAACCTGAGGAGATATTGTTATATCACTAAGCAGAATATCAAAACAAAATTTTCAGCTCCCTTTATTTGGCCACTAAATAGGCCAGTTGTAGGATAAGTTTTAATATTGGAACCAGAAGTAATAAATCCTGAAAAGAGAAGGCTAGTGGTTGAATTTTAGCTTTGGCTTAAAGGATTTAGATCATGTCACAGTGACATAGAAACCACTTCAATTTAAGAATGCAGAAAATGTTTAAATTTGAAGAGGTTTGTTGTTGACCATGTTCTTATGGTTGAAATGAAGTGTTCTTATATTATGATGGTTTATGTCAAAATAAGAATTGGTCAGTGTAGAAATGATTATGTCTGTTATAATGAGGACTACTGCTGGCAGACATCAAGTCAACTCCCCAGGTCTCAAGTAGCATACATTGTTATTTCTCTATTCAACAGTTATTAAATATGATTTAGACATTTTTAAGAATTAATTCCAGATCATTTATTTGCATATTGGTCAGCTGGTCACCATGTGTGGGCTATTTATCAGTTTGACTGTCCTTGACTTCAGACCTACCTTCTGCTAAAATGTAAATTGAATTTGAATTATATAGATATTAGATAAGTTTCTATATTCTAAATTTTTATGAAGGCATTTATTTAATATTAATTGAAAGGACCTTTTGGCCATTGTTTTTTTGACAGAGAACAGAGGAAGGGGTGGAAGGGGACTAAGCCTTCTTATGCATGGTAGAACTTTAAACCTACTAATTCAGAATTTAATTTTTAATTTTAATTAGTTTATTGGCCCTAAGGGATCAGGAATATGGGGGGTATGGAATAACTTGTTTTTTTCTTTTTTCTTTTTTTTTTTTTTAAATAAAGGTATTTTTAATTAGTTGTTAGGATATTGCATATTTCAGATGTCTGTTTTAAGAAGTCATGGGTAATGGTAATTAGGTCCTCTACTGTTGTAGGGAAAGTTCAAATTTAGCTTCTGATGGTTTACAGTTATTTTGCCTAAATTTATTTTACATATCAGTATGTTTGAAATTAAATGAAAAATACAAAACGAAGTTAACGTCCTCGTAAAATTTTATAGACTATATAAACACTTGACTAAGTTACACATTAGCTCATGCCCCATTACTCCGAGTCATGATTTCCTTTCTAAAGCATCCCCAGAAGCACCCTATCCATGACTTTATTACCAGAACTGAGAAAGAGGAATTATTTTCCAATTTTGAAAAAAGTTATGTCCAGCGAGCTGAAGAAATCTAATAATGGTGAAAATTTGTTGTATGGTACTGTGATATTGAATCAACAGTTTGGACAAGTAGATAAACATGAATCTGATTAAGGTCAGACTGATTTAATTAATTTTAATTGACCACATACATAGATTAGATTGGGGGCATACTCCCAGTGGAATGTATCAGTATTGGCACAAATTCACAAATATCAAAACTTTTATGTCCAGTCTGAGGGGAACCAGGTGGGGGAAGTGTTTGTTGACTTGGACTTTTAATTGATGATTTTACATTTAATATAGGTTACAGAATTCAAGTGTCATTTGTTCAGTTAAAAATTGATTGATTTATTTATACATATGGGTTTAATGCCAATTTCAGCACAATTGTCTATATTGTTACTACTCATTTAACATCTTCAGAGTTGCTTTTGAATTGTATAATATTGTAACAAAAGATTAAATGTGAAGTTAAAGAAAAATAGTATGCAAAATAAAAAATGCTAAATTTTGTAAAATTAAGGAGACTTTGTTTTAGTCTGAAAAATGCAATATGTAGTAAGGCTGTTACTAAATACCCCTTGGTTGCCTCCCAAAGATTCTCTGGACATATTGTATCAAAACTTTCATCAATGCAAGCTGGAATTCAGTGTTTATGTAAATAAATCTGCCTATTCTTTGTTAACTACACTTAATTAGTTAAGAAAATTTGTTAATTACTATACTTATATCATTGTATATCAATTAGACTTAAGCCAGACTAATTTGTTTGGACACATGGGAAGGTTAGTACAGTGAATGGTCAAATTTATTTTTATTTGACCTTGGGCCGAGATTTTTTAAACATGCACGATAAGTAGAATTTGATACAGTTAAACATAAATAATCCTCTTGTTTTTGTTGTAGAGGAATCAACTTTTGAGATGTCTATCTTTTACTGTTTGGTTATCACTCATTGGGGTGTTGTGCCTGTTAATTTCAGTTTACATAAGAAGCTGGCCAGAGTAAAATTTTGTTTGATGTTTTTGTAAAGAGATCTGTTAACCTGTGGACAGACATTTATTTTAAAGAAGTACTCTTGATGTGTCCTCAGTGCATATGCAGGTCTATGTTCATGTCCAGAGAAATATTTCAGTAATCAGATCAATGATCGAATTCTGTGTAATTTTTTTATGGAGGGTCTTTTAAACCTATTTTAGGATTCATGAAGATGGTGAATTCACCTAAATTTTGGGTCATTGACTATGAACAAGTCAAGATTTATAATTTTTGAATCATATATCCATGTTAATCTTTCAGCAGTAGGATGATCAAAAGTTTTTACAGAGATAAACTATAATGACTAGAGTTACCTAGACTTATATTTTATCCCTCGTTGACAATTGACATTGTTTTTAGTATTGTGGTCTCGTCTTAGTGTGTTCTTACAGAGTAAGCTAGTAGTTCCATTTTCCATTCCATGGCAGCGAGTACAGTATCATGCAATTTAAGCAAAAAATAAAAATAAAAAATAGAAGTTTAAAATCAAGTTTATGCACACCTTTGTCTATAGTATGAACAGTTTATGGTGTCTTCATTTGAATTCTTTAGAGCACCACAGAAAGAGTAGTCAGTATTGGTTCTTGGTGAGAACAACTTCCTGAATGGGGTAATAAAATTTCCATAAAGTTCAAAGGAAAAAAAAGGAAGCAGTTTGTCATTTTCTTTGTTGTTTCTTCGTTGTTAAGTAGAAATCTGATGTTTTAATTACTTACTTTGTTAAACCTTTGACAAGAATTAATGAGACTATTTAAAGCCTCTTATTAAAAGCAATAAATGGCTTGAAGTTGGTGTATATTTTTCTTTTGGTATGGCATCCATAACCCTTATTATACGCTTCATATCTGTTTTAACTATTATTTCCCTCAATTGTTATGCTTTATTCCATGTGTAGGCTGGCAAAAATCTCCACTAAAAATAAATTTACAAAGCATGACCAAAAGTTGCAAGAATATTAGATTCAGCCCAGTTTGTGCAGATAAGGGAACTAACAATAGGCCAGATCTATGGTCTTTTAAGGCCATCATGTTTTGTTCTTTGTTGATAGCAGAGCATTGTAATTCCAGTAATTCTTATTGTCTGATATTTAATTTCTTTCAGATGTTATGGATGCACTAAACAGACGAAAAAGTTTTGATGTTTGTTAAAATTCATTTTGAAAGGCACTGAAGTTGACTGAACTGAATTTATAAGGTAAGTTGTGGGGTAAAACTTCAGATTATCCTATTTTGAAGTGACCATTAGAACTGTATGTAGCTAGGAATTATATATCATATAACTAATCTTGAAATTCGAATACCTAAAAATTTACAACCAGTGACTAAACAACACATTAATTGACGAATGTATTGTGTTTTTATGTGACTACGCGTTGACATTTGTATAGTAACGTTTTTGGGGATGGCTATTGCTACATCACTTCCTAGAGTGAAATATCAGATTTTCTTTCACTTGGAAATCCAGGTATTTCACCACACACAATGTAATAAATTATATTTTACTCCTGCCAGGAGTGAAAGAATGACTGTGATATAGTTCTAACATATTATTATACCCCCACTCTACGGCGTGGGTGGTATACTGGATTCACCTTGTCTGTCCGTTCAAACTGAAATTTTTTGTCTCACTTATCTCGGCTTCTGTGCAATGGAATGTTTTGATATTTGGCCTGTAGCTTTATGACCATGAGTTGTATCGTCTCTCATATTTTCTGTCTGTCAAGGAACCACTTCCTGTTTGCCGATACTTACAAATTTTACAATACCTGTTTACATGAAATTTTTCGTCAAACTTTTCAAGTCTGTTTTCCCAGTTTTCAAAATTAAAAAAGAGTGGGGTATACTTTGCACGATAACATGTGCAACCTCATCTTATTTGTTGTATACCAGTTTCGGGCTGCAATGTTAGAAACTCTTGTCTGCGTTATTCCAGGTTCTTTCAGGTTAATAATAGGAAATGTTCCTTTGCCTGATATTTTGTAATGTTCATATAAGGATGTATTGAATTTATCCACGATGTTTATGACATTTGATTGGCTTTAAAGTTAAATATCCTGGGTCAGTGATTTTATATATCTTGTTTTAATTGTAAATTGTGCTGACTTTACTTAACCTCATCAGTACATGCACATACTTTATTCATGAATGTTAGCACATGGTAGAATTTTACTTGGGTGTATTAGCACTTGCTTTGCACACATAAGGACCTGCTGGAATTGTGTATTAGCACAAATTAGGACTTGCTGGAATTGTGTATTAGCCCTTGCTTAGCACACATTAGGACTTGCTGGAATTGTGTATTAGCACTTGCTTAGCACACATTAGGACTTGCTGGAATTGTGTATTAGCCCTTGCTTAGCACACATTAGGACTTGCTGGAATTGTGTATTAAAAATTGCTTAGCACACATTAGGACTTGCTGGAATTTTAGTCAGTCACATCAAAACACTCGGGAATCAGCCACTTCAGCACTTACAGGAATTTTATTCAGTCACCTTGGCATCTGCAGGCATCTTAGCCACTTCTGTACTTGCTGAAATTTTACTCAGTCACAATAACACATGCAGGAATCTTATTCAGTCACTTCAGAACTTGCAAGAATTTCACTGAGTCACCTTAGCACATGTAGTAATCTTAGCCACTTCAGTTAACATGCTGAAATTTTACTTACTGACATCAGCACATGCTTGAATTTTACTCAGGCATATCAGCACATGCTTGAATTTTAATCAGGCATACCAGCACATGCTTGAATTTTAATCAGGCATACCAGCACATGCTTGAATTTTAATCAGACATATCAGCACATGCTTGAATTTTACTTACACTGTAATGGAATTTTTGGTAATGTGTATTTTTATTTTCCATGCCTTTTTGGAATTTAGCTCATTGTTGAAGGCAGGGCATATGTCATCTATACACGTTTTCTTAATTCGTAGTACTTATATTTTATTGCAGTGTTGTATGAAGGGCTAACACAACACCCCATATCTTTTCATTTTATCATACTCACATTTGTAAGATCTTTGAGTGTGAAAATCATCAAGATGTTTTGAAGAAAGGACATACTAAACAGATGAAGTATATTACACTTTCCAAAATGTTTTATTATTTATAACATGAAGAAGATGTTTTGTAGAATTTTGATTATAATGATGTTATTTAGTGTACTTTGTCATTTATATCACTTTGTCCTTGTAGCATTTTCATTGCCACTTAATAAACAAAATCTTTTGAAGTCAAATTTCATCATTCTCTGTCTCTGTCTCTCAAGACATTCTTAAAAAATGATTAATATGAAACATAAGCATACATTTTTTTTTCGTAATTAGGGGACCAGTAAAAAATATTAAAAACCCATCAGTATGACAAAAATCTGAAATGAAAACCATTAAAATTGCAATTTAATCACAGGATTTTAGGAGGGCATATTGATTGTTTTCCAAAAAAATACATTTAATTGTTTTTCACCATTTTTTATGGCACAAAATAAATTAGATTTTCATGTCTCCTAAATAAAAGTACTCGACTATTGACGTTTCAAATCAAAATTTGGTAATTTGATTAATAAATAAAAGGGAAAGAATAATTAGTTTTAAGCAAAGTTTGGACAACTATAATTTGCTTTCCAAGTCTAAAATAAAGACATAAAGTTTCAATTAATTAAAGAGAAGTACCCAAGTCTAGACATTAAACAGTGATGGTGTCATTGAAGCATTTCTAGAAAGATCTTAAAATGGAATCATGTCTTTCAAGTGTTTTGACTTGAGATTTTAAAAGTGAAGAAAGATGAAAATTATTTATAACTGTTGTCTCCATCAAAACCTAATTCAATTAAAGATAAAGTGTTAAAAATTTAAACAATAATGGTAGTGCTAGTTCCGAAAAGTCAGGGTATCGAAAAATTTGATTAAAATCTTGAACTTGAAATGTCCTTTTGTATTTTAAACTATATAAAGAAATGTGAAGTAAATGACCAGCATTGACCTTTGCCATACAGATAATCTGAAAAAGTGCCAATGCTACAGTAGGAGTGCTCCAAAGCCAAATAAAGCTTAGTGCAATGTCATTTGATACTTTTAGATCTGTCAGAATCCATTGCTCCTTGGAAGGACAGTGTAGTGAAATGACCCTTGACTCTTTATAAAACTGTATAGATGGTTCCAATGTCCACATTTTACCTCATCATGAGATAAGCTCCCTAAACTCTAGATCAGTATTATTTGGGAAAAAATGTTATGAAACTAATATTTATGGCATTGTGCAAAAAAAAACTTTTCATTTTTCATTCCATAGAACAGATGACAATTAATAGTCAGGTGAGCAATGACATGCTCCCGAGAGCTAATCTTTGTTATTTAATAATGACCTAATTAAACATTCCATTGTTCTGAAAATAACAATACCACTCATGTTCAGATGTTTTGATTAATCAGTTACTGTTCAGTTCAGCATTATAAATGTCTTTGATAAGACTTTGTTCCCATATTTTTTACATGTATTCATTTTGAAGTATCTTAGATATGTCAGATTTGACATACATTCTGTAAACTTGGTACAGCACTAAGGATTACCTGTAAACTTCATTGTACTTCAATTATTAAGTACACTTTTGAGGTTTCCAAGAATTAAATAATACTTTGAGTTACGCCAGCTCTTATATCGATCACAACAAGACAAAACCACAGTTCACAGAAACTTTTAAAGTTTTTTGGGGGTTCTAGTTTTGGCTGAATTTTCATAAGAAAAGTTCTGTGGCTTGTTCTGCAAAGATTTGTTGAGTTTAACTTATAAATGTGGAAATATTTTATATAAGTTAATCATGACTTGGTTGACAGGTATGAAAAAACCATTTCCCAAATGAAAATGGACCTGTTCCATTGATTTTATCCCTTCCTCATACCAGATTTGATATGGGCAGCATGGCAGGTGTCCTGCAGGAAGCAGAGACTGCTTACTCTTTGGGAGCACCTGAGTCTACCCCCAGTTTTTCGGTGGGGTCCATGTTGTTCATATGTTTTTATTTTTTAATTGTAATGCATGTATTGTTTTGGTCTTGTCTTCGTTGTTCTCCAGAGTTTGTCAGTTGTTTTGATTTTTCCCTCCTTCGAATATCCCATTGGTATTTCTTGACTTTAGTTAATGTATAAAATTTGAAGTTTTTCTCCAGTGGAAATAAAAAAATTGTATTTTAAAAAAGAGATTGAGTAGGTTTAAGTTCTAGAGACAAATCCCCACTGGGATGTGGCATGAATTAAGGTAGAAAGCCATCCGCTTAATGTCATAATGAGGCCTTCAACAAAGAGGAAAGGCTTGCAGTGTACGTTTTAGTAGAACATAAGCAGAATACACCAGATTTTTCAACACAAAAAATATGGGGTTATGACTTCGGCATTGCATGGTGGACGGACTGCCATCAAGGTGGGACTCAGGTGGTCAGCTCCAAACAGTGACAAAGAAAAATCCAGTTTTTCCTGTCTCTCAGACAACTTCCTGTTAATGGTTCACTTCCGGAGCTAACACTGTCAGTCATTCATTGCATGTTTTAACCTCCATGAGGTATCCACAATTTTGTTTTCATCTGGTGACACTTTCATGTCCATAATACCCATCTCCATTACTATTCTCATTTATTTACTAGCTCCTAGTTGATTGTTTCTGTCTGATTTCTTTCCTGGAAAATAGATTGCCTGTTTGTTTTAAAAGCAGTTAATTCTAAAGTGGTAATTTAATGTCAATGTAAATGTTACCACTATTCAATATAACATTAAGATAGGGAAAAAAACAGATGTGAGTGATCTCCCTTGAAAATTAATACCACACCTGAAGTAACTTATTGTTTTACCGATTCTGTGACATTCTGATGAACATCCAAGTTGAAATGACTCAAAACAATAAACATCAAGTGAAATTTACATGATGCATGCAAAACAATAACTAAATAAGTATTGTAATTCATACTGATGGACAGATGAAAAGAGGTTCCTATAGAAACCGTTGTAAGTCAAATTGAAGCTGGTAGGTAGAAAAAAGGTGCAGGCGGGTGTTTAGGTTTGGCACCCTGCCTATCTTTTTTTGAGAAATTAGAGATAAAATTACTAAAGATCAGAGAAGAATTTGCGACATCTTACATTTGCATATTTCTTTTGTTGGAAGAGGTGTGTAGTTTACAATTGTAGCTAACAATTTGACAGAATAGATGGCGTGTATAATGAAACATGGCAGTGTTGTTCCGATTGGCATCTGTTTTTATTTTCATTTTACAAAAACTTACTGCTGATTATAAAGACTTTATGATATACTATTTATATTTGTGTGTCTCATCAGTCGTAATAAAAAGATGAGAGGAGATTTAATAGGATCGACTAATGAACAAATTGCTGTAACAGTATTCATGGAAATCAAATTTGTTGTAATTAGAAAATTTTGTTACGCTGCGAAGATTATTAAGAATTTTCGTTGAATTATAGAGCTTGTTCAACAAATTTTATATATGTTTGATAATTAATTAGGTAATAATTAACATTAATTAACATTTACAATCAGCTATTCTACCTCGGCAAGATAACTACTTGTTCGTGACAATACTCAAAGGATGCCAATTATAGATGTCCTCTACAATAGAACTGTGTAAAAAGTTAACTTTTTCATCAAGTATAATATAAAATGTCATTATATTAAGCTCCCCCACATTCGGAAAAAAATAAAATAGAACAAGATTATTAATGTCCCAACATGATTAAACTATCAACTAGCATCTTTATGTTAAAATAAAAGCAATACAAAATTTTTGTATCTGCATAATGAAATGTATCTTTTTGACTCAGATTACTAAAAAAAAAAAAAATATTCTCAGCGAAAAATACTTATATGATGGCCAAAATATGTATGTAGCACACCTAATGAGAGGGGCGACGCTGCTGGAGCTGATGCCGTTGATTTGTTGTAAGTCATTTAGAATACTCATGTGAATCCAGTGAGTTTCATGAAACTTAAAATGAAGAAATTATGCATGGACCCCATCAACAGCTCCGAGACCCATCTGCAAGTAAGGTCTGCTGACAGATGGTACAGTGTGTAACTTAAAGAGTATGTTTCTTCAGTAATTCAGAAATCTATATGGCTGCCATTTTGACAGACATGGTGATAAATTCATTCATTGATCATCTGTCCTGGGTACCTTTGAAATGAAAATTATGTTATCTGGATAATTATTCAAACTCAACCAAAGCTCAGTTTTGTAGTGATAAGATTATAGGCAAATTCAAGATGGCTATCTTGGTCAAAACAAAATTTAACATTGGATTTCATAGCAAGGTCTGTCAGAAAACCTTGGTCCCATTTAAATGGTATATGCAATGAATTGGCATTTTAAATTGAACAATTTTCTGAAAAAGTTTTGTTCTATGCATTTATGGCATTCAGTTGAAAGTTCGTGATTAGAGGACAAGACATTATACTATGAAACTGGTATTGTTACTGGTTTTATGCTAATTGTGAGCTGCTAGATAATGGGTACTGGTTTGTTGTATGAATATGCATAATCGAAATGGCCCTTAGTTTAATAAAGCCTTCCAAATTTCCTTCAAATATAAAAGAGGAATTGTGATGAAAATTGTATTAAATATCATACATATGAAAATTAATTGTATATGACTATAGATAAAAATTTATATATAGATTCATATTGATATAAAGTGACATCAAGGGTTATAATCATGCAGTATTATAACTATGTACTTTAGTCTGGGATGAAAAGTAGTTGAGTAGAAGTTATTATCCACATTGCTCCAAAATAAATTTCCTTATTTTAATACAAGTATGTGTACTGTATTATAAGTTCTGTCAGCATCGGTGCCAAATTATGATATAAGACTGAAATTTTCCCACATTTCATTCATAAACCCTGATGTCATCTTTACTAAGTTATGCTGATGAAAGACTTCCTGTAGAATTTGAAGTCACCATATATCAAGCAAGATAGTTTTTTGAACCCATCCATCTAAAATTGTTGTCTGAAAAGTGTGCATACTTCTCACATTGTATTAAATCCTAATGGTTTGATTGTTGTTGTTGGATAAAGGGGGATAACTGAAGAGTGAATATTAATGATATAATTTTTGATAAAAAATTGTAAAAATCAATAAAGTAAAGGATTGTGAATTTTGTCATTGAAATTAATTGAAAAAAAGTTTGATTATGTGGTAAAAATATACCAAGTTTAATCAGATTAAAGCTTCCTTGCCTCTCTCTGTGAAATTAAATCTTTTTTTTATTTGAAATTTTATGCCAAAAGGATAAAATCAAAAATAACCGCATAAAAAATCAATTCAAATTATGGTTAGAAGATATTTTTGTTACAAAATGTTGATTTTATAATAGTTCACATATTCCATTATCAAAATGGTATAAAATGTACATTAAAAAACAGAAAACTTTAAATTAGTTTGTATGATTGAACGTCATCATTTGACCATAGAAACATCAAATTGAGCTAATGAAATAATAAACCAGAATTTGTGCATGTGAAATTTTCATTAAACTTTATATTTTGTTTGGAAATTAAATTACTGATTGCTACTAAAAGAAAAGCAGGGATGCTGCATTTAACTCAGAGTTTTGAAGTATGCCTGTTTTATTGACGTCAAATTCCATCTGGGTGTAGTATTTGATATGCTTTACAAAATTTGAGAAATAAGACCAATATTTTGATAACCATCATAACTTTGTTATTAAGTTATCTTATCTCTGTGCTAGTGACATCAAGAAAAACTTTAATTTTATTTAAAGCTTTGATGAAAGCAATTGTTATATAATTGGAAGCTTTTTTAAGAGGAAATTTAAAACGGAGTCTAAATGTATCCAATCAGCCTTCTTTAGTGATTCTGAGAAATTTCAATCATTTCAAATTATTTTCAATTGATTTGATTTGACTAGAGTTTGCACTAGAGAACTATAATTTTTTAACTTGTTTGTCTCGACTTAATTGTGTTTTTGTATTAGAAAGGAAATTGCTTTAGAAAAAAAAAGTTTCATAAATCTGGCTATTTAAGCAACGTAATTTAAAGTGCAGACATTTTTTGTTAATGTAGAAATGCTTTGTGCTTAGAAGATTTAAATGTCATTATTGAACAATGAAAATGTAGGAATGGTTCTGTTTAGGTTTCCGATTTCTTTTATCTTTTGTACAAGTGGCAAAGCTTATTTCATTTTTCTGAATGAAATTATAAGATTTTGACAGCAAAAAGAACTATACAAAATTTATTTGTAACAACAAATATAGCCGTTGATATGAAAGTTTTGATGCCTAGCTATTTTTAGCTCACTTGTCCTATAGGGCATGTGAGCTTATGTCATCACTTTGCATCCGCTGTCCATCGTCTTTAAACTTTTCACATTTTGATCTTCTTCTCTGAGACTACTTAGCAGGTTGTAACCAAACTCGGTAGGAATGATGTATGGAAGGACCTCTACAAATGAGGTTGGATGAACAAAATTGCCACCATAGGCCATCTTTGATTCTGATTGGCCAATTTTCAAAAAGCTTCTCCTCTGAAACAACATCATGCAATATTTTGAAACTTGGGAGGATTGATTACAACAGTACCCTCTACAAACAATCCACTTTTGGTTGAGACTCATCTGACCAACCGACGGCTCCTGCTGTTCAAAGTTTCCATTGAATCCAAATGAGAAAAGTCTTTTTGGCATTTGCTCAGGAACTAATGAGCAGACTAGCCAAAGTTGGCTGGAATCTCACATGGAACGACAGATGCAAATGATGGTGGTCAAAGGTCAAATATGAAGTTTATATTGACATTTTGCATTTCTTTAAAGCCTTAAGGACACAAAAAAACTTAATTTTATAATGGCCTAATAAAAGACATGTGAGCAATATATGCTCAGATGAACCTCTAGTTATTTTAGCTGTTTATTTGGTTTTGTAAGTTTTTGCAAATGGTGATTTTAATCTCCCTAGTCCCAGAGTTTTTGGGTCAAAGTTCATTTATATGGTACTATAAGATATAACTACATTTGAACTCAGATTACTTGAACACCACCGATTACTCAAACTGTTTTGAAAGTCCCGACAGCTTTCCCTTTACTTTCATGTTTAAAAAGCCCTCGAACACTGATTACTCGAAAGGTCAAACAAAAACTTTGGTCCCGACAATGGTTAGACTTTGTATTTTACCACTGAAAACTCGAACCCAGTAATTAAATGAGCATGCAAGCATATTTATTACCTTATACGTACCTGTGTTATAAAAATTGAGTAGTCTGTTAGTTGTTCAATGTAATTAAGATGTTGTAATAGCTGTTCATTAGTGATTAATCTCTAAACTATGTTATTAAAAATATTTAATGGTGAACATCAGTTATACCAATTCGTATATGTAATGGCAGTGGCAATGTTTCGTACTTGAACAAACTTCAGTCACTCGAACTACCAATTACTCGAACAGATTTCGACAGTCCATCGAGCCATTGAAGTTCTACTGTAATTCAAATTTGGTCAGGGAGCAACCATCCTTATTGTGGCACAAGGGATTACACACAAATGTAATTTGAAAAGAAAAAGGTTCATAAATGAAATGAAAAAAGGCAGGATTGAATATCACCTAAAGTACCATAGTAGTATGTTTCGGAAAAAAATTAAGTGCTCATGCATGCTGGAAAAAAATTTCCAGGATCCAAAGTCAGTTCCCTACCCTCCCCTTCTCCTGTTTCTATGTACAAATCTCTGGGTTACTGTTAGCATATGGCAAACAGATGCATCTTGGTCAGTAAGAAATTAAAATGACTATTGGGTCAATCTAACTCCATTTCATGCATGATTGACTTTTGTTAAATTTTATCTTGAGTTAGGGATATTAGGACCTCAGGTCAGGGATTTATTGTCAGCAGCTGATGAAAGATTTACATAACTGTTGTTTATTTATATCCCACAAGTAATTGTCTCTAATTGCTGTTGATTGTGGTTATCTGAAACCGTAAAGCCAAATGAACTCATTTTTATAAGGAACATCTATGGAAGGCCCTTTACAAAATTTGCATAAATCATCCCGGTCCGGGAAACAAAATGGCTGCCATGAGCATTTACATGTTCTGATTGGTTGAAATTTAAAACTTCTTCTCTGAAATCATAAAATAAAATGAACTGATTTTTGGGAATGAGCATCTATGGAATGTCATCCTGCTCCTTGAAACAAAATGGCCATCATGAGCATTTACATGTTCTGATTGGTCGAAATTTTAAACTTCTTCTCTGAAACCGTAAAGCCAAATGAACTGATCTTTGGTATGGAGCATCTTTGGAAGGTCCTTTACAAAGTTTGAATAAATCATCATGGTACGTGAAACAAATTGGCTGTCATGAGCATTTACATGTTATGATTGGTCGAAATTTATAACTTCTTCTCCTCTAAAACCGTAAAGCCAAATGAACAGATTTTTGGTATCAAATGGCTTCCATGAGCAGTTACGTGTTCTGATTGGTCGAAATTTAAAACTTCTTCTCCTCTGAAACCAAAAAGCCAAATGAACTCATTTTTGACCAGGTGAGCTTTTGTCATCACTTGGTGTCCGTCGTCCATCCGTCGTCCGTCCTCCCATCTTGGAAATTTTACATTTTCATCTTCTCCTCTGAAACCCCTGGACCCATTGAACTGAAACTGGGACTGTAGCATCTATGGAAGGTCCTTTACAAAGTTTGCATAAATCATCTTGGTCCATGAAACAAAATTGTCACCATGAGCATTTACATGTTCTGATTGGTCGAAATTTAAAACTTCTTCTTCTCTGAAACCATAAAGCCAAATGAACTGATTTTTGGTATGGAGCATCTATGGAAGGTCCTTTACAAACTTTGCATAAATCTTTCTGGCCGCCAGAAACCTTTATATGTATTGATTGGTTGAAATTTAAAACTTCTCCTCTCAAACCATTTGGCCCATGAACTTGGTATGAAGCATTTATGGAAGATCATTTACAAAGTTTCCAGAAATCAATCTAGTCTGTCAAATCAAATCAAAAGTTTGTGACTGCCAGGTGAGTGATACAGGCTCAGTTCACTGAGCCTCTTGTTTAATTTGGTGCTATTTTGCTAACAAACAGTGCTGCCACAGGACCAAAATCACAGGGATTTTATGATTTGATAAATTTTAAAGACTTTTTTCTCTGAAACAACCTGTCCAATTGGATTGAAACTTGTAATTAATGATCATTGTAAGGTTGGTGCCGATTGGAAATCCAAGATGACTGTCAGTGCATTACTTCACATTGACCATAGGTATTTCTCTTATATAACTATTTGAATTGACAACAAATACTAACTTAAATGGAAAATAAAATCCAAGTGAGCAATACATGCTCCTGGGAGCCTCTAATTTACAAAATAATTATGTCATTTAAATGACTTATTTTTTGCCCTGAACACATAATCCCACATGGTAACCAAATGCAAATAGTGATCATAAATGAATTAGCTCCCCTTTCTTTTGTCACATGTGGATTTGTTTATGATATATACATTTACTTTGCATTCCATCATGAATTCAAATCAACATGAATATTTTCAAAATGTCAAAAATGTTCGTCAAGATTAAAGAAAAGATGTTCTTATTGAAATAAAGTGAAGAATTTGTATCTTCACATCTGTTTAAGTTATTAAGTTCATTTTTGAAACACATGAATTCCTAAATTTAATATGTTTCATCTGGTAAATTCAACGTTTTTCTTATTGTTCAATAATTATTGTCCTATCAAATTTGAAGCTTTCAGCTGCAAGTCCCGGAAATATTTTGTTAATGTTTTTCCTGAGGTAATCTTTAATCTCATTACTGAAGTTAAAAACCATCGAAACAAATGTTTAATTATATTCCTTCACCTCTTGCACTTTGTTTACTTACAAGTTGTTAAAAACTAGATTGTTTATAATTAAATCAAAGATGAGAAAATTTTGATTGTTAATTTTTATGTCTTGGCAATAATCCACCACATAGTCAGAAAGTTATTTACATGATATATACAAGGTTTTGATCAAAGTAATATCTCTTCAATTTTTTAATGTTTTCATTACTATGAGATATTGATAATTGACTTTTTCACCCACCCCCTCAAAAAAAATGTGTTAGCTTGATGGAAAATGATTATTGGCATAGGCTAAGGAAAATTACCATTAATTTTGACTTTTTTATATTTTGTCCTTCCAAACAATACTTTGTCCTTCAGGATTTTGAAGGGTAATACAAGGTTATTCCAATGCAAGGTTTTTTCTGTTTTTTTTTATCTCACGGATTCACAACCAAGTCATTTTCAGTTGCATTGTTTGTTATAATCCAAATGTGTTTTTGTCTCCATAAAGAAGTTAGTTCATTCATTATTTGTAGAAATTAATAAAATTGTAACATGCAGGACCAATTCATATTTTTATTTATCATGAAATTTATTTCTTTTTTTTAATTTACTTTTTGCCTGTGCACATATTTCCCCTGTATGACCCTTATGTTAGGGTTGAAGGAAAGATAAATTTCTTGGTTCTTTTTATAAATGAATCCCACCATTTGATATTTTGTCACAAGCCTTATATTGGTACACCATATCGTGGGATACTTTTTCAAACATACAGCCTCCAATGTATAAGGAGTATCCAACATACAGCCTTCATTGTATAAGGAATATCCAACATACAACCTTCATTGTATAAGGAATATCCAACATACAACCTTGATTGTATAAGGAATATCCAACATGCAGTGACCATTGTATAAGGAATATCCAACATACAGCCTTCATTGTATAAGGAATATCCAAAACACAGCCTTCATTGTATAAGGAATATCCAACATACAGCCTTCATTGTATAAGGAATATCCAACATACAGCCTCCATTGTATAAGGAATATCCAACATACAGCCTCCATCGTATAAGGAATATCCAACATACAGCCTCCATCGTATAATGAATATCTAACATATAGCCTTCATTGTATAAGGAATATCCAACACTCAGACTTCATTGTATAAGGAATATCCAAAACATAGCCTTCATTCTATAAGGAATATCCAACATACAGCCTTCATTGTATAAGGAATATCCAAAACACAGCCTTCATTGTATAAGGAATATGCAACATACAGCCTGCATTGTATAAGGAATATCCAACATACAGCCTTCATTGTATAAGGAATATCCAACATACAGTGACCATTGTATAAGGAATATCCAACATACAGCCTTCATTGTATAAGGAATATCCAACATACAGCCTTCATTGTACAAGAAATATCCAACATACAGTGACCATTGTATAAGGAATATCCAACATACAGCCTTCATTGTATAAGGAATATCCAACACACAGCCTTCATTGTATAAGGAATATCCAACATACAGCCTCCATTGTATAAGGAATATTCAACACACAGCCTTCATTGTATAAGGAATATCCAACATACATTGACCATTGTATAAGGAATATTCAACATACAGCCTTCATTGTATAAGGAATATCCAACATACAGCCTCCATTGTATAAGGAATATCCAACATACAGCCTTCATTGTATAAGGAATATTCAACATACAGCCTTCATCATATAAGGAATATCCAACATACAGCCTTCATTGTATAAGGAATATTAAACATACAGCCTTCATCATATAAGGAATATCCAACATTCAGCCTTAATTGTATACAAAATATCCAACATACAACCTTCATTGTATAGGGAATATCCAACATACAGCCTTCATTGTATATGAATATAATTATGACTGGTAACTTGGTGTTAAGAGATTCTCTTGATTTAGAGCATTGATTCCAAAAGGGTGGGATTTGTCGAACATGTCCATTTTTGGGAAAAAAATAACCAGCGGAAAAATTAGCAAAAAGGACATTTTGCTTATTGGAACTATAAAATGTGTTCATTATATAACATTATTGCCTATAATAAACCTGTTAAATTACAATGTAAACATCTATAGACCCAGTGGTGAACTGACTGAGTATGCAAATGGTCAGCAGCCAGTTTTTCAATTCTTTTAGGAAAATTTTATATTTTTGTGAATTAATTTCCTTAATGCTTCCACAAACAAATATCCCATTGGCTCCTAAAAATTTTGGAATCCTATATACAGAGGCAGATTCAGGCAAGGCCACACTCAGGCTTCATGTCTTCTAAAATTGAAAAATTATATTTCTTTCACATTAAAAAAAAATGTTCAAATATTACAATCCATTGTTACACAAAATTCTAGATTTATCCCTGCAACATTAGATATTGATATGTATTATGTGCAAAAATTATAAAATAACTATAGTTATTATAGTCCTAAAGTCACTATTGGCTTCAGATGAGAAGAAATATAGATATTAAAAGACTGTCTGAACAAAAATATAATAAAATTTCAATTTTTTCTCCATTAAACCTCTTATGGTATTTCCTGGTAAAGTCTGGCTGGTAAATAAAACCCCCAATGTCTGCTTATAAATTATGATTTAATTGTCACTGATAAGATAATTTACTACACAAGAAGACTTAATTTATTCACATTTTGAACTTTGAAACTTTAATGAGATTTTAATTTTGACATTAACGAGATAATTATTAATTTATCTTGTGGGTGGTAAGAGTATTTCCTTGCTAATTGGAAGATGATAAGATGGCTTTCTTTGGGTTAGGACCGTGAAATTTGAAAAATGTTCTAATGAGATGAATTTTAGGACTATAAGCTTTTATGACCTACCAGATTTCATCCATTTTATTCATTAGAGGCTCCTATAGAATGGCCTTTACGAAGAAACTCAGTTTTAACAATATACAAGTATTAGACACATTGGTGATGTAAAAGGAAAGAACAGCTGAAATAAAAAAAATTGATATTTAGACATGAATAAATCCAATACTGTTATATTTTATTCCTTAGAAAGTATATATTACTAATTTTCTATTATTAATGTTAGGATAAAAGCAATTTTAAGTTTATCTCAGTGAAATGGTGACACATGGTTTATGTTGAGGCAGAATTTAACTGGTATTCCAATACTATTAGTATCCACTTATGCATGTGCATCCTTTGGACCTTGGTCAGTGATAAGTTGCGTAGAAGATTTTAATTGACAAGGATTGCCACTTTTATTGCTAGAGGTCAGTGGCTCTCTCCAAGCTCTCCAGCATCTACCATCAATAAAACTTTGTGTCCATGATATAGCTAGTTGTGATGAAGATTTTAATTGATAAGGATTGCCACTTTTATTGCTAGAGGTCAGTGGCTCTCTCCAAGCTCTCCAGCATCTACCATCAATAAAACTTTGTGTCCATGATATAGCTAGTTGTGATGAGAGTGGCATAAAACCTGAATAAACGAATATATACCGGTACCGTTTTACTACTGTTAGATCACTGAAATGGAAGTGGCTTTTCTTCCATAAAAAGAAAGCTCCCATTACATACGGAAGAATCCATACTTGACAAAGGAAATATACAGACTATGTTTTGAATATTGTCTGTTGTTACAAGTAATGGGTCATCTAAATTTTTGTAGAGGCCTGCCTTGAGAAATAGTTTAGCTTCCCCACAAAAGATGACAAATTACACTTCATTGACTAGGAGTAAGTTTTAGGCCACACTAAATTGTTTTTTAGTTCTTTTAATTTCGCCACTCCGATTTTCAGACTTTGTTAATTTTAAGAACAAAAATTTTTTTGCCTCTTCATTGCTAAAAATTCTCCCCAAATTCTTCTTTTTTCAAGAAATTAAAACTAAAATGTGTTCACCTGTTTCTAAAAATTGATAAAAAATTGAAATTTTTTCCATTTTTATGCAATATTTTAGTTTTAAAAAATTATTGCCTGCACGTAACTTTTATCTTCGCCTATAAAAAACTAGTACTCAAAAGCACTTATTTAAATTTTGCTCACTCGTACCTATTTTTGCCATAAAAAACTCGAAGAACTAAATATCAATTTGGTGTGGCCTATGTCCAAAATACATAGCTTAGTACTAGATTGTACAAATAATAATTAGAAACTTTGTTAGTTATTTTCTTTAACCAAGGTAAATACAGGAGATGGATAAAATTGTCTCCCTTCAGCCCTTATGACCAAAGGGAGGTACCAAAGGGAGATAATTATAATTATCTCCTTTTATTGAATTAGTAAAGGAAGACAACTATTATATGACTATCAACAGATTTGAGAAGGAGTTAGTGTGCAGGGCCATGAGTGTTCATGTCCCCAAAAACATAGAATTTTAACAAATTTTTGATTTCTGTCTTTATTCCATAACTTTGGAAAATTCTGATTATTGGACCTACAGATGTTGTTTAGTACAATAAATCATAAAGTATTAAACACTTCATCTTTTTGAATTAACTTTAAAACAATTGTATTTGTGTAATTTTGTTCCTAAGAAGATTTATTTCTTTTAAATTTTCTGTTTGCATAGCCGGAAGAAATCTGTGTTAAGACTAAATTTAGCAAATTGTTGATAATCGAAAATTCTGATTGAAGTATTATGTTGAAATTGGAAGGCAGTTAAAAGTTTTATCAATCCTAATATGCAATAAAGATTTCAATAATAGTTTTATTTTCTCCGATTAGAATTTCAGAACTGATACTAACTGGATTTTGTGCTTGATGTATTTCTGCGAGAACTTTAAATCAAACTTGTAAAAAGGCCAGAAAATCTATTTTAGAGAAAGAGGGATTCGGTTGTATTGAAATGTTCAAAAATAATTGCAATTTGCATTACTTTGCCCCATGGACAAAAGGACATCTATTATTCATTGGAATTTCATTGAGAAATTGAAAAGTCCAATCATTTAGAAAAGGTCAATGTAATTTACACCTCTTATATTGATCAAGTTTTTGTAATTTTGACATATTAAACAGAATAATCTATTTGTTTGAAAGCCTGGTTATGAGTTATTCCCCTTTGTAAAATTACTCTTATTGGCTTTTACTATCTGTTAACGATACATAATTTACAGATTATCTAGGAAGAATTTTTTAAATTAATTTACAAAATATATCTTTTTATGATCCATATAGAAATGTAACATTAAAGTTAACTTCATTTGAGAAGCTTGGTATCAGTTGACTAAAACAGATACAACTGTTTCACTCATGTTTCTTCTCTGGATTGCGGATTTTAAATAATTATTAATGTTAAAAATTGTGTTGAAAAGATGAAATAGCATGTGTTTAGCATGTTTTTATAAGACTGAAAAGGTTGTTACATCTTACTGTTACATGAAAAATTGCAATAAACAGAGTTCAAGACATTCTTGTCAGATCTGTTTGAAAATTTAATTTGAATTTTAGTGACCTGTGAGTTGGAAACCCCGAATAGTCGCAGAGGCGAGGTATAGATTTTACTTTGCAGCGGCAGCATAAACTTTTTTAAACTTTAATAACTTTGAACTTGTAATGTAAGATTTATGGTCCACAAGGTAGCTTTTCATATAAGGTTTCCCACAGTATACTTGTCTTGTGACCCTGACCTCATTTTCATGGTTCACTGACTTCATAAACATGAATTTAAAATCTGCGTCCAAAGTTTCGTGGTTAAATCCATTTCTCAGTAACTGTAATACCTAGGCCAACCATATTTGGTCTATAGATAGTTCTTAGTGGGTACATGCCAGTCTGACACCTGGCTTAGGACCTTGACCTCAACTTCATGCTCAAGTTTGTCACTTTTTCTTGGTTAAGTGTTATACCTAGACCCACCGTATTTGGTCAATAGATAGTTCTTGGTGGGTACATGTCAGTCTGACACCTACCTTTTGACCTTGACCTCAATTTCATGCTTGAGTGGTCACAACCCCAGTGTAGACATTTACTCAGAAACTAGAATATCTAGACCAACCATATTTGGCCAACTTTTTCGTTAGTTTGTTGAATTTTAAGTTATGCAGGTGATACTGCTCCTAAATTTTCAAGGCTCGATTCTCAATTTAAATTGCTTTTAAAGATGATGGAATTGTAACTCAATGTACTGTTGAGTATCAGACATAATTTTCTTAGTATTTAAAGCTTTCAGCTTTTTTTCCACATAAAAATATTTTCACAAAAGTTTTTGGATTAGTTATCACTATCTCAAAATTAATGTTTTTGGAGAATATACAATCCTATTTTAGCCTTTTTCAATCATTTTCAGCTTCTTTTTTGCAATTACCTAAATCATTAATGATTATGAAATACAATCATTTTTTGAAGAGAAAATATCAGTATTATATTTTGCCTTTAATGGCATTTATTTTTTCTATCTTTAGACCGACATTTTCAGTCAATCTGCTAGAAGCATTTTGTCTACAGTAAAATGATAAGTTGGGTATTGACATATGGTCAGATGAATTACATACTAATACTATCAGAACTATTCATCAAATTTTCAAAAAGAAATGGTTATTTGATTAAGGACAAAGTTTCAATGTTTTCATTATTGTCTGGATTTTCAGAGAAAATGACCATCGGAATGAAAAGTTGTAACTCAATTATTATATTCTTATTTGATCAGCCTAGAACTGACCCTTCCCCAAATCAATTTCTTCTGGACAACATAAAAAACTCATTGAAGCACTTGAATTAGAACATCAAAATAAAATACAGGATTGTTTCTGTTGCCAGGCAACGGACAGTAAAGTTTATAATTCATTTTAACCAATATTATTCTGTATAATGCCAGACCATGGACATTCTAAATTGTTTCTAAGTTCAAAGTTGTTCTTCATTACGATGGATTTATTTTACTTGTCCAGTAAAGAAAAAATAATTTAGAAAATGCCAGTTATAATGTACGGGTCAATAGTTATGGTCAGTTCCGAACTGTCTAGTAGGAAATGAAAGTCATTTGTATGCATGTCTAAGAAATAGTTTGTGAAATTCAAAATGACAGTTTCAGAAATCTATTGTTCGCTGCCCAAGGGAAGAAAATAGGTATTGAAATTTTCTAAACTGACAAGTTCTTATTTTGAATCTTAATTTCTGTGTCTGTCTGCTTGGAATTAATCATTAGGTTTTTTTTTTATCCATTCCTAGAAAATTGACATTTTCAAATGGTCACTCAAATTAGATTTCATGCTGGTTGTGAAGCCCTTAATTAACAAGCGTGTTATTTTCAATGTGAGAGACTTAAATGGACTTTCAGTCGATATAGCTGATGTTTTGTTACAAAACTAAATGTAATTTGTGTTGGCTACGTATAGGCACAAGTGACTGACCAGAACTTCAATTAACAGATTTTTCAAGCTACTAATTTTGTTAGAGAACATTTTTATCAGAACAGAGAAAATTCTCTACCAGTCTTGTTTTTTTTATTAAGAAAAAAAGTACCATAGTGTTTTTGGGTAATTTGTTAGAATTTTTTGTAAAAATATTCTTTTATAAACAATTATTATAAGATTTTGTTGTTATATGATATGACTTTCAAAAATTTTTAGGTAATATTTCCTGATGTATTGAATTAGAATATGAGTTACTCAAGGGAACAAATGAACAGTCATTTAAGTTGATGTTGAGCCCTAGTAACAAGTGCCTTAGTGGTTAAGTGGTCTAGGTAGTTGATTGTATTTGTTAAAGATCACTATCAACACTGAGGTTTTGAGTTCTACCCATTATTACTGCTTCGGTGGTCACGTGGTAGCGTACTGACACCTCAGGTACGGCAGGTTGCAGTTTTGATCTCCGGCCGACATTAAAATTGGTATTTGCTGCTTCTTCGCCATGCACTAGGAGTAATTACAAAGGTCTGGTTGCCTCAGAGTTGGTATAATGTGTCTGGTAGCATGATATATATATGTCTTCCTGTGGACTGTTACCTAGTGAGCTAGCACCTTAAAAATCTGGCTCAGCGTGTCGGTGCAGCACAAAGCAGTGTTCACATCATATCCTATCAACATGTTCTTGTCCTGATATGCACCTAATGGTTGTCACTGGACGTTAAACAATAATTCATCCATCCATCTATCTTTTATTTTGTGTCAAGTTATAAAGAGGCTACACTATATTTTAGAACAAGTGATGTTATTGTCAAAAATTGATTTTGACTTGCAAACTTCAAGTATGACGTTTTAATATGAAGGATTTTTTACTAGCAAGCTGAAGTTTCTGGTGGCCATCGTAAATGTCTACACTGGGGTTGTGAGTCCAGATCCATCTCATGAAGAGGACTTTATTTCACTCAGATTTTAACTGACAGAGATTATCTGTTTTCTTCTTAAAGGTTGGGGTACTGTCCAGATACTCCACCAATAGAAACTGTCCACCAGTAACACTAACAACCTTTATTCCACCCACCCCATCCCTCCCCCTAAAAAAAAGATTAATTTGTGGTAAAAATATAGTTCAGTTGTACTTAAAGCTTCTTTTTTTTTGTCTTTTGTTGTTTTCATGCAAACTGCACCATGATTTCAAAGCAGATTTCGCTCTTCACGGGTAGTGACATCCTATGCAAAATGCAAACAAGCTCTAGTTTGAACATGTATTGTTGTAGTCAAATTATGTCATTTTATATTAACCTAATCAAGTGGTGCCTCATAAAATCTTGATTTGACACCAAAAAACAAGAAGGAATTTACAAATTACATGTATTTCATATGATAAAAGTAAACTTGACCATACTAAGACTTTTGAAAAAAATATGGTGTTCTAGTAGGTGAATAAACCTCCCAAAAAATCAATTGAAAGTGAATTAAAACCTAGTCTGTAGCATTTTTTAATGAAAAATAAAATGTTATATAGTTCTCCAGAGGGCCTTCTCCAGACAGTAGTTTGTATGTTCGACATATGTAAATTTGACAAGAGGAAGACATCTTGCTGTCAGAAGTCCGTAATTTCTTTTCTTTTTTTTTTGCATGAAGATTTCATTAAGATGTGATGAATGGCTGATAAAATTTTAAAAGAGAAGAAATTTCCCTGGAGAATATTGGCTGTGATTTTTCGTTAAATTTTTAAAAGATTTGAAAGATTATCTATTTCTATGAGGGAAAGAATCTATAAAGAATATACCAGTTGTTAAATTATAGACATTTAGCTCAAATCTCATTGGTAATTAAAATAGTTCCAATTTTTTCCACAATATGTTATTGATTTATCTGGTTTTTAAGACAAAAATTATAATAAAAAGTCTATACTATTCTTTGACTGTAGCTTAACAAAGGCTAAGGATTAAAGTCTTGTGGAATGTTCTTTTGACATTATAAACTGTTATCTATTACATGAAACTGAAAAAGGTTACATATTTTTGAAAAGTTCTTTGCTTTCAATCGTATCATTTTTACAGAGTTACTGCCCTTTATAACATAGAAAATGTTATAGCTTGTATACAGGTACAGTTTATGCCTTGTGAACAAAAATTATAAAGTTAATTTCCCTATTGAGAATAATTCTTGCATTATTTTCACTTTCATTTTAGTGCCAATTTTGAAAAATTTATGGTACATGTACTTGTTATAGTTGTTTTAATACAAAAAAGTATTTTCATGAAATTTTTCTAAGGAGTGAATGGCCATTTTATTTTGCTTCATAGTCTACTGTAAATCAAAGGAAACTATTTTTTCTGTAATTTTATTCAGTATTGTATTTTGTACAAACATCCAGTAAAATCACAGCTGTGTTTGTCAGATTTTCTTTTGTAAATTTTTGTTTTAATTACTGTTTTATTAGTTCTCCATTGTTGTGAAACTTTTCGCCTGGAATTCAGATAATTTGAAAAGTTGTAAAGTTGGCTTCAGGACAATTTTGTGTCAATAAATAATTAAAGCACTGAAATTTTTCTTGGATTTCAGTTTCCACTGTTTGTGACAGCTAAAATGATGCATTGTGTTATTTAACGAAAATTTTGATAAATTGTCTAAATTAAAATTTTCATTGTTTGACATGAGTCATTTCAGTGGGACATGTTTTCAAGCCATTTCCTAGAAGGAATTATTGATCTGCTCATGGCAATAACCATTTTTGTTGCAACAATGCAGTTTATTTTCATTAAATTTTATCAGTTGAACTAAAATTTATTAAAATAATGACAGTTTTGACTAATCTTCAGATTTTAACCTAATCAGATTGCAGCATTACCGTAATCAAACAAACATCTGCAGCCTTTAAAACTATCGATTGTCGAAACGATAAATTGTCGGAGTAAAATTCTTTCATAACGCATGGGTTCAGAAATCGCTAAAATGAAGCCAACACTAATTTCTAAGAAAATTTGATATTTGATACCAATAACTATTTATGGCTATTTGACCAATAACGATTATCATTTATATGCATCTTGGATTAAATGTAAAACTGAGCCATTAAATTTGATAGTGATATCCTAAATCATGTAATAATCAAAACAAATCGGAAACAACAGTCCATTAGACCAAGCCATATAAACCTTATCATGACTTTCAGAATGTTAGCAAAATTAAATTTCAAACTTAATGAAAAAGTTGATTGCATTTGTTTAAAGCATGTGTGACAGAAAATTTTAGAATTTAGCTAATTTATTGTAAGCTGATCGGTCTAACAAAGAGACAAGCAGACCCAATCTTTGTTCTACTCATCAAAAATTCAAATGTTTTCCTCAAATTGAGCTATTATATTAGTGTAAAAGTTGGATGAAGGCTTTTATTTTAGATCTGACTTTAAGTTTATCCATTTTGTGAGCAATTTTATGTCTGCATTTACATTGAAATGTATGATAGTAGGTGTTTTGTCTGTAATTTAAAAACTATCAGGTATTAGGATTAGTGTAGAACAATTGTTTATTTGACCAAAAAACTGTGTAGTGGTATTATAGTGTGATATTGTCAGTGTTGGTGTCAGCGTTGGTGTCTGCATCAGTGAAAGCTTCTCCAGACATTGTGGTTTTCAATATAACTCCTGTGTCAATTTTATTGTATTAAACCCTAATGCAGAATGGAATTTGTATTTTTTGCATTCTCAACACTTACAATGCAGTGGCCATGGTTTATTGGTAGAGGACAGATGAACTTGATAGAATAAAACCTAAGAATAGTCAAGAACATAAGTAATCTTTTCAGTGCTTTTCAATACATACAGCCTCGTTTGATGAATACAGTTTTGAATTGATTTGGAGAATAGGTAGTCCTTTTTAGCTCACCTGGACAAAAGGTCACAGTGGGCTATCGCTGTCGCACACCTTGTGTAATCTATCGTCATTAAAAACTGACTTATTTTAGTTTACTGCTCATAAATCACTTGGCCAATTGGAACCAAATTTTGGTTGATTGGTCCTAGGATGGTCCCATTTAAAAAATTTGTCGAAGCAACTAATGTGGCCTAAAAATAGTAATAAAATCAGCCAAAAAAGTATTTACAATCTTCTCCTATGAACTACTGTGCCTGTTGAGAGCAATATACTAATGACTAATATATGGTCTCTTTTCAAAATTGCATGTTGGCCCCAAACCTTGGACACAATTATGGCTGCCATTGTTAAGATTAGAAAAATCATTTAAAAAGTATTTAAGAATCTTCTTCTCTGAAACTTCGGACCCAGCTTTGAGGTTAGTCTGTAGGTATTTCCTTTTAAAACCTTTTGTAGAAGGATCCTTAGAAAAATACATCTTGAGACCCAAATCCTACAACAGTATAGCTGCTATTACGTAAAAAAATCAGCAAAAACCTCTGATGAGGGTTTGCATTTTATGATTTTTAACCGGATTTTCATAGGAAAATATCGGTTATTAATTTGGTGATGTACCACAAGCTGGCTGATGGGCGGGCGGGAGGGCGGACGGCTGCCAAACAGTGTCCGTGCAATAACTTATGAACTGTTCAACCAAAGCTTTTCAAATTTTAATATGTTGTTACTGATGACAAAATGGAGGTCAAGTTCGATATTGACGATTTTCACTTTCACTGTTCAAGAGTTATGGTTCTTGAAATATTGAAAAATGGCTTTTCCAGTGGTATCCGTGTGATAACTTATGAACTGTTAAACCAAAGCTTTTCAAATTTTAATATGTTGTTACTGATGACAAAATGGAGGTCAAGTTCGATATTGACGATTTTCACTTTCACTGTTCAGGAGTTATGGTTCTTGAAAGATTGAAAAATGGCTTTCCCAGTGGTGTCCATGTGATAACTTATGAACTGTTCAACCAAAGCTTTTCAAATTTTAATATGTTGTTACTGATGACAAAATGGAGGTCAAGTTCGATATTGACGATTTTCACTTTCACCGTTCAAGAGTTATGGTTCTTGAAAGATTGAAAAATGGCTTTTCCAGTGGTGTCCGTGTGATAACTTATGAACTGTTCAACCAAAGCTTTTCAAATTTTAATATGTTGTTACTGATGTCAAAATGGAGGTCAAGTTCGATATTGTACAGCGGGCGGGCGGCTGCCAAACAGTGTCTGTGCAATAACTTATGAACTGTTCAACCAAAGCTTTTCAAATTTTAATATGTTGTTTCTGATGACAAAATGGAGGTCAAGTTCGATATTGACGATTTTCCCTTTCACCGTTCAAGAGTTATGGTTCTTGAAATATTGAAAAATGGCTTTTCCAGTGGTGTCCGTGTGATAACTTATGAACTGTACAACCAAAGCTTTTCAAATTTTAATATGTTGTTACTGATGACAAAATGGAGGTCAAGTTCGATATTGACGATTTTCACTTTCACCGTTCAGGAGTTATGGTTCTTGAAAGATTGAAAAATGGCTTTCACAGTGGTGTCCGTGTGATAACTTATGAACTGTTCAACCTAAGCTTTTCAAATTTTAATATGTTGTTACTGATGACAAAATGGAGGTCAAGTTCGATATTGACGATTTTCACTTTCACCGTTCAAGAGTTATGGTTCTTGAAAGATTGAAAAATGGCTTTTCCAGTGGTGTCCGTGTGATAACTTATGAACTGTTCAACCAAAGCTTTTCAAATTTTAATATGTTGTTACTGATGACAAAATGGAGGTCAAGTTTGATATTGATGATTTTCACTTTCTCATTGTTCATTACAAGACAACAACTGTTTGAAAGTGGGAATCTGGAAAGTTATTGGAGTGACCACAAGATTCTTTGGATTCATATAAAATAAGGTTATAATCTCATTGGCATATTTCTTTCATTATTGACTTCATGATTTCTGCCTACCAACCCCTGCTTAACAAATGTGTGTGTACTTATATACTCTCAAAAATTCCAATATTTGTCACTTACTATAAATAGGAGGTCAAGATTGATTTTTGCCTTTCCATTTCTGAACCCTACAAAACCCTACAAAAATTCATTTATATTTCTTTACTTCATCCTGTTTGGGAATCCAGATTTGCAGACATCATTTCCATGCAGGAAAATCTGGTTTGCTGTCATTCGACAGCCTCTTGTTAGTTCTTCTTTATGGCCTTCAGTGGCAAATTGCAGGTTAGTGACACATCTAGTTCAGATTTGTGTTTTGTCATTTTCATATTTGCAGTAAAAGGCTTATAATGCCTCTGAATATTTTTCATCTGACTTTTAGTTGGCTTACTCTTCCGTGAAGGGCTGTTTTCAGTGGGAGATAACCCATGGAAGATTGTAACACTTGCATCAATCTCTCTATGTTGTGACGTCCAAACAGAATTCTTTTGTCATACGTTTTGACCAATCAGGCATAACGTTAGTTAACTTCGTTGACTGTGAATTTACATAGGTACACGAAACCTAAAACCGAGTATTTACTGAAAAAATAGGTACTTATACCTGTTGAAAAGTGAAGAACTGGAAAATCTTGAACTCGTTTTTGTTCCGCTATGCTCCACATGTGAAAGACATGAATTTTGAAAAATCGTTCAAGATTTTCCAGTCTTCACTTTGAACTTGTGTAATAACCTAGTATTAAATAAATCTTGTCAAATTACTCTCAGTACAGTGTTAACAGAATTTCCTATCTTCACCATATTAGAGATGAAATTGATAAAACTGGCCAAAACTTGCTTAAAAGTTTGATTTGAAATATTGCTGCAGATGTTAATAGCATAAAACAATAATTTGATCCCAGTGCCTTCTTTGCTTCAATAATACTTTAATAACAGTAACTAGATCAGAGAATTTAATGCTCTCTCTTTATGATAGCATGTGTAGGCCTCTTTTATCATTTGTTAGATTATTATTGAATGATTATTGCTTTTATAATTCAATAGTGGCCTTTAAAGATTGTAGAAAACTTTGTATTTTTGGGAATTGAATGAAATTTAAGATCACAAACAGCACTTGTCAGCTGAGTGCATTTATCCTCCATTGGGATTTAATGATTTTAACATGCTGTACATTAGTGGTGCTTAGATCAATTTCTAAATTTTGACATGATTTCTTTTTTATATAATGAGTTTTCTTTACTGTTGAGAATATTAGTTGTGCTTCTGTATAAATAGATGTATTTGACCCTTGACTGTAAACAATTTTTGTTTGTTTTTGACTCTTTTTTCTTACATTCTCTGATCTTCATTGTGTTTTTTTGTTTTCTTTTGTACTGTACAATGGAAAAAAAAAGTTATACATCACCAGCTCTGTGACTTGGATCAGTTTGAAAAAAGGTTTTTGTTCATTTTGACTGCAATTTAATTAATTTGATATTCTGAATCTATTATATACTTGTAGTATGTAAATCCCAAATTAGAATTGATAGTATTATTGTTTTTCTGGATCCTAGTTTAATTTCAATGACCAGTTGTCTTCAAGGTCCTTCACTCTTCATTTTTTCCTGTCTGGAATATATTTTGACTGGTTACACTTCCTGAAAGCTATACAAATTCCATAAGTTTTGGAAGTTCTGAGTACAGATACCTGAGTTAATATTCTACACATTGGTTGTTTGACTACATGATTTCAAACTTAGGTGACAGGCAGTGGATTTCTACCTGCTCCTCTTGTGACTCAGCTACCTATACTTTGTCAGGCAGGGAGCCACCTACTTTCACAGCTTGGTTTGGATTCTTTAAAAACTTTTTAGAGTGAAATTTATACATTGTATGTATACTGTTACATTAATAGATGGTTATTTATGATTTTGATACCATAAATCAGGCATGATTTTCTTCTGTTTAAAATGAATTCCACTTTTGGAAGTCAGCATTTGTCCATTACGGTTCCTTTATTATACATATAAAAAAATGGCTGCCCAAGTATCATTTCCGCTTTTTTCCCTGTTGTCAAAATCGGGTGTGTTAAATGCAGTTTTCTGATAGATATTTTTTTAATAACAATTAAATTATGTTATTCAGCAGTCATTATTTTGATAAATCAAGTTACCATAATTGGTTGACACACTTTAGCTTGTGGATGGCCAAAATATTTCTAACTATGATGGCCAATAAATCCACAGGACCAGTACCAACAATGATGCCATCTACTTTGAACACAAAAAATAGCCCCATCCTTGAAATCGATTCTGAAATCAACTGAAGATTATTATAATAAACAAAGATTCAAATATCATTTTCTATCATATTATTGCAAAGCATGACTAGTCATGTTTTTTCCAAATTACTGCAAGGCATGACTAGGCAAAGGTTTAGCTAGTTTTTATTTAACAAATTCCAACGCAAAGGTGGCTGATATTTGTGTTTTAATATAACTTTATTACCACCTTAACATGTATACCAATTGTGACAGACTGGTAACAAATAAAAACTGGCCGAAATAGCCAAATGTGCTGAAAACAGCGTAAAACCCCAGCTAAACAAAACAAATCAATCTGAGAGCCTAGAACCCATGCATTTAAACCTCAGATCTTAAGGGTGTTGAGTACATGAGTCCAGATCCCACTAGTAAAGTTATATTGGAGTCTAAGAGCCCAATTCCTTGCGTCCAGACATAAATACAGCATCAAAAATGTAAAAATTTCATATAAATATGAAAGAAGTTTAAATATATATTCAATTTCACACTCAAAAGTTGGTTTACACTCAAGTGGGTATCTCAAAGTCTATGTTTTCACAGAAATAAAAGTGAACAATGAGTGCTGCTAAAATGGTAGCTGACTCCACTCAAGGAGACTTTGATGAACCAAAGAAGAAGAGAAAAAGAAAGAAAGAAAGAGAAAAGGAAAAGTCAAAGAAATTAAAGAAAAAAGACAGTCGAAAAGGAAAGGTATTAAAATATTTTATCATTTCAGACTGATGATTAAAATATTAGAATTGGATGAGATTTATTTGAACCAATATAAGTCAAAGAATACTGAAGCATTCAGATGTCATTTTTGTCTCACCAGCGATGAAAAGTCGCAAAGGTGAGATATAGGTATTACTTTCCGGTGGCGGCTTGAAATTTTTAAAAACTTTAATAACTTTGTAATACCCATATTTGGTCAATAGATAGTTCTTGATGGGTACATGTCAGTCTGACACCTGCCTTGTCACTTTTTCGTGGTTAAGTCCATTTCTGAGAAACTGTAATAATTGGACCCACCGTATTTGGTCAATAGATAGTTTGTGGTAGGTACATGTCAGTCTGACACCTGCCTTTTGACCTTGACCTCAATTTCATGCTTGAGTGACCTGTGTCACATTTTCGTGGTTAAGTCCATTACTCAGAAACTACAATAGCTAGACCCACCATATTTGGTCAATAGATTGTTCTTGGTGGGTACATGTCAGTCTGACACCTGGTTTGCGACTTGACCTCAATTTCATGCTTGAGTGACTTTGTCACTTTTTCCTGGTTAAGTCGATTTCTCAGCAACTAGAATACCTAGACCCACCATATTTGGTCTCTTGATATTCTTGGTGGGTAAATGTCAGTCTGACACCTGGTTTGGGACCTTGACCTCAATTTCATGCTTGAGTGATTTTGTCACTTTTTCTTGGTTAAGTCCATTTCTGAGAAACTGTAATACTTAGACCAATTATATTTGGTGTATTGATATTCTTGGTGGGTACATGCAAGTCTGACACTTGTCTCTGGACCTTGACCTGAATTTCATAGTTCAGTTTCTTGATTTAGTCAATTTTTCAGCAACTGTAATACCTAGACCCATCAGTGTTTGGTCTATAGATAGTTCTTAGTGGGTACATGCAAGCCTGACACCTGCCTCTTGACTTTGACCTCAGTTGCATGCTTGATTGACTTTGCCTCATTTTCGAGATTAGGTCCATTTCTCAAAGAACACTTTAATACCTAGACACACCATATTTGGTCAATATATAGTTCTTAGTCGGTGTGACACCTGTCTTTTGACCTTGACCTCAATTTCTTGTAACGCATTTTCCTTTGACTTGCAAAATGTCAGGTATCAGATAATCATTATTCTGTGTCCATGTGCATACTCAGGCAAGACATGTAGTGTGTCCTTTCTTTTTGATATTTAACTGGGGGGAGGGGGCATTCCAGAAAATTTGATCAGTGACTTGCAACTATTTTTTTCCTGGGCTTAAAATGGCTACAACAAATCATACTTATTAAACTGAATCTGATTTAATATGAATAACATAATCTGCTCCTTACAGATTACTTTTGAAAGCTTTGTGTACCTGTCATGGGATAAGATAAGGGTTATCCTTAAAGCTAGGATTATTGTGAAAAAGTACATTGTCTGTAAACAGAAGCCAAAGTTAAGGGACATCATCTTTTTTTTCCGCAGAAGCCTTTGTAAGAAATAGATCAGCTGTAAATATTCCAACATATTTTCCACAAGTCTTTAGAAAAGAATGTCCTCCATCCTTGAACTCTCGGCATTTAATTTCACCTCCTTATTATTCCCTCTTAAAATCAGTGTTGATTTAAAGCCTCATATTCATCTTAATGTATACCCTTTTTAAAATCTTTGAATAAAGGGAGATAAATACACTCTGTTGATTAGTGTTTCAAAGATAGAAATGACTTGGACTATGTTATATTCATCTAAATCAAAAATGTATACCCTTTTTAAAATCTTTGAATAAAGGGAGATAAATACACTCCGTTGATCAGTGTTTCAAAGATAGAAATGACTTGGACCATGTATTTTTTAAATAAAAAGATGGAAAGAGAAACCCTTTTTTTAACTATTGTCTGTAACTTTCATCCTGTATAAAAACAAACTGAGAACTATAAAACTCCTGGGAGATTTCACTGCCCAGAGACAAAAAGTTTTGGACAGTGAGTTGTAGAATATCCCCTTCATGTTAGTCATATCCATGGAAAATATGAAGACAAATTGCTTTATATTTTATAAAATGTGCATATTGGTAATATAAGTGCAATAAATTTCCATTGAAAGTTGTGAAATAATTTGATAAAAGATTAGTTTTCAAATGGAATGGTTATTTTAGTGAAGCCGTCACATAATTTTCATATAATGCCCCTCTGAAAGCTATTTTCTACAAATGAAATTGGCATTTATAACTTTGTTCATTATTTAAGATTCTTTTGTTTCTTTAGAAGTATCTTTGAAGTTAAATAATTATTAACAATTTCACAAATTGAAAAATTTCATAGGATTGTTTTGTTGCTCTTAATAAACTTTAATAAAACTGGAAATTAAAATTGGTTATTTTCAGGCTCCAGAAGAATGGAATTTTTATTGAGATAAAAGATTAATAAAAACAAATAATTCAAGCCATTATGATGATTAAAAAAATTTGATATTCCAATCAGGGGGGATTTCAAATGAAATAACAATGAAAAAAGATCGATGGATGTGTATTCAACTTTTTCAGCTTTGAATTGTCAATTAATTTGTAGATTTATTGGGATGTTGATAAATTTTAATTTGTGCCCAGCACGATTTTAAAGACATTTTTATTAAACCCAATTTCCTTCATCGTCCTGGGAATATAAAATGGACGAGCTTTGTGTCATTTTTTTTTCATCAAAATGTTAGGTTTTTGCCTTTAATGTAAAATTTAATAAATATTCACCTAGAGTATAAAAGAAATTCAATTTGGATACAGAGATGTTATTTTGAAAAGTACATAAAAATTGATTTCATTTGAAATATAAATCACAGCAGTATTAATTGATGTTGAAAAAGTGTAAAAAAATTACATTTAATCAAAAAGTTCAAATGAGCGAATTGGAAGATGAGATTTGTTAGGACTGTTAAGTTTCGATATTTCTGGATCAGCGAGTTATTGATATTAGCACAAAAGTTTGTAAAATTGTTAAACGGTTTACCTCATATTTAAATGCATTAAGCTGAATGAGTTTAATTAAAGAAATCCTGTATGTCGACCTTGATCAGTTGAACTTGATTGATTGGGTTAAAAAAAAAATCACAGAATTCATGTTTTCAAGATTAAGAATTAAATTGTCCAAGACAACAATTTTTCACATGAAAAAATTACCCAATTATCTTCGATATTCATTATTTCAGGGGCTAAAAGGCTATTTTATTTTGAACTAATGAGACTCTTTTTGTTAGAGTTAAATTCATAGTAGGAAAAGCTGAAAAGTTGTTGCCCTGAGAATTTGGTTTTTGTCTGTCAGTTGTAGTTGACCTTATATAGAAATATGATGAATGGCAACGTTAGCAAATGTAGCAAGAGGGGAGATAACCCATATTTTTCCTGTGAATTAGTTTATTGTATGGACATGCATCATTATCTGTTTTTTTTTTGCAACTTATAATATTAAAAAGCTGAGATAGCACAGTACAGACTACTATTTAAATAAATAATCAAACCTGCTGTCATGAAATTTTATATAAAAGGCTCTACCCATTCAGATAAGGCATAAATTTTTAAAAGTGTATTAAATCGTCTGACCTTTGTATCCGCAACTCCTCCTAAACTACTGGATGGAATTTGATGAAACTTTCAGAGAATCTTCATCCCATGATGGCATTGTGCACCTCCTATTTTAGAATTTGATCGGACCAATTTTTGGGGTTTCCCATAGAAAAACATGGAATTTGACTTTCAATGTGATAGGGGGTACCATGGTGCCATCCGCAACTCCTCATAAACCACTGAATGGAATTTGATGAAACTTTCAGAGGATCTTTATTACATGATGCCATAATGCACCTCCTATTTTAGATTTTGATCTGATAAATATTTGGGATTACCCATATCAAAACATGGACTTTGACATTCATTGTGATAGGGGTACCATGAAACCATCCGCAACTCCTCCTAAACCACTGAATGGAATTTGATGAAACTTTCAGAGGATCTTTATTACATGATGCTGTAGTGCACCTCCTATTTTAGATTTTGATCTGACCAACATTTGGGGTTTCCAATACCAACACATGGACTTTGCCATTCATTGTGATAGGGGGTTCCAGTATGCCATCCGCAACTCCTCCTAAACCACTGAATGTATCAAGTAGTGAGCTACGCTCACAGTATTTCTAGTTTTATATAAAGTAAACAAGATTTAAATGAAAATTATATGAAATAGATTGGAGTTTATAAATAATAAAGTATCTTAACTTCCCAGAGCAGAAAAATGGAAGATGATGACTCTGACCTTGACCTTGATAAAGAACTTCTTCCAATTGGCGATTACATTAAAGACCATCAAGAGATGAATGAACAATTGTTTCACTGTCTTCGAGGACCAGTTTTACAGAAATACGTACCAGAAGTGCTGAAGGTATATAGAGTACAGTGCAAAATGCATTAATTTGAAAAGCTAAAAAGTGAATTTTCAAAAACAATCCTGAACGTACACGCAATCAAATATGTACAGATACTTTTTTGTGGGAATTCATTTTCATTTTTCATAGTGTAATTTTATGTGGCCATTAAGAGTATGTTCTGTTGTGTCGCTGTATTTCTACTGTTGAAGATTGTTTGACAGTCTGTTTTGGTCTTTTCACATTCGGTTTCAGGATTGATTTTGTCAGCAATGTTTATCCCATATCTATAAATTTACTTCTGTGTATGTTGCATGTATGGTAATTAAACTTTTTCAGAATATACTCAGAATTACTAAGAACAATGTATTTCATATAAATTTTGGTATAGGTAATTACAATTAATTCACCATAATCTGAAGCAGTGGGATGATTAATTGTTCACAAAGAGGTCAGAATTTGAAAATTCAGAGAAAATGTTTGCATTTATGCAAATAAACTGACATGCCTTTAGCTATTAAAAAATTGAGAAGACTTAATAAGTTCTTGCAGCTTGTGTCTTATCCATTTGTCTATATTTATGACAATAAAATATGTTTAAAGTAAAGTATTAAGAAATATATACCTAGACTGTTATCATAATTATTAAAGTATATTTTGCTCATGTAACCTCATAATAGTGTAATGGCCTAGATAGTTTGATCTCCATCTGGGTCAATCAAAAGACTTTAAAACTGGCTTTTGTTGTTTCTTTTCAAGGCATACAGAATCTATGTTAACAAGCAAAGTAGGCTCTGAGTCAGAATAACGTTTGCTGGAGGGATGATATGTCTTCTTGCAGGTTGTTACCTAGCATTTTACAAATCCAAATCAGTATTCATATCACAGTACAAAGCATGGTTCATATTCATATCACAGTACAAAGCATGGTTCATATTCATATCAGAGTACAAAGCAGGGTTCATATTCATATCACAGTACAAAGCAGGGTTCATATTCAAATCACAATACAAAGGAGGGTTCATATTCATATCACAGTACAAAGGTGGGTTCATATTCAAATCACAGTAGAAAGGTGGGTTCATATTCATATCACAGTACAAAGCAGGGTTCATATTCATATCACAATACAAAACAGGGTTCATATTCATATCACAGTATAAAGCAGGGTTCATATTCATATCACAATACAAAGGAGGGTTCATATTCATGTCACATTACAAAGCAGGGTTCATATTCAAATCACAGTACAAAGCAGGGTTCATATTCATATCACAATACAAAGGAGAGTTCATATTCATATCACAGTACAAAGCATGGTTCATATTCATATCACAGTACAAAGCATGGTTCATATTCATATCACACAGTACAAAGCAGGGTTCATATTCATATCACAGTACAAAGCATGGTTCATATTCATATCACATTACAAAGGAGGGTTCATATTCATATCACAGTACAAAGCATGGTTCATATTCATATCACACAGTACAAAGCAGGGTTCATATTCATATCACAGTACAAAGCAGGGTTCATATTCATATCACACAGTACAAAGCAGGGTTCATATTCATATCACACAGTACAAAGCAGGGTTCATATTCATATCACAGTACAAAGCAGGGTTCATATTCATATCACAGTACAAAGCAGGGTTCATATTCATATCACAGTACAAAGCATGGTTCATATTCATATCACACAGTACAAAGCAGGGTTCATATTCATATCACACAGTACAAAGCATGGTTCATATTCATATCACAGTACAAAGCATGGTTCATATTCATATCACACAGTACAAAGCAGGGTTCATATTCATATCACAGTACAAAGCATGGTTCATATTCATATCACATTACAAAGGAGGGTTCATATTCATATCACACAGTACAAAGCATGGTTCATATTCATATCACAGTACAAAGCAGGGTTCATATTCATATCACACAGTACAAAGCAGGGTTCATATTCATATCACACAGTGCAAAGCAGGGTTCATATTCATATCACAGTACAAAGCAGGGTTCATATTCATATCACAGTACAAAGCAGGGTTCATATTCATATCACAGTACAAAGCATGGTTCATATTCATATCACACAGTACAAAGCAGGGTTCATATTCAAATCACAGTACAAAGCATGGGTCATATTCATATCACACAGTACAAAGCAGGGTTCATATTCATATCACACAGTACAAAGCAGGGTTCATATTCATATGACAGTACAAAGCAGGGTTCATATTCACATCAAAATGTTCATGGCTTGAATATACATTTAATAATTGTCACTGTATACTTAACAACAGTCAATTAATCAGTCAAACTTATTTCCTTAGAATTGATCAGAATATATATCTATATTGGCTGATAAATGAGCGACAAAGGCTCAAAGGAGCCTCTAGTTTTGGATTTATTTTTGGATGCATAAAATAATAAATCGACCAGTCTGTTTTTGATATATTCAGAAGTAATTTGTTTTGCTCCATCAGAGCTTTCTATAATGACTGGACAGACAGATTTGTCGGGGACAGATACGACTATCAAAAAATCGTCAAATGACCGCAGGCTCATAGACAAAATTTAATTACAATATGTTTGAAGTGGTTCTCGTATTGTATATACATTTACCAATATTGGTTTTGAAAATTGAGTCTGTTGTTGAACAAGATTTTGATGTTAAAGGTCATAATGTCTTGTAAGCTTAGTATATTCTATTTTCATATATATGGAGATTAGATTTTTGACTTGTCAATATCGATTAAATTTTTATCATAAGGATTCATTTCAGACTTTTTATATGGTCATTTTTATTAAAGTGTCCATTGTTATTAAGGTTTAAAATTGAAAGAAAAGTTTACATGATCTATGAAGACTTTGTAGTTAAATTTTGCTTTACATAAAAGTTTGAAGACAACTGGCATAATATGACTGAAAGTTACAACAGGAAGTAACTAAATTCTGAAATTAACGGTTCATTTTATTAATTGCAAATCTTCATCAAGCACACTATTGCAGGATTAATTATTGCAATTCTATTGCACTTAATGATAGTAATCTACTAGCGGAAAAGGGATAGGGGCTACTGTGTTCACAGTATTTTGTCAAAACTACCAGTAATTATGATCTCTGTTGACACAGAGGTTGTGAGCTGACAATTGCAACTTGTGGTGAGGTGTCTTTACCTTACATATTAATTGACAACTGTAGATTTCAAAGATGGAATTTTGCCGTCTGGACATTCTACTCTATCCTTTTCTCATCACTTGGCGTCTGTCGTTCGTCATCCGTCGTCGTCGTCTTCTGTTAACTGTTACAAAAATCTTCTCTGAAACTACTAAGATGGCTGCCACACCGAACTTTGTTAAATATTGGACCCTATAGGAAAATTCATTTAAAATTCTTCTTGTCTGAAACCGCTTAGCCAGTTGGAACAAGACTTAGCAGAAATGGTCCTTAGATGGTTCTCTTTTAGAAATGAATCCGTCAACCAAGATGACTGCCACAGCTGAAATTAGTTTAACATAGAATCCTATAGAAAAACCAGCCCAATTGACTGCAACACTTAAATTTTTAGGTCTACTCAAGGTGAAAAGTTAAATCCAGGTGAGCGATACAGGCTCTGGAGAGCCTCTAGTTTTTTGGTAAGGATTGTTAGTTTTTTCCATTTGGTACTCTTGCTTCCTCGGTCATAAGAATTGCTCAGTGTAGCCATAGTAAAATCCCGTTAAACCACATGTCTAGTGATACAAATACACCATTATTTTTTATATTCTTTTATTAAAACGAATGAAATTTTGCACCTTAGGAATGTAAATGGCAGGAATTGCTTGGGAAATCAATGATCATTTTTTCATATTTATAATAGATAGGTAATTCTAATACTAAAAAAAACCCAATAGTTTATTATACTCTTGTAAAGATAATGAATACTGACTTTGACAGATATTTTTTTTTTTTTATTAAAAAATAATATGCCATCATTTTCCAGAATTTATTAGATTTTTCTCAGAGGATATTTTGAAAAATTGAATTTTTAAAATCAATTTAACCAGTTTTTGTCTGAGACAGCCATTTATTGAGATATATGATCGTCTGTTAGATATTTTAATAGAGCCCTGTCTGAGGCAGAGACATATGACCTTATATAAATACAGTTTAATCTTTGTCTGAAAAGCTTCATATTTTCCTAGCTAAACTGGAATGACCTGTAATGAACTTTCACAAGAATTTATATGTACACAGATAAAATGGTAAAGTATCCAAATTCGTATTGTTGTTGCATAAATTGGGAAACTGAATTTTTGAAAGGAAACAAAAAACAAAACTAAATTTGAAAAGCAGTGTTTACTAAGCATTAGCATTTGTATTTCCCATTAGATAAAAACAGAAGATCATGTTCTTTTGTGAAATTTCTATTTCCAAATTTATGAGTCAAAATTGTTTTCTGTTATTAAATTATTTTTCAACTTAAATCTTTTTATTAGTTTGGCAAAGTATGACAGGTGGGCAGGCAGGCAGGCAGGCAGGCAGGTCCAAATAATCTTTAAGGAAAATCAGGTTTGCCTGCACTCAGAAAGCTGTTTGTTGTTGTTTTGCCAATTTTACCTTTTGATTTATTCTCTTTTAGCCCTTTCAAATTGTCATTTGTTTACATATTCTGCTGTAAATGGCCATTTTCAGTGTGAGATAACCTATTGAAGATTGGTTCACGTAACCTCATCTCCCACTCCACAAGGCCTCATTTTTCACTTCTTTTAGACCAATCAAATCGCACCGTTCACAAATGCACATACCTTTTAACCAATCAAGCATAATGTTGTTTAACTTTGTCCTAGTATTTACGGAAGAAATAGGTACTTGTTCAAAAGTGAAGAACTGGAAAATCTTCAACTTGCTCCACTCAGGAAAAATGTAAATTTAAAAACTCGTTGAAGATTTTCCAGTCTTCACTTTGAACTTGTGTATTAGAACCTATTAATCTTATGAGCTGTTCTGAAATATTTTTAGATTATATACCAAAGTGAACTGAAAACAGAAAAAAAATGAGTCAGTTGATTTTTTATGATGCATTTTTATTAAATGACAGACTATTTTTAATTTAAAGATAAAATCCACTTAAAACTAAGTACACCGGTATTTGTAAAATAATTAAAAAAAAAAACAGGCATTGTACAAGAGGAAACAATCACAGAATCTGTTATCTCCATCGTGATACAATATAAACAAGTGTCTTTTCGTAACATTTCCGTCAGCATTTTTAACTTCGTAAATTGCAAATCAAAGGCAATTTTTTTATTTTTTTTTTTTAATTTGTTTTTATCATTTTTACACATTTTATACATTTAGAGAGAAAAGTTTTCTCCCTTTTGAAACAAACCACAAGTGTTAAAACAAGCACGTACATGTACAGTGTACATGACTTTAATGAATATCCCTTGTTTTTTATGTCTTATTAATTGTAAAGTATTTATGTCAATCAGAAATTTTATGTATAAATATCTACCTATTATGTGAACATCAATCATTTCAGATAATTTAGAGACCTAAACATACAAGGATAAATCATCATGTATTTAAATGAGGTCAAGGTCACTTGTACCAAAGATTAAATGTCATATTTTTTAGCACCTTTCTGTTTGAACTTGAGCCGTCTGTTTTCTTCTGGTCATGCAAAGATAGCAGAAATTTTTTTCTAAAAATTGTTCCAAATCAGGAATGATGGTCATTTTGCAAAGTTTTTTTAAATGACACCAGATGATTTATTTTTGATAATTATTTCATTTAGAATAAACTCTGGTACTATATGGTTCATTGTGGATTACTTTTTATTAGGTAAATGTATGCTTGTTATCCAAACTTTGTGATGTTTGATACTTGCCAGTCTGCAAAATACTGTCATTTCTTGACATATTTGTCAAGCCACAAGAAGGTGAGACAAATTTAAATGTCTACACTGGATGTAAAAAGAGATACCTCCCTTAACCAAGTTACCAAATTTAGAACTTCAGGTCTTAAGACTAATGGGAGATAATAATAATTATCTCTCCTCAGATAAGGGAGATAACTTACACATGCTTCTCTTTGAACCAATTCAAATGGGCTCTCTGCAAAGAAGTTGTACTGTTTTAGATGAATAGTTTATCTACCGTCATGCATTAGCCGGTGATTTTGCCTGTGATTACAGCTACTCCATTGGACATTTGCTTTTATGGCAAAAAAAGCCTCCATATTGAGTGAAAATATGTCAGCTAAATAAATATTAAATATGAAGAGAATATCTTGGTGTGGATTTGGATGAAATTTCACATTTTTTGGCATGCTATTGGGAAAAAATCCAGGCACATAAATACCGCAAATTGTTTTTTTTTAAAAGATCCAGATCCAATGAAAAAAATCATGAACTATTTTTTTTTATATTTTCTGATATATAGCTGATTTATTTCTAAACTAAAAATCTCCCTCCCAAGTGTCTAGAAAGCATAATATCTCTGAAAGGTATATGTCAAAAAGGTAAGAAAATTTGCTGATGTGAATCTAATGTAATGATTTCAGGTCAAGAGATTATAATATTTGAAATATAAGTTTTATTGTGAACCATCTGTTTTCAAGTTTAAAAAATCACTACAAAGCTTACAAAAACCTACAGGCTGTTTACAGTTTACAAAACCAATGTGTATTCAGTTTTAAAAAGCTGAACGGAAATTATCTTCCAACTTCAACATATGTTCCATTGCCAATTTGCATTTTTATAAACAGTATGTGCTTACATTATACAAATATTTTGATTTATATGACGGAAATGGGTTGAATGTATGAAAGTAGAATTAAAAGAATTTTTAGTCAGAAATGTGCAATATGTAAATTATTTTTTCACAAATTGTTCCCTGGGATGACAATAACAGAAAACATATGGATTCTTCAATAAAACAATCCTTTCACAAAGGGAAATTGGGTCATAAATTTGCTTTTGATAGAGCCATGTTGAAAAAAATAGAATTACAAGTTTTAAATCTATAATTGAAATCAGCTGAAGATTTTTTTTCAAGTACAATAAACAACTATTTGTGTCCTGTGAGATTAGTTTTTAGAATTCTTTTGTCTGTAATTTTAAAGCCTTGTTGTTTCAAGAGCCAATTTTATTAAAATGATTTGGAGATAGATTGATGTTATCTAAAGATAAAGCCCCATTATTGTATTGTTTTAATTCTGTTAATTAGTTTCAGAACAAAGAGGAAGGACAATGTCCTGAAAAATAGAAAAACAGGAGACATGGCTGTCTCATATCTCACTGTATGATTTTCATGAAGACTTAGGTTTAATATTTTCAAATTTTGAGATAACTATTAAATTATTTAAATTGTGTACCTGTAGTCGGCAAAAAAGACATGATTGATGAATTCTTGACACAAAATCCACACACGTAATTGACAAGAAAATGCCTGACAACTTTATTGCTGTTCTTCTGCTTAAAGTCTGGGTGATGTCATCACTGCAGGATTAAGACTGTCTCCTAAGCTGACCTTGAGTTGTCTTGCTTTTTGATGTTATTTTGGGTTCATTGCTCTTTATTTTTAGATTTTTTTTTATATTGAACACACTGAGAAGTGACGATTTTCATATTATACTCATGGTAAATGAAGTTAGATTGGCAGCCTATAGCCAAATTTGGACTTTGTCTAGATTTTAATGCTAGATTGAAGGCAATTATTATATGGATATTGAGAATAAGGACATGTTGATTTAAAATGACTATGAACTGTTTTTGTACAGGACCCACACACTGAGCCATATTTTACCAAGCTCTGACATAAGGGAAGACACGTTATCCTACCTTGAAACATTATTCTGACATGGAACTCACCAGTTTGTTGTTATTCATAAATGCCCCATGTTAGGGCAGATCGAACCCACAACCTCCCAAATGAAGCATGCTACCACAGGGCCAACAAGGCAGTTCCAGATTGTAATACTATTACTAAGCATTGATCTCGTATTTAGCTTGCCTGGCCAAAAGCCGGTGTGTGAGCTTTTGCTATCACTTTGCATCTATTTTTCATAGGCCTCTTTTTGATATTGTAGGAGCTGACTTCAGAAGAATTGAAGAAAAGATGTTTGGAACATTTAGAAATAATGTCAAAAAAAAGAATAAGAAGAATTTTGGCAGGTAATATATGAAAGTTTGTTCTGTTTTCAAAAGTAAAATATCAAATCATGTTTATGTACCAGTGTAACCTTTACTGTTTAACAGTTTTTTATGCCAGACAGTTTTAAAACACCTATGAAGTTTTGTCTTTTTATTGAACTTAGTGTTATAAGTGATCACGCTTCAAACATAAATGATATAAATGGAAAATTACACCTGTGAACTTTATATACTTTTTTGGTGTTTTAAGGCTGTCTGACCTAATAATAATAGGTATATCATGAGAATGAAAAAAGTCTGAAGGAATAATGAGAATCTTTATGGCAGTCTGTGGTTTATTGGAGGTTTTACCATGAGTATTTGTTTAATATTGAAAATGTTGACCCATTATGTGAAAACCTTATTGTCAAAATTGTGATGATATCCATACAGTTTTGGTTATCGTAAGTTAATAGTTAAACCATGACTATATTCATTTGATCCACGCTCGTATTTGAAGCATGAAATTACAGAAATACATCAGGAAATTTTGAATTTCTAAACTGTTTTGACATTTGTAATATCTCTGTAGCTTCTGTATCCATTTCACTACCCAAGTTATAATTAAACTAGCCATTTTCTAAATTCGGAATTCAAAAATGTGTATACTTTCTTTTAAATAATACTGTTTAAAAATATAGCACTGCAGAAATTGAAATTTTCAGGAGACGATCCCTCCATGATATCATCTTCCGGTACAGAAGAAGAATCATCGGCCGATGATCAAGAAGGTAAACACTTCAAAATTAACAAATTTATCTTTAAATGGGACAAATTTGGTTACCAGAATTATAAAAAAAGGCCAAGTTATTATACTCTATGCAATGCAATTACCACATGGGTATATTAATTTTGACGCATCTGTCTGTTACAACTTAAATATTTCCATTAAATCCAAACAAAAGTTTCAAGTCATACATGCATTATCATAGAAAACCATATTTTCAGGATTTTTGGCCTAGATACCACCTTTGTAGTTTGTTTGAACCAATATAAATTTGATGTAAGATTTCTACATACATTGTAGCAAATCCTCTGATGAGTTTGATTTTCAGAAAAAATCTGAAATGCGGAAAAAGAATGAAACCTCGAGCTTGGGATGAAAGATTGAAAAGGAAAAACTATGGCCGCAGATTCCCCATTGTAGGTTGTGAGTTATGTGAACATTATTTTTTATAATAAAACTTTGAAACAACCAGGGCCATTTAGAAAAGACTTTAAAAGCAAAGAGTCTTCATTGAATATATATCAATTATTTAAATATGCATCTTGTTTGAATAATAAATCCCTTCTGTCACTCAAAACATATTTACATTTACAGTATGGTAATAAAGTGTGTTGTCCTCTGTGATAAAAAACAATTTTACATAAGCAATATGTATTGAACCACTTATACATGTTCAAATTATTTGTTATATAACTGATTATTAATGCACTGCTTTGTACAAGATGAAAAAATATTTGGGTTTGTGGAGATGCCAGCTGTGGTTTCAGACAAGGTGCAACCAGCACACACCCCCTGAAAAGGTGACCAAAAATTTTAAAAACTGCCAAATTTTTCTATTAAAAGGTGGAAAACAGATCATAAAATTCTAAAATTATTTGAGTGTTGTGCTCTCTCTAACCTAGAATTCTGTACTCATCCATAGATGCATTTCTTTGACCAAAAAGGGTTATCATGATAATTTGGACGGGAGGTAAGCAGGCTGTAAACATTTGATAAATATCATATGGATTGCCTGTTTTATATCATTTTAATGTATTCAGAAATTAAAATTAGACTGATGGTGGTACTATTTAAACTTTATTTGACAGATGTCAGATTCCGAGTTAAGACAGTTTGATCTTACGATTTCCAAAAATAAAATGATCAGTTAATTTTATTGTGAAAGTCAATTGATTTGAGGATTAAATTTTAACTACGTGCATCATCGACGGGATAAAATGGTAATTAAATCTGCCATGGACTATTTGAACTCAATCGGCCATATAAGGGACTAAATATCGGTATCTTATGTTAAATTCTCATTTCTAATCCCCTCTAGGCCTATGGTCATAAAATTGGTCAATAATTTGTCAAGTCATATTTCTATTTTTCTTTTGATGATTACAAAACAGAGATCTCAATTAGTATTTTATTGGTTCCACGATCAGAAATGAAGAATTACATTTATTTTATTTCTTGAAATTATTGGAAGGAATGACATTTAATATTAGATCCGTAATGTCCAGTTAGAACGTTAGATGAAAGTAAAAAACAGATTTTATGTTTTTTATGATGAATTACGAAAAGGATGAGATGTTTTTTCTTGAATATTTATAATAATAATTATTATGTATTTTTATTTACATATATTTGATATTTAGGTACGTAAAGAAAAAAATGATATCATTTCTCTGGTCATCAAAATATGTTTATTCAACAAAATTGTTTGGTGTGAAAGAGTGACAATTTTGTGTCATGAGTCATTTTCTGACAGAAATTTACTTACAAAAAAATTATTATTCTGTTCATCTTTTTTTCTTAAATGATTTGGTTTGATATATTAATTAAAACTGTGTGGTCATTGAAGCTTTCGTGCTGTGAGTCACATATTAAGAAGATTAGTTGTGTCCATCTAGATCAATAAAAAACCAGAGGTCCACATGCCATACTCGCAACAAAAATCACTTAAATTAAGTGATATATGTATCACTGTGTGTTTGTTTATATTCCACATTGGCTAGAGGTATAGGGGTAGGGTTGAGATCTCACAAAATAAGTTTAACACTGCCGCATTTTTGCACCTGTACCAAATAAGGAACCTCTAGCCTTTGTTAGTATCGTGTGTTTTTTTAATTTTGGTTCATTTTTATGTTACGGAGTTTAGTGTGCTGTCCATTTTGCTGAACTAGTATGTTTAGGGGCCAGCTGAAGCCCTGATGGGGGATTTTCTTGCTGTGTTGAAGACCCATTGGTAGATTTGAGCTGTTTTCTGCTCTTTGGTTGGGTTGTTGTCTGACACATTCCCCGTTTCCATTCTCTATTCTATAGATTTTGAGGTGATGATGCAAGGAGCTGGCTATTTATTTGCACTCAAGTGTTTAAACTTGGGTTATTCCTTATATGGTATCTTGTGTTATGTTTTAAGAAAATAGAAGAACCTCAGACTAGTGTTCAAACCCTCATGCCAGTGTCTTTAATACTGGTTGAATGCTGAATCCATTTTGTCATATGCTGGTTTTAATGTGTAATTTAAGAAACCATGGAAGTAACGTTTTGATGTGATGTACACTGATCTGGCTTCGGCGACCTTAGATTGTTCGTCAGATGCATAAGTCGTACTGAAAAATTTTGATGTGGCAAGTAACTTGAAATAACTAAGTAAGCAGCCAAGTGCTGAGTGTACTGTAGGTCGATTATGTAATTTAAGACTTTTTAGATATTAGTAAGATGTTGGAACCTGTATGTAACTTGTACGACCTTTTCGGTAGACGTCATGGGCTGCAGCCCTGTCTGATGCAATTTGAGAGATCTTTGTGCAACAGTCGGGTGCTGGGGTCTGGTTAATTGTGACAAGAGACTTTTAGATAGCAGTCATATGGTGTTACCCTTTCAGAGTATTATGGCTTGCATGTTATATAGTGTTCAGATACTGTACCCCTTTTATAGACCTTTAGATAGAAAGTTGTTTGTAATTTATTTGTCCCGTCCTTGTAACAGCTTTGTTGTAACTCAAAATTTAATTTTTTTCTAATATCAAACATTATGAGTTCTTTTAATGAAAATGTATATTGCAGAGAATGTTAAATTAGTTTAAAAGTGCTAATTACACCTTTTATGTGGAGTAAATGTAATATACATATATTTACCAGAAAAACAGAATTTTAGATAATATTCTGTTTCATATGTGTGAAAGTATCGTATAATTAGTTTTCCATTTGTACTTTTAATTTAAACACTCTTATTAAATGAAATAGGTTTCCATGGTAATTTTGCCAGGTGCAGTTTGAAAAAGAAAAATATGAAATAATGATATTGAGCCCTAATTGAATTTTTCTTCATATAGGTAACAATAGACCCGAACGTGATAATTTTGTGGCTTAAATTTTATACATTAAGTCTGATTATGAGATCATTAGATGTGGATATTTCGGAGAGTGTAATTAAATATTTCTTCCATTGTTAGATATTTTTCGATTTAATATAATGAAATGGAGTCCATTTGTATTGTAATATGTATTTACAAGTTTCTTAATTAACAACATGTCTAGGGTTATTTTGAAAGTAATTATAGCCGTTGACATCCATTACAGACTTAGTATTAATCAAAATTGATTATAATTTTGCAAGACTCGTGTCCATAACAGCATTAAGTTTACAGTGGTCATCTGGTATTGATTTTTAAATTGAAGTTGGTAATAAAACTTCATAGTCTTCCATCAGCTAAGATTTTTTATTCTTTCCAGTTTTAAGCCAAATCAAAACTGCTTTCGAAATTTTGCAAATTACGATTTTTTTTTTTTACTAACAGGTTATATGAATACATGTACCAATTTTTCTGTCTCCATATGAAAGATATTAGTTATGTGTGCAAATCTTGCATTTCAATAATAATTTAAGGTATCCGGACCATAATAGATCATGATCGAAAATTGTATCTCTTTTGACCGTGAATGGCTAAACCAAACAATTTAAAGCTGGAATTTTATATAAATATTTTTCTCAAGTTGAAACACACTTTGTTGCTTATATGCAGAGTCTGTAAAAATAAGTTAGTTATATTGGCATTTCCGAAGTTTCCCGATAATTACCGAGGTCATTTCAATTGCGTTGTATGGAACATCCGGGAACTTTTGAATAATCACGTGGTCATTTATGGTCCGGATACCTTAAAGAAAGCAATGAATACATTTATACCAGAAACTTTCAAAACATTAAAAATCACTATCTAAGAAAAAGAGATATTCAAAACTACAAAAATTAATGAGTCCACAATAACAGGTTATTACAAGATTATTATTCAACCAATAAATTCAGTATCTGACTAAACATTTTTATTTCACCAACAAAAATTTAATTTGATTTGGTAAAAAAATTTAATTAATTTTGTGCTATATATGTTCAAATGAATTACTGTGAATTAAAACAATTTACCATTCCAGTTTCGCTTTATTACTTTTGTTGTCTTTTTTTCTAATTATTTTTAATCTGAAGGTTACTTTTTAAATTTGAACACAGAAATTGGCCACAAGTGCAAGGGAGTTAACTCTAGCATTGCTTGACCACAGATGATTGTTGTATAAGTTTATAGAGTTCATTGTTTCCCAGCAGACTGGTAATCAACAAATTAGATCAATTTCTTGTCTAACTCTGACATGCATTGGATAAGTTAATTGTTTCTTTTCTCACTTTATTTGCAGTTTTTTCCTTCTTGATTAAAGGTATCTTTTAAAGGATGGCTCGATAGTAAAAAATATTTTCCATTTAAATTTATAGATGTTTCTAAGATTGATTTTGTACGGAAAACAGAACAGAATCCCATAAAAACCTGTTTGAAATTGACAGAATGAGTTATAAAATGTTCTTTGATTTATTTAGACTAGACTTGAAATAAATTAAGTATTTTAGAAGTTTGACTTAATTGAAACTATTCGAATAAAGTCAGCCAGGTCGATAAGTGAAGCTTATGAAAATTTTATAGAAAATGAAAATCCCATGTATCATAGTTAATGCAAATTATTTCCCAGTTTGTGTGAGATTGTATGTATGTGTGTATATAAATAAAATCATGAAAAAAATTCATAATTTACCCATATAAAGAATTCATCATGCAGCTGACAGTTTGAATTGACCCATGTTAAAAGTCTATCCATATTTGATCAGATTTTTGTTTAGGCATTTGTCTTACCTATAAGAAGCATGTATTGATGATCTAAACTGTGCATGTGAAGTTTTATGATACTGTCATCTCTCAATGACCATATATCTAAGAGTCATTTTTAAATTCAATCAGTTTTTTCAGGTTCAGAATGATAGAATCACATGTATAAGTAATTTTTCATACAACAGGGATTTGTTTTGACTCCTTTAATTAAAATAAAATGTGTAAATAAAATACCAGAGTCTGTCAAAATCTTACCAAAATCTGAAATAACCTCAATGCACATGGTGCACACTTTCAAATAACCCGCTACATGTGTTATTTAGTGTGCACCAGGTTTGTTTCTTTGTTTAGTTTGGGTTTTTATGCCGTTTTCAGCCCATTTCGCTATTTCGTGGCGGCCAGTTTTTGTTGGTGGAGGAAGCCAGAGTACCTGGAGAGAATCAGCGACCTTCGGTAGGAAAATTGGCAATACTTGTCAGTTAAGATCGAAGTCGAACACACCCCGCCACAGGTGAGATTCGAACTCACAACCTCAGTGTTGAAAGGCTAGTGATCATTAGTAATCATGACAAACTACCTAGACCATTTTACCGCCTCAGTGGTCTCTTGGTAGCTTGCTCGCCTCCTGTGTGGAAGGTCGCAGATTCGATCCATGGCCGGGTCAAACCTATGACATTAAAATTGGTATTTGCTGCTTCTCCGTCAAGCACACGGCATCTAGGAGTAAGAGCAAAGATCTACTGGTCGGCTGGAGTCAGTATAACGTGTATGAGTGGGGTGATATGTCTTCCGGCGGACAGTTACCTCATGAGCTAGCACATTAAAAATCTGGCTTAGCGTGTCAGTCTTGTACAAAGCAGGGATCATATTCATTATCATATCAACATGTTCTCATCCTGATATGCACCTGGCTGCCACTGGACGTTAAACAACAATTCATCCATCCATCCTAGACCATTTGGCCACCTGTCCTCGTGTGCACCAGGTGATTGAGGTTATTTCTTCATAGACTGAAAAAAAAATTAGTCGATGCTTAAATAAACCAGCTAACCCAAATCCTAGATCGGTCTTTTTAGTTGTGGTGGATGGGCATTGTTAAGTATCCCCTAGATTTTTGGTGTTCCAGTTCAAAGATTACACAATGAAAGATAGCACAGTGAAATTACTTTTAACAAGAATAAATAGTGGCGAATTTGGTTCTAGAGGAAATACTCTTCACATGAAATTGGAGGGTAGTTGTTTTTCAAACAGTGGTAAAGTTTATTTCTCAAGATATTGAAATTGGATTAAAAGTTAGATCAAAGATTATCTATCAATCATTACTGGTTCTTTGACTTGTGTTTACTTATTCTGACGATAACCCTTTTGTCCTGTATATTGATAGCCGCCTTTCCTCTTGTAACATCCGATTAAGATGTTTTTAGAACATTTTTTTTTTATAATCTGCTAAAAAAATCATAAAACATTGTGGTATCATGTTATATAGGGAATTTGGCACTTATAGAAAAAAAATAGTCTTGACATTTCATTTTCATATAGGTATTAAACCCTATTATGTAAAGCTATAGGTTTCAGACATCGGATATTAAATAGAATGAAATCCACAAAAGCTTTCAAAACAGAGGAGTAAATTAAATATTATTTATTGAACATATTTCACATTTACCATTGGTAATGTTGTTTTATAATTGAAGAAAGAGAAATGAAGACTTATAATTGATTTTTTAATATATCGTGATGTTTTTTTGTGTGTGAAGATTGTCACGCATACATATTTAGATACAGACAAACAAAAATGAAATATTTTTTACGAGAGTTTTTGGTGTTATATTTTTTATGGTTAAGGTACCTCTGGGAAAGGGGGGAGTATAAAAAGAAAAAAGTAGTAGCAATATTGTTTCAAAGGTCATTTTTTGTAATTTACAATAAAATGTTGTGTTTGGATATTGATTGTTACTTTCTTAATCTTAGGACATACAAAGAAAATAGCATAAAGTTTTTTATTTTAACAAACATTACCAGAAATTTCTATGGCTCTTCTTTTTGATGCAGAGGTAACCCTTAGCTGAATTTGGATTCCTGCTTGCTGTCGAGCCTGTGACTTTAGTCGCAGAAAGCTCGACATAGGGATGGTGATCCGGCGGCGGCGTTAACTCACTTCTTAAAAGCTTTATATTTTAGAAGGTGGAAGACCTGGATGCTTTATACTTTGTATATAGATGCCTTATAATACGAAGTTTCCGTCTGTCATATGTACATTGTCCTTGACCTCATTTTCATGGTTCAGTGACTACTTAAAAAAAAAGTTAAGATTTTTTGTAATGTTAATTTCTCTCTTATTATGAGTAATAGGATAACTATATTTGGTATGTGCGTACCTTACAAGGTCCTCATCCCCATCAGACAGTTTTCAATTGACCTCGACCCAATTTCAAGGATCAGTGAACAAGGTTAAGTTTTGGTGGTCAAGTCCATATCTCAGATACTATAAGCAATAAGTCTAGTATATTTGGTGTATGGAAGGATTGTAAGGTGTACATGTCCAACTGGCAGGTGTCATCTGACCTTGACCTCATTTTCATGGTTCAGTGGTTATAGTTAAGTTTTTGTGTTTTGGCCTGTTTTTCGAATACTGTATGCAATAGGTCTACTATATGTGGTGTATGGAAGGATTGTAAGGTGTACATGTCCAACTGGCAGGTGTCATCTGACCTTGACCTCATTTTCGTGGTTCAGTGGTTATAGTTAAGTTTTTGTGTTTTGGCCTGTTTTTCGAATACTGTATGCAATAGGTCTACTGTATTTGGTGTATGGAAGGATTGTAAGGTGTACATGTCCAACTGCAGGTGTCATATGACCTTTGACCTCATTTTCATGGTTCAGTGGTTATAGTTAAGTTTTTGTGTTTTGGCCTGTTTTTCGAATACTGTATGCAATAGGTCTATTATATTTGGTGTATGGAAGAATTGTAAGGTGTACATGTCCAACTGGCAGGTGTCATCTGACCTTGACCTAATTTTCATGGTTCAGTGGTTATAGTTTAGTTTTTGTGTTTTGGCCTGTTTTTTTCGAATACTATGCAATAGGTCTACTATATTTCGTGTATGGAAGGATTGTAAGGTGTACATGTCCAACTTGCAGGTGTCATCTGACCTTGACCTAATTTTCATGGTTCAGTGGTTATAGTTAAGTTTTTGTGTTTTGGCCTGTTTTTCGAATACTGTATGCAATATGTCTGACAGCATTTACTTTCATTAGAAATACACGACAGGTGAGACATTTTTGTGTGTCAACTCTTGTTTTAATTGTTTTGGTTTTTGATGGTTGTGCTTATTAATTCATCATTCTATCTTTAACCGGTTTTCCAACATTTTGATATTGAGCACTGTTGAGGAGTTGTCAGTCAACAAATGGCCATACAGTGCATCAAATTTATTTCAGTATTCTGTGATACATTTTATTGGTAACAGGCATTAAATAAATAGCACACATTTAACAAAAATGAAATGGATATTGTATCTAAAAAACCAGAGACAGAAAGGAAGGAAATGTCGCAAAAGGCGAGAAATATGTATTACTTTCATGCAGCATAAAATTTTTTAAAACCTTAACCCTTTCCAGGTGAATGATGCCTCAAGGCATCATGGCCCTTTCCAGCCATTTGTATGCCCCTAATCCTCTCCACTGGTATGTAGATAAACTTTTGCAGTCTTGATTGCAAGAGAAACATTATAGCTACAGAAGCAGTGACATTTGGGACCCAAATTCACGTGTATGAATTAACAGTGCCATCATTTGTCACAAAGGTTGAATTAAGAGGGAGGGATGGGCTGCCTTTCGGACCCCAAATGGAATATTGTGGGGTGGGGAAATTTTACTTATGAGTTGTACACTCTGGTTTCCATGGCAACAGGAAGTTCCCAAAATCAGCAAAAATAGGCATATTTCTGGTGGGGAGGGCTTTTAAAAACAGACAATTTCTAAAAATTAATTCAGGGTTGAAAGTGTTAATAACTTTGCAAACTGCAATTAAAATCTTTGGTCTGCAGATACCATATGATATAAACTTTGCAGACATTTACATGTACTTGTCTTGTGACCTTGACTTTATTTTCATGGTTCATTGACTCCATAAACATTTGTAAAATTTGCATCATATTTTTGCGATGAAGTCCATTTCTTGGCAACTGTCAACCAAGATGGCCACTACAGTTGAACTTAGTTTTTACATATGACCCTATGGAAAAATTCAATTAAAAATCTTATTTTCTGAAAGCAATTGGCTAATTGGAAACAGACTTGGTAGCAATGGTCCTTTCAGAATTATGTCCAGTAATCTGGACTGTCGAATAACAGACAAACTTTGTTTACCATAGTTCTTTAGCCAAGTCGGCAGCAATGGTCTTAGGTGGTCCTTTTGACAAGTGTGTCTGATAATATGAAAGGCTAATCAAGATGGCCACTAAAGCAGATCTTCTTTCAAGATAGGACTATAGGGAAAAGTCACTTTTAAACCTTCTTATTGAAACCACAGAGGCAGTTGGAACCTAAATGGGCATCTATGTTTCTTTGGTGCTTTTTCTTAGACTAGTTTGTAGTGGAAAACTGTTTAAAAATGATACTGTATATTCAGAAATTTTTTCAAAATCCTCCTGAAAATTTTGGGACAATGGTCCTTACATGGTCCCTTTTCAAATGTGCTTTCTGGCATCAATATTTACATTCACTCTGTAGCTAAAGTTTTTAAAACATTAATAACTTTTTTAAACTATCCTGGACTTTTACCAAACTTGGACAGAAGCTTTGTTCATGATCAAAAGATAGTATCCAGAGGAAAATTTTGTAAATTTTTTTCTGTATTTTACTTATAAATGGACTTAATTTTTCTCCCAGTTAACATTACATACAGTCTGCAGTTAAAGATTTTAAAACATTAATTACTTTCTTAAACCATCCTGGATTTTTGCCAAACTTGGACAGAAGCTTCTTCATGCTCAATAAATAACATGTGGAGAAAAATTATGTACATTCCACTATTACACTGAAAACATAGACAACAGCGAAAGAAGGTGAGACACTGGGTCCCATGGAACCCTTACAAATTTTTATCGTATAATGATTGAACTTTAATAATCTATCAATTGTAAAAAATTCCTTCCCATGATGAAACAGCGACGTCATGAACGTCTGCTAAATCAAGGATTTGACGATAATTGGGTGTTTTCACAGTAGATTTTGGTCAAAACTAACATCAACAGCCTTGCCCAAAAAGATTTTTTAATATAATGCTTGTCTTACGTAAAAACACATTTCAGTGAAATATTTTTTTGGGCAAGGCGGTTGCTCATATCAAAATTTTAATTCAAAGGTCCAAAATAGTGAAATTTGGTGTTTTTCATTGGTTTCTTCAAAAATAGCCATCTTTGACAGCATAATGCCACTCTTGCAGAAAAGAAAACATGTTCCTTAAAATACAACATTTTAACAGTTCTTAATGATTGCTGAGAGCAGGTATTTCATTACTCTTTGATTTTAGAATTCAAGGGCCAAATATCAGACCAAATCATACCATGTCCTTTCTGAATTTGCATTATTTATGAATTGTTAGCGAAAGCCAGTATACATACAAAAAACTTGTATCAAATAGCAAAAGTATGATTGTTATCAAGGGGACATTATCCAAGAAGTTGAAGTTTTGCTTTTCAGGAGGATATTTCAGGAAACCACATAGTAGAAATTTTTTTTTTTTCATTTTTTTCTCATTTTCTCTAGATGCAACTGAAATGATAGAAGATTATTTCTATAGAGTATTTAATGACGAATATGGTCTCTAAGTCCCTGTTTATGTCTGGCTAGAATTTAAAGCTCTCTTAAGAGTTTCAATTTTAAGAATTATCTTCAGGTGTTTTTGACAGATTTTAGAGATTGCTTGGGCTTTAAAATGTTATCGCTAATCCCAGCTTGGAATTTGCGCTTTATCTAGCAATCAAATTCTTGCTCAGATAGCCTTATATGGCAATAAGCCTAAAGAAATAGCCAGTAGTGTAATTTCCTGTCGTAAAAATTTCACCGTGTTATTTTTCTGAGATTTAATTATTTCACCATCTTCTTTCTGTAGTTTATTGCGTCTGGCCGGTCAATTTTATTTGTTCAACTTGACTTGGTCAAGATAAGATTTTTGTCACAATTTGAAGTTTATTTACTATCCGGATTGATTTTTTTGTCTCTGATTTCGTTTGATTATGTACAATTTAAGGAGACTTGAACTTTCCTGTTTCGAAATGATAAAGTCAGTGAATAATAGAATTATAAAATATTGATTGTCTCGACAAAGGGTCATTTCTTTCCAATCATGTTTGAAACAGGCAGACTTAATTTTTGAGATAATTCTTTTTGTAAATATGATAGGAAATTCATGCGGCCAATTAAACCGACTATGGTTGCCTTTCATGTCAACAGTTTCAAATTTAATCACTTTGAGAGAGTCGAGTTTAATTCCCTATTAAGTTTGTAGTTTACGGCAAGAAAGTTCCTGTAAAAATTGATTATTTCATTTTTTAATTTAAACGTGGGATGAATCGGTTGCTGATAGCTGAATTTATGAGAAATCGGTGTTTTTAATATCACATTTATAGTTTTCACAGACCCTATTAATCACGATTATTCAATCATAATTTTGTATTAAATTCCAAATTAAATAAAATGATAGAAAAGATTGATTAATTCATTATTGGAAATGTTATAAAAACATAGACGATTAGAATTTCTCCATTTTATCTTTCTGTGTATTAATCATTTTCTCCAAGAAAAGAAAAAATAGAAACCAGACTTTTTAATATGTTTTATTTTAAATCATTTATTGTTGAAAATAGGTATTAATTTCTTTTTCCATGTCATGTTTAAGAATTTATGTGTCTATGCCTTAATTGTTTTTATCCAAATAAGATCTTGTGTTGTGAAATTGTATATATATAATGCCTTTACCATTTCCAATTTTGTTTAATCAAATTATATTCTACATTGTATTTTGAAATAAATAAATTATGACACAATATGTTCCGTTGAGAATACATGGAAATTTTATAAAAATTCTACTGATTATATTCACATTAATTGTTTGATTGTCTCTTTATAGAGTTATATATTGTCATCAGTAGAATTCGTTTTAGACAAAAATGTTCAGAACATTTTGACCGTCAGTTTTAACAAATCATTGAGATAACAAATTTATTTACTGTGTATTTTTTCAAAAGTTTTAAAGGGGGTTCCAATGAAAAAAAAAACTGGTTAATAGTTTAGTGAAGTATAGCATGCGATGGGCAGTTGGGAAGCTGGGTAATCAGATGGGAGAGTTGTTCTAAGAACCAATGAAAGAAAATCTTGTTTAATTAAAATCACTTTTACAGTGCATTTCTTGTGAAATGAATTTTTGGCCACTTCTTCACTGTCAGAGTATCCATGGAGAACTTCCATTCTTCGAGTTGAGACGACCGATTGGAAACCACTTCACATGCACTCGTCTTCACTCGGTATGACGTCCAATGAGAATCCTTAATACATTCACGTGACCTATCAAAAGTAATATTACTATAACTTTTCAGTTGTTCATACTGAAAATACCTAGGTGTGCGAGGCCTAAAACCCCTGTTTTTACGGGACAAATGTCACAGTTTTATAGAGTGGTTGTCAGACTGTTTGAGTTTAGAAGACTCTGGACAAATATCAGTTTTATAAAGTGTTTGTCAGACTGTTTGAATTTAGAAGACTCGGGGCAGATGTCAGAGTTTTGTAAAGTGGTTGTCAGACTGTTTGAATTTAGAAGACTCAGGACAAATGTTGGAGTTTTATAAAGTGGTAGTCAGTGTCACTGTTTTATCTGAGATAAGGACAATCAGAATTCCTGCAACTGCTCTTATCATTGTTTTGGTCAAGGAGAGTCAGCACTGTTTTAAATAGTGAGAGTTAGTCCTGTTTGTGTTATATCAGTTTTTGAGGTCAGAAAAGTCAGAATAACTGCAACTGTTTTTATTGTTTTAGTTAAGGAGAGTCAGCACTAACTGACTAGGTTGTAGATTTTGAGAGTCCTGTTTTGTGTTTTATCAGTGTCAGAGATAGTACAGTCTCAGTCAAAAGTTTTGTGACTGTTCTTATCAGAGGAAGTTGGAGTTTTTGTGATTGTTTAATACATCCGTTAATGAGATCAGGACAGTCAGAGCATACTTTTGTGTGACTGTTCTTATCAGAAGTTTAGATAATGTATGAGAGTACTATTGTGACTTTCTAAACTGATGTTGGATAGAGTCATTGCTGTTGTGACTGTTTTGTGACTATTCTCATTATATACTGAGAAACTGTGTGTGTTCTAAAAGAATTTGGCAAAGATTTGTTTTGTAACTGTTTGGTTACATTTTGAGCCGATGATAAATTGAAATTATCCTAATCAGAGTACAAGAATAAAAAGTTCAGACTTTGAAAAAATATTTTTAGTACGTACATATGTCAACATGATTCAGTTGCATATTTTTTTCAGTTGGTCAGAATATAGAAGAGAATAACAGGGCTACAGAGGAGAAAGAAAGTGATGTTTATGAAGTGAAAGGAAGTGATGAAAGAGGAAGTGGAGATGATCAGAACAGTGATTTGGAAGATGAGAACAGAAGTGGAGATGAAATGGGTAGAGACACACAGTCATCTGACAGGTAACAGGAATATATATAATAAAAAAATATAAATAAGAAATTTCATTAGTGTAGAGATGAATGAAATTTTAAGGAGTCAAATTTTTTGAATGAGTTTGAATTTACTGCTATAGATGATGTAGGCAATAAATACACTTGTACCGCTGTTAATGGAAGATTTAAGATATATGGACCAGATATATCCTGTCGTGATTCTTCCGAATGACCCGGATGTTCCATACATCGTAATGGCAATGCCCTTGGTAATTATCGGCAAACTTTGGAAATGTAATATACATTTTTTGTACATAACATTTTCATAAACCCCGCATACAACAACAAAGTTTGTTTCATCTTGAGAAAGGAATATCTGCACGATGCTTTCTTTAAACTTTTGATTAAAGTTATTTTTAATCAAAAAGAAATTTAAATATTTACGCTAATGATCTAATAATGATCAGAATCGTAAAATTTGTGAAAACTAAGGAGTATCTCCTTCGTGCATAGCTCTGTCCTTAGATGGTTTTGGCTTTATGCCCTTTGGTAATTTGGGTATTTTTAATTAGCTCTTCAACTTTTTGGATTGTTGTTTTGGTTTTCAACATTTTAGGTCATGAGCACAACTGATGAGTCGTAAATCGACGAAATGTGCACATCTTGTATACCAAAATTGGTATCAAAGTATTTATTATGGCAGTATAGCTTAAATATTCTGTATATGATTCTGGCAAAAGTTATGCAAGGTAAGAGCTCTGTTATTACTTTTTTCGTAAAAGTCATAAAATGGAGAATTCTATTTTACATGTTGATAAAACTAAATCTTTGTTTAGTGTTAAATATATCAGTAGACTTTCATATTTGTCTAGTGAAGTTGGTGAAGCACAGGCAGATGAATTGGAGGAAGGAGATACTTTATCTGATGTTGAAGAAGATGTAGATGAAAACGGATCAGGCAAAGATGATGATGAAGATGAAAGATCAGAAGATGGTGACACATCAATGAAGAGTGATGAGGAAGTGTCATCAGATGAAAGTGTTGAAGAACAAGAAGATGAAAAAGATGAAAGTGATGTTGAAAATGACAAAGTTAAAGATACACTTGAGGAGATTTGTGAGAAAGAAGTAACTGAAGAGGAAAAGGACAATGTTGTCAAGGTTTGTTAAATACATACCATTGTTTACTTAAAATTTAAGGACACATTTTCCATTACGTGTTGTAATGAACACTCTCAGCAAAACAAAAATGATCCAAAAAAAAAATCTTGAGCAAAAGATTTTACAAGGTGAAACATGGACTAGTTAGAAATGTAACCTATATATGCTGCATGAATTATCTTGACTATAGATAATGTCATGCTTTTATATAAGCATGATTTAAACCGATTTTTGAAGTCTGGTTTTATAGATATATTCAATAATTGAAATATAAATACATTGTAGATCTTAAATTACTGGGTTGTATATATTTCCTGTTTAATATCTGCTCTATTTCAGTGTACATTATTTTACAGGAAATTCTTTATAAACATGATAAAGGTTCTTTTTACAAAGTTTTGAAACATGATAAAATAATATCTGTTTGAAAGTCATATTTCTTGTATTTAAAGACAGCTTATACAATTTCAGGGAAATTGAATTATTAGAAGATTAATTCTGTTGTATTGATTTTTAAAGTTTCAATTGAAATATCTCATAGGTTTCGTCTTTCTTTTATACAGCTTTCAAAAGATGACAAATGGGTTTAAATAGTAAAAACGTAACATTTTTTCCTTTTTAATAAAAAAGAAAATGAATGGTGTCCTTTTCTTTGCAGAGTAAAATATGAGAATTGCTGACCTCATTCAGTTAATTTTCAAAAAGCGTTGAAAAAAGTTCAAATTTGATTAATTTTACCACTTTATCTGTTTCTGTTTGCTTTTGAATGTTTTTTAGAAGAATTTGAAAGATTTTCAAAGATGGAATATTTTGTTGAGGGCATTGGTATAAATTTTTTTGTTTATATTAAGTGGGAATTTTCTCACCGATCAATTATCTTTATAAATGGAGAAGTTAGGTGTCAAAGAGATTTCTAATCTTATGGAATAATTTCAAAGATGATGAATAGCTCTCAATGTCATGGCTTTATTTTGTCGTGCAGACATAGGATTCAGTAAAAAGTCTAAGCCTGTATTTGTTATAAAATTAAAAAATCAATAGCCTAGGAGATGTATGTCCAGTTTTGATACACAATAGCTTAATCAATACGCTTTACTTCAATTTCAACCATTGAAGATGACCATGCATTAAAGGAACGTAATTAATTACGGAGGATTTCAGGATCTACCACAGATTAATTTGATAAAGTGAAATTGTAAGCCACTTAGAAATATTGACGCATTTTCCTCAATTTCCATTTTTCACTGACCCTGAAGTAAGACAAAAGAAAATGTCAACTGACCAGACAAAATTAAATAAAATTTATAAGAATGTTTTTGTTCAAAGGGAGATAACCCCTAGCAGAATTGTTTGGATTAAATTGGCCTAAAGCATCACAGTCAACTATAAAATTCATTAAAAATCTCTCGTCTGATAAAAAAAACAAAAAACATTTAGACTTTTGTAATAAGTCTTGTATATATATTTATATAAGTCGTCTAAGATCTAGTTTTTTTTTTGTAATTTTAAAGTTAAAGCTGATGACAGCGATGTTCGTGAGACTTTTTCAATTATATGACAAAATTTATTAACAAACTGAATGGCTTGTCTCAGTGTTTGTATACCAGTTACTATAAAAATTCATGATATTAATTTTTAATTTCATACCAAATTTATTTTTTTACTTAGAAATAGGATCTTTATAGACATCCCTCTCCAAAATAAATATATAAATGTATCTATTGCTCATTATTGAGAAGTACTTTTATAGAGAAAAATCTTTTTTTCCCATCAAGCTTGATTAAGAATGTAACAAATATAAAAAGAACAATTTGAGCCAAATCTAATAAGTTCAGATGGATAATGTTTGATTGTTTGTCGGTATATAATACCCCTGCACAATTATTTCGTATAAATCAATTTAAACGGGCAGCAGAAATTTACAGGAGACTGGACAAGGGTTTAGATTTATTGTAGTTCTTTAGCAATAAAAATTGAAGTTAACATTTAATCAATATGGATAGCCACTGGTCTTCTGATCTTATTAAACAGAATCAATATTCTTAGGCTTGTTTTTCTCACTGACCAATTTCACATTTTGGTTTTAATCAATATTGTGAAGTGAAAAATTTACGAGGTCAGCGGGTAATAACTGTCCATTTTTTTCCTGTAGGGAATTGTCTTTTTGATAACATTTGATTGCTTTATGTCTTTTTGTTTTAGCCATCAAGAATAAAAATCCTTTTACATGGTGGTAAATCTTATAAATAACCCCGTTCTCAAATTACAAAAATATGAATCATAAATCCTTGACAGTATATTTTTTTTAAAGCCGTCTGAAAATCTCAACGGTACTCTGGTCTTTTAATTTTCACATACTAGTATAAGGCAATGAAAAATCAAAGCCGTTTTTCTTTTGCTGAGTTAATTTGAAGTCAATTAAAGTTGGTTTTCATTACCAACATTTATGGCTGATTCTTGTATAAATTTTTATGTTACAACAGTAAAGGACAATTTATAGTTTTCACTTTCAGGATTCATTTGGTGCTTTGTAGTTCACTGGTACTTCTTTATTGGAGAAATAAAAAAAATCTTTTTTTTTAAGTGGATATAGTTTATTGTGTATTACATTTGGCTTCAAATTACAAACAAAATTCTCAATCAACTATTGATGATTACAAGACCTCACAACCTGAAGTAAGAAAGACAACTCTGACTAGTTATTTGTAACAATTGAGAAACAATTAGCTTTTGCAACTTCTCTGCTTTTTATACCTCCCACAAACGAAGTTTGGGGGGTATATAGGTTTCAGTTTGTCTGTTTGTCCATCTGTCCGAAATAACTTTGTCCGCAACTCCTACATTTCTTGCAGGATTCTCATGAAACTTTCTGGAGTATTAGATCACTCTATGGAGATGTGCATATTGTCAGGAATATTCTTTTTTGTAAAAGATATGGTTGTTTGGAATTAGGCAATTTTTAACAAAACTTCGTTCCATGTTTGTCTGCAACTCCTCCTACATTACTTGCATGATTCTCATGGAAACTTTATGGAGATGTGCATAATATCAGGATTTTCTGTTTGGGTGAGTACTTTGAAAAATATTATGATTTGAACTTTGTGTAGGCTTCAAAACAGGACAGTTCTAGTTTCAAATGGATCCTTACTTAAAATCATTTAGATAATCATGATTAATTTTAATTTTTACAGGGACTATTCTTGTACATATTACTGTTATTGTGTAATTAATTTTTTTTATCAGGAAAAAGAGACAAAAGTTGAATCACCTTCAAGAAGTACTTCTAAAGAGATTGACAGTGAAAATGAAACGGGTGTAAATGACAGTGAATTGACACAGGAAAGTGATGTTCAGACATATACATCTGAAACAGTGATTGCCACTGATGATAGTCTGAATCATTCAGCTTCTGTCAAAGGTTTTAAAGATTCTTCCCTTCAAATTGAAGAAGATGTATCAAATGTCAGACGTTCAGTATCTCACAATGGAGAAAATAATTCATGTGATTCACAGCCTGTTGAACAAAACAAACAGTCAGACAAATCAATAAAGTTGAATTCTCCAAATCAAAGTCAAGATGATGATTTAACAGGTGACAAAGATCCTCCCAATCAAAGAACAGACAAGATGTCTAATGACACTGATATAGAAGATACTGTTTATCTTCATGAGGATAATATGTCATTGCTGCATAATCCGTTAAGAGAATTATCTAAATCATCAGTAAATGATGCCACTGTTTCAGAATCACCAACTTTTGATAATAGAGAAAGAGTTTCTTCTTCCCTTACATCACAAATAATGACGGATACTTTTGAAGAAAGACTATCTAAGCCAAGAGAAACAAGTAATGAAAATGCATCAACAAAGAAACTACCTTTGAAAACCAAGTCAGATTCGGAAAACAATTCAAAATCAGTACAGCAAAAGATTGGTTCTAAGCAATCTGGAGACATTTTACGAGACAGTCAATTCGAAGCAGATACAAGGGAGGTAGAATTAAGTAAAATAGAAATATTTACCTCTAATCTACAAGGGGAGGGGAAAGGATCAAACTCTAGATCTGTTATATTGTCATCTAAACCAGTTATGGCAAAAACTGAAAGTTTGCATTTGTCAGTAGAGACAAGACTAGGACCAGTAAAGCAAACTTCTATGGTATGCAAATCTGTTCACCAGAGATTAGGGCCTTTGAAAAATATATCAAAAACTTCATCTCGTCCAGTTTCAAGTCCAACAGTTGTATCAAAAGAACCATCGTCAAAGTCACTTGTGCATCCAAAGTCATCATCATTACAAATATCGTCTAAATCTGTTTCAGATGTCGAAACAAAGCCATCGTCGTCAAAATCAGTTTCTAAAGCATTAAACATAGAGTCCAAGCCATCGTCAATAAAGTCAGCCCCCAAAGATTCATCGCAAGGGTTAAAACCATCATTAGCAAAGTCAATTTCAAAAATATCGTCAAAACAGTTACCAGAGTCTTCCAGTAAAGACAGTGAGGGAGCACTAGCTCCAGTTCTGACAAAGAACCAAATGGAATTATTAGAACTTGAAATGAGAGCTAGAGCTATCAAAGCTATGTTAGTAGCTCATGAGAAAAAGGAAGCAGAGTTGCAAAAGGAGGCAAAAAACTGAATATATGTAATATTTTTAACTTTATTGTTTTAATAGATGTTTTAGTCTACAATTATGTTATTTCGCCAAGTATTCAGTGAATTACCTCTCCGTACCAAATTTTCCCATTTGTTACTTGCAAGAACAGGGTTAGGTCTTGTGTAAATTTAAATTCAAAACTTAAGGTTCTCGGGTTTTTGAACATTGTTTATTTTCCATTTTGGAGTTGCTGATGTATTAATTCTAGAATAACGAGGTTATTGCTGAATTTAGGAAAGATATATTCCTACAACAAAATGTCTGCCAGTATACTTACTTGACCAAAACCAAACAGGATCATATATTTAAATGTTTATGCCGCTGTAACATCAGCTACATTTTCAAAGTTGTCCACCAACAGGGTCATATGTTAAACTATTTTTGGCTGTGGCAGCATTCTTGATTGTTGGATGAATAAAAATAAGGGAGATCATCATGAAAAGTCAAAAGACAACTAACTGTTAACTGAATTTAGATACCAAAAAATTTTGGATGTAAATGTTGTACTCCAAAAATACATAAACCTCAAAAGACAAGAATCCAGGAGAAAATTAACACAACAAACAAATATGACAGAGATATAATCAAAGGAATAAAAGAAACACATGGCAAACCAATCTAAACTAGCAATGTGAACTTCAACAAAAAATGGTTGTCCGTAAGGGTACACATGCTGCTATGGAAATGGCACCTGTGGAATTGCAAGTTGGTATCATTTGGTGAAGTGGAAAAATATACAATTGACAAAGGATACTCACTTGGAACAAGCACATGAAAATACAATGGGTTGAACTGGTTCCCAAAAGATATATGTTGCTAAATTTGTTTAAATGAATTTTGATACCAATTTTGATTCACAAGATGTGCACATTCCGTCGATTTATGACTCCTCAGTTGTGCCCTGGCATAAAATGTTGAAAACCAAAGAATATTCCAAAAAGTTGAAGAGCATATTCACAAATGCCAAAATGACCAAAAGAGGAAAGCCAAAATCATCTAAGTACAGAGCTATGCATGATGGAGATACCCCTTAGTCTTAACAAATTGGCTATATGATTTTTTTTTAAATTTTGTTGGTTCTGAAAATATAGAACCATTGTTACCATATTTTGTTATTAAGCCTATTGGTTATACGAGAAAATTCCAAAGACATTAACAATCAATGGAGAAGGAACACTAAATTACTACAACAGAGATTTCATGCTGAATAAGATAGAACTAATTTTTTTGAAATTTTAATGGACACAAATAAACAGTCATCAAGATTTTTCTTAACATGTACAACAGGAATGCTTGAAAAATGCTCAACAAAAATTAAACAATAACAGTTATAGAAATATAGTGCGACAAAGTAAATTGTTACAAGTTCAATGTTAAGACATACATCATCATATTTAAAAAGAATATTTGCCAGATCTGAATTTGTAAGTGTTGTAATAAGTGTTTAAAAATCAACAGATAGGATGAGTTGCAAAAAAAATTAAAATCATAGTTTTTTTCTTTGTTTTGTGTCCACCTGCAGGTAGGTGTTTTTCCTCGTATGGTCAAAAACAAACACGGACGTATTTTTCAATCTGTACAAAAATCGGAAATTTCTCTCTTACCAACCGTGTTTTAGTATCATAGGTAAATGGTCTGCTTCAAGTTTAAACTAGACAAAATGATGCCCCCGCACTCCACTCTGAAGTAACTGTATTATAAAGTCAATGTGGGACTTTCTTTGAGATATTATTGTGTCTGGGAGACACAATTGATGCCCCCGCAGATGCAAAGTGTTATTTTAAAATACACAAAGTTGAGCATGGGAGCACATAGGTCATATTTGACAATGCTATAAACAATTTTATGATCAGGTATATCCTGTCAAAATGACAAAGATCAATTATCTTCAAAACAGCAAATATTGATAAAATTCTAATCACAGAGATTATGCACACCTTCAATCTATGTACAAATAGACACTTAGACAGCAAGTGAAAACTTCCTAGCATTCAAACTGTAGGAGGAGTTATGCAGAATAACTATAACGTTATTCACCACTTATACCCCAAAAATGACAAAGTCCAACTATCTCCCAAAAGAGCAAATATTAATAAAAATCAAAACCCTGACCACATGCACAACTTTAATATATGTACAAACAGCCAGCAAAGTGAAAAATTCCGAGGATTCAAACTGTAGGAGGAGTTATGTGGAATAATTATATACCCAAAATGGGACGGACGGACAGAAGGAAGGACAGGGGTAAAACAATATGCCCCCCAACTTTTAGTTGTGGGGGCATAAAAAAAGGTATGTGATCGTTATTATTTTCAAATAACAAATTCTCATATATAGAGACACCAAGCAACAATGGACAAATGTGCTCTGTAATTGGCCACAGACCAGACAAAAATTATTACAAATTACTTTCTATTTGAATCTCTTGTTCTTTCTTGCGTCACAGATTAACTCTTCAATTGCAATTTAACTCTTATCATTGTGCAGTATCACCACAGGATATACGTTGGTGGAAAAACAAATGCTTATGAGGAGTAAATGCCTTGTGTTTTTTTTTTTTTTTTTTTTTGCTGTATTTTTTTTTTCCTGGCTGGTTGGTAGGTTTTCACAGACTCAGTTGACACAAAACCAAGAAAAAACAGACACGGCCTAAGACTTGAAATTGATTATCTATGAACAATTATTTCCCTTTACACAAAGTCTGACATTTGGTGATTCTTCAAAATACATGTTTTGGCACAAGCATGTAAAATAGTAATAACTTCTAGTATTAATTGTTGCTACATCCACCTTTAATAAGGGTCTTAATGTAAAACAGTGTGCCATGTTACAGAAATATATTACAACTAAATATAAGATCACTATGTAAATCTGGTCATATATAATAAAGTATAACTTATCTTGAAATTTTGAATAGCTAAATTCTACAACAATTTACTGAACAACATATTAATTCACTCTTTTTTTTTCTATTTAAAAAACTTTAAAATGGTATTGTTTTTTCGCCATAATCTGTAATCTTGATAAAGGTACATCAGAGAACTTTTGTATCTGCCAAAGACAAGACTACAGGGGGATTGTCAAATAATAAGAATGGAAAAACAAATACGACTTAAAATGCTGGAAATTGAAATTCAAAAAATGGTCGTAACATGTACTTCAATATAACAATACTAATTCTCTTTGATTATATGCTCCTCAGATAGCATAAAACTCTTGAGTATTGGGTAAGGTAATATCATTACATAAAATACATCAAGTAAAGTCTTGAATTTTGTCTAGAATGTCCGAAACTATAGTCTTATCTTCCATTGTCATAGTAGACTCTTCATGTAATATGTTGTGTAGACATCGGCAAAGTTCTGACTCTCTGTGTCTATACTCTAAATAGTTTGAGTTCTCAACTAACACATTAGCTAGTACTAAATTATTTGTTCTCATCTACAAAACAAAATCATGAAGAGTTTTATCTGTCAGCAATGTAAATACAATACATAGAAATCACAAAGATTTTGAAACAGGACCATAAATGACAAATTTGTTTGATACAAGATGAAATTCTGTATTGACGTTCATTAGGAAGCGAAAAATCGTCGGAACATAGGGATCAATAAAACTAAACATTTTAAATGGATCTCAAAAATGTAGGTAAGGTAAATTTTCTTGGTTTGAAAGGACATGGTATGATTTTTCCTGATATTTGGCCCTTTGAATTCCAAATTCAAAAAGTAATGAAATACTTACTCTCAGCTATCATTAAGTACTCTTAAAATGTAGTACTTTAATGAAAATGTTTTGTTATCAACAAGAAAATTCTGTAATTGCAGCAATATGCTGTCAATGATGACTCATTTTGAAGAAATGGAAAAACACCAAATTTCACTCATTTGTGGACCTTAATTTAAAAAAATTTTGATATAAGCAACACCCTTGCCCAAAAAGATTTTTCACTGAAATGTGTCTTTAAGACACACATTATATTAAAAGAACTTTTTGGGCAAGGCTGTTTCTCAGAGTTTTTTTTCTCCAAAATCCACTGTGTAAACACATCATATCAGATGGGGCCTAATAATGCCTGAAATCATACCATCTCCTTTATCAATTAAAAAAATTTCAACACGAGTACCATAAAAATTGTGCAGCACTACCTACATAACATTAATCAAAATACAAAGAAGTCTGTTACTCATAAATATACATAAATTGCTCATAGGCATAGAAAGAAAACACTTCACAGTCCAAGGACTGCAATTTTGTCAAGATCAATGATTAACTAAAACTGCATTCAATAACCATCAAACCAAAATAGCTTTGCCCAATATCTGAAAGCACAGCTAAGAATACAATTAAAATTTTCAATATCCAACGGAAATGAATCGGATAAAAACATATCAACTGCAATGGAATGAGCTTTACAGCCTTACAACAGATTTCAAGTTAAAAACAGCAATAAATGTGGCGTTAATTTGTTCTTTACAGTAATCAAGTATAAAATAAGTTTCTAATGTACATTCAAATATAACATCTCCATAATAGGTATATGAACAAAACTGTGGTAAAATTTTCATTCAAACTGTCTATTTTTGTCACTTTGTTGTGCCAGTTTTCTTCATCTCCACAGTAAAAGCACATTGCTCGTACGTAATTTTCAGTTCCTCTGCTTTCAGAATTTTTTGGCTTCGGCAAAATATTTTGAACAAGTGTGTCCCCAGTGAAATTTCCAACAAAAGTTGAGCATGCAGGGAAGATTTACATTTTCTCAATGTTCTAAACTGCAAATATAACTGGGAACTTCTCCATGAACATGGTAAACAAAGATGAGCAGTAACAATGTGATGACTGACACTTACTGCCTTCCACCACATTTAAGAAAAAAATGTGTGACCTACATTAGGAAAAATCAAACGTTCGTTCATTTGTTGTCTATTTTCGATAATCTCAGAACTGTTGAAGTTTTCAAATGAATCAAAATTTTCCTTTGAGGTGTGTTTTCACAGTAAAAGTTTTATTAACATAAAATGGCTTTTTTTCACATCAGCACAACTCTGATTTCCTATCCTATTGTCTCTATTAGAATACTATATTTAAACTATTAGAATAGAAATAAGTCATGGCATACTATGGTTTTTTGGACTTTTTACCTTTTTACCTCGGGTGTGCCTAATTTTCGTAAATTTTACCCCTCACTCCGCTGCACTATGCTCAGGGTAAAATTTTTACAAAAATAAGGCATACCCGTATTAAAACTAACAAATCACAGTATGCCATGAATTATTTCTTAATTACCCTATTATCCATTTTTCTATCGAGGCTTCGTAGGCCGAGTGGTCTAGGTAGTTCGTCATGACTACTAATGATCACTAGCCTGTCAACACTGAGGTTGTGAGTTCGAATCTCACCTGTGGCGGGGTGTGTTCGACTCCGATCTTAATTGACAAGGACTGCCAATTTTCCTTCTGAAGGTTGGTGGTTCTCTCTGTGCACTCCGGCTTCCTCCACTAAAAACTGGTTACCACGAAATAGCCAAAGTGCTGAAAACACTTTTAAACCCCAACTAAACAGACAAACATTTTTCTGTCATCCATACCAAAAATTAGACCAACAAAAGTTTTTCTGCATGAAAGAAGAAGTCCAGACAAACAAAAGTCTTAAAGTTGCAACTCTTATGAAACTACATCTGGATTCAATTTACTTATTATAGCAAATTGATAAACAATAAAAAAAAATGTTGAGCACAATTACATCAGCAGAAACAACTGGAAGACTACTCGGGGTAACAGTAGATACTAAAATATTACATCAATCTAGTATTTCAACCCTAAAACATTCCATTTGTAGATCATCTCATGCCAACTAGACAATCTTAAGATAGTACCTCGTCTCCAGGCTGTAGATCTCTCAGTTGTCTAATGATTATATCTACTAATACTTTGGCATCATTTGTATACAATAGACTAGAGGTTGGTTTATCTCTGTACAGATCTGTCACAAACTTCATTACAGAATTCTGTTGACTGGTTTGGAAATCAAACATCTTTACAGGGTCATCTGGAAAATATAAAGATAAAATTGTATTTAATAACTCAACTTTTGTGTTTGTCTTTGGTCAATAAGAAATAATCAGTTATCTCCCTTACCAAGATATTCTAATTTTCTGTCTCAGATATTTTGGGCTAAAGGGAGGTAATTTATAAAGCACATTCACTGACTCTTTCTCATTAATTTGTTAGAATTATTTTATACTCATATACTTTCACTCATGAAAAGATATTAAAACTGTGGTGACAAATTATATCAAAATTAATATTGAATATATTTGTTTCTCATGCAGCAATTATCAAGCATTGATTCCATTCAAGACTTTTTCTTAACAAAATATTATTCATAAGCCCTATAATAATTCAGACTGTTTCTCTATCATAAAATTTCGATATGAATTGTCAAAAGCCATTAATCCGAAGTTATTTTTCTGAACAAAGTGACAATCGCAAAACTTCTGATATAAAGGATCATTTGAGTTTAAAGCCAAGAAACATGATGATATGGTCAGGGTCATATTATATATGGTGTGCTATGGCTGTAATTGATAACAAGAGAAAGGTCAGGGTCATACATATGGTTAGCTCTTGCTGTAATTGATAACAAGAGAAAGGTCAAGGTCATATATATGGTTAGCTATTGCTGTAATTGATAACAAGAGAAAGGTCAAGGTCATACATATGGTTAGCTATTGCTGTAATTGATAACAAGAGAAAGGTCAAGGTCATATATATGGTTAGCTATTGCTGTAATTGATAACAAGAAACATGATAAGGTCATTGTCATAATATATTCAGTTTTCTATGGCTGTAATTGATAAATCAGCTAATTTTGATGATTTTAGTTAAAATACTATTAGATGTACTGTCTTAGGTAAAAATCATGACTTCATGACTAAAAAAGTCCTGCTATAATTACCTCCCCTGTTAAAGAGAATCAAAAGTTTCTCTGTAAATGTTTTAACTGTGCCTTTCTCAGCAAGTACAGCCATGATAGGATTAGAACCATAATCTGTGTAATGAAGATTCAGTGCTAACAACACAATGACTAGCTGATCAGTGGCATCATCTTCAAACTCTGGACTAGGAGGATTTTCTACTAAGTCAAATAGTAGACCAATAAATGTCTCATTTATATAATCTGTAAAATAACAAACCAAAATTCATTTATTAATGAAAAATTAACAAAATTAATATACCCCTATTGATTAATTCTAATCAAGAATATTCAGTTGGCTTCATTTCACAATGAACAATCAATTTACTCATTACACATCAATTTATATTCTGCAACAAAAAGTACTGTGAGCAAAACTCACAAATATATATCCGCTGCTACAGCTACAATAATATAAAGAAATGTACAAGTCCATGTTTGTCTATGGGAAACCACAAAAATCATTTAATAAAAAAAGAAAATTGCTGGTGCACAATTTCAATCTGCAGTGTAGTTTCTATGAAAGTGTTACAGAAATCCTGCCTATCCTTCTTCCATTACATGAATAAATGGCAAAGTCCATGTTTGTCTGTGGAAAACCCAAAAAATCATTCCGATCAAAAGTAAAATAGGTGGTGCACAATGACAATGTACACTGAACATTCCCTGAAAGTTTCACAAAAATCTATTCACTATTTTAGGAGGAGATGCGGACATGGCATGTCTACCATCCTTTCATTATATGAAGAAATGGCAAAGTCCATGTTTGTCTGTGGAAAACCCCAAAAATCAATCTGATCAAAAATAATATAGCTGGTGCACAATGACAATATACACTGAAGATTCCCTGAAAGTTTCACAGAAATCCATTGACTGGTTTAGGAGGAGTTGAGGACAGGGCATGCCTACCACCCATTCATTACATGAAGAACTGGAAAAGTACATGCTTGTCTGTGGAAAACCTCAAAAATCATTCTGATAAAAAATAATGGCAATGTACACTGAAGATTCACTGAAAATTTCATAGAAATCTATTCACTGTTGTATGAGTACTTGCAGTTATAGGTGCTGAATTACGGAAAGACGAACAGAATCCCCCATCAATATATATCCGCTTCTTCGATAAGCATGGAATATAAACAAGAGGCTCAGTGGGCTGAGCCTGTATTGCTCACCTGGCAGTCACAAACTTTTGATTTGATCTGACAGACTAGATTGATTTCTGGAAAATTTTTAAATGATCTATAAATGCTTCATACCAAGTATAAGTTCATTGGCCAAACGGTTTCAGAGAAGACGTTTTAAATTTCGACCAATCAGAACATATAAAGGTTTCTGACGGCCATTTTGTTTCACGGACTAGAAAGATGTATGCAAAGTTTGTAAAGGACCTTCCATAGATGCTCCATACCAAAAATGGGTCAAAGACACAAATGGCCGGGTTGCTGGGTGTTTATTGTAGTGGTGACAAAGGTGATTACAAGATCATATTGCACATTGGCAGTCATGAATATTTATATAGACAAAATCAGACTGATTGTATGTTGGTGTACGAGCACAGAGGCAGCCATCAATTTAATTAGAAATAGGTGAAGTAAGCAATATTTGATTTGATTATATGTTGATAAACACTTGTTTGGAAAAATGGGAAATAATTCCTGAAATAATTCCATAAAATGGGGTGCACATCTTCAATATGTATTAAAAGATTCTGTGAAGTTTCAATGATGTGGGTGAAAAACTGTAGGAGGAGTTGATTTCGCAAAATAGGTACCCTCTATTGAAGATGTCAATAAAAAACGACTAAGTTCCAAAGTTTGGAAAAATGGGAAATAATTCTTGAAATAATTCCATAAAGTGAGGTGCACATCTTCAATATATATGGAAACATTCTATGAAGTTTCAAGAATGTGGGTGAAAAACTGTAGGAGGAGTTGATTTCACAAAATAGGTACCCTCTATTGAAGATGTCAATAAAAAACGACTAAGTTCCAAAGTTTGGAAAAATGGGAAATAATTCCTGAAATAATTCCATAAAGTGAGGTGCACATCTTCAATATATATAGAAACATTCTATGAAGTTTCAAGGATGTGATGGAAAAACTGTAGGAGGAGTAGATTTCACAAAATAGGTACCCTCTATTGAAGATGTCAATAAAAAACGACTAAGTTCCAAAGTTTGGAAAAATGGGAAATAATTCCTGAAACAATTCCATAAAGTGAGGTGCACATCTTCAATATATATAGAAACATTCTATGAAGTTTCGAGGATGTGGGTGAAAAACTGTAGGAGGAGTTGATTTCACAAAATAGGTACCCTTTATTGAAGATGTCAATAAAAAAACAACTAAGTTCCAAAGTTTGGAAAAATGGGAAATAATTCCTGAAATAATTCCATAAAGTGAGGTGCACATCTTCAATATATATAGAAACATTCTATGAAGTTTCAAGGATGTGGGTGAAAAACTGTAGGAGGAGTTGATTTCACAAAATAGGTACCCATTTTCCCCGCCCGCCCGCCGCCGCCGCCCGCCCGACATTCACCATACTATAACCCGGATTTGCACTCTGTGCAACCCGGCCAAAAATCAGTTCATTGGCTTTACAGTTTCAGAGGAGAAGAAGTTTTAAATTTCGACTAATCAGAATATGTAAATGCTCATGATGGCCATTTTGTTTCATGGACCGGGATGATTTATGCAAACTTTCTAAGGGACCTTCCATAGATGCTCAATACCAAACAAGAGGCTCTCAAGAGCCTGAATCGCTCACCTGGTAAACAATGCACTATAAACTAAATTAATATATTAATGTTTGTTGTAAATTAAACTGAGTATTAAAGGTCACATAAAATGCTGAAAATACCTTTAAGGCCAGGTGAGTTAAAAATCAGTTCATTTGGCTTTACAGTTTCAGAGGAGAAGAAGTTTTAAATTTGGACCAATCGAAAAATGTAAATGCTCATGGCAGCCATTTTGTTTCATGGACTGGGATGATTTATGTAAATTTTGTAAAGGACCTTCCATAGATATTCCATATCAAAAATCAGTTCATTTGGCTTTACGGTTTCAGAGGAGAAGTTTTACATTTCGACCAATCAGAGCATGTAAATGCTCATAGTGGTCATTTTGTTTCACAGACCGGAATCAGTTATGCAAACTTTGTAAAGGACCTTCCATAGATGCTCCATACCAAAAATCAGTTCATTTGGCTTTACCGTTTCAGAGGAGAAGTTTTAAATTTGGACCAATCAGAACATGTAAATGCTCATGGCAGCCATTTTGTTTCATGGACCGGGATGATTTATGCAAACTTTGTAAAGTACCTTCCGTAGATGCTCCATACCAAAAATCAGTTCATTTGGCTTTACAGTTTCAGAGCAGAAGAATATTTAAATTTGGACCAATCAGAACATGTAAATGATCATGGCAGCCATTTTTTTTCACAGACCCGGATGATTTATGCAAACTTTGTAAAGGAACTTCCATAGAAGCTACAGGCCAAGTTTCAGTTCAATAGGTCCAGGGGTTTCAGAGGAGAAGATGAAAATGTAAAAGTTTACAGACGGGCGGACGGACGGACAGACGACGGAACCAAGTGATGACAAAAACATGGCCTTTGGCAAGGTGAGCTAATAATAATGGCCTAAATATATGTCATTTTCACATTTGTATTCAAATTAGAAATAAGACTAGAGGCTCCCAAGAGCCTGTATCACTCACCTGGGCTATGTCCATTTTGACTGGCAGCCTGGAACATTGCTGTCAAGTTCCAATTGGCTCATTGGTTTCAAACAAGAAGATCTTTCAGTGAACTTTCAGGTCCTATGTTAAACTATTTCGGCTCTGGTGGCCATCTTGGGTGACGAGCGGGATCATAGGATGTAATTCTGAAAGAGGACCAACTAAGGACCATAGCTGCCAATTTTTTTCCAATTGGCCAAGTGGATTCAGACAAGAAGATCTTTAAGTAAATTTCCCATAGGGTCCTATGTAAAACTTAGTTCGGCTCTGGTGACATCTTCGATGATGGGCAGGGTCATCGGATAAAATTCTGAATGAGGATCACTTAAGGACCATTGCTGCAAGTTTTGTTCCAATTGGCCAAGCGGTTTCAAACAAGAAGATCTTTAAGTAAATTTCCCATAGGGTCCTATGTTAAACTAAGTTCGGCTATGAGCGGCCATCTTGGATGACGGGCAGGGTCATCGGATATATTTCTGAAAGAGGACCACCTCAGGACCATTGCTGCCAGGTTTTGTTCCAATTAGCCCAGTGGTTTCAGAGGTGAAAATATTTAAAGGAAAGTTTACGACGACGATGGACAACGAACGCCAAGTGATGACAATAGCTCACCCATTTGGGCCAGGTGAGCTGAAAGTGTTATGGAGATGATTTTAATTTTCAAATCATAACAAGACCGATTACATGTCAGGACCTGCATCACCATTATATGTTTGTCAGGGCAAAGTTATTATTAGTCTAATATGTACGTGGTTTAGATAAAAAGATGCTTCCATTTACCTAGTATTATTCAGGTCATGATTGCGTTTATATTTTTCAGGATATGGACCTTATAGGGATTTTGTGTCATGAATTTTGTACACCATATCCCTTCTTTATCTTATACCCCTGAACTTCAACACTTTAGTATACTGAAAGACTTTAATCATGCAACACTTCTGAAAAGTTTGAGGACATAATGCTATTGTGTATGTAAACACTATGCACGGTTTGAAAAATATTGGTTCAATACAGTCGGAGTTACAGATTACACAAATTATGCACCGTTCATAGCATGTATTGCTGAAAAATGGCTAAGTTCAACACGCAAAAATTCGTAGTAAAATTTTGTCAAATTGCCCCCAATAGGAGGTGCACATCTTCAATATGTATATAAATGCTAAGCAAAGTTTGAAAAATATTGGTTCTATACAGTCAGAGTAACAGATTACACAAATTATGCACCATTCAAAGCATGTATTTATGAAAAATGGCTAAGTTCAACATGCAAAAATTCATAGTAAAAATTAGTCAAATTTGTCCAAAATATAAGATACATATCTTCAATATGTATATAAACACTACGTAAATTTTGAAAAATATTGGTTCAATACATTGGGAGTTATAGATTACACAAAGTATGTACCCCTAAGTGTGACGGATGGACAGACAGACTCGAGCAGCTACTAGACCTGCTTTCACCGTTAGTATATAGAAACCTTCTAACAGACATTAATATTAATTTTCTTGTGTTTCATGTTGATGGCTGTTTAACTGACCTTTTAATAAATCAAATCTACTGCTTATATTTTGTGTTCATGTGTGTGTGTACGTCTGTTCATACTAAACTATTTACTCTAATTTTTTCTTACTACTGACAAATTCAATTAGTGCACATGTCTGTCAAACTTTAATTTATATCATCTTTTCACTTTTTGACCCAGGATTTAAAATTAAGTACATGTACTTAGATTATATCTTATATAAATTCCATTAAGAATAGTTTCACTTAAATAATTTAAAAAACTTTTTAAATCTCTTTATTGTCATAAATAATTATTTACATGTAAGAAATGTTTATTGTTTAAATATGTATAGATTGTTGACACTATAGCCATTCCTTTTAAATATTTACTGAAAACATTATATACATGTGAAAAATATTTACAATTATAATTTTGACTAGAAAGTACAGTTGACCCCTGTTCATTCAAGAGTCAATGGAACCAACAAAGTTGTTTGGAGATATATGTATCACAAAAAAAACAAAAACAAAAACAAAATATGGCTTCTGAACTTGGACCTCTTAATTACTTGGAGATATCAGGAATTTTTAGATAAATGTTTTTGAGATTAAAAATATCAGATAATCAAATATTTGTTTTGTTTTGAAGTACAAAGCAGTATAATTTGATATGATAATTTTTTTTGCATACTTTCGTACCATTGTGCTTATTTTATGCATACAATGTTTTTTCAACTAATTTTGCTATTCTCTAGCATGCATTAAGATGAAAGACAGATTCAAGATTAATATACAAGAAACTAACCCATGCAATACAAGAACAGATTATACAAAAAGCAAGTGAAAAGCATTTATATTGTTGTTCTTCATCTGGAATCTGTAATGTCTTTTGGTTAGGGCATATTGTTAAAGGCAAGATGACTGTCATTTAATGTAATAATCTATTACTATGTATAATCTAATAATTAGTATGTTGTCTTATTGATGCATACTCCATATCCTTTCATTTTCATGTACAATATATAGGTCAATGCTACGACATTCAGAAAATTCTACTGTGTAATGAATGAAATAAGCAATCAACACAATGATTTCCTAACCAAAGTACGGTTTTTATTGTAACTAAGAATGTGTTGGTTACCTGAGAGACTTGTGGGTAGTGGTTCTCCTGTGGATAGTATCATGGATAACACAATGGCTACATAACTAACTAATGGCACATCTGTAAAAATAACCAGAATGAGTATAATTTTAATTAGGTTGAATTTTCTTAAGGGATAAGTGATCATAAATTCTTTTCAATCTTGGTATTAAACACTGACTCCTCCAGGCTCAGTCATAGTTTACCTTTAAAAATCCTAATGTTTAATAATGCAAATTATTTAATTTTAATCTCCGATATCAATCAGCTGATTGTTTCCTAAATCTCTCCAGTCATCAACCTTAATATACATTGTATCCTACTTAAAAGAAAGTAATAATACCTTGGATATATATAACTTGTTTACTTCTTTCCATTTATTTGTCATTTCAAACTGTTCTTTACCAAATTTTTGGAGGTGGCTGCGATTTTTTCATAATTTTAACATAGACTTTTTTATTTTTCTCAGTCATTTGGTGCATGTAACAAATATATTCTCTTGTTTTTTTAACCTTGCAAGTCCCCGGCATTATAATTACAAAAAGTACTCACTTTCATGTTTATTCTGTATTTCACTTACTAACTCTAATGGTAATATCGAATACAGGAGGTTAGAAACAATGGATGCTTCTAAACCACACATGGCACCAAAACATTTCAGTAACAACATTCTTAGACTGATTCTGGTTTCCTAGAAATAAATACGTAAAGGCCTTTAGGCCATCTAGACAATCAAATACATTAAAACTTCAACTGGTAGACACAACCAATCAAATACATTAAAACTTCAACTGGTTGTATACCCAAAGGACCGAACAAAAACACTTGAGCCATAGGTTAGTCTCCGTAATTGAAGTTCTAAAGAATAGAAAGTTCAATGGTGGACTTTTCAAATAAACTTTCAAGAAACTTAAATTCTACCGTGCTAAAATCCCCATTTATTCCATAAATGTCAAACAGTAAGATAATGGTAACTAGCCTCACTGAATGTACCATATATTATGAAGTATGCTGTAAAAAGATTTTGAAGTGGTTGTTGATTGACTCAACTTTAGAAATCACCAAAGGGAATTACAATTTTCTTATATGGCAGACTTGCAAGTTAATCCAATGTATAGAGATGACCATTTTAATCAAATAACCTTTTTTACTTTAGCCTATGTCCTAAAGATTTTAAGTTGTCAAGAGTTTGAATAATAACAACAGAATGTGTCAATGAGATACAGATGCCCCTGCCCCCAGTTATCAATACTATATGCTTACTGATACTAAATTAGGTGTAAATTATAAAGGGGTTTTACTCGAAAATGGGAAAAAGTGAAAATTCAAAATTAACTTATTTCAAGTGGTTTAAAACAACATTTCCATTTTCCACATTAAAAAGGGGACATAATTCAGAAACAATAAAAGTAATTTGATCCGATCTGTGTTTAGTGGTCCATAACAACATTTCCACATTTGAAATGACTTTATCAGGACTACATAAAGTTATTGAACAGAAACACAATTTCGGACAGACATACAGACAACGGTAAAACTTAATGCCCACTGGCGCTTTTCAGTGGGATTACAAGATTACACATTACATACCATCTGATAGTATTCTACTAGATTATGAAGTGCTTCGTATCTATTTTTGGCAAGAACTTTTCTACATACAGAAGACTTGGCATTTTCCTGAAACAGCAAAAATCCTTTTTGTACTGCTAAATATATAACATTTAATTATATATAAAGAGCCTGAATATTAAAGCAATCATAAAATTTTGAAAGCTGAGTTGATTAATTTTTATTGTCTAGTGTAAATCCCATCTGGACATTATTTCTTTCATATCACGAAAATCAAAATTAAGGAACCCACTGAACCAGTACCGTACTTACTTATTAATAAAATATTACTTATTTTATTGTTCATATTTTTCTGTTTTGTCCTATTCTATGGTTATAAAGTTCACTGATTTGTGTATGATTGTTAACCTTGACTTCAAAATAATAGAAGTATCATTGGTAAATCTAACTAATAAAAAATTAATACAGTGTAATTGATTTGTTTTAACACAGACTAAGCAAAAAATTTACTTAGGAATTATACAGAATATGTTCATTCTATATATATATATATATATATACCAGTATTGACAAAATTTCTTCCAAATAATCAGTAATAGTTTGTTGATCTTCAAACAGACTCCAGCTTCTTTGTTGAGCATCATCTTTACATTCTGTTAGCTTCGTCAATAATTCTTGTAAAGTTTTACCGTCATATGATGATTCTTCATCTTTAGATTCACCCTGAAATTTATCATGGCTTTCTTTGCAAGATTTTTACAATTCATTTTGTAATTGCATGAATATTTGTGAATATTATCCCGAGCATAATATTAATATATGCTGACTTTAACCATCTTATCCATTCCAGTTCAGGCTGTTAGAATTTATGCAATTTTCCTGTACCCAGGTGAAAAATAACAAATTGTACAGATGTTTGGATGAATTGTGACCATATTATCCTAAAATTTTCTGGGTATCCTGAAAATTAGGGTTGGTAAAATTCCTAGAAACAAGGTTTTTTTTGGTCTTTTATTTTATTTGACCTGATTATGATCTATTAAACTTTCATCCTATAAAACTTACCTCTGAGAATGTCATAAGTACTTTATCCATAACTGAAGCTAGCTGTGGTAGCCTGGCTGCCACCTGTCCAAGGACTATTTCTACAGCCAAACAAGATTTAGGATAACTTAATCCAGTATGTTCTCTCAGCTGTTCCACCATATCAGATGCCATTTTGTCAGGAACTGTGATACTTTCAAAGTTTATAATCGACGGCGATTTAAGAAATTTACTTGGACTGAGCTGTAAGTTTGATGTTGGACTTGGAAGACTTTTTGCAGGACTTTTGGAATACGTTTGTTGACAATCTACAGTAGGAATTGTTCGTTGCGGTACAGGTTTATTTTCTGTTTTTTCTATAGCTGTATTTTGTTCCTTGTCACTTGATATAACAACATATGAATTTTCTAAGGGAGAATCTACATGTTCAAGGTGATCTTCATTGTATTTAGTTGGTTCAGTTTTAACATCTGACTTAAAGTCCATAGCATAAGCATCTCTAGTTCGACCGCTGATTGTATCATTTCCTCTCCTTGATGGTTCTTGCAGCTCAAGTACCTCAGGTTCACCAGACAAAATAACATGATTTCTATTACCATGGTCCATATCTTCAGACAATACAGATGAACTGGAACAATACTGACTATCTGTTTGTACAGAAGGATAAGAACTTGTAGAATCTGATGGAATAATGGTGGAAGAAAGTTGGGAGGTTCGTGTTGGAGGAGGTGGTGCAGCTCTGCGCACGGATCGTCTTCTTTGTTCTATAAATAGATGGTGTAAAGGAAAGAACTATGAACGGAAATTATACCTTTTCAAAAGATTGGAATAAAAACAAAAATTAAAATAAAAAGTGTGCTAGACACATAGCTATGCTAATGCATCTTGATCACCAACTAATGTAAAAAATTTAAGAAAATTCCTATACAAAAGCTTTACTGTTTCTCTTTCAATTCAATAAAGGGTTGCATAAAATAAATATTAAACTATTATATCTAAAATAAAACCTTCTTGACCCTGAAATCCTACTAACAGAATCAAGTGCATTATCCTATAAATTGAACACTTGACTTCTAAAGTTCAAACGTAACACAATACATATGCTTTTTTCAAACGGCTTAAGACTATTTATTTACAAGCAGATTTTGGTAGAACTAGAACACTGACAAGGGCCCAATTGGGAAAAATTTAAATAAGAATCAGTTAATGTAAACTTGAATTAACCTTAGGCCTAAGAAAATTGACATTTTTTAAAGACTCCTGTAACTCCTGAACAATGAATATGGAAATTTTCAAAATGATAGGGAGCTCTGTTTGATCAATCCTAACACAGTCTAAATAATTTGTGAGTAACAGTCAAATCAATATCTGTTATCTTTAACCACTAAAGTTCTGTAACTCCTAAACAACAAATTTGAATAGTATAACTAGAGGTTCCCAGGAGCCTGTATCGCTCAACTGAAAATCATTTGCAGAATAAAATGTTTGACTATGTCAACAGGCAGTCTGGAACATTGCTGTCAAGTTCCAATTGGCTCACTGATTTTACAAAATTGTTCATGGTTTCAAACCAGATCTTTCTGTGAATTTTCCCATAAGGTCATATGTTAAAATATGTATGGTTCTGGCAGCCATCTTGGATGGTGGGTGGGGTCATCAGATACAATTCTGAAAGACGACCACCTTAGCCTCCCTTAGAACCATTTATGCATTTAAATTTTGTTCTAATTGGCTCAGTGGTTTCAGACAAGAATATCTTAAGTAAATTTCCGATAAGGTCCTATGTTAAACTATGTTCAGCTCTGGTGACCATCTTTGATGGTGGGCAGGGTCATCGGATATAATTCTGAAGGCGGACCACTTAAGGACCATTGCTGCCAAGTATTGTTCCAATTGGCCCAGTGGTTTCAGAGGAGAAGACTTTAAAGGAAAGTTTACGACAACAGACGACAATGATTAAGGCAGACACCAAGTGATGGCAATAGCTCACATAACCCTTTGGGCCAGGTGAGCTAAGAGGATAGTAGAGCTTCATTTTGTAAATCCCAATTCTGTGTAAAAAAAATTCTGAGATACACTCTAAACAAACTTGAGTTAATGTATGACATGGGAATATGCTGATGAACAGTGTAATTACTATACAGTTGGGTAACCATCAAAGAAGGAAGGAACATTATTACAAGATTATTACCAGTATTTTAAGCTTCAAATGATTATAAAGTATTTTCATACCTTCGACAGAGAATTATAGGTTCTGTGTCTTTGAAAAGTTAAAAATTATTATGCTTGTTCATTATCTATGAATATTGCAGTCGATGTAAATGGGAGCGGTCCCAGCATTGCCTGAAGATAACAAAACATTTTTTTTCACAAAAGCAATAAAGCAAACAAAAAATCAAAATTGTCCTTTATAATTAAATAAGAAAACTTGCTTTCGAGCAGTTTAATTATTAAGTTACAGGCATAAATACCATAATTGACTGTTTAATTATTCAATCTGATGACCTGAGAAGAAAAAAAATTTCAGTTTTGCTTATTTTTCAGCAATACATCTTTTCAAAAAAAAAACTTGGACTTGTGCTGTAAATATGGCCATTTGAAACCCCTGCCAAAATATGCATTTTGCGTAATCCTTTTTAATGTAATGTTTTTCACAAATTTAAACTTCGGAAACAAAATAAGAAAAAGATGTCACTGTTCATTTAATCTTATGGTTTTAAACGCGAGCTTTATATAATATAATAATAACTGGAAGGTTCAGAAGTTCAAATGTCTAAATAAATGGCAATTGATGAATTTTTCCCACTTACAAAAACAATTTAATTAAAGATATATCAATTTAATAATCACAATATAAAGATAGATTGTAGTTTACTTTTACCTACGTCAAACATTATTTAATTCAATTCAAACAATTTATTGATACATAAACATAATCTTATTATTCTTATTTAATTGAAAATATCTGGCTCGATTAAAATCATAACTGCGAGAGAAAAATCATTAATTTATAAAAACAACTAAATCTAGTCCATGTCAATGCTCTTTATACATGTACTACAAGAATGGACGTTTTCTAGGTGAATGTGTCCAAAAATGAGGTCAGCTGGCAAAAAAAATATTTAATCTACATGTATACATTTTCACAAGATAGAATGTATATTAAAAAAAAAACAGAATTTAACAAAAAACTTAAATTTGGAGAGTTTATTTATCTTGCTAGGCAGGAGAGGTAGTTTTTGCCTATGAAGTATCAAGGATAGCTACTTATTTTAATCTCTGTTTTGTAGACAATATAAGAATCCCCATTCCCCAGTTATCTATTCTATATACATACTGATACTAAATTAGGTCTATATTATATAAGGGCATAACATGAAAATGACAAAAGAGGATATTTAAAATTCCAACTCAACTGGTTTTTAGTGGTCCAAAACAGCACTTCCAACCTCAGAATAGACTACCGGTAAATGGTAATATGTAAAATTTTAATGATCTTTGTTTAGTGGTCCATACCAATATTTCCCTGTTTCAAATGATTTGGTGAAATAATACTCGTGTTATTGAACAGAAACCTTAATTTTATATTAGACACAAATTTAAACTGGAACCATCCAAAAACAATTACAAAATCTATAATTGGCCCTTTGATTTAGGAGGTGATATTCATATATTTTACTGCAAATTTTTCTATTTTTAGTGATGGTGGCCATATTGGCCAGGAAATGGGTTCCTTAACAAACTTTTGAAAAAGCCATTCCACCAATGTTTAGTACCAAGTGTCCTAGTGGCTTTGTAGAATGCTCATTTTTAAAGGAATGTTTAAGACAGTGGAAGCTAAATGATGGCAATAGGTCAATTTGCCCATTGAACAAAGTGAGCTATAATAAAAATACACATGATCAAAAAGGCAATACAACAGAATACCTGAATGAATCTGTTCTGCTTGTACTGTTGGGAAAGTTTTCTTTGATGGTTTTGAATTTTTCAACACATGATCTCGGTGTTGGGCAAGTTGTCTGCAATATGAATATAAGATTCTCGTATAACAAATAATTCTTTTAAATGAAACACACGAAAATAAGATTCATTTCTGCAATTACAAATTCTTGAAAGAAGTATTGCTTATCTGATACCTATTTGATCTATGCCAATTTAACTAAATTCTCAAAATTTGTGCCCATATCACTCTTTAGAAGCCCCACCAATCCATCCATTTTGTTAAATATCACATTAAATTTCATTTTATCCAGTTAAAAATAAATCATGAAATTCAATGGCTCAGACAATTTCACAAGCTTTTGTTAAGAATGTGAAAAAAAAAGTTTTATTTAAATTTTACATAGTTCAAATCTGACCGTTTTCAATTGTATTTCTATCAATGATAAAATTAGATAAATAATAAAATAAAAGAGTTCAATAATTAAAACAAAATATATGACAAAAATTGATACAAAGTAATCAAAGCAATATCTGATTTCGCCAGAACAAACAATAAACAAATAAAAAATCAACACGATCTAAAGCCTATAATCCAATTAACACGTAGCCAGTGTGTTAGGTAAACAGAAAATTAAAACTATTTTCTGAAAATAAATATTGTTCTGAGAGTCTGATATACAATTGTTCTAATTAACAATATGCAATTAGCTTAACTGTACACTGAAAAGGCTTCCTAAACTTTTAAATCACATGCTGGTACATGCGACTAATCCAAAATAATAAATTTAAAGGGTAAGATTTTTCTCAATTTTGAAAATGAACAAAGAATGATATGGAATTTTTAGAATTGCAAGTTTAGATTTATTTTTACCCAAAACTTTCTGCTCTTTTGGAATGAAAAAGAATAAGTATGATATCACAAGGATTATGGCCAAACCTTTTAAGAAAATTCACTGAATTCTAAAAGTTTAAAAGTATATTTAGTTCTAGGATACTGTAATTCTCTATATATATTACCGGATTACCGGGGGTACTTGGTTTACATAACTATTTTGTTATTTAAACTTTTTCACATCTTTAGGTTTAAGCATTTTAATTTTGTAATGAATAAGCCTCCAATATTTTGCCTTTGGTTTCATATTAAAATTGCCTGCAGCCACCTTAAATCTTTAGCAACTTTTACTGTATATCTTTTTTTTGTTTACAGGTCTTGCCACTACCATAGAAGTACATTTATTGACAGCAGAGAACGTCAGCTCCTAATGACATCATAGAACAATTACCTTTTTAATTGTGGCCTCATAATTTTTCTTTGTGATGTCAAAAACTACTGGTAAGAGGATTTGTATGATTTTAGCAATGACGGACAGTACTGTCAACTTGGATCGGGGTATAAAGAAAGACTAGAAAAGTTAGTGCATCAAACCCATTACTAGATAATGGTAATTGTTTACTTGGACATTTTGATGGCTATACATTTTTTCTTGGATAGGCATAAAAATATGTTTTCATCATTACCCCAAATATGTTGTGGAAATGGATTTTTGAAATGTTTTCATTAATAATTTTCTGGATAATCTCTTACTTGAGGTTTTCTCTTTGTTCATGTGTATAACTTCCTGTACTTGTGGCTGCATAATGAATGGCTTGCATTGCTCTGTCTATTGATTTAATGATTTCTGATAAGGCTGCCTAAAAAAGTGCAAAAGAAACTTTTTTGAAATTAATTCTATAAATTGTTATAAAAATATACAGGATACATTGTATATATTAATGATAATAAAAAAAAACAGCAAGAGTTCCAAGCACCAAAAAAATTGTTTTATTTAGAATTGTTTTGTGCTCTTTATGACAGATAATTTAGGAAGCAGCAGATGTACATAAATGGATAAGCATAGCTTAGATGAGGAACAGCAATAAAAACAGTTCCATTCTTTACAACTTTTTTGTAATGCTGGATATGACACAAATTCATTTTTTACACCAGGAGATCAAACTTAAAATATCAATTTTTTATACTAGGAGATCAAACTTTCATCCCAATTGCATCACAAACCCTTACATGCTGTTTCAAGTTCACATCTTATAAGGTCTCTTGAGATTTTATGGGACACTATGGACACACATACATGTACATACATTATTACATGGGATTATATGCGACAATTCTTCTCTAAAGTCCCATTAGAAAACTTACTATTTTTTTTAATAAAAGTAATTTTCATATTTTTCACATACCAAGACTTAGTTTAATTGTGTAATCTTACATACAGATACTGGTAAGTTCACAGTTTTGAACAGATATACACAATAATGTAAGAAGTTTTCAAATTTTGTTTTTTTGAGGTTTTTGTGGGTCATATTTGTGACAGGTATTTCACTCCAATGTTATGTTCCAATGCTATAGATTTTGAACATGTTTGTAAATACATGCACCACTTAATATTTGGATGAAACAAATGATTTCAGTTAAACTTTTACACAGTTACAATGAACTTATTGTCAAAATCACAGTCATTCCAAAAAGTAATGAGTCATTGGACTCATACAAATCAGCTGCAAAAGAATGAGTCCCAGGACTAATCATGAAAATAAATTCTTTGATACCAATTTTGATGCACAAGATGTGCACATTTCGTCCATTTACAACTCACCAGTTGGGCTCAATGCCTAAAATGTTGAAAACCAAAACAATATTCCAAAAGTTGAAGAGCAAATTAAAAAATGCCAAAATTACCAAAAGGTTGAATTTATGGATGAGGGAGCATAGTGAGAATACTAATATAATTTCTGTTGATTTACAAAAGACTTTATATTGCTTGTATCCACTGTATTATAACCACAATTTTTATATTAGGAAAAAAAACTTTACACAAAAAGAAAGCAAAAAATGAAAAATTACAAAAGTTCGATTGCTCATTAATTTGATTCCAAACTTTCCTGTGTACTTATAAATTATATAATATATATATATCACTTGATCTATCTCTGCACTTTCAATACAAGCAGACTAAACTTGCTTCAACAAATTCACTCTCAGTACGCCTGTCTTCCAAATTGTACACAACAATGACAACATATTTTGACTTTCGCAGTTCAGTAAAGCTAACCATTAATTCATTCACATACTCTTTCTCTCTATTAGTATTACTATGGTATGAGTCTTGCTTGTTATAGCCTGAATGTCAGGCAATTGACAATAATTACAGGTCAAACTTAGCTTTTGAAGAGAAGTAGGATGAAGTCACACACTAAAAGAGGACTTCTTCTTTCCCATTGCCCTTTGGCTTGAACCCTATAATGGAGCTGATATGGAATTAAGTGTCAGGAACTTTCCACCAAAACTGAATCAATCACAAGTGGGAAGATTTTGTTGGCCAAAAGTCAAAGTAGGATGTCCATTCTGCCACAATTTTTGTCAAAAAGTTGTCAAGAATTTTAGTTGAATGTAAACAACAACCTACATGTAAGATTGATCATCTTCATACAGCCGTAGTAATTAAAACCCACAATTAACCAGTCTGTAGATGTGTAGTGTTTGCAGGAAGACCAGTGGCATTGCCAATGGGCATTGCCAAAGAACAAATCGTGATAAGTTGGTTAAACGGAAAATACTTTTTGGAAATAGCAGGTTGGGACAGGGTTTTAGAATTTACAGTAGTGTACTGTAGTTTGTAAACTTACCGATTCATCTTGTTTAATGTAATTTGATGGTATAAAGCCGACTTCACCAAATCCGTTCTGAGCAAGAAGCCAGTCTCCTCGTTTTTCACCTAATAACGTAAATTCGTCTCCCGCTATAAATGTCAAATATTCCTTTGATGGAGAGTTGTAATCATACAAAGCTCGATACATTTTTTTTATTTTTCGTCTGTTAATATACCGGAAATATTAATAGTAAAGTCAGACAAGTATACGGAACAGCTAAGGTGAGTATTCCGGTGACTGAATGAGAAATTTACGTTTGTTTGTTTAGTTGGGGTTTAACGCCGTTTTCAGCACATTTGGCTATTTCGCGCCGGCCAGTTTTTATTAGTGGAGGAAGCCGGAGTACCCGGAGAAAACCACCGAATTTCGGTAGGAAAATTGGCAATCCTTGTCAATTAATAGAAATTTACGAATTTATTCGCTGTAATATTGCTTTGAAGTGGCTAGACCCTGCTCCTTCCACACAGCGTTAAAAGGAAACAACATCGACGATTTTTAATAAAAATTTACTTGAATAAAGAGTTAGGCTTCTTCACGATAAGCATTTGTTTGCTTGTTTGTGAATCCCATTCGTGTTTATATTTTTGTATTGTTCTTTTTGTAACGGGTGTATGTTTATTGAATAAAATATCTTTATACTAAATGTCGACGAGGAAACGAGAAAGTCAACATGGTCAGTGAAGGGATTTTTGGAGTGGTTATAAATTTTGTGAAGAAATTCAACCGAAACACAGCCAGTGGACAAAAATGAGTTTTCCAAATGTTGTCCTGAAGTTATTTTTTGTCATATTTTAATGAAATTTGTATCGATGAGCAGAGAATCATTTATACTGATAATATCAAAATATTATAATATTTTATTGCTTTATAAAATCCATAATTAAAATACAAATTTTAATGTTAACAACATTTTCTCCATTAAACCTATGTATTTTGACACACATAAAATCATATTGGCATTCAAATAATGATTTCTCCAAAATTCGGAATCACAGAAAAAAATCAAAACTATCGAAATCAACATAACGTAAACATAAACATGTTCTTATTCGAACAGGCACCTGGGGAATGGGTTTAGTGTTTTGCATCCCCTTTTCCTCTGACTCCTCAGTTTCTCTGAAACATAAACATAAAACCATATTGCAAACCCACAAGGGGCATGCAATACAACGATCTACAACATACATATACGAACAAACCTAATGCACATACAATTTGCTATATTTTATAACTATAAATTTCTTCGTCTTATATCAAAACCTTAAGTTATGTAAGTATAAACTTAAGTGTTGAGCCAATGGTCAAGTTAGCATCGCATTTAAACTCTATATAGGAGGATGTGAATAAAGTTTGAATACCTCACGCACATACCAAACCTTGCTTGCCAACGTGAAATATAATTACAGATTTTAGTCAAATTTTGGCATTTTTCTCCTCTGAAGCTTCTCGTGAACTACAAAATTGATATGAGGAAAAACTTATTGTTGCTTGCTTATTGAGTCTGGTGAGAGTTGTTTTGGAAACGAGATGATTTCTCGGTTCATTCTGACTTTGTCAAATTATTATTTTAAAATTTTAATGAACGATTGATACAAATATACAATACCTTGTTTGTTCATTATATCCAATTTCAAAGGGAATGGTTATTATTTGTAAACATTTAACTTTATTTAATCATCGTCGTAAACTTAACTTTTTATATCCGTTTAATCGTTAAAGATCAAATTTTGCATACACGAAATAGAAGAGTTTTAAACAAAAATACACCTGTTATTAGGCCACTTTAGTTTAATTTTTTTTTTCGAATTACCAATACAAAAAAACTAGGGTGCGGAGACGAGGTGTTTATTGCTATATTCAAGTAGCACCATTTGGGCAAACGCTTCAAAGTCATATTTAACTAGCAAATTGGTGATTTGGAACAGAAATTTTAACATTTTTTACCTAGTTTGGCTTAACGAGTAGATTTTTTGCATTATTTTCACGAGACGGTGGTGGTAGCCAGTTATGAACATTAAGGAGCTTGAATAACAGAAAAATAAAAAAAGACATATCTTTTGATTGCTATTGCATATTATAACGTGTCCTTTTTTCCAGTAACCATTAACCTCCGACACTTTCATACTATATTGTACTTGCAAATATGTGTATGCATTATGAACATAAATATTATCATTTTGGATTGTAGTATCATATTCCTAGTCAAGCCATTAGTCAAATGTAAAGGTTTTCCATTAAAATCGACTTCAAGATGCTCCCACTTTATAAAATTCTATTTGTTCTAACAATTGTTCTTCTGTATTCTCATGACTACTAAACAAAAGAGACAGAGACTTAATCTCCTTTCACTGACAAAAGTGAACACCAAGCTTAGAGAGGAGTCGACTGATAATTGGGAGTCCTGCTTCCCAATAAATATAACAATTATGCAAGATGTTTTGCGTGTGCACCATCCGAAAAGATATAGTTGGGTCCCACACCCCTCCCCCGACGGATGCATTTTGATGGTCCAAACATCTTTCAAACACGTTTTTTCCTTTTTTTTATTCGTGTGTGATCTTTTTAAATGCATTTCCCATAAAGCTGAAATAAAAGACCGTAAAATCCATATCATTATTTTTTAAATTAAAAAGATGGAATAAAAAATATTTTCATCGCCTGTGTGCGTGACAGGTCGAATAATTGTTCAGCATCTCAATTTCTGAACTTTGAGATCTATTTCGGACAAGATTTGACAAGCGTTTAGGAACATTAATTTACCAGCGGGGTACCTTGTATAACAATTAACGTCACGGTTAAACCTATTAGTATACATTTACTCAATCTAATTTTCACGCTATTGTCCTCCCTAATGGCTAATCCGGTGTGACGAAATCAAAAGTTACCTATTTAAACGGATGGACAATATATTTTTTCTTCACAATATAGGGAATAGCACGATGCAAAAGAACAAAAAACATAAGAAGGAACAAGCGATTATTACAGTTTTGGTTCTATTTTATTCTATTGGATTTTCTGATGCTGCAGGTAGGAATATATAAAATTTATTTTTTCTCTTTTTTTGTCCATTTTGTGTTTTGCAATTTGTTTTTTTTTTTCATTGGTCTAATAAGACATTTTTACTCAAAAACAAAAATATCCACTTTTTACTTAGTGTGCATATGTGTTTTTGTGCTTTTGTGACCCTAATCTTTCCTGTTTTCTTCTTTGATATTAAAAATGGAAATTTTTCCACCAACAAAATTTTCACCGTTACATAAGTTTTTTTTATATGGTTATCCTGTTTAACTAATTTATTCAATTATGAAAAATTTTGGTGTTTCGGTGTATGATGATAATAATAATTATATGATGATGGTGATAATAATAATAATATATGATGATAATAATTATGAACTTTTCGATTAATAGTTCACAAACACAAATATATAAAAGTAGATACACTTTTCAACAAGTTTTGCTTTAAAATCTGGTTGACAAATTTGTCTGAAATCCTTGCAAACTCGGGCAAGGGGTAATATGCTAAATGAAATATCAATTCATTTTACTGAAAGTAAATTTCGAATGTTTCATTGAAAAGTTGAACAAATGCTTGACTATTAAGTCGTTGGATAAGTGTTAGATGCCCAGTTAAGTTAGACTGATGGAATAAATGATGATGACAACTTCTTTGAATAGTTTCTATAGTAATATTAAACGGACTGTGCATGAGGTCAACAACATGAAAGGGGAAAGGGGGGTGTAATTGGAAGTCTATCCATAGGGTAATTCCATTTCGACGGTTGGTTTCCCAACCCAATTATAAGATAAAATGCAATATTAGAATACAATGATAAAAATTTTCAACATTCGGATACCTTCAACATGTTTTCTATCATGCACAATTTCAATTTTTTCTCGGATAAGAAGGAAGGCTAAACCAATGTTTCGATGCATCATCAGTTTTCAAAAAATATTTTTCCAAGTTTTAAATAACGACTTTATTTATGCTGTTCTCGAATTTGCATTCCATTTCAAGGGCTCTTTATGTGTATTATATTGCCTTAGTGTAAAACCGTATCAAGTATATTTGTCAGCAATAATTGTTTTCCGTTCGATTTTTACATATTGTTGTTTTAATATATCAATAACTCCATTAGGTTGTATAGTTTGTTTGTACACGGAGCCATATAATGTTATAAATAATATACAAGTATTGGCCATTGTCCACGTTTCATGGTCGTATGAGTATCATCCGAAAGATTGAGTACTCAACAACATGCTTAACTCCGTTTCATTCTATTCATGCCTTTACCCTGTACTGTGACTCCTTATACTCACCCTTATAGTTTTTGACAGCTTCATAGTTTTGTCATATGAAATATAAGATAATTGCTTAATTGATAAGTATTTATAATACCTTTAACCTGTTCATTATTTTATAACAATATTTGCTGTAAATTATTCCATAACACTGTAGTTCTCAAACATACAGTTCATATTCATTAAGCTATGGCTAAATTATGCGTCCCTGCTGAACTCGATACACTTGAAAGTCGATGTCCCCATCATAGTGTTTTGGTCTACTGTGATATATTGGTGAATTGGTTCTCGTCCCAAGAATGCATGTTTTTATTTGCCAGTGGACAGTGTACAGTTAGATTATAACTTTATTGGGTAACTACACCCATAACGTTCAAGGGGTGGCCAAGTGAACTTACTTATACTTTCAACAAAAAGCTTCCCTCTAACTGTATCGTCTAACTACAATGATGTGCCAAAACTCGCTGATTTAATGCTGCAGAGATTTTTAAAATATTCCCATAAACAACTTCGTAGTAAATTTTAGAAAAAGTCTGGTTTAATATAAACTATAAAGCGAGGAATACTCTTGGCACGTCACTGTAGCTTCAGTTTGAGTAAGCATCGAGTTGGTGGCTAAATGGAATTTTAACAAACACGTGTATTGGCTCTTGTTGAGACACCCCTACAATTGTCAAAACAGGACTTCATTTTGTGATTTTTTTCTGTAAATCAGTAATAGCAGGAACTCATTCGTGCTGAGACATTTATATTGGCCTAGCTATGATGGTTGATGTCAAAACAGGTGACCATCTTCAATCGCTGACAAAAAGATTTCAAAGTCTTGCGTACATAGATATGTATAATCATCAATATATTATTTATTATTCAAAGGATGTGTTGCGACAAAACGAAATAGATGGAGGCAATCGGAAACGACTGCTAACCTCGTATTCAAAACATGTTGCATCCCTGTAGCTATAGTATACTGTACTAGTTTCACATGGTCCGCATTTTTTTGCAAATTAAAATATTTGAACAATACTGTGAAAAAAAATTGCACAAACTGAAAAATAATAGAGGATTTAGTTCGCAAGCAAAAATTCATATTATTCGAATTCGACTCCCGGGGGCTCAAAGTTTTGAAAATTAAAATTAACTTCTAAAATCTTATTGCGCAACTAAATGTAGTGTACTACAATATTGTGTAGAAATAAAATGCATAACGTTGAAATTGAAAGAGGCGTTTAGACCAAGAGAAAAGTGACAGGCGGGCAGACGTTTAGGGGGTGTGTTGGTAAAAAAAAATTATGGCAAATATTACCACATTTTAAGGGTTAAAATGTAATGATAACTTTTACTCTGTATAAAGTTTTTATTCTTCCGTCGTCAGGTGAATTACCATTTAATTTTGATTTTAAATAAGACGATGACAGGTGTTTCAATTTAATTTTCTGGGCAGTATCAATGAACAGCTAAAGGAGCAAATGGTTTTTGTACTGTTTAGACTCAGAATGCCATTATACTTGTAAGTCAGAAAATTAATAAAGTTTGCCTTAATATAATAATTGAATAGTTTCATAACTCTAAGGATTTAAAGTCAAGATCTGAGTCTACTTGTTTGTATGGAATATGTTCCCAAAATGAGGGTCTAGATGTGTATGGTCTCAAATTCCGTATTTGGTTACATTTCGTTTCATTTTTCTGTATCAGTAAAAGAAATATCTATTCTGCTAAATGTTGGACGGAAATTATATATGTCATAAATTCAAAACCGAGTTAAAACATAAGTTTTTAAAGGTTATCGGGGGGGGGGGGGGGGGGGGGGTGATATGTATGTCTATTGAAAAGGCTGTTTAAAGTAATTCATACCATGATATGATATAAAGCAAATTTGTTCATTCTTTACAGTTGTTTTCTGTAACCTGTATTTTTTCCTCAAATTGTTTATACATTTTTAAATTTTTTTTTTTTATATTGTGTATTTATATTATTCTGTATTATTCATTTTTTAAGGTAATTAAACTCAATCTAGACCCCGCGACATCGTCATTTGGTTATCATTATATTGCCGGTATATAATTCTATCGAATCGAATACGCCTTACTGCCATTTCATTGTAAAATCTGAAAATTGTAAATAATATAATAATTATAAAAGAATAAATAGATAAATAATATCTATTGTAAAATGTGACCCAGAAACACAAAAGAGCAACTACTAAAATGTAAACAAATATGTTTTTGTATTCCCATTTGTCGACCCCATCCTCTGTTTTTATAACCAAATAAGTTGAACTACGTAAATTATTTAGTCGTGACCTCCTTGATTCACATATCGGAGGACTGGTCAGATTCAAATAATAATTGCTTTGTTTGTATTTCTAAGTAATATATCCAATCATTTGTAAAACTATTTTCGTTTTGAATTAAATTTGATAATCCATACCGTATAGTTTAAAATGTCCTTTAGATTAAAGATTATATACGAAGTAAGAAATTGTGTAATTCACCATAACCGATCTGTCTTAAGATTTACTAGGGCCGTGGGACGTCAGAGCGCATTCCGTATATAAAACTGGAAAATATTTCGAGGATTGTTTACAAGTCTTTAGTTGTAAAATTCTACCAAAACTTTAACTGAAACTTATTATTTTCAGCTATGAATTAAATCTTGCAGAATTATTCAGTACAAGTTTTTTCCAATATTTTCTGAAAGTTAAGATAGTCCCAACGGCATTGAAATAAAATAGTTATAAATTTCATGTGGAACGAATCATGTAGTTTTAAAGTCTCATATACAAGGAATAAGTTATTCGTTGAATTCTGACGAAAAAAAAACATGTCTGTTACAAATGCTTTGACCAAAGATCTCGTTATTTGGAAAATTGAAAATACTTTCAAATCATACCTTTTACTTTATTTACAGTCCCCATTACATATATGGTGCGTAAAATTTGCTTTCCTTTTCCGCAGTATCCCATGCCTACTAAAACTTCATTTATTAGTATGTTTCTAAAAGAGCACCTGGGAGGGACCAAAAAGGGCCAAAATCGATAAAGAGCCTGTGACGCGAACTCCTATTTCATGAATGAATGAATGAATGTAAGGTTTTGGAATTCTAAATTTGTTTAAAGGGGGAGGGTGGGGTGGGAGGGATCAAAAAGGGCCAAAACAGAAAAAGGCCATAATTACTAAAATTTTATCTAAAGAAAAAAAAATTGTGTGAAAAGGTTATTTGTTACAGATGCAAACTGTAATGCTAAGCATGCTTTTATTTTGCATTTTGAGGATTTAAAGGGCCAAAAAGGGAAAAGAGGTCAAAAAGTTAGATTACAGTAAAAGTAGGTTGATAAAATTCATTTCGTTGTATAGCATATGAATATTCATGAATTCATACATGAACATATCATGTGATTTTCCTTACTTTTAAAACCCGTGCATTCTGTTTTTGAATTTATCGACTCTCGCTATAGCCTTGGTAGTACAGGTATATTTACGGATTTGGGTTATGTAGTTATTTTAATAACGATTTGCATTTTTTTTGAACGTCGTTATATAATATTTAAATGTGTGGGTCAATATTCATGTTTTGATGTTCATTATTCATTTTGTTTGACATGTTTATCATATAAACAGTTTGAATAAAGGTTATAGCGAGTAGCACACCTAAAATATTGTTGTGTTTTACTTTTATTCATAGAATAGAATTATTTTATATTCGGACGAACGCAGTGAGGGAGAATATAATGATATATCTCTGCAAAGGTTATTTATAACAGATGCAAACTGTAATGCAATGGAAATTGAAAATGTTAAGAATGTTAGTTTACTAATAAATGTGCGGTGCGGGTATACTGTCGTTCCGACAGCTCCTACCTCTAGTTATATATTTTTATATTTACATATTTTAACAATTTATGTTGATCCGAGCTCTATTGAGACACATGAACCCACATCGTTAGTTTATCAGAAGTCTTTAAGATGTTGATCAACTAAAGAATATCGGGGATTGACATAAAGATCTTTTATCCTAAAATAAACTTTGCATGGTTTATTTTAACTCGGGATAAGTTTTGTCTTTATCACTAAATTTGCATCAAAATCATCACTTTGATGAAACAAATGTGGGGGTGCGGGTATAACTGTCGTCTCCGACAGTACTCTAGTTTAATTATCCCCGCACTTCGAATGAAATTCGAAGATATGTGTTATCGGTCCGTCCATGCGTCCGTCCTTTAGATAATTTTGTCTCCAGAACTGCTCATTCATTTTTCACGTCATGCATTTAATTTCTATACAGCATTGTCACAAACTCTATGTAGCTGTACAATAAGGTTTTAGAATTTTGATTTTCAAAAATTGGAGCCCACCGGGGTCGAATTTCAAAAATTGGAAATTTAAACTTGTGACATAAACTCCCCATTCTTTTTTCATTTTATGCTTTTAAATTCTTTACAGTATTGTCACAAACTCTATGTAGATGTACAAAAAGGTTTGAGAATTTTGATTTTTTAAAGCTGGGGCCCACAGGAGTCGAACTTCGAAAATTGGAAATTTAAACGTGTGACCTGAACTCATCATTCATTTTTAACTTCCATACAGTATTGTAACATACTATATGTATATGTAGGTATTACTTTCCGGCGGCGACGGCGACGGCGGCGGCGGCGTAAACATTTTTAAAACTTTAATAACTGCACATGTAATACCTACAATTAAGATTTATGGTCCACAAGGTAGCTTATCGTATAAGGTGTGCCGCAGTATACTTGTCCTGTGACCCTAACTTCATTTTCATGGTTCACTGACTTCATAAACATGAATTTAAAATCTGCGTCCCAAGTTTCGTGGTTAAATCCATTTCTCAGAAACTGTAATACCTAGATCCACCGTATTTGGTCAATAGTTCTTGGTGGGTACATTTCAGTCTGATACCTGGGTTGGAACCTTGACCTCAATTTCATGCTTGATTGACTTTGTCACTGTTTCATGGTTAAGTCTATTTCTCAGCAACTAGAATACCTAGACACACCAAATTTGGTCAATAGATAGTTCTTGGTTGGTACATATCAGTCTGACACCTGGTTTAAGACCTTGACTTTAATTTCATGCTTGAGTGACTTTGTCACTTTTTCGTGGTTAAGTCCATTACCCAGAAACTAAAATACCGAGACCTGCCATATTTGGTCAATAGATAGTTCTTGGTGGGTTCATGTCAGTCTGATACACGGGTTGGGACCTTGACCTCAATTTCATGCTTGAGTGCCATTGTCACTTTTTCATGGTTAAGTCCATTTCTCAGAAACTGTAATACCTAGACCCACTGTATTTGGTCTATTGATAGTTCTAGGTGGGTACATGCCAGTCTGACACTTGTCTCTGGATCTTGACCTCAGTTTCATGGTTGATTGACTTTCATCCAAATTTCTTGATGGAGTCCTTTTTCAGCAACTGTAATACCTAGACCTATCCGTGTTTGGTCTGTGGATAGTTCTTAGAAAGTAAATGCAAGTCTGACACCTGTCTCTGGACTTTGACCTCAATTGCATGCTTGAGTGACTTTGTCACATTTTCGAGATTACGTCCATTTCTCAGCAACTTTAATACCTAGACCCACCATATTTGGTCAATAGATAGCTCTTAGTGTATACATGTCGGTATGACACCTGCCTTTTGACCTTGACCTCAATTGCTTTTAACGCATTTTCATTTGAATTACAAAATTTCGGGTATCAGATAATCATTATTTTATGTCCATGTGCATACTCAGGCGAGACAAGTGGTGTGTCCATTCTTGTTATGTTTCGGAGTTTAGTGTGCATTATTGTTTAGGGGATAACTGAAGTCCGCCCCCGGGTGCGGGATTTTCTCGCTGCGTTGAAGAGCCATTGGTAGCCTTGAGCTGTTTTCTGCTCTTTGGTCAGGTTGTTGTCTCTTTGACACATTCCCCGTGTCCATTCTCTATTCTATCATTTGTATATTATATTGTTCCTTATTATCTGTAGACGCGCGAAAAGGTTTTGAATTGTTCATTATTTTATAATCAACTTTGGGTATTGTGACGTCACCAACGTATTTTAAAATTCACATTCCGCAATTTAATTATTCCTGGGACGCTTTTATATTCCTGGGTTAAATAAGTTATTCAAATGATTCTACCTGCAATATATTTTGGATCAGATTTTTTTTGAAAATAAAATTATAAGGATTGTTATAAATATACTAGCATAACCTACTTTGGCTAAATTACGCTTAAACATAAACCTCTTCGCAGAGTATGAGGCGTAAACTGCCTCAAAATAAGTTGTGTCATTTTTGAATTTTGGTTCATTTGTATGTTTCGGACTTTTAGTGTGGCGTCCATTTCGCTTAACTAGTATACTACGGGCCAGCTGAAGCCCGCCTCCGGGTGCGGGATTTTCTCGCTGTGTTGAGTAACCTTGGGCTGTTTCTGCTCTTTGGACCGGTTGTTGTCTCTATGACACATTCCCCGTTTCCATTCTCTATTCAAGGGGCCTCGGTGGCCGAGTGGTCTAGGTAGTTCGTCATGATTACTACTGATCGCTAGCCTGTCAACGCTGGGGTTGTGAGTTCGAATCTCACCTGTCGCGGGGTGTGTTCGACTCCGATCTTAATTGACAAGGATTGCCAATTTTCCTACCGAAGGTCGGTGGTTCTCTCCGGGTACTCCGGCTTCCTCCACCAATAAAAACTGGCAGCCGCGAAATGGCCAAAATGTGCTGAAAACGGCGTTAAACCCCAAATAAACAAACAAACAAACATTCTCTATTCTATATCGTATAACCTGTTCCAAAATTGAAAAAAATTCAAGATTAAATTAAAAAATACACAAGGATATAAATTTTGCACAAACCAGCCAAGAAAAAAAACTTTCCTCACAAAGTATTTGCATTATTCTAAACCCTGGAAAACAGAAAAGCGAACCACAGAAATGCCAAATTTAATATATAAATTATTAAATTATACTATTTTTGCCGCCCCCCCCCCACACACACACAAAAAAAAAAAGAAATAAAGCGACGTAGGTTTTTTGTCCATGATTTTTCTTTCCTATTATATACATATTCATGTAACGCTTATCTTTCCAATTTCATAATTTACAAGATCCCTTTATTTTTAACTACTATAACTGAAGCATTATAACTGAAGCATTATGGATGTGTTATAGTAAGCCAAAACCCTATTGTATATTGCTGCAGTATGCAACTTACCTTACCTGATGTATTGCTGCAGTAAGCAACTTACCTGACCGTATGCATGAGATCAGAATCAGCGAAGGCAATGAATATTAAATTGGAAAGGGGTAAATTATAAATGCTCCGTATAAGATAACGAAACTGCACATTAAAATTATTTCACTCATTGTAATTTTATTTCAGTAAAAGTACACGGAGTAACGCCGAACAGGGGAAGTTTAAACGGAGAAACACGACTAACTATAGATGGCAGAGAATTTTCTGCTGATCAATACGGTGCAGGAAACAAAGTAAAATTGGTATCATCAACAGCAGAATATGACTGTCCTGTCCATACAGATGGTTCAACAGAAATACAAATTATGTGTTATACCCCACAGTAAGTATTGTTACTTTTGATATACATGTTTGTTTTATATATGTAACTCAATCATATTTGTTTTGTACTGTACCTATGCCCTACATAGGCCCATTAATTGGCTAATAAAAACTCTTCTTCTTCTATATGATATTATACATTCACAAACTGACCTACTACGGCATCAGTAGAGTTTAATGCTTTTATTCAGACTAAGTAATTAAATCATCTTTCCATTAATCACTCTCTCGATACCGAATTTTGGCATATATAAAAATATTCACAGAGAAAATAGACTTTGCTCTGGATGAAAGGTGCTAGATGATGAATACCATTTTTTCTTACATTGTAAATCCAATACTCAGTTAAGAACTAATCTATTTGATAAGCTTGTAGAAATAAATCAACAATCTGGCGACGAAGAATCACAAAATTTTGATATACTTAATCCAAAAAGATGAACTTTTACCGAATGTTTGTGACTTTATAAAGCGGTCATTGGAACTGCGAAATATGGTCCATGTCGGTCAAAGCAGAGACTCGGTATATAAAACACATGTCTCTGGTCAAAGTTTTTTAGTTATTTACATTTTCCTGTATAACTTACAATAATAAAGCACTAAATTAATACTACTGACAACTATTCTAGGTATAGTATTGCATCTTATCTCATTATCTGACCTTGTCAATCTATTACATCACGACAGGGATCATATAATACTTCATATACAGTTTCTGGTCACGATAATAATCTCATCAGAAGTAACTATATCAGGTTTATCCAAGGACGTATATCAGTTATACGTCCTTGGGTTTATCTCATTTATGCACGATAATGCCTACTGCATAGTTAATATATAATGTATGAATATTAAGTCCCAGGCAATTACCCTTGGTAGGAAAAATATTACACTAATACCCCCCCCCCAAAAAAAAAAAATAAATAAATAAAACGGAATACTTGAATCTGCATATGATTTGACTCTTATACTCTATCGACTGGATCATTTTTTTATATGTTCTTTACGCCTTAAAGTTAGATATTTGAGACCAGATAAAACATTTGTGGGAAAGTTGAAAACTTCACGTCTTGCAAAATTACAATCAATAATGAACTTTTTAAGCTTAGCCTGGAGCTAACATTGAATATAACTTATTTGAACAAGTGTTATAATGTCTCCTTTTGTCACATTTGTATTGTTTCTTGAAGAGGCGATACATCTTGGCTTTCTCAGTACTATCAGTACGTTACTTTCAGCAAGCCTACAAACAACTACATTATAGATCTTAAAACAAATTGTATAATAAATTTTTTAAAGATATTGTGACATAAATTGATTGACAAGATTTCAGATGTTCATTAAATCCACATTGTTTCATCCATAGTCTCATTCTCATCCTCTTTCTCACTTTCACCCAAATGAGAAACCAGAGTGAGTTGTATTTTCCTAACCAATGTAGGTAAGGGAGATAATAAATTTGTCTCCCTTTTAGGCTCCGGACAAAAGGGAGAGAATTTAATTATCTCCCTTACCTACATTGGTTAGGAAAGATAACTCACTCTGGTTCCTCATTGTTGTCATTACATGGTATTACCTTTTACTGATTGAAAATAGTAACAAGGTGTTTGTATTAAACTTCAGTATGCTGAATATTTAAAATTTAAATAAACTTAAATTGACCAAAATTACGTACCAGCTTGCCTTTACTTGAAAAATAACACAAAGTCAAATCCAATACTGTGAATTCTTTTTTTCAAATTGCCTTTAGCATGAGTCATTAAATATTAGAGGTCTGATTTCACAATTTTATCAAAATTTTAAGCTTTTTTGCAACAAAATAAGTTAAGTTTCACCTTTATATGAAACCAATCACAATTTTCTCCTATGTGTCTTATGAATTGTATAACATGTATAATTTTTTTACAGGCGTATGATAGAAGGAGACTATTATATAAGAGTATCTGTAGATGGAAAAGATGTTCCACTAGATAGTCACTGTAATGGAAATCCTAACAGTGGAGACTGTAAATTTTCTGTAAGTATTTGTATTTAACTAATTATTAACATGAGATGAAAACTTGCATACATGTTTATTAATCCATTATTCTGGTACCAGTACTCTATCATTTTCAAATGGTAAAACAAGTTTATAGAAACTTGGACTACCAACACAATAGCTTAATAATTTTGAATGTTGTTACCTTATATTCGGATTGCGTCCACTTATTATTGTGATTCTTGGCAACAATTAAGAATAATGGGAATGTTAATTAATGTAATTCATGTATATATGTGTTGCAATAAAATACTTCTAACTTAAGTTTAAATTTGAGGCTTAATTATTGCAATTTTCACACTATCTCTTTTTTTCATTACGGTAATTAAAACCTGACATTAATTTTTGTAATAAACAGTATATGTTTGCAAATATTTTAGGCAAAAAGTAGTGTAACACCAACAATTACACAGATAGAACCAATATCACAGTCAGGACCTCCTGGTAAGAATTATTTCATATTTCATTCAACTGAGTTGGCTTCACTACAAAATATCTATAAATTTTCACTTATTTTGTTCATTTTTTATTTTGAAAATTCAATGAGAAGTGTAGGTCACAAATGTGTTTTAGTACTTTATGTAGCCCTAATTGTGTCCTCATTTTTCATTAATTTAAGATGTTACTTTTGAAGAGTACCAATAGGAGTTGATGGCTTTGTGTAATCCTCTTTAAACAAAAACAAAAAAAAAAAAGAAATAAATTACTTTAAAAAAAAAAATGGTACTTGTGTATTTTCATTTTGATATTAAGCATTGTGAGTTCAGAATTATTTACTGTTTTAAGTAACGTATCGTAGATTCCAGCATCTGAATCAGAAAAAAATCCATTTTGCTGGTCATGTTTGTTATTTTATGATCTCCATGTTTAGAAGTAGTAAAATCAATTAACATTGGGTAAAATATATATGTATGAAATATTTATTTCATTGATGCATTGACCACATCACAGTTTTTAAAAAATTAAAAATTTAACCTGTAATCCAGTTTACCAAAGTTTACTAGTTTGTCTTGAAAGTGTATCTTTGATGAAACCAATGGTAAATCGTCACCATTGTAATTGTACTTGGTTTCATTATGAGACTGACCTGGACTTTACAAAATACTATTTTGAATCCTGCAGGAAGAGTTTCATAAATTGTTTGTAATTACTGCGAACTGTCTTAAACTTTAATTCTTATCACATGTATGAGGAAAAGCTGAAATCTCAACTGTCAATAAAGTTACACGCACCGTGGATAACATTCACGATTGGGAATTATTCCAATCACAAATTGTGAAAAAAAAACCATGTATTATTTCATTTGGAATTGCCCCGTTTACCGGACCTAAATGAATGGGCAAAAAATGCCTGACAATGTATGAGTAATTTTATCACGGCTGTAAAGCAATATACTGTGTTACACACCACTTGATGTTACTTAAGACGCATTAAAGATATTTTAAGAGGTTTTATTTTAATACTGAGAGGATACATAAAAATACTTTAAGATAATAATTTAATGTTATAGAATATTACATAGTACGTAATAATTTAAAAACTTTTCAGTTCATCTTACTATCATAAAATTTGCCCTGTAGGGGGAGTTAACACCACAGAGTACTTTTAATATGATTTGTGGGCAATAAATAGCAGAGAATTTGGTTTTTATCTTTTGATCTCTTTTGGATAGAAAATTAAATACTTGTTATTTCATGCATATACTTGTATCTAATCCCTGACACAATGTTCCAAAGTATAACATGTCTTTTTATTATGTATGATTGGAAATTAAATTTGATGAAATAGATGAAAACTTAAAACTTTCCATTAATAATTGGTAGAAAAGGTTTGATTTAAACAGTAGAAGGACATGTATGTACAGTTGATTGCTCTTGTAATCTAAAAAATATTTAATCAAAGAATTCCTGATATGTGAAAATTTTCTGGTCCTATCTTCTGTAAATTAAATTTCTTAAAAATGAAATTTATATATGATATTGTTTATGAACATTTTCTTCAACGTGACAGCCTTCATTTGTAATAATGATGTTAATGCCAATAGTATTTAAAACAGTATTTGAAAAGAAATTTGCGCCATTAATACAAAAATGACAATTTGTAACAATTAAAGAAGAAAGATCATGTAATGAAAATGATAACATAACATTAGAATAAAATTTGAAAAAAAAACACATAAAAAAAAAACACAACAAATCAAAAACGAATAAAAAAAAATCGCATTGAATAACCAAAAACAAAATGCAGATAGGGAATAAAATGCAAAAAAATGAATAAAACAAGATTAAAATAATTCATTTAAATAAATTCAGTGTACTTTAATTGAAAATATAAAGCTGTCTAAAATGTATTGCCTTGTCTAATGAAAAATAGTTAGGCTATGTTATGCTATATTCAAATTTTCAGAAATTTATACCCTTTCTTATGATAAAAAAAATTTATATTTCTTGATAATTTTAAATTTTGTGTGATTGTGGCTTCAGTAATCTTGGTTTTAAACCCCCCAAAAAATGAATGGAAATGACAAAAATCTTGCTTGATACTGTAGTGCCTTAGAAGCTGATAATATTTTTTTGATCTAATAGAATTTTTTTATTTTTAGGTGGTTTTTTGAAACTGTATGGTAAAATATTTTCTGGTGTCTTTGGAAGTAATGTTGCGTCTGATGAGATCACCAATGGAGTGTCAGAAAGGATTCTCAGGTAAACACATATTTTTTTGACATTAAAATTTGTTATTCTAATTTTCAACAAGAAAATGAAATTATATTCACAGCTATACAAAAGCCTTTTTTGGGGAAATGTGACACTTTACACTTGAAACAACTTATAAATAATTACATAAGATACATTTCACGAGTTTAATTACGTAATATATCAGACACACAATTAGAAGTTTAATTTTAAATATGAATTGATACCAACAATATTTGCTACATCCTGTTACAGATTTCATAAATGTCATATTCATTACAATTAGTACAAAACTATACTTATTGTTCATGTAACTTATCGTAGAAATAAACTTTTGTTAAACTAAATCTTCCTTATGGAAGTATATTGGTAGATAGGAAAAAAATAAAAGGAATGTTTGCTTGAAGTTTGTATGTTAGTTACTGTTTTGTATTTTCAGGGTTTATGCTGCTGCCCAGTTGTGTGAACTCAGGGGTGAAAATGATACATTGTAAGTAACGGTTATATTTATGCTCCTCCACGAATGTGGCTGGGGCATATAGATTAACCCTTGTCCCTCCGTACGTACGTCTCTATTCGGTTAAGTTTTGCATTTAGCTCCATTTCTCAGAAACCTATAGCAATATATCAATGATATTTCACCACTACAGTCCTCCTGTATAGTACAACACAGTTCAGCAACACTTGGGTCGCTATGACCTACATTTGATGCTTCAATGACTTTGGTTAAGTTTTGCATTTAGGTTCATTTCTCAGAAACCTATTGTAATATATCATTGATATTTCTCCACTACAATAATTGGGTTTTTATGACCTACCTTGAGCGACTGGTTAAGTTTTGCATTTAGGTTCATTTCTTTGGAACTAAGCATAGTGTATCAACGAAACTTCATCAGTGGATGTGTCTTGGATAGTACTGAGCATTCATACATGATGACCTACATTTTAGGCAGAACGCCCATGTCATACAGACACAATTTCTAGTTTATAATTGAAGTGAAAATTCTCTACTTATTGATAAATTCTGGTTAATACAAAAAAAAACCAAAAGGAACAGCAGAACTAATTTCTTCAACATTTTCATATGTCTTTGGTCCCCCTTATGATTTGGCATCACAGCTGCATGTAGAACACACAGGACTATTCAGTTTCTAAGTATTATAAGTATTTAAAATGACTATAGTTTAACAAACATACAGTGAAGCTGATTTTAAAATAAATTGATTTTTTTTACTATTAAGTAAGATGTGTTACTAAGTAAAAGTAAGTAAGATAAGATGAAAGAGTAAGTCAAACTAAAAACATTACTTTTTAAAAGTAACCGAAAGAAATGGGCAATAATAGAATGTTGATATTATTTGTCACATGGCAAAATTGTTTCTTGACATGTACAAATTTTTATATATGGCAAAAATATTTTGTAATGACCATTCTTTTTGTAGCCATGGTTTAGAACTAGACAATGATGGAGACAGCACATGGGGTTACATGAAATGTTTAATGAAAGGAACTTATGTTGGTAAGTCCAATAGTTCTCATTAAATGTAATAAAGTTTAGAATTATCAATTTAAGTTATTACTGAAAACTTATAAGACAGTAAAGATCTGATATATAAACTGTTTTTGTTTACACTTACACTATGTCTTGGTAATCTTATAGGATTATTGTTACAAGCTTGTATATGATGGTCTTCTGGTTTATCGGGGGTATATACTTCAAAATTACTTGATTCTTATGCCAATAAGTGAAGTTTTCAGAATGAACTGTTTAAACAAGCACCTCTAAAAAGATGTCACAACCTTTGACTTCTAAGTTTTGCTTCTTTCAACAAGGATGAATATTGGTGGAACTGGATCCCTAGGGGTTATTGAATAAAGGGGAATATGTCTTTAATGTTTTAGAAATTCTGCACTTTCCTCAAACATACAAGGGGGCCTCGGTGGCCGAGTGGTCTAGGTAGTTCGTCATGACTACTAATGATCACTAGCCTGTCAACACTGAGGTTGTGAGGTCGAATCTCACCTTTGGCGTGGTGTGTTTGACTCCATTCTAAATTGACAAGGATTGCCAATTTTCCTACTGAAGGTCGGTGGTTCTCTCTGGGTACTTCGGCTTCCTCCACCAATAAAAACTGGTCACCGCGAAATAGCCAAATGTGCTGAAAATGGCGTAAAACCCCAACTAAACAAACAAACATACAAGCATAATATCAAAATCTAGAAAATTATATAAATGTTCAAGAAAACAACTGTCATGTCAGTAATTATCAAAGATGTTTTGTTTAGAGTAGTTCCTCTATATTGATCTTTTTAGGGCCACCTGTTGTAGAATTCAAATTTTATTTTAGTTAGTTGAATATTTTTCTTACCTCTAATAATTGATTAATGAAATGTACTTTTGATATTGTTTTAATATATTATAGGTAATAACAATGCTAGTTTCATCCTTGAAGGAGAATATGGAAGGTAAGTTCTGATATCATGCAAATATAAAAAAAATACTCTGGATTAACTGATTTTGACGGATATCATGTCTTTGTGCTTTAATGAATTTGCTTTTTGTATAAGACTGAAATTCTGAGTCTTTTAATAAGAGGTAGAAATAAGGACTAAAGCATTGTGTAATATGCATTGTCAAGCACATATGTTTGAAAGAGTTCACGATAGAGATTTATTTTTCATTAAATGTTATGAATTAACTATTTATATATGTACTACAATGACTGTAGGCTTTTGATTAATGTCTCTATTCTTTTTTTAAAGATCTATGCCAGACTCAAATTTATTACGAGTGGCTAGCAATGACCAGATTTACATGTTCCAGACATATGCTGAAGTTACAAGTGTAAATCCATCCACCGGCAGTGTACAGGGTGGAACGCAACTAACAATAACTGGACAAAATTTTGATGAAACTAAATCACCAGTGAAAGTTTTAGTAGGAGGTATGGACCTAAATTATATTCTTAATGTTTTAAAAAAGAATTTGGTAATATTTTATGTTTATAAATGAAACCTTTTTGCTTTTCTAATATTTGAAATAGTTTTATTACATTTTCAGTAAAATGTGGGTTTTTAAAAATTATTTAAAATATTTGAATGAAGTAAAAATATTAGCCTTTCAAAAAATCTTGTGATCCAAATTAAAATAAAACCTATTCTACTAAAGATATCTTATTTCATTTGAAATATAAGTTATCTTATATATGAAAATATATTGGGAATAAAAATTTAAATATATAAATTTTTCTTATAGGCACAGAATGTCCAGTCAAACAACAAATATCAAGCAATCAGATTGTTTGCACAACTGCATCAGAATTATCTGCCCCTAAATATGCTGGTAAGACCGTAAACGATAAATTACTAAGATTTATAGTTAATTAAAACATTTGATTTGTACAGCTCCTAAAATGGGTGACAGACAAAGACTATATACAGTTTAATTCTTTCTCATTGAATTTATATTTTATTTTATTTGAAAAGTGCTTATTAATTATACATTTGATGCCTTTTATTATCAGGAAAGGTGCCAATTTCGAAATTTGTTCTTGATAATGTATGAACCATATCTTTATTTCAGGCAACAGGGGCTTGATTTATGAACAATTTAACGAAACCTTATTCGGCTACAATGCTTTGACCAATGTCCGTAATTTACTAACAAATGCAACAGATTATTCAACATCAGTTATTGATCACTTCTACTTTCTGGAGAAGGCAGGGAACCAGTACTCAACCAGAATCCATGGTTATTTTGTTCCTCCACACAGTGGAGAATACACACTGCACATAAAATGTGACGATGCTGCCAGATTATATCTAAGTACTGATGAAGATCCTGCTAATAAGGTATAAAAAATATTTAATTATGGTCATCTGCTATTGTTACATGTGTAACATTTATTGAATATACAATATATGTACATTGTCAGAAAATATACAATTTATTTGTACGAGCTTTAGAAACGGGTAAAAATGCAAGGTTTAATTGACATTTCTTGCCTGTTTCGCTGTCAGTACAAATAAATTCTATATTTTCTGACAATGTATATATATTGATTTTATCCTGCAACTATAAATTGTTATCTGTTTAAGTCCTTAAAATGTCACATTTATAGCCTATTTTCTGAAGGTCGATTTTTGCCGTGTAATATAGGGATAACATGACATCATAAATACTGTGAACTAGAACGCAATACAAACTTTCATTGTAAGTGAGGATAAGGATACCAGTAGATGATATTATGCTACCGCACGTATATCGAGAAAAAAATATTCGACTTAATTTGGATAGTAAATTGGCCAATTGCAGGATAAAAAAGGTATTTTCCCACCCTGCAAGTATTTTTGGTATATAAACCTTACAGCGAGCTATAATAAGGTATTACCATGATATAGAGTCATTATGTTGTTTGTTGATGAAATAAAGCTGATAATTAATTAGGGCAGAACTATTGGAACCAAATTTCATCAAACAGATTTATATTGATACTAGGTTATGAGAGTCAAATACAAATGAAAAGGGACTGAATTATTATCATTTTTCTTAGTTTATCTTTTTAAATTTATTTATGGAATTACGAATTCGTATAAAATATTATTATTTTTTAGGTGTATGGAGAAATTTTCCTCTGGTACAAAATTTTGTACTGTATTTGTTCGCTATTGTTAAGTTCTAATACTTTTTCACTGTGGTGTTTAAATAGGTTGAAGTAGCATCTTGTTCAAAGTTTACAAATGATTGGTATTCTCGCCCAGAGCAGACGTCCAACAGATTATCTCTACAAAAAGATAATTAGTAAGTAAACCATTTTTGCTGCACATTTCAAGGTTTTCTTTTACTTCATATTTATATTCATTTCGTTCATTCATGGGGTACGAGTTTAACATGAGACAACATCTGGTACGTTACTGGACTGTTAGTTAACATCTTGTGTTTTTTGTGTGGCCTACAGCCACAAGCAACAGTTCATATAATAAGTCTACTACATGTACATGACACAGAAAGTATCCGGTGTCAGTAAGTCAAAAATTACCAAATACTATTAAGAAAATGGTGTTTTATTAAAAAAAGAAATTGCAGTTATATAAAATTTAAATATGTGTAGAAGGTTTTATAAAATAAAATTCATAGGATTGTTTTATATTTTTTTTTTCAACAGCTACTACATTGAAGCTTTACATTCAGAAAATTCTGGTGACTCCAGTATAACGGTTGCTGCTCGTCATTTAAACACCAAGTTTGTCAGTGATATGACAGGTCATGCTGTGCAGGAAAAGCAAAAAATTAAAATTTCTTCCACAGGTAAGAGTCCATCCATTTTTTCTTTCAATCAAGCCTTTATGGCAGATAATTTTGTAAAGGGAAGTAAATCAAAATGTTGATTATATGAAAAATAATATAAAAAATGTTAAGATACACTGAAATTAAAATTTGAAGAAAGGGTTTAAGAAAAAAGTATTTGGTGTATTTTTTACAGCCTAAAGCCTTATATACATGTAGTTTAGTTTTGCCTACAGTACTTATTAAAGAACAGTGAGGTATATTCGCTCACTTAAAAAAAAAAATATAAACTTTTTCCATACATTTAAAGAGTATATTGTTCAAAGTATGTTTTTATATATATATTAACAGTTGAAAGAGAAATCCAGAAAGTAACTGTTAGCAACCTGAATTCTGGGTCAGCAACACAGGAAGTACAAGAAATAACAATTGAAGAGAATGCTGGGACCATTACAGATGCTACCTTTCAGCTGGGTCTTTATAATGTTTATACAAGTAAGTCATTTATGTAATGTAATTAAAAATATTATATTATTATAAACATTTAAGCATTTGGTGTGCATGAAAAGCCAATAAATGTCTTCTAGGATTAATTTCAGATGTATTTATTATGATTTTTATTTTGTTGAAGAAATTTATAAAAAAAATATTCTTACATATGCGTATTTACAATGAAACTTTGGTGTTAGATAAAAATAATTCATTTTTAGCTCACCTGACCCAAAGGGTCAAGTGAGCTATTCTCATCACTTGGCGTCCGTCGTCTGTCGTCGTCCGTCGTCGTCGTCTGTTAACTTTTACAAAAATCTTCTCCTCTGAAACTACTAGGCCAAATTGAATCAAACTTGGCCACAAGCAACATTAGGGTATCTAGTTTAAAAAATGTGTCCGATGACCCCGCCTGCCAACCAACATGGCCGACATGGCTAAAAATAGAACATAGGGGTAAACTGCAGTTTTTGTCTTATATCTCAAAAACTAAAGCAATTAGAGGAAAACTGACATGGGGTAAAAATGTTCATCAGGTCAAGATTTACCTGTCATGAAATTTTCAGACGAATCAGTCAACCCTTTGTTGGGTTATTGCCCCTGAATTGTTAATTTTAAGGAAATTTTGCAGTTTTAGGTTATTATCTTGAATATTATTATAGATAAAGACAAATTGTAAACATCAGAAATGTTCAACAAAGTAAGATCTACAAATAAGTCAGCATGACCAAAATCATTGATTGACCCCTTATAGGAGTTTTTGCCCTTTAAAGACGGCATCCAGCGTAAACTTTCCTTTAAAGATCTTTTCCTCTCAAACCACTGGGCCAATTTAGACCAAACTTTGGTGGAATGGTCCTTGGGTGGCCCCCTTCCAAAATTATGTCTGGCATCCCCGACTTCCAACCGACATGGCTGCTGTTACTAAAAATAGAAAAAAAGGGGGGGTGAATTTCAAAAATCTTCTTATATGAAACTACAAGGCCAGTTGGAACCAAATTTGGCAGTAATGGTTCTTAGGAGGTTCTCTTTCAGAAATTTGTCCAATGACCCAGACTGTTAACCAAGATGGCCGCCACAGCCGAACTTAGTTTAACATAGGGCCCTATGAGAAAATTGATTGAAAATCTTCTTGTCTTAAACCACTTGACCAATTGGAACCAGACTTGGCAGCAGTGGTCCTTAGATGGTCCTTTTTCAGAATTTTGTGCGATGACCCAGACTGTCAACCAAGATGGCCACCACATCCGAACTTAGTTTAACATAGGGCCCTATGGAAAAATTCATTGAAAAATCTTCTTGTCTGAAACCACTTGACATATTGGAGCCAGAGTTGGCAGCATTGGTCCTTAGGAGGTCCTATTTCAGAAATGTGTCCGATTTCATGGACTGTGAACCAAGATAGCCGCCACAGCAGAATTTAGTTTAAGATAGGACCCTATGGGAAATTCACTCAAAAATCTTCTTGTCTGAAACAACTTGACATATTGGAGCAGGACTTGGTGGCATTGGTCCTTAGGATGTCCTTTTTCAGAAATATGTTTGGTCCTTAGATGGTCCTCTTTCATAATTTTGTGCGATGACCCGGACTGTCAACCAAGATGGCTGCCACAACCGAACTTAGTTTAACATAGGGCCCTATAGGAAAATTCATTGAAAAATCTTCTTGTCTGAAACAACTTGACATATTGGAGCAGGACTTGGTGGCATTGGTCCTTAGGATGTCCTTTTTCAGAAATATGTTTGATTTCGTGGACTGTGAACCAAGATGGCTACCACAGCAGAACTTAGTTTAACATAGGACCCTATGGGAAATTCACTCAAAAATCTTCTCGTCTGAAACCACTAAGCCAGTTAGAATTAGACTTGGCAGCAATGGTCCTTAGATGGTCCTCTTTCAGAATTTTGTGCAATGACCCAGACTGTCAACCAAGATGGCCACTACACCCAAACTTAGTTTAACATAGGGCCCTATGGAAAAATTCATTGAAAAATCTTCTTGTCTGAAACCACTTGACATATTGGAGCCAGACTTGGCAGCATTGGCCCTTAGGAGGTCCTCTTTCAGAAATATGTCCGATCACCCGGATTGTCAACCAAGATGTCTGCCACACCGAACTTTGTTAAATATTGGACCCTATATTCATTTAAAAATCTTCTTGTCTGAAACCGCTAAGCCAGTTGGAACAAGACTTAGCAGAAATGGTCCTTAGATGGTTCTCTTTTAGAAATGTATCTGTTGACCTGGACTAAACCAAGATGACTGCCACAGCTGAAATTAGTTTAACATAGAATCCTATAGAAAAACAAGCCAAATTGACTGCAACACTTAAATTTTTAGGTCTGCTCAAGGTGAAAAGTTAAATCCAGGTGAGTGATACAGGCTCTTGAGAGCCTCTAGTTTACATTGAGTGTGGTGAAAATAAGGATTTTAAATTGACCTAAAATATAACTCACTAATGAATAGAAAAGTTGTATTTCATTCTAAAAAGTGACCTAACAATAACTGTCACTATGACGCTAATTATAATTTTGATGCACAGTCACATATAAAAATAATTCATTTTATCCTGCAACTGGCCTATTTACAAGCCATATATAGGGTGTTGAATATTTTTTTGATATTTGTCCAGTAGCATAATATTATTTCCTGATATCCTTTGTCCACTTACAATTAGAGTTTGAATTGTTTTCTTGTTCACAGTGTTTATGAGGTCATGTGCTCCCTGGATTACCTGCCAGAAATCAGCTTTTTGAAATAGGCTAGGAATGGGCAATTTTCATCAGTCCTGATGAAAAATTAAAATTTTATCGTTGCAGGATAAAAACAATATATGCGCATTGTCGGTAAACCTGGTATTTCCACCTGTTTCTAAGGCTCTAATAAATAAACTATATATTTTCTGACAATTTACATATATTGTATATGTATTATCTCTGACATTAAATGATTGCGATTCAAAATAACAAAAACAACTTTTTAATGCAAATTACAACATTCTACTGACTATCTTAAGTTTTATAGAACTTTAATAAGAATGTATGAATGTTTTCATGGCTTTTATATATTTATTTTATTTAAAGGTTAAATTGTGATTTTCTCAAATATTTCAATAAAATAAATTGGCCTAAAAGTGATTCTTTGTTTTTATATGTTTGTTGAATTTAAACATTTAATAATTTCTTTTCTTGTAACAGTTCCTTTGCAGACAACGACAGACAATGTTGCCATTGGAAATGCCTTGAGTGATCTCCCCTTCCTTCATAGCAGTGAATCCATTTCTGTTAGTGCCACAACGTTGTCCTCGGGTGCACCAGGAACAAAGTTAACTATAACATTTAATTCAGAAAGAGGTAACAGATTATCTTAATAAATATTCATTTTGTATTAAAAATTATTACAAGAAATTAAAAAAACTTATAGGTTAAATACAAACCAAAAAATTTGAAATTTTGCAAATTTTAAAGATTTAAATTACATTCTAAAATATAATATTTACACATACTCTGACTAAGAGTGAGTGATATATATGTATAGAGCTAAGATTATCAACTTTCATGTTGTATACACCATTTCTACACTATTTCAGGAAATTTCCCTGACTTTGATATAAGGACAAATCCTGGTTCTGGAGGAGAAACATTAACAACATCTGTCTCACAAAGCACTGCTGGTGTACCTAGTGGAAAATATTTCACTTTAACCATGGAATCTGTACCTTCTCCATTGATTCTAGCCTCAGCATCAGCTGGTAATGTAAGTGTTCTCAAGTTTAGTTAGAAAGTGATAAGAGACTTACCTAAAAAATATAATTTGTATCCCAATATTCGTTGACCCACTGCATCTGTTAAAAAGATTGTTTTATGCCTTAAATACAGGTAAAGTAAGACAATATGACTTTTTGTTAGAATCTCACAATTCAATAGATATTTATTCATGCATTAAAAGCCCACCAGTTTGACTAGTTTATTTTGTTTCTGCTAAATTGTTCAGAAAAAAACCCTTTTGTTAAAATGATAATGCAGTTTTGGAAACTTTGTTATGAATGATAGAATGAGTATTTTTTAATTTATGAGTTATCTCCCCTGATTTCACAGTATACAAGAATTCAAAAACTTTTTATTATTTCTTGTCAGTTTTCAGTTTACATTGATTCTTTATTGATTTTTTAACTAACAGTCACTCACTTACCTTGATATAAACCAGAGATCGATCATCAATGAAACACTGGATTCTGAAGTAATAGGTTTTTTAATTTTTAAAAATTTGAAAAATTCTTGTGTTTATTTTATGAATGCTGTGTAGATGTATTTTTATTTTTGTGTTGTAGGTTCAGACAGCTTTAGAAACAATGTTTGGTACACGATGTCCTAATTTCCTTACTAATCCTGCAGCCAAGAACAAATTTTATGATTATGAATCAGGATTACCTACAGGTGTATGGGGACAAAAGACCAATGAAGTGGAACCATTCTGTGGTCGTTACATTGCAAAAAATCCAAGTTCTTTGTTCATAGAGACAAACAGCGAAAGTAAAGGCATTAAATTATCCAGCAGTGTAACTACGGTAATTCTAACATTGGTTAAATACATTTTTTGTTAAATTTATTTATATGAGAATAAAATCCCCAGACAAAAAATATTAAAGAGCTTGAAACACAAACATAAATACAACAGAGAGTCAGGATGGTCTGACTGAAGAGTGGTGGCCAGGGTCACACCTGATCCTCCCCTTATCTGTCCTGGCACTTTGATGTATAAATCTAACTATAAAAGCCAAGTATTTTCCATTCTGTTCTCTCCATTATTTGACTTTTTGTATATATATCTGTCTGTTTTAGTTGTGTTTTGCATATCAAGGAAGTCAGATCCAGAATTTAGTAAGACTAGTTTATTCATATGAAGACGATGCAGGGGAGATACACTCATCCAGTGTAAATCTTGGAGTAACTTTAGCCACAACAGCAGGGTAATTAAGCTAAGTTAAATCAAACTTGTTAGTAGTCACATGATACAGAGCTTTACAGATATGAGCATTAAATATGCCTAAAGATGTGACACCGTTCTCATACTATTACAGTCTTCCCTATAAAGCTTAATGTTATACATGTACATATTCATAGTACAAGATTTATTTTCTTGTTTGTTTAAATAAATATAAAAATTTTAAATGTTTATATTTTAATTTAAGTTCAAAATCAATAAAATGATAAGAGTTTTTTCCAGAAATGTGTGCAGACATAGTCATTGAAGAAATTGTTCAAGGGCTGTGTATTTCAGATGAAATTTAAACTTCATAAAGAAAAAAGTTTAAACAAGCAGCTCTGACAGTAATATCAAATTTTGATATTCATGTCAGCTAAATTATTTGAAGAAGAAAATCAGCTTAATTTGCTTGAAATGTTTTGAAAGTTAAATTATAAGGATTGTTTTAAATTTTAGAACAAGTTATACTTCTATAACCCACTGGTCGATTTACACTTTTTCATGAACTGGTTGATATGGCCATGTAAAAAAAATCATTAGATTCTCAGGCCACTTTTCAAATTTTTTGATGAGGCAGGGAGGAGTCTTTTTATTTTTTTTCCTTGTTTTTACTTAAAAAATTTGTTGCTTCTCAGGCCATTTTTGGAATTTTTTAATGAGGCCGGGCTTTTTTTTTTTTTTTTTATTATTTTCAAATCTTCGACCTCCCAATAAAAGCGTCGGCGGTGCAGCCCTGAAATTTTCCAAAGGCTGCTTCATTGTTCGTTTTAATCGATTCTAGCAACTCCCCCAATGTGCACTCCGTCATGTAATCACAATGTATCGTCCATGGTACGACAGTTTTTCCTCCAGAGAGGACTTGGCATGACACTAAAGATGATGCCATGCTGACGGAAGTTTAACAAACAATGTATATTTAATTCACAACACCACGTGATAAAGCGTGTTTACGAAAACATTTCGCTGATTAAGATCGCGATCCTAAAAATTACCGGTAACGGAAACAGACGCGAAAAATTTCCGGGCGGGACGCGGAACTGCCGATTTTTAATTTTATTTTTTATATGATAAAAAACGTCGAATGCGGCGGGTTTAAGGGACACGCGGCGGGGCCTGAGAAGCTAATAATATATTTTTTTTGCCTATATAACCAGATGTTATCCTGTAACCAGTTCGAGAATTCTAAATGATCCTAAAATAAATACTTTGTCACAACAGTAAAATAAAAATTAGATTATTTCATTACAACTTCTGTTTTTATGTTTCAGATGGCATTATAAATGTATTGATATGTTAGCAGAATTACAAGCAATCAGGACGTCTGCAGCTTATTTCTGGATCAAAAGGATTCAAGTCTATAAACTCGGATCAGCCAATGAATTTTACATTGATGATGTCTATATTGGTCGTCAAGAAATTCTTTCTAATTCTACTGGTAAGAAACTTTGTGTACCGAATTTGATTACAGTGATTCAGTTTTCAAACTTCCATTTTGAAATCTATGGTACCTCAAAGTAGTTTGTTGGTCTTAAAACTTGCAGGATGTACTTTTGTCTCTTTAAACTCTAAATCAAAATGTCACTGATAGTTCAACTTTTAAATATCGTTAGTAAAATTGTGTGTGTATAGATTGTTATTAACAATTTATATCCTTTATAGCTTTTGTTTATTATGAAAAATCAATTGAAATGGTAGTACCTTTTTATATTTTGATTTTAATTTGTTCTTATTTCAGATGTAAATTTGTTTCGTATGCCACCAGCTAAACCAAACAGTGCTCTGATCAAGTCTGTGTCTGTAGCTTCTCCAAATTCTGGAGAATATGACATTACACTTGTTCCCCACGATTGTGGCAGTAACTTCCCCTTGTTTGATAAAATATCGGGACAGATCAGATCAGGAGGGTCTATAACTATTACAAGAACACAGCCTGCATCCCCACCAATTACAGGAACATTCAGTGTTACGTTTGAAAATGAAACTAAATCAGGTGAGTCAATAAATTTCCATCATGTCGGATCTAATGCATTCCAGGATTAAATATAATTCTTTGATACCAATTTTGATGCACAAGATGAATGAATAAAAGGGAAAAAAAATCTTACTTTCATTTGGGAGCCATTAACTCTTCCTTTATTTTAGCTGTTTACTAAAACAGATTAGAACACGTAGTAAATTTAATTCTTCATTTTAAAATATTTTAGGTATTTCTTATGACATGGATGATACCCAGATAAAAACCATGTTGGAGACAATAGAAGGTATCGGTAATGTTCAGATCTCCCGTACTGGTGACTGTTCCAATTTTGACATCGTAGTTACTTTTACTTCATTGCCAGGAGATCAGCTACTAATGGAGGTGAGACATTTTGTTGTCCAGAATGTATTGAAATTATAAAAATATAATTTTTCTGATTTTTAAAAAGATCGTAAAAACAGTGAGATTGATTAATGGACGGATTATTGTTTAACGTCCAGTTTCAATTATTACATGCATAACAGGACGAGAACATGTTGATGTGATATGAATATGAGCCCTGCTTTCTACTAGTCAGTTACGCTGAGCCAGATTTTTGACGTGCTGGCTTACGAAGTAACAGTCTGCAGGAAGATCTATCAACCTGCTCAGACACATTATACATGTACTGATTCCACGCCTACTAGTCTTTGCTCTTACTCTTAGATGCCACGTTCTTGGCGGATATGCAGCAAATATCAATTTTGATGTCTTAGGTTTGACTCAGCTAGGGATGGAACCTGCGACCTTATGCACTGCAGGCGAGTATGCCACCATGAGAAAGCATTGTGGGTGGCTCCAAACAAGGAGATCCAGCTCTTACTTTGTAATATCATATTATGAAATATCCATTGTGTCATATGCCTAGATTCATGTTTAACTGCATGTATTTAACTTATGAAAATTAATATCTGACAAAATATTATAACTCCACAGTAATTGTTTTTCATCACAATAAATTAGGTTAATTTGAAATGTTGTGATTTTTAGGTTGACAGTAGCTTGCTGTCTGGGAAGGACGTAACAGCAACAGTAGAAACGGTGGAAGATGGAGGATTGTGGTATAGCCCTATACCAGGAGATATGTTACGTACAGATCACGATGAACCAATGGTAAGTTTCTTATACCACAAAATCATCCCTGTCCCCTCCAGTTACCTCATCCTCAACCACCTACTTTTTTTCTCCCTACAGGAAAATTCATTAAAATGAGTAGAAAGGTTATATAAATAATATAAAAATATATAAAACCCAGGGGAGATATTTTTTTTTCAAGGTTGAAACTCATAAAAAGACTTATTTACTTAATTTATCAGTATTATTTTGCTATTGTTTGCTAAACAAGACTGAAAAGTCTTTTATTTCTATTTTATGGACCTTGGATACGTAAAAGTAAGATTTACAGTGTTTATTTTTATCTAACTCAAATTCCACTAAATTAGATTTGCTTATTACGGAAATGGACATGTTCTTTTAATTACAATAACAAAATTTGGTTATAAAGAACAGAATAAAATAACAGATATTTACAACAGGTTATGGTTTATGTAAATGGTATCCCAACAGCCTGTAGTGGAGATTGTAAGTTTGAATGGAGTGCTAGTGGTTCACCAACTGTTACAGGAGTCAGTCCAACATCAGGTAAATATTTCATTATTATATCCTGTACAAAATAATATGAAAAAGGAAAACATGTTTTTTTGGCAAATTTGTAGTAAAAAAGTTTGAAAAGGATTAAAAATATAATAATGACCTTTGAAATTAATACCAAAAACTTGATTGAAAGTTAATACATTGGAAATGTTTTGGTTCTCAATTGATGTGTTTCATTTCATGATTTGCAAAACAATATTTTTGAAATTTTAAAATCTTTTATTGATGTATCTTCAAAAAGATTTAGCATTGCTTGATATATATCACCTATTAAGCACAAATAAATTATGGAATGCTTAGGTTAAAAAAGGACATTTATATATAATAATGGAAGCTAAATTCATTTGAGAACCATATTTTTAGTTACAATTTAATAAATTTTAGAGTTTTCTAAGTTCTCTATTGGTAAATTATCATTTTATCTTGCTTATTGTTTAGAATCTAAAATTTCAACAAGTTTTATTCCACAAATAACATTTAAACATTTAAAAATTTATATTTACCTATTTGTTACACAGGTGGCCCTGGTACATCTATTACTGTCACGGGAACAAACTTTCATTCTTCGCAAGCTAATAATGAGGTTATGATCAACGGGGTCATGTGTACTAACACTGGCGGTACTACAACTAGTATCACATGTACGACAGGTCAGGGGTCATATGGTACACACTTGGTAGAAGTTGCTGTTGATGGAAAAGGATTAGCCACTCATCCATCAGGAAATGTGACTTTCCAGAATCTGATGGATGTTACAGGGATTAGTCCAAATACTGGAACACTTGGAGGTAAAATATTAAGACATAATCTGGAGACTGATTCCTTGACAAAAAAGCTGTAATAACTCCCATTTCCAACAAAGTCACAATCATCAATATTGATGTCAGATCTGACATAGAAAAAAATTTATGCACTTAAAATGGAAATTCTGCCCATTTGGAAAATTCTATGCTTATAGATTAAGACTAATTAAATATAATTGAAGGAAACAACAGGTATAGCAAAAATTTGATAGACATTTCAGAGAAATGTTTGCGATTTTCAGGTCAGTATCAAGGATGATGTTGCATAATTTGCTATATATCAACATTGTCTTTCAGTGTTGGTACATGTCAATTTAATGAATGAAATTAATTGTAACGTCATCCTTGAAACCACATAACTTACTACAATGCTACGTCTGCTTAAAAGTTACTTTATTTTTCTTAAAATTTCAGCACTTGACATAAAACTGATAAAAAAAAGAATCAGGTCGATGACAGGCTCGTCCAATAATAAATCTGATAAAGTCGGTATCAGAAAACGAATCATCATTATGCAAAATATAAATGAGAAATGGATATTTGAATCTATAATGACGGGGCATCGGTGGCCGAGTGGTCTAGGTAGTTTATCATGACTACTAATGATCACTAGCCTGTCAACACTGAGGTTGTGAGATCGAATCTCACCTGTGGCAGGGTGTGTTCGACTCCGATCTAAATTGACAAGGATTGCCAATTTTCCTACCAAAGGTCAGTGGTTCTCTTCAGGTACTCCGGCTTCCTTCATCAATAAAAACTGGCTGCCGCGAAATAGCTAACTGTGCTGAAAACGGCGTAAAATCCCAACTAAACAAACAAATCTATGACAAGATTAAATTTGTTGTCAATAACTTTGAAACTATTTGAAAAATTTTCCTTTCTTAAATGTCAATAATATTTACAACCAACCTCTTTAGTGATACAATTTTTACATGTATGACATGTTTTATTTTTGCTCAGGTGGAATACCATTGACAATAACTGGGTTTGGATTCAACTCAGAACCTGGGGTAACAGTAGGAGGGAACCAGTGTGAGATTACTGGTACAACAACTACTACACAGATTATTTGTTTATTACCATCGTCAGTAAGTCATGTATTTAATATATATATCATATATTGGATTAACCTGATTTATTTAAGAAATTTTTGACTGTTTGATGACTGGTTTACTAGTTATAAATCTCTTTCATAGTATAACTGGAAATTGATGTAACATTCATTTAATTTTGGCTATAAGTGCACCTTTCGTTAATTTGATAAATTATTTTTGGAGTGGATGGCTCTTTTATATAACTTTTTTCAGTGCAGGTTTTTTTATATTTTGGTAAAAAACAAATGCTAGTGGAGTTGTATTATCCTTTTGATTATATGAAAAATACTAAGTACTTAAAAAAAAGCCAAAATAATATATTTTTTTATTAAAATTGTTTTTTTTTTCATATTTTTCTACAGTCAGCTGGTAGTTTTGATGTGACAGTAACAGTAGATAGTACATCTGATGTGTCACCTGTACAGTTTACATATGACTCGTCGTCAACGCCAACTATTTCTGGTATATCTCCTGCAAAGACAGGAGCTGCAGGTTTGTTTTCATTAATGGAATAGGGGCCTTGATGACCGGGTGGTCTAGATAGTTTGTCATGACTACTAATGATCACTAGCCTGTCAACGCTGAGGTTGTGAGTTCGTATCTCACCTGTGGCAGGGTGTGTTCGACTCCAATCTTAATTGACAAGGATTGCCAATTTTCCTACCGAAGGTCGGTAGTTCTCTCCGGGTACTCCGTCTTCCTCCACCAATAAAAAATGGCCGCCACGAAATAGCCAAATGTGCTGAAAACAGAGTAAAACCCCAACTAAACAAACATTAATGGAATAACCAGACAATTTTTATTTCAAGTTTAACATGGGAGATTTTCTGGTTCATGTGGTCAGAAAATTTTACTAATGGGTTTATTAATATGCTGTATATAGATACTTTAAAATATATTTCAACAGAAGGTTTGTAAAAAGTTCTACGAATTTATCACATTTACTAGGAAGGCATACATTAGGGTCAAAAGAACTGATTTCTTTGAACAAAATTTGTATTTTCTCATTATTTTTTTTTTCAATTTCTAATGATTTGGTTATTTCATTCTGAGCAGTTCTTTTTGGTAAAAGAAAGCCATTGACAAGAAGACTGGCAAAGATTGGTGGTTTAGATCAGAGTCAATCTTGGACTGCTTTTTCCTGAACTTGCCACCTCTGTGGTGTTAACAATAAATATCACTTGTATTATGAGAGAACTAACTTCCAAAGAATTTCCATTTTTCGTCTTGATTTTAATACAAATAATCAGTTCGTATAAGTAAAATATATAAATCATCGCTTCATCTGTATATTTTTTATCTCTGTTTACAGGAGGTGTTACGCTTACCATTGATGGTACCAACCTTGGTACATCAGGAACATTGCAGATAGGTAATACGGTTGTACCTACTGATACATACACAGCTACCCAGGTGACAGCCACCCTCCCATCAATGTCTCCAGGGACATATAGTGTCATGTTAATGAAGGGAAGTGGAGGAGCTGCTGTTGACAAGTAAGTAAAATACTGGTAGGCAAAAAATTGTTCATATTTCTATACACTTAAGATAAATGTTATTCAGATACTGTATATTAAGAAATTATTTCATAATTTTATTATTGGGAAATGTAGAAAGTGGAGAATAATGTAAAAATAATTAATGTGATTTACGTTCAAGTTGTAAATAGATTAGCTGTTTTCTGCTCTTTGGTTGGGTTGTCGTGTCTTTGACACATTCCCCATTTCCATTCTCTATTCTAATTATAATAAATGATAATTCAATAAATTTTGGTGTCTATATCCTCATCCTATCATATTTTTCACATCAATAAAAACATTTCATTAATATTTGAATTTACAATATTTAAGATTTAAGGAGTCTGCAGTGTGAAAGGAAATTAAAGATTGTTGAAATTATATATAAAAGGTTTTATATATTTGCAACCTAATATTGGAACACTTGGTGGTAAAATATTAAGATTGTGTCTTACATAATCTGGATTCTGATTCCTTGACAAAAAAGCTGTAATAACTCCCATTTCCAACAAAGTCACAATCATCTATATTGACGTCAAATCTGACATGGAAAAAGATTTATGCACTTAAAATGGAAATTCTGCCCATTTGGAAAATCTATGCTGATAGATTAAGACTAATTAAATACAATTGAAGGAAACAACAGGTATAGCTCAGACATCATCTTTAAATGGTTGAGCTTTGTAAACGGTCATTGGTACAGGTTTCCAAGGTGACGAGACATCAGTACTTGTCATGATCAATGGACTGGACTGTCCAGGTAAAACTGTATCTTACACAGAAATAACATGTCTCACACCAGAATCAGCAGCTGGTATCAAAAGTTTGGAAGTCAAAGTTTTTATTTCTTTTTTTATATTTTCCAGTTCTGGAAATGTTCCCAGTATAGAATACGAACTTGTGGTTGACAATATTTTCCCGACTGATGGGTCTTTACATGGAGGCACTAGATTGACCATAACAGGAAAAGGATTCAGTACTAATAAAACACTAACGGAAGTTACGATCGGACAATATGAATGTGATGTAGATTTCGTTAATACTACACAGATTATCTGTCTAATCCAGGATACTGCAAATGTTGTTCAGATTGACAACCAGGGAGTTCATCCAAGTAAGTTTAGCATAGTTTGTGTGCAGGAATTTATTTATTTTTATGTGTGAATCAGTTGTTTTGCTTTAGAAAGGATACCTTTTTCAATAATTTGATATTTTTGTAAGTATTTAGTAATAATGCTTTATGAAATATGTGTATGTTTCCACTTACAAAATAAATAAATTTCCTTTACCAACTTAACTCCCCTGGATAAACTGTAAAGGAAATTATATATGGAGGAAATGGGATGGCAGAAAAATTATAAATACATATATTTTGGAATTATGGTATATTGGTGTTTTTCACATATATAGATTTTTAGCCTATTTTGATGTTGAATATATTTTCAGCATGGGGTAAGGGATACCAATGGAATCCTGTTGTGGCCCGTGCCAAAGTTGGAGACATTGTAGAATGGGCTTGGACTACTCCATCTTGGATCTACAGTTTCACACATCGTATTGAACAGACATTAAATGAGACTGCTACTGAGAGATCACCAGATGGATTTATTAGTGGTACAACAGGAACAGCTAATGGTAGGGTTTAATTGTAAAAATAAATGTTGATAGGTGTTCAGCTGTAGAAAATGATACCATGTTTCTTTGCCTTGGATGACCGATCTTGTATTTCTATGAGCTTCATTGTTTTTAATTGAAATATGAAATTGTATTTAGTAACAGTGTTGAATATATGCATTGGTTAAATGTAAAATTAATAAGGAATAATGTTCATTTGATATAATGAAATTTCCATGTGTTTAACATCAAGGTCATTGAAATATTTGAACTGAATAATTTTGACCTGTGAACCTATGCGTTTTAGCAACAAAATCAGCATTTTTCAATCATATAATCGTGCTTTCCTTTTAATTGAATCTTAAGATGGGTTTATTCATTTTTCTAAGCACTTGAAATAAAATTTAGTTGAGAAAAATGTATTAAAAATGATTTAAATTACTTTGCAGGAAACTTTCGGCACAGAGTAACAACACCAGGAACATTCAGTTATTGGAGTGGATACACTGATCAGTATGATATTGTTTACTACAGAGGAACACTTGTAGTAGAAAACAAATCAGCATTCTCTGCTGAAGTGACAGTTAAAGTAGCTGGTAAACTGGCTCAACATAATGTTAATTCAGGTAATGAGGCCATACCAATATTATTTTTAGTTTTGTTGATTTTGGAATAAGCAGATTCACTGTGGTAAATAGATAAGATTAATTGCTTGAGATAGACGATAATTATTTATTAAAAGGTATAAATATTTATTGATTTTGATGTTATTATCAGTTTATGTTATTACCATCATTGATCGTTGTCAATCTTGCAAAGTATTTTCAAAATTATTGTCACATTTGAATTTTTTTTCATTGTTACATTTGTTTTTTTTTTTTTTATTTCCTTTTTTTAATCATTTTGCTACTGTGTATCATTTAATTTATTCATGTTTTAAATGTTCTTTCCATTTTTTTTAGTATATTTTTTTGTTGTTATTACAGAAAGTTTACTGAGTATAGTAAAGATTGAAAGATTGCTTTAATTTATTGTGATAATTGATATAAAAATCTAAAAGCTCCTAATGCTATTTTATAGGTACCTCAGACCCTGTCGATAGCAGTGCATGTCCAGGAACAACTAGTGTTATTTCAGGATGTTTTCCAGCTGCAGCATTATCATCATCAGGAAATAGTACATTCAAATTCTCATTCAGCAACTGTTATACTCCTGTTGTCACTGGACTTGACAAAAATCAGGGAACAACATCTGATGTGATCGCCATCACGGGATCAGGATTTTCTGGTACAAAATGTAACAATGAAATTACGTTTGGAGATGCAACCTGCAGCGTAATTAGATCCACTGATTCATTAATAGAATGCTCCATCGACCCCAGCAATTCTCCGACCATTGGTTTGATGCAAGATGTCAAGGTCAGAGTGAATAATTTGGGGGATGCTAACATTGCTATTGGAGGTCAGTCTGCGAGAACATTTGTCCTTAAGCCAATGGTAAATGGAATCAGTCCTCAGACATCATCTTTAAATGGTGGAGCTTTGTTGACAGTCAGTGGAACAGGTTTCCAAGGTGATGAGACATCAGTACTTGTCATGATCAATGGACTTGACTGTCCAGTTAAAACTGTATCTTACACAGAAATAACATGTCTCACACCAGCATCAGCAGCCGGTATCAAAAGTCTGGAGGTCAAGGTCAAAGCAAATAACCTTAACATACCTGCAGTGTGTGACATCGTTTGCCAGTTGGTATATGAACCTGCTGATACACCATTGATTTCAGACATAAACCCTAAAACCATTAATGGAACTTCAGCAACAATAAATATTACAGGAACTGGATTTTCTGATAAGAAAAGTAAAACTGAAGTCATGATAGGGGGTGAAATTTGTAGTACAGATACTGTCTCAGATACTGAAATAATTTGTACAGTTACTAATGTCCCTGCTGGTAACCAGAACATTGAGGTTGTCATTACAAACAAAGGAAAAGCAACAAATACAAATAATGTACAGGTAACCAGCTCAGCTGTTATATCAAGTATTACTCCATCTCAAGGAAGTACAGAAGGCGGAACTGAATTGGTTATAGCTGGAAATGGTTTTGTGAATGGATCAACTTCAGTAACCATTGACGGAGCTGCCTGTGACCTTGAAGAGGTCACATTATCACAAGTAAAGTGCATAACAAGAAGTCATGCTGCTGGTACTGTAAATGTCGTAGTAGTTTCAAATGGGCAGACGTATGGGACAGAGAATTTTGAATATGCTGTTGGAGCAACTCCAGACATATCATCAATAAATCCAACCAGAGGTACTAAAGGAACAAACATTGTCATCACTGGGACAAACTTTGGAACAAATGGTAATGTTTCTGTAGGTAGCGTACCTTGTACTGTAACATCTTACACAGCAACTGAGATTCAATGTACAGCTGGAGCTGTTGCCATTGGTATGGCAAAAGTAATTGTTGATGTTAAAGATCAAGGCTTGTCCAATGATAATGTTCAATTTGAATATGAACTCACAATCAGTGGCATTAATAAAAATTCAGGTGAGTAAAGTCTTGATAGAAACTCAAAAAGTGATATTTATTATGCAGGTGTATTTTTGTATTCATGATGCATTGTGTCTTTCATTTTTAAATCCAAAATAGCTATACAAAACAAAAATTTAGATTAAATTTTATAAATTCATTGAATTATTTCAGCATTATGAAAAATTGAAACATTTTTAAAACTCTGAGCATAAAAGTCATTTTTGGAAACATTGATAATATAGTCATGTAACCAATCACTCAAAAAGTGCTGAAACTTAATAGTTTTTGTAATGAGAAGCATAAATGAGTTATCTCCATTAACTTTGCTAGCAAAGGGAGTTAATTGTAATTCTTTTACTCTGTTCCTAAGGGCTTATAGGAGGAAATTTTATTATCTCCCCTTGGTAATTTGCTTAATGGAGATAAGTAACCTTTTTATGTAACTTAAAATTTCAAACATAAATAATTTTGTGAAATTTTGATAATTTTTGTGATATAAAAAAAATAATGGCAATGTTTTTTCTAATACTGACTTTATCAGATTTTTTTATTCATTGATTTTAATTGATATCTTTACAGGAAGTTCTGCTGGAGGACAGACAGTGACAATATCAGGATCAGGATTTGACAGTACCATGTCCCTGACTATTTGTAATAATGAATGTAGTAAACATACCTTTGCCAGTCAGACGCCTTCAGACTTTGTCTGTATTACACCACCTGCTGCCAGTATGTATCTGTTTTATTACAAACTGTACTTATGTAAATGTGTAATATGAATACTGTAAATTTAGAATTTTTGTGTGCAATTCTGATTAAAATTCTTTTTTAACAGACATTATAGGGTAGTTCATGTAATTGAGATAAGCTTCCTGAATAATTTTTCTTGTATTTTTCAAAGTACCCAGTGTTTCCACTTGCAATTTAGATAAAGTTCTGTTTCACTGTGAAGTTTGGATTTTCAAACAATGAATAAAATTTTAACCTTCAGTTTCAAGTAGACAGAAAAACCTCAGATGTTGAGATTGAGAACCTGGCGAGGTAGAGTAGCCAGCTAGTCAAATATAGAAATTTCCATAAACAGGACTTAAAAAGGATCAGTTTGACATATCCATTATTTGATATCTTGAATTCAGTCAATATACAGTCATCGAATCAATCACTAAAAAATTTGGCAGTCTGTTTCAGAAATTCAGAGTCTTTTAACTATTAGCATGGTACAAAGATGAGTGAAATTTATATGACTTTATTTTTTCACCTAGTTCCTATATTGTTTTATTTTATAGGTGCTGTAGTGGGAACACAGTCTTGTGATGTGGTTGCTACAGTTACTGGAGGATCCCAAACATTATCTAGTGGTTATACTTATGACCAGTCTTTGACACCAACCGTTACTAATGTTAACCCAGCCCGTGGTGGCACTGGTGGGGGATCAACAATTACAATTACTGGGTCAGGATTTGGGTGAGTATTGGAAAATTTATTTTTCTCTTAGAAGTTTATTATCTTGACAAGTGGTTAACCAAATAATCTCAAAGATTGGATTTTTTTTTTCAGTTATGCAACCTTGAGTCTTATGGTACGTTTCAGTTTCATGTTTATTTATGAATGTCCTGGTGATTTAAACTCACATTTTATGTCCTAATTTTATTGTATTACATGTATGACAGTATGGTCAAGGATTCACACAGGTCATGGAATCCTGAAAAATCCCTGGAATTTATTTGGGCTAAAAAATGCCTTTAAAAGTCATGAAGTTGAAAAATTTCATGAAAAAGGCATGTTAAAGTTGTGGAAATTTTGTTTTGGATCATTGCTGGCAATAAGTTGAAAAAAAATTAAAAGTTCTCATTATCATTAAGGTGACATTAACATAATGGTAGTAACATATTGCATATAAAGCCCCATTAATACTGATAAAAAAACATGGGGTAAAAAAGCATTGCAACTTAAAATGTGGTATCACAGGGCCATCTAAAATTCTGAATTAGTCCTTGTCTTCACTTGCACTGACAGTTTGTGTTGTCTGCTGGTTCACACTGTTTATGACGTGCTATGATATTCCTAGAAACCTGCCAAAATTGTCTTCTGAAAATAGGTTAGAAATGTGCCATTTTCATGACTTTTCTCGATAAAAGATAACAATTTATAGTTGCAGGATAAAAACAATATATGTACATGGTCAGAAACTATACCAATTTATTTGTATGAGCCTTAGAAACAGGTAGAAATGCGAGGTTTCTAAGACTTTTAGTAATTTAACAAGCAAAGAACAATACTTTAGTACACATCCACTGATTTATTATGTATTCATATGTGTATTTGGTGTTCATGAAATTCTAACAAAGATACTAAATAAATACTTTTTTTTCTGAAGGACCAATACAGCTCAGGTTGATGTATCAATAGCAGGTACTACATGTACTGTCAGTACAGTTATAGATACAGAGATTGTGTGTGTCACTGGACAACATACTCCGTCACAGAAAACATCGGTCCGAGTAGAAATTAACGGAAATGGAATTGCCGAACAGGTAAATTTCGATGAATATATATATATAGACAGAAAGTCAGGTTTTGAAAAGATTGATAGCCTAATTTTTAACTTGAGAGTAGAGAAAACAATAATTCTATACATTTCAATTTTTGTATACAAAAAATCTAAAACTCATGACCCAAAAATACTGATAATTTATTTATGGATAAATGTATTGTTCAGTCGCTCGAAGATTTGAATTTAAAGATGAGTTAAACTATAAATATGTTTTGTGAAAATAACAACACTTTTTCTTGTTACAGAACAATACAGAATTTTACTACGTAGATGTCTGGTCGTCTCCCTTTACTTGGGGAGGAGGCAGTCCTCCAGAGAATGGTACCTTAGTTGTCATCCCAGCAGGCAATGTTATTTTACTAGACCAGGATACGAACCGTCTTAAAATGATTCTTATCAAAGGTAAACTTTAAATCTTTCTATCTAAAGTACTGAAAAATTAAGGATATGGGCTTGGAGACAATGAGACAATGTCCCATCAGGTTGAACAATGAGAAAGATTGATAACAGCTAGAGGTCAGGGTTGTCAATAGTGAGCAACAACTCACACAACAGGGGAAATACTAAATGAGCCTTGAAAACAGTGTCAAACATTCAACAAATTTCATCAACTTTAACAAAAGAAAATTATTACAGTTATGTCAATCAAAAAAAAAGAACAATAGTTAGTTTTTTGATGCAGTGATTAAACAGAGGCAGGCAAACAGTAAAAATGAATACAATTTGTATGAAATTCATACAGTTTGATACTAGAGCATAAGACTACATAAAAACAATAAAAACAGGATGAAAAGTACTGCAGTATTCAAAGCTGAAAGTACTAACTTGGTAATAATAAGACCACCTCTCCAAGACTAGTGTATAAGCTATAGTAACTTGGAACTTATTTCATACTATAGTGTAATATAAAGACTTGAAGAATATTGACCTAACACAAGAAGAGATTTATAACATAATATTCGGGTGTGTACATATATTGCAGTCTTCAGCCAGATTAAATTTTGAACTTAAAAGAAACAGACTGGTTCTGAGGATAAGTTACATTGGATACATAAATTTGTATGTTTTGAAGTGATTTTCCATCATTGGCTTGTCTGTACTTTAAAGGTTTTAACATATTGAAATATAGTTTTTTGGTGCATGCAAGTTGTCTCCCATTTACAGAATTATCTGCTCTTTGGAGATGGTGTCTCCCATAGATATCAATGGACAAATTGTAATTTTTCTGCAAAATATTTTTTCTTCCAATCAATATCCTCCACTCAAATTAATAATATGTTCTTGAATGTATTTTCCCACATTTTTCTGTTTGCTCTTTGTGTTTAAATACAAGACACCTTCTGTCAGGAAAGATAACTCAGGCATATGGGAGACAAATCCAAAATGCACAAATAGGGTCTATTTACCAGTGTATATACTAATTTTTTGTTTATAGGTGGAGAATTAATATTTGATGAAAAAGATGTAGAGCTGTTTGCTGATAACATATTGATTGTAGAAGGGGGAAAATTGCAGGTAAGCTAGATGTGAATTTTTTATGTGAAAATTTTTCTGTTATTGACATATTCCAGCAAGTTTTAACAAAGATTAACTACATGTATTTTTAATCTGATACACTTGTATTACATTTTAATTATTATGTACTTAAGCTGTATTATTGAAAGCTTTATTTCTTAATATTTTAGATTGGTACAGAAGACCAACCATTCCAACACAAAGCTATTATTACTGGTACATCACATTTACGTACAAAAGAATTGCCAATTTATGGTACCAATTCCATTGGTGTACGGGAAGGAATACTAGATCTCCATGGTAATATACATCTTTGTTTTGGTAGCTCTGAAAATAAATCAAATTAATTTACTTCTTATTGAATCATTTCCTCATCATAAAAAATTGCTTCAGTTGACTTTCTGATTTGAAATGAAGAGGAATTTTTTTTTTATTTCTTTAAAAAAAACAGACCACTAGTATTCATTTTGTGTTTTTCCGGCAGATATTTACGTGCCAGTGTCAAGAAATTGTAGCTGAATATTTCTTTGTTTTCAGGGCAACCAGTACCAATTGTGTGGACTAGACTAGATCAAACAGCTACTGCAGGAAGTAACCAGATTGTACTCCAGCATGAAGTCACATGGAAAGCAGGAGATGAAATAGTTATCGCCTCGACCGGTCACAGACATACACAAAGGGAGAATGAGAAACATACTATCCAATCAGTTGCAGGTGACAAAAAAACCATTACCCTGGTCGATAACCTATCCTATGAACATTTGGGTACCTCAGAAACAATCAGTGGATACACACTTGAGTATCGAGCTGAAGTTGGATTGTTGACTCGTAATATTGTGATACGGGGTGAAAGAGATCGACAGTGGACAGAAATTATTGCAGCATGTCCAGATGGTTTTGATACGGGTAAATAAGTTTTATTCTTTTTTTTTCAAAAACTTGCATGTTTATTTTGAGTTTATATTTCTTGTATATATAATTATGGTAATAATGAAACAAAGTAGTTAATATATTTATAAAAAATAATGAATATAAAATTCAATAATATAATTTTTAATGCTAATAGCATTATTAATTGTAAATTGTAATATTGTTGTTGCTAATAACTGTGGTTCTAGAGACAGACTTTAGTAATAATGAAAAAATCAGGGATATGTCTCCAATAAATTTATGATTATAACTTTCTAGGGGAATTTGCTACACAGACATGTTTCCAGGGTCGTTTTGGTGAAGAAATTGGCAGTGATCAGTTTGGAATACAAATTATGTTGCATCCTCCAGAGCCAAACAAAGATCTGGCCATTGGACGTGTTTCTTATGTTGAATTTACATATGCAGGGCAGGCTTTCCGTCTCGGACGATACCCTTTCCATTTCCATCTGGGAGGCGAGATGTCATCATCTTATATAAAGGGTTGTGCACTTCATGAAACTTTTAATCGTGCTGTTAACATACACGGAACTTACAATACCCTGGTTGAAAATAATGTCATATACAACGTGATGGGTGGAGCATTCTTTTTAGAAGACGGAATCGAAACTGGAAATACTGTTCAACATAATTTGGCAGTTTTTGTAAGAGAAAGCTCAAGTCTTCTGAATGATGATGTTACACCAGCCTCTTTCTGGGTAACTAATCCCAACAATACAATTCAACACAACAGTGCAGCAGGTGGTAGCCATTTTGGATTCTGGTACCGCATGCATGAACACCCTCAAGGACCGTCACGTACTGACACGGTTTGTCCACAGAATGGGTTAATGGGTGTTTTTAGAAACAACACCGCTCACTCTTTTGGATGGTTTGGATTGTGGATATTTGAGTCCTTTTTTCCAAGAGTTGATGGTTTATGTGGCTCAAATACACCAACTCCAGCAGTTTTTGAAGACTTTTATGCTTGGAACTGTGACAAAGGTGGAGAGTCTGTCAACACTGGAGACGTACAGTTCCACGATTTTATCCTTGTTAATAACAGGCTTGCAGGATATGAACAAAAGAAAAGTTTAGAAGGAGAATTTTACTCTCAGAATGGACCTTTATTCAAAAACGGATTTATTGTTGGCAGATCACCAACTTTATCTTCAAATGAGCAAGGGTGTACCAATGCTGGGATTGTCCTGCCATATTTTTACAGATTTATGGTTGATGGTACAGAATTTGCCAATTTCAATGAAAATGGTTGTGTAGGGTTGTCACTTACATCAATAGCTGGTACAAGTGGTCCAGAAAATGGTGGATTTGAGTATCATACACAGAATCTTGTATTTACAAATGTTGGCAGCAAGAACCGAGGTCATTTCAGATGGGAACACGAAGCAATTATCATCGATCGAGATGGAACGTTGACAGGAACTGCAAATTCAACAGTCCTGCCTACATCAAATGTTTTACCATCAAGTTGTAATCATTTTGAAGGATTTTCCCATGGTGTGCCAGCTAGTTTATGTCCCCCCGGTCTTAGATTTATACGATTCTCAAACAATAATGTCAAACCAACTTCAATCCAGTATAAGAATTTGACAATGCAGAACAGTAACGGTTTGTCAAAGTCCACTTACCAGAAAAAACGTCTGACTCATCCAAGAGGTTGGATGATTGTACTTCCCGTCGGAGATAGTTATATTTTAGAATTTGAAAATGCTGAACACATGTCAAATATGAGTTTTGATGGAACTCTGTCTCTTTTTGGTGTAAGTTAGTTCGCTAGAAAAAAAATGATTTGTTTTGTTGATTGAACTTAAATCAATTGATACAGATTTTCAACAGTGTGTACTCTGATAATAATTAGAATTAGAATTTAAATGTTAAGTTTTGTTTTATTTGCCTACGGACCAAAAGTAGTGGAAGTAACATTTCAAATTTTAACAAAATTTTCTATGTCTCTTACTTTAACTGATAGTACCATTTTTAAAAATATAAAAAAAATGTTTACCTTTAAAAATCTGAAAGTTTGAACATTTTGATAATTCATTCTAATTTAACAGAAACCTAACAATAACAATCAGTAATCAGATTCATTTTATATCTGTAAGAAGTAATTTCTTAATTCACCGTATTACCATTTTTGAGAACATTTTGACAAGCTTGCCATGATCTTATCTTCCAGTCTGATGATTTTCTGATATTCAGTATGAGAACTGTACAAAAACCAGATTGTGTATTAGTTGATAACGGAGCATGTGTGAATGAAACGATCACACCGCTGGATGGATTGGTAGATTACCATGGAGACTGGTCATATAATAGTACCACACAAAGAATTAGTTACATAAGTATGTTTATTTTTTTAATGATGGTTTATAAGTTCACTGTATAAAGAACAGATTGTAATGCTTTCAGTTATCAGCAGCATATAAAAATATTAATGGAGATTCCAAGAAATGGTGGCTGCTAAATTTTGTAATTTGGCAAATTTATGTATAAATTTTTGCCTATGTGTTACATCGAAGGGGATTTGATGTTTGTTGTCAAATGATTCAAAAAGTCTGACCATACTAAAAAAGTAAAGTGTAAAATTTCTTGAATTAAGAAGCTAACACTTACACTTACATAAAGAAAATTTTATCTGAAAATTAACTTGATATGGTGTTAATATATGTTTTGTTTTGTAGTTTCAAACAGAGAAAGACCAGCTGTTGGAAAGAGGAAGAAAAGAGCTGCAGTATCAACTGCATCAATGAATCTGAACTTCAGGTCATACAAATGTTTTTATGAAGACTGTATTGTACCACCAGATCCAAGCACCTTACCACCACCAGATACTAGACCTGATAATGCTGTTCTCTGGTCCAATGCTAGCACTTGGCCTAACGATACCCTTCCAGTGGCTGGGGATAGTGTAACCATTGAAAAAGGTAATTTTCTTAATTATATTCTGTCCATATTTTGTTTTTGATATTTTTATTCTTTAGAAAGTAAAATCCAAAATTACAGTGAATGTTAGGGATGTTCTTTAAATAAATTTAGATCTCTGCTTCCCCAGCTATTCCAAGACCATTTTTATGCATTTTTTCCATTATTTTTTTAAGGCAGTTTTTGTTAACATTTTGTAAATTCCAGACTGTCACCTAAAATCATGACACCTGTTTAAACTGTACATTTTAACCTGGTACTGCACCACTTATTGTTATTTTATGCCTGGTAAAACATGATATGTTTTTGTATTTACAGATACATGGCGTGTTGGGGACACAAATATTCCACCTCTGACAGAACTGATTTTATATGGAGTATTAGAACTTGATCATGGCAATGGCACAGGAGGCTACAGGGACTTTGTCATTGATACAACATATCTGGTCATCCTTGGGGGTAGATTGATTATTGGATTTGAAAATAACCCATTCCTGGGAAATGCCCATATATTACTGCAAGGACACTGGTTTACTCCGGAATATTTTCTTCCTGTTGATGGCAATACCATAGGGTCAAAGGTCATTGGTAAGGAGATTTTTATATATATATATATATATATTAATTCATTTTTATGAACCTATATTATTTTCAGAATAATGCAAAATTGATTTACATGTAATTTTTATTTAAATATTTTACTTTCTGTCTGGTTTTAGTCACAGATATGTGGTGCCACACTAATAAAAATAGTCGGAATTTTTTCCAACAAACTTCCATATTCAATGCTACAATAATTTATGGAAAATAGCAATTAACAAATTATTGATGATGTTTTTTTTTTTCATTAAGGAGGTTTCTAAATTTCATCTTGGGTCAAAGCTTCTCGGTAATATGACAAATACCCTCTCAAAAATCGTAAACAAAATATGTACATAAAATAGAATAAATGCACCATTATTGCAACTATGCAATAAATTCTTTCATATCTGTATCATGCTGTACAGGAAAAATTCACTGATTCTGTATTATTACAGGTGTCTATGGTGGCCTTGACCTTCATGGTAAGAAAATAAATGTACCTTGGACAACACTGAATACAACAGTACAAGCAGGGGAAACAACTCTAACTCTGAATGATATTGTGGATTGGGAAGTAGGAAACGAGATCGTTGTAGCTCCTACTGGATACAAAGCATGGGAGACAGAAACTTTCAAAATTAATGCAATATCCACAGTAGACAATCACACTGTTGTCACGCTCAATGACACTACTACATACAAACATTTAGGTAAATACCTATTTCCAAAAAGTTACAGAAAGTTTTGTTCATTTTTCTTTCAGTTCCAATGTGAAATTATAATAAAAACTGCATGTATCCATTTGAAATAATTATTTAAAATTTAAACTTTGAAGAAATGTATACCAAAAGAAGTAAATAGCAATGTAAGAGAAAACAGCTGCACAATTGAACATTACAGTAACACCTGTTTGTAGACCCTGAAAGATATCCTTAGAATGCTAAACAAAAGATTACCTCATTAGTAAACCAGTCAGTAATGGAATTTGAAAAACGACTCCACTTAGCTTTTAAGTAATCATGTGAATTGCATATTGATACACTGTTTTTGTAAATTAAAAGTTTTTACCTGCAGTTTTTATTTCAAAACCTCATTTGCAGATAGAAGTTGTGAGATGAATTATTTTTAAGTAATTAATGTAGTTTTTGTAACCAAATATTAGTGGCATAAATCAAACTGTAAATTTTATTTATTTTGATGTCCCTCTTGTCACATTTTCTACAAGAATAGAAACACCACATTAACTTCCATATGACATCCTTATGTTTTAGGGTATTCTGATGACACAGTGACAATATCTGCTGAAGTGGGATTGTTAACAAGAAATATTAAGATAGAAGGTGCTGACTATACAGATTTATATGAACAGTCCTTTGGTGGTCGTATACTTATAGGAGAAAGTTCTCATGGTAGAGGTGAGATCTATAATCATGTCAAATTTAAGATATTTCCTTAATATGTTCATGAATTTGAGTTTTTTATGATACACCCGAACCAAATTAAAAAATCATTACACCCTATTAAAGCCTAACCCTTAACAGTTTCAGAGATTTACAGATTAAAATGTTGAATCAGGTTAACAAAACACAATTTTGTGTAATAATTTTCTTTTGTTAAAGTAGACTTTAGTTTATTGTATGAATTAAACAAAAATATGAAAAAACAAATAATTTGAAGGATTTCTTTTTTTTAATGTGAGATTTTAAATATGTTTATAAAAAAAGTGAGGGACAAAAAAGGGTGAATACACCCCCAAGTTGTGAGACATCAACATTTATGCTTTACTGTATTTCACTCGATCTCATTATGTTTTGATTCCAGGTTATGCCCGAATTTCCAACGTAGAATTTTATCACATGGGACAGGAAGGATATATCGATTCCTATGACCCAAGATTTGCTGTGGCTTTTATGGATTCTGGACCTGTTACCAGTATTAAACCATCCTATGTTAAAAATAATGCCTTCCATCATGGCTTCTCTCCTGCCATTGGAGTTTATAATGCTCAAAATATGCCAGTAGAAGACAATGTAATACATCATTGTGTTTGGTTCTGTAAGTACCTTAAGCTATTTATAGTGAACAGAAAAAACATTTTTTTTTCTTCATTTTTTTCTTTCTTTTTTTTTTCAGTTTTTAGGGAAAACTCTCTTTTGGCGTTTTTAGCTATTTAATTATGTGTGTAAAAAAGAAGTTTGTAACTTACTTTCATCTATATGAAATGCTAGAAACCCATACATTGGAAAGACTAACCCACCTTTTCATGTTTTTTTTCCCTAGATAACATCAGTGAGATTTTATTACAAAATCAAAATTCTGTTGATGTGTGCTATAAAATCGGAGAAAAAATCAAAGAGCATTTTGAAATACTTTGCCTCTCTGACAAAAAGATTAAAAAAAAGTACTTTATCATGAAACAAGTGAACAATTTCTTTTATAACTATTTAGTATATTTATCTCGGCACTTGTGTTTTACTTTTGCAATAAAATGCAGAGTTTACACATAACATTATTTTAATGCTGACTATAAATTCTTTTTTGCGTTCTAAATTATTGTAGCGCTATTGTTAAATATGTAAATAAAGAATTTACATGTATTTATGGTTACCATTGTTAAAGAATTGAGCCCTTATTAAGAGTTTGGTTTCTAATTTTCCAATTTTATAATATACGGAATACATTATTTTATATTCCAGCCATCCAGACTAACTCTGACAACACTCAAATCAAGAGAAACATGGTTACTTTGATGGTTTGGGAGGGATCTTACCAGGATAGAAGGGAACCTCTTAATGTCCGTTTCAATGGTGCTATATCTGCAATAGAGGCAACCAATTTGAAACTAATTGGCAACAGAGTGTCAGGATCAGAACGTTTGGCATATCATGTACAATTCCAGTCATGTGATGCTTTACAAGCTGACTGGTATTCTGACAATGTCGGAAGAACTTCGATGATTGGTATAGGAACATTATCTGCAGACAAACATTCAAATAGTTGTAATAGAATTTCTGGGTTTACATTGCTGAAATGTTCAGACTTTGGAGTATACTACCAGAATCAGCAATCAGTTGTGTTTGAAGACCTCATTATTGCCGACAATCAAGTCGGTATACACCCCATGGTTATAAAACCGTCTGCCACCTCCCATGACTTTGAAAATAAAACAGCAACAGTTAAAAATGTCAAGGTTGTTGGCACCTCACCATCATTTGATTGTAATACCGATGTTGTCGATTCATCTGATGATAATATAGCTCTGTCAGGGAATGCACGATCATTTGATACATCACGAAGAATTGGTGTTGCATTTGGTACATTCAGCTCAGGAAGTAATAAAGCCCCAGAGAAAGCTTTTGTAAATGTAATGACATACCAGACAATAAAGGGACTTACTATACTACAAGGTGAGGATTTTATATAACTAACTTACTATACTACAAGGTAAGGATTTTATATAACTAACTAACAGATGCAATATCAAACAATATCTTACCTCCTGCTGAATTGCAAGGATATGATTGGTTAAACCACTACACGTGAAAACCCCGTATATTTAATATGGGGCAGTTGACCTCTTGTTTTGTTAATACATGATTTCCGCTAGAGTTATCTTTCTTTTATATTGTTTATTACTTCAAAGATGGTGGACGACAGCAGCTGGACTGAAATACTGTTTGTATTATTTGAATACTGTACATAGTAAAGTACATTTTGCCAAAGCGTATGCACGTAAAGCAATGATAATCATGATAATGAGCAAAAAAAAGAATATGGAGTAAGTTGCTCTGGATGAGTAAGCATACATATAAATCCTAAATCATGTATTATTTCTCGTTGTACATTGGTCATGCAGATACATTAAAGGGAATTTATGGAGCAACTATTTGATTTTTATGGGGGTTTGTGGTGGGTTTGTGATCTAATTTGAAATAAAAAAGGCAGGACCAGGGTTTTGCCAAAATAAAGACAGGATCACTTTAGATGCGAAAAAAAATGCAGGACCTGTATCAATCAGGAAATGTTTGGGTTTAAATGAAAATGTAGGCCGCAATAGCAGCTGAAAAAAAAGCCAGGACCAAAATTTCAACCAGAAAAATAGGCGGGATCATAAATTTGATCCTCCCCCCCCCCCCTAAAAATCAAATGGTTACCCCCTTATATAGTTCTTTTGAAGAGGGCTTAGCAAAGTGTTATTATTGTTTAAAGAAAGGCAGTCGGTAAGATATATTCGTTACAAAGTGTGAAGTTGACCTAATACGGTATATACAGGGTAAGTAAATTTCGTACGGGGTGAGAGCTGCACTCCCACCCCGTACAAAATTTACTTACCCCGTATATACCATATTAGGTCAACTTCACACTCTGTAACTAATAATATTTGGCAGGCTATGTTGGTCACCTAAAGGTGTCTTTGCAGGATTGAAAATGAAAAATGACATGTATTGTCAAATGATCTGTTTTTTACAAACAAAAGACTGTAATTGATACTCATCAATTTGCATATTTTTTTTGATATTTTTACCATTTGAATATTTTCCCTTTCTCTTTCTGTTTTAAGGCACATGGATCCTAGTACCGACTTTTAAAGAGTATAATGGTCAGATATATGTTTAAAAATTTGATTTAGAATAAAAACTAAAGATTTTGTCAGTTTTATTCCATTAGTTACTTTTTCATAATTTTTTGACAGAACCATTATTGATAATTTGGTAATACATGTATTTTAGTACAGTCATTATAATGAAATACAAATTAATTTTCAGATGTAACATTCAGTGACTTTGGTTCAACATGTTCAGTAAACGACTATGCAATAGCAACAAATAAGAATAACGATGACGGTATTCATCCCATAGAATCTTCAGGACTTGTGTTTGATAATATCAACAAGGACAATAGGATCCTTATCCATCGTCCTAATCTCGGGTATGTGATTTATTGTGGTGTGAACATTTCTGCCGTGTTTTTTGTTTTGCTTTTTTTTCATTTGATACTAGCCCAAATGAAAATAATTAAGTGAACTGATAACTAAATGTATGATCTAATGAGACGATATTAAATAAATCAATGTGTACCCAACAGGTATGTGGCCATGAGGGTTCAGCGAGTGGAGGTACATATCCTACAGTGAGAAATGTTAGTCATGTTTTCCCTTTACCAAATTATGGGGGGGGGGGGGGGGGTAAATAATTGTAATTATCTCTCTTCAGTCCCATAGACTAAAGGGAGGCTATTTTATATATGCAGATGGATCTGATTACCTGTGGAGCTTGGTTAAGGAAAATAACTGGCAAATATTTTTCATTAATGAAATAAAACTAAACTAATTTCTCCTAAAAAAGATCTGCTGTCTAATTTATGTACCATGTAACCAATTCTTTGCAGTTCTAGCAAGTGGTCACCTTATTGGTAATCATACTGTATTGGCTTTTATAGTATGTTTTATACACCAGGGTGTCATAGATAAGGGGGAGTTTTTGGTACCCATAAAACCTGTTTAACCCCATCACTGTTCAGTGTCTGTACCAAGTAAGGCTATCCTGTTTGTGTTTGTGTTTTGTGTTATTTTGTGTTTTTGTCCAGGGTTCTGTCTGTTGGGTGACGTTGATTGATTGGTGTGTCATTGTTGAACTTTTCCTTATCCATTTTGTTGTTTATTTGTAACATAGACATAGTCCATCCTTTTTTGATGGAAAGACCACTTTTCAACAAGTTGTATAGAACCTTATTGTAGTACATATGCAAACATTTCAAAAGCACACAAACAACAAAAGTCAAATATTATCAGATGTTGTGTTTGTGTATATGATACAGGTATGCAGAAAAGAAGATTTCAAATTAGATTATAATCAAACATTTTTACAAGGTGATTAACTATTTTGTATATATGGACAGGCAATATTATCAGTTAAAACAATGAATTAAGATAAATTATATTTTGACAGGAAGATAAACTCTGCTGATTGTGTAGATATGGACTGTGATGGTCTCAAGAAAGCTTTCCTGAAGGATTTAGATGGATCTTTTCTTGGATCTCCAGGTGCTGTCATTCCGCAGTCCGAGTATGAATGGGATGGCAATCCTAAACGTGGCCTTGGAGATTACAGAGTGCCAAAAACAATCCAGACTCAACTAGATGGAACCCGTATTCCAATGTCTACTTTAGCACCAATAAAAGGTCTGTTTATAATGTTGTATTGTAAATCAAAATTAATGAGTTTGAGCCATTAGATTTTATTTTAAAATTTCAATTAGCAGAGTTTTATTTTTTTTCAAATATTATTTTTACTTTTTGCTACCAATAGTATATAGTATTGTGGTTTCATAAAGTAAAGGTAGTTTTTACATCACAAGCAGCTATTCTATGGAAAAAAAGTAACAATGACATATTTAGTACATATTTAGGTTTTTAGTGTGTATTATTTCTCTTTTTTTGTTTGTTTTTAGGTGTTATCAGGGACAAGACTTGTGTTTATGTTAGTGCATGGCAAGCATATGAATGTCATTTGTATGATTATGAAATGTTAGTAATTGAGAGTATGGATTCTGACACAGAGACTAGACGTCTTTCACCTGTCGCCATACTTGGACATGATGAAGAAGGCGATGGTGTTATTGACCTCATTAATGGACCACAAGATCATGGATGGTGTTCCGGATACACCTGTCGTAAACGTCTGTCCACATTCCAGGCCATTGTTGCCACGGGTTAATATTCAGTTTCTTTTTTTATTTAAAAAAAAAAAATTATGAATGATCCGATACACTGATTTTTACGTTTTACATTCTTTTAAAAAAATATTTGTCTTTAATTCTTGAAGCGTATTGGTATTGGCTTTCAAAGTTAGAAATGATTTTGTTAAGTAATAAGATTTACTATTTTCAAAATTAGTTCTTGATTGTATGTTTGAACTGTTGTTTCTGTGATAACGTATTTTTTAATCAATAAACACCATTTTGTTTGCTAGGTAAAGACTATTTAATACACTTCACCAGTACCACACCACAGAAATTACGATACTTCCTCTTGAATTCTGACAATTCCCAGGCTGTAGGATTGGGTCTATGGTATTCACAACCTTACAGAATAGATGTATATTACCAAGGCAACCATGTCATGCCTAAAAATGGCAGATGGAAGTCTGATGCATATATCTTGGATCCGCCACCACCAGGACAACCGTATGTTTACATGCCCAACGTAACTACCGAGGCTGCAGGTACAAACTGGTTTGATAGAGATTCGGGAATCCTTTATCTTATCGTGAAAGGGCCAGATGAAATTAATGTTAGAACTGTAGAACAAGTGATTATTAACTTCCAATATCCTGCTCAAACTGTCGATGCATTCTATGGTGAAAAGATAGTGGAATACTTGGCTGCATTTTTTGACCTACCTCCAGAGAAAGTAAGAGTTGTTGACATTGTAAGTGCCCAACAAGGTAGTGGCAGAAGACGTAAGAGGTCAACAGGAAATGATCAGATCATCATTGAAATCAGTGATACTCCTTCACCTAGTAAGTAATAGTACTTAGTAATATTAACAGAAAACATTATTAATAAAAAGAATTCAAAAATTCAAATCTTATGTGTCAATGTATATGTAAGCTTTCATAGGTTTGATCTAAATAATACAACTTTAATATGGAACAGATTTTCAAATGATATAATTTTTAAAAAGAATATGACAAATAAATATTTTAAATAAAATTTTTGACTTAAGGTTCCTAAAATTTGTATTCTTTAATTTTCAGCATATACTGGTGCTGGTACTGCTCCCCTGTCTAGAGCCCAGTTAGAGCAGATCTATGCTACAGCTGTTGCTGAAGGTCAATTAGGAAACTTTAGTGCTGTATTGAATGGCACTGTGCTTGCTATATCGGTAGCAGAACCAACTATCGATCCATCAAGTCCAGAATGGGGAGCTATTACCACCTCAGATGGATATCGTGTTCTTGTACAAATTGACCATATTGGGTTCCATACCAAACCTGTACCACTTCACGAAGGCACTGTTTTTACCACCCAGCCTAAGATAAATGCTTATGATGTATTGGTAAGTACTTGTTGTTAATTTAAATATTATTTTCTTTCCGTTTTTGTTGTTGTTTTTCTCACATTCTTGCTATAAAGAAAGATATTTAGTTAATATATAGACTGGACAATTACACAATACTTTTTATGAAATATTTAAATGAAGATTTCTCTATTGGTCCTGTTATTGGTACTCAGTCAGTTGTTTTTATCTGTTGTGCCTCCAAAGGCTTAAACAGTTCGTTGAATACCTATAACATTGCTAATACATAAATAATCAGGTTTTTCACATCAGTATTGATTAATTAATAGCTCTGCTAGGAAATCTGTTCCTGTACAGACTAATAGGATATGGAACTGGGAATTCTGAAAAAAATATCTCTAAACAAACGTGAAAGAGATTTGCTAGTTTGCAGTTTCCAAGCAGACAGCTCAATATTATAAAACACTGCAAAAACACAGAAATTTGTTAATATTTGTATATGATAACGACTTGTTATTTATTACAGGGTAACAAAGTAAATGACCTTGGAACAAGTACATATCCATGGGAGATTACGGCTTCATTGAGATCTGGTACCGGTAATCCTTCAGCACAGCTGCTTGGTAACACAACAATCCAGTTCGTTAATGGATGGGCTAATTTTACCAATTTGGCTATCAGTCACTTTGGAAATGGGTATATTATTGATTTTAACATCACACAACCAACTGAAGGTGAAAATGTGACCTTGGCCTCTGACCCCATGGACATAGCTGCCAGACCAATTAAAGCAGTGGCAGTTTCCTCTACATCAGAAGTTTATGAGTCAACATTTATGTCTGTGGGCCTTGAATTGAGAGATTCTGTAACAGGGGAGACAATCAGTGATATTGCATGGAGAGTAAGTACCTTTAAGGCAATATATAGGATATTGGTTATAAACAAAAGTTTTTATGTAAAAGACCAAAGAAAATACTCAACAAATTGTGAAGAAAATGCCTTTATCCTCTTTTTAGAAGAAATAATTTAAGTTTTATTTAAAATGTTAAGCTGAAATGGCTGAAAAAGTACAAGTGACTTCAGTTTTAAGTGGATGATATTTTTTTTATCATTTGAAGGATACTGTTTTGCATGGAAGAAATGATTTTTTGCTTTGAGCACAACTGCTGAATAGAAATTCAACTAAATATGCTTATCTTGTGCATAAAACTGATATCATAGAATTTTAATTTAAATATTTATTTTATTTGAACTATTTTTAGGGTCATACATGGAATGTAGCTGCAGAAATTGGAATGCCTGCATTATATAATGGTACATTAGAAGGCACAGTATCAGCTTTGTTTGACACATCTAATAGCCAGGCAAACTTCTATTCTCTCAACCTAACACAAATGGGCATGACGGTTGTCAAATTCCACATTACTACAAATCCAGCGGACTATGATTTCTACGTTGAACAATTGGTGTCAGTGAGGGGATCACATCATATTGGTATGACAATTGAGGAGACAACCGATATCGTACTGAAGATTAATGCAGACTACAACTCTATTGTGGGTAACGATGACAAACATGTATCAGCCATGTTTGGAAACTGGTTTGCAAATACATTTCCAAGTCTACGATTTGACTCCGTTTCAGTCAGTCCGGGTAAATACTTATGTAGAAAGTTGTTCGATAAGCTAGTTGACAAGTTTCTTAGAAAAAGCTAAGTTTTGCAGAGAATGTTTTATTTGCTGATTATAATATTTACTTTGAAGTTTAGAATAGAAACAGGCCTGAACAGGTCACCCTATTTTGACACCAAATTTATACTAAATATGTATCCTCCCCTCAACCAGGAAGAAAATAAATGGACACCAAAAAAAAATATGCATTTATTCTGTTTAATTTCTCATCATGATGAGTTTATAAAATTATCTATACAATATTTACAGGAAGTATCATGGTGACGATGACGGTATCAGGATCAAATTCCAATGTTAACACAACACTATACTCAACGTGTACATTAATCAGTAACGGACAGTCATTCAGTTATAATGGTAACACACTGATGCTGACCACGTACATGATGTACAATAACAGTGCATTCTATGGAGTTTCTTGCAATGTGTCTGTAAGTATATAGTACCTTCAATTAAAAAAAATATATAAGATAAAATTAGATACAGTCAAACCTGCTTTTAACGGCCACAATTGGGACAAAAGTAAAGTGGCCGCATAAGACAGGTGACCGTTTAATCAAGTTTTACACTGAGCGGCAAATCCGGATTTTGCTTTCCGGTCCGGAACTATCAAGATATTATCGTTGTCTAACATACAAAACATGGCAGTTCGACTGAGATGAAACGATGTTTTTTTCCACAATGGACCGTAAATGAACGGTGAGGTTGATAATTTGAATGATAATTAAGCTCTACCATTAATTAAAAATGATTTGAAAGTCAATTGACGATGATTTTAACATGTATAGAAAGGTAAATGACCGCTTAATTGAGGTAAATGTCAAGCTTGGGTACCATTTGTTGTGACCGCTGGCCGCGTAAGACATGTGACCGCTTATTCAGATTAAATAAACTCTTTGGGCAGACTCCAGGACGACCGCTGAAGGCAGGTGGCTGCTTAATTAAGGTGACCGTAAGGGCAGGTTTGACTGTACTAAACAGTCATTAGGTACAATTCAGACCATAAATTTGAAAGCAAAATATTATCACCATAATCATGAGAATATTGTGTTTCAGATGGGCCTGAACAGGGAGGGGAACTTTTTCTGACATAATAGAAACTCCAACATTTATAAAATAAAAATTTCAAAGGCATATATCTAAAAACTGTCAAAGGAGTTAAGTACCAGGGGATGCAAGTTGATAGTACAAAAACAGAAAATCATTAGTTTTCCTATTCTTTCTCAAGAAATGTGTACCTATAGATGCAGAATTAATCAAAATATGGCATAAGTTATCAGTAAGGATTTTGATTGACCTGCATATTATGTATTTAGATATTTATTACTGAATTCAGGGTTATTTTAACTAAATTTTGAAAGAGATTAAAATGCAGGACTTACGTCAGAAAGAGAAGAAATATTGAATATCTTTTGAAGTTATTACATCATTTTTAATATGCTGCTCTGAAGTAAAAGTCAGAAAAAAATGTTGAAGTAAGATTTATAATTCACATCATGCTTCAATAAGATATATACATAATTTCGTTTTATACAGCCTGAAGAAGAGTCCTCTGAATCTAACATAGCAATAATTATTGCCGCCGTCTGCGCTGGTGTATGTGTCATAGCTGTCATTACTGTCCTCATAATGTGGAAGTGCAAGGTCTATCCAAAGACCAAAACACACGGTATGTATCTCGTTTCAAATAAAAAAAAATTATAAATATGCAGAATTTCCACAGCTGTAAATATAAGACAACTATGGTACAGTTTGAACCGATTACAACGGTTTTCGGTATTTTGTGATACGTTTTATTATTGGTGTTTAAGGATGTTGTTTGGTATAAATTTTGAGATTGTTCAAAGGAAAATATTTATTCGAGTTCATGAATTTAAAATTCAGAAGGAAATTTTACTATTCATGAACTTTAAAAATTTATTCTAAGCGTATTGAAAGTACTTTTCAAAATCTATATTAGAACTAATTCTTTTTGCTTTTATTTAATAATATGAATTCTCATGTTTCCTTGCAGATGAATTTGAGTACGGTACAAAGTATCTTGGAAAGGAAGACATTGACGATATTTTATTTAGAGAGCGGTCTTTTATGAGCATCAATGCTCCAGTTGCCACGTCGATGAAAAAAGGATTTCTACATAAATACTAATTGTTTATTATGAAAAATAACAGATATTAATAATTATATTGGTGAATCCATGTGATAAAATTTTATCCAAGTCTTCTTTACATTTCAGGGTATACCTTGTTTTTTAGTGAGACATTTTTTTGTATAACTTTATGAAATGATATATTTCATCGTTGTATTTTTTATTTCAAAATTTAGAAGTAACAAGAAATAATAAGGGAATGGGAGAATCAGGAGACACTTAAATTTATATTTGTTTGTTTGTATAAGAAAAACATAAAATCGTTCAAAATTATGCATTACAGTAGAGTGGGTTATTATGGAAAGTTGATAAATTTTGCTTACTTAGGGGTAGATAAAAAATCAAAAAGATTTGTGGCATTAAAAATTTAAATTATAAATTTTGTTAGGAACATGCTTCAATGTAAATGAATTCAGTAAACATTTTTTTGTTTTCTCTACATTTTTTTGTCATAAATGTTTGGGGTATTATCATGTGCGTTGTTTAAACCTTTAGTATGTGCTTTATATAAAAAAAGACATTTACAGCAAATCTATATTTCTATTGTTGATAATTGTTAACTTTTTTTTACACAAATGCTGGAAGTTTGTGGTAAATGTTGATTTTTTTTAGACATTTTTTATTTATTTAATACAAAACCAAAACTGTGATATTTTTTACATCAGATTCCATCCGTCTTCATATATTTCACCTGCTTTATAATTTTTTCTCCACTTATGATCAGTTTGGATTGTAATTTTTCACAATTGTTCAACATCGGAGTGTTTATTCTGTGGTAAAAAGTACCTTACAGTATTGCATTGTATTTCAATTTACTGCCATTTAATCATAATCTTAGTTAAAAATTTCTTTTGGGAATCATTTTTGTTTCATATAAAACATTTATCAAAGAAACAGTTTTTTTATATAATGGCATCTAGTTGAAAAAGATTTTTGTGACCAACAGAGGGTAAATAGGACAAAACATCTCAAAGTGATAAAAAATAATTACATTTTGTAAAATTATTAAAAAAAAGATTTGCTCAAAAATACCAGTAAATAAATATGCAGAAGTTTGAATATAAGTGTATATATTGGCCTTTTTTGTAGACTAGACAGTATTGAGAAACATTCATCTGTGTTACTAAGGGGAGATAATCTGTTTTTCTTTCCCCGTCATCCTCAGGAATCATTTTAAAATAAGTTATGATTTGCAATGTATTTCAATGCAAATGAACTTCAGATACAAATCATTTGGAAATATCTAGAATTTAGATTTGGATCAAATGTAAGACTAGTATGATGACTTTTTTGGCAAAATTAGTATAAAAAAAAATGAATGCATTACCATAGGTTATTTTGGGCACATTACAATTTAGGTACTTCCACTTTGTCATGGTTGAAAAAAAAATCACTTATTAATGTAGTGTATTAACTAAGACCATCACAAACTGTTATAATCATTCAGATTCAATATCTATCAGTATTTTTTTTTTTTTATGGACCATAGCACAGTAGCCACTTACACAAGACTTAATGGCTAAAGGGAGTGTGTGTATTTATTTAATTAACTGCAGCTTATGTTTTTTTTATATATACACTTTACAGGTGAAATTTATGTGAAAATAATGTATATCTGTGATAATATGTTTACCTATCTGTGATAGAAACAATCTTCTGTTAACCTTTTTAAATAAAGTAGAAACTGTTAACATCGTTTTTTAATTCCAACTGGCCAATAAATGAGAAACATTAGTAGTTATCTCCCTTAACCATGATACCCAGGATAGATAAATTGCCTCCCCCAGTTTTAAAGGCCAAAGGGAGATAATTGCATTTATCTCCCTTTTGAAACTTTGGTTAGGGGAGATAAATGACCATTTTTAGGGTTAGGTTGCTAAGCAACCAAAACCCTTATGCCGTCGGTCGTTTGGTTAGACAATGAAGGAAACTTTGGAAATCTGGTGTTTTGTGGAAAAAGTTGGACCAGAAGTTTTTGAAACTATGTTTTTATGAGTAAATATGCAAGCTTATCTAGGATTGAAGCTTAAGCAAGGCTAGTTAAGCAGCTTTTTATCTCGATTTTGAGATGACACATGCGCAAAGAAACCTCCATATTTTTCGAATTACGACTATGTTTATATTGGAATATCATATAAGAAAATAAACATTCCGCGGTAAAATAGTCCTAATATTTGTTGTTGCTGGTGCAGTTGTTTTTTAATAGAAATGTAACTGAAACACACCGAGAAGTGTAATTGTCCAGTTATTTAATAAAAGATGTGTGTTTTATTGACGATTTCCTTTTTGTTTTGAAAGCCGTGTAAAGTATTCGCACCTTTTAAAGTGTACAATGCTATCGGCGTAAGGATTTTGAATGTTTACATTTGCACGGATATTTTGGGAAGGATTACAATCAGGTTTATTTTCAAAAGATTTCAAAGGTAAGTTCCATTTTTGTTGTGAACGTGATTGTTAACTTATACAGAACATATTTTGCACATTATTTGCTTATTCTTCTTGTAATTCTGATGGTATTTTGTGTATTTGATTAACCTTTTGACCTGATCATCGTGACTTCATTTTGTCAAACCTGTTGGTCAGTGATAGAATTGCATACAGGTTATTTGAAATGCCGACAACTTGCACATTAAGATTGAAAAACACTGTGTTTATCATTAATTTAGAAAACGGTATTATCGAAGGTATAATGGGTTTATTTTAATTGAAAGCTTGAATGTTTACGTTCTTTTTGTGTATTTGATTAACCTTTTGACCTGATCATTGTGACTTCATTTTGTCAAACCTGTTGGTCAGTGATAGAATTGCATACAGGTTATTTGAAATTCCGACAACTTGCACATTAAGATTGAAAAACACTGTGTTTATCATTAATTTAGAAAACTGTATTATCGAAGGTATAATGGGTTTATTTTAATTGAAAGCTTGAATGTTTACGTTCTGATCTACCTGCACATGCGCAATGTAGTGTAAATAGAAATGACCCCCTTCTACAATTGTCCAAACTTTGTCTTTTTATATAACCTTAATAACTTGAAGACCTTTGATTTCTGTTTATTTTAATTCATCAAATCATTATTATGCGTTTGACTTTTTAAAAAAATTCAATTTAGAGTGATAATTCAAGAAGCGTTAGCCGACTCGTGCTTTCTTTGATTGATTAGTGCATATTTATGTACAGACATGCGCAGTAAAGTTGAGTAGTAGAACCTTCAGCTCAGATACACTGTGTTGCGAAAATATACGTTTTAAAAAATCACTGTATATTTTGAAACCAAAGCAATACATATGCTGTCAATTTAAGAAAAAATCAGTCACCTACCCACAGGAACATTATTATATAATAGACACTTTTTCCGCAGAGCTCGTTAACTTTCATAATTGATATATTTCCTTGTAAATAATACTGTTAATAAAAAGAATTCAATACCAAAACCTATTTTGCAATACATTGTACAAACAAAAAGCATTGAAATAATCATCAGCAATGTTTGTACAAATAAAAGTCAAATGCTAGCAACCTAACCCTACCAGTGCTATGCACTTTGATTGTGTCATTGATATTCAATATTTTACTGATATAAATTAGAAAATTCTGAAAACTTAGGATTATCTCTCATGCATAGTTTTGTCCTTATATTGGTTTGGTCCTCACTTTTTAGGTCATTTTGAGATTTGAATCAACTTTACACTGTTTAGCGTCTCAAATTTCCACATTTTCGGTCTTCAGCACTACGGATGAGGCATAAATTGTTGAAATGTATACATACAATGCAAAAGGCCCAAGTGCTAAGCCTATATCACTCAACTGGCATCCTTTATTACATGTATTATTGTCAGTTACAGATGCATTTTTAATTTGACGGATGATAAAAAAGGAATTGTTCGTGGCATCCATGTAATATTATATCCACCAGAAATGTAACTGATGATTTAATCCAATGTCCAGTTCATTTGGCAATGAAGTTCCAGAAATTATTTTTTGAAAATCGACCAATCAGAAATAAGGTGTCTTTCATGGTTGCAATTTTAATTGTTCAAGCAGGATCTTTCAATAATTGCTGCATATAAAGTTTTTATTCAATTGGCCTAACTTTGCAGTTACAGAGGATATTTTTCTAATTGGGCCAATCAGAAATAAAGAATTCTTCATTGTGGCCATTTTACTCACCAGACTGGGGCGCATTATGCAAACTCTATGAACGTCCTTCCAAAGAAGCTAAATACCAAGTTCCAGTTCAGTTGACTTTGTGAGAGGAGAAGATTTTTCTTATGAACAATCCTTTGTTTCTAATTGGTCCAATGACTGCCACATAAGTTGTTTGAACAGTACAAAATAGCCAACTACATGGAACGTCCTTCCATAGATGCTTCATATCAATGTCAGTTCAATACGATTGTTTTGAATCATATCTATCAATGGAACAAATTTTTATTAGTAAAAATAACGTCTGTATTTGATAGGGAAAATACAATATGATTTAATGTTGAGCTTTGGGTTAAGATTAAGGTTTTAAATACTCTATACAATTACGAAAAAAATAACCTTTCGAGACGTCTCCTTATTCTCCATAAGGGATTTGTGGCCAGGTAGTTATATAGTTTTATCTGAATGATGGTTATTCACACATTAAAAAATCTGACTCTTTATGGGTTTAGAATGTGCCCGGGATACAGGCTTGCATAATAAATTGGTAAATGACCTGTTTATACAGTGGCGGACATGATTCAAAGCAATCGTATTGGCTTTGCAGTTTCAGAGGAGATTTTTCTAATATTTTCCAATCGTAAAGAATATAATTTTATAAAGGTCCTTCAACAAAAGAAGCTTCAAACCGACTTTAGGTTTATTTGTCCATACATTTTCAGAGCAGAATTGTTTAGAAATTTTACCAAAGAAAAACTAGGCAGTGAAATTAACCTCAATTGAGGACAGCTTTCGAAGTGTTGCAGAATAACATTTGAAATTCATGTTGTTGTCTGGGAGACACAAATGATGGCCCCACATATCCCAATAAATCCTTGACAATATGCATCTCTTCAATATGTGTACAAACACCCTGCAAAGTGAGAAATCCCTAGCATTAAATCTGTAGCAGGGGTTATGCACACAAGTCATATACCCTCAATGCTAAAATCTGCCCCAAAAATTACTATGTTCAACTACACTCCAAAAAGGTAAAAATTAACAAAAATTTAACCCCTGACAATATGCACATCCTCAATATGTGTACAAACACCATGCAAAGTGAATAAGGACTCGTTCATGGCAGCCATATAAGTTGTCCAAATGGGACAAAATATGCAAACTATTGGTATCAGAAACTGCATATATTAATCAGACCATTTGCTCGTTTGAATCAAATTATTTACGTCATCTCATGTATTTATCAACCTTTCCAAGTCAAGGATTTAAAATTCACTCACCTTCCGGAAGCATAAGTGAATCATAAACCCTTGACTATGGAAGATGTTATCTATCCAACGGCATAGCTAGCCATGTTTTAATATGGAAGTACAAAAGTCAAAAGCTACAAAATCTATGACAATTCCATGTTCAGGGTTGTTACATGTAATGGTTTTGAAATATTAAATTTTCAAAACATAAAGTTGTCAAGATTTAGATATTAGTTTATTATGTATTTTGAATTCTTTTCTTTGAAAAAGAAATTAAACTTCTATATGCATTGTATCAAGTCCTGTAAAAGTAATTTTAGATTGAGTCGACTCTTGTTATGTCAAACTTGGTTGAGTTGAATTTATCAGACGATTCAAATTTTTTATATGGTCCCAAATGTTTTACAGTGCAAACATATTTAGTTTGACTCCTTTTTTAGCCGGGTTACATTTTTGCCAAATTTCCCCGATTGTGAAACATACTCAATTTTTAGAAACATTTTTTAAGGAGGGTACCTATTTTGTGTAATCAACTCCTACAGTTTTCAATCCAGAGTCATCAGTATTATGGATACATTAGGAACACTTTTGCAGAATTCCCAGTTGCTTTAACATTACATATTCTTATAGTCTTCATTTCATCAATTACAATAACATTTACAAATTTCCACTTCTTAGTCATTGCTAAGTAATGTAACCCGGCCATTTGATTAATTTTTGACCCATTTTAGTTGAATTTGCACGAGTTGTATTTTCTTCTATCTCGAACTAAATTTTGAGTCCCAAATTATAAAAACAACAAAAACTTTATTCATTATGTCAAATAATATTCATCAAAACATCATCTTGTGGATTTATTGTCTCCTCAGGTAAATTTCATTTCTGATAATTGACAATCGGTGTCTACTGATATATAAATAATTCACACTGATTGTAAAAACAATTTACCTTGAGTAGATTAATTAGTGTCAATTTACCTACAAAATGTTATCATCTAAGCAGCAAATACCAATTTCAATGTCTTTGGTTTGACCCAGCTCTGGATCAAAACCCACAACCTTCTGCACTCGAGGCAAGCACGCTACCAAAGACCACCGAGGCAGTTCACTGAGCTAAGAAAACCAGAGGCTCCATGGAGCACGAATTGCTCACCTGGATTTTAGGTGACACAACTGACAAAGTGATTCTAGATAAGACCTGTATTAAGGAATTGTTCTACAGTGTCCAGCACTTCTAGATAAGATATGTAAAGAATTCTTCCAGTGTCCAATGTTAAAAATGTTAAACTAAGTCCAGCTGTGGCAGCTAGCTTGGATTCCCATCGGCACGAAAACATAACTTTTGTAGCAGACATTTATCCAAGGATCTTCATGCAACAAAAACATTTCAATTGGCTTGGTAGTTTCTGACAAGAAGACCTTTGTACAAAATTCCCCATAGGCTCCAATGTTAAACTAAGTCCGGCTGTGGCGACCATCTTGAATTTCCAATCGGCTCAAAAAACATAATTTTGTAGACTTCATCCAAGGCAAATCCATGCAAAAAATCAATTCAACTGGCTCATTAGTTTCTGACGAGATGAGCTATGAAGATAAGTCCAATCAGAATGAATTATCTTCACCGGGTAGCATGTTGAATATCCAATCGGCACAAAAAACACAACTTTTGTACAGAACCATCAAATTATCATTTGGCCAAGTTTGGTTCAATTTGGATTCGTAGTATCAGAGAAGAAGATGAAAATGTGACATGTGGATGGACAATGGATGCAAAGTGATGGCAAAAGCTCACATGGCCTTTTAGGCCAGGCAAGTTAAAAAAAAAGAGTTTATGAAAAGTCCATGGAACTCTGCTTTAAATGATATTTTTACCATATTGCTTCCACAGTTCTTTTGTAGTCAAATAAAATTAAACCTGTTATTATATGAATTATATTGTTAAATGTTTTATTATTTATTTGTAAAATGTGTAACAGAACATAATATTTGTCCGTTTTAAAAATCTCATTTTTCTGTAAATAATGATAACCAAAACAATAATCTAAAAAGTTGAGGAGAAAATTCCAAAATGCCAAAATGAAAAATTTTTAGCACAGAGCTATGCACAAAGGAGATACAAGGGAGTTTTCACAGAACTATTTTTATGTACCGATAAAGTTCATTATATCCTGCAACACGTAATACAATGGGACAACTGTGATGCAATTTACTTTATGTAACTATAACACATCCATATTAGACATCTACACAAAATGACAAAAAACATCAAATATAATTTTTAACAAATAGTTTATTATATGAAAGATAACGACAGACTGTAAGTTATAAACCTACAATTTTATAACAATTAATACAATTTATTATCAAAACTAGCACTTTGAATTTATCAAATCAACAAGAGCACTTCTATCACTAAAATTCAATGCAACATCTTTAATTTGTTCTTATAAATTCATACATGTAGGAATATATTTAAATGAAATTTACCAAAAACTTCCCACGTCTAGATATTTTTTTCCCTACCTCCTTATTAGAATAGGTTAGAAATTAAATTGGTTACATCTTTATACATGTTAAAAGCACATTCTAATAAATAAGGAAATTTCTTTTACCCATTTTAAAAGCAATAAAAAAATGCTTATATTTTCTAATACATCTTCAGAGCATGATCAACAGCTTGCATGATATACAAAAAGAAAACAAAAAAACAGACAAGACATACTTAACAAGAAACGATTTAGTCTTTCTTTTCCATACTTAGACATCAATAAACTGCATAAATGGAAAAAGTCATCTAATTTCTGAAATTTTTTACTTTGACAAGATTTGGTTCACAGCTTTGACAATACAATTAGCACTGATTCCAAATCGTTCGATCAATTCTGCTGACTTTCCACTACGTGGCACTTCCTGTACTGCCAACTTTTTCACAGTAATATCACGGTGCTCACTGACAGCTGAACAGACTGCCTCACCTAGACCTCCTATAATAGAATTCAGACAAAATAATTATTTCACTTTTATCAAAAATAATTTTTTTCTTTCAAATTTAGCCTGTAGTGAATGCGTGTAAACATAATTTTATGGTAAATTCTTAAAACTATATTTTGAAAGCTCAGCTTTTTTCCTTTCTTTCTTTTTTTTTCCCCTTCTTTTCATGTACAATGTTCAAATTTCTTAATGATACCTTTACAAAGCTTTCAAGTACAATGTCCAACTTTCTTAATAAATTCATTACAAAGATATCTTAATAATTTCACGATTTTTATAATGAGATTTTGAATATGAAAAGAAAAATCAAGAATCTCCTTTTGGATCTTTTTGCAATTCTAAAATTTGTCAGTTTACAGAAAAACGACTTTAACTTTTCAAGCTGAACAGTAAAATAGTCTTTGCTTCTGTGCACTCTATATATTTTGTTGTGTAGCAACTTTCATGTTTTTCATGGATGCTATTTACACAATATCAGTACTTTAAATTTTAATATAGCATCCAACCTGTAAATTTAATAAGGACTTAGGCACTAGTTCAAAATGTGAAACATTCATTACTATCGTGACAAATCCTAGCTAAACTTTCAAAAAAATGTGTCATGACCATACAACCAAATTGTCTAAAATATGTTAGCATTCCTTACCAAAAGGATAATGATCCTCGACAGTTATTATCTTTCCACCGGTGGCTCTGGCACAGTTGATAATTGTCTCTTCATCGATCGGTTTGACAGTAAATGGATCTACTACTCGTATACTAATTCCATCAGCCTTTAATTTATCATGTGCCTTCAGCGCTTCCTCTAAAGTAACACAACAACCAATAACTGTAACGACATCATTTGAACTCTGACGTACTATCTGAAATGGAAAGAAATATAAATGATTATTAATAATTTAGAACAGGAATATAGAATAGAAACCAAATAAATTAACTGTTAATATTTTGACTGACAAAAATTCAACACTTTTATCCATATCGAACAACCATAATATATATATGATTTTTTTCATTGTTATGAATTAAAAATTGATAACTGTATCAAAAAGCAAACAAAAATGGAGCATTTTGATGTAGCATTTCAACATATATCTATTCTGGGAATATACTTCTTTCTATGATCTTGAGAAAATAAGATATGAATATTTAAATAAATCATTTACTATGGGATCAAAATGGAAACAAGACATTCTAACTTAATTACTAGGATCCCAAGAAGTCAAGGCATGGGTTTCACCTTTTTTCATTCATGAACCAAACAATGGCTTACATTTATTTAAAGAATAAAGATAATAAATGATTTCTGATTCCATATAGTTTACATAAGAAATTATAACCAATGTCTAGTAAACTTTGAAAACAGGAAAAAAAAACAAACCTTAGCTTTTCCAATAGCAAATGGTTCATTATTATCATATAAAATAGCGGAGTTAGGTCTACTGGTTCTTATGAATGTTACTCCAGGTTTATTAGCAGCTAATTCTACGGCTCTCTCAGCAGACACTGCATCACTGGGGTAGAATACAGTAGAACCAGGAATAGTACGGAACATCGCTATGTCTTCTAATGCCATCTGGGATGGTCCGTCTTCACCTATACAAAAATATCACAACCAAGATATGAAAATTCGGCAACAAATTTAGTTCAAAACTATCAGTAACTCTTTAAAAGTAATAATAAATGTAGAAACACTGTCAAGATAAGAAGCTGTCTGAGTTTCCTTTGTCAATGTTCAGAGCCACCTGACCAGTTGCCCGCCCAACATACATTGCCAAACTAATAACCGAAAATCCAATGAAAAATTGTAAATACTACCATGACAATCTTTAATGCAGTGATACTACATATTTAAGTACTATAAATTCATCATTTTCCACTGTAAACCAGTTTTTGTGGTAGCTGCTTAACTAGAAATTGATGATTGATTGATTCATTGTTGCTTAATGTCCAGTGGCAAATATTTCGTGCTTCTTCAGGATGAGAACCAGTTCAATTTATGAAACAATTCAAATAGGGGTTTGGAAGGGACACAACGGGGAACCAATTTTGACTGCCACTGTAAAAGGAGGATGGTTGGGTAGGGTCAGATAATTTAGCCTTCTATAGCGGCATCAGCCTACTCTTTTTCGAAAACTACAGAAAGGGTCTTTAGCGTGCAGGGAGTGTGGCATTCTCCAAACACGTTACCCACTATGGTCCATGGTCAGGCTTTCCGTATTATGACCTGACAAGCCCCTAATGAGAGGGTCTCCCCTATCAGACGCCCGGGGACGTGCTAGGCAGCTCTGTGGGTTGAGCTTGCCTAGACCAGAAATTGAAATATATAACAAAATGCACACACATGTATCATAATTTGTCGATAAGAAAACGGCTGAGTTTTCCTGTTACATAATCTTACCAATAGAAACTCCAGCATGAGAGCCTACAAAGTTAACATTTGTCTGTGATATGGCTCCCATTCTGATCTGGTCGAATGCTCTGGACAAGAAGCAAGCAAATGTACTGACAAACACAACAGCTCTGTCACGACATGCACATCCAATGGCTGCTCCTACTAAATTCTGCTCGGCAATAAAACACTCAATGAATCTATCTGGAAATGCTTCCTATAAATAACAAAATAAGCATCATAAATGTTACTAGTTCTTAGTCCTGTGATTAAATAATCACAATATATAATACATGTAGTATGATCTATGAATTCTTACTCTGAGTTACAACTGTATTTTGAACATGTAAAATCATTTATTTGAGAGAAAAAAAGTTTCTCGTAATATATATTGTATATATCAGTGGAAAGACAAAACAAATTGTTAATTACTAAATGCAAAAAGAGTAATGTTTTTTTCAACATCACAACACCCTCACAAAAAAACTAGTTGTTTCCACTGATGAAGTTTCATAGATACACTGCTTAGTTCCAAAGAAATGAATCTAAACGCAAAACTTACCCAGTCACTCAAGCATACAATGTAGGTCATAATGACCCAATTATTGTATGACTGCTCTGTACTACCCAAGGCACATCCACTGATGAAGTTTCATTGATACACTATGCTTAGCTCTAAACACAAAACTTAACCACATAGTTCGGACGTACGGACGGACAGACAAGGGTAACTCTATATGCCCCATCCACATTCCTGAGCAGGGCATAAAAAAAATACCCAAAAATACCTTAAATTTGATTGAGAATGTTGAGTTTTTAACATCACCATCCATAGCCATTACACGTTCATTTGCCTTTCCTAATTTCACTAGAGCTGTGCCATATGCTGCCCTGGTAGCCACCTAAAAAAGCATTTAAAACAGATTTAATTTTATAATTTCACTTTTATAATAAGTATTTTAAATAATAAATACTTTCCAAATCCCATAAGAACTGCATAACTTTTATAACTTTTACTGCTACAGCACCTTAGTATTCAACAAAATAGCCCTAAACACAAATCATTAACCATGAAATATAGGTCACCTAGTAAATTCCACCTACTCACTAAGTTTACTTGCAAACAGAACCAGCTATTTACAACTTTATTACAGACAATATGGTTCTTAAAATTTAACTGTTTGGTTTGAGAAAGACATACAATTTAAATACTAGCTGGATTTTTATTAGGCCACAACAAATTGATTTTTATGTTCTTTGAATTTCGCTGCTCTGATTTTCGGACTTTGTAAATTTTAAGAAATATATTTTTTGCCTCTTCGTTTTTCAAAAATGCAGAAAATTCACCCTAAAATTCTTCATCTTTCCAGAAATGAAAAAATAAAAGTGTTTGCCCACTCCTAAAATTTATTAAAAAAGAGGGATTTTTTTCCATTCTTTGCAATATTTTAGTTAAAAAAATTTGCGCCACACGTAAATTTGATCTTTCCGAAAAAACTAGTCCTCAAGAAAAAAAAATTTAAAATTTGCTCGCTCACATCTATTTTTGCCACCCAAAAATCCAAAGAACTAAAAATCAATTTGGTGTGGTCTTAACATTGTGTTTTCAATATCATCAAACTAAATACTGTAGACCTACCTTGTCATCTTTCTTGTAGCTAGGTGGTTCTGATAATGTGATGTTTTTAATATTAACGGGAGGAACTGTATTAGCTGGTGTTACAGGTTTAAGTCCATGAGGTCCTTGATTAGAGATGTTCTCTTTAATTGCCTTTAAAGCATTAGCAGACTCTTTACCCAGGGCTTTTCCATGCCAGTTCATTTTGTCTTCAATTCCTGTAATTAATTCACTATATTTTGAAAAGTATTTCCAAAAATAATCCTACTACATATCTATCTTTCAGAACAATACTCGTAATCAATGACATAATACATACTTGTACTATCAGTCAAATTCACCTTACTATATAGAGTTTCATTCACAATAATTACCAACCAGAGGCTGTCTGATTTGACAAATTTCCTTCATCACCATTTGGAGTCGCCCACTCTCCATACATAGCCAAAGTAAATACTACGCAGTCATACATTATATGCACCCCTTTTCAAGCTCTTACATCAAGGAAACAAGAGGCTGTCGAATGACAGCAAACCGGATTTTCCTGCATGGAAATGATGTTTGCAAATCTGGATTCCCAAACAGGATGAAGTAAAGAAATATAAATGAATTTTTGTAGGGTTTTGTAGGGTTCAGAAATGGAAAGGCAAAAATCAATCTTGACCTCCTATTTATAGTAAGTGACAAATATTGGAATTTTTGAGAGTATATAAGTACACACACGGTGAAAGTGAAAATCGTCAATATCGGAACGGTGAAAGTGGAAATCGTCAATATCGAACTTGACCTCCATTTTGTCATCAGTAACAACATATTAAAATTTGAAAAGCTTTGGCTGAACAGTTCATACGTTATCACAGGGACACCACTGGGAAAGCCATTTTTCAATCTTTCAAGAACCATAACTCCTGAACGGTGAAAGTGAAAATCGTCAATATCGAACTTGACCTCCATTTTGTCATCAGTAACAACATATTAAAATTTGAAAAGCTTTGGTTGAACAGTTCATAAGTTATCACATGGACACCACTGGAAAAGCCATTTTTCAATCTTTCAAGAACCATAACTCTTGAACGGTGAAAGTGAAAATCGTCAATATCGAACTTGACCTCCATTTTGTCATCAGTAACAACATATTAAAATTTGAAAAGCTTTGGTTGAACAGTTCATAAGTTATCACACGGACACCACTGGGAAAGCCATTTTTCAATCTTTCAAGAACCATAACTCCTGAACGGTGAAAGTGAAAATCGTCAATATCGAACCTGACCTCCATTTTGTCATCAGTAACAACATATTAAAATTTGAAAAGCTTTGGTTGAACAGTTCATAAGTTATCACACGGACACCACTGGAAAAGCCATTTTTCAAACTTTCAAGAACCATAACTCTTGAACGGTGAAAGTGAAAATCGTCAATATCGAACTTGACCTCCATTTTGTCATCAGTAACAACATATTAAAATTTGAAAAGCTTTGGTTGAACAGTTCATAAGTTATTGCACGGACACTGTTTGGCAGCCGCCCGTCCGCCCGCCCGCCCGCCCGGCCGCCCGCCCGCCCGCCCGCCGTACATCACCAATTTAGTAACCGATATTTTCCTATGAAAATCCGGTTAAAAAACTTAGTTCTACTATATCCTACACATGGACATTTTGGCAACAAAAGCTGTGGTAATCATTAGATTGGCGTTTTTCATCATTTTCCGTTGAGTTTTTCGATTTGTTTTATGCAATTAAAATAAAAGATAAATTAGGAAAATGCCTAAGCTTTAAGACAAATTGATGAATTATTGGCAACGGAAATCAACTACAACCTTCTAATGTCTAAATCTAATTGGGAATGACTGGTTTGTTTGTGTTATATTCATTTAAAATTTAGTGAAACAATATTTAAACTAGTGCTGTCAAATGTCATAAATTACAATGTTAATTTCATTTTATTACTGAATAGTGTCAATCATTTATAAATCTTGATTATGCAACGTCTCTACCTTGATCTGATACCATAATAGTTTGTGATTAAAAACCAAATATGATACCGGGAACCAGATAACGATACAAACAAAAATGATGGTCGAAAAATCAAAATCGAATGGAAATACCTTTTCATTGTCTTAACGCTCTTTTCAAGGAGTTATTAGAGGTATGAATTTTAATCTCAGTTGTTGGTTTCAATATCTTTTTATCAAATATGGGTATATAATGTTGACAATGGCGGTGATCGATCGTATGTAAGTTCTCCTGAACTGACATCGAAAAGTCACCAGAAAAAAAGTCTTGTGCTGTAATACTACATAATATGTACCCCTTTCTCAGCTTTATTTCTAAAGGTAAAAAAATCTGTATAATGTCTTTTGGTGTGTATTAAACGCACCCCCTTTTTGGCCCTTGAAAATTGAGAGAAAAAATTTTGTGTTCAAACTTTAATTCAACAAGGTTCCCATTGAAACATGATTTTTTTCAGCTGCAATTTGAAGTTGGTCATGGTTTGACTCAAAAAATGTGTTCCACAATAAAGAATTCAGCAATACATTCATAAATTTTAATAAATATTCACGTACAACAAACACATTTTGAAGAGCAGGAAGCATAGGAAAGGTGTGTAAATTTAAAATGTAATCGGAATACTGCAAATCCTAAACGGACTCCAATATCAATAAATAAATAAATACAAATTTTAATAAAATGCTCTGCGGGGCGCAGCTAGATACGACCGCAGATGTTGAACCCTGAATAGCCCCCCCCCCAAAAAAAAATAATTTACCCCTTTTTTAGCTTTTGTGCAATACACTATGAAGTTGCGCATTGACCAACCCCTCCCAAAAAAAACCCCCCAAAAAACAATAAAATTTATTGAAAACCCCCCCCTCCTTTTTTTTGCTAAAAAAATTTGAAATTATCTTTTTAAATTTATGCAATATGAAATGAGAAAAAAATTAACCCCCATTCCCAATTTCTCATTTACACCCGCTAAATTTTGTTTTCAAATCCCCCCCCTAACAATTTCTTTATACTTTGCAACCATAACAGCCCATTTAAATACACCATAAAAGTATTAAAATAGAAAATGACATCATAGTCATGGATGGCAAATTTTAAATATACATAATTTAAAAGCAGTTTAGATGAGATAAACAAAAAAGCTTCATCAGCACATTTTATATTGGCAAATTTCAAATGAAGTTCATTAAACTAAAGTTATTGGCAAATTTCCAATGGAAAACTGTTGGGACCAAAACTCCCAAAATCAATCCCAACCTTCCTTTTATGGTCATAAACCTTGTGTTTAAATTTCATAGATTTCTATTAACTTATACTAAAGTTATAGTGCGAAAACCAAATGTCTTCGGACGACGACGACGCCAACGTCATACCAATATACGATCGCAAAAATTTTGCGGTCGTATAAAAAACATGAATTGTAATTCAATAATGCAAAAAATATTTTATTTTCAAAAACTTTTCATTTAAATTATATCTAAACAGTCTGAGGTCCAAAGAGATGTTAAATCAGCTGAATGTAAAATAACCACTTTACAAGGATTCCAGTCACATGGCACATGATCACCTGATACATTGGAAATTAAAAAAATGGCAGTCGATTTCATGCAAAAACGCATTTCAATCAAATTTTTTCGAATATATCATCTCTATCCCCTGAAAGATCACAATTATAAAGTAAGTAATGACTAAAAGAAACTTCTACGCTGAGACAGACAGTGTGCAAAATGGGGTTTCCGATTCGAAATTCATCTTTTTCTCAGAAAAGATCGAACCTCAAAAGATACTAAGAACTTGTATTGGCATGTATAGTACACACACCCCTTATCAAAAACGTATTTGAATTTAAAAAAAGTGGGCGTAATACACACCCCCCTTATCAAAAACGTATCTGAGTTTAAAAAATGTGCGTAATACACACCAAAAGACGGTAATCTACAACTGAAACCGGTACACAATTTTTTCCACGGGAAATTCCAGTTAAAAATAGGTGTTTGAAAGGATTATATATTTTATACCTGTAACAGGAATTACAACTACAACAAAGTACACTTACCTGGTATTCCTTTTCCTTTGAATGTTTTAGCCACCAGACATGTTGGACGACCAGTAACTGTGGTGGCATCATGGAAGGCCTTACATAAAACCTCCACATCGTGTCCATCTACCACATATGTGTTAAATCTATTGAATAAAAATTTTAAAAAAACAATTAAGCTGTAAATTTTCAATTTTCATATTTTAGTGATCCCTATCATCAATAATTAATTGCTGAAAAAGTGACTGCTAATCACAGTGTCAATCAAATTTAATGATGGATACAGTAGTGTCCTGACAAGACTTGTGACGCTTTTGAATAGTCTTTCAAAGGAGGTTTGTATTCTATGTCAGGGATCATCTGGGATGACTACTGCATGTCATGTAATAAATTGTTTGGTTCTGCAATTAATTGCATATTCAGAAATTTTGGTAACAATTTAAGGTTTGTATCAAATCATTCATTTATTGTAATAATGGCATTTATACAAATTAGAATCAGGATTCTGATGAGTTTTAATAAAGGATAAATCATGTATAACATTTTACTGGATTTTACTTATTCTGGTTTTCCCTAAAGTAAACTAAGATAATAGGGAACTACATCAAAAGTAAAGAATATGTGTACATTTGTCAAATTAATAGCACAGTGGTAAATAATTAAAGCACTTTTGTAAAACATTATAGCACAGTGGTACATCTGTTGTGTATAAGCCTGGGGACAACACTGCATATTTACAAGTTCCATTCTTCAATCTCTATTATAAGAACATTGTATAACGTTTTACCTAGATCATTTGTAGAATCATAAACTAAAGAAAATTACCATTTCATTTAGCTGGGGAAAACTTTCAATATGAAACAACATATTTCAAGATTAAGACTGTTTTCAGTCTGATAATTTGTATGCATTAGTCTTTACCCAAATGCTTCAGCTCTTGCTTTGTATGTATCCACATCATGTTGTAAACTTGTTGGATCACTCTGCCCAAGACGGTTCACATCAAAGATGGCCACCAGATTGTCCAATTTGTAATAGCTAGCAAATGCCATGGCTTCCCATACTGATCCCTCTGCACTTTCACCATCACCCATCAAGCAATAAACACGGTAACTATGAACATAAAATGTCAAAAACATGTTTCAGTCAACCTACCACAACTAAATGGCAGATTTTATAAAATCTCAAATCTTAAATTCATATGGCTTGTCATACACCATGTGTAAATACTGACCATTTATTACATTGAAAATGTTAATTTATCATGATTTCCTAGTGAAAGAAAGTTTTATATTGAATATTAATAGTGAATAAGTTTAAGTTCACTGTAAGTCGTGAAACAACAGCCATAGCCAGTGTCATTGCTATATAAATATAGATTCTCCTTCAGGTACGAGAGAGTTATGGAATTTCTCCACCCGAGATAGTTAAATTTTCGATTTTCAACACACGAGCATCTGTGAGCATGTTAAAATCTAAAATTTTACTATCGAGGGTGGAGAAATTCCGTAACTCACGAGTAAATTGAGGAGAATGTGTTTCTCCTATGATTTTTTACAAAAACCTCAAGAAAATGTCGTTGCTATGTAGTTTTCATAGACGTCATTTCGGGACTTCTCTACGTTATCGTTCCCAATAACTGTAGAAAAAACGGCGGTAATTCCCACGTAGAAATTTAATCACCACAAAGTGGTTAAAAATATTATGTATTTTTATCCCACCGATTAAACACGTCAAGAATAGGAGAAACACTGATTCGTAGTCACTTAAAAAACATAATCCCAAATATTTTCTCATTGCATCTTCTAAATTTGTTAATGTAATAAAGGGAATAACTACAGTTGAAATTTGAATACCAAAAATTGTTTCTATGAAAACAGAAATAAATAATTAATAGCTAAGAATTTATACATACTCTGCTTTATCAATATATTTTCCCATGTAGGCCATGCCAACAGAACAACTTAGACCCTGGCCTAGTGATCCTGTAGCTACATCAACAAAATTCAATCTCTGTAATATAAGGTAGGATATTGTGAATTAAATTATTTAAAAATTATCTTTTATAGGATTTAAAATAAATATAGATTCTACAATGATGACCAGTTGATTGTGAAATTTATCAACTCGAGATAATTAAATTTTCATTTTTAATTTAATTATCGAAAGTGGATAAATTTTACAACTAATGTGTCAAGAGTTTAAGAAATTTTTCTCTAATGGCAATGTAAAACTCCATAGGTCTTCCGAATGTTTTTTAGCAGGAAATTTCAGGATGTATAAATGCGAATTAGAGAAATTTATTTACGCTGCTGAATATATAAAGAAGTAAAAGGTATTGAGGTTTAAAAATTTATTCATTTAGACCATAACAACTTAAGATTTCCATTCATATCCTTCCGGACTCAAATTCAGATTTCATTTCATATGTCAATAAACTGAAATGTAGTAAAAATGTTAGTTGTAATTGGGTATAGATGCTGGAATTAATGTAATAATGACAAGATTGGAATAAGATAACTAGAGGCTCACCAGAGCCTGTATCGCTCACCTGGAGTCTGGTTTTCATTGGACAATTAATCAACTATTTGACCAAGTTTGTTGCAATTGGTTCAATTGTTCAGGGAAAATTTATTTGACAAAAAAGGGCAATAACTCCGAAATGGGTTTTGGGATTTCCTTTAAAATTTCAGGGTAGGTAGACCTCAACATGGCAAATATTTTTCAGATTTACATTTCACTTCTATCTCAAATAGTTTTGGAGATAAAAGACGAAAACTGTTAAATTTTGAAAATTTGACGAAAAAAGGGCAATAACTCCTAAATGGGTTTTGGGATTTCCTTCAAAATTTCAGGGTAGGTAGATCTTGTCATGCTGATCAATTTTATGTTAGATTTTTGATATCTTTAACGGTTTTTAAGTTATAAGCTAAAAACAATACATGCACCCCTATATTCTATTTTTAGCTACGACAGCCATGTTTTATGTCAGATCAAAATAAATTGAGGATCGTTTGTTGAGGATATGTCATAGATCATTCCTATCAAGTTTCAAACCAATCGCCCCAGCGGTTTCAGAGGAGAAGATTTTTGAATGAAAAAATTTTGAAAATTTAACAAAAAAGGGCAACAACTCCTAAATCGGTTTTGGGATTTCCTTTAAAATTTCAGGGTATGTAGACCTCAACATGGCAAACATTTTTCAAATTTACATTTCACTTCTACCTCAAATAGTTTTGGAGATAAATGACGAAAAATGTTAAATTTTGAAAATTTGACGAAAAAAGGGCAATAACTCCTAAACGGGTTTTGGGATTTCCTTCAAAATTTCAGGGTAGGTAGATCTTGTCATGCTGATCAATTTTACCCTGTCAGATTTTTTATATCTGTAACGCTTTTTAAGTTATAAGCTAAAAACAATACATGCACCCCTATATTCTATTTTTAGCTACGACGGCCATGTTTTATGTCAGATCAAAATAAATTGAGGATCGTTTGTAGAGGACATGTCATAGATCATTCCTATTAAGTTTCAAACCAATCGGCCCAGCGGTTTCAGAGGAGAAGATTTTTGAAAATCAGCCAATCAGAAACAAGAATTGCCTCTGGTGGCCATGTTTCTTGACCAATCAGAACTAAATGAGGAAACTTTGTTGAGGACCTTCCATACACCACTCATGCAAAGTTTGGTTGGAATTGGCCAAATGGTTTCTGAGGAGAAGATGTTTGAATGAAAAGCTAACGACGGACGGACGACGGATGACGGACGCCAAGTGATGGCAAAAGCTCACCCTGGCCATAGCCAGGTGAGCTAAAAATGATATGGATGCATATCATTTTTTTTTCATCTGTGAATTATAATATACAGTCAAACCTGCCCTAACGGTCACCTTTATTAAGCAGCCACCTGCTGTCAGCGATCGTCCTGGAGTCCGCCCAAATAGTTTTACGTGTTAATTTAACTTGAATAAGCGGTCACCTGTCTTACGCGGCCAGCGGTCACAAAAAATGGTATCCAAGCTTGAAATTTACCTAAATTAAGCGGTCATTTTCCTTTCTATAAATGTTAAAATCATCGTTAATTGACTTTCAAATCATCTCTAATTAATGGCATAGCTTAATTATCATTCAAATTATCAATATCATCGTTCATTTACGCTCGATTGTGGAAAAAAACATCGTTTCACCTCAGTCGAATCGCCATATTTGAATCTTAGACAACAATAATATCTTGATCGTTCCGGACCGGAAAGCAAAATACGGATTTGCCGCTCAGTTTAAAACTTGATTTAGCGGTCACTTGTCTTATGCGGCCACTTTACTTTTGTCCCAATCGTGGCTGTTAAAAGCTGGTTTGACTGTAATTCATAATTGAACCCATCCACCCTTTTTCTTTGTGAAGAGGAGGATGAGAATCTAAAAATTTATTTTATGTATCCTAATCTCTGGATTCAAAAAGTGTACATCAACATTATTAACATGTTGCTGTGAACCAGAAAGGATCTACAGACATTGTTACACTCCTTGAAAATGCATCTACCAAGTCTAGAGCATGATTCGCATGTTGACATGCTCAAGTGATTTGCCATTTGTTGGTCTTTTGTCACCTTCTCTATTTTCCGGTATATTGGCCGAAGTGACATTTAGCCTATACCAAGCATGTGTTTGTAAACTTGTGAAAATGTTGACAATTATGGATGACCCCTAAATATGTAGATATATAATCAATGATGAAATAAAAGATAATATAATCTTACAGGTGTTGGATGTCCTTCCAGATCATTGTCCATTTTACGTAAATTTAACAGATCTTCAGTTGGGAAAAGTCCCGCCTCTGCCCAAGCTGCATATAAAATTGGTGCCGCATGACCCTGAAAATAAAAATCAAAACACATTGATATTCAATGAATGTACTGTGCTGACCAATTCATTAACTAAACAAATATAAAAATTGATGCTACTATACCCCTAGATTGTTGTTTGTTTTTTGTTTAGTTGGGGTTTTACGCTGTTTTCAGCACAATTGGCTATTTCGCGGTGGCCAGGTTTTATTGGTGGAGGAAGCCGGAGTAGCTGGAGAGAACCACCGACCTTCGGTAGGAAAATTGGCAATCCTTGTCAATTAAGATCGAAGTCAAACACACCCCGCCACAGATGAGATTCGAACTCGCAAGCTCAACGTTGACAGGCTAGTGATCATTAGTAGTCATGACGAACTACCTAGACCACTCGGTCACCAAGGCCCCCCCTATACCCCTAGAAAAGTGGGTTCAACATGATGACACGGATATTATAAAACAACTGTTCTACAATGAATAGTGCACATTTTTTTAATGTGTCCATTTTCAAACCCAAATCTATTAATTAATCTATTAATCCATATTAACTGAAAATTTTTTTTTCCACATATCACTTAGGCGATAACTGTAATGTATTTTAATATTTGCCAGCATCAATTCTGGATTCGATAGTTTCAAATTGAGTTAACTGGCAACAACACATAGACCTAGAAGATGGTCCTGGGGGGGGGGGGGGGGGGGGGGGGGGGGATCTGTATTCCAAGAATTTAATCAGAAAGAAAACAAATATTTACACTGATTTGTAGTCTAGTCTTTTTATCACATGGTAACTAATAAAACTTAAAATGGAAACATACAGTAATAGAATGAGGAGGTCATTATCATATAGTGTTAATCAAGTGTGACAGTTTTAAATTAAAGTAAATTTATGACAATGATATACCCTTATTTCATTCTGAAATATAACCTATTCATGAAACCTTTATTATAACATAAAAATATTTTATTTCAGAATAACTTCCTGAAAATGTCACTTAGCATTCTGTTTAATGAAGCAAATATAATGGCTTCCTAAAGTTAACTTTACAGGTAAAATTGTATTTTACATGCATTTTGAATTTAACATGTTAAACAAGCTTAAAGTACATTGTACATGACTAAAATATAAGATAAAATCTGTAAATCAATTAAATTTGTACATTCTACTAAAAAAATTCCAAAGATCAGCATAAATGAAAATAAAAATCCTAATGTGCAATATCATATATTTTAGATAAGAAAGCATATAAACTTCTAAAATGACCAAACTTTAGTAATCTATTCATAAATCCACTTTTTATATACCTTTTTTCACTTTCATTAAATTATTTGAGAGTGCATTGAATATAGGAGATAATAAAGTTGCAAAATATTTATAGCAAATTTTAAAGCATAATTTTCATATCAATATCTTCTATTAGCAAATGGACTTGTGTCACTGCATTGAAAACCCATTGGTAGCCTTGAGCTGTTTTCTGCTTTTTGGTTGGGTTGTTGTCTCTTTGACACATTCCCCGTTTCCATTCTCTATTCTATTGTGATACCCTTAAGCACTTGCATCAACTCAGTATAGAGTAAATATTCTATGGTGTTAATTTTGCTGTCTACTCATTTAATCAATAAAATTACAATCAGTTGAACCTGTGTATAAAGGACACCTGTGGGACCAAAAGAAATGTGTCCTGTATACAAAGGTTAATTTTACAAGTTTTGTTCAGAACAGACTTTTTCGCAGTGGACAGTGATACTATAAAGAGTTGCCCTTTAAAGCAGGTTTGACTGTATGTGTTACATTATAAACAATGCTGAAGTTCAAAGTTCATCCATTTTTTTAATAAAAAAATAACGCATTATAGCCTTTATCTGTAATTGTGAAATTACCTTGAAATTTGGAGTACTGTGGATTCATTATTATTCGTTGTATATCAATTTTCGTGGTTTTTGTGGGTCCAGTAAACCATGAATTTAAATATCCAACGAAAAATAATATTTTTAACTTTAGCCTGAATGCACTGAAATTTGATATCACGGCATTTTGATGTACCTATCCAAGACAACATTGAACAATTGCATTTTTACAGCATTTACTTGGATACTGACATATATAAGATGAGTCAGCTATATCCACAGAGGATACAGTGTTTCACGTACTTTTGTCTTAGGTAATAATTTTCTTTAAAAATATTTTGACTGTAAATTTTATCAGAATTCACTTCCGGTCTTTTTTTAATCAAGCATTCAAGGAAAATTTTACTCCTAAGTATGCCTAAACAATACAGACTTTCTCGTAAATTACAGTAAAAACATCTTGTAAGATACTAAAGCAGACATTATAATAATTATAATCGGATTAAAAATATGTATGTATATGCAATTTTGTCAATATACATATACATCACACCTGATTAACCTAACAAGTCAATAATTATGGATTTTGTTAATCTTGTTAAATTCATGACAAGCTTTGTTCCATTACAAATTTGAAGAATCTGTTAGTTAGACTTTTGTTTTATAAGCGCTTAAAATCAGTACTTTACTGTACAATATCAAAGTATGAACGACAAATTTTGTCGCAGTATTTTCATGATATCTGATGTGCCAAGCCAAGTATTTTTTTAAAAAAATTCTAAACCAGCAGTCCAGGAATTTATGTATCCCACAAAATGCCTTGTTTCTCTATCCACAAAAATAAATGAATCTACAGTATATATGAACCTGCCATTTGAAGTTCCTGAGGTTAATTGTCTTAAATATGAACCCCTCACTTCATGATCCTCTAGAGTCTGTGATTGAGTTATTACCTTTCAGAGCATGAACCTGTACTTTGTGGATTCACCAGGTTCTAGGATTGTTATTACTTGGAGAGTAGGAACCTACAGAGAGTACATGTATTAACTCATCATTTGCATATTCTCTTGCTTCTGTAGTAATATTACCTTGGAGAGTATGAACCTGTCATTGTGATAAATGTTATTACCTAGGAGAGTATGAACCTGTCATTGTGATAATGCTATTACCTGGGAGAGTAAGAACCTGTCATTGTGATGTTATTACCTTGGAGAGCATGAACCTGTCATTGTGATAATGTTATTACCTCGGGGAGAGTATGAACCTGTCATTGTGATAATGTTATTATCTTGTAGAGTGTGAACCTGTCATTGTGATAATGTTATCAGCTTTTAGAGTATGAAAATTTCATTGTGATAATATTACCTTGTAGAGTATGAACCTGTCATTGTGATAATTTTATTAGCTTGGAGAGTACAAACTTGCCATTGTGATAATGTTATTACCTTAGAGAGTATGAACCTGTCATTTGCAGGTCCTCTTGGTTCTGAAATTGTGTACTTCATGGTATTGAAGAACAACACTGACATAATTTCTGCCATAGAACAACATGATGTTGGATGTCTGAAATAAAAGACAATTTCTGTATTAAAATATTTAACATATCTCCACTTAAATATTACATGATTACTATTTTCTTTATTACCTATTTGCTATGACAGTCATTTTTTCACTGAAATATATTCTGTACTATAGATTGTACTTCTTATGTTAAATTGGAATGAGGCTATGTTTCTATTTGAAACAATTTAGACTATACGTTTCTATTTAAAACAGTTTAGACTATATGTTTCTATTCTAAGATAGATTCTGTTTCTAAGGACCCTCTCTGTTGACTTCGATTAAAGAGTACTCCTACACTTTTTTACTTCTCACTGCATTATTTGATCCTGCATTGTTGCTTGAAATAAGATTGTGTAATTTTCTTTTTTCCCCTTTACCTTTTATATTGATTGATTGAATATTGTTTTACGCCGAGCTGGCGATATTTCAGCCAATATCACGGCGACCTTCCCTTTTATAGTAAGTCCAGATCTATAACTGTAAATAGTTGTATTGTCTCATATTTTTGCTTTATTAAAGCTGTAGTTGCCTAAGTTGGCCATAAAAGATCTGGCAGTGCACAGCTGTTGCACTTTTACAATAAATGAAGGAAAAGCCTCAACTTTAAAATGGCCAAATTTGATACCAATATTCTATTGTTATTACAAAATGTATTATTCAATATGTAAATACTGAGGAAGCCTTACAATTGTTTAAGTTTTAATAAAACTACTAGTCAAACATATCCGTAAACTTCAAAACATTTAATAAGCTTTATCAGGTTAATATTAAGATAACAAGACGACATCCTTTAATCGTTCAACTTTAGAAACAAGCATGTAGTAGTAATTTTAAAATATAATGAGCAAACAGTGAATACATTACCTAAATTTATATAAAGAATTTCTTTGCAAATTAAAATTAAAAAAAAACACTGATTTTATTCAGTTCTTTTTCCAAATGAATCTCATATTTATAACAATTTTACATGTATAAAACAATTTTATGTACATATGTAATGTAACTAGAGAGGCTCCCAGGAGCAGGTATCACTTGCTTCGATTCAATTTGCCAATCAACAGCCATAAAAGCACCTAAGAAACAACAGTACAGATTACCGGACATAATTCTGAGAGAGGACCATCTAAATAAGGACCACTGAAGCAAATTTGGGTTCCAATTGGCTCAGTGGTTCAGACAAGAATATTTTTAAATGAATTTTCCCATAGGGTCATTTGTTAAACTAAGTTTGGCTGCAGCGACCATCTTTGTCGACAATCAAAAACATCAGACAAATTTCTAAAAGAGGACAACCTATGGACCATTTCTACCAAAGTTTGGTCCCAATTGGCCCAGTGGTTTTAGAGGAGATCTTTCAAGGAAAAGTTTAAGACAACAAATAACAGACAATGATGACGGACGGTGGACGCAAAGTGATGGCAAGAGCTTACATGGACCTTTGATCCAGGTGAGCTAAAAAATGAGGACTTTGTCTCATGTATCACTTTCTTAAATGGACCAGGAAGAACAATATTGAGAGTGGACATCCTCCTTGGTCCATATCATCCTGCCATTTCCATCTAAAATTCTTTTCACGCAGTCAAGTCTTTCATTGATAATTATTTGAGCCCATATAAATTAATCAATACTACCTTTCTTTTATCAATCTAATAGAAAATCGTACATCTGCTTACTAATAATGAACATGAAAGGATATGGGGTAAACAATAAACATCAATGAAAAAACTTTTCCGTAAAATAGAACATGGGGAAAAAATATTACATCTAGGGATGTCGTGTGTACTTCAACAAGGAGGAACACCCATTACATGGCTCAGGAAATAATAGTGTCAAAAATTCAAGATGTAACCACAAGTGCAAAATAAACACAGTATTAAGTGTATGAGACAGCCACCGAAAATATACTGTCCTGATTAGGGATAAGTACAAATGTAATGAAGTTAAAGATAAGGTTTTAATGCAGTCTTCCAAATCATGGTTTTACATAGGATATATTATGTTGATTTATCTGTTGGATGTTCTGGACACACAAAAAAACCATAAATTTGATTATTTTTATTTTTATCCGTTACAGCACCGCAGATGATTTCTTTTAGTTTTCTATTATTATCTAGAACGAAATAGCTGCAAAATGTTATTCCGCATGCCAAAGTTACATTTTATTGGAGGGGATCTTTGTTTACCATACATTTACAGCACGTGCTGTTTACTATTTTCCTTTCAGCTGTAGGACGGAATGCCTTCTTGGAATGAAATAACTTACAGGTGAGTAACCAAATCTTAATGGAAGCCTGGATAGTAAACAGTACAGGCCTTTTATGGTTATCTATCTGATCTATTATTATTATTATTTACTGGATATTTTTATATCTATAAATTTCCGATCAGTTAATTCACTTAAAGTCAATCAATGCTGAATCATACCTTTTTGACAGTAAAGGATATAAAACAGGAAACTGCAATTATGAAATATTTATCCCAACTGATCAGGAGGAAACGTGTACACAAATGGCTTTGTTCTGCATGAGTATACATGTTGTATGTACTAAAAGAAACATATATACCACTGACGTTGTATATAAAATGACTTTTTTTAAATTACATACAGCAGTATATTTTCTAACATGATAGTTTCTGAAGAAAACATTTTTTTTCAAGTATACTTTTGCTGATTTTCTACTTTTAGTAACTTCAGTGATATTGGTAAGACGTCTGGACCCTCGGAAACTAATTTGAAAGGGGACCACTAGTCTTTGGTTTCAATTGGCCCGCTGGTTACAGAGAAGATATTTGTAGGAAAGTTTATGATCATAACAGGCGTTGCACACAATTGATGGAAATAGGTTTTTGGGAAATGACTAAAATACAAAAATTCAACCAAAGTCACTTAAGCATGAAATTTAAGTTATGGCCACTCAAATGTTGCTAAAGCCAAAATAAAATTTATCTCTGTTTCCCATTAACTGACCGACCGGAAAGTTTTCATTGTGAAAAAAGTATAAAACTGTGCTGCCAATATGTGATGGAAGTGAGACACATGGGAAACAAGTGGTTGTTGCAAGACCTTATTGATACTGAGACTTTATGTTACATGTTACAAATAAACTTATAAATATATCTAATTAAGTAAATATATATCTGCTTAATAAGTCTTTCAGTAAATATCTAAGTCCTATATATGGAAAAGAACAGATAAGGAGGTATGGTATGCACTGAAGGCACACTCCAGCATACACAACAAAATACCCAAACATTTAATCAGAGGTTACCATATGCATTTAGTCTTCAACAAGGCAAAACCCTCCATATGGTGAGCTCTAGGTTGAAAAAAAAGGGAAAAATCCCTACCTATGGCTACCTACCCTTTTCTGGCGTGTAACAGGAAACAAAGCAAAATTTTATAATGGCCTAAGTTGGGTTGTACTTTGATTTCATTGTGAAATATCATTAATATATAATATCAGATGATATAGTGATCAAGTATCATTGATCAAGGATTCCTAGGATATGAAATTAAATGCAAAACTTATATATAAAAGTCACTCATGTGTTAAATTTAGGTCAAAGTGACCTTAATGTTTTACTGTTATAAGAGGATTATATTGATATATCTTTTATTGTCACTGAAATGAGTGAAATCACCGCTAAATAGCCAACATTATATTCTACTTTACTTTTTCACGATCTGTGTAAGTTTAATGCTTGAAACTTTGGTGCCAAATTCAAAATTTTTTTTTCACGCAAAATGACTTCATAACCATAAAAACGGCCCAGCGCCTGCATTTTTAGGGAGTCAACAGTGTCTGAGATCCATAGAATTTATTTTATTTGGCCTTACATCATGATACTATATTAATGAGAACAGTTCAAATGTTTCAACATTTGAAGAATTTGTCAACAAACTTAGCAACGTTATTAATAATAAATTTATGTTTCATCAATTGACTGGCCACATTTGTTATGTGCAAACAGTACTAAAGTGAACATGGGAAAGCAGTATGCCTTTTCTTATTTGAAAACCCCAATAATAAAATCATGATTTCATCTGCGTCAAAAGATGTTAGGTTAAGAAACAAGAGGCTCAAGAGAATTGAGCCTGTATAGCTCACCTGACAGTCCCACAATCAATCCATTTTATTTCAAGTGAAATTTGGAATGGACCTTCCATAGATGTTTCATACCAAGTATCAGAAAATTTGGATGTATGGTTTCAGAGGAGGAGATTTTTAAAATTTTGACCAATCAAAAATAAAAATTCATCATAGCTGCCATATTAGCTTTCTGACAGGGACGAAATATGCAAACTTTATAAAGGTCCCTACATAGATGCTTTAGCTTCACACCAAGTTTTAGTTCATTTGAAGATCAAAATGTAACAGTTTACAGACGGATGGACGACGGTTGCCAAGTGATGACAAAAGCTCACATGGCTCTTTGGGCCAGGTGAGCTAAAATATGTGTTTCCTATTACATCCCTGAAAAAAATTGGGTTGACATGCTGGCAATTAATTTTTTCATTATTTGTTTTATTTCATTTCGAAATCCAGAAAAAAACATTTTTTCCGGCCTGTACCAGGTTTTATAGCGTCTATCGGAAGTCTGCCATTTGCATACTGAGAATGAACTAATTTACAACAATTTAAGTGGTTCCATTATCAATTCTAGCATGATTTTTGACAAAAAGAAGTCAGCAGTTACACAAACTGAAGGTTAATCAAACTTGTTTGCTAATTTCTGAAATTAAAACTTCAAGGTTGGTCGCAAAAAATAGGGTTGGTTGGGAAACTGGAAACACAATTTTTTTACCCTTATGTGCATATAATCCCTCAATTAGAAACTTGTTCGTAATTTTTTCTAAATTTTATCCCATAAATCTCTGTTACAGAGTTTCTGAATTGATCCATTTCCAGCTAACTTTATTACCGCCCCTGATTTTATGTGTAATGCATGTACAATGAACTCAAAAAGTTGTTTATTGCTACAATATACAAATTTACCTCTTCACTTAAATAAGATTACTAATTGGCTGGGGTGTCCTGACATGTAATTTATATTACACACATGTACAGGTAAAAATCTGCAGATATATTAAATTTCATATTACACAGCTGTAGTTAGAAATCACAGGCATAATCAATGTTTAATTGGAAAGTTGTAATTAAATTTTCTACAAAAATCTAAAATTACCACAACAAAACAAAAACCTTCTTATATTTTCGCAGGACTGATTGGTACATAGTTTTTCATTCTTTATGTACCAGTTATATAAAAATTGAGGTTTGAACAAATTCACATAATCCTTTTAATGTCAGCATCTCATGCCTGTTCAACAGGTTGGGAAAAAAAATTCAGATGGGGGTTACAAATATATGGTGTTATCCCATTTTTAGTTGATAAAACTTGTGTGATAAGAACTTGATTTCGAATATTTTCAGCGTTTAATTCAAGAAAGGGGAATGTTCAGGTAAAATTAAACCAATTTTTTTCCAAAGAATATTTGTATGTCCATCTGACGGTATGTTCCCAACTTGTTCAAACCATGTCCATGTGCCGTGGACTGTCTCAGTCTCTCAGTGAGTGACAGTGACTTACCCCGAATTACTGGCATCAGTTGACTGAATACTATGAATCCTAAGTTTGTTTGCAATGTCACGGAGCGTTTGCAACGTCTTGTTATCTGGTCTATGATACGAAGTCATTGCAAACAATCTACTGTCAGCTAGGAATGGAAAATACACGCTTGCCGGCCGGTAAAGATTGTGACCTTGGCCTTGTGTTACCGCTAGACTGGTTCAGAGAGTTTACATTCTAAGGCTCACGCTAAATATTAAATAAGAATAAAAACCAGTTATGAATTCTAGTTGTCTCGGCCTATGAATATTTTGTCCTCTAATCCGGTTTGGACGTCACCGTCAGGTTACTTTGAAGAGGCTGTTTAATATTTTAGTTTGAAGAGAAATTTGTGCAGGAAAAATCATTTCTATGTAGCATTACAATAGTGTCATGGTATATTTACCATAAAAAGTCTTCCTATATATATATAAGAACTTCATCTATTATTTCAACTCCCTCAGCGGGGAAACGGTTACAGTTTTATATTACACAGATTCTATTGCTCACAATGTTAAGGCCACAACAAATTGATTTGATTTGATTTTTGATTTTTTTTTTTATTTTATTTTATTTTTTTTGCCGCTTCGTTTTGCAAAAATGCTGAAAATTCATCCCAACTTCTTCATTTTTCAAGAAATTGAATATAAAAAGTTTTCGCATGCTCCTAAAATTTTATAAGAAATAGGGGGGGGGGGAATTGGGCCGCTCGTTCATTTGATCTTCAATCTAGTCCTCATAAAAAAAAAAAAAAATTGAAAATTTCGATCGTGCCTATATTTGCCATAAAAAATCCAAAAATCAATTTGATGTGGACTAAGGTATAAATATTTTGGCTTTCAAAGTGTTTCAACAGACTATGGTAATTCCAATGGATACAAACCAAACTGTGCACCATTTTCGGCCAATCCATGTGAAGTTAACTTTTTAAAGGGTCAAAATTCCAGAGAAAAGAAAAAAATATCTAATTCCTTTAATTTCAATCTTCTTTAACTAGGTAATTATGTGTTGTCTCATCATAATCCTAACTTTTAAGATTACCACGAGCGGCTTTTTATCTGCCCAGTGAAATTGAAATTTAAAAAAAAATCACATAATCTCTTAGACGTTATTATGTTCAGTCATCACTGTAAAATTTTTATGGCATCCATTAAGATTTGATTGACCTATAAGAAGCACAAATGTGTCCGTCTATTTTCATTTTAATTTCGCGTCTTTCTAAATTTAAGTTGAAACTTTACCGGATTGCGACAAATGCCCCTCCGCCCCCAAAAAAAAACCAAAAATAGAGCAGCCAAGGGGACATTCTTACCCTATCTACCTCAATTACTTTCATTTTTAAAGATGGAGAGATTATATATATATATATATAGTGTCTTAATGTAGGTGTCTTGTTCTAATTCGCTTTGATTTGCATTTTTTTTGGTGGGGTTTTGGTGTCCAAAAAACAAAACAAAACGCGGAGTGCCAAAGCAGACTAAGTCTAGTATAGAACCATATACGCATTCACTTAAAGATGTTCCCGACTAGACATGGGATGGCTTTGGTAGTCCTCTTTCAGACCTGTTTATCCGACGACCCAGACCACCAACAAACTTGCAATTAAACATAGAATCCTACATGAAAAATAACTTAAAGAACTTCTTGTCTGACTCTTCTAAGTCAAACCAAACGGGTTGTTCTTATGGGGTCTTTTTTTTTATGTATCCAAATACGCAGAACCTAAGGGAACATTCATTTAAAACTCTTCACTGAGCAAATTAGAACTAAATTAGCAGACTGTCATATTTGAGAATTGTAGTACATGTAAGTACTTAACACAATCAATCGACTCGAGGATTGGGACAGTCAACTAGTTTGCTCTGCTTAAAATGTGGGCATACTAAATGTAGTGGAGCGGGATCCTCTAGTTTCTTTTTCCGCTGTATTAATCATGAGGGATTCGTTTTACTTTGCACGAAAAAAACATCTTTTGATTACCTTTCAAAGCTGTCAACAGATGTACAAGTTTCAGATTCTATTGAGATGAACTATATTTTTATACCTTTTGGTAGAAAACAGATGACTTTCTGTCTTTTAATTCACAAATCTTCTAAAAAGTTTAACTTTTATCTTACAATGGATCTCAAAATGTCTAACATAGATGACCTTTGATATTTTGATTCTTACAAGGTATACCAAAGTTAACCTTTGATCTCAAAATTTCTTATATATAATTTGTTACCACCATTTGTTCACACAAAACTTGTACAAGAAAGAATATTTCCCCTTTAAAAAAAAGTGGAGTTCTGAAATTATATAAATGAATTCCCCATTAAACAACCACACTCCTTGCAATAATAAGCCGACGGATACATAATTAGCTTTGGCATTCTCTACTGACGGAATTAAACAAGACTGCTATTGTTTTTGTAGAGGCTTGGAATTTATAATTCAGCTTTGTTCCGTAAAAATCGCTAAAGTTATGGAAAATAAGGGGTATTTCCCTTAATCAAACCATGTAGTGATAGGCACGCTGTGATCAGGGATCATGTAATACTATCATAATACATATAATACTAATTCATATACTGTTCCTGCTGTGATGCAACCCGAATTTAAGGCTTCATTGCGACAAAAAGATGAATGATATTCTTGTCGGCAATCAACTGATCAAAAAAATTACCCACAAAAATGTGAGTTGTTCATGCAAAGCAATGAATGGACGGCTTAAAAATAAAGAGCGTTGTATTAAAGGCAGGTTCAGTTTTATAGAGGTTTCGATGTTTGTAACAAGATACATATGTAGGGCGAATTAATCGTAGGACGAGTTGAATAGTTCCGGAAACACAAAACTACAAATCATTGTCGAGTTCGTTAATCAGGATAAACTTTAATTCATATATCATCACCCGGAAAAATTTATACAATAAAATTAAAGGGATAAAGTGAAGAATAAGAACTAGATTCTGGTACAACCAGAATTGTGCAATGCTGGTAGAAAAATTCATTCCAATCCTGCAATTCTAGTATTTCCAGCATTGTATCCTGTACAATTGTCAACAATTCTGGTATACATATAAATACCAGAATTGTAGCAATTACAATGCTAGTAAAACCAGAATTGTATAAAAAACAGTACTAGAAAAACCAGAATTATTAAAATACAATTCTAGAAAAACTAGAATTGTAACATATATACAATGCTGGTTAAACCAAAATTAAAAAAAAAAAATAATGCTGGAAAATCCAGAAGTGTATCATATACAATGCTGGAAAAACCAGCATTTTAGCATTTACAATGCTAGTAAAGCCAGTATTGTTAAAAAAAGAAAATCCGAAGGATTCCTTGTATTCAATACAATAGAGCTAGAACAAGAGATTTTATGTTTTAAGCAATTTTAAAAAAAATTATCAGGCACGAAATCCTACTTTCAACTACCCAGGTGTGCAGAGGTAACAGAAATTACTAAATTATACAGTATTAAACGAAACAAAAAACATACATGTATTCTTTTCTTTCTTGTAGCATTTTTCTGTTTATTCTTTATTTTATGCCATGTTTAAGAAATGTTTCAACGTGCAAAGATTGTTTGAACACTTTCAGAATCTAATAATGAGTTAAAGAAAAGGCAAACTGAATTATGTAGTATAAACCAGCATATTTATTATGAACGACCAGTTTAACATCTTTTCTGTGTATTATTTATCATTATTTTTTGGTTTCTTGTGAAAGCATTCAAAAATAGCATCTTTAGTACTGATTATATGTATTCAATAATATTTCTTTAGGATTTTTAATTTGCAAGAGTACATAAAGTTTTTATTTGAAGAGTTGTGGTTTCATAAGCAATTTATAAATTTCAAAATTCACTGTTACTTTACATTTTTTTCTGAAACATCCTGTTTTTGAGACTATGTGGTGCCATTTTCAACTACATTAATTAGTACCTTATAAAAAGGTAACTATCAGTCATGCAGCACGTCCAGGTATATCCACTTTGTTTTCAACGTTTCCTAATTAAAGATATGTCAATGTATGAGAGAACCAAGACAGTTGTAAAAAGACACCAATTTGACTATTTCAAAGGTATGTTAATTGTCTTTTAATCAATCTGTAACCAAGATGTATCCCAGAATTCGCCAATTATCTTATATTTTCTGGTATATTAGGACAAGATTTAAGAGTCTACTAAGAATAATTTCTCCCTGTTGAAGATCTCACTGCAATTTTCAGAGACTTGTTTAAGTCATACTAGGCCTTACTCAGATTCAAGAGATAATTGATTCATATGAAATATTATGATATAATAAAAAATTGCATAGGTTACAATTCTGGTATAACAAGCATTATGTAGGATACAAATACAGATTTACCAGCATTGTCCAGTGTCTGCAATTCTGGTATAGCTGGAATCTTCCAGCATTCTCCAGAATCTGCAACGCTGGTTTAACCAGAATCTGCAATTCTGGTATAACCATAATCTTCCAGCATTTACTAGTATCTGCAATGCTGGTATAACCAGAATTTACCAGCATTGTCCAGAATCTGCAATGCTGGTATAACCAGAACTTTCAAGTATATACCAGTATCTGCAATTCTGGTAAATTCTGGGTGATTCATGATTTTCTGTGAAAACTTGTTACAATGCTGGTTTACCAGAATTTTCCAGCATCTTCCAGTATCTGAAATGCTGGAAAATTCTGATAATAATTCTGGAATGAATTTTTCTACCAGCATTGCACAATTCTGGTTGTACCAGAATCTAGTTCTTATTCTTCACTTTATCCTTATTGCAAATTAAAGTATACTGGGTAATATTTGAACTTGCTTCGTTCGGTCAACGGTGATAATATGTTAATGAGACAAAAACCGCTGGTCAGAAGAAAATGGAACTAAAGCCACATGCATTTTCTCCACGTCCTTGTACTAGAAAATCCTTTTTAGTACAAGGACGTGGATAGTTTATAGCACATTGATAATAAACGCAGAATATTCGTTGTAATAGTAAATATTTATTAAAAGTACTCATGAAATTAACAACAAAAAAAATAAAATGAAAAAGAAATAAATATCCAGAAGTCGGGCCCCTGTGCTCTTAATTGCCCGCCTGTATCTCTATTATATTATATCGTTAATGCTAATTTTAGAGGAGGCATGTTGTCACATACTAGTCATGGAGAAAATACACACCAAATTTTGTAAATTCGCTTTGGGTGTAAAATCTAATACTTCTAATACTGGAGTACGGGGTGAACTCGGGAGATAACCAATGCTGCATTTTATCATTTTACAGTTAGTTAAATATTGGACAAGACTCCAGGATGTAAATCTTAAAAATAATGAAAAAAAACAGAGTTGTATCATCTGCTTATAGGGCGTCATATTCCATGTTTCTAGATAATAAAGAATCATGGGTTGGACTTGTACATCAAATATTTAAATTTTTAAATCTTGAATATTTATTTAAAAATTTTAAAATAATAAAATTAAAAGTACTTTTCTTATTAATAAAATGAAACATAGACTTAAAATTAAATTTAATGAGATATGGTCCCACCAACTAAATAATAATAATATAACAAATGCTAAACATGGTATCAAGCTCAGAACATATAGAAAATTTAAATATTGTTTTAACATGAACCTTATCTCAACCTTGGCACTCAGGAACAGAGGAGTATACTATCAAAACTAAGGTTTAGTATAGTACAGAGTATAGAGAACCCTATATAATGTCTTTTAGTAAAAGCTATAAAAACTTTAATATACTTAATTCGGAAAATAAATTTATATGGATCATCAGTAACGAAGATAAAAATATTATTAATATACTATTTCAAAATGGTAAGTTCATTATTTGAGAACCGTGCTCTTATAATCAAGAAAAAAACCAACACTTAGAGATGTACAGCTGGAGATCCTCAGATAATCTCCAGTTCAGTATATGATAAGTAATAACTTTACTTTTTACTCTTACTTTTAATAATGTCCTCACATTTTATTTTAATTTAATTTTTTGTTTCCTTTTGGGCTGTCTTAACTAAAATTACCATTACTGTAATCAAGAAAATGAACACAAATCATTGTTTTTCTTTATTTGTTATAGTTATATTGATTTATGTATGATTCATTGTAATTAATCTGCTCCTTGTGGGCGCTGTGATTAGCAAATAAAATATCTGTATCTGTACCTGTATCTGCATACAAACGACAATAATAATAATAAAAACAAGAAACTTTCTTTTTTTCTTTCTAGTCAGTGTTGCATGTTTGTATTGTTTACTGTTTATTTCTGTTAACATTTGATTTAGTGACAATCCTATTATACTAATACTAATAAAATTATTCTTATTCTTATTCTAATGGCCCCTGCAAGTTGTTAAGAAATTCAACAAAAACCACAAAATTTCTGAAATAAAAACCATATTCCAACTAGATATAATTGTTACACACAGCATAACGGATGTTCCCCCAGCGTTACCATTGCAACAGGGGCTCCTAATATCATTTCTACGGCTCCCTGATTTTTTTTTAATTTTCGAGTGGCGGTAATCTTGGATTTTCCAATATGACCTATTTTTTAAACCAACGGCCATTTTAATTTGTTTTTCATTTTTTTTTTGCTGTTTCCATGGCACATGCGGTATTTTCAAAATTTCAGAGTTAAAAAGCACATCTACGCATACTTGTCTACCATAATATAAAATTAGGAATGGCTAAGACATACAGAACAGTATTATTCTAGAATGTTCATATGTGTGAACTGAAATAATTAAAATCAACATCACAAAAATTTGAAATGAAGCAAAACAATATCACTCCAGAAGGAACATCCAAATTACTAAAAGACTTAAACCCATTTAAAGAAATTGGTCCAGATATGATATCACCTCATTTTTTTTAAATAAGTACACCACGAAATCTCATCTATAATATCTGACTTGTTTAATTCATCAGTAAATACAGGCACAGTACCAAACGACTGGAAAGAAGCCATGGTTACATCAGTATTCAAAAAAGGAGCAAAATCTAAACCTGAAAATTATAGGCCCATCTCCCTAATCTGTATTCTTACTAAATCGATACACATAATTGTATTATCAATTATGATTTACTATACCCACTGCAGCATGGGTTCACATCAAAAGTTTGCTGTGAAACACAACTACTAACATTCACACAACAAATACTTGATTATATGGCAAATGGTAAACAAACTGACGTAGTTGTTATGGACTTCTCCAAAGCTTTCGATAAAGTGGAGCACCAAAGACTTATCTTAAAACTAAAACGCATGGTAATAAACAATAAAACATCACACTGGATAGAGGCATGGTTATCTTGCAGATCTCAAAAAGTGGAAGTTGATACTCACAAATCAAATAGCTGTCCTGTAGTGTCAGGCGTTCCTCGAGGCTCTGTTCTTGGTCCATGTCTTTTGGAGCAAGAGTGGTTAATGTCATTTAACCCATACAAATGTGAAATCATCCACATAACAAGAAGCAAAAACCAATCATCTTTAAATACACACTACATGATTACATATTAAAATCAACAGACAAAGCTAAATATCTTGGCCTTACCATTACAAACAATCTGATATGGAATTCACATATAAATAATATCACAAATAAAGCAAATGCGTCATTAAGATTTATTAAAAAAAAATGTGTGAGTCTTCCAAGGAAGACATGTTTCGCTTGCGGACGTCAATTTTTACAAAAGATATTAAAATTTTCTAAAAATGAAATATATATGCACACCTGTGCATTAAAGTTAATGCACAGAGAAAGTTTCATCAAATTCCTTTGAGCGGTTTACGAGTAGTTGAGGATAGAAGAAAAGTGTGACGACGCAAGACGCAAGACGCAAGTCCCTATGTGTCGACCATGCGTTCCGCAGGCGACACAATAATGTAAAAACCAATAGCATAAAAACACAAGAACTTGCTTACAAAACATATGTCAGACCAAAAATAGAATATTGTAGTGTTGTCTGGGACCCCTGACAGAAACAACAAATACATAAAATTGAAATGATCCAGAGGAAAGCTGTAGGGATATACACTAAATCAATACAGCTACCAAAGTAGTGTAACAGCTATATTTGAACATCTAAGCTGGCCGACACTACAACAAAGAAGAAATCTGGCATCAGTCACCATGCTCTACAAAATCCAACATCAATTAGTATCCATCTCAAACAAGCAATACTTAGTACCATCAAAAGAACATAAATTTGTAAAGCCATTCTCTCCCACAAATTACCATTTATATTCATTTCTTCCTAGAATAAGGTTGTGGAATTCCTTACCAAACCAAGTAGCCAGTAGCCCCGACATAGAAGCATTTAAGTCTGGTACAAAATCACATATATATTGCTAGATCAAAAACATGTTTTTATCCATATAAAAAAATAAAAAAAGATAAAAAAAAATGTTTTGAAATTTATTGTAAATATGTTCAGATTTTTAAAAAAAATTCCCTAGCATGTGCCTTCTTGTAATCTTCAACATATTGAAGTTAGGAAGTATTATGTAAATGTAGAGAAACCCCTATCTCTTTTGATTCCCCTAAAATATACTTTTTATTCCCCCAATATTAAAGTGGGTGTCATTTGGAGAAACAACAAACATGCTTTTTTAATATGACGTTGCAAAACTGCAGACAGTGCTCTATTTTGGTTCAATTCCATTCGACCGTTTCTGAGAACACTCGCGGACAATTTCTGGTTAGATGAAAGAAGAATAATAATAAGAAACAGAGTAAAAACAAATATGTTCCCCACTTCCAAGGTGTCAAGCCATTTTGGACCAAAACAATATAGGAAAATAGGATTTTTCAAGTTGATAATATAGGGTAAATGTAGGACAATTGCTACCAAATTTCACTCTTAATATATGGCCTCCAATGCTGCAAAGCTCCGCCTTAGTGACGCATCCAAATGTGTGTGTGTGTGGAGGGGGGGGGGTGCATCACCATAAAAGGTTTGTTTGTGCACGAGATTTTCTGTGTGTTGTAGAGGGTAATAACAATTACCTTAAAAGGCTTGTTATATAGCCCGAGTTTTTTACTACGTGAAGAAAATAGTAAACAGACAAATAAACACAAGTTTTAAAAATTGAAAATATGACGTAATGCGTGCTCAATTTTAACTCTTTTTGTGCAAATTATGGGTGCATTTTTTTCTAACACAAACGATGCAAACGGCTAAGCGCGTACATGTTTTGATCATCTGTTTCTAACATACGTTTGCAAAGTTTACATAAACTTTGACAAACTATGCACTCGCTAAAGATGCGTCTACAGTTTGTCAAACGCTACATTTGTTTCTAACTTCAACCTTGATCTGCACGTTTTTTTTTACCCGCGGTTATTACGGGTACTACTAAAAGAAGCCTGCCAAGGTAAATGAAGCCTGCAGAAGCTTGCAAAAGCCTGCAGGTTAATGGCTATATGTACGTGGAATATTTTTACATATTATGGTAGATGAAAGTATATTATTTGAAAATATGGAGAAAAAAATTGATTTTGATAAGTTTTTCGACTCTTAATCGATGATTTTCTATTGTCGTATTTGAAGCCTGCAAGAATCCGACCCCATCTTGTTTTACCTGAGATTCGAGTTGACATGTATAGTTAATTAGCCAGTGTATATTGTAAAATAAACAATTTTATTGAGTTTAATGTTAATTGAATGTAATAAAAATGTAGAACTCTCTGCCATATTCATAAATGAATATGTTACCAAACCCAAACCTAATGACGAGGACCTGGTTCTACATCTGGGTCCATTTTTTTTTTTTTTAATTTATTTATTTACTTTTACTTTTTTCATAATGAGAAACTATATACAAAATTACAATTTTGAAAAAAAAATCTTTTTCAGCTAAAACTGTGAGAGCAGAGGAAGAAGAAATAGAAAAACGTTAACCTAAAGCGGAAGAAGAAAAAACCAAAATTGAATAAAAAATATTCTATAATTTAGTCCATCGTCTGTGTTCGTCCGTATAAAAAGATTTGTACTGAATCATTTCAATACATGTCCTATATCTAATTTCTACAGAAAGAATTTCTGAATTTTGAATTCCGATGGAGATGGCATTTAAAAGACAATTCCCAGTCGTCTCCACTGCCCAATATGTCGAATTCTTGCCCAAATGTGAAGTTCCTACTGAATCTAAAGCCAAAGATCTATTACCTCTAAAGATTGTGGAGACAGTGTTTTTGACAAAAATCTGGATAGAATAAGCTCCAATTTGGCAGCTTCAACGGAATTCCCGTTGTTGTTTAACCTCTTTAAACCTGCTAAAAAATCAAAATTTCCAAAGCTATCTAAACAGCAGCCTGAACAAAATAAAATGAAAGTGAAGATTTTCTCAAAAATGAAAAATTAGTGTTTGTGAGATTTTTACAATTCTTTAAATCAAATATCAAAATGCTACTATTTTGAAAATATGTAACAAATAATAATAATTTGAAACAAAAAAGCTTCTACTATAAATTAGCTACTATTATTTTTTAAATCAAATATCACGTTGTGTGCAAATGACGTGAAAAAAGTGAAGTGATTTAGAAAGTTGTAAATTCAGTATTAAATTATGTTAATTAAATTGTTTATTTTAGTGAGAATATTTCAAGTTATTTTTAGTTTATATAAGTATAGTTATTTCTTTTAATAATTATATAAAAATGTTAATATGTGATTATTTACTTAAAATTGTTTATTCTACAATATACACTGGCTAATTAACTATACAAGTCAACTCGAATCTAAGGTAAAACAAGATGGCGTCGCATTCTTGCAGGTTTTAAATACGACAATATAAAATCATCGATTAAGAGTCGAAAAACTTATCAAAATCATTTTTTTTTTCGATATTTTCAAATAATATACTTTCATCTACCATAATATGTAAAAATATTCAACGTACCTATAGCCATTAACCTGCAGGCTTTTGCAGGCTTCTGCAGGCTTCATTTACCTTGGCAGGCTTCTTTTAGTAGGACCGGTTATTACAAAGATGGATTCTGTCAACAGAAAAGGAGGTATGTATATTATTATTGATTTTTCAATAACATGTGGTTTCTGTGAAGATATAAACAGCAAACAAAAGTGATTTAAAAGAAGATCACTGCCATGTTTTGCAAAATAACAATTTAAGTCTGTTTATCAACACCATGTATATGCATAATTGAAAGTTCAAAACAGGTTCAAAACACACTGATTAAACGATGTATTTGTTTCTACTTTTTTAGCGTTTAACAAACGATAACAAACGCCACACAACGTTTACAAAATTTTGGTTAGAAAGAAATCCAACCTATATTTAGAATTTTTTGAAATTTAAATATCTGATGGAAAAGTGATAGATAGACTTATTTTTATGCATATAAAGTTAGAAGTTGAATGAAAGGTTCGGGAAAAAAATTTCTGGAATACATGAAAAGAAATACACGTCTTGTTTGGCTGAATATGAAATTTTATTCACATTGTAGAAAGATTAGGAATAATACCCAAAATAAGTTTTGGAAATGGTCGTCCATCGTCGTCGTTTGACCAACCATTATGGACCTAGGGCACCAAAACTGTTTTTCGGGGTCTGAAATGAAGATTTTTTGCTTATATCTCAAACGAGGTTAGAGATAGAAAGAAACTTTGAATCGCAAAAATGTTCAGCATAATACGATCTACAAAGTTAGGTCAAGATCAAATGTCAAAGTCCCTAGCAACGACGTAAAAAACCTTAACAACAATATATTTTTGAACTTAGGCTATGAATAATATAAATATGACATTTTTAATACTGGAAATGAAATTTTTGTCCCTAGCAACTACATATAAGTCCTTAGCAACCACTTATTTTTTTAACTTTAAAGGCTATGAATAGTAGATATGACATTTTTAATACTGGAAGTAATATTTTTATCCTTAGCAATGACATAAAGATATTTTTGTCCTTAGCAACCACTTGTTATAAACATAAAAACCTTAAGCAACCATATATTTTTGAATTAAGAAGGCTATCAATAGTATAGATATTTATTATTATTCTTTTTCCGCCAAACTTTAAAGACATTTCCCCAAAAAAGTATGCGACATGTTGAAATAATATTAGGTATCAAGTATCAGTTGACCGAAAGCCATCTTGTGGTTAGGGCACTATACCGTAACATTTCCTTTATAGCGGTTATCTCCCCTAGCACCGAAAACCTTGTTATCGCTTTTCCTAAAAAATTCTGCCGAACTTAACATTTCCCAAAAAAGTATGCAACATCTTGAAATAATATTAGGTACCATTTTTTTTGGGTCTATTTTATTGATTTCCCAAGAGTTACGCCCCTTGCCAAAAATAGAGGAACAGGGCCTTTTTGTTGCAAAACTGGAAACGTGAAAAGGAAAGACCTTATCATCTGTGCTAGGCACAAATGACCTTTTAATTCTTTAATGATTTTCATATCATGCTGCACATAATCATTTCATCTGAATATTAAAAAATAGTAAATACGAATCATTCTTAAATATTTCTCCCTTAGAAAAAAATAGTATCTTATGAATTAAAAAAACTGTATTTCTTCTACGGAATTGACTAATTTAAAAATAATAATAAAAAACAAGACTGATGAATATTTTTCGGTTCAATTAAAAATAAGCTTATTGTATAAAATCTTATCTTAACAATGTTTTGGGTGGGTGTATAGGAATCACCTTGTCCGTCTGTCGTACCATCCTTCCGTCAGGCTGTCCAAGTGTCTTGAAAAAGCAACTCCTTCTAAACCTTTCAACGGATTTTGATAAACTTTTTATGAAGGTTGGGAATCATAAGTATATGTGCATAAAGCAAGATAATTATCGCCGGATGCTTACAAGAAGAGATAATCCAACTTAAGGGTTTTACATGTTTAAAGGTCCCAAATATTGTGAGCCCCGGCCTATAAACTGGAAACACATCAAAATACTGATAGATGCAGTTGAAGACTATGCCAGAAAACACTTTCGTATTGGATAAGGTCATTAAAGTCATTAATTCTTGCTCGCTTTCGACACCTTAGAACGTCCATGAGCAGGGGTGTTTCCAGGATATTTCAAAAGGGGGGGCGTATAATAAAACTTTCGGCGAGCGGAGCGAGGCGAAAAATTTTTTGGACCTTTTTTGCTAAAAAACAAAAGAATTGTGAAATGCACTAATGTAAAGGTTCCTGACTTGGAGCATGTATATTTTATAGTTAGTGTCAGGATTTGATATTTTTTATGCCGAATTCTCTCCATTAATTGTCTATGGTATATTAAATTGCCATATTCAATACAATATAAGCAGATTACGATAGTTTTTTTAAAAAAAAGGGGGGGGGGGGAGGCGTACGCCCATTACGCCCTCACATGGACCCGCCCCTGATGAGTTCTAAATCTGACAGTTTTTAACGATCACAAGTTACAAAAACACTGTCCTACCTTCATGACAATTGTGTAATTGTTCCAGCTGACAAAGCTCCAAATAACATAGTTTTTGTCTGCAAAAGACAATACATTGACTGCCTGACTAAGGAGATGGGTATTGACAATTCACTTGGCAACCCCACTTACACGCACACTACCATACCAATGTAAGATATTATCAATAATCATATTTCTGTTCTGTCTTCCTTTGGTATTAATGTAAGTAATGACAATTTTAACCTTCCATTTACTGGATACCCAAACTTCATGAGTTTCCATACAGCAGGCTCTGCCAAATGCACTACTAAACCCCTTTCTAAACTCCTTACTACTTAGGATGGTCTCAAAAGCTACTGTGATAAGGCCTACTCACTAGTGTGTGAATCAGATGTGGATTCTAAAATTCTAAGAAATTCTAAATACTCGCAGAAATATCTTTCTCGTTACCCTACCTATTGTAATAGCATAAAAACTTGATTTTTCTACACTGTTTACAACCCTCCCACATGACAAATTAAAATGTTTTTCTTGAGCTAATTCACCAATGTTTCTACATTAAACAAAGGTTTACAAAGATATGCCTATGTGTTGTTAGGTAAGGAACAGGCTTATTTGGTCAAAAAACATACTGCGGTTCTAAAGAAAGTACTCTGAGACTGTTAACGAATTTCTCATTGACATCTTTCAGTTTGGAAAACATGTTTTTCAGCAAACGATCGGCATCCCAATCGGGAAAAAACTGCTGCTTTTGGCCAACCTGAATGAATCCTAAAGAAAAGAAATTAACCCAGTCCTTCATTTTCAGTTTCCGCTATATAGATGATGTTTTGTCACTTAATAATCCTTAGTTTAAAAACCTACATCTCATCTATCCTAGCAAACTTGAAATTTAGAGGCCACTGACGCACCCACTTCTGCTTCATATCTAGATCTGTACTTGTACATAGATAATAATGGGCGGTCAAAATATGAGGTACAAGTGTCTTTATGTCGTCTAAAAAGGGCTTTTAAAAATGGTTCCGTTACACTTTTATTTTATATATTACATGTATATGGAGTGAATACACTTTTCACAGCTGAAATCACTTGACAATGCGCTCACATGTATATGTCAGTGTCAGTGTGGTGAAGACCGATGGCGAGCTCATAATTCCATGTATTCACTCCATATAGTGATGAAATTAATAGACTGAACATAAACCTGTCTTTGAAGTTTATGTGACAGATATCTAGCCCTGCCGAGAAGTGGACATATTAACCACATGCGCGGCAGTAACGAATCAACTGTGAAATGTACACACCATAGGCGGGAGACCTTCGTATGTTAATGCTAACAAATGGGAAGTTTACAATCGGAAAATCACGTTTGTTATAATGTTTTAACTCCAACTGAATTAAATATTCTATATGTTGGTCTATGGAAAGGCAACATTTTTCCCTCGAAAAAAATGTGAAACTATGTAAATAAATACAGATACGCACCTAAAAATGTTCGACGCTCAATTTTTTTCCGGCATCCTCTCCAGGTTTTTCTTCAATAGATTTTTACACGGAGCTTTCAATCACAAACTGAATATTCTTGCGTTTCCCTGAATGGGAAGCCGAAGTGTAATAATTTTATAAAGACATAAATCAAGCAGTTTGATGATACACTAAGATTACTCTTTCACTTTTCGTCCGCTTCGCATCAGCCATTTTCCTAAGAACTTACCAAATTAAGCAGTTCACAAACCAATTAGATTGGACCCCTTGATATTGTAGATCTAAAGAATACTAGTCTAAGAATTACCAGAATTCTTGTATTAGCAGAAGTGTTTGCACTTTCATTTTATATAGTTACCAATATTGTACAATACTGGTTTTACCAGTATTCAGTTGATGTTCTTCAATTTATCCGTGTAACACTTAATGCCCCCTTCCCCTACCAGCAGGGCATAAAAAATTAGTTACGAGTAAATTATGTCATCTTATTGAACATAAGTTTGATTTCATTTGGCATTATGGTATCAGACAAGTTTCCCATGGGGACCTATGATAGATATTTTTGACAAGGAACTCTTAGCAGAGTTTGGTACGAACTTGCCCAGTGGTTTCGGTGGGAAAAACAAAATATTTCCACGTATGGTCCTGTGTTACTAAGATGACTATGGAGTCTTTCCTGGCTTTCAGGGTCAACGGATACAATTTGGAACAGAAACACCCAAAGACCATTGCTGCCAAATTTGGTTCAATTTGACTTTTTAGTTTAAAACATGATCCAATTGCAAGGGGATTTCCCCATAGGGTTTTTGTTAAACGAAGGTTTTCTATGGCAGCCAGATTGATTGGTACGCCAGGTCTCTCTATTTTGGGAGAAATCACCAAAGGACATTCTATTATAGATTTGTCTCAATTATCGCAGTGGTTTTAGAGAAGACCTACAAAAGATTTTCTTATGTTAACTAAATTCTGTTATGGCAGCTATCTTGGTCAATTGAAATTCTGAAAGAGTTCCATCTTAGGACCATTGCTTCCATGTCTTGTTTCAACTGGCTAAGTGGTTTCAGACAAGATTCAGATATTTTCCACTGGGTTCTTTGTTAAACTAAGTTTGCCCGTGGTGGCCATCTGACAGTTCTTGTCATCGTACCCATGGTCTACCATCTGAGGACCACTGCTGCCAATTAAGTCAAATTTTCATAGGTCCTATATTAAACCAGAGACGTATATAACAACGTGTATTATATGTCTCTGATTAAACCAAATTTGGCTGAGCATCCCTTATACAAATTTACTGTATTTCTTCCATTTTTATTTTCTAACCCTTATTAAAGCATTTTAAAATGTTTTTGTTCTTAATTTAAAGTAGAATGTTCAAAGTTGATGTTTTAAAAAGTTTGAATGAGCTGTCACAATTAGAAGTGGCGATTTGGTCAGATGGAAAAGGGTCAATATTTAGGGTGTCGTCTGCTGTCTTCAAGAATTCGGCTACCCTAGAAGATATTTTTAGCACTGATGAATTCTTTTTTGAAATGTTGATAAGACAGGTATACTTTCTACACAAGATTTTTAAGATTGCGCAGGTGAGATTTTATTGATTTAATTTTATTTTAATATGAAAATGCACTATGAATTAATTGTGGTCTTGGACCACTTCAGGGCCTTTATAGAAAATATAGAACGTGTTAAAAAGGGTAAAAAGGGGAGTTTTAGCTAGGTTCTGGTGACCATGTCTGACCAATCACCATCTCTGCCAAGTCTGGTCAAATACTACTTAGTTTTTCTCAAAATGATCAAGATGTGAACAAGAGTTGACACACAAAAATGTCTCGCCTGCCGTGTATTTCTAATGAAAGTAAATGCTATCAGACATATTGCATACAGTATTCGAAAAACAGGCCAAAACACAAAAACTTAACTATAACCACTGAACCATGAAAATGAGGTCAAGGTCAGATGACACCTGCCAGTTGGACATGTACACCTTACAATCCTTCCATACACCAAATATACTAGACCTATTGCATATAGTATTCGAAAAACAGGCCAAAACACAAAAACTTTACTATAACCACTGAACCATGAAAATGAGGTCAAGGTCAGATGACACCTGCCAGTTGGACATGTACACCTTACAATCCTTCCATACACCAAATATAGTAGACCTATTGCATACAGTGTTCGAAAAACAGGCCAAAACATAAAAGCTTAACTATAACCACTGAACCATGAAAATGAGGTCAAGGTCAGATGACACCTGCCAGTTGGACATGTACACCTTACAATCCTTCCATACACCAAATATAGTAGACCTATTGCATACAGTGTTCGAAAAACAGGCCAAAACACACCACTGAACCATGAAAATGAGGTCAAGGTCAGATGACACCTGCCAGTTGGACATGTACACCTTACAATCCTTCCATACACCAAATATAGTAGACCTATTGCATACAGTATTCGAAAAACAGGCCAAAACATAAAAGCTTAACTATAACCACTGAACCATGAAAATGAGGTCAAGGTCAGATGACACCTGCCAGTTGGACATGTACACCTTACAATCCTTCCATACACCAAATATAGTAGACCTATTGCATACAGTGTTCGAAAAACAGGCCAAAACACACCACTGAACCATGAAAATGAGGTCAAGGTCAGATGACACCTGCCAGTTGGACATGTACACCTTACAATCCTTCCATACACCAAATATACTAGACCTATTGCATATAGTATTCGAAAAACAGGCCAAAACACAAAAACTTTACTATAACCACTGAACCATGAAAATGAGGTCAAGGTCAGATGACACCTGCCAGTTGGACATGTACACCTTACAATCCTTCCATACACCAAATATAGTAGACCTATTGCATACAGTGTTCGAAAAACAGGCCAAAACACACCACTGAACCATGAAAATGAGGTCAAGGTCAGATGACACCTGCCAGTTGGACATGTACACCTTACAATCCTTCCATACACCAAATATACTAGACCTATTGCATATAGTATTCGAAAAACAGGCCAAAACACAAAAACTTTACTATAACCACTGAACCATGAAAATGAGGTCAAGGTCAGATGACACTTGCCTGTTGGACATGTACACCTTACAATCCTTCCATACACCAAATATACTAGACCTATTGCATATAGTATTCGAAAAACAGGCCAAAACACAAAAACTTTACTATAACCACTGAACCATGAAAATGAGGTCAAGGTCAGATGACACTTGCCTGTTGGACATGTACACCTTACAATCCTTCCATACACCAAATATACTAGACCTATTGCTTATAGTATCTGAGATATGGACTTGACCACCAAAACTTAACCTTGTTCACTGATCCTTGAAATTGGGTCAAGGTCAATTGAAAACTGTCTGACGGGGATGAGGACCTTGTAAGGTACGCACATACCAAATACAGTTATCCTATTACTCATAATAAGAGAGAAATTAACATTACAAAAAATCAACTTTTTTTTCAAGTAGTCACTGAACCATGAAAATGAGGTCAAGGACAATGTACATATGACAGACGGAAAGTTCGTAACATAAGGCATCTATATACAAAGTATAAAGCATCCAGGTCTTCTACCTTCTAAAATATAAAGCTTTTAAGGAGTTAACGCCGCCGCCGCCGGATCACCATCCCTATGTCGAGCTTTCTGCGACTAAAGTCGCAGGCTCGACAAAAATGGATGGACGATGGATGCAGTGGCGGTAATAGCTCAAACTGGTCTTTGGCCATGAGCTAAAAACCCCATTAATGGACCAGAACATCCTGGTTAATATCTCTCCCGGACATGTTCAATTATCCTGTAAATTTTAATGAGAATTGGGCAAAATTGGTCCAGACAGATTGTGGGGTCATAAAAATGTGTCAGGGTTAACAGTATTTTAAGAAGGTTTTATAATATATTTTTCATTGTTATTGCACACAGTGTTTGGCTTTTCATAAATAACCAATTCATACACCAGTTTTCAACAGAAAAGAAGAACATTTAAAATGTCATTTTTATTTCAATTATGTTTGTTTGACAGTCTCATAATAATTAAACTGGTATTCCATTCTTTCCTATTGAAAAACCTCTACATTTCAAACTATTTTTTTTACAAGCTATGTGTAACAGTTTTTATAGCCAGCTCTTTAAAAGCAAGGTCATCTAATGTTCCAACCAACGAATCCGTGAAAAGCAGCTGTTATTTGTTGCTAGCTTTTTACGTTGTCTCTTACTTCAGTGAAAATGAATAATCTTTTATAATTTTTAGAACTTAGTGGCTATTTCTTTTTATTTGGCTATTTCTAATGATGTGAGTGAATATACTAAAAAATTCAATCTAAAGACTAATTTAAAAAAAATAAATTCAGTATCCATAACCTGACAATATAGGGAAATGAGAAATATTTTTCATCTTGAATCAATTTTGTACCAGACAAAATGACAAGACGGGGGCTTAAACTGATTCCCCCTGATTTTCTAATACCAGTTTAAGTTAAATATTGAATTTCTGATTTCATTATTTTATGCAAACCAATCAAAAAAATATTACAACTCAGAAATTGAAAACACCTTATTTTTTTACATAACCTTAAAAATATTAATTATCATAACACATATAACAGCAACTGAACTATTATCTGCCTATATAATATAAACATTTGCTGAACCTGAACCTTAAGCCTATTTCAGAAAAAACTTTATAGTGGTTTCAACATTCACAATTTCAAAATTTCATTTACTGTTGTAATGTGTTAAATTTACCACCATCAATTAGATTTTAATATAAGTGTTTTCCTACCCTCAAATATTATTTCTTCAACAGCCCCACCTGATGGACTCCTCCACCCCTACATCCATCTCCAAAAAATAAACCTCACCTTTGTACCTTCTTTTCAAAGTAAATCAAGTTTTTACTTGAATAAAAGTCTATCAAAAGATCTTTTACCTTCTCATATTTTTACCACTTTATTAAAAATGCAAAACCTTAAAAATTATTTTTTTCAGTATTACATATAATTTAAAAACAAAAACAAAACAAAAAAAATTCACTTTTACAAGTTTTTCAATATGTTCATCTTAAATTAGGTACACTATTTTTTAAAAAGCCCCATCTGATGGACTCCTCCACCCCTACATCCATCTCCAAAAAATAAACCTCACCTTTTTTACCTTCTTTTATATAATTTTTTCAATATGTTCATCTTAAATCAAGTACATAACATGCAGTAATTTAAACTCATTTTTTACTCAAGTGAAAGTTACAAACTACAGATAAAACTCTTATCCTTTGATTCTTTTATTACAATTTCCATGGAAAATGAAATTTTTTTAGTTTTTGCTTTTTATATATATATTTTTTTTTTTTTTTAGAATTTTTCATCTCAAAACAAGTGGTACGTTTTTTAAATAATAAATTATAAAAATAAGAATAACTGGAGGCTCACCTGAGCCTGCATCTCTCACCTGCCCTTTTATTAGGCCATTTGAAAATATAAGCTCTTTCATATCCACAAGACTATTAAAGTAATGCAAAATATTTGTCATTTGACCTAAAAATAAAAAGGGGGGAAAAATTTGCATCTGTCCTTCCAAAAATCATTCCTGCCATCTTTGGTTACAACTTGAAAATGATAAAAAATTCCTTTCCCATATAGTTTCAATAGAAACTCTTTAGGGCCGCAGCCGTCAGTTGATCAGATGACTTTCGAAGATAAGTGGATTGTTGGTAGAGGATATTGTTGTCATCAATCCTGCAAAGTTTCAAAACATTTCTGAGAAGATTTTTAAAAATTGACCAATCATAATGGATGGCCTCTGTTTAACCATCTGGAACCAAAGGTGGAAATGAGGTCCTTCCATACATTTCTGTCAACATTAGTTCCTGGGAAAAATGACCAAAAAGTCTTTTCCCATATAGTTTCAATGGCTGCCATGTTGTTAATTCAACTGCAACGAATGGTGGATCGTTCTTCCATACATCATTACCACCAAGTTTGGTTACAATCCGCCAAGTAGTTTAAGAGAAGATCAAAAAGTGAAAAGTTTATGGACAACGGATGCAAAGTGATGACATAAGCAAAAACTACGTCATACAAATGACAGCAAAACTTTTTACATATTAATTCATTTATTATGATTGAAAATGATAAATCTTACCAATTTAGTTGTCTTTATATTTTAGAAAAAAGTTTTAGCTTAACCTTTTTAAATTGATACTTTACCACTTGGTTGAAAATGCAAAACCTTTACAATTTTTTTTTTTTTTTTTTTAGGATTTTTCATCTTCAACAAGTGGTAATTTAAAAAAAGAAAAAAGAAATGTAATTCACTGTAGTGAATGACTTCAGCTAACCCTGTAAAACATTATTTTATTAACACTTGATTTGAAATGATAAACCCTTTACAAAGTTCTCAAAAACATTGTTACATTATAATATTTGTACTTATTCCCATTTTCAAAAAAATTACATTTTTCATTTTCATAAATTTTCAACTTAAAGTGGTAATTTTTCAAAAAGAATTTTAGATTTATACAACTGAATGTCACCGAGTTCAAAATTTTTTACCTTCATTGGAAATGCAAGACCTTACCAATTTTTTTCCTATTTTTCAAAAAATTAACTTTACTTCTGTCAAACTTTATGATTTTGGTGTATATGAAAAACCCTTTACAAATTTTTCTAAAAAAATATTACAATGATAATTTTACTTATTTCCTTTTCAATTTTTTTTTTTTTTTTTTTTTTTTTTTAGAATTTTGCATATTTAACCCAAACGGTAAATGGTAGGAGCCTGCATTGCCCATCTGGATGTGATATTCCAATCAATTTAGGAACACCTAAAGACCATTGCTGCCAAGTTAGGTACAATTGGCTAAGGACCTATATCAAACTAAGCTTGGTTGTTATTCAGATATTACCATATAAGAAAAATTCCTGGTCCCAAATGGCCAATTGCTTTTAGACCACTAGTTTCTTAAATGAATTTTCCCATAGGGTCCTGTGTTAAATTAAGTTTGGCAGTGGACATAATTGTGAAAGAGGACTACAGGCTGCCAAGGCTGGTTCCATCTGGCCATGTAGTTCCCACAGAATTTTCTTTAAATTCATCCCTTCTGTTTTCTTTTTTTTTGTAATAGCAGCCATGTTGGTTGGAAGTTGGGGATGCAGGAAGCAATTTCAAAGAGGGCCACCCAAGAATCATTCAATCAGTTTTGTTCTAATAGGCCCAGTGGTTCCAGAGAATATATTTAAAGGAAAGTTTATGACATCCCATGCAAAGTGATGGCAACAGCTTCACATGAATTTTTATTCAAGTGAAAGTTACTGACTACAACTTAACCATTTTGCTTTCTGAAGGTTCACCATTTGGTTGAAAATGCAAAACCCTTTACAAATTCTTCTAAAAAACTTACATTTCATTCGTTTTTCAAAATACATTTTTTTTTTTTAATTTTTTTTATAGAATTTCCATCTTCAAGCAAGTGGTAATTTTGAAAAAGAAAAAAAATCATTCGAGTGAGAGCTAAACGATTTGCTTTTCAGAGTTTATTTACCACTTGGTTGAAAATGAAAAACCTTTACAATTTTTTTTTCAATCTTATCCATAACACATGTAAAAAGACCCTTAAAACTATATTTGCCATACATTACTTCACCCTCCCTCCACCCCAAAAAAATGGGATGGGGTCATCATTGAGGATTGAGAATATGTGTCCTTGAAATCCAGGAACTTCTACATCTGCCTAGATATTGTTTTCTATTGGAAATCCAATATATCTAGAATGTTATCTCACTGATGGAAAAGATATCTTTATGCATATATAAACACAAAATATACTCAAGAAAACAATAAAACTGGCAAAGTCAAATTTTTGAATTATTAACTTCAAGAAACAGAAAACATACAAAAAGTTATCCATAAAATCATAAAAACATAAAACCTGGATAAAAATGTTAAAAACCATTAAAATAAACAACTTTCTGCATGTTTTCTGATAAATTTACCATAAATTTCACGAGTCAACTCTACAGTTGTGTGTACTTGGTATATTTTGTATTTCATGCTCACTATACGTATACTGTTGTTTTACATGACTTTCAGCAACATCACTTAACCATCTAGAAAAATTTATGACACCGAGACTGTTGAAGAGACAGCAATAAGTGGATATCAAACTACGTTCTCAGGAAATTAAAATGATACAAAAAATTAGACCAAAATGATGTTAAATTTGGAAAACTTAAAAAAATCAAAAAGAAAATAAAAGTCAAGCTGGGAAAGATTTTAATATGGGATTTCTATTTTATATAAAAATATTATCCAATTAAATTTGTCTGTAACCTGTCAATTAGGCAAAATGTGTAAATTACAAGTTTATACAATCAGACAAAAAATATTGGAGATCTAAAAATCACACGAATTTCTATAAATTGCCCTCAACAGTCAAATGTTCATTATGTGATTTCATTCAGTTCTGGAAAATCAATCCAATGCTTTTCTACATAATGTCCTCCTTTCCATCTGAAAAAATCCAATATTTTTGTTAAATGTAAGAACAGATATTTTGTAAATATTTTTAATATATTTTCTTTATTTGCAAAAACACAAATTCGTTTTCACTTCTAATGCAAAGATAAACTCAGGAATTTTTAATTTTTTTATTAAAGTTTACTAGTTAAAAGTAAATTTAAAAAAAAAGAAATGACAATTTGTCTACAAAAGCCAATTAAAGTTAAGAAAATTATTCCGATTATCTGGTTATGTCCCTTTATTTAGTTCCATAGTTTGGAAAAGAGAAGTTAAAATGAAATAACCTTTAGTGAGCAAGCTCAAATACCCCACCCAAACAAACAGACTTGCTAGCATGGAGGTTTTTCATTTATGTTTTTCCTTCCACTTTTTTGTGCATGATATTAATATTTGATATATTTGAAAGCTCCTCCCAAGAAAGGTTCCTCATTTCAGATTTTGCTGATAATTCAAAGCATCTGGGTACCGTTTCACTAAAAGTCTTAAGACTTGTGACTGATAATAAATCCTTTGAATATATACGTTACGACTTATCGTCTGGTACCACCTTTAGTGAAACAGTACCTTGAAATTTCCAATTTCCCAGAAAATTGAACACATCTGAGGTATTGATGACTGGATACTTTATTCAAATTTGAAGATAAAAATCAAAGTGATGGAAATCACCATTGGAAAGATTGCAACTGTAGTTGTGTATAATTTCAAATGGAACTAGGTGGAACTGTTTTGTAAACCAAAACATATGTCTCCCCTTCATTTTATTCTAGATCAATCTTTACCTCCAGGATAAAAATAATAATTTTGTGACCTTGAGGTCAAAGGTCAAATGAAGGTCATAATGGTACGCGACACACTCTTCCTACATACCCAAGGGTATAAGCCTAGGTCAAGACAAAAAAGTAACCTGCACAAGGAAATACTATAATTTTAGTCATTTGACCTTGAGGGTATAAGCCTAGGTCAAAAGACAAAAAAGTAATGGCCCGGACAAGCTTCGCTGAGAAGAATACGAAGAAGAACAACTAGAATTTTTTGTATTTTGATGATTGCATCTTGTTTGCCATCCAAAATTTAGCCTAGATATCAATTTTCATTAAAATCGGACAATGTTCATTTTTTATACGCCCGTCAATTTGGACGGGACATATTATGGTATACAAATGTCTGGCGTCCTCTGTCCATCGTAAACATGTCACACCATAACTTGAGAACAACTTATCCAAATTTCATGAAACTAAATATAGTTGTTTCTTATGACGGCCAAACGATCTGTATACTTTTTGGTGAAAATAAGATTAAAACTTTTTGAGTGACGGGACTTTGTAACTAAAACAGGGGTGTGTTTTTTTTTCAAGTCGCGCCCTATCTCAAAAACGATTTGATTATTGCTTAAAACTTTACATACTTCTTAGTTATATTAATCAAAAGATCTGTATACTTTTTGGTGATGATTCAAAATTTTATTTTAGTTTTTGTGTTTTTTGTAAAAAAAAAAGGGGGGGGGGGGGGGGGGGTGTTTCACATGTCATGCCGTATCTCAGAAACTATTGATTATTGCATAAAACTTCACAATCTGAAGATCTGTACACTTTTTCGTGATTATTCTTTATTTTATTTTTGAGTTATTGAATTTTTATTGAGCTTTTTGGTAAAAAATGCAGTCTTTTTTGGTAACATTTCGCGCCGTATCTCTATTGCTTTAAAGTTTACATGCTTATGTTTTGCCCGGTTTCCATATACATCCCACCAGTAGCTCCACTAAAAGGGGGATTCCAAAAACTTTGTTTTTTTCACTAGTCGACGGGCATATCATGTGCTTGTGTCGCAGCTGCTGTTTATTCGTCATTTTTTACAGCATTTGACGATCACATTTTTCCCCAATGAACATGTTCTACTACTCATACTTTAGAAAAGTACAAAGTTTCATGAAATTCTATGGTGCAGTTTTTGAAGTATGAAAGTTTTAAAAAATTTTCATTCTTTTTCCGTTTCCATGGCAACGGCGGCCATTTTGAGAATTTAATGTTATATGCACAACTAGACTTGGTGATCATCATTATTTTGAAGTTTCATGAAGATTGTTCCAGTCATCTCTGAGAACTTGTGCGGACAAAATTAGGTGAAACCCCCCCCCCGCCCCCCCCCCCCAAAAAAAAAAGGAACAATAACAATCTGTGGTCCATACTACGTCTGGGGGCGACATAAATACTACAAAAATAATGCTAAGGGTTCATTCCTTGAATTGCACATGGTAGATCTCCTTAGCTGAAACTTGGCTTCCTATTTCGGTATTTTTGTTATGAGTACTTCTTGTTTTGGTCTTATGTTTCGGTTTTAATGCTGCTGATGAGAGGCAACTCCTTGAAATGTGTCGTATACAGCATAGTATAAATTTACTATAATATTAGTATCTTTGGATTGTTATTTTGAAACTCCTGGGATGATGCCTCTGCATGGTGGATCCTAGGTCCTTGAGGGTATCACAGATATTATCACAGTAAATGTATTCATTTTGGGAAGATAATTTTCAATAAGAGTTCAATGTGTTTAAGTGATACATTTTACTAAATTACGTTATTTTACTTGAAAACTTAAAAAAATTATATTCAAGTGCATGTCTGAGATAATCATAAGGTTTTTCTCCAATAATGGGTCCATTAAAGAAATAATCGTCACATTAGTAAATGCACAATTATTTTTTACATGTCCTCAAGAACGGATAATTACTCGCTATTATACATGAATGGAACTGAAGGTAAACAATCAAAATGGCTGTATTTTTAAAACATGGATGGAAATGTGTCAAAAATGTTAGTTTTAATGTATTTGGGACCAGGGCTCAGCAGCCTACTTCCAGGACGACAGGGAGAAATGACGTTTTTCCTTGAAGCTAACAAGAAGTGGTGGGAGACAGGGAGAAGTGATTACGTGACGTTCCAAAGCACCAATCAGCACTGATTATGTTTTTATTTGAATAGCTAGTCTTATTCTAATTTTTTTTTAAAGAAATTAAGATTTATTCTCTGATTTACAGTTCAACTTGGTTAAGGCAAATTTAACTTGCATGCCTTCTAAGCCAGTCTACAAAATGTGTACAACAGAGTCAACAAAGAAGTTCATAAAATCAAATCATTACTTCACTCACAGTATGTCTTTCATTGTTTTTGAATTATTATTCCGGTCTGACTTACCGTGGTGCGGGTTGTCAGCAGGCCAAGTAAATTTACCCATAATTTTTTTATTGGATTATTTCCCTTTGATAACCGATTGAAAAAAAAAAAGCGGCATGGATTTTATTTTCACTACACGAGTCAGACTTTCCTTAAAATATCGGCTGTCATATTCGCGATTTGGACCATTGAAATGGATCAGGCGAGTAATTAAATGTATGGTAAACTCAAACTTCGCTTTTGTAGTTTTGACGAAAGTTTTGAGTTTTACTTCATTGCCCTCCAGGTTGACAATACAACTTTACAAGTCTGTTATACATAGAGAAAAGATTAAACATTCATTCTTGCTTTTCAATAGTCCAAATTCCAAGTTTATCTAGATAAACGATTATGTAAATAACGCGCTTGGAAGTTTTTCTACACCTTGTCCATGCGCATGTACAGGGATTCCTGGAGTTATTTTTGGGTTCCTGAAATAACTATACATTCATTCTACTATTAAATTCTTGATCCATTTCACTGTCAATATTTTGAAATTGTGGTATACATAATTATCAATGGAAATTTAAGCAGACGCTTGGCAGATTCTTTTTTATAATAATTCAAATGAGTAACTTAAATGAATACAGCATGTTTCTCAGACTGAAATACAAAATGGCTTAAAGTTCAAAACATGCATAATTTAAAAGGGTCAATCCTAAAAGAATATTCGTTAACATTTATAAAAGCAACATAATACTTTTTTAGCTCACCTGGACCAAAGGTCCATGTGAGCTTTTACCATCACTTGGCGTCCGTCGTCGTCGTCGTCGTCGTCTGTCGTCGTCGTCTGTTAACAATTTTTCAAACGTTAACTCGTCCGACACTATAAGTCCAATTGCAACCAAACTTCGTACAGTTGTTTATTGGTATATGTGCTACAAAACTATCGTTTGGATTTTTGATTCGTAAAAAAATATGGCCGCCATGGCTAAAAATAGAACATAGGGGTAAATTGCAGTTTTTTGCAAATAACTCAAAAACCATAACAGATATCAAAATTCTGGCATAGGGTAAAAGTGTTCAGCACCTCAAGATCTACCTGCCCTGAAATTTTGAAGAAGATCCAACGACCCATGTCGGAGTTATTGCCCTTTTTCTGCATTTTTTCCAAATTTTGCACTTATTAAGCTCAATATCTTGGATACTATAAAGGAAATTTGAAAAATTTAAATTTCATATTGTTAGGCACACAAAGATCTACAAAATTTGTAACAGGATCGAAGTTGTAGGTTCGTTCTTTTTAGGAGTTATTCCCCTTAGATCGTCAAAATTGACCATTTTTGCAGTCTTTATTCATTGTAATAAAATCGTTAACTCCTCTTACACCATAAGTTTAATTGCAACCAAACTTAGTGTAGTTGTTCCTTGGCATGAGTGCTACTAAACTATCGTTTGGATTTCTGATTTGTAAAAAAACATGGCTGCCATGGCTAAAAATAGAACATAGGGGTAAATTGCAGTTTTTTGCAAATAACTCAAAAATGGTGACAGATATCAAAATTCTGATGGGAAGCTAAAGTGTTCAACACCTCAAGATCTACCTGCTTTGAAATTTTGAAGAAGATGTAACCACCCATGTAGGAGTTATTGCCCTTTTTCTTGATTTTTTTTTGAAATTTGTACTTAAGTTGTATGATCATTCCTTTTAGGAGTTATTCCCCTTAGAACATCAAAATTGACCATTTTCACAGCATTTCCCTTAGTTTGCAAAATGTTTAAATGAGCCCTTTAGGAGTTAAAGTTTTGTCCCTTAAATGTCAAAATAACTGTTGATGCCTTATAGATGACCCTTTAAATGTCAAAAATAGCGTTTTCTCTTGTTTTTGCCCTATAAAATGAAAACTATTGTCGATAGAGAAAAGCTGTTGTTTGCTTAAACAATCAGCTCATTGAGCTCTACAAAAGTCTGAATTGGGTCGAAGTTGTCAGATATGATCCATTATAGGGGTAATAGCTCATGAAAGACTCCCTTAAAGCTTAAGGACCAGGTGAGCGATTCAGGCTCCTGGGAGCCTCTTGTATTAATCGATAATCTTTAAAATAGAACTATGAACGTAAAAGCCTTCTATATCTGTATATACATGTATGCATTTGTGGAAATGTAACTGGAAGGTGCATCTGCGTAGATTTGTTTTGATATATTCATCCGCCGCACGTCATGTCTGCGAAATAATGTTTGGAAATTCATTTTATTTTAAATTTCGATAAATAACAAAGATTATGTTAAAAATATTAGTGCAGATATTATCAACTAGAATAAAGTACTCATAATTTTTAAAAAGTGCTGTCATCATTGGAACTAAATTTTATGTACTAATGTTTGATGATATTGAAAAGTCCACACTTTCAGTTTTGGAAATTGGAGGCCGATGGCATAGGAAGGATTTGCAATCTTTCCAATGATAGTTCTATCCATGCAAAAGTAATATAAGTTAATGAGGAATGAACCAACAGAAGGGTCATAAACATTATACTGCCAGCAACTGTGTGGGGGTATAATAATTTTACTTACCATAAGGCTATGGAAGTCTTTCTATCCCAAGTCTTGAACCTCTACTATTTTGACAAAAAAGCAATCTAAAATAAAATTTTATCTTATCAAAATTTGGCACCATGAGACTTTATATATATAGAATATCTCTATAATCGATGTGCCCCATCTTTGTGTTTGATACATTGTGTTTACAGGAATGAAGAGAATCTAATCCCAAACAATGTTTGTATTACTCAAGTGACCATAGCTGTTATAATGAAGATAATTGCTGAACAAATTGTTTACCTATATGCCATTACGTATAGATAACATAACAATCTGACTTGTCACTTCTGTTATTGGTAATTGAAATAATCATATCTGTTGCTGTTTAGGATGTCAATGTAGATTTTTTTTTACATATTCTAACAATAAAATGACAATGATGTGATTACCATGTTTCATATTGACATGTACAGATAAAATTTAGAAATTTAAAAAGGGGAGGTAGTTCTGCATTCTTTCAATAATAACCAAAGATGTAGAATTGTACGATAATTTGTAATTATGTAACAAATGTTATGTAGTTCTTTTAATGGACTAATAATAACAATTTTATTATATCTGTTTAGTTCAACTTGAAACTTTTAACTTCAGTAATCACAGATTAAATATCCCCCAATTCAACATAAGTGAAATATATCTACATGACTTGCAATGAGATGAATCCTAACGCAAAACTTAACCTGAGTCACTCATGCATAATATGTAGATAGGATGATCAAATTTTTTTACTGACCATTATTTTCCAAGACGCATCCACTGGTGAAATATTATACCTATATGACTTATTGGACCTTTTAAGTGGGACAGACTGACAGATGCACCAAATGCTATATCCCCTCCCAAACACTGTTGGTTGAGGGGATAATAAACACCTGCTAAAAAGCAATGTTGAATGGTTATTACCTTTGGAACTTTTATGCTTCAGAGTTTGTCACAGTGGACCTAGATCTGATCTGTCTAGAATAATTTATGAAATAAAAAGGAATTCCAGTTGAGTACAATGGGCTCAACTTGCAGTGAGGTAAATTTTTTCTCCCTAAGGGGAATTTTCTGGGGCAACCGTCAACTGTCACCCTAATTCACACATTAAACACAATCGACTTACCAGAGTAATGCTTTGAAAACACCTTAACACATGCACTTGAACAGCTTGAATCTTGAATGAACTAACTCTACCTGAAATAATTAGGCATTTCTTGTTAATGTGATTATACATGGTTTCTTCTTATTGAAGTCCCCTGCCTAAAATTCTAGACCTTAGACATTTTGCCCATATTTTGGGTAAAAAAAATTCATTATCTCCTAAGAGAACCTAGCAAAGATACTAATGTAGTCCTTAAGGAAAATCAGATGAAACCAAAAAGGTCCATGCAGCTGATCGTATAGCTTTACGTTAGAAAATAGAGTATGAAATAAATTTCTCTACTTAAAGCCCTTAATTCTTTTTGGAAATCCTCAGGTCATTTATTAAAAGAAATATGGTATGGATATTTCAAATTGATTGTAAATACAAAATATACTAAATACAAAAATTTACAGATAAGAAAGGACAATAAATTAGAGCCTCCCTGGGTCCTGTATTTCTCACTGAGATTTAACTTCCTATTCAAAAATCAGAAAAGTGAATTAATCATTAAAAACAAAAGCTTTTTTTTCATTAGCAGTGACCATATTGCCTTATGGTACTGATCCAAGACTAAATTTAGAAAAGGTACCAGTAAGGATTATTCAAGAGTTGATTTCATCTTAATTTCCCCAGTACTTAAGACAAAATTCAGATTACACAAATTTCCAGATTTTTTATTCACAATGGTAATGGCGGCCATACAGTTCCAAGGTCAGAGACCCAACACTAATTTGAAAATGAACCATTCCATCAAAATATTGTTTAAATTGCTGGATTTGTTTCAGATCATTTTTACATTTTATTTTCAATTAACATCAGCCATATTGGTTAGGTCCAGACCTCTGTACATAGTATTGAAAGGGGATGACCAAAGGACTATTTCATCACGTCTTGTTTGCTCCAGTTTTTCCCAGGGATTAATTTTCTTTTTACTGATTTTTTTCTATTTTTAGTAATGGAAGCCATATTGATCTGAAGTCCAAACTTATTTTTGAAGGGGGAACATATAAGAACCATTCCTAAGTTTGGTCCCAACTGGCCCAAGGTTATCAGAGGATCTTTAATAATGTTTATGCTGGACAATGACAGAATGAATCAAGCGATGGCAATAGCTCACATGGCCCTATTACCAGGTGACCTAAAACTACTTATTATATACTATAGGTAGTATTGGACAATACTACATACTACATCCCTAATAAAACATGGGAAAAAATGATATGATAATAATAATAATAAACAATGGATAAATACAATTGTTAAATGATTCTAACCTTTGACCTTGTAAGGCGATGCTTCAGACTTGGTCACATGGTGGACATTTTTTTCTCATCTAAATCACTACTGTGCAAATAATATACAATATTGTAAAATGTGAACTGTTCCTCAAAGTAACTCATTTAGTATTCATTTGTCTCTAAAATTAAATGAACTCCTCAAAAAAAATGTTACAATTTTTTAAGAACCAAGTTTAAAAACAAAACAGAAAAATAAATTTGTATTGATGGTGTTACTGACTGATTAAATGTTTTACCTTGTGATTCTTTTACCACTAGGTTGAAAATGCAAAACCCTTTACAAATTCTAAAAAACTTAACATTTTACTAATATTTTTTTTTTAAGAATTTCCATCTTCAAGCAAGTGGTAATTTTGAAATAGAAAAAAAAAATCATTTGAGTGAGAGCTAAACAATTTGCCTTTCAGACTTTTATTTACCACTTGGTTGAACATGAAAAACCTTTTACAATTTTTATTTACGTTTTTTTTCTAACATAGTTTTTTTTTCAATCTTATCTATAATACATGTAAAAAAGACCTTTAAGACTATATTGTCCATAAATCACTCCCCCCCCAAATGGGATGGGGTTATCATTGAGGATTGAGTATATGTGCCCTTGAAATCATCTCCAGCTATCGGGGTCATCACGTGACTTTCGTGACGTATAGGTCCACCATATTGTTTTAACTTACTAATGGGAAATTTCAATGGGGTTCAATAAATTTTCAAATTATACTCTATGGGTTAATTTTCAAGTTATTTTGCACGACCAATTTTGTAGTATAAACATTCATGTTTGACATATTTTTCTCTTAACAGTTTAAATTCAGAGGAAGTTTCGTCCCTGAGGGATTAAAATACAACTATATATTTCATACAGAACGCTTATTAAAACCAATGTAATTAATGGCTATTTCACGATCAAACCCTTATAAACCAGGCAAATTATGTCAATAACTCGGTGTCTACGGAAATTTTGCACGGACAATTTTAAAGATAAGATATATATCTAACATTTTAGACCATATTTGTCAGTTTAATTTACGATTTTCCTTCGTCCCTTCTCAAATGAAAATAGGTAATTTTTACACTTTCTAGAAAAATGGGCAGTTATACAGTGTAACATGAAAAAAGTAACAGGAACAATTGTATTAAAAATGTCCAATTAAACTGTGTTAGTGATTAGAATTTTGTTTTAATATTTTGTTTTCAGTTCTTAATTGTTATTAAATTTTGTTTAATTATAAATCTTGAAAAATGTTTATCAAGAATTATTATTTAATAAAACTCTCTTGATCTTTAAAACCGTGAATGAATTATATTTAAAATAAAATAAATAAATTGTTGTTTAATACAAATTATGACATTCACACCTGTCTGAGGGTCTAGGTAATAAACATCCTCAATTTGGGGGTAATTGACAATTAACATCCTGGACACCTGCAGTGTACCTTGACATGTCTGTGAATTACTTCAGTATATTTTGGTGATAGTTGTGCTAAAAATCTCTTTAATAAAAAGACTTATAAAAAATTACATATACATGTAACATGTGTAATGTACATTATAAGAAATTACATATAATTTAGACTTTTAGAATTAGAAATGAATTCATCAACCATAAATATTTGAAAGAATGAACAATTTTTTATTTAACCCTTAATTTGGTTAGAGTTCTTCACTGATTATATGTACTAGAGATATATTGTTTTAGAATCACCTTGTTTTATGTCTTGGATGTTACTAATAAAGTATATCCTTTGGTTTTCATATATCATATGCTTGAGTAAAACCTTCATAACTTTTCGAAATATCGTAATTGCAATAGTTTAAATTTCGATTATGTCCCTTCCAAATTGATTTGAAAATTAGCTATTTTGAAATGTGTTATTTTTTACTATTATTATTCAAGATGGCGCCAATCCTAATCAGCTTCTACCTTGCCATAACAAAGTAAATATATATACGAGTAAATAGAATTACTCTAATAATATGTCAAATGTTAAATATATAAATACCTAAAAGATAAATTATTAATTTAAAATAAATTAAAATGTTACTTATCTGACATTTGAAATTATATTTCATCACTGCATTCTTTGTGACCCCCCCCCCCCCCCCTTAAACACACATACACCTCTATATTAAAATGTTGCATTAATTATCAAAAAATGTGGCGTTAAAAATGAAATCACGCTGTTTTTGGTCAGCAAACGGTTTACCTGTATACACACAAGGTACCTGTGTACCTTAATTAACGGTTGGAACAATAAACATCCGGACAGTCAAGGTACAATATACATGTCAAATCGTTAATTAGTTATAATTACCTGAAACACACAGCATGTTAATTGCGCATAATAAATTTCTTCAGATAAAACTCAAATAAATTTTTCTCGCGGCTTAAAAAATTAAAAAAAACTTGCACCATTACCCTTTATCACGTGTAATTATGTACTTTTGACAGTTTGTATAAATTGGTGATAAATTTCATATTATTAATTATTGTCACAATTTCATATATTGAAATTATAATCCATGTGAAATGTTACTACATATTTCAAATAAAAAGTTTTTTTAAAGTGAAGACGTGGAGAACGTGCTATAATCAATACAGAGTTATCGAAGTACGATGAATGCCTGGCATGAACGGGACCAGTAGATTCCCGATATTGGGTAACCAGTTAATAAGTCTAAACAGAGTTACCTAACATAATTATGACCGATATAGCTGCATATGCCAAAACTTCTTAATATCCCAAATATTTTCTGTTGGAAATCCAATATATCTAGAATGTCATCCCACTGATGGAAAAGATGTCTATGAAAACTTAAATAAAAAAATTACAAGTTAATATTATACAAGCAGACAAAAAATACTGAGGAGATCTTTAGGAATGGCCAACAGCAGTCCATTTAAAAATCACACGAATTTCTACAAATAGTCCTCAACAGTCAAATGTTCATTATTGTGTTTTTATTCAGTTCTGGAAAATCAATCCAATGCTTTTCTACATAATGTCCTCCATTCCATCTGAAAAAATCCAATATTTTTGTTAAATGTAAGAACAGATCTAGTATTTTTTGTGTAAATATTTTCAATATATTTTCTATATTTGCAAAAACACAAATTCGTTTTCACCTCTAATGCAAAGATAATCAACTCAGGAATTTTTATTTATAGATTACAGTTTCCAAGTTTAAATTAAATTTTAAGAAATAGGAATGACAATAATCTCCAAAAGCCAACTTCAGCTGATCAAAGAAAATTATTCGATTATCTCCCTTTATTTAGTTCCGTTTTGTAAAGAGGTTATTAAAATGAAAGAACCTTTAGTGAGCAAATACCCCATCCCAACAGAAACTGACTTGTTAATATGCTTTTTCTAACTTTTTTCCTTCACTTGTTTGTGTATGATATTAATATTTGATATTTTTGAAAACTCCCCATTTCAGATTTTGCTAATAATCCAAAGCATCTGAGGTATTGATGAATGGAAATATTCATTCTTAGGTCCCTCTCCCAAAATTTGGTCCCCATTTCCAATTTTCTTAAGAATTGATCATATTTGAGGTACATGTATTAATAACTAGAAACTTTCTTCAAATTTGAAGAGGATCAGACAAAAATTACAGTTCTAAATAGGCAAAAATATAAGTTAATGAAGAATGGTCTGGCAGAAGCGTCAAACATTAGCCAACCCTTGTATTATGTGTGGGTATAAATAATTTTATAATTTTATAATTTCTAGCTATTTAAAATTCCAACAACTGACATATATATAATGTCTCATTTACCTCATCAACCCTTGTTTCATCGCTATAAACTCATATTGTACCTGGGGTCTGATAAAAGAAATCTCAGGATGATAAATGGGCTAATATGGAAAGTCAGATGTAAAGTCAAATGGAGAGCTCAAAATGGAATGTGTTGTAATAACCTTGATAAAAGCCTTACTATGACCTTAATATGAAGAACAGAAATAAAAAACACTTTTTTCTTTTACTCAAGTTCATATGATGTAGCCAAACTAATATATTCTTGAAAATTGAAGTCAACAAGCCCGCAAAAGACAAGAAAAAATACTAACAAGTAGCTGGAGCAGTTGCAAATGACAGCTGATCCCCTCTCCTGTATTTTCACTTGTTTTACATTTTGTAGACATTTTACATGATGTTTTTTCTTGATACATAGCTTTGGCTGTTCATAATATACACATATCATATGTTGAGGAAAGTTTATGAAGAAATGGAACAATAACATTTTTATTAACTATATCTTTTTAGTTCTTGAAACTCGTATTAACTTTGAGAATTACGGCAATTACGGCAATCACAGATTAAGGTGGGACAGACTGACGAACAAGACACTATATCCCCTCCCCAACTTGGACCGTTGGTTGAGGGGATAATTAACACCTGTTAAAAAGAAATGTTGCATGGTTCTTACCTTTGGAACTTTTATGCTTCAGAGTTGGTCGCAGTCGACAAAGATCTGATCTGTCTAGGAAAATCTATGAAAAAAAAAAAGAATTCCAATCAAATCAAGTACAATGGGCTCTTAACTTGCAGTGAGGTAAATTTTTTCTCCTTAATGTTTCCTTGAAAAATTGACACCAAGTGATGGTAAGAGCTCACTGGCCTTTGGCCAGGTGAGCTTAAAACATCAATGAAAATGATAGTATGTTATCCCTCAGTCAACTGTCACCCTTTCACATATCTATATACATTTCATATATAACTAGAACCGTCTGAAAGGGACTAAACCCCCGCAGCAACATGTCTGATTTGAAGTCTACACAAAGCTCAAATCGTCATATTTTTCAAACATGTCGACCAAACAGAATATCCTGACAATATGCACATCTCCATAATGTGTTCTAACAATAAAGTTTCATGAGAATCATGCCAGTAATGTAGGAGGAGTTGAGGACAACATTATTTCGTACAGACGGATGGATAGAGACACATACAGACTGAAACCTATATACCGCCCAAACTTTGAAGGGGGTTTAATAAACTTACCAGAGTAATGGCGTTGAAAACGTCCGAACACATGCACTTGAAACAGCTTAAATCTTGCATGGATGAATTCTACCTGCAATAATTGAGCATTTCTTGTTAATGTGATATACATGCATCATACCTGGTGTTTCTTCTAATTGAAGACATTAAATATATTTTGATTTCCTATGCCCATATTTTGGGTAAAAAACTCTCTTGAAAGAACCTTGCAAAGAAACTATTCTAGTCCTTAAAGAAAATCAGATGAGAACCAGAAAGGTCCATGCAGCTGTTTGAAAGTTTTAGATCAGAAAATGAAGTACAAAATAAATGCCGTTCTTTGGGAAATTTTCTTAGCCCTTAGGCCATTTATTAGAAGAAATATGGTATGAATATTTGCTCAAAAAATTGCATTTCAACAAAAATAGAATAAGATATCAAAACTAAAAACTAAAAATTTACAGGTAAATGAAAGGGCAATAAAACTAGAGACTTTCAGGAGCCTATTTCTCATCGGGATTTAAATTGCCGTTAAAAAAAAGGAGGAATTAAACGTACATTACGAACAAAAGAAGTGACAATATAAAGGGACTACTAAGAACTATTCAAACAGATTTGGTCTAAATTTACACAATAGTTTTCAAAGACAAAATTCAGATTGTAAGATCAATCTGCCGATTGGTCTAATTTTAATTTTGATAGTAATGGCAGCATTCTTTCCCGAGAATTTTTTCTACTGATTTTTTTATTTTTAGTAATGGTAGCCATATTGGTCTGAAGTCCAGCCATTTTTGAAAGGGGAACATTTAATAATGTTTATGCTGGACAATGACTGAAGGAATCAAGTGATGGCAATTGATCACATGGTCTTATTGCAAGGTGAGGTAAAAATACCAATCATATACTATATCCGTGAGCTATTATTGGACAATACTACAACATCCCCAATAAGCCCTGGGGAAAAAATTAAATAATAAACAATTGATAAATAGCATTGTTGAATGATTCATACCTTTGACCCAGTAAGGCGATGCTTCAGACTTGGTCACATGGTGGACATTTTTTTTCTCCATAAGATTCCACTCAGGCTAAATCACTATTGTGCAAACATTAACAGTTCTGATGGAAAACTGGTCTTCAAAATATTATTGTCTAGAATTCTTAAAATGTCAACTTCCTCAAAAAAACACATTTAGTATTCAATTGTTTCACAAAATTAAATGAACTCCTCAGTAATTAAATACAAAATCTAAATATTCAAGTAAACACATCAAATTTGTACTTTAAGTTCACAAAACAATTTTGCAAGAAAAACAATTACAAAAAACTAAATTTTTCTATGTTTATTTTTTATTTTACTTTTTTATATGTATACTTTTAGTGTGCTGCAGTTTGAGTGCATGTGGCAAGCTTATAACATCAGTGACTGATGCTGCATAAATAATGGTTATGTTCAAACATCCAATCTTTGTTACCTGATAATTGCCACTAGGTCATCCATCTATTTTTGTTACCAGTTAAGCGTCTTGTCATATAGATTTTTTCATGTGATATCTAATTCACATAATGCTATATTGTTTAAGAAAAATAATAAACTGTTATCACAGAGATATGTCTCGCCTTTTTGTAATTTTGATTATGCAAATGTTGAAATCATAATAGCAATACCTTAACATCTTACACAAGTTATGCAAATATTCAAAGTCAATGAACCATGACTGAGTTACATGGTTAAACAATCTCCATTTAAATGAGATGTGTGAATGCTAATACAACTGGATACCAAATACCATTGACTTATAATATTATAAGTCGTTCCCAAACCTAAATACAAAAATTTTGTGGGAAATATTTGGTTGATTATATAGGGAATCACTGATGCGTGACTGGAGTGTTCCCTCTTAGGTCGGTCAGCGCCCCCCCCCCCCCCCCCTAACAAAAAGTTCTGGATCCGCCACTGATAGCAATACTTTAACATGTAAGTTATGCAATGCAAATATTCAGTCAATGAATATGCACGAATTAGCATACCTATATGTAGCTTTTCAACCCAACCTCATCATGGCGAGACAAAAATCTTTTTGCTTGGCTTTGTGTCCAATAAAATATAATTTTGTTTGTTTACTTATAGTTACTTATAGTTACTTATAGTTGATTTCCAGTGCAGGATCTCTCAAGGTTCCTCTTCACCAGACTCATAATATATGTAAAGTAAGCAAACCATTCAAAGTCAATAGACCATGGCTGAGGAGGTGGAGCCAAATAATCTCCATGGCAATGAGATAAGGCAATGATAATACCGGTACATCTGCATACCAATTATCATTGACCTACCACTAGTGAATCCCCATAAACTGACTTAATCACAAACTAATACATGTAAAGTAAGCAAATCATTCAGAGTCAATAGACCATGACTGAGGGGGCGGAGCCAAATAATCTCCATGGCAATGAGATGTGGCAATGGTAATACATCTGCATACCAATTATCATTGACCTACCACTGGTGGATCCTCATAAAACTGAGCTAATCACAAACTAATACATTGTTGACGCCGTCGCCGCCGACGCCGGAAACAGCATACCTATGTCTCGCCTTTTGACTCCGTCAAGGCGAGACAAAAATATATATAAATTTTTTTTTTACAGAACTAAAAGTACAAATTTAAAAGTGTAAATTCAAAACATCTACTATAAAGAATATTAAAGTCACTAATGCATTAAAAAATGCTCAAGATTATCCCCCTTATTAACCCTTTAATTAAAAATCGTAAAACCAACTAGTTCTACATTCTCCATGTTTTAATACTTTTTAATGTATTCTTTTAGTGAGGTGCAGTGTGCTTGCATATGGCAGTCTTAACATCAATGACTGATGCTGCATATATATCCGACGAATGTTATGTTCAAACTTTCAATCTGTGTTACCTCATCCTGATATGCATGTAATAATTGCCACTAGAGGTCATCCATCCATTTCTTGTTGCCAGTTACGTGTCGTTGTCGTATAGATTTTTTTAATGCGATATTTCAAATGAAAAATAAAAAAAATATAAAAAAAAAATTGCTGTAACATTTCCTCATCTTAAAAAAGCATTTACAGAATTATAATACAAATTAAATATGTAAATACAAAATACTACAATAAAAAATCTTACACACTTGCATTTTAATTTTAGAGAAAAAAAAATCAAAATTACCTCCCTTGTTTACCCTTAATCACAATCTTGTTGTAAAAACTGATCTGCTGTAAGTTTGTGAACTTTTTTTAACTGTCTTTTCTGTTATTTTGTGTACTGGAGTGCGTATAGAAAGCTTCAATGACTGATGCACTGATACTTTTTGTTCAAACATCATTATGTTACACATTTTCAATTTCCTTTTTTTTTGATAGTCTTCTGCCTTGTCCTACAAATCTTCTTCAAATCAGGTTTCACACATCTTCAATTACATGGTAAAACTAGAGGCTCCCAGAACCCTGTATCGCCCACCTGGACTATGTCCATCTTGACTGGCAGCCTGGAACATTGCTGTCAAGTTCCCACTGGCTCACTGGTTTCAAACAAGATCTTTCAGAGATTTCGACCTTAGGTCCTATGTTAAACTATGTTCAACTCTGGCATCCATCTTCAATCGCGGACCAGGTCATCGGATATAATTCTGTAAGAGGACCAACAAAGGACCATTGCTGCAAATTTCGTTCCATTTGGCCAGTGGTTTTAGACAAATAAATTTCACATATGGTACTATTTTTAACTATGTTGGGCTCTGGTGGCCATCTTGAATGGCGAGTGGGGTCATCAGAAATAATTCTGAGAATCCACCTAAGGACCACTGCTAGTTGTTTCAGCCAAGATCTTTAAGTAAATTCCACATAGGATCCTATTTTAAACTATATTCGGCTATGGCAGCCATTCTGAATGACGGGCCAGGTCATCCGTTACAATTCTGAAAGAGTACCACCCTAAGAACCATTGAGACGAAGTTTTGTTCATGTTGGCTTTGTGGTTTCAGACAAGAAGGTCTTCAATTTAAAATAGGGTCTTGTTAAACTATGTTAGGCTCTGGCAGTCATCTTGGAATGCGGGTGGGGTCATTGGATACATTTCTGAAAGAGGTCCACTTAAGGACCATTTAACTGTTTTGTTCTAATTGGCGCAGTGGTTTCAGAAGATCTTTAAAGTTTACGATGACTCTTTGGGCCAGGAGTGCTTAAAACTGCTTTCCATCTCTGACAAAAATATACTTACTTTTCACAAACAATTTAACACTTTTGTCATTGTTTGCTTTAAACAAATAGTGAAATATAAAAATTTTGAACATTTTTTAAAATTTTGTTCCCACTCATTTCATCAACTGAAATGTTTTGTTGAAAAAGTGACTTTACCAAATGAGCATTTGCTACCAAGTTACAAATTTCTCTATGGTGAACAAATGATTTCAAAATTTCTTTCCATATGGAAGTCAATAATAGAACAAAATATAAAACATCTGAAAGTAAACTTGAAATCAACAAATGAACACTTCCACAGTGTTGCAAATTGTATTTCCTTCCTTTTTAAATTAGAATTTCGAGTCTCACTGATGCATACGTCATATCCTTTTATATCATATTCATAGCCTACAGAAGATTCTTATGTCTCAAAATTTTTAAAATTTTTGTTATAAACTAATTTTTCAACTAAACAATTTTTTACACCATATCCTTTCATTTTCATATTCAAAAGCTTATAAACAGACAACCCTCAAGATTTATAGTATCTACTGTATTCAAATCTCACTGATGCATACACCATATCCTTTCATTGTCATAACTAGTTTACTGAAAACTTTTCAAATCCGTTGACAAAACCTTTCAAAATAAGATTAATTGCTTGATTGAGTTATCCCCCTTCTGAGCAGGCATACATAATCAGAAAATGATAATTTTTTTTTTTAAAATAAATGGAAATATTTTTTTATACATTTCATGAATGCCATTTTTGAGATGCCTGCTCATTTGGACAATAACTGATGCAAATAGCGATTAACAAATAGTGAAATATTTTTTGTTTAAAAGAATTTATAAATTTTTGTCAAACTAATTTCATCAATAATCAAAATGTTATCTGAAAAAAAAATTAAATAACATTCAAACCAAATGGGCATCAGCTACTGATTATATAAAAACCTGCTCATCAACTAAAAATTAGTTCTGAAATCTTATTTCCAAATGAATGTTAATAAACAAAAAATAAAACCTCTGAAAGTGAACTTTTTTCTTGAAGGTTACAAATGGACAACCACCATCTCATGTTTCATGTTGTCATTACTTCATTCAATTCAATAGGATTTAAAGTCTCACTGATGTTTACACCATATCCTTTCATTTTCATATTCATAAAATATAAAAGAAAAAGTGTCTTAATGACTTAACCATTTTAAATTTTTTTGCCATAAATGACTTTTCAATTATCAAACAATCATTTAAAAAAATAATTAACATTGGGAATCAGCTATTGATTAATAATTTTCTCATTGATTAAGAATTTCAAACTTCCTTTCCAAATGGAAGTCGATAAATAAAGAATAAAATCTATGAAAGTGATCTATATAATTATACAAACTGAGAACCCTGACCAGATGTAGCAGAATCTATTCTCTTTATTCAAGTCTCATTGTTACATACACCATATCCTTTCATTTTCATAACTAACTTACTGGAAACTTTTTTCAATTCCTTTACTGACAAAATAGCCTTTCAAAATAAGATTAATTCCATTTGATTGAGTTATTCCCCATCTGAACATTCATGTTAGAGAAAATGAAAAAAAGGCCTGAAATAAAATGTAGATTTTTTATGCATTTCAGGAATGCCGATTTTCAAGATGCCTGCTCATTTTGGGCAACAATTCATGCAAATACTAATTAATAACAAATAATGAAATACTTTTTTGTTTGAAAGAATTTATAAATTTTTACTAATTTCATTGACAATCAAAATGTTATCTGAAAAAAAAACAACAAATAACGTTTAAATCAAATGAGCATCAGCTAACGATATATCAAAAATTGCTCATTGACAAAAAATTAATTTTGAAAATTTATTTTCAAATGAATGTTAATAAATAACTAAAAAATAAAGAATTTTTTGTCGAAGGTAACAAATGGACAACCACAATCACGTTGCAAGTTGAATTTACTTCATTCAATAGGATTTCAAGTTTCACTGATGTTCAAACCATAATTTTTCATTTTTATATTCCTAAAATATAAAGAATTCTTTTTGTCTAAATAACTTAAATAATTTTGCCATCAACTAATTTTCATCAATTATCAAAAAATAATTTAAAAAAAAACAAATGAGAATCAGCTACTGATAATAATATGTTCTTATTTACTAAGAATTTCAAAATTCCTTTCAAAATGGAAGTCAATCAAAAAAGAAAAAAAATCTTTGAAAGAGATCTCTAAGAAAACAAACTGAGAACTCTCACCAAATACCCTATTCCCTTTATTCAAGTCTCATTGATGCATACACCATATCCTTCCATTTTCCTATGTTAATCTCAGTTTGTCTGTGGCAGCATTCTATTGATACAAAGTTTTATTGCAATTTACTTTGTGATTTCAGAAAATATACTGTAAATTCAGAAATTATTGCATGCATTTATTATTGCAATTTTGTCATTTAAGACCAAAATGCGATTTTCATTTTTGCGATATTGAGAAAAACCACGCTTCATTCATATAAAAAATTCCAAAATGCGAGTAAATTATTGCGATAACAACACTGTCGCATTTTTCGCAATAATAAAAACATCGCAATAATTTTCAAATTTACAGTACTTAATTTTTCCATGTGGAAGCCATCTTTCTTGAGGTCCAAGTGATCACCTGAAAGTTAAAATCTTAGGACCATTGCTGTCACTTTTGGTTCAATTTGGCTCAGCGGTTTCAGAGAAAATGAATAAAATATACGTATTACTCACATGGATTTAATATGCCGTATATAATAAATAACATTATTATAAGAAAAGCCTCATCTTTAGAAGCACAAACCATTAGTCCAAGGTTGCTGATTCGTCTGTATGGCCATATTGGACCATGATCCATTTCCTTGGACAAAAAATTTGACAGCACCACGAGTCAGGACAATTCCATCACACTTTTGTCACAATTGCACCAACAGTTCCAGAAAAGGTTTTTTTAATGTACTGTTCCTGATTTTTTCAATTTTCAGTAAAAAGGGGCCATATTGCTCAGGTATGGACCCCAAATACACTTTTTAAAAAGAATCAACTACAGAAGACTCAATCAAACTTTTGCTTAATTTGCCAAAGAATTTTTAAAGAGATTTAATACTTTTTTGGCATAATTTTCTAATCAGATGACCAGGTTAAATTATGGATGAAAACACGATTTGTTAAAATCGGAAGGCTCACTGGTCAGATTGCAGTGGAAAATAGGAAGCATTTGGTTCATATCTTCATTACACTCCTTTATTTCTCCTTTAAAAATTCAAAAAAAAATTTCTGCCTTGATATGCTGCAGCAAAAAAAAATTTAGGCGGACTCAAAATTCAAAATAAATTTCTTGCTGTCAAGTTCCAAATGGCTCATTGGTTTCAAACAAGATCTTTCAGAGATTTCAACCTTAGGTCCTATGTTAAACTATGTTAGGCTCTGGCAGCCATCTTGGATGGCGGGTGGGGTCATTGGATACAGTTCTGATAGAGGACCACTAAGGACCAATGTTGCCAAGTTTTTTTCCAGTTGGCTTTGTGGTTTCAGACAAGATCTAATTTAAAATAGGGTCCTATGTTAAACAATGTTAGGCCCTTGGGTGATGGGTGGGGTCATTGGATACATTTCTGAAAGAGGTCCACTTAACCATTTAACTGATTTGTTCTAATTGGCACAGTGGTTTCAGAAGATCTTTTAAAAAAGTTTACGATGATGACACTTTGGGCCAGGTGTGCTAAAAACTGCTTTCCATCTCTGACAAAGATATACTTACTTTTCACAATAAACAATTTAACCCTTTTGTCATTGTTTGCTTTAAACAAATAATGAAATATAATGTTGAAAAAGTGACTTTACCAAATGAGCATTTGCTACCAAGTAACATTTCTCTATGGTGAACAAATGATTTCAAAATTTCTTTCCATATGGAAGTCAATAAAAGAAAATATAAAACATCTGAAAGTAAACTTGAAATCAACAAATGAACACTTCCACAGTGTTGCAAATTGTATTTCCTTCCTTTTTAAATTAGAATTTCGAGTCTCATTGATGCATACGTCATATCCTTTTATATCATATTCATAACCTACGGAAGAATCTTTTGTATAAAAATTTTTTAAATTTTTGTTATAAACTTTTTCAACTAAAAAAATTGAAAAAATCACCAAATGAGCTTCGGCTATTGATTGATAAACATTTCTCAATGAATAACAATGATATCAAAATTTCTGTCCAAATGGAAGTCAATAAATAAACAAATAATCTGAAACTTTCTTGAAACTAACAAATAGAAAACCAAAACCACTTGTTACAAGTTATATTACTTTAGGATTCAATTCAACAGGATTTCAATTGTTCAATGATTTTTACACCATATCCTTTCATTTTCATATTTAAAAGCTTATAAACTGACAACCCTCAAGATTTATAGTATCTACTGTATTCAAATCTCACTGATGCATACACCATATCCTTTCATTGTCATAACTAGTTTACTGAAAACTTTTTTTTAAATCCGTTGACAAAACCTTTCAAAATAAGATTGCTTGATTGAGTTATCCCCCTTCTGAGCAGGCATACATAATCAGAAAATGATAATTTTTTTTTTTAAAATAAATGGAAATATTTTTTTATACATTTCATGAATGCCATTTTTGAGATGCCTGCTCATTTGGACAATAACTGATGCAAATACCGATTAACAAATAGTGAAATACATTTTGTTTAAAAGAATTTATAAATTTTTGTCAAACTAATTTCATCAACAATCAAAATGTTATCTGAAAAAAAATTAATATTTAAACCAAATGGGCATCAGCTACTGATTATATAAAAACCTTATAGTCAACTAATAATTAATTCTGAAATTTTATTTCCAAATGAATGTTAATAAACAAAAAATAAAACCTCTGAAAGTGAACTTTTTTCTTGAAGGTTACAAATGGACAACCACCATCTCATGTTGCATGTTGTCATTACTTCATTTAATTCAATAGGATTTAAAGTCTCACTGATGTTTACACCATATCCTTTCATTTTCATATTTATAAAATATAAAAAAAGTGTCTTAATGACTTAACCATTTTAAATTTTTTTGCCATAAATGACTTTTCAATTATCAAACAATCATTTGAAAAAATAATTAACATTTGGAATCAGCTACTGATTAATAATTTTCTCATTGAGTAAGAATTTCAAACTTCCTTTCCAAATGGAAGTCAATAAATGAAGAATAAAATCTTTGAAAGTGATGTTTTTAATATACAAACTGAGAACCCTGACCAGATGTAGCAGAATCTATTCTCTTTATTCAAGTCTCATTGTTACATACACCATATCCTTTCATTTTCATAACTAACTTACTGGAAACTTTTTTCAATTCCATTACTGACAAAATAGCCTTTCGAAATAAGATTAATTCCATTTGATTGAGATATCCCACATCTGAGCAGGCATGTTAGAGAAAGTGAAAAAAAAGGCCTGAAATAAAATGTAGATTTTTTATGCATTTCAGGAATGCTGATTTTCGAGATGCCTGCTCATTTTGGGCAACAATTCATGCAAATACTAATTAATAACAAATAATGAAATACTTTTTTGTTTAAAAGAATATATAAATTTTTGTCAAACTAATTTCATCGACAATCAAAATGCTATCTGAAAAAAAAAACTTGAATAACATTCAAATCAAATGAGCATCAGCTAACGATATATCAAAAATTGCTCATTGACAAAAAATTAATTTTTAAAATTTATTTCCAAATGAATGTTAATAAATAACCAAAAAAAAAGAATTTTTTGTTGAAGGTAACAAATGGACAACCACCATCATATGTTGCAAGTTTCATTTACTTCATTCAATAGGATTTCAAATCCCAATGATGTTCACACCATAACTTTTCATTTTTATATTCCTAAAATATAAAAAACAATTTTTGTTTAAATAACTTTAAATAATTCTGCCATCAACTAATTTTCATCAATTATCAAATAATTAAAAAAAAAAAACAAATGAGAATCAGCTGCTGATAATATGTTCTTATTTACTAAGAATTCAAAATTCCTTTCCAAATGGAAGTCAATCAAAAAAGAAAAAATAAAACCTTTGAAAGAGATCTCTAAGAAAAAGAACTTAGAATCCTTTCCAAATGGAAGTCAATCAAAAAATAAAAAATAAAATCTTTGAAAGAGATCTCTAAGAAAATGAACTGAGAATCCTCACCAAATGTTGCAGAATCTATTCTCTAAGTCTCATTGATGCACACACCATATCATATTTTCCTATGTTAAGCAAAGTTTGTCTCTGTCAGCATTCTATTGATACAAAGTTTTATTACAATTTACTTTGTGATTTCAAAAAATAATTTTCCCGTAGGTCTATGTTTGACTGTGGAAGCTATCTTTGTTGAGGTCCAAGTAAGCCTCATCTTTAGTAGCACAAACCATTAGTCCAAGGTTGCTGATTCGTCTGTATGGCCATATTGGACCAAGGTCCATTTTCTTGGACACAAAATTTGACGGGACCACGAGTCAGGACAATTCCATCACACTTTTGTCACAATTGTACCAACAGTTCCAGAAAAGGTTTTTTTAATGTACTGTTTCTAATTTTTCCAATTTTCAGTAATAGGTGCCATATTGGTCAGGTATGGACCCCCAAATACAATCTTTAAAGGGTATCATCTACGGAACATTCCATCAAACTTTTGCCTAATTTCCCTTATATTTTCAGGAGATTTAATACTTTTTTTGGCATAATTTTTTAATCAGATGACCAGGTTAAATTATGGATGAAAACACAAAATGATTTGTTAAAATCGGCAGGCTCATTGGTCAGATTGCAGTGGAAAAAAGGAGGGCATGAAGCATTTGGTTCACATCTCCATAACATTCCTTTATTTTTCCTTTAAAAATGCAACAACAAAAAATTTTGCCTTGAAATGCTGCAGCAAAAAAAAGTGGGCAATAACAGTGCATATGAAATATTTATAAAAAAATTTAGTATTTTCTATCAATCATATTCACTATCTTCAAAAAATGATGTCAAAGAACTTCATGAAAATCTATAAATATATAATTTTAAAAATAGATTTTTCTGAAATCTTTGACATTTGAATGCCTGCGATAAACTTGTGATAAACGAAACAAAATTTATAACCGATTAGGAATCATGTACTGTTACTTGTCTGAACCACTAGTTTTCATGACTGTCTTATGTCATATAACTGATTGATCTTCTCTGATATCTATAGATCCTCACTTTTGAATCAGTTACTGTAACCTTGGCATAATACTACAGGGTATGGATTACTGTGTTTTACACTCTTTTCAGCATAATTACTTTATCATGCCAACCAGTTTTCATTGGTGGAGGAAGGCATAGAAAACCACATCTTTCATCAGGTAAACTATTAATCTTGGTCATTTGGATTGTAGTTGACATATCTCACCCCAAATTGAACACAATAGTACATGTAATTGGCTAGTGATTACTATTGGTTACAACAAAAGCATTCAGATCACTTGGCCAATCTGCCCCCTCCCTCCCTCCCCTACACTAGGGATTTTCAATGAGATAAGTAATCAAGTTTCTCACCCACATTTAGACATGAAAGATTTTATCCCAAACCAAAATTTAATTACTCCCCAATACAAGAAGGCACCTGAAAACTTAAATGTGAAAGATACTGATAAATTTTTTTGACAAATAATTACTAAAATGGATAGTAAAACTATTGATAATGTTAATTTCAAGTTGAGTTGAAAACTATTTACACATTCTTTTAGAAAGATAGATGATAAAAATGTGGATTTCTACTCTCATGTTACCTACTGATCAAAATAAGCAATGGATCACATTCAACTTAAAGAAAATAGCCATACCTACTACATGTATACAAGTTCAAAAGTATTTCAAATGTAAATGTAATTTTAAACTCAGAACTTTAGAATTGTAATACTAACATTTACCACACAATTATCACAGTTGTATTTTGTATTTCACAAATACTTTCCATCAATTTTGGGAGTTATTTTTTCACTTGTTTGTTAATTTGTTTATTTAATTTATTTTTTTATCTTTTATTCTATTTTATTTATTTTAAATTTTATGTTCTTTATTTTATTTCATTTTAATTCCATTTCATCATTTGTAAACCCCAATTAAAATGCCATCATTATGTTTCACATATTCCTGCATTTTAATTAAGTTCACAAGATTTGTTTTAATCTTAATTTGTTTGTAAAGTGTTTAATGTTATTTGTATTGGATCATTGGAAGGACAAGAGCAGTTATTAGTGAGACACAAATGTTAGTAAATATTTATGGAAAGTACTTGTAAAATACAAAACTTTAACATGATAGAAAAAAACATTTGCTTAATCTTTTTTAAATTTGTATAAAGCTGGACATAAGACTTATCCAAGAAATTTAGCCAATTTAGTATACTGAAAGGCAAAATATGAAAATTAGCCAAAATAAAGAAAATTTCACTAAAAATTAATATCATCCATTGCTATAATGACCTTATACTTAAGTTTAAAAATAAATTGATAATTAGACAAGATACTTTTTTAAAGTTTACTGTGCTAAAAATAACTAAGATATTTCATAAAAATTTGTCATTTTCTTACAGAAAATAATTATCATAATTTATCACGATATTTGTAGTTTCAGACCAATATTTCTGGTAGAATCCAATTTGTATAAACAGGAAAATTGTTTGTAAAACTTTAGCCTATATAAAAATATATCGGAATTTATAAATTTAAGATACATTTTACTGTAATACTTGATGAAATAATATCAGTTTGCCAAATATGAACTTGTTCAATCAATGTAACCTTCAGGTATCTCTCTCATTTAGAATTCTGACAGCCACTTTTTTCAGACAGTACAGTCCTACATATTAAACATTTAATAAATTTTCATTACACATTTAATGCACCTTTTCCTATTGACTGGAAACTTCAGTCTTGGCTACATATCTCATTGAAATTTTACACATTTAATTTCAAATGTACCGCTCAAAAGGGCTCAGATCATGCATCATCTACAAGGTTCAGTGCCAGGGGGACCAAATGGTCTCAGTATATGTACAGCCTAGGAAATTTCAGAATATCTGGGATTAAAAAGGCCTCAGTATATGTACAAGCTAGGTTTCAGACCAAAAGTACTCAGTAGCCAAAAAGTTTGTTTGTTGGACAATAAAAACAAGTACAATGAATGTTGGAGCAAATGTTGGTTCAGTATATGTACAACCTAAGTTTCAGCAAACTTGGGACCAAAAGTGGTGCAATTCAACCTAAAATTTCTTCAGTACTTGTGGTCCAAAGGGCTCAGTACATGTACAACATTAAGACATTTCAACACATGAGACCAAAAGGGTTTACTACATAACCTATAAGTTTCAGTATAAGTGAGCAAGAGGGATCAGTAAATGTAAAATCTAAAATTTTCAGCATGTATGTTGAGACCAAGAGCTCATTATAGTTTCAGATCATATGGAACAGGGGTGGAGTACATTTACAAGCTAAAAAGTTTCAGCATACAAGAGACCAAAAGGGCACACTACATGTATGACCTGCAAGTTTCAGTATGTGTTAAGAGCAAGGGATCAGTAAAGATATAAATTTTTTGGCAAGTGAGACCAAAACAGCTCATTACATGCTTAACATTGAAGTTTCAGCACATACGGGACCAATAGGGTACAGTACATTTACAATTGGGCTCAGTAAATACTGACAACCTAGAAAATTTAGTGCATGTAGCAACTAAAAGGTTCACCACAAATTGAGAATGAAAAGTTAGTACATGATGCACCTAATAGGTTGCATGTAAAAGTTTCAATGACACAAACCTAAATGGCACAATGAATACAAAATTAACGGAATTTAACTTTAACATTGGCATTTTATTTTAATCAACTTTCAATGAATAAAGATCCAGCTAATTGTTAAATAGTTTCTATTATCAATTATCAACTGTAAAATAGAAACATAAAACAGTCATTTTTCTGCACAAGGCAATTAAACTTTAAAAACAAATATTAGGAACATTTAACATGCACTGGATTGCCCAAGGGCAGTAAATATTTTATATATGAAATATTTCTTAAGATCACGGACATTTAACCTACCAGAAAATCCCCTAGCAGAATGGTAACAAATTATCTGGCTACTTGTAACTCCCTTGCAAAAAGTTTCCTACAGTTCCAGAAAAGGTTTTTTTAATGTACTGTTTCTAATTTTTCCAATTTTCAGTAATAGGTGCCATATTGGTCAGGTATGGACCCCCAAATACAATCTTTAAAGGGTATCATCTACGGAACATTCCATCAAACTTTTGCCTAATTTCCCTTATATTTTCAGGAGATTTAATACTTTTTTTGGCATAATTTTTTAATCAGATGACCAGGTTAAATTATGGATGAAAACACAAAATGATTTGTTAAAATCGGCAGGCTCATTGGTCAGATTGCAGTGGAAAAAAGGAGGGCATGAAGCATTTGGTTCACATCTCCATAACATTCCTTTATTTTTCCTTTAAAAATGCAACAACAAAAAATTTTGCCTTGAAATGCTGCAGCAAAAAAAAGTGGGCAATAACAGTGCATATGAAATATTTATAAAAAAATTTAGTATTTTCTATCAATCATATTCACTATCTTCAAAAAATGATGTCAAAGAACTTCATGAAAATCTATAAATATATAATTTTAAAAATAGATTTTTCTGAAATCTTTGACATTTGAATGCCTGCGATAAACTTGTGATAAACGAAACAAAATTTATAACCGATTAGGAATCATGTACTGTTACTTGTCTGAACCACTAGTTTTCATGACTGTCTTATGTCATATAACTGATTGATCTTCTCTGATATCTATAGATCCTCACTTTTGAATCAGTTACTGTAACCTTGGCATAATACTACAGGGTATGGATTACTGTGTTTTACACTCTTTTCAGCATAATTACTTTATCATGCCAACCAGTTTTCATTGGTGGAGGAAGGCATAGAAAACCACATCTTTCATCAGGTAAACTATTAATCTTGGTCATTTGGATTGTAGTTGACATATCTCACCCCAAATTGAACACAATAGTACATGTAATTGGCTAGTGATTACTATTGGTTACAACAAAAGCATTCAGATCACTTGGCCAATCTGCCCCCTCCCTCCCTCCCCTACACTAGGGATTTTCAATGAGATAAGTAATCAAGTTTCTCACCCACATTTAGACATGAAAGATTTTATCCCAAACCAAAATTTAATTACTCCCCAATACAAGAAGGCACCTGAAAACTTAAATGTGAAAGATACTGATAAATTTTTTTGACAAATAATTACTAAAATGGATAGTAAAACTATTGATAATGTTAATTTCAAGTTGAGTTGAAAACTATTTACACATTCTTTTAGAAAGATAGATGATAAAAATGTGGATTTCTACTCTCATGTTACCTACTGATCAAAATAAGCAATGGATCACATTCAACTTAAAGAAAATAGCCATACCTACTACATGTATACAAGTTCAAAAGTATTTCAAATGTAAATGTAATTTTAAACTCAGAACTTTAGAATTGTAATACTAACATTTACCACACAATTATCACAGTTGTATTTTGTATTTCACAAATACTTTCCATCAATTTTGGGAGTTATTTTTTCACTTGTTTGTTAATTTGTTTATTTAATTTATTTTTTTATCTTTTATTCTATTTTATTTATTTTAAATTTTATGTTCTTTATTTTATTTCATTTTAATTCCATTTCATCATTTGTAAACCCCAATTAAAATGCCATCATTATGTTTCACATATTCCTGCATTTTAATTAAGTTCACAAGATTTGTTTTAATCTTAATTTGTTTGTAAAGTGTTTAATGTTATTTGTATTGATCATTGGAAGGACAAGAGCAGTTATTAGTGAGACACAAATGTTAGTAAATATTTATGGAAAGTACTTGTAAAATACAAAACTTTAACATGATAGAAAAAAACATTTGCTTAATCTTTTTTAAATTTGTATAAAGCTGGACATAAGACTTATCCAAGAAATTTAGCCAATTTAGTATACTGAAAGGCAAAATATGAAAATTAGCCAAAATAAAGAAAATTTCACTAAAAATTAATATCATCCATTGCTATAATGACCTTATACTTAAGTTTAAAAATAAATTGATAATTAGACAAGATACTTTTTTAAAGTTTACTGTGCTAAAAATAACTAAGATATTTCATAAAAATTTGTCATTTTCTTACAGAAAATAATTATCATAATTTATCACGATATTTGTAGTTTCAGACCAATATTTCTGGTAGAATCCAATTTGTATAAACAGGAAAATTGTTTGTAAAACTTTAGCCTATATAAAAATATATCGGAATTTATAAATTTAAGATACATTTTACTGTAATACTTGATGAAATAATATCAGTTTGCCAAATATGAACTTGTTCAATCAATGTAACCTTCAGGTATCTCTCTCATTTAGAATTCTGACAGCCACTTTTTTCAGACAGTACAGTCCTACATATTAAACATTTAATAAATTTTCATTACACATTTAATGCACCTTTTCCTATTGACTGGAAACTTCAGTCTTGGCTACATATCTCATTGAAATTTTACACATTTAATTTCAAATGTACCGCTCAAAAGGGCTCAGATCATGCATCATCTACAAGGTTCAGTGCCAGGGGGACCAAATGGTCTCAGTATATGTACAGCCTAGGAAATTTCAGAATATCTGGGATTAAAAAGGCCTCAGTATATGTACAAGCTAGGTTTCAGACCAAAAGTACTCAGTAGCCAAAAAGTTTGTTTGTTGGACAATAAAAACAAGTACAATGAATGTTGGAGCAAATGTTGGTTCAGTATATGTACAACCTAAGTTTCAGCAAACTTGGGACCAAAAGTGGTGCAATTCAACCTAAAATTTCTTCAGTACTTGTGGTCCAAAGGGCTCAGTACATGTACAACATTAAGACATTTCAACACATGAGACCAAAAGGGTTTACTACATAACCTATAAGTTTCAGTATAAGTGAGCAAGAGGGATCAGTAAATGTAAAATCTAAAATTTTCAGCATGTATGTTGAGACCAAGAGCTCATTATAGTTTCAGATCATATGGAACAGGGGTGGAGTACATTTACAAGCTAAAAAGTTTCAGCATACAAGAGACCAAAAGGGCACACTACATGTATGACCTGCAAGTTTCAGTATGTGTTAAGAGCAAGGGATCAGTAAAGATATAAATTTTTTGGCAAGTGAGACCAAAACAGCTCATTACATGCTTAACATTGAAGTTTCAGCACATACGGGACCAATAGGGTACAGTACATTTACAATTGGGCTCAGTAAATACTGACAACCTAGAAAATTTAGTGCATGTAGCAACTAAAAGGTTCACCACAAATTGAGAATGAAAAGTTAGTACATGATGCACCTAATAGGTTGCATGTAAAAGTTTCAATGACACAAACCTAAATGGCACAATGAATACAAAATTAACGGAATTTAACTTTAACATTGGCATTTTATTTTAATCAACTTTCAATGAATAAAGATCCAGCTAATTGTTAAATAGTTTCTATTATCAATTATCAACTGTAAAATAGAAACATAAAACAGTCATTTTTCTGCACAAGGCAATTAAACTTTAAAAACAAATATTAGGAACATTTAACATGCACTGGATTGCCCAAGGGCAGTAAATATTTTATATATGAAATATTTCTTAAGATCACGGACATTTAACCTACCAGAAAATCCCCTAGCAGAATGGTAACAAATTATCTGGCTACTTGTAACTCCCTTGCAAAAAGTTTCCTACCAATCAATTAAATTTGTTTGTCAAAAGTATTTTAAATATATTTCCCATAGGGTCCAATTTTAAGAAGGTCCATCTTGGATTTCCGATCGGCATCAAAGTAACAACACTTGGGTAACACATACATACCTGGTATAAATCTGTCATTCTGAATAAATTTTTAATACAAAATTTTCCCCCTTGCATCAAACTATGTCACTATCAACATTCTTGGATTTCTGTTAAAGTTATGAAGTTAAGGACTATTACAAAAAATATTTGTGAGTCAAAAGGTTTCTAAATGTTGTTCATACAATCTGAAATAAGAATAGGCTTTGACGGGCATGTTTCTTTGACCATTCACCACCAAAGGAACTACCTTACAATGCATCATCTCTGCCAAGTTTGGTTACATTCACTTACGCCAAAAAAAACCAATAAAGTTTCTATTCTACATACCTTACTTTTTTAAATACTTCACCATTCCATTGGGGTTCAATGCTCAACTATGATCAGATTCAGATACCATGTTATCTTGGAAAGTCCCTTGTCCACATCCAATGCCGTCTATTGATTGCAGGAGGTAAGCCATTCCCCCACATCCAATGGCATCTCTATTGATTGCAGGAGGTCAGCCACTTGTCCAGTTCACCATTCTTCAATCAACTTTGTCTGATACCTGTTTGTTTTGTTTTGATTTTTGATGGTTGTGCTTATTAATTCATCATTATATCTTTAACCAGTTTTCCAATATTTTGATCTCGAGCATTGTTGATGACTTGTCAGTCAATGAAATGGCCATACTGTACATCACATTTATTTCAGTATTTTGGGGTACGTTTCATTAGATATTACATCTTACAACTTACTGAACAAAAGTGGTCTTGCTTGATCTTCTACAGAAAGTATGTATAGGTTGTCTTTTTTTTCCAAATCATCTAACAAGTGATTACGCCATCTTTGTGAGTAGTATCTGAAATGCACTACAAATGTTTACATTTTATATACTGATGAAACAGTTGAACAACTGACTCTAGTATGCGTTACACCAATTATGAACCAGCATACCACCATTCCATTGTATGTTTTGAAAAACCAATAAAGTTTCTATTCTACATACCTTACTTTTTTAAATACTTCACCATTCCATTGGGGTTCAATGCTCAACTATCAGATTCAGATACCATGTTATCTTGGTAAGTCCCTCTTCAACATCCAATGCTGTCTATTGATTGCAGGAGGTCATCCACTTGTCCACTTCACCATTCTTCAATCAACTCTGTCTAACCTATTAAAAAAACACCAAACTTTGAACTTGTCAGTCAATGAAATGGCCATACTGTACATCACATTTATTTCGGTATTTTGGGATATGTTTCATTAGATATTACATCTTACAACTTACTGAACAAAAGTGGTCTTGCTTGATCTTCTACAGAAAGTATGTATAGGTTGTCTTTTTCCTTCAAATCATCCAAGTGATTACGCCATCTTTGTGAGTAGTCTGTGTCATCAGTGTTCTGAAATGCACTACAAATGTTTACATTTTATATACTGATGAAACAGTTGAACAACTGACTCTAGTAAGAGGACCACTTCAGGACCTAGTTTCAACTGGTTGGGTGGTTTCACACAGGTGGATTTTCCCACACTGTTACCTTCTTATATTAAACTAAGTTCACTTTTAATAGCTGCATGTCTTGGTTGGTGATACATGGATAAATCAAATGACATTTTGAAAGCGGGCCCTCTAAGGACCATTGCAGTCAAGTTTGATGCAAAATGGGTGATCTGTTTCAGACAAAATGATATTTCTATTGGGTTTCAATGCTAAATTAGGATCAGCTTCAGAGACCATGTTAACTTGGTAAGCTCCTCAACCACATCTAACGATGTCGCTATTGATTGCAGGAGGTAAGCTCTTTGCCAACATCCAATGCCTGATCTGAATTGATTTGCAGCAGTATAGCTACTCACCCACATCCAATGACCTCCTGCAATCAATAGACAGCATTGGATGTGGAAGAGGGACTTACCAAGATAACATGGTATCTGAATCTGATAGTTGAGCATTGAACCCCAATGGAATGGTGAAGTATTTAAAAAAGTAAGGTATGTAGAATAGAAACTTTATTGGTTTTTCAAAACATACAATGGTGGTATGCTGGTTCATAATTGGTGTAACGCATACTAGAGTCAGTTGTTCAACTGTTTCATCAGTATATAAAATGTAAACATTTGTAGTGCATTTCAGAACCCTGACTACTCACAAAGATGGCGTAATCACTTGTTAGATGATTTGAAGGAAAAAGACAACCTATACATACTTCCTGTAGAAGATCAAGCATGACCACTTTTTTTCAGTAAGTTGTAAGATGTAATTTTGGGATATGTTTCATTAGATATTACATCTTACAACTTACTGAACAAAAGTGGTCTTGCTTGATCTTCTACAGAAAGTATGTATAGGTTGTCTTTTTCCTTCAAATCATCCAAGTGATTACGCCATCTTTGTGAGTAGTCTGTGTCATCAGGGTTCTGAAATGCACTACAAATGTTTACATTTTATATACTGATGAAACAGTTGAACAACTGACTCTAGTAAGAGGACCACTTCAGGACCTAGTTTCAACTGGTTGGGTGGTTTCACACAGGTGTATTTTCCCACACTGTTACCTTCTTATATTAAACTAAGTTGACTTTTAATAGCTGCATGTCTTGGTTGGTGATACATGGATAAATCAAATGACATTTTGAAAGCGGGCCCTCTAAGGACCATTGCAGTCAAGTTTGATGCAAAATGGGTGATCTGTTTCAGACAAAATGATATTTCTATTGGGTTTCAATGCTAAATTAGGATCAGCTTCAGAGACCATGTTAACTTGGTAAGCTCCTCAACCACATCTAACGATGTCGCTATTGATTGCAGGAGGTAAGCTCTTTGCCAACATCCAATGCCTGATCTGAATTGATTTGCAGCAGTATAGCTACTCACCCACATCCAATGCTGTCTCTATTGATTGCAGCAGGTAAAGCCAATCACAAACATCCAAATGCCGTCTCTATTGATTGCAGGTCAGCCAATCGCCCACTTCACCATTTTTCAATCAAGTTTGTCTAACCTATTCAAAAATCATCAAACATTGAGCTGTATCCTGCTTCCTCCTTACTATGAAATTAATAAATAAGATAAATCATATTAAGGTAACTGTTACTCAAATGCCTTTAAATTTTCCGTTCAAAATTTGACAAAAATTACCATAAATTTCTAAGGCTCTTTCTTTTGATGCAGAGGCAACACTTAGCTGAGGTTGGATACCTGTTTGTTTTGTTTTGATTTTTGATGGTTGTGCTTATTAATTCATCATTATATCTTTAACCAGTTTTCCAATATTTTGGTCTCGAGCATTGTTGATGACTTGTCAGTCAATGAAATGGCCATACTGTACATCACATTTATTTTGGTATTTTGGGGTACGTTTCATTAGATATTACATCTTACAACTTACTGAAAAAAAGTGGTCATGCTTGATCTTCTACAGAAAGTATGTATCTGTTGTCTTTTTCCTTTAAATCATCTAACAAGTGATTACGCCATCTTTGTGAGTAGTCTGTATCTTCAGGGTTCTGAAATGCACTACAAATGTTTACATTTTATATACTGATGAAACAGTTGAACAACTGACTCTAGTATGCGTTACACCAATTATGAACCAGCATACCACCATTTCATTGTATGTTTTGAAAAACCAATAAAGTTTCTATTCTACATACCTTACTTTTTTAAATACTTCACCATTCCATTGGGGTTCAATGCTCAACTATCAGATTCAGATACCATGTTATCTTGTTAAGTCCCTCTTCCACATCCAATGCTGTCTATTGATTGCAGGAGGTCATCCACTTGTCCACTTCACCATTCTTCAATCAACTCTGTCTAACCTATTAAAAAAACACCAAACTTTGAACTTGTCAGTCAATGAAATGGCCATACTGTACATCACATTTATTTCGGTATTTTGGGATATGTTTCATTAGATATTACATCTTACAACTTACTGAACAAAAGTGGTCTTGCTTGATCTTCTACAGAAAGTATGTATAGGTTGTCTTTTTCCTTCAAATCATCCAAGTGATTACGCCATCTTTGTGAGTAGTCTGTGTCATCAGGGTTCTGAAATGCACTACAAATGTTTACATTTTATATACTGATGAAACAGTTGAACAACTGACTCTAGTAAGAGGACCACTTCAGGACCTAGTTTTAACTGGTTGGGTGGTTTCACACAGGTGTATTTTCCCACACTGTTACCTTCTTATATTAAACTAAGTTGACTTTTAATAGCTGCATGTCTTGGTTGGTGATACATGGATAAATCAAATGACATTTTGAAAGCGGGCCCTCTAAGGACCATTGCAGTCAAGTTTGATGCAAAATGGGTGATCTGTTTCAGACAAAATGATATTTCTATTGGGTTTCAATGCTAAATTAGGATCAGCTTCAGAGACCATGTTAACTTGGTAAGCTCCTCAACCACATCTAACGATGTCGCTATTGATTGCAGGAGGTAAGCTCTTTGCCAACATCCAATGCCTGATCTGAATTGATTTGCAGCAGTATAGCTACTCACCCACATCCAATGCTGTCTCTATTGATTGCAGCAGGTAAAGCCAATCACAAACATCCAAATGCCGTCTCTATTGATTGCAGGTCAGCCAATCGCCCACTTCACCATTTTTCAATCAAGTTTGTCTAACCTATTCAAAAATCATCAAACATTGAGCTGTATCCTGCTTCCTCCTTACTATGAAATTAATAAATAAGATAATAAATCATATTAAGGTAACTGTTACTCAAATGCCTTTAAATTTTCCGTTCAAAATTTGACAAAAATTACCATAAATTTCTAAGGCTCTTTCTTTTGATGCAGAGGCAACACTTAGCTGAGGTTGGATACCTGTTTGTTTTGTTTTGATTTTTGATGGTTGTGCTTATTAATTCATCATTATATCTTTAACCAGTTTTCCAATATTTTGGTCTCGAGCATTGTTGATGACTTGTCAGTCAATGAAATGGCCATACTGTACATCACATTTATTTTGGTATTTTGGGGTACGTTTCATTAGATATTACATCTTACAACTTACTGAAAAAAAGTGGTCATGCTTGATCTTCTACAGGAAGTATGTATAGGTTGTCTTTTTCCTTCAAATCATCTAACAAGTGATTACGCCATCTTTGTGAGTAGTCAGGGTTCTGAAATGCACTACAAATGTTTACATTTTATATACTGATGAAACAGTTGAACAACTGACTCTAGTATGCGTTACACCAATTATGAACCAGCATACCACCATTGTATGTTTTGAAAAACCAATAAAGTTTCTATTCTACATACCTTACTTTTTTAAATACTTCACCATTCCATTGGGGTTCAATGCTCAACTATCAGATTCAGATACCATGTTATCTTGGTAAGTCCCTCTTCCACATCCAATGCTGTCTATTGATTGCAGGAGGTCATCCACTTGTCCACTTCACCATTCTTCAATCAACTCTTAACCTATTAAAAAAAACACCAAACCTTGAACTTGTCAGTCAATGAAATGGCCATACTGTACATCACATTTATTTCGGTATTTTGGGATATGTTTCATTAGATATTACATCTTACAACTTACTGAACAAAAGTGGTCTTGCTTGATCTTCTACAGAAAGTATGTATAGGTTGTCTTTTTCCTTCAAATCATCCAAGTGATTACGCCATCTTTGTGAGTAGTCTGTGTCATCAGGGTTCTGAAATGCACTACAAATGTTTACATTTTATATACTGATGAAACAGTTGAACAACTGACTCTAGTAAGAGGACCACTTCAGGACCTAGTTTCAACTGGTTGGGTGGTTTCACACAGGTGTATTTTCCCACACTGTTACCTTCTTATATTAAACTAAGTTCACTTTTAATAGCTGCATGTCTTGGTTGGTGATACATGGATAAATCAAATGACATTTTGAAAGCGGGCCCTCTAAGGACCATTGCAGTCAAGTTTGATGCAAAATGGGTGATCGGTTTCAGACAAAATGATATTTCTATTGGGTTTCAATGCTAAATTAGGATCAGCTTCAGAGACCATGTTAACTTGGTAAGCTCCTCAACCACATCTAACGATGTCGCTATTGATTGCAGGAGGTAAGCTCTTTGCCAACATCCAATGCCTGATCTGAATTGATTTGCAGCAGTATAGCTACTCACCCACATCCAATGCTGTCTCTATTGATTGCAGCAGGTAAAGCCAATCACAAACATCCAAATGCCGTCTCTATTGATTGCAGGTCAGCCAATCGCCCACTTCACCATTTTTCAATCAAGTTTGTCTAACCTATTCAAAAATCATCAAACATTGAGCTGTATCCTGCTTCCTCCTTACTATGAAATTAATAAATAAGATAAATCATATTAAGGTAACTGTTACTCAAATGCCTTTAAATTTTCCGTTCAAAATTTGACAAAAATTACCATAAATTTCTAAGGCTCTTTCTTTTGATGCAGAGGCAACACTTAGCTGAGGTTGGATACCTGTTTGTTTTGTTTTGATTTTTGATGGTTGTGCTTATTAATTCATCATTATATCTTTAACCAGTTTTCCAATATTTTGGTCTCGAGCATTGTTGATGACTTGTCAGTCAATGAAATGGCCATACTGTACATCACATTTATTTTGGTATTTTGGGGTACGTTTCATTAGATATTACATCTTACAACTTACTGAAAAAAAGTGGTCATGCTTGATCTTCTACAGAAAGTATGTATCTGTTGTCTTTTTCCTTTAAATCATCTAACAAGTGATTACGCCATCTTTGTGAGTAGTCTGTATCTTCAGGGTTCTGAAATGCACTACAAATGTTTACATTTTATATACTGATGAAACAGTTGAACAACTGACTCTAGTATGCGTTACACCAATTATGAACCAGCATACCACCATTCCATTGTATGTTTTGAAAAACCAATAAAGTTTCTATTCTACATACCTTACTTTTTTAAATACTTCACCATTCCATTGGGGTTCAATGCTCAACTATCAGATTCAGATACCATGTTATCTTGGTAAGTCCCTCTTCCACATCCAATGCTGTCTATTGATTGCAGGAGGTCATCCACTTGTCCACTTCACCATTCTTCAATCAACTCTTAACCTATTAAAAAAAACACCAAACCTTCAACTTGTCAGTCAATGAAATGGCCATACTGTACATCACATTTATTTCGGTATTTTGGGATATGTTTCATTAGATATTACATCTTACAACTTACTGAACAAAAGTGGTCTTGCTTGATCTTCTACAGAAAGTATGTATAGGTTGTCTTTTTCCTTCAAATCATCCAAGTGATTACGCCATCTTTGTGAGTAGTCTGTGTCATCAGGGTTCTGAAATGCACTACAAATGTTTACATTTTATATACTGATGAAACAGTTGAACAACTGACTCTAGTAAGAGGACCACTTCAGGACCTAGTTTCAACTGGTTGGGTGGTTTCACACAGGTGTATTTTCCCACACTGTTACCTTCTTATATTAAACTAAGTTGACTTTTAATAGCTGCATGTCTTGGTTGGTGATACATGGATAAATCAAATGACATTTTGAAAGCGGGCCCTCTAAGGACCATTGCAGTCAAGTTTGATGCAAAATGGGTGATCGGTTTCAGACAAAATGATATTTCTATTGGGTTTCAATGCTAAATTAGGATCAGCTTCAGAGACCATGTTAACTTGGTAAGCTCCTCAACCACATCTAACGATGTCGCTATTGATTGCAGGAGGTAAGCTCTTTGCCAACATCCAATGCCTGATCTGAATTGATTTGCAGCAGTATAGCTACTCACCCACATCCAATGCTGTCTCTATTGATTGCAGCAGGTAAAGCCAATCACAAACATCCAAATGCCGTCTCTATTGATTGCAGGTCAGCCAATCGCCCACTTCACCATTTTTCAATCAAGTTTGTCTAACCTATTCAAAAATCATCAAACATTGAGCTGTATCCTGCTTCCTCCTTACTATGAAATTAATAAATAAGATAATAAATCATATTAAGGTAACTGTTACTCAAATGCCTTTAAATTTTCCGTTCAAAATTTGACAAAAATTACCATAAATTTCTAAGGCTCTTTCTTTTGATGCAGAGGCAACACTTAGCTGAGGTTGGATACCTGTTTGTTTTGTTTTGATTTTTGATGGTTGTGCTTATTAATTCATCATTATATCTTTAACCAGTTTTCCAATATTTTGGTCTCGAGCATTGTTGATGACTTGTCAGTCAATGAAATGGCCATACTGTACATCACATTTATTTTGGTATTTTGGGGTACGTTTCATTAGATATTACATCTTACAACTTACTGAAAAAAAGTGGTCATGCTTGATCTTCTACAGAAAGTATGTATCTGTTGTCTTTTTCCTTTAAATCATCTAACAAGTGATTACGCCATCTTTGTGAGTAGTCTGTATCTTCAGGGTTCTGAAATGCACTACAAATGTTTACATTTTATATACTGATGAAACAGTTGAACAACTGACTCTAGTATGCGTTACACCAATTATGAACCAGCATACCACCATTCCATTGTATGTTTTGAAAAACCAATAAAGTTTCTATTCTACATACCTTACTTTTTTAAATACTTCACCATTCCATTGGGGTTCAATGCTCAACTATCAGATTCAGATACCATGTTATCTTGTTAAGTCCCTCTTCCACATCCAATGCTGTCTATTGATTGCAGGAGGTCATCCACTTGTCCACTTCACCATTCTTCAATCAACTCTGTCTAACCTATTAAAAAAACACCAAACTTTGAACTTGTCAGTCAATGAAATGGCCATACTGTACATCACATTTATTTCGGTATTTTGGGATATGTTTCATTAGATATTACATCTTACAACTTACTGAACAAAAGTGGTCTTGCTTGATCTTCTACAGAAAGTATGTATAGGTTGTCTTTTTCCTTCAAATCATCCAAGTGATTACGCCATCTTTGTGAGTAGTCTGTGTCATCAGGGTTCTGAAATGCACTACAAATGTTTACATTTTATATACTGATGAAACAGTTGAACAACTGACTCTAGTAAGAGGACCACTTCAGGACCTAGTTTTAACTGGTTGGGTGGTTTCACACAGGTGTATTTTCCCACACTGTTACCTTCTTATATTAAACTAAGTTGACTTTTAATAGCTGCATGTCTTGGTTGGTGATACATGGATAAATCAAATGACATTTTGAAAGCGGGCCCTCTAAGGACCATTGCAGTCAAGTTTGATGCAAAATGGGGGATCTGTTTCAGACAAAATGATATTTCTATTGGGTTTCAATGCTAAATTAGGATCAGCTTCAGAGACCATGTTAACTTGGTAAGCTCCTCAACCACATCTAACGATGTCGCTATTGATTGCAGGAGGTAAGCTCTTTGCCAACATCCAATGCCTGATCTGAATTGATTTGCAGCAGTATAGCTACTCACCCACATCCAATGCTGTCTCTATTGATTGCAGCAAGTAAAGCCAATCGCAAACATCCAAATGCCGTCTATTGATTGCAGGTCAGCCAATCGCCCACTTCACCATTTTTCAATCAAGTTTGTCTAACCTATTCAAAAATCATCAAACATTGAGCTGTATCCTGCTTCCTCCTTACTATGAAATTAATAAATAAGATAATAAATCATATTAAGGTAACTGTTACTCAAATGCCTTTAAATTTTCCGTTCAAAATTTGACAAAAATTACCATAAATTTCTAAGGCTCTTTCTTTTGATGCAGAGGCAACACTTAGCTGAGGTTGGATACCTGTTTGTTTTGTTTTGATTTTTGATGGATCTGCTTATTAATTCATCATTATATCTTTCACCACTTTTCCAATATTTTGATCTCGAGCATTGTTGATGACTTGTCAGTCAATGAAATGGCCATACTGTACATCACATTTATTTTGGTATTTTGGGGTACATTTCATTAGATATTACATCTTACAACTTACTGAACAAAAGTGGTCTTGCTTGATCTTCTACAGAAAGTATGTATCTGTTGTCTTTTTCCTTTAAATCATCTAACAAGTGATTACGCCATCTTTGTGAGTAGTCTGTATCTTCAGGGTTCTGAAATGCACTACAAATGTTTACATTTTATATACTGATGAAAAGTTGAACAACTGACTCTAGTATGCGTTACACCAATTATGAACCAGCATACCACCATTCCATTGTATGTTTTGAAAAACCAATAAAGTTTCTATTCTACATACCTTACTTTTTTAAATACTTCACCATTCCATTGGGGTTCAATGCTCAACTATCAGATTCAGATACCATGTTATCTTGGTAAGTCCCTCTTCCACATCCAATGCTGTCTATTGATTGCAGGAGGTCATCCACTTGTCCACTTCACCATTCTTCAATCAACTCTAACCTATTAAAAAAACACCAAACCTTGAACTTGTCAGTCAATGAAATGGCCATACTGTACATCACATTTATTTCGATATTTTTGGATATGTTTCATTAGATATTACATCTTACAACTTACTGAACAAAAGTGGTCTTGCTTGATCTTCTACAGAAAGTATGTATAGGTTGTCTTTTTCCTTCAAATCATCCAAGTGATTACGCCATCTTTGTGAGTAGTCTGTGTCATCAGGGTTCTGAAATGCACTACAAATGTTTACATTTTATATACTGATGAAACAGTTGAACAACTGACTCTAGTAAGAGGACCACTTCAGGACCTAGTTTCAACTGGTTGGGTGGTTTCACACAGGTGTATTTTCCCACACTGTTACCTTCTTATATTAAACTAAGTTCACTTTTAATAGCTGCATGTCTTGGTTGGTGATACATGGATAAATCAAATGACATTTTGAAAGCGGGCCCTCTAAGGACCATTGCAGTCAAGTTTGATGCAAAATGGGTGATCTGTTTCAGACAAAATGATATTTCTATTGGGTTTCAATGCTAAATTAGGATCAGCTTCAGAGACCATGTTAACTTGGTAAGCTCCTCAACCACATCTAACGATGTCGCTATTGATTGCAGGAGGTAAGCTCTTTGCCAACATCCAATGCCTGATCTGAATTGATTTGCAGCAGTATAGCTACTCACCCACATCCAATGCTGTCTCTATTGATTGCAGCAGGTAAAGCCAATCGCAAACATCCAAATGCCGTCTCTATTGATTGCAGGTCAGCCAATCGCCCACTTCACCATTTTTCAATCAAGTTTGTCTAACCTATTCAAAAATCATCAAACATTGAGCTGTATCCTGCTTCCTCCTTACTATGAAATTAATAAATAAGATAATAAATCATATTAAGGTAACTGTTACTCAAATGCCTTTAAATTTTCCGTTCAAAATTTGACAAAAATTACCATAAATTTCTAAGGCTCTTTCTTTTGATGCAGAGGCAACACTTAGCTGAGGTTGGATACCTGTTTGTTTTGTTTTGATTTTTGATGGTTGTGCTTATTAATTCATCATTATATCTTTAACCAGTTTTCCAATATTTTGGTCTCGAGCATTGTTGACTTGTCAGTCAATGAAATGGCCATACTGTACATCACATTTATTTTGGTATTTTGGGGTACGTTTCATTAGATATTACATCTTACAACTTACTGAAAAAAAGTGGTCATGCTTGATCTTCTACAGAAAGTATGTATAGGTTGTCTTTTTCCTTCAAATCATCTAACAAGTGATTACGCCATCTTTGTGAGTAGTCAGGGTTCTGAAATGCACTACAAATGTTTACATTTTATATACTGATGAAAGAGTTGAACAACTGACTCTAGTATGCGTTACACCAATTATGAACCAGCATACCACCATTGTATGTTTTGAAAAACCAATAAAGTTTCTATTCTACATACCTTACTTTTTTAAATACTTCACCATTCCATTGGGGTTCAATGCTCAACTATCAGATTCAGATACCATGTTATCTTGGTAAGTCCCTCTTCCACATCCAATGCTGTCTATTGATTGCAGGAGGTCATCCACTTGTCCACTTCACCATTCTTCAATCAACTCTGTCTAACCTATTAAAAAAACACCAAACCTTGAACTTGTCAGTCAATGAAATGGCCATACTGTACATCACATTTATTTCGGTATTTTGGGATATGTTTCATTAGATATTACATCTTACAACTTACTGAACAAAAGTGGTCTTGCTTGATCTTCTACAGAAAGTATGTATAGGTTGTCTTTTTCCTTCAAATCATCCAAGTGATTACGCCATCTTTGTGAGTAGTCTGTGTCATCAGGGTTCTGAAATGCACTACAAATGTTTACATTTTATATACTGATGAAACAGTTGAACAACTGACTCTAGTAAGAGGACCACTTCAGGACCTAGTTTCAACTGGTTGGGTGGTTTCACACAGGTGTATTTTCCCACACTGTTACCTTCTTATATTAAACTAAGTTGACTTTTAATAGCTGCATGTCTTGGTTGGTGATACATGGATAAATCAAATGACATTTTGAAAGCGGGCCCTCTAAGGACCATTGCAGTCAAGTTTGATGCAAAATGGGTGATCTGTTTCAGACAAAATATTTCTATTGGGTTTCAATGCTAAATTAGGATCAGCTTCAGAGACCATGTTAACTTGGTAAGCTCCTCAACCACATCTAACGATGTCGCTATTGATTGCAGGAGGTAAGCTCTTTGCCAACATCCAATGCCTGATCTGAATTGATTTGCAGCAGTATAGCTACTCACCCACATCCAATGCTGTCTCTATTGATTGCAGCAGGTAAAGCCAATCGCAAACATCCAAATGCCGTCTATTGATTGCAGGTCAGCCAATCGCCCACTTCACCATTTTTCAATCAAGTTTGTCTAACCTATTCAAAAATCATCAAACATTGAGCTGTATCCTGCTTCCTCCTTACTATGAAATTAATAAATAAGATAATAAATCATATTAAGGTAACTGTTACTCAAATGCCTTTAAATTTTCCGTTCAAAATTTGACAAAAATTACCATAAATTTCTAAGGCTCTTTCTTTTGATGCAGAGGCAACACTTAGCTGAGGTTGGATACCTGTTTGTTTTGTTTTGATTTTTGATGGATCTGCTTATTAATTCATCATTATATCTTTCACCACTTTTCCAATATTTTGATCTCGAGCATTGTTGATGACTTGTCAGTCAATGAAATGGCCATACTGTACATCACATTTATTTTGGTATTTTGGGGTACATTTCATTAGATATTACATCTTACAACTTACTGAACAAAAGTGGTCTTGCTTGATCTTCTACAGAAAGTATGTATCTGTTGTCTTTTTCCTTTAAATCATCTAACAAGTGATTACGCCATCTTTGTGAGTAGTCTGTATCTTCAGGGTTCTGAAATGCACTACAAATGTTTACATTTTATATACTGATGAAAAGTTGAACAACTGACTCTAGTATGCGTTACACCAATTATGAACCAGCATACCACCATTCCATTGTATGTTTTGAAAAACCAATAAAGTTTCTATTCTACATACCTTACTTTTTTAAATACTTCACCATTCCATTGGGGTTCAATGCTCAACTATCAGATTCAGATACCATGTTATCTTGGTAAGTCCCTCTTCCACATCCAATGCTGTCTATTGATTGCAGGAGGTCATCCACTTGTCCACTTCACCATTCTTCAATCAACTCTAACCTATTAAAAAAACACCAAACTTTTTGAAATGGCCATACTGTACATCACATTTATTTCGGTATTTTGGGATATGTTTCATTAGATATTCCATCTTACAACTTACTGAACAAAAGTGGTCTTGCTTGATCTTCTACAGAAAGTATGTATAGGTTGTCTGTTTCCTTCAAATCATCCAAGTGATTACGCCATCTTTGTGAGTAGTCTGTGTCATCAGGGTTCTGAAATGCACTACAAATGTTTACATTTTATATACTGATGAAACAGTTGAACAACTGACTCTAGTAAGAGGACCACTTCAGGACCTAGTTTCAACTGGTTGGGTGGTTTCACACAGGTGTATTTTCCCACACTGTTACCTTCTTATATTAAACTAAGTTGACTTTTAATAGCTGCATGTCTTGGTTGGTGATACATGGATAAATCAAATGACATTTTGAAAGCGGGCCCTCTAAGGACCATTGCAGTCAAGTTTGATGCAAAATGGGTGATCTGTTTCAGACAAAATGATATTTCTTTTGGGTTTCAATGCTAAATTAGGATCAGCTTCAGAGACCATGTTAACTTGGTAAGCTCCTCAACCACATCTAATGATGTCGCTATTGATTGCAGGAGGTAAGCTCTTTGCCAACATCCAATGCCTGATCTGAATTGATTTGGAGCAGTATAGCTACTCACCCACATCCAATGCTGTCTCTATTGATTGCAGCAGGTAAAGCCAATCGCAAACATCCAAATGCCGTCTCTATTGATTGCAGGTCAGCCAATCGCCCACTTCACCATTTTTCAATCAAGTTTGTCTAACCTATTCAAAAATCATCAAACTTTGAGCTGTATCCTGCTTCCTCCTTACTATGAAATTAATAAATAAGATAATAAATCATATTAAGGTAACTGTTACTCAAATGCCTTTAAATTTTCCGTTCAAAATTTGACAAAAATTACCATAAATTTCTAAGGCTCTTTCTTTTGATGCAGAGGCAACACTTAGCTGAGGTTGGATACCTGTTTGTTTTGTTTTGATTTTTGATGGTTGTGCTTATTAATTCATCATTATATCTTTAACCAGTTTTCCAATATTTTGATCTCGAGCATTGTTGATGACTTGTCAGTCAATGAAATGGCCATACTGTACATCACATTTATTTTGGTATTTTGGGGTACGTTTCATTAGATATTACATCTTACAACTTACTGAACAAAAGTGGTCTTGCTTGATCTTCTACAGAAAGTATGTATAGGTTGTCTTTTTCCTTCAAATCATCTAACAAGTGATTACGCCATCTTTGTGAGTAGTCTGTATCTTCAGGGTTCTGAAATGCACTGCAAATGTTTACATTTTATATACTGATGAAACAGTTGAACAACTGACTCTAGTATGCGTTACACCAATTATGAACCAGCATACCACCATTCCATTGTATGTTTTGAAAAACCAATAAAGTTTCTATTCTACATACCTTACTTTTTTAAATACTTCACCATTCCATTGGGGTTCAATGCTCAACTATCAGATTCAGATACCATGTTATCTTGGTAAGTCCCTCTTCCACATCCAATGCTGTCTATTGATTGCAGGAGGTCATCCACTTGTCCACTTCACCATTCTTCAATCAACTCTAACCTATTAAAAAAACACCAAACTTTGAACTTGTCAGTCAATGAAATGGCCATACTGTACATCACATTTATTTCGGTATTTTGGGATATGTTTCATTAGATATTACATCTTACAACTTACTGAACAAAAGTGGTCTTGCTTGATCTTCTACAGAAAGTATGTATAGGTTGTCTTTTTCCTTCAAATCATCCAAGTGATTACGCCATCTTTGTGAGTAGTCTGTGTCATCAGGGTTCTGAAATGCACTACAAATGTTTACATTTTATATACTGATGAAACAGTTGAACAACTGACTCTAGTAAGAGGACCACTTCAGGACCTAGTTTCAACTGGTTGGGTGGTTTCACACAGGTGTATTTTCCCACACTGTTACCTTCTTATATTAAACTAAGTTCACTTTTAATAGCTGCATGTCTTGGTTGGTGATACATGTATAAATCAAATGACATCTTGAAAGCGGGCCCTCTAAGGACCATTGCAGTCAAGTTTGATGCAAAATGGGTGATCTGTTTCAGACAAAATGATATTTCTATTGGGTTTCAATGCTAAATTAGGATCAGCTTCAGAGACCATGTTAACTTGGTAAGCTCCTCAACCACATCTAACGATGTCGCTATTGATTGCAGGAGGTAAGCTCTTTGCCAACATCCAATGCCTGATCTGAATTGATTTGCAGCAGTATAGCTACTCACCCACATCCAATGCTGTCTCTATTGATTGCAGCAGGTAAAGCCAATCGCAAACATCCAAATGCCGTCTCTATTGATTGCAGGTCAGCCAATCGCCCACTTCACCATTTTTCAATCAAGTTTGTCTAACCTATTCAAAAATCATCAAACATTGAGCTGTATCCTGCTTCCTCCTTACTATGAAATTAATAAATAAGATAATAAATCATATTAAGGTAACTGTTACTCAAATGCCTTTAAATTTTCCGTTTAAAATTTGACAAAAATTACCATAAATTTCTAAGGCTCTTTCTTTTGATGCAGAGGCAACACTTAGCTGAGGTTGGATACCTGTTTGTTTTGTTTTGATTTTTGATGGTTGTGCTTATTAATTCATCATTATATCTTTAACCAGTTTTCCAATATTTTGGTCTCGAGCATTGTTGACTTGTCAGTCAATGAAATGGCCATACTGTACATCACATTTATTTTGGTATTTTGGGGTACGTTTCATTAGATATTACATCTTACAACTTACTGAAAAAAAGTGGTCATGCTTGATCTTCTACAGAAAGTATGTATAGGTTGTCTTTTTCCTTCAAATCATCTAACAAGTGATTACGCCATCTTTGTGAGTAGTCAGGGTTCTGAAATGCACTACAAATGTTTACATTTTATATACTGATGAAAGAGTTGAACAACTGACTCTAGTATGCGTTACACCAATTATGAACCAGCATACCACCATTGTATGTTTTGAAAAACCAATAAAGTTTCTATTCTACATACCTTACTTTTTTAAATACTTCACCATTCCATTGGGGTTCAATGCTCAACTATCAGATTCAGATACCATGTTATCTTGGTAAGTCCCTCTTCCACATCCAATGCTGTCTATTGATTGCAGGAGGTCATCCACTTGTCCACTTCACCATTCTTCAATCAACTCTGTCTAACCTATTAAAAAAACACCAAACCTTGAACTTGTCAGTCAATGAAATGGCCATACTGTACATCACATTTATTTCGGTATTTTGGGATATGTTTCATTAGATATTACATCTTACAACTTACTGAACAAAAGTGGTCTTGCTTGATCTTCTACAGAAAGTATGTATAGGTTGTCTTTTTCCTTCAAATCATCCAAGTGATTACGCCATCTTTGTGAGTAGTCTGTGTCATCAGGGTTCTGAAATGCACTACAAATGTTTACATTTTATATACTGATGAAACAGTTGAACAACTGACTCTAGTAAGAGGACCACTTCAGGACCTAGTTTCAACTGGTTGGGTGGTTTCACACAGGTGTATTTTCCCACACTGTTACCTTCTTATATTAAACTAAGTTGACTTTTAATAGCTGCATGTCTTGGTTGGTGATACATGGATAAATCAAATGACATTTTGAAAGCGGGCCCTCTAAGGACCATTGCAGTCAAGTTTGATGCAAAATGGGTGATCTGTTTCAGACAAAATATTTCTATTGGGTTTCAATGCTAAATTAGGATCAGCTTCAGAGACCATGTTAACTTGGTAAGCTCCTCAACCACATCTAACGATGTCGCTATTGATTGCAGGAGGTAAGCTCTTTGCCAACATCCAATGCCTGATCTGAATTGATTTGCAGCAGTATAGCTACTCACCCACATCCAATGCTGTCTCTATTGATTGCAGCAGGTAAAGCCAATCGCAAACATCCAAATGCCGTCTATTGATTGCAGGTCAGCCAATCGCCCACTTCACCATTTTTCAATCAAGTTTGTCTAACCTATTCAAAAATCATCAAACATTGAGCTGTATCCTGCTTCCTCCTTACTATGAAATTAATAAATAAGATAATAAATCATATTAAGGTAACTGTTACTCAAATGCCTTTAAATTTTCCGTTCAAAATTTGACAAAAATTACCATAAATTTCTAAGGCTCTTTCTTTTGATGCAGAGGCAACACTTAGCTGAGGTTGGATACCTGTTTGTTTTGTTTTGATTTTTGATGGATCTGCTTATTAATTCATCATTATATCTTTCACCACTTTTCCAATATTTTGATCTCGAGCATTGTTGATGACTTGTCAGTCAATGAAATGGCCATACTGTACATCACATTTATTTTGGTATTTTGGGGTACATTTCATTAGATATTACATCTTACAACTTACTGAACAAAAGTGGTCTTGCTTGATCTTCTACAGAAAGTATGTATCTGTTGTCTTTTTCCTTTAAATCATCTAACAAGTGATTACGCCATCTTTGTGAGTAGTCTGTATCTTCAGGGTTCTGAAATGCACTACAAATGTTTACATTTTATATACTGATGAAAAGTTGAACAACTGACTCTAGTATGCGTTACACCAATTATGAACCAGCATACCACCATTCCATTGTATGTTTTGAAAAACCAATAAAGTTTCTATTCTACATACCTTACTTTTTTAAATACTTCACCATTCCATTGGGGTTCAATGCTCAACTATCAGATTCAGATACCATGTTATCTTGGTAAGTCCCTCTTCCACATCCAATGCTGTCTATTGATTGCAGGAGGTCATCCACTTGTCCACTTCACCATTCTTCAATCAACTCTAACCTATTAAAAAAACACCAAACTTTTTGAAATGGCCATACTGTACATCACATTTATTTCGGTATTTTGGGATATGTTTCATTAGATATTCCATCTTACAACTTACTGAACAAAAGTGGTCTTGCTTGATCTTCTACAGAAAGTATGTATAGGTTGTCTGTTTCCTTCAAATCATCCAAGTGATTACGCCATCTTTGTGAGTAGTCTGTGTCATCAGGGTTCTGAAATGCACTACAAATGTTTACATTTTATATACTGATGAAACAGTTGAACAACTGACTCTAGTAAGAGGACCACTTCAGGACCTAGTTTCAACTGGTTGGGTGGTTTCACACAGGTGTATTTTCCCACACTGTTACCTTCTTATATTAAACTAAGTTGACTTTTAATAGCTGCATGTCTTGGTTGGTGATACATGGATAAATCAAATGACATTTTGAAAGCGGGCCCTCTAAGGACCATTGCAGTCAAGTTTGATGCAAAATGGGTGATCTGTTTCAGACAAAATGATATTTCTTTTGGGTTTCAATGCTAAATTAGGATCAGCTTCAGAGACCATGTTAACTTGGTAAGCTCCTCAACCACATCTAATGATGTCGCTATTGATTGCAGGAGGTAAGCTCTTTGCCAACATCCAATGCCTGATCTGAATTGATTTGGAGCAGTATAGCTACTCACCCACATCCAATGCTGTCTCTATTGATTGCAGCAGGTAAAGCCAATCGCAAACATCCAAATGCCGTCTCTATTGATTGCAGGTCAGCCAATCGCCCACTTCACCATTTTTCAATCAAGTTTGTCTAACCTATTCAAAAATCATCAAACTTTGAGCTGTATCCTGCTTCCTCCTTACTATGAAATTAATAAATAAGATAATAAATCATATTAAGGTAACTGTTACTCAAATGCCTTTAAATTTTCCGTTCAAAATTTGACAAAAATTACCATAAATTTCTAAGGCTCTTTCTTTTGATGCAGAGGCAACACTTAGCTGAGGTTGGATACCTGTTTGTTTTGTTTTGATTTTTGATGGTTGTGCTTATTAATTCATCATTATATCTTTAACCAGTTTTCCAATATTTTGATCTCGAGCATTGTTGATGACTTGTCAGTCAATGAAATGGCCATACTGTACATCACATTTATTTTGGTATTTTGGGGTACGTTTCATTAGATATTACATCTTACAACTTACTGAACAAAAGTGGTCTTGCTTGATCTTCTACAGAAAGTATGTATAGGTTGTCTTTTTCCTTCAAATCATCTAACAAGTGATTACGCCATCTTTGTGAGTAGTCTGTATCTTCAGGGTTCTGAAATGCACTGCAAATGTTTACATTTTATATACTGATGAAACAGTTGAACAACTGACTCTAGTATGCGTTACACCAATTATGAACCAGCATACCACCATTCCATTGTATGTTTTGAAAAACCAATAAAGTTTCTATTCTACATACCTTACTTTTTTAAATACTTCACCATTCCATTGGGGTTCAATGCTCAACTATCAGATTCAGATACCATGTTATCTTGGTAAGTCCCTCTTCCACATCCAATGCTGTCTATTGATTGCAGGAGGTCATCCACTTGTCCACTTCACCATTCTTCAATCAACTCTAACCTATTAAAAAAACACCAAACTTTGAACTTGTCAGTCAATGAAATGGCCATACTGTACATCACATTTATTTCGGTATTTTGGGATATGTTTCATTAGATATTACATCTTACAACTTACTGAACAAAAGTGGTCTTGCTTGATCTTCTACAGAAAGTATGTATAGGTTGTCTTTTTCCTTCAAATCATCCAAGTGATTACGCCATCTTTGTGAGTAGTCTGTGTCATCAGGGTTCTGAAATGCACTACAAATGTTTACATTTTATATACTGATGAAACAGTTGAACAACTGACTCTAGTAAGAGGACCACTTCAGGACCTAGTTTCAACTGGTTGGGTGGTTTCACACAGGTGTATTTTCCCACACTGTTACCTTCTTATATTAAACTAAGTTCACTTTTAATAGCTGCATGTCTTGGTTGGTGATACATGTATAAATCAAATGACATCTTGAAAGCGGGCCCTCTAAGGACCATTGCAGTCAAGTTTGATGCAAAATGGGTGATCTGTTTCAGACAAAATGATATTTCTATTGGGTTTCAATGCTAAATTAGGATCAGCTTCAGAGACCATGTTAACTTGGTAAGCTCCTCAACCACATCTAACGATGTCGCTATTGATTGCAGGAGGTAAGCTCTTTGCCAACATCCAATGCCTGATCTGAATTGATTTGCAGCAGTAGAGCTACTCACCCACATCCAATGCTGTCTCTATTGATTGCAGCAGGTAAAGCCAATCGCAAACATCCAAATGCCGTCTCTATTGATTGCAGGTCAGCCAATCGCCCACTTCACCATTTTTCAATCAAGTTTGTCTAACCTATTCAAAAATCATCAAACATTGAGCTGTATCCTGCTTCCTCCTTACTATGAAATTAATAAATAAGATAATAAATCATATTAAGGTAACTGTTACTCAAATGCCTTTAAATTTTCCGTTCAAAATTTGACAAAAATTACCATAAATTTCTAAGGCTCTTTCTTTTGATGCAGAGGCAACACTTAGCTGAGGTTGGATACCTGTTTGTTTTGTTTTGATTTTTGATGGTTGTGCTTATTAATTCATCATTATATCTTTAACCAGTTTTCCAATATTTTGATCTCGAGCATTGTTGATGACTTGTCAGTCAATGAAATGGCCATACTGTACATCACATTTATTTTGGTATTTTGGGGTACGTTTCATTAGATATTACATCTTACAACTTACTGAACAAAAGTGGTCTTGCTTGATCTTCTACAGAAAGTATGTATAGGTTGTCTTTTTCCTTCAAATCATCTAACAAGTGATTACGCCATCTTTGTGAGTAGTCTGTATCTTCAGGGTTCTGAAATGCACTACAAATGTTTACATTTTATATACTGATGAAAAGTTGAACAACTGACTCTAGTATGCGTTACACCAATTATGAACCAGCATACCACCATTCCATTGTATGTTTTGAAAAACCAATAAAGTTTCTATTCTACATACCTTACTTTTTTAAATACTTCACCATTCCATTGGGGTTCAATGCTCAACTATCAGATTCAGATACCATGTTATCTTGGTAAGTCCCTCTTCCACATCCAATGCTGTCTATTGATTGCAGGAGGTCATCCACTTGTCCACTTCACCATTCTTCAATCAACTCTAACCTATTAAAAAAACACCAAACTTTGAACTTGTCAGTCAATGAAATGGCCATACTGTACATCACATTTATTTCGGTATTTTGGGATATGTTTCATTAGATATTACATCTTACAACTTACTGAACAAAAGTGGTCTTGCTTGATCTTCTACAGAAAGTATGTATAGGTTTTCTGTTTCCTTCAAATCATCCAAGTGATTACGCCATCTTTGTGGGTAGTCTGTGTCATCAGGGTTCTGAAATGCACTACAAATGTTTACATTTTATATACTGATGAAACAGTTGAACAACTGACTCTAGTAAGAGGACCACTTCAGGACCTAGTTTTAACTGGTTGGGTGGTTTCACACAGGTGTATTTTCCCACACTGTTACCTTCTTATATTAAACTAAGTTCACTTTTAATAGCTGCATGTCTTGGTTGGTGATACATGTATAAATCAAATGACATCTTGAAAGCGGGCCCTCTAAGGACCATTGCAGTCAAGTTTGATGCAAAATGGGTGATCTGTTTCAGACAAAATGATATTTCTATTGGGTTTCAATGCTAAATTAGGATCAGCTTCAGAGACCATGTTAACTTGGTAAGCTCCTCAACCACATCTAACGATGTCGCTATTGATTGCAGGAGGTAAGCTCTTTGCCAACATCCAATGCCGGATCTGAATTGATTTGCAGCAGTATAGCTACTCACCCACATCCAATGCTGTCTCTATTGATTGCAGCAGGTAAAGCCAATCGCAAACATCCAAATGCCGTCTCTATTGATTGCAGGTAAGCCAATCGCCCACTTCACCATTTTTCAATCAAGTTTGTCTAACCTATTCAAAAATCATCAAACTTTGAGCTGTATCCTGCTTCCTCCTTACTATGAAATTAATAAATAAGATAATAAATCATATTAAGGTAACTGTTACTCAAATGCCTTTAAATTTTCCGTTCAAAATTTGACAAAAATTACCATAAATTTCTAAGGCTCTTTCTTTTGATGCAGAGGCAACACTTAGCTGAGGTTGGATACCTGTTTGTTTTGTTTTGATTTTTGATGGTTGTGCTTATTAATTCATCATTATATCTTTAACCAGTTTTCCAATATTTTGATCTCGAGCATTGTTGATGACTTGTCAGTCAATGAAATGGCCATACTGTACATCACATTTATTTTGGTATTTTGGGGTACGTTTCATTAGATATTACATCTTACAACTTACTGAACAAAAGTGGTCTTGCTTGATCTTCTACAGAAAGTATGTATAGGTTGTCTTTTTCCTTCAAATCATCTAACAAGTGATTACGCCATCTTTGTGAGTAGTCTGTATCTTCAGGGTTCTGAAATGCACTACAAATGTTTACATTTTATATACTGATGAAAAGTTGAACAACTGACTCTAGTATGCGTTACACCAATTATGAACCAGCATACCACCATTCCATTGTATGTTTTGAAAAACCAATAAAGTTTCTATTCTACATACCTTACTTTTTTAAATACTTCACCATTCCATTGGGGTTCAATGCTCAACTATCAGATTCAGATACCATGTTATCTTGGTAAGTCCCTCTTCCACATCCAATGCTGTCTATTGATTGCAGGAGGTCATCCACTTGTCCACTTCACCATTCTTCAATCAACTCTAACCTATTAAAAAAACACCAAAACTTTGAACTTGTCAGTCAATGAAATGGCCATACTGTACATCACATTTATTTCGGTATTTTGGGATATGTTTCATTAGATATTACATCTTACAACTTACTGAACAAAAGTGGTCTTGCTTGATCTTCTACAGAAAGTATGTATAGGTTGTCTTTTTCCTTCAAATCATCCAAGTGATTACGCCATCTTTGTGAGTAGTCTGTGTCATCAGGGTTCTGAAATGCACTACAAATGTTTACATTTTATATACTGATGAAACAGTTGAACAACTGACTCTAGTAAGAGGACCACTTCAGGACCTAGTTTTAACTGGTTGGGTGGTTTCACACAGGTGTATTTTCCCACACTGTTACCTTCTTATATTAAACTAAGTTCACTTTTAATAGCTGCATGTCTTGGTTGGTAATACATGTATAAATCAAATGACATCTTGAAAGCGGGCCCTCTAAGGACCATTGCAGTCAAGTTTGATGCAAAATGGGTGATCTGTTTCAGACAAAATGATATTCCTATTGGGTTTCAATGCTAAATTAGGATCAGCTTCAGAGACCATGTTAACTTAATAAGCTCCTTAACCACATCTAACAATGTCTCTATTGATTGCAGGAGGTAAGCTCTTTGCCAACATCCAATGCCTGATCTGAATTGATTTGCAGCAGTATAGCTACTCACCCACATCCAATGCTGTCTCTATTGATTGCAGGAGGTCAATTCTTGTTCACATCCAATGTCGTCTCTATTGATTGCAGGAGGTAAAGCCAATCGCAAACATCAAAATGCCATCTCTATTGATTGCAGGTCAGCCAATCGCCCACTTCACAATTTTTCAATCAAGTTTGTCTAACCTATTCAAAAATCATCAAACTTTGAGCTGTATCCTGCTTCCTCCTTACTATGAAATTAATAAATAAGATAATAAATCATATTAAGGTAACTGTTACTCAAATGCCTTTAAATTTTCCGTTCAAAATTTGACAAAACTTACCATAAATTTCTAAGGCTCTTTCTTTTGATGCAGAGGCAACACTTAGCTGAGGTTGGATACCTGTTTGTTTTTTGATTTTTGATGGTTGTGCTTATTAATTCATCATTATATCTTTAACCAGTTTTCCAATATTTTGATCTCGAGCACTGTTGATGAGTTGTCAGTCAATGAAATGGCCATACTGTACATCACATTTATTTCGGTATTTTGGGGTACGTTTCATTAGATATTACATCTTACAACTTACTGAACAAAAGTGGTCTTGCTTGATCTTCTACAGAAAGTATGTATCTGTTGTCTTTTTCCTTCAAATCATCTAACAAGTCATTACGCCATCTTTGTGAGTAGTCTGTATCATCAGGGTTCTGAAATGCACTACAAATGTTTACATTTTATATACTGATGAAACAGTTGAACAACTGACTCTAGTATGCATTACACCAATTATGAACCAGCATACAACCATTCCATTGTATATTTTGAAAAACCAATAAAGTTTCTATTCTACATACCTTACTTTTTTAAATACTTCACCATTCCATTGGGGTTCAATGCTCAACTATGATCAGATTCAGATACCATGTTATCTTGGTAAGTCCCTCGTCTACATCCAATGCTGTCTATTGATTGCAGGAGGTAAGCCCTTCCCCCACATCCAATGGCGTCTCTATTGATTGCAGGAGGTCAGCCACTTGTCCACTTCACCATTCTTCAATCAACTTTGTATAACCTATTAAAAAACACCAAACTTTGAACTTGTCACTCAATGAAATGGCCATACTGTACATCACATTTATTTCGGTATTTTGGGATATGTTTCATTAAGATATTACATCTTACAACTTACTGAACAAAAGTGGTCTTGCTTGATCTTCTACAGAAAGTATGTATAGGTTGTCTTTTTCCTTCAAATCATCTAACAAGTGATTACGCCATCTTTGTGAGTAGTCTGTATCATCAGGGTTCTGAAATGCACTACAAATGTTTACATTTTATATACTGATGAAACAGTTGAACAACTGACTCTAGTATGCGTTACACCAATTATGAACCAGCATACAACCATTCCATTGTATATTTTGAAAAACCAATAAAGTTTCTATTCTACATACCTTACTTTTTTAAATACTTCACCATTCCATTGGGGTTCAATGCTCAACTATCAGATTCAGATACTATGTTATCTTGGTAAGTCCCTCGTCCACATCCAATGCCGTCTATTGATTGCAGGAGGTCAGCCACTTGTCCACTTCACCATTCTTCAATCAACTTTGTCTAAACTATTAAAAAAACACCAAGCTTTGAACTTGTCAGTCAATGAAATGGCCATACTGTACATCACATTTATTTCGGTATTTTGGGATATGTTTCATATGTTTCATTAGATATTACATCTTACAACAATGTCGTAGTATGATAGTTTAAATGTTTTAGAAAGACGAAATAAACACTCGCTGGGGACTGAAAGTAATTAACTTACCTAAGTTAAATTACTGACTGGCACCACCTGAGAACAATGATCGTAACTTTGACAATTTTGAAATCGTCGGAAAAATAGAGTGATCAAAAAATTCAATTTTCCTTGAATTTTCAAAAGTGTCGAATAATTAGCCGTCCAATAATTAGGGTTATTAAAGTAAGGTAACTGTTACTCAAATGCCTTTAAATTTCGATTCAAAATTTGACAAAAATTACCAGAAATTTCATAGGCTCTTCCTTTTGATGCAGAGGCAACCCTTAGCTGAGGTTGGATACCTGTTTGTTTTGTTTTGATTTTTGATGGTTGTGCTTATTAATTCATCATTATATCTTTAACCAGTTTTCCAATATTTTGATCTCAAGCACTGTTGATGAGTTGTCAGTGAAATGGCCATACTGTACATCACATTTATTTCAGTATTTTGGGGTACGTTTCATTAGATATTACATCTTACAACTTACTGAACAAAAGTGGTCTTGCTTGATCTTCTACAGAAAGTATATATAGGTTGTCTTCTTTTTCCTTCAAATCATCTAACAAGTGATTACATTTTTCATGGTTCTGAAATGCACTACAAATGTTTACATTTCATATACTGATGAAACAGTTGAACAACTGACTCTAGTAATAGGACCACTTCAGGACCTAGTTCTAACTGGTTGAGTAGTTTCACACAGGTGTATTTTCCCAAACTGTTAGCTTCTTATATTAAACTAAGTTCACTTTTAATAGCTGCATGTCTTGATTGATGATACATGTATAAATCAAATGACATTAAAATAAGGCAGCCCATCTAAGGACCATTGCAGTCAAGTTTGATGCAAAATGATCTGTTTCAGACAAAATGATATTTCTATTGGGTTTTAATGCTAAATTAGGATCAGCTTCAGAGACCATGTTAACTTGGTAAGCTCCTCAACCACATCTAAGGATATCTCCATTGATTGAAGGATGTAAGCTCATTGGCCACATCCAATGCCGTTTAATTGATTGCATAAGGTCAACTCCTTGTTCTCCATTCTTCAACCAAGTTCGTGTAACCTATTAAAAAATCCTCTTACTAAGTTGTCTGTATCATCATGGTTCTGAAATGCACTACAAACAATTATATTTTATATATTGATTAACCAGCTGAACAACTGAGACCCTAGTAAGAGGACCTAGTTCCAACTGGCTGATCATGAGTGGTTTCACACAGGTGGATTTTCCCACACTGTTAAGGCAGCTATTAAACTAAATTCACCTTTAGTGGCTGTCTTGGTTGTTGGTACAAACCGAATGAAAGTTTGAAATCATGCCATCTGAGGACCATTGCATTCAAATTTGATGCCAAATGGGAGAGCTCTATCATACAAAATGATATTTCCATTGGAGTCCAATGGTAAACTTATATCAGCTTCAGAGACCATGTTATCTTGGTATTAAAGCCCCTCCCCCACATCCAATGCCATCTCTGTTAATTGCAGGTCAGGTCCTTGCCCACATCCAATGCTGTCTCTACTGATTGCAGGAGGTAAGCCCTTTTCTACATTCTATACAATTTCACTGAAATAGAGAAAACTTCTCTAGAGTACCAAAAATGTATTTTTAAAATTAAAAAAAAGTGTAATGATTAAGAGATGCCAAAATCGAAAACATCATTTGAGTTAACCAACACAAACACATAATTTACACAAAAAATTACTTTTTAAAAGATTAACTTTATTTGATCAAAATATCTGTCATCTTTTAATATGTCCAGTGTCGTCAAATGGCAGGACGCGCGCCAAACTTAAGAAAACACTCAGCACAACAAAACTCAAAAAAACAAACCTAGAACAAACCATAACTGACAACATAGGAAACAACAGGTCAGAGAAGTATAGTCTTCAGGTCAAACATGTCTAATTTATTTTTTAAGTCTTAAAAATAAACTATCCTTTTATCAATAAATTTTTTAATACTTATTTGACTTGTTAATAAAAAAAAAAGTGTTGTGTTGGATCCATGAAAAAAAATGATCATTTAAGTCTGAGCATCAACTTAATCAAAATAACAGTCTGTGATGTATAAAAATTGGACAAATAAATCTAATTTAACTGTTTCGAAGATTTTTCCTCTTAGCGACATCACAGACTTTGTCAAATGCAATCATGTTCAAAATAATCCTATTAACATTTTTCATTTTTAATTTAAAGATTTAAAGATTTTTTTTTCATACTTAAAAAAAGTAAAAAAATTGTGGAAATTTAATTCTTTATACCAATTTTGATGCACGTGAATTTACGACTCATCAGTTGTGCTCAAGGCCCAAAAAATTGAAAACCAAAATAAGTCCAGAAAGTTAATATAAATGTAAAATTTTGATTTGAAATAAAAATTTTCAAAAAGGAAATATTTAAAAAAGCCTATAATAAAGCAAAAATATGTTTATCAAAAGTGGCTAACCTTCTGTGATCAACACAGATTACATTAGATGTGGGCAAGGAACTTATCTTTTGTAATCAACAAGTATTACATTAGATTGGGAGAGGGGCTAACCTTTTGTAATCAACAGATTACATCAGATGTGGGAGAGGGGCTAACACTCTGTAATTCAGATGTGGGAGAGGGTCTAACCTTTTGTAATCAACAGATTACATTAGATGTGGGCAAGGAACTCATTTGTAATCAAGGATCACATTAGATTTGGGAGAGGGGCTAACCTTCTGTAATCAACAGATTACATTAGATGTGGGCAAGGAATTCTGTAATCAACAAGGATTACATTAGATGTGGGAGAGGGCTAACCTGTAATCAACAGATTACATCAGATGTTGGAAAGGGGCTAACCTTCTGTAATCAACTGGATTACATTAGATGTGGGAGAGGGGCTAACCTTCTGTAATCACAGATTACATTAGATGTGGGAAAGGGGCTAACCTACTGTATTCAACATTAATTAGATGTGGGAAAGGTGCTATCTTTCTGTAATCAACAGATCATACATCAGATGTTGGAAAGGGGCTAACCTTTGGTAATCAACACAGATTACATTAGATGTGGGCAAGGAACTCATCTTTTGTAATCAACAAGTATTACATTAGATTGGGAGAGGGGCTAACCTTTTGTAATCAACAGATTACATCAGATGTGGGAGAGGGGCTAACATTCTGTAATTCAGATGTGGGAGAGGGTCTAACCTTTTGTAATCAACAGATTACATTAGATATGGGCAAGGAACTCATTTGTAATCAAGGATCACATTAGATTTGGGAGAGGGGCTAACCTTCTGTAATCAACAGATTACATTAGATGTGGGCAAGGAATTCTTCTGTAATCAACAAGGATTACATTAGATGTGGGAGAGGGCTAACCTGTAATCAACAGATTACATCAGTTGGAAAGGGGCTAACCTTCTGTAATCAACTGGATTACATTAGATGTGGGAGAGGGGCTAACCTTCTGTAATCACAGATTACATTAGATGTGGGAAAGGGGCTAACCTACTGTATTCAACATTACATTAGATGTGGAAAAGTGCTATCTTTCTGTAATCAACAGATCATACATCAGATGTTGGAAAGGGGCTAACCTTCGGTAATCAACACAGATTACATTAGATGTGGGCAAGGAACTCATCTTTTGTAATCAACAAGTATTACATTAGATTGGGAGAGGGGCTAACCTTTTGTAATCAACAGATTACATCAGATGTGGGAGAGGGGCTAACATTCTGTAATTCAGATGTGGGAGAGGGTCTAACCTTTTGTAATCAACAGATTACATTAGATGTGGGCAAGGAACTCATTTGTAATCAAGGAACACATTAGATTTGGGAGAGGGGCTAACCTTCTGTAATCAACAGATTACATTAGATGTGGGCAAGGAATTCTTCTGTAATCAACAAGGATTACATTAGATGTGGGAGAGGGCTAACCTGTAATCAACAGATTACATCAGATGTTGGAAAGGGGCTAACCTTCTGTAATCAACTGGATTACATTAGATGTGGGAGAGGGGCTAACCTTCTGTAATCACAGATTACATTAGATGTGGGAAAGGGGCTAACCTACTGTATTCAACATTACATCAGATGTGGGAAAGGTGCTATCTTTCTGTAATCAACAGATCATACATTAGATGTTGGAAAGGGGCTAACCTTCGGTAATCAACAGATTACATCAGATGTTGGAAAGGGGCTTACCTTCTGTAATCAACACAGATTACATTAGATGTTGAAAAGGGGATAACCTTCTTTAATCAACAGATTAAATTAGATGAGGGAAAGGGGCTAACCATATGTAATAAAAAATTATTACACTTGATGAGAAAGGGGCCTTACTAGACTAAAAACAAAAAAATAGTGTAATCCACAAGAATTACTGTGGATAAAAGAGGAGCTAACCTGTAATCAAGACATATTACATTAGTTGGGAAATGAGATGACCTTGTGTAATCCATATATCTGGAAGGGGATAACCCTCTGTAATCAGAACACATTACATAAGATTTGAAAAGGTACCAACATTCTGTTAGAAAAATCTGGATAGAGTTGGGAGGGATGAAAAAATAAGCCTTCTGCAGTGGGTATTAGGTTTCAGAAATCTACAGAAGGCATTTTAACGTGAATGGAGCATGACTTTCCAATCACGTTACCCACTATGGTCCGCGGTCAGGCTTTATGACCTGACAACCCTCAGTGAGAGGGCTTCCCCTATCCGCCACCTGGGGACGCGCTAGGTAGCTCTGTGGGTTGAGCTCCTGTAAGGCCAATTCAAGTTAATTGATAGATTATCATCCCCTACATCATTTCTCCCTGCCAAACATTGAAAACTATACATGTAAATAATTTAAATACTCCCAGCATCCCCAAACTGTTCTTTTTCAGTAGGGGTGAATGATAATTTATCATTTAACTTAAAATGGCCTTATCCAGGTTCCTAGTCAAAGAATTGAATAATACCAAATTTACATTAAAAGAATAAAGACGAGCAGCTCCAAAAGCATGTTATACTCAGCTAGATTTCACTTGTCTGCATCAAAACAATTGTGAAATGTTTGAAACATTTATTTCAAGAGGCTAAGTGCAGATTCAGATCTGTAAGTAAATTTTCTGGACAGACTCAGCACGCATAATTCAGTTGTCCAATAGTTCAGAGTATTTAAGCCAAGAACTTATAGGATATGGAAATTTACCAGTATCGATATGTGCAATTGATCAGTAGTATTTCCTCTATTGCAGAGACTATATTACCCATCCAAAAGTAGAGATCTCAGATCGATACTGAAATTGAAAGTGATACATACAATTAAATTCTGTAGCCTATCAAGTTACAACTACAGTCAAACCTGCACCTCTATATAGCAAAAGCACTGTAAAAATGTCCCTCTTATGAACAAAACTTGTAAAAATTAACATCTGTATAAAGGGCACCTGATTTGATCGGAGGTTTAATTAGAAGTGAATCTTCCCATAGGATGGACTCAGTGCAGTAAATTCAATATATTTTAAAGTTTGTTATGGACACAAAACATATCTTCCTCCACAATTTCCTTCTGCTGTCATTCTCAATAAATAGAGACATGATGCAAACAGTTGAATACATTAAAGTATATACATGATTATGAATCTATTTGCTATTTGTCACTATAGGGGTCGACTTGAGAATGTCATAGCATAAAAAAGAGGTCCAGCCTCTTGTAGAATGTACTGACGCTTCAAATACATGCCTGGCCAAGAGTGCTCATAAAATTTACTGGCCTTTAAGATATAGGGACTATTAATTGGAAGTGATTAATGAAAGTAACCAATCAGAAGCCATGGTTTACACTGGTGTAATGTTGAATCAACCACATTTGAGTTGAAAATAAATTGTATCCTCTGGATTTTTCACAGGTGCTATCAAAAATTTTAATTCAAAGTGTATCATCCAACCAAGTGATAAAACTTTGTAATGACAAAATTCAAAATCATTTAGATACACAAGAAATGTAAATTTTGAATCTTTTTTTTATAAAGATCATTAATAGATTTTGATTAAATTAGCTTAAAATTTTTACTTTCATAACGGAAGTCAAGATAAAATCTGTGGATTCAATATTGCTATCACCTTAATGTTTTTTACCCCATGGTGCCAAATTATTAGCTGGTCCTACAAATTCTGGTTTTTGTTTGTCAGCACCTTGTAAGGCCATGTGTGTTTCATATTACATCAATTTTCAAAATAGGGTAGGTACCCTACCTAAAAACAAGAGTGGACACACTAAATGATTATCTGATAACCAACATTGCAAGTCACAGGAAAATGAGTTAAAAGAAATACTACGGTAGTAGTAATGGTCGGGCAAAATTTGTCTGAAAAATCTCATGCATGTCATTCAGGCCAAGGTCAGCTAACAGGTCTCAGACTAACATGTACACACTAAGAACTATCTACAGACAAAATATGCTGGGTCAAGGTATTAGTTGACGAGAAAGACTTAAGAAACTTGGATGCAAGTCACTCAAAATAACAATCCAAAGATACTAATATTAGATATAGTAATTTTATACTATGCTGTATACGATGCATTTCAAGGAGTTACCTCTCATCAGAAGCATTAAAACTGAAACATTTGGAAGACCAAAAACCAAACTTATTTTAAAACAAGAAGTACTCATAACCAAAAATACCGAAATAGGAAGCCAAATTTCAGCTAAGTGGATCTACCATGTGCAATACAAGGAATGAACCATTAAAATGAGGTCAAGGTCCAGAGACAAGTGTCATACTGGATTGTTCCTACTAAGAACTATCAATAGACCAAACACGGTGGATCTAGGTATTACAGTTTCTATCACAAAATTGTAACAAGTCATTCAAGGATGAAACTGAGGTAAGATCCAGAGACAAGCAGACTGTCAGACTGGCATGTGCCTACTAAGAACTATCTTTATTGACCAGATATGCTCAAGGAATAGATAGTACAGTAGCTAAAAAAATGGACTTTAATCACGAAAATGTGAGGCAGTTCACTCAACCACGAATTTGAGGTCAAGGTCAAATGGCACATGTCAGACTGACATTTACCCAGCATCAACAATCTATTGACCAAATATGGTGGGTCTATGTATTATAGTTGCTGAGAAATTGACTTAACCACAAATTGTGACATATTTAGGTTAAGATAGTGACTACAAAATAAAGTTCAGTACAACTTCACTTGTGATTTTGCGGAATCAATCCGCTGGGAGTCAACAAAAATCCCAAAACAAAAACCTAATTTTTCGTCAGTTTTTCAAATTTCATCAACAATAGGTGTTTTTTAATCACGGAAAGTTATAGATAATAGAGATGAGGTACCTTAGGATATCCAAGATGCATTTCAGATATGTCTAGAATCATTTTTCTTATAAAAATGAATTGAATCAATATATCAATGAAAACAAAATAATTACAAAATTTAGGCATTACAACTGCCACCAGGGGAAAATAAAGACCAGTAACTCAAAACTACAGGAATTTGTGAAGTTTGGTTACAATTTTTTTTCTTAATTCTGTTTTATTGAATGAGAGTAATTATACACCACAATTTATGTTCACAATTAAGGTAAGGTAAAATTTTAATTACTGAAAGTACTCAAATAATGAAATGATTTTTTTTTTAGTTATCCCCCTTTTCACACCCGATTTGTATTTGTTTACAAAAGGAATTGCAGAATTTTAACATATTAACACAATTTAGGGGAAGTTAATGTTTAATATAACATAAACTGAAATTAGTATATTCCAAAACTTCTGTAAATTATGAAATCTTAGTTCTAATGCCTACAAAATTAGACAATGTATAAAATTGTATATATAAATGTGTACATACTGTAAAGATATACTATAAAGCCAACTTCTGGAGCACTATCAATGCCAGAATACATGCTAGAAAAACTAGAGCAGGTATTGCTCACCTGGACTATGGCCAACTTGACTGGCAGCCAGTAAGTGGAACATTGCTGTCAAGTTCCAATTGGCTAACTGGTTTCAAACAAAATCTTTTAGTGAACTTTCAAATTAGGTCCTATGTTAAACTAAGTTCGACTCTGGTGGCCATCTTGGATGATGGGCCAAGTTATCGGATATACTTCTGAAAGATGATCACCTAAGGACCATTGCTGCCAAGTTTTGCTCCAATTAGCCAAGTGGTTTCAGACAAAAAGATCTTTAAGTAAATTTCCCATAGGGTGCAGTGTTAAATTAAGTTCTGCTCTGGACGACGGGCAGGGTCATCAGATATATTTCTGAAAGTGGAGCATCCAAGGACCATTCCACCAAAGTCCACCAGTGTCCCAATTGGCCAAGCAGTTTCAGAGGAGAAGATTAAAATGTGAATTGTGGACGGACGACAGACACTAAGTGATGACAATAGCTCACATGGCCCTTTCTAAAAGAGGAAAAAACTAGAAAATGTGTCAACACGGATGCCCCGCCTTAAAAACAATGTAGGGTGCTGAACTGCATTGTACTATACAAGGACTGTATTGGTGAAATATCAATGATATATTTACTTTAGGTTTCTGTTTGTTTGTTTAGTTGTGGTTTAACAGCCTTTACAGCACATTTGGCTATTTCGCGGTGGCAGTTTTTATTGATGCAGGAAGCCGGAGTACCCAGAGAGAACCACTGACTTCGGTAGGAAAATTGGCAACCCTTGTCAATTAAGATCGGAGTCGAACACACCCTGCCACAGGTGAGATTCGAACTCAACCCCAGCGTTGACAGGCTAGTGATCATTAGTAGTCATGACGAACTACGTAGACCACTCGCCCACCGAGGCCCCTTAGGTTTCTGAGAAATGAATCTAAATGCAAAACTTAACCAGTCACTGAAGCATGAAATGTAGGTCATAGCGACCCATGTGTTGTTGAACTGCATTGTACTATACAAGAGGACTGTAGTGGTGAAATATCACTGATATATTACTATAGGTTTCTGAAAAATGGAGCTAAACGCAAAACTTAACCGAATTGAGACGTACGAACAGACAGACAAGAGTAAATCTATGCTCCAGCCACATTCGTGGTGGGGCATAATAAAAAACAAGGCTTATAAGAGCCTGAATCGCTCACCTGTTATGTTTATGTGTAGATCTTGCATCAATAATTACTTTTGCTATTTAATGTATATAGTCACATTTTCCCCCTAAATATTGACTTGTACACCTAAAATATAGGATCCTGAACCAAAATATATGTGGTTGCTAGGGAATTTTCCATTGGTTGCTATGGACTGTTTTAATGACCTCAACTGTGTAGCTTTCTTTTTTTACTTGTTCCATTACCATTTATTTTATTTCAAGTTATGCCAAACATTTTTGCTATGTACAGTTGTCTTTATCTGTAATAATATTCACAAGTTAACCTAAAACTGCAAAATTTCCTTAAAATTAACAATTCAGGAGCAATAACACCAAAATTGGTTGACGGATTCATCTGAAAATTTCATGGCAGGTAGATCTTGACCACAAATAGTTTTAGTTCTTGTCAGTTTTGCTCGGCTTTAGTTTTTGCAGGCCTCTTCAATAACAATTTTTTTAACTTGTCCCTTTGGAAAAGTGCTTTCTTAAATCAACATGTCTGGAAGGATTTGACACTTGTCGGAAAATTGAGTTTGATATGTAAAGTCGCTTTAAGAAAGGTGTCTAAAATAATAAAATGACTTCAATGACTTCATATACAATGCCTGGAAATTCTTCAATCCAGTTGAATTGAAAAGTTCTCTCCCTTTTTCTTTCTCTCTTTTGTCTCTAAATCATCTTTCTTTTTCTTTTTGGCAGTATTTGAACATGTAAACACGAATTTTGACAGATCCATTTATCGTAATTTATTTACATTAACTCCGCTCACTGTTAATTGTAACATGCAATTACATTCATATTTATTCCGCCTGATAAAACGTTTACGCGATTCAGATTAAATAGAAGAACAGTGAAATTCATTCCCCGGTATATATTTCTCCCTCGAAAGTGAAATCGAAAATAAAATAATTTTGTCATCCATATGCATGTAAGGTTTACCGATAATTCTCGCTACCATAACGTGAATTTCAAATTAAAAATTGGAAGGTTTCCAATGAATATTTTTATTTCTAAGTCCTTCTTTCAGAATTTTTTTACTTGTCCCATCGGACAAGTACCAAGTCAAAGTTGATTGTCCGACGGAATTTTCAGCTGGTACCGGACAATCGGACAAGCCTTATTGTCGAGCCCTGTTTTGAGATATGAGCCAAAACAGTGCATTTTTCACTTATATTCTATTTTTAGCCATGACAGCCATGTTTCTCAAAACAGAAAAGAAAATAAAACACAAACTTATACTAGATACCCTAAGGATCTATTGGCCTAATTTTGACTGAAATTGATCCTGTAGTTTCAGAGGAGAAGATTTTTGAAAGTTTACAAAGTAAAGTGAGCCTGAATCATTCACCTGGAGTCACCTAGGTGACCTCAACTGACAGTTTCTAGATAAGATTTTTAAGGAATTGTTCTACAGTGTCCAGCACTTCTAGACAAGATATGTAAAGAATTCTTCCAGTGTCCAATGTTAAAAATGATAAACTAAGTCCAGCTGTGGCAGCTAGCTGGGATTCCGATTCAGCACGAAAACAACTTTTGTAGCAGACATCTATCCAAGGATCTTCATGCAACAAACACATTTCAATTGTCTTAGTATTTTCCGAGAAGAACACCTTTGTACAAATTTCCCATAGGGTTCAATGTTAAACCAAGTATGGCTGTGGCTGCCATATTGAATTCCGATCAGCACATAAAACATATATTTTGTAGTGGTCTATCAAATGATCATTCACACATCAAAAACATTTCAATTGGCACAAAAACATACTTTTTGTTGAGATTCATCCAATGCTTGTTGATACATAAAAACATTTCAATTGGCTTTTCAGTTTCTGAGAAGACCTTTATACAAATTTCCCCATATGGTCCAATGTTACTTAGTTCGGCTGTGGTGGCCATCTTGAATTTTCAATCGACACAAAAAACACTTTTGTAGAGGTTCATCCAAGGATATCATTCATGCAACAAACTAATTCAATTGGCTTGGTAGTTTGTGACAAGAGCTTTAAAGGTAAGTCCAATCAGAACGAATTATCTGCCCCTGGTAGCCATGTTGAATATCCAATGAGCACACAAAAAATATTTTAGTACAGAGCCATCCAGTTAATATTCCCGCCAAGTTTGGTTCAATTTGAACTTGTGGTTTCAGAGAAGATGAAGAAATGTGGACGGGTGCAAAGTGATAGCAAAAGCTCACATGGCATTTTAGGCCAGGTGAGCTAAAATTTTAGAACATTGTCTCTATCAGAATAAAAATCAAATTATGAAAGTAACAAGCTTGAACCTACATGAACAAACCTATCACCTAACCCCAACCAAATCATAGCCCTACACTGGCTTCAGGAGTGATGAAGGGCTAGACTAAAAATCAATGGACATTTTTATTCTTAATGAACTACTGAAGTAAAAATGCATGTATACATATAGCTACACAAAACCTATTGCTGAACTGTTAAGAGATCAGATTCATGGATATGTCAGGATTATGACCTCCAAGTTGTGCCATAAATAATGGTTTGTCCAGGTGTCTTCATAATTTCTGGCCTTGTTAAAAGATGATAAGTTACTGAAATATCTATTTTCAAAGCAATTGGGAATGATGGAAGTTGTCGGTAAACTTGAAACTTGTCGTTTGAAAAAGATCCCCAAAATCAACGTTGATCAATATTCAACACATCCATGCTTCGACAGTTGTGTAGACTTGCCTTTGCTAACATTAACAATGATATAGTTGCCGACTTCCAATCAAAGTTTTTAACTGTTAAGACAGATGGACGACAGACGCCAAGTGATGACAAAAGCTCACATAGCCTTTGGCAAGGTAAGCTAAAAATGACAACAGTAATGGGTATGACATACTGAATAAGAAATTCATATTGTTCAAAGCAGTTGCTATTCCAACAAGATTACTAAATTGGCACTCGCTCAGTCTCACGGTGAGCAAAAATTAACCTGGCCCCCAGATTTTATGCTTAGTAGCCCAGGTGGTGAATGGGCCAGTGGTTGTACTGATGTTCCTAACTCTCATGTATTTACACGATGAGATTCTGGTCTTCTGATTTCACATTGATGTGGGAGAAATGGCGGTAATTCTTACCAGTAAACCGTTTGGGCATAGTGAGGTAGCCAAGATCTGATATCGCTATATTAAAAGATACTAAAAATATTGGTGTCTTCCTGATCACGTAACAACTTCATGTTTACCGGAATTTCAACTGTTTGTTGACCAAAAGATGAAATATTTTAAAATAAAATGTGTGAGTCTTCCAAGGATGACGTGTCACCTGCGAACGTCAATTTTTACAAAAGATATTAAAATTTTCTAAAAATGAAATAAATATACACACCTTTGCATTAAAGTTAATGCACAGAGAAAGTTTCATCAAATTGCTTGAGTTGTTATGTAGTAGAAGATAGAAGTTTAGAACCCCCCTCCTTTTTTTCAAAAATGTCAATTTTTACAAAAAAAAATTTTAAATTTCCTAAAAATGATATATATATGCACATCTGTGCATTAAGGTTAATGCACAGAGAAAATTTAATCAAATCCCTTTGAGCAGTTTACGAGTAGTTGAGAATAGAAGAAAAGTGTGACGACGCAAGACGACAGACATCTCTATGTGTCGTCCATGCGTTCCGTAGGCGACACAAAAATTAACAGTAATATGAATTTATCACAGCTTTAACCAGATCAGTTCTTGTTAAAATTTCGTATAATCATCATGTTAATATGATCACTTCCAGGATATTGAGATTAAGCTAGACTTGCCATAAGTCTCTCACAGAGTTACGCAGCTGGACAGTAAACAAGTATTTGATAGTATTCTGTACATTTTCATAGCAAATAAGTCTTAAAGGGATCAAACTTACAGAAACAGTTGTGGCAAGTCTAAAACTAAGCTAGCTTGTGTATATAATTATTAAAATCAGATGTGAAAAATTTGCCGAGTGCTACCAAAGATGGGCGGACGCATGGCCTTTACATGAGTTGCAGCAGGGGACAATTGTGATTTCCATAATAGAATTACTTTCCAGACCCTTTTTTTTACTTTCCCTGGGAAACGGGAAATGGGATTTAAGCCCTGTAGGTGGTTGCTATTTGTACTTCTTTTCATTTAAATTATTAAATTTATATGCCATTCAGGAAAGATATCAAAGATATGTGGATTTGTATACATATGTGTAAAATCTAATTGACCCAACTAACCCCATGCAGGGAACAGGTGTATATATACCCTTAGGCAACTAACCCCATGCAGGGCAACAGGTGTATATATACCCTTCGGCAACTAACCCCATGCAGGGCAACAGGTGTAAAAAGCCTTAGGCAACTAACCCCATGCAGGACAGCAGGTGTATATATACCCTTAGGCAACTAACCCCATGCAGGACAACAGGTGCATATATACCCTTAGGCAACTAACCCCATGAAGGGCAACAGGTGTAAAAAACCTTAGGCAACTAACCCTATGCAGGACAACAGGCGTATATATACCCTTAGGCAACTAACCACATGCAGGGCAACTGGTAAAGTTATTTATCATAGGAATTAAAGATTTTGGTATATACTTTAGTTATTAGGCATGAACAGTTTGGGGGGGGGGGGGGGGGGGGTCATTCATACTTTATAGGAAATGGGTTAATATTCATTATTACTTTTGAATGTTGATTTTAAATTTTCTATACATTTAATTAACTAGAGGCTCTCAAGAGCCTGTATCGCTCACCTGGACTTAACTTTTCACCTTAAGCAGACCTAAAAATTTAAGTGTTGCAGTCAATTTGGCTGGTTTTTCTATAGGATTCTATGTTAAACTAATTTCAGCTGTGGCAGTCATCTTGGTTTAGTCCAGGTCAACGGATAATTTCTAAAAGAGAACCATCTAAGGACCATTTCTGCTAAGTCTGGTTTCAGACGAGAAGATTTTTGAGTGAATTTCCCATAGGGTCCTATGTTAAACTAAGTTCTGCTGTGGTGGCCATCTTGGTTCACAGTCCATGAAATCAGACATTTCTGAAAAAGGACGTCCTAAGGACCAATGCTGCCAAGTCTGGCTCCAATATGTCAAGTGGTTTCAGACAAGAAGATTTTTCAATGAATTTTCCTATAGGGCTCTATGTTAAACTAAGTTCGGTTGTGGCGGTCATCTTGGTTGACGGCCTGTGTCATTGCACAAAATTCTGAAAGAGGACCATCTAAGGACCATTGCTACCAAGTCTAATTCTAATTGGCTTAGTGGTTTCAGACAAGACGATTTTTGAGTGAATTTCCCATAGGGTTCTATGTTAAACTAAGTTCTGCTGTGGCAGTCATCTTGGTTCACAGTCCATGAATTTGGACACATTTCTGAAAGAGGACCTCCTAAGAACTATTACTGCCAACTTTGGTTCCAACTGGACTTGTAGTTTCATATAAGAAGATTTTTGAAAGTCACCCACCCCCCCCCCCCCCCCAAGTCTGGCTTCAATATGTCAAGTAGTTTCAGACAAGAAGATTTTTCAATGAATTTTCCTATAGGGCCCTATGTTAAACTAAGTTCGGTTGTGGTGGCCATCTTGGTTGACAGTCCAGGTCATCGGACACACCTCTGTAAGAGGACCATCTAAGGACCATTGCTGCCAAGTCTGGTTGCAATTGGTCAAGTGGTTTAAGCAAGAATATTTTTCAATGAATTTTCACGTAGGGCCCTATGTTAAACTAAGTTTGGCTGTGGCGGCAATCTTGGTAAACAGTACGGGTCATTGGACATATTTCTGAAAGAGAACCTCCTAAGAACTATTACTGCCAACTTTGGTTCCATCTGGACTTGTAGTTTCATATAAGATTTTTGAAAGTCACCCCCCCTTTTCTATTTTTAGTAACAACAACCATCTTGGTTGGAAGTTGGGGATGCCAGACATAATTTGGAAGGGGGCCACCCAAGGACCATTCCACCAAAGTTTGGTCCCAATTGGTCCAGTGGTTTGAGAGGAAAAGATCTTTAAAGGAAAGTTATGCTGGATGCCGTCTTTAAAGGGCAAAATCTCCTATAAGGGGTCAATCAATGATTTTGGTCATGTTGACTTATTTTGTAGATCTTACTTTGTTGAACATTTTTGCTGCTCACAATTTGTCTTTATCTATAATAATATTCAAGATAATAACCTAAAACTGCAAAATTTCCTTAAAATTAACAATTCAGGGGCAATAACCCAACAAAGGGTTGAGCGATTCGTCTGAAAATTTCATGACAGGTAGATCTTGACCTGATGAACATTTTTACCCCATGTCAGTTTTGCTCTAATTGCTTTAGTTTTTGAGATATGACAGAAACTGCAGTTTACCCCTGTGTTCTATTTTTAGCCATGTCGGCCATGTTGGTTTGCAGGCGGTGTCATCGGACATATTTCTTAAACTAAATACCCTAATGATGCTTTTAGCCAAGTTTGGTTCAATTTGGCCCAGTAGTTTCAGAGGAGGAGATTTTTGTAAAAGTTAACGGACGACAGACGATGACGGGCGACGGACACCAAGTGATGAGAAAAGCTCACATGACCCTTTGGGTCAGGTGAGCTAAAAATCTGATAAAAAAGACTATGATCATTTGCTTTTAGCCAAGTTTGGTTCAATTTGGCCCAGTAGTTTCAGAGGAGATTTTTGTAAAAGTTAACGACGACAGACGATGACGGGCGACGGACGCCAAGTGATGAGAAAAGCTCACATGACCCTTTGGGTCAGGTGAGCTAAAAATCTGATAAAAAAACTATGATCATACTAATTTATTTTTCATTAAAATCATTTAAAATCTTATTAGTTCATGCAATTCTCCTTAGCCGTCAAATTTTAAAAAAAAATCCTAAATAAGATGAAGATCTATGAATTTTTACAAAATAACTGCTACATTTAACTTTTTAAGGCATCCCATTTTCCCACCATAGAAAACAAAGGCCAATATTTCAACATATACTGCAGGAATTTGATTTGAAGTCAGGTTGCACAAATTTTACAAAAAAATTTTATTTAATAATGAGAATTTTTAAATTGTAATTGTTATGGCACTCAGGAAGTAAAATTGGGATTGTTAAAAATACTCAAATGAAATCTAAAAATTTTGAGTTAACTCCCCCTTTTTAAGCAGATGGGTCATTTTAAAAAAATATAAAAAAAATAATTTGCATCTTGCAATTTTTAAAAATAAAATTTTAGTTGTAATGTAATGACCTAAAATATAGAAAATAGTCCCTACTCTAGTATTTGAGGAAATTGGAGTCGTCTCACATGTAGGCACAAATCATCTTTCCACCTGACAAGCAATGGCACTTGTTTCAAAAATATATATGTCCCCCTCCTCCCTGTGTTCCTTACATCGATGTATTTTTTGAAACAATTCCTGTGCTGACAAGTGTTTATTTCAAAAACAGCAAAAACTACTTGTTTTTTCAGAAAATAATGAAATGGAGAATACCTTAATCAGACATAAAAAAAATGTGGGAAAATATATCCAAGAACATCAATGATGTGTATTGTTAGGAAGAAAAATATTTTGTAGAAAAATTACTTTGTTCACTGTGAATGACCTTCTTGAAAGAAATAACTCTGTACACAATGGTACAATGGGAGACAATCCAAATATACCTAAAATAGTGAATATTATGTTCCACAATGAACAAAATTATTTAAAATGCCCAACAAATTTAAAATGCCGATTACAGAAAATAACGCTACAGAATAAAGAAAACTGCTGTAAAAAAATCCATTACTTCAAAACAAATTGCATTTAAAGACAATAAAATTTGTTTTAATTTGAATTAAAGCAAATGATGCACAACACTTTTACCTTATAACCTTCACAAACCTACAGAGCTAAAAGAAAACTCACTGAATACAGGAATTGAGACCATCAACTACAATTTCATGACAAGTGCCCTTGGTGAAAAGGATTGGGGAGGGGGCTATACTCCAAATAATTTTGCTGATATCTTCCAGTATAACTTGATGTGTTTAGAACAATTTAATATTTTCTGCACAATTTACTAGAACAGGGCACAGCACTTGTTTTATAAAAAAAAAACAACCCCACACACTACTAGTTTATAGGGTTGTTTCCTTTTATAAAACAAGTGCCTGTGTCATAATTTTTTAAAATTATTTATATCAATTGAAACTCAAATATCTTCATGCTTAAAATATAAAACTAAATGACCAAAAAATACTTTTCTACATTTTCCAAAGTCTGTAATTTCAGCACAGGAATCGGAAGTTCTATCAATAAAATTCTGTAAATAATAAAGTCGACTATCAATAGAGTTTCTCGAGTAAATAATAAAGTCGACTATCAATAGAGTTTCTCGAGAAGAAATTTTATTGATAGAACTTCCGATTCCTGTGATTTCAGTTGCACCGCTCGTCACTAAATTATAGTCTTTACAAATTATTGGATTTAGATTTCGACATGGAGATTGTTAAAAAAAAAAGAGGTTTATCATTATTGCCAAATACCCCAAAATAACGGTCAAGTAGCACCCTTCAACAAAACCCCCCACTCACAACATTTCATCAACATTCTGCACTGTAGATTGTGTGTGTGTTTTTGTGTACCTTTACTAGGAAAAGAAGAACCATGACCATGCACTTCACAACTCCTTTTGAAAATGATACCCTGGAAAAGCGGGAAGTTTGGGTTCACCTGAAATCTATTCACAAGCGTGAAAAGGTCATGCAATTCCCGGATATTCACTGTATTCACCCGCAGGTACCTCACGACGGAACTACAAGGGAATATTTCGTTCACCATGCAACAAACGAAAAATAATTTAACAAAAATGACTTGCGCGTTGCACTTGTAAAAATTTGCATGAAAAACTATTGCACCTCGTATACAAACTTATGAATTCGATTCACGTTATCATGATTTGTACAAGGTCACCAAGAAATTTTAATTAGACCTGGAGAAATATTTTTTCTCCGCGTTTGTTTCTTTCTTTATGTTTTTTTTTTTTAATTTTCTATCAATTGTTAACAAAAGAAATCTGCTTTCTTCATAACGATTTTGCTCCTACCCCATTTCCGCCAAATTTTCAAATGCCTGCTTTTTCAAAAATCACATGAATTCCTTCATTGCCCCTCCACCTCATCCCAAAAAGACAACCGCGTATAAATTCTGCGATATCGATATGTTCGTATCGTGAAAAAATGTTAAAGTCATAGGTAGGCATATACAACATAAAGTCATAGGTAGGCATATACAACATAAAGTCATAGGTAGGCATATACACCATATAAACTCTGACTTTTTACATCAAATTTTTAAAGCTTGGCTGAATTTATAGTATTATAATGATAAGCTTTTTTCAATCCCCCGCTTTTTCTGAATTTTTTTTTACCGATGACGACCGACTGTTCGAAAGCTCTAGAGTTTTTTCTCTAAAAGAGCCATCAATGAGGATTACAGCTTAAGCATGTTAAGAAATAAAAACATGACTCGGCTTACCAATTTTGAAAAATATATCAAATTCATGGAAAGCCTTATGTTTTGCCGAAATTAAGTTAGAGAATTATGCAATATTTATTAGCTAGCTGGGGTGTTTTATGTGATGGGATAAAATAAGATGAGTAGAAAGCTAATCGTTATACATGTAGTTGAAATTAAATCTACCTGCCTTCTTAAAAACCAACATTTTAGTTTTGTTTGAATGTCCCTAAGACATCAATCACTACAATATGTCCGCCAAAGTATCAATTAAGCTTTGCATGGCAGTTGTGGATAATAAGAGATTATATCTTCAGCATACACTAAGCAGCTGAGAGACCTGGCATTAAGCAAAACAGGATCTGGAGTGTTTTCAAGATATTATGGTAGATCATTGATGAAGACTTTGAATACATAAGGGGTATAGATATCCCCTTGTTTTACTCCTTGCGAAGAAGGCAGTAACACAGCTATCAATTCTACGCAATATTTGCTAATTTCATACGTTTTCTTTATAATATTATAAACTAAAGTCCTCACAACAATTTTTATAACATAATATTTGTATCCGTATGAATGACTTCCGGGGAATGACTGAGAGATAAAAGAAAAGGTTCTTTTTTTTTTAAATTGATGTAAAAAAAAGGATGTGCATGAGGAGTGGGGTTCAAGCATGTCATCTTATTTCATCCCATCACAGAAAACACCCCAGATAGCTAATAAATATTGCATAATTTTCTAACTTAAATTCGGCACAACATAAGCAGGGTGTCCAATCTAATTAGTATGTGCACCGCTTAATTTGGTAAGTGCTAAGGAAAATGGCGGATGCGAAGCGGACGAAAAGTGAAAGGAGAGTAATCTTAGTGTCATATTGTAAAACTGCTTGATTTATGTCTTATAAAATCATCACGTTTCAGGAAAACGTTCAGTAGTCAATTTGTGATTAAAAGCTCCGTGTAAAAAAGCTATTGAAGAAAAACCTAAGGAGGATATCGGAAAAAAGTTGGAGCGTCGAACATTTTTAGGTGCGTATCTTTTTTTTGTGTGCAGAGTTTCAACATTTTTCCGACTGAAAAATTTTTCCTTTCCATATACCAACGTATACAATATCTAATTCAGTGGGAGATACCAATGTCTTTGTCATTTCATACATTAAAACTTTTTTGGCATGTGCATGCAAGACGGTGTACAGTCCATAGATATGTATCCAATTAATAATTTATTCTTAACAATTACAATACAGTTAAGTTTAGTAATGAAAATAATCACCATTTATTTCAGACATAGATAGTCCATAGATATATACAAATATGACAAATACATAGTTTTATAATATACAAGATGAAAAAAATGAAGAATTTAAATGCCAATAAATACAATATAAAATTTGAATTTGATCACCCCAGTCAAATCATTATACCATTCTCTGAGTAAAGACGAATTATACCATAAATCATTACCAAGAATAGTAAGAACAAGTTGATTATCAATAAAGCCAAACTTATCATACCATTAACAGATGAACATCTTATGCTTTACGTTAGGTCCTTCATCAAAAAGTCTTTGTTACTGAGGAAAGCTGACTGAAGACTTCATTGTTAAGATTTGATTCTGTTTTGGATGTTTTATTATTGTTTGTACCCTTTCTGGGTATAATTGTGCTCAGTAAAGATTATTATCAAACAATCGGTTACGTTTATACACAATAGGTAGATTTACGTCTCATTTCCTGGAAACATCTTACATCATTTCTGACAAACATACCACTAGCACTACATTGAAACCCATCAATTTTCTGAAAGCATTATTTATACAATAGTTGCTTATTATCATGATAATGCCCTCTATATAAGCAACTATTGTGTTTATTTCATTGAAGAATATAAATCTGCTGGGTATGGGTTCCTTACATGTACATGTATGTTGAAGACCTCATGATGACCCCTGGATATGTGTTTATGATACTGTCATCACTTTTGGTGGTATGCTGGTATATTGTACATTCATGGAAGTTCACCATATCTATTCCTTTTTCTACTTCAACCATTACTGACAAGAATTTATTATTCGAAATATGCATACCTACGAAGTACATAAAAAAGGCACCCTGTTATATAATATTATAACAATACTATTCGAGCAAGTATTGTTTTTATTTCATTGAAACCAAAATTTCATCTAGAAATGTCTAGTGTTTAATTAACAACTGCTGCATCACGTCTGCGTTTTAAAATGGGGACGTAACTCTACATTGCAAGCAGGCACTACCGTGTGGTAATACCCACGGGCATTATCATGATAATGCCTGTTTGGCATTTTAACGCAGATTAATAAATACCACATGACCATGTTTTAACAAATAAAAATTTTTTTTCTCTAATATGAAATAACATCAAATGAACAGTTATTGAATTTACGTTTCAGCAAAATTCACCTTTCTACATATGCTTTGATACTGTCATGATATCCAGTCATCATTTAAATCATTACGTATCATATAACCCAGATACTTAAATTCATCAACAATTTCCAACAGATTTGCATTTTAATAAAACTTGGGAATCCTATAAATCTTCGAAAGTTTGGCTTAAAAATACAAACAGATTTTTTATATACTAAACAATATATCGTGTTCGTTATCAAAGCTTTCACGGATGGATAAAAAAATGTACCACAAAATACCGAAATAAATTTGATGCACTGTATGGCCATTACGTTGACTGACAACTCATCAGCAATGCTCGAGATGACAATGTTGGAAATCCGGTTAAAGATATAATGATTAATTAATAAGTTTTCTCAAATCTGCAACCGACGGACCAATAAACACATATCATCTGGATAAATTGTTTATTCAAAATTGCAGACAATAAACCCGTTTGGGTTACAGCAATACGAAACAACAATAAACAAACACAAAGTCATAATAACTTTTTAAACTGTGAAATATATCATATGCAACAAGTGACATCAAGAGCCCCCTTGTCCTCAGTTCCAATTACTGTTTTATGAAGGATATAAATGCAATTATTTATTGGTTTTCCATTTGAAAACAACCAATATTGGCTCCAGGCAAACACAGTACTGCCATGCGTTACGTATAGAAAGATACAATTTCTTTAAAAACGATTAAACATAAGTCAGTAGAGTGTCTATCCTTAATAGAGTAAAATCATGAAACTATCAGTTTTATTTATTACTATAGGAAACTACCCATGGATCTGAAAAAGATGGAATGGCTTTTCTAATATAATAAATCTTTCAACTGGCAATATCACTAGTTTCTTAGGTTGAGATGTTTCTGTATTAAATAGCGATGTGTGCATATTATATGCTATCATGCTTTATATATCTATCGATTTGAGAGACAGTGAGATCGCCATCTATATAAATGGTTAAGAAGTCATCTTCTCTCTTTCAACCCCTTCTCTCCCTCTTGAATAGAGCACGATTTATAGTATATCGCACAGGCACCTTTTGTCAATTTTTTCCCCATCATTTAAAGCATAACACAAATGTCCAAATTTCGTCCACTGACACAGTATATGGGAAATGGAATTAGTTTGTTGATCCCACTCTTTTTCCTCTCCCCCCTTTTTTCTCTACAACATTCCATAATTAACCTTCATTTTGAATTTTTTTTATTGTTTCAGTTATGCTATATAATATTATGACATTGCGTTTATCTATTTCATAAAATTATGAAAAATAAAAACAGAGTTTCCATGAAGCCTGAATCGCTCACCTAGATTTTAGGTGACCACAACTGTCAAAGCGCTTCTACATAAGATCTGTCAGGAATTCTTCTACAGTGTCCAGCACTTCTAGAATAGATATGTAAAGAATTCTTCCAATGTCAAATGTTAAAATAAGTTCAGCTGTGGCAGCTAACTTGGATTTCGATAGGTACGAAAACATAACTTTTGTAGCAGACTTTATCCAAGGATCTTCATGCAACAAAAACATTTCAATTGGCTTAGTATTTTCTGACAAGAAGACCTTTCTACAAATTTCCCCATAGTGTCAAATATAAAACTAATCCGGCTGTGGCGACCATCTTGAATTTCATATCGCCTTAAAAAAACATAACTATTGTAGAGGTTTATCCAATGCTTCTTCATACATAAAAAATATGTCAATTGGCTTGGTGGTTTCTGACAAGAGGACCTTTGTACACATTTCCTATAGCGTTCAATGTTAAACCAAGTCTGGCTGTGGCGGCCATATTGAATTTCCGATTGGCACATAAAACCTAGATTTTGTAGTGGTCTATCAAATGATCATTCACACATCAAAAACATTTCAATTGGCTTGGTAATTTCTGAAAAGAAGGCCTTTATACAAATGTGGACGTACGACGGGCGCAAAGTGATGGCAAAAGCTCACTTGGCCTTTAAGGCCAGGTGAGCTAAAAATTGACAATGAACTTCCAAAATAAAAAGCCTGAGTTGCTAGATATGATTGATACTATAAAACCTGACATTATTATCGGCACTGAAACCTAGCTCGATACAAATATATCATCTTACGATTACTTCCATCCGAGTTGTATAACGTCTTCAGACATGACAGACCACCAATAAATGACCAAAGTCATGGGGGATCCTCTATGAACTCTCACAACATTCTGTTTGTTTCGACGTGAGGGATCTAACTATTCCATGGATTGATTTGTGGAATGGCGATCAAAGTTATGATATCTATCACATGAAAAGAGAGGTCCATCAACTTTCTTGAAAAATGGTGGCAGTCTTTCGTCGTAATTTCTTGGAAATGTTTACAATTAAATCTTTCTGGACTAACCAGTCACAGAAGGGGTGTTAGGATACCTCTTCATGTGCTGAGTACTCAACTCGACTTTCATCGCACTTCCACAAATCTAATATGAACTTTGTGGGTACATAATATGAATACTAACATGCATTTTTTGCTGACACAAAATATTTCTTTAATCGTTATAAACCATTTTTTGCATCCCTTGATATCACTGTGAAACTTAGTAAACTAAGCAGATAAAAGGACGAAATGTGTACCACTGTATCTACATAGGTTTATCAGAATAAAGTATATATAGACCCCGCCTTATTTACTGGCTCCTTTTAAATAATCCTAATTTACGGCCCTGTATATGAAACAACACGTATGGCCACTTTGACATTTTCTCATCGCTAACGTCAAGTATGAAATTAACACCTCTTAGTGCTGAAGAAGTTATCCATTCATTTCCTGCTACCTCTTTATAGACAGAGCTTTTAAATTATATAAAGATTGTTTGAAAGCTATATATATGTTTTTAAAAATATCTTTTAACGCGTTAAAACACCCTTTATCGCATTAAAATACTTTATATCGCGTTAAAATACCTTTTATCGCGTTAGAATATATTTTAATGCGTTAAAAAATAACAATCCAAAGATACTTATATTAGATATAGTAAATTTATACTATGGTGTATACGACGCATTTCAAGGAGTTACCTCTCATCAGCAGCATTAAAACCGAAACATTTGGAAGACCAAAAACCAAACTTATATTAAACAAGAAGTACTCAACCAAAAATACCGAAATAGGAAGCCAAATTTCAGCTAACTACGGAAGCGTATAGGTATCTTTTTTTGTTGTTGTTGCTATTGACTTGTTGCGTTATATCATACTTATCGATATATTTTATGTCGACTTGTGTGGCGATACCGCAATAAGTTATGAAAAATATTGCGAAATATTGTGTTATATCAAAACAATGCGATATAAAAAATATTGACTTGAAGTAGATGCCAATATATTTATGTCGATACAAATTATAATCGAATTTAATTATATCGATTAAAAATGACAATCAATTTATCAAATATATTTATCTCAATATTTCGAGAACAATACCGCTATATGTTTCTTATATTACGATATATCGATATACTAGAAAATGATTTGTTGCGTTATTTCGAAATATATCGATTTTAATATTATACAATTATCACCCTTGTTGGTGTGTGACCCGACGGTTTGTCTCCCAGAGGAAAGTAAGGTCTCCCGAGGGCTTGCCCGAGGGTGACCTTAATTTCCGAGGGGAGACAAACCGTTGGGTCACACACCAACAAGGGTGATAACTGTTATATTATATCGAATATTCAACTTTCGACAGCACTCGAAATTTTCCGTTTAGGGGACGACCATTTGATATTCTGGTGGGGGCCAGGAGGATTTTGAAAATAAATAACTCAGCCTTGATAATAACAAAAATAAATGGTTTGTTCTGTGGTAGTTTGAAAAGAAATAACCTCACCTACAATGTATTGAAAATAAATAACTCGGCAGGTCTTTTAAACCATTTTATAAATGCATGTTTTAACCCTTTTCAGCCGTATGATGCCTCAATGCATCATGGCCCTTTCCAGCCATTTGTATGCCCCTAATCCTCTCCACTGATATCTGGATACACTTTTTTGGTCTTGATTGCAAGACAAACATTATAGCTACAGAAGCAGTAACATTTGGGACCCAAATTCACATGTATGAATTAACAGTACCATGCAGAATACCCTTGGTGCCATCATTTGTCACAAAGGGTGAATTAAGAGGGAGGGGTAAGCTGCCTTTTGGGCCCCAAATGGAATATTGTGGTTTGGGAAAATTTTACTAATGAGCTGTACAGGAACAGCAAGGGTCATTTAATACCTCAAAAAAAAGCCCTCGGGTGACCTTACTTTCCTCTGGGAGACACTTGTTGGTGTGTGACCCAACGGTTTGTCTCCCCTCGGAAATTACTTTCCTCTGGGAGACAAACCGTCGGGTCACACACCAACAAGGGTGATAATTGTATAATATTAAAATCGATATATGTCGAAATAACGCAACAAATCATTTTCTAGTATATCGATATATCGTAATATAAGAAACATATAGCGGTATTGTTCTCGAAATATTGAGATAAATATATTTGAAAAATTGATTGTCATTTTTAATCGATATAATTAAATTCGATTATAATTTGTATCGACATAAATATATTGGCATCTTACGGTATCTTTTTTGTTGTTGTTGCTATTGACTTGTTGCGTTATATCATACTTATCGATATATTTTATGTCGACTTGGGTGGCGATACCGCAATAAGTTATGAAAAATATTGCGAAATATTGTGTTATATCAAAACAATGCGATATAAAAAATATTGACTTGAAGTAGATGCCAATATATTTATGTCGATACAAATTATAATCGAATTTAATTATATCGATTAAAAATGACAATCAATTTATCAAATATATTTATCTCAATATTTCGAGAACAATACCGCTATATGTTTCTTATATAACGATATATCGATATACTAGAAAATGATTTGTTGTGTTATTTCGACATATATCGATTTTAATATTATACAATTATCACCCTTGTTGGTGTGTGACCCGACGGTTTGTCTCCCAGAGGAAAGTAAGGTCACCCGAGGGCTTTTTTTTTAGGTATTAAATGACCCTTGCTGTTCCTGTACAGCTCATTAGTAAAATTTTCCCAAATATTCCATTTGGCGCCCAAAAGGCAGCCCACCCTCCCTCTTAATTCACCCTTTGTGACAAATGATGGCACCAAGGGTATTCTGCATGGTATTGTTAATTCATACATGTGAATTTGGGTCCCAAATGTTACTGCTGTAGCTATAATGTTTGTCTTGCAATCAAGACCAAAAAAGTGTATCCAGATATCAGTGGAGAGGATTAGGGGCATACAAATGGCTGGAAAGGGCCATGATGCATTGAGGCATCATACGCCTGGAAAGGGTTAAAACATGCATTTATAAAAGACCTGCCGAGTTATTTATTTTCAATACATTGTAGGTGAGGTTATTTATTTTCAAACTACCACAGAACAAACCATTTATTTTTGTTATTATCAAGGCTGAGTTATTTATTTTCAAAATCCTCCTGGCCCCCACCAGAATATCAAATGGTCGTCCCCTAAACGGAAAATTTCGAGTGCTGTCGAAAGTTGAATATTCGATATAATATCACCTTGTTGGTGTGTGACCCAACGGTTTGTCTCCCCTCGGAAATTAAGGTCACCCTCGGGCAAGCCCTCGGGTGACCTTACTTTCCTCTGGGAGACAAACCGTCGGGTCACACACCAACAAGGGGGATAATTGTATAATATTAAAATCGATATATGTCGAAATAACGCAACAAATCATTTTCTAGTATATCGATATATCGTAATATAAGAAACATATAGCGGTATTGTTCTCGAAATATTGAGATAAATATATTTGATAAATTGATTGTCATTTTTAATCGATATAATTATATTCGATTATAATTTGTATCGACATAAATATATTGGCATCTACTTCAAGTCAATATTTTTTATATCGCATTGTTTTGATATAACACAATATTTCGCAATATTTTTCATAACTTATTGCGGTATCGCCACACAAGTCGACATAAAATATATCGATAAGTATGATATAACGCAACAAGTCAATAGCAACAACAACAAAAAAAAGATACCTATACGCTTCCGTAGGTTAGCTTTATACTATGATCAAGAAGTATAAGCACTAAAACCAACAACAGCCTACATACATAATGTGAATCATTCCACTAATATAATGTGATTCATTCCACTATTAATACTTTTTCTTATAATATATTTTTTTCCAACTTTTTTTTCAAAATATAGGAAAAAGGGTGAAAATATTGGAATTTTCAGTGACATATTGGAGATATAGGAATATAGGACCACTTGAAACCCTGCACTTCGTGGGAGGACATAAATATGGAGAAATATAATATTAAGAAGCATACAACCACTGACAAAACGACAAATCTATCTATCGATACGGGTGATCAGGTCCGTGTTCACAGTAATACACAAATAAAAATAAGTGTTTATTTGCCAGAATTGCTGGTTAACTTGGTATAGATAGGTACTTTTATTTCCAAATTAGGGCCCCAGCAGGGCATATTTCAAAACACATACAATTTTATACATTCACACATTGACAAATGGGAGACAACTCCCTCCTACAACACATGGATGAAAACAGGAGGGCTGGAGGTCCACTTCACCAAGGTAAAAATATTTTAAGAAATAAAAGGGTTTAGATTAGACAAAGACAAGATTGGAGGCAAAAAGATGACTTCACGGAACAGACCTGAGATCACGCCAGCGACATGATCAAGGGAAATGAAAGAAGATGGCGCGTCACCATCATTTGGACAGACGTATAAATGGGGATGGTACCGAGATTAATGCGCGAGAAGATGGGTGGGAGAACATTTTACAAGCTTCAGAGAAAATGGAGCGTGAGGAAATAGCTAGGGTAAATGACAAAACTGAATGACTCACGCAACTGAAGTTACAGTCAATACTTGGCATGTGTACAAAAAATAAGAAAAAAATTGTCACATGAATGTGTACCGAAAACCATGATTAAAAAGAACACACTCAATATAACAATCTTAAGGGTGGGGGATCAGATCGTAGATACTCTTACTTTGCTGCGACCAGTCTGGGTTCAGAAAAATGTGGTTGCTACACCTAGTTTTTCAGAGAGGCGTTCCTCTAAAACAAATAATGGTCTTTTAAAAAATGTCTCCAAATCCAAAATTTTACAATTATCTTCAAGAAATTTTATTGAAGATATTGTCGTCTCCGTTCATTCGTCTGTCACTTTTTGTGTCTTGAACTCTTTCTGGATTGAGGGTTGGATTTTTATTTATACCTTGAAAGGATAATGTATGCGCAATGATCTATAAATAGAGGTTTATAAAACAAAGTAGTTGAAAATAAAAATACTGACAGCTTATAACCTATGTACCAATTCATTCTATAGAGTGATTTTATAACAAAATTGATACTCTTATATTCCCAACATGTAGAAATTAAGGTCAAATGTTATGTCGCGGAATGAAGGCCATAAATATCGATTTTAGTATATCCTAAAATGATTTTAGTATATACTAAATTGATTTTTGTATAAAATCAATTTAGCATATACTGAAATATTCAGCTTATACAGAAATATTGGCGTGGAATCAAGGTCATAAATATTGATTTTAGTATATACTAAAATCGATATTTATGACCCTGATTCCGCGCCATACAAAAGTTTTTGTGATGATTTTGATAGAAAAAAATTACAACAAAAAAATAGTTATATTCTGATTTTCTGGACTTCAGTGGCTAAAATGGCGAGAAAAAAAAACGGAATGAACAATTAACAAATAAAAGTTCTGCATTTGATCATGAATAGTTTGCCGTCGACAGTTGTATATAAGAATTTGTAGTCCGAGATTTATCTGACATCAGTCAGTCGTTTTATGTAGCATAGGCTGGGATCTCACGGTCCACAACATGAATCTGAAAGATCATCTGTTGTCAAAGAAATTCCATGGACCCAGCCCACTCTACAACGGTCCATTTGACGTCAGAGTATTCATGTACTAGGGATTTTGACCCAGTTTAATCTGTTAATTGCACTTTTATACAGGCGAACCGTAGTGGAGAATGATCAATATACCATGAATTTGAAAAAATACAATCAGTTTACCATAGAGAAAGAAAAATATTTCATCCAAATGAAAATTTGTTAAATAACGTTAATTCATATTTTCTATCTAAAAGTAGATAAATCTCGATGTAGAACAGCACCATACAGCCTTTGAAAGATACTGTAAGTGTTGAAAGCGAAAAACATTTTCTTTTACCCTGTCATATATCTGCACATAGGTTACAAATTGAACGTGGGAGATATCAGGGTATTCGACACAACAGAACATGTGTCAGATGCACATCAGGGGAAATAGATGATGAGAAACACTTTTTGTTTATGTGTAATAACAACAATCATTTAAGAAAATCAATGATTGAATTAATTAATACTTCATGTGCTAATTTTAAATATCTGAGCACCAATGAAAACTTTATATGGTTACTTAATAATGAAAATTTTAGTATAATGTTCTCAATTTATGATTTAACAACAGCAAGTGGGGTCTGATTTTCCATATAGCTTTTGCTACCACTATTGTTGTTTTTTTTTTAACTCTTAATGATGTGTGCCTGAGACACTGTTCCAAACTGGTATTGTTATTATACTTATACAATTCACTTCTCTGTAGCTGTCAACTTAAGCAACATTTACATGGTTATATTATATACCATACTTTATATATGCAACTCAATCATATTTGTTTTGTACTGTAACTATGCCCTCCATGGGTCCATTAATTGGTTAATAAAATCTTCTTCTTTTTCTTCTGTAGTTCAGTTAGAGACAGGTTTATTTCTTTATTCGAAACTACTTAAAAGTGTGCATGTTAATATTGCTACAAGAGCTGACAGTTACCCACTTGGTGTATTTATTATATATATATAAATGCCAGTCTGAAATATCTTGCAAGATTTTTTTTACTTTAGGTAAGGTTGTTATTAATAAGTAAACCGATTAATAAAGATATCACTGATATTTAATTTTTAAAATTTAATAAAAATAAAGACCAGTTTTCAAGAGATTAAAATTAAGTGAATTAAAACATGATATGAGCAAACATTTTTTAAATAATTTAAATTCTCTTGATAATACAAATAAATCATTTCTTTACTAATTCAACACTTATATGGAAATTGAGACGAAGTGATCTTTTTATAAAAAGATAACAGAGATATAAAAAGAAGTGGACGTTTTTGCAGTATGAAGATTTAAAAAAAAATAGACGATAACAAAACAAATTTTGATATTCTTTTAACAGACCAAGATCTGAGGCACTACGTTGGGTCCTTTATCAAAAAGTCTTGGTTACTGCGGAAAGCAGACTGAAAATATGCACAAGATGATTGTGTCTGTTTCAGTTTGTTTACAATGTCATTTTCCCCCTTTTATCTCGGTATTAATTGTGTAAAATTTGTTTGTGTTTAAAAGCCTCCAACCCATACTTGGTGTATTAAACTAAAAGCCTGAAAGAGAGCAGGACACTATATAGCGAGTCTTCGGGTTTCAAAAAATTATCATGTTACAAAGAATATATGTCTGTACGTAAAAGAAGACAACAAAACGTTTGCTTGTCTCCTTTAAACAAAAAGGCAGTTAATTTAGATGTGATCTGTTCAAGGGTGTATGCAGTATATGCGTACAAATGTGTATTTTTACTGGATTACGCATATCTTTATGTATATATAACCGTGCTGTATTTAATAAATATTTTGAATTTTAATTTGAAATAAATCGTATATTCTATGCTCATATAAACTGTGTATGTATACGTCCTTTATTAAAAATGAAATATAGAAATGCACTGCAAGATTGGTATGATGAAGTCAAGCCCAAAAAATGTACAAAATAGATGAAAATATTAAACTATATTTATTCGAAAATATTAAAAGTCATACTTTGAAGTTGGAACCTGAAAAGTACCGTTTCACATTCCAATTTTGAGTATAGGAAACTTTCATGCAAATAAAGAATTAGTGATCACTGACTAGAAATTGAAAAGTGGAGGGTATAAATAATCACCAGGGATTTGCCGGAGAATTTGAAAAATGAATAAATTGACGAGAAACACTTTCTTTTATATAGTAAAAATAATGAAAATTGCAGAAAGTATTTTATTGAAAAATATTTTGATGAGACCGAGAAAAATTTAAAAAAGATTTTTAAATCCTAATAGCAATAAACAGGTGGGATTCTTAATTCATATTTTCTATCTAAAAGTAGATCAATTTTGTTGTAGAAACCAGAACAGCAACATGCAGCCTTCGAAAGATACTGTAAGTGTTGAAAACGAAAACCATTTTCTTTTACCCTGTCATATATAGTTCAGTAAGACACATGTTTAATTCTTTATTCAAAACTACTTAAAAGTATGTATGTTAATATTGCTACAAGAGCTGACAGTATTTATTATATATATATATATATATATAAATGCCGGTCTGAAATATCTGGCAAGATTTTTTTTACTTTAGGTTAGGTTGTTATTAATAAGTAAACCGATTAATAAAGATATCACTGATATTTAATTTTTAGAATTTAATAAAAATAAATACCAGTTTTCAAGAGATTAAAATTAAGTGAATTAAAAACAGGATATGAACAAAGATTTTTTAAATGATTTAAATGCTCTTGATAATACAAATAAATCATTTCTTTACTAATTCATCACTTATATGCAAAATGAGACGAAGTGAACATTTTTATAAATAGATAACAGAGATATAAAAAGAAGTGGACGTTTTTGCAGTATGAAGATTTAAAAAAAAAAATAGACGATAACAAAAAAAAAATGGATATTCTTTTAACAGACCAAGATCTGAGGCACTATGTTGGGCCCTTTATCAAAAAGTCTTGGTTACTGCGGAAAGCAGACTGAAAATATGCATAAGATGATTGTATCTGTTTCAGTTTGTGTACAATGTCATTTTCCCCCTTTTATCTCGATATTATTTGTTAAAATTTGTTTGTGTTTAAAAGCCTCCAATCAATACTTGCTGTATTAACTAAAAGCCTGAAAGAGAGCAGGACACTATATAGCGAGTCTTTGGGTTTCAAAAAATTATCATGATACAAAGAATATATGTCTGTACGTAAAAGAAGACAACAAAATGTTTGCTTGTCTCCTTTAAACAAAAATGTGATCTGTTCAAGGGTTTATGCTGTATATGCGTATAAATGTGTATTTTTACTGGATTACGCATATCTTTATGTATATATAACCGTGCTGTATTTAATAAATATTTTGAATTTTAATTTGAAATAAATCGTATGTTCAATGCTCATGTAAACTGTAAATATACGTCCTTTATTAAAAATGAAATATATAAATGCAATGCAAGATTGGTATAATGAAGTCAAGCCCAAAAAATGTCCAAATAGATGAAAATATTAAACTATATTTATTCGAAAATATTAAAAATCATACTTTGAAGTTGGAACCTGAAAAGTACTTTCACATTCCAATTTTGAGTATGGGAAACTTTCATGCAAATAAAGAATTAGTGATCACCGACTAGAAATTGAAAAGTGGAGGGAATAAAAAAAATCACTGCCAGGGATTTGCCGGAGAATTTGAAAATTGAATAAATTGACGAGAAACATTTTCTTTTATATAGTAAAAATAATGAAAGTTGCAGAAAGTATTTTATTTAAAAATATTTTGATGAGAAGAAAAATTAAAAAAAGATTTTGAAATTCTAATAGCAATGAACAGGTGGCATTCTTGCCTCCTTCATAAAACAGTCATTGGAACTGAGGACAGGGGGCTCTTGATGTCAATATTGTTACATATATGAACACACTGATATTATACTTCAAATGAATAATAACTATGTGTTATGTAATATTGCAATGCCATTGATCTATATTGATGTAAAGTGCAAATAAATAATATCAATTAGTTTTCAATGACTACTATAGAATCTCAGGTCTCGGCGGGGGGGGGGGGGTAACTTGGCCATTTTATGACGGGGTGGGGGGGGGGGGGGTGTGCGTAGGTGAACTTGTGAATTTGTGATCTGAAAATATCCAGAAAAGCTAAAATTGCATACTAGTACTCGAAATTATCCAAAAATAATAAAAAGCAGTTATCATGATGAGGCATATTTATACATTTAAATGTTATATACTAAAACATTTGTTATGATATAAAAGGAACAATTGATAGGCCTGGCATTCAAAATCATCATTTATATATGATTTACTAGTACACATGTATGTATATAAGACATCTGCAAAAATGATAATCACGCGTATATATACCAGAGACATATAAAACAATATATTTGTCTCTGTATATACATATAATATTATATGTAGGTTGGGTTAATCTGGTTTATGAAATTTTTAAAATCCTGACCGGAATTCCAGTTTCTGTTGGATTAAATGATGTGAGTATGATTTTCTCAATTAAGTTAAAATTATGGTTATTCTGTAAAATCTCGTAGCAATCGTAATATAGCGCGGGAAAACTATGTACGACCAAAATATCACATGACAAATTACTGCGATCATGTGACTTCAATGGAATTTCAGTCATGCTGGCCTCTGAGACGCATTGGGGTCGGAAGGTTTCATCACAGCTGCCAATTTCTCTCACAAACTAAAATGTTATCAAAAAGGACACAATAATCATTGATTAGCAAACACGTTCGACGAATTAACTGAACTAATTGTTGGTGACAAAACGAACTTTAACACATTTGAATCATAAACGTCGATCGTTTTATGTATTGATTTTTTTGTCTCAGAATCCGAAGTGACTGTAGCCGCGACTGATGTTGAAAGTGATGGAGACGCCTCTTGATGTGTTGTCGCGGGCAGCATCAATGGTGGAAACAAATGAAGGAATGGGTAAGCTTGCTTTTCTTCCAATATGTATGCATAAAGTATATACGTTACTGTACATTTCAGCTCTTGGGTTAAAATCTGTCATTTTCAATATTGGTCAATCATTCTGGTAAGTTAAAGAATTGTAATGTAACAAAAGTAAATATGTGTTCAGGAAATTTTAATTAAGTTGTACGTTTGTTTGATTAAATCGTATTTTCGACCTTTGGTAGCGGATCTTTTGTTAAGAAATTCCTGAAATTCTTTCGTCGGTGATTGTTAATCCATAAACAAATGTTGGTTAAAAATGTCAATTAAGTTGTTGACTGTTTGTTTTGATAAATAATTACTTTTTATGAAAACAAGAACTGTGTTTTTTCATAGAAAATTGAATGTTTTCGTATCAGTTAATGAGTGGTATGCATGGAATTTAGGCCAGGTGGAAGGTGTTTTAAATTTTATCCAACAGATGGCAGTATTTTATTTTATGCAAAGTTTCTATGTAAAATCAATTTATTGTGAGTAATCAGGGAAAAATGAAAAAAAATTAAATGGATCATTTTAATGCATTCTTGTCACAACATTTTTTTTTGCAGTTGAAATAAATTGAATTAAAAGGATAGCATAGCAACAGATTTTAAAACGAAAATGAACAAAGACAAATTATTTGTAATTAATATGTTAGAATTGAGAAAAATATTTTTTGTAGTTAAAATTAGATTTCCTTTAATACTGTGCAGTGGTTTACGGTTGACATGTTTCATCAACTTTCAGATATTAAAACATATTTCTGAAAACAACCTGAAAGACTGACTGTTGTACAAGAATGCATTTTATAAATCACATAGAAAAAGTTGCAGTCTTGGGGGACGCAGTCTTGGTGATTGTTTCTAAAGAAATATCATTTTGTAATGAAACATGTCCAGTTTAAGATAAACATTTATTTTTACTACAGTTATTTTTAAATGTTTAATTTTAATTAATTTCTGAATATGACCAAAACCTGTAAAATCTTTAAAAAAAAAAGCCTATTTAAATAAACCCAAAAAAGAATTCTTTTTGTTGAATAAAGACTTTGAACTCAAACTTTTCCTAACAGATCATTAAATAAACTTTGTCTTAATTTAAAGAATTTAAGTGTGTAAAAATTGCTATAACTTGAAAGTTTTTATGATAAATGGGCCGCTTAGTTTCTGATACTTCATTTATTTTTGTGGTTATATGGAAATTTGTTGAATTGGGGATACTGAACCTGTTATAAAATATGCAGTTTGTTGAATGCCTAAATTCCTCTTCCACTGCACCCTTTAAGCCACAAAACTTAATACCCAATGAACTATAATGATGTCACAGTAAAAAAATTTGAAAATGGTTATTTGCTCTTTATTTTAGTTTGTTACAAACCATGCAATACATGTACATGGATATCTTTTTAGTTGTCTTTGTTTTTGCCCTTTGAAATAAAAAGACTAAAAATTATACCTTTTCCTTATTTCTTTCATATTACATTTTAAACATTTTTTATATATATATCTGGAAAGGATTTTAATTTGGTGAGTTCCGGATCACTATTTAAAAAAACTGTGGAGTCCCACAATTGAATTAATCCTGAATCTTAGAAATTTGATGAGTTCCAACTAAAATGAATGAGTCTAGGACTCACCTAGTCATGAGTTACCAAAAAACTTGCAATGTATTTAAAAAAGAAATAGTTGCGGCACAGTTATCTTTAAATTGGGGTGTATAATCACTACTAGTCAAAGAAAAGAAAAACATTTACAAATACATGCATTGAATATTAGGCAACCACAATATTTTCTCACTCCCATTGTATAACATGTCATGTACATTGTCTTTTAAAAGAACAATAGGGAAATTTCATTAGAATCCTGTTGTCTTACTAGAACATTAAATATCAGTTATATGTATAGAAAAAGAAGAAGAAGATTTTATTAACCAATTAATTGGCCCATGGAGGGCATAGTTACAGTAAAAAACAAATATGATTGAGTTACATATATAAAACAAACATGTATGACAAATGTATGGTATATAATATAACCATGTAAATGTTGCTTAAGTAAACAACTACAAACAAGTGAATTGTATAAGTACATTTGTAATAACAATACCAGTTTGGAACAGTGTCTCAGGCACACACCATTAAGAGTTAAAGAAAACAACGATAGTGGTAGCAAAAGCTGTATGGAAAATCAGACCCCACTTGCTGTTATTAAATCATAAATTGAGACCAGTATACTAAAATTTTCATTATTAATATTTCAGTGAAGGATCTATGTAAAATATATTCACTGGTACATGTATGTGAATATTTTCATAGGTCTAACTTGACCAATTAAAGTTATCTTATTAAGTATTTCCTTCCTGGTGAAGAGGTAAAGTAGGAAATTAAAACATTTTCCTTCACTTCCTTAATTATCTCCCATTACTGTGACATTGTATATTTTCTTGGAAAGAACTGAGAAGTTAACCAAATTTAGACAGTGTGGAAAGCTTGGCTCATCATAATGATAAAAACAAGAAACTTTATTTTTTTTTCTAGTCAATGTTGCATCTATATATAGTTTACTGTTTATTTCTGTTAACGTTTGATTTATTGACAGTCCTATTGTTTGGATTTAATACTAATGAATTATTCTATTCTATTCTATTCCACACTGAGAGAAGTGTGTGAAAGTCTCCATTCAATCAGAGAAGTTTCCCTGTTAAGGGCTGAGGGAGATAGTTATAAAATGTATGTCTCCCTAATTTTCTGAAACTTTCCTTATAAATCAATTAAATGTATGGTAAATTGAAGTTAAGGTTGACAGTGCCGTGAGCCTTTGGAAAATGTAATAATTTCAGTTGCTATGAATAGGCATTTGTCAGTTCAGTTCAATAAAGTGTTTAGTTATGAAAATGAAAGAAGATTACATGTAAGTAAACTAACAGTGTTCCAGCTAGTACAAAAATAGAGGGTAGGAGCAACAGTCTTGCTATTTCTGTGTCCTCTCTACCCTTTGAAGTAAAGTCTCAATGGCTTGAAATGGTATGAATTAAGTTGTAACATAAATCATTGAATTTTCTTCGATCTATCTTTTTCGAAAATAATCTGTTTATTTCCGGTGAATGTACAAAAGCATGGTCAGGTATAATATACAGATCTTAATATTATACCATACATTTGTATTTCCAGGTTTTGTCTCATAAATCCATTGTATTATATATACAGAATGGGTGGAGCTTAAGATATGGTATAATACGAACAAGATGCATGTTATACCACAGTTGAAGCTCCACCTCCCATAAAGCCAACCAATGACTGAATGTTACTTGAGCCAATGAAAACTTACAGAATTTTGAATTTTGTTTTCTTTTGGATTCAGTGTAAATACAAAGTAACAAGACACTGAAAATAACTGTCACCTCATGGGCTAGTTGAAAGTTCAAAGGTGAAAAAGAAAGATGTCAATCAATTTCATTTCTGTCACAAGTCATTTATAGCATGGCTTACTCGTTAATATTTTTAAAGAAACCTGTGCAAGCACTCGTTTCATTAAATATGTTAACCCTTAAAAGCCATGGTATAAATAGTACTGAAAAAGTAAAAAACAGTATCTAAAAATGAATAACCTACTTGTATTGTAATTCCTTTTCTTAAAAGTTTTGATAAAAGTGACCCTTTTCCTGAAACAGTGCCTATAGCTGAAACAATGATTGTTGAGATAATTTCTCATGATGATAATAGATTAATAACTAAGGGTCATAAGTAAAGCACTTAAAGAACCCTAATATACAAATTCATTTATCCAAAAAATTCTCTAGAAAAGATACTGTTCAGCCTTCAGCGAATAGTTTTTGCATAACCACCTGATGTACATGTACTTGAATGAATTCGAATAAAGACAAAATAAAATGGTCAGATTTTGTACTTTTTAATCCTCTTTTAGGGCTGTTGTCCCATTGACATAACCCAAATATGATCGGAAATTTGTTTAAATTTTTTATTAAGTACTTTTCATTAGCTCACTTGTGTTCTCTCAAAGCAGACATAGTTGGGAGAATTGCAGCTTGGCAAAAATACTCACAGACCACAAAATGACCAAGATGTATCTAATATACTTTACTTTCACAAACAGACATCCTACATGTAGATTTTTGTAGCTATCCAATAGAACTCAATATATTTTGAAAATTGAAAATGTTGGAATTAATAAACATTTAAAAGATTCCCCTCCTCATGTTTTTAAAATTTGAAAGGCAAAGTTCATTGTAAGTACATGTAGTAGAAGATAAAAGGTCAAATATTCAATTAAACATTTAAATAGAAATAAAATTTTAAATTTCCCTCTGTGTGGCCATGGGGTCATCATTAAATCCTCCGCTTGGAAAATTATTTCGTTTATTTTAGTAAAAATAAATATAAATGCATTATTCTGTAGTGCAGCTTAAGTTATGTTTCATTTTGTAAATACCTACATTGTATGTATACCATTTTGTAAATACCTTCATTGTATGTATAGCATTTTGTTGCAGAATAGAAGAGAAAAAAAAACAAATGTGAAAACAAAACTGGTTTTGCTCTTTCCCATAACTTATTATACAGAATCAACATTCTTTTCATTCAAATAGTGTACATCATTTGCAGTCCTTGGTCATTGACACATTGTCCTTGTCACATAACGATATAACCTTGTTCAGTAAGAGTTAAGGTAAAGTATGCTGAGAAGAATAAATATGAACCTTGTCTTTGAGACAAATAGTATCTCATTTCTTATTTGGGAATTTATAAGGTGTTAATGGTTTTTATGTACAGAATGTAATCTATCTTTGGATGAGGATTATGCTAATTTGGCAAGAATTTACTACTATTTCACACATTTCTGTAAACATTTAATACATTGGAATCTAAAAAATTTACTAATGTTTGTTTTTTTTCTTGGCAAGACTGAACAAGAACAGAAAATGATTTTAACAGGCTGTTTGATATGTTCAATGATTACAGACTTTTAATATCCATTGACAGTATCGAGGAATTCCGAAAATTTTGATGACTTCTATAATATTGGTTTTTTTTCACTTCTGTGATGAATTATTTATCAAATTTGTAATGGTCTCCAACTGTTTTTTATTGCAAGATCTACCCTTTATTTCATTCACTGCGGTTATTAAATAAACTGTTTGATGTTTATGTCACTTAAGAACACTCAGATCCTGTATTGTAACGATTGTGGTTTTCAAAAATTCATTTACAAATTTTTTTTTTATGTCCTACAATAAATATGATTAGAGAGAATATCTTAATTAAGATGACACATGTACATGTAGATAGACATTCCTGAATTTTGAATTTTTCTTCAAATGCAATATATTTTGGATGAGAAAAACTTCGCTGGTGGCTAGATGTTAAACAAATACATGTACATGAAAAATCCTGTGTTTAAAAAAATTAAATTGCATAATTGAGAAACCTGCTGTGATGGGAGACAACCCTTACAAAACCAGCAACAGGAAATGAGGGAATATCATAAAATGGGAAATTTCAACAGTTTTTAATGAAAATTTTGCCTCTTGAGTCAGGTTTATGTTAATTTTTGGCACGTTAGAGAAAAAAATTAAAAAGAAATAGTATATGAGATAATGATCTGTTGATACATATATGTTCAATTAGAATTGTTATGACTAAAGGTCATAATCATAGCATAGTCAGTTTTAATTAAACATATGGGGGTGATTTATGTTTTAATTAAGTAGCAAATTTAACATTTAAAATCATTAATCAGACTTGTACATTTCATATTACAGTTAAAAACTTTATTTATTAAAAGAGATTGCAAGACATACATATGTACTTTTGATTTTTTTATCATTTACAAAAAAAGTGTATAATTCATTACATGAGTAAAGCATCCACTCTCCTCTAACTAAAGAATTCTTAGTTGTTTAAAATTATATATACAGTGCAGATTGCCACGACCACTAAATGCCCTCGTTTTTTTTAAACTTGCCCGCTATCCGATCCAAGTTTGCCGGTTATTGACTTCATAAAAGTGTGCATACGTTATTAAGTAAGATTTGTTTTGACTGTGGAAAAATGTGGTGGATGGTCATGTAATAACTTCCAAGTACCCTGGTAATGGAATTAAGCCCTTTTTGGGGATTTTGTTTTTTTTTTGTGTTTTTGAATTTAGGACTTTATCTGCAGGTGCAAAATTAAGATAAAATACTGAAAATATCCCCAATTTTTATATTACATGTATTTCAGAATTTTGGAGGGCTGGTGCACAGTTCTTTTAAAAAATTGACAGCCTTGAAATGTAGGTTTTTTCACATTCATCTACACTTTTTTTACATGTATATCGTTAATGCAGAAATTACATTAAACAGTGCTCTTTAGTATCCATGGGTACATTCTTTACACAGGTACATGTAATCTTAAAGTTGTAGCATGGTTGCCTCAAAAAACAGGTGGTCACAGGTTCAATCCCAGGCCAGTTCAAACCAAAGACAAATTGGTATTTCTGCTTCACTTAACCATGTGGAATCTAGGAGTAACAGGAAGGATTTATTGGCATGGAATCAGAGTACGTCATGTCTTTCTGCAGACTGCTACCTAAAGAGCTAGCATCTTTAAAATATAGTTTAGAATGTCAGTATAATTGGATATTTTTAAAAATTGATCCGTAAACCTATTTTTGCAACTTTTTTCAACCAGTTTTAATTGTTATGTAAAAATTGGATAATAAAGAAAAGCAAAAAATACTACTGAAATTGAAATTTACAGATTTCATCATAGCAAAAAAATATAGAGACCATAAATTAACTGCACAAGTAATTTAATGCCTCACCAGGAATGTTTGAGTACTCAAGAGCTCAGTTATTTGGCATTTGACCAATATTCTTTGCTCAAAATGATCCTTCATTTCCTTGACACAGGTATAATTTTGTATACAATGTATAGATACATTTTGTACTTTTTATATCGGTACTTGCAGTTTGGTCCTTTTTAGTTTTGTGTCTTTTAGCTTCTATATTTCTATTTAGAGTCAATCTGGCAGTTTAGTTTTATTTCATTTTTTGTGTGTTTTTTTGATATCTTTTACAATTTCATACATGAAGGTGAAACAGGATTTAAGAATCCAAAAAAATAGTATAAGAAAACAAACAAGATATTAATTAAAGTTAGAATTACTTTTTGATTATCGAGTTTTTTATTTTTTTTTCTTTCCTCAGTCAACTAAATTACTTAAAATCTTGTAGGTTAAAAATAAAAAAAATATGCTGTGAAACATACAGAAAATGATATTACATATGTTTTAATATAGATTTGTTGAGATGATAAATTTTACATGAAATTACATAAATAAAAATATGTACAAACAAAATTGTGGCAACAGAAAAACTAGTATTTAATTCTGATTACATTGTATTACATAATTATATACATGTAATAACATATCTATAGTCTTAATTGTATAAAAAATCTTAAAATGTACTAGTGTGTGGAGTTCTGTGGAAAATTTAAAATCCCTCTGCATTTTGTTAATATTGAATTATCTTTCTTAGCAAGCAAAATAAATATTGATTTTTTGCAAAAGGGAAGTAACCCTGTCAGTCTTTAACATTATAGCCATGGGGAAAAACTCTGTTGCATTCCTTGTATGGTTGGTTGAACTTGTTAAAATACCATTGAGATAAACCAGATAGATTTGGACATTGTTGATTGTCTTTTCATCTAGATTTAAATACATCACTGGCATGTTTACAAAATACCTGGAATGTTTAATATCTGTAGGAAAGGTGACACTATTTTGGAAGTTAATTTAATTCAGCAATTGAAAAATGGTTTAAAGATTTCTCTAGTTTTGAAATTATTAAAATTCCTCATATGAATTAGAGATTTAATCTATGAGATTTCATTGTTAAAGAAACGATGATATTTGTGATATCTCTGTGACAAATATTTCAAATAGTTAGAAGAGGTACAATATAACCTATATGGGAACATGTATTATGCCAAGCATGTATAGATTTACACTTTTATAGTGATCTTTAAAATGTTTTTGTGTATTGCATAAGAAAAGAACAGCTGCAGGGGAGATCGCTTGTAAGGCACCTAGAATATATTATAAGTTTTAAATAGTATACAATGATTGTTTTGGTGGCTTAAATGTACTTTAAGTAAAATAAGTCAATAATTTAGACAAGTAATGCAATATGCATTGGTTGTATAAATAAGCAAATTTTTTGTACATTGTGAGGCCCAATAAAATGTGCAGAGAGTGCAAGGCATAAAAGATGAAACAAACTTTAAAATTTCATCCAATTAATAAGTGTTTGATTTGTTATATGCATGAAATTGAAGCCACAACAGTTAAATGCAAAAATTTACAATTTTGGGAAATATTTGTTATGCAAAAAAACGTATGAATGCATTTTTTTAAAATGTAGAATTTATTTTATCTGATAAGAGATAACTACTTCCTGTATAAATTACATACCTATATCAATTATCATAAATCTTCTCTTGATTGATTATATCGTAATAGTTAACGGAAATTGTAAAAAACCTAAAAATTCTATTCATGTTTTTTTGTTAGATCTAGGCTTCCTTTGATGCTTTTAATATCTGAAGTGAGTTTTTTAGCATTTTTGTAAAATTTATGCTACTGCACAATATATTGCTGTTCAAAATTGTTTACACTGTAATGGAAATTTGCATTAGAAAGTAATTTCTCCAATTTTTATTGGCTGTTGAAGGTCAGTTTTAATTTCAAAGCACAATTTTATGAAGAACTTACAGGGGTAGATAGGGAAAGGAAAGAAACAGGAGAAGAATATGATGAAAGAGGAATGAAAAATATGAGACATATTTTACAATAATATGATTTTAGACCATTTAAAGCAGTGCATGCAGGCTACAGTATAACAGAATAAATTTATCATTTCAGTCAATTTACAATGAAACTTTGAAATTACCTGTGTGGTGAAAAGACTGTTATTTATGAGTGAAATAAATCTAACGATTCACCAGTGAACAGAAAAGTTGTATTTTAGTAAAGAAAGTAACATAAAAGTAGTCTTTAACAATGCCATATCTTTAGAACGGTAGATACATAGTCATATAAATTAGTTGACCCCTCATATTTTCTGATCATATTTCCAGTTTGTCAGTGCTACAAACAGAATAACTAATCTTGGAGTTGAAATTCCAGAAATTTACAACTTATTACCAAACAACACTACATAGTGCTTAGTTGCTAATTCTTGAATTTATATGATATTGGCCACTCATTGTAGAGTTTAGGAATATTAATTTTAAGAATAAAAATAACAATCCAAAGATACTAATATTAGATATAGTAAATTTATACTATGCTGTATACGACACATTTAAAGGAGTTACCTCTCATCAGCAGCATTAAAACCGAAACATTTGGAAGACCAAAAACCAAACTTATATTAAACAAGAAGTACTCAACCAAAAATACTGAAATAGGAAGCCAAATTTCAGCTAAGGAGATCTACCATGTGGAATACAAGGAATGAACCCTTAGTATTTCTATTATTTTTGAATTTTGCTAAATACTTTTAATTTCTGTAACAAATCAATGAATAATCATGTCAGACAAGTCTGACGACTGGGTTGGCGAATACCCTCGGGGACCTAGGGTCCACCAGCAGAGGCATCATCCCAGGAGATTCAAAATAACAATCCAAAGATACTAATATTAGATATAGTAAATTTATACTATGCTGTATACGATGCATTTCAAGGAGTTACCTCTCATCAGCAGCATTAAAACCGAAACATTTGAAAGACCAAAAACCAAACTTATATTAAACAAGAAGTACTCAACCAAAAATACTGAAATAGGAAGCCAAATTTCAGCTAAGGAGATCTACCATATGTGTAATACAAGGAATGAACCCTTAGTATTTCTATTATTTTTGAATTTGAGTTATACTTTTAATAAAAAAAATATAACTTAATCAAGTTTATACAAATATAGTATAGAAAGTAGCATGTTTTGTACATGATGACTTCATTTTATACTACACGTACTTGATTAATAGCAAAGTTTTTCTAGTCTGTCTAGTAACTTCTGTCACTTTCAACGTAAGAAAATTGACAAGTTTTTGCAGTATCAAGAATAATATTCAGTTCATTTGTACATAATTACAAACAATTTTAATCTGAGGTATTCAGGTTTAAATGCTTTGTACTGCATGTCATCAGCATTGTACTGAAAAGTCTCCTTTATACATAATATTTCTAAGAATTTACAGTAGATGGTTTTGTAGAAGTTGAAAATGTTACTGTGCCTTTTGTTTCCTTTAGTTATCTACTTCATGTATAGCTTTGTCCTAGATGGTTTTGGCTTTACCCCTTTTGGTCATTTTTGTATTTTTGAAGTTTCTCAACCTTTTGGGTTGTTGGTTTGGTTTTCAACATTTTATGCCTTGAGCACAACTGATGAGTCTTAAATCAACGAAATGTGCACATCTTGTGCATCAAAATTGGTATCAAGGAATTTTATTATAATGAATAATTTCCTTTCAGATACCTCAGATTTCTTGAAAATTAGATATTCTTTTTTCTCTGTGTCTGTGATTAATTTATTATTAGTAATTTTTTCTTTTAAATTTTTTTTGGGCACAAGTCGATATCTTCATAAAGCTGTGTGATAAGTGCATGTTTTGCTTAAACTATGTGTCCAGTAAGTTTGAACCATATTGATCGACTTTTACATGTGTAGGACATACTGGATTGTTATTTGAAATTTACCAAATTTTAGCATAGCTCTTTATTCTGGATCCCTAAATCAAAATAAAAGTACATGTACCCCTAAAATAATATCGGTCAACAGTTATTCTCTCCTGAGAATTCAAGTTGATTTCAATATTCCATAAAACTATTGTATTTTTTTAGTGTTGTTGATATTACAAAGCAGCTGCTTTTTGTTGATTATACACTATTTTAGTAATTAATAAACTTTATTTTAAATGCAAAATTATACAAAATTATCTTGTCACACAAATTAAAAGTGTATAGAAAATTATTTCAAAATAAAGGGTTAATTTTTTAAAGGTTGTGTAATCTGAATACTAGTATATTGAACTTGCCGCAGTACCACATAATTATATCTTCATAGCACTGAATTTTCTGTCAACAGCCCTCTTTATTTGAACATTGTGACCTTTATGCACTTAGAAAAGATAAAAAGTCATATTGAATGTATTAATTTAATTGGTGCAGAATAAGAATTACATGTTGTACAGCTGAAATACTAATTTTCAAGAAAATTACAAATTTTGACCAGATTTGGAAAGATATTGTATATTCATGTAGATTTGTACTTGCATGTTTAAAGAAAATGCCCAATTTTTTCACTAGTATTACTGCATGAAAAATTTGACAATTTATATCTTTGGACAACTGACAAAAAAAGTGATAAATGTATTTCATATTTTACATTTAATTTATTTTTTAATGCCTAATTTGATTCTATCTGCAAGCAAACTTTAATATTAATCTTTTGTAAATTGTTTGAAAAAATGTTCACTCATGCTAAACAATTTATGAACGAAAACTTTTTTGCCATTGAGCCAAAACAGTTGAGTTCAAGGGTTAAAGTTTAAAGTTTAACCAATAGAATCTCTTGTTTGCCAAGTGTTCTCTCACGCACACAATACAGTATGTATACATTAGATATAGTGGCCCATTTATATTGTCTGTTTCTTACCTGGCTAATTCACCTGAGAGATGAATCATACCGGCTAACACTCAAATAACGATTTTAAAGCTTTTAAACTTGTCTTAAAAAAGCTAGAACATTATAAAATTCCTTGATCACCTTTAAGACACTGGCATCACCAAGATGTGTCTCTTGTGAAAATATTGGATATTACCATAAAAAAATGTCTGTATTGGGTGAATCTCATTTTGGATTTAGTGAATTTAGAACTGGACTTTTCTCAAATGGCATTAGTGCTAGCAGTAATTTGCCATTTGGTTCTGGTCTTGGTTACAATAGTTTAGGGGGACCGTCTTTCCCCTCTGTGCCATTGTGGAGGCCTACACCATCTTTACCTATACCACAATATTGTATGGACATAAGATGCCCATGTAATTTATCCAGAAACTATGGGACTAATCTTTTGGACTATGTGCCATCCCTTTTACCACCTTGGTATCTAAAATTGGCAGGTAAGTAAATTTTTTCATATAAAACTGCTGTGCAACCAATTTTTATTAATTTATCATATCTTCATAAATTTTCATTCAGCATCATCACGATTTTATGAAAAAAAGTGTTTCAAGATACTTATCTCAAATTTTTTAGTAGGATTTCTATTATGTAATTACATCATTAATTGAATGCTTTGCAGCGGATAATGATCACAAAATTTTTAGTCTAGTCAATGAACTCATCGACTTTGATCTTCAGCTGTTGTACATTTCTCCAAGGGTTAATCAATAACTTTTTTGTCAATATGAAATATGCATAAAATGAAAAATTTTCTTTTTGCCCACTTTGAAAGTCATTATTATATGTAACAAAGTAATTTTCATTTTCAACTGACTATATTCATATGCAATCTCTTCATGGTTCTACGGAAGGGAATTAATGTCATTGTCAGATTTAAAGGGCAAGTTTCCAAAGGGAAACTTATCGGAATTACCAATGATAGGAATATGGACAAAATGCATGTATGCATAAATTTGTAATTTTGCCTTAAAGCTAAAGAATATTTACCAAAGTGCTATTGATTGCATCAAGTTTTTACCTTATAATTAGAAACTTGTGTCACGTGAAATTTTGAGTCATTTTAAAAAAAAAAAATTGCCTTGTGGTTAAGATGTAAAATTTAATCTCTAGATGCACTTTTCTTATACAAATGTAATTGTTCAAGTTTATATGGGTACTTTGAATACAAAAGAAATTGATTTTCTATAGGAAATGGGATAAATGAGATGCAGTATCTTGTTAAATTCTTCACACAAAAGTACAAACAGTTAAATATGATTACTTTTATGGTTGGTGTGGTTAAATGCTAATAATTGAGAAATTATTAGGTTAATTTAAGGGAGCAGGGTTTCATTCACTAAGATAATAATATGGGCATTTCATTATACATGTATTCCTTCACTAATAAAAAGAATATTGACATGTTTCATTCATTGATAAAATGTTGTATACTAGGTCTAAATTCTGATAAGATGTAATATGTATAGGGTGGGGGGGGGAGTGTGAGGAAATGCAAGGCATTTGTCTGCTTGTTTTACAATATAAATGCTGTCATGATTGCAGTGATACATTGTATTTAAAACTGAGCAGTTTGAAAACCGAGTTCAAATCAGGAATCATGGCCTTTGGTTAAATTCATTCTATTGATTACAAAAAAATTGTATTTAGATTAAATTTACCAATGTCTTAGTTTAGGTTGAAGTAGACCTTTACATTTTAATACAATATATGACATATATACAATAAAATTTTATTAGAGTTATTGCCCTTGGAAAGGAATTTTATTTCAGTTATTTCAAATAAGTTTGTAAGTAAAGGCTTGTGAAACTTAAAGTACTTCTACATGTAACTCTTGCAAATGTATTTAATAATAATATTTAGTACAATAGACGATCTTGCCGTCTTTCTTGGCAGGTGATATTGCCAAAGTAGGAGTATTATTTATATTTTTAAAGGCAATTGTTTTATGCACACCTTAAATAAAGATTTGCAGTAAAAGAACATGAAAGTTATGGAAATTGACGTTATCTAAGAAAGGCCTTGAAAGATCGAAAAATGTCATGAAAAAGCATTGGAAAGTCATAGAAATTTTTTTTGAGTTCACTACTGGCAGTAAGTTATTTTGGAATGAAAATACAATTGTTTCATATGTATTGTGTAATTCAGGTCATAAATACATCTTTTACCTGCCATCATTAAGGTGACATCAACATTATCAATACTCGTTATACTCACCAGGCTAGGTCAAAGAACATTCTGAATGATTAATAGAAAAGTCATGAAATTTTGGGAACTAAAGATAACCAAACAATACAACCATTACTTAAATTTTGCATCATGTGATACACATTTTGGTCTTGTGTAAATTATGAAATTGGATATTAATTTTCTCTAATTTTATTTAATATGTATAACTTGACCTAATGGCTAAAGGCAAGCAGAAGTTAACATATTGCTAAATGAAAACTTTTCCGAGCTGCCGTTGGCGGTTATCTTGACGGTAACGGTTGTAGGAGGACATGTTTCCTGTCATATGTCAAGTTGACATTAAACCACACTTTTTGGAGCAGTAAAATTGTCTCTGTATGGTAATTACCTTACCTAAATGAATTGTTTTTTTGCCTGCTTAAAAATATCACCACATTGCAAAAAAAAATGGTGTCAGCCCTTGTATGTCAAAAATTACAAAGTAATTGTTATGAATAATTAATTTTGCTAATATATTATGTACACATCAGGAATTGGTTTTCAACTTGTTGCACGGAAATCTGTTTTATGACATAAAGGTTAAAATCCTTCTACATTGTGCATATCCATGTAATGCTGTTTAGATCTTAAGACATTGGGTGCTGTTACAATTCATGAACAAAAGTGGCAAAAACTTTTCAACAACATTTTTGCACAGTGTAGAAAAATGAGATTGAAGTTTTTATAAATATGTATTTAGACTCTGTGAATGTTGAATTTCAAATTTTCGAACTTGTTGACTTCCCAGAAGTTATTTTTCATATATGTTTATACCGAATGTAAATTTTTTACATTTATATACAATATAAATTTATAATATCTTGTTATCTCCAAATATTACAACTTTTGGTAAATATCTGTATGAAATCTAAATTATACATATATTTACTTATGATATATTCCTTTTTCTCAGATCAGACATCATGGAACTTTCCTCCACTCAAATTTATAAATTCAAAATTTGATATATATTCTGATAAAAAATACATTAAATTTTGTGTAAGATTTTAATCTTAAAGAAAAGATATAAACTTACACCATTTTATTTTACTTTTTAGACATGAAAATGGAAATAGATGAAATTATATTAAAAGTAATACAGAAATTATACAAATTTTTAGATAAATTCCTTTAGATTAATATCTATTCCATCTCACACAAAACCATCGAATGATAATTTGATGAATTTTTATAAATGCGAGGTTTTTAATGGAGGCAGTAAACTTTTATATGAAAATTTTCTTTCTCTAAAATTTTATTGCATGAAAATTGGTCTAATTTGTAATTTGTAGATAAATATGTTATTAAATTGAAGTGATGAAGAATCTTGGGTATTTATCAGTTGTTTGTTGATTTTTTATATCATTGGATGATTCATTGTATTTGATGGGAGAGATTTTTATTCCGATCCTGATAAAATAAGCATAATTTTAGAAAATAATATTTTAAAAATTCTGAATTTTACGAAATAAAAGGCCCAATTCTGACATCTTGAAAAAAATTCTTCCAATCCTAACATCGGAATGCCTATCAAACTGATTATAACATTGATTTTATATAAATAGTCCATGATGATACCAATGTTGGTGCACAAGATGTGCTTATTTCATTAGTAAATATGCTCAAGGCATAAACTTAATAGTAATGACCCAAAAATATTGAAGAGCAAGTCCAAAGGTCAATATAAACAAAAAAGGTAAAGCCAAAAGCATCTAAGGACAGAGCTAAGGACAAGGAAAGTACTCAAAAAGACCAATTCTGATTAAAAATATATGTGACTGAAATTATCAGAATTTGCATTTTGAGATATAAATAATTTTTGTGGTAGCATTTTGTGGTTGCTACCATAATATTAATGGCCATGGGTTATTGTTTTTTTTTTTATAAATTTCATTCTTTTTCTTCAAATCGTTTTGATACTGCACTTTTTACAAGTAAAAACAAAGATAATTTTTTAGAGAAAATGAGAAAGAAAAAACTTCAATTTTTTTAATCCATGTGAAGAAAGAAAGAGAAAAAGTTGAACTTGAGTGACTTGATTCTTGAAAGTAAATGCAATGGATTTAAATGTTTGCTCTTTTAAACTAATCTCTCAGTAATCTTTCAACCTAATTCACACACTAATTGAAAATTCAGATGACCTTATGCTAGGCAAGAGCCAAATTTTAAGATTATTTAAATGCTGTGAATTTCAAAACATGGTCATGTTCACACGGATCATAAGCTCGTGCGTCTTAAGAATAATTGTTTGGTTATTATCACCTTTGGCTTGATACAAATAATTGAACACAACCCCGCTCATCAAAAAGCCATTGTTGCTGGCCACAGGAAAGTTGCTACCCAACCATTTTATATTTGGGACAATGGGGTTTTTGTATGTTTAAGTTTTGTGAAAGAACGCTTTTGATGTTTTCGTTGTTTGTTTGTTTGACAGGGTCACCTTCATTCCTTTCATATTCAAATTTTTACGGCAAAAATTGGGTTTAAATTCATTCATCTTACAGCTTAGGTCATGGGACGCTGGTTATTGTTAAAATCGGCTTCATTCATACATTCAAACTTTACTTACCTGTATGGGGTTTCATCCTATATAAAAATTGGTCAACCAGAATTCCCAAACACTTCAAATTTATTATACTGGGAATATCACATTGTAAAAATGGTTTCATTGAATAGAAGTGAAGTAAATATATTAAATGCCAAAAAATATGTCTGTTGAAATAAGATAGTAAATACATCATACAAATGATAAATTAGTTTAATACACCAATCATAAGTTATTCTTAAATTTCATTGCAGGGACGATTTTATGATGAATTTTTAAATTTTAATGGATGTAATGACATACAATAGGCATTTTTGAATAGGTTTTGTCGACACAAATGAGGATAGTGTTTCAATTGGAGTTCTATGATACAGTTGAGAAATTCAGTCACAGATTAGTCTGAAATTAAGTAATAAAGAGTTAATCCATCACAAATCAGCTCTTATTTTAGCAGACTTTAAGTTTATGAGTGAAAAAAGAGACTACTTTTTCTGTGAAAGAGCATTTTTGCTTAATATGCATTTTCAAAGTCTGAACTTCTGTTAGCTGGCATGGATCCCAGCATCTTGGTTTCGGAGGGTGTAACCCATAAATTATAGCCAAAGTAATATTTTGGAATAAATGAATCAAATTTTACATGTTTTTAAGGAGAATCTGAAATCCTGAAATTTTTGCTAATTTTAGACAAGTCATATGGCCCAAAAAATTTTCTTAATTAGTTATAAGAGAACTCCCTAGCTGACCCTTCTATAAAGCAAACTTGATGCTTATCTAGCATGGAATTATCATACTATTTTAAGATGCTGTTGTTGCTATTTACACCTGAGAAATGTCAGGTATTTTTTTTCCTTGTTTCAACTAATTGTGTGGTCCATCCATCAAACAGGAAAGGGTCTATCATACAAATCAGAAGAAATATAATATACCGAAGTCTTGTGTAAGAGCCTATCGTTTTTATAAATTATAAAACTATTGATGTATCAAGTGGATTAAATTGTATATATTTTACAATACCCTTTGATATATAATCCGTCAAATGAAAATTTATTCCACCTACATGTATCAGAAGTGAAATATTTTTGTTTTGCTGACCTACACTGTGAAGCAGAAATGGTCTATTAGTAGATCATGTTGTTTCATAAAGTACTTTTAGAGTAATTAAAATGTCAGCTGGTACCTGTGTACTTTAAATGAAATTACAAGTCCATATGTTTTTATCCTACACTCCTAGAAGTTTATAAACAAATTGAACAAAAAGAGCAGTCTATATTGTGTACTTCATAACATAGATATGAACTACTTTTAATAATTTATCTGTTGTCCTGAGACTCTTGACACAATTTTTTTACTACTTCATGCATTGGCCTCTCTCCATTGATGAATTTATCTGCACTTAATAAGTTATTTTGATTTCATTTTGTTCTAAAGGCATTTTTATTTTTTTTATTTATATGAACTTGCATACCTTTGCCCGCTAACATTGCCACTGTCCAAATGTACGGGATGATGCATTAAAATACTTATTGCAACATTTCAGTATTCAATAAGCAAATGATAAGCGAACTGTTGTAAGTACCTTCTGAATGTTAAATTGATGTACACTTTATATTTTCAGGAGAACATTTATTGTACAAAGGACATTCATCGTTGCACGATTCCCAGGAATCACCAAATAAAGAACTTCCTACAAAGATACAGAAGCAAGAAAGATTAAAGGAGCGACAGGGATTACCACAGACCTTAAACTTTGATAAAGAACATGGTGTCAAGTTTTTGTCGAAGAGTAGATGCACTGGGACACAAACGTGAGTATCACCTCCACACTTCTTGCACCTAGAATTTTTTTTAATTAATGACCAAATTTTGTAAACATGTCTTAATCTTGTTTTTTAATGACAAAAATACCTAAAGTAATATAATATAAATAATAAATGTACAATGGAATACTAAGAAATCTTTGATACGGGGTCCATTTTTAGCTCACCTGGCTATTGCCACGGTGAGCTTTTGCCATCACTTGGCGTCCGTCGTCCGTCCGTCCATCGTCCGTCCGTCGTTAGCTTTTCATTCAAACATCTTCTCCTCAGAAACCATTTGGCCAATTCCAACCAAAGTTTGCATGAGTGGCGTATGGAAGGTCCTCAACAAAGTTTCCTCATTTAGTTCTGATTGGTCAAGAAACATGGCCACCAGAGGCAATTGTTGTTTCTGATTGGCTGATTTTCAAAAATCTTCTCCTCTGAAACGGCTGGACAGATTGGATCGAGGCTTCATAGGAATGATATATGACATGTCCTCCACAAACGATCCTCATTTTATATTGATCCGATGAAAAACATGGCCACTGTTGCTAAAAATAGAACATAGGGGGTAAATTGCTGTTTTTTGCTAATAACTCAAAAACCGTTACAGATATCGAAAATCTGACGGGGTAAAATTGATCAGCATGACAAGATCTACCTACCCTGAAATTTTGAAGGAAATTCCAAAACCCATTTAGGAGTTATTGCCCTTTTTTTGTCAAATAAATTTTCACTGAACAGTTGAACCAATTGCAACAAACTTGGTAAAATAGTTGATTAATTGTCCAATGAAAACCAGACTCCAGGTGAGCGATACAGGCTCTGGTGAGCCTCTTGTTTCTTATGATTTTCTTTTCTTGGGCACAATGCAACTAAATCATTTTATTTGTACAAGTTTTTGCACTCTGCTGTTCTTATTATCCATCAAAATCAAGGTACAATGTTTAATATCATGGGTACCCTTAAATATTTACCTCAAGCTGTTGGTTAGGGTTGTCATAATAAGGTTTTTGTAGAATAAGACAACAATTTTCTTTTATTAGTGTGAAATTAATGTGAAATTTTCAAGGATTTGAGATTTTTTGATAATAGGATAAAACAGTTCCTTGGTACTCAGTTTTGTGTCACTGGCCATTTAAGTCTGCCCTCTAGTTGTAAGTAAATCTGTCAGTATTGTGGAAACCCTTACACAATGGTATTAAACAAAATCTTGTATTTGATCATGCGATTAGATTCTCTTGTGAACGGTCAGTAACATCCCTGTTTGTTCTGCCTATGGACACACCGACAAGTACTTATTTTGATTTGGTAATTTTGTGGTCGAATTAATATTTCATAGAGAATTTTAAACCATCATTGGCGGCATTGTTAATAAAACAGCTTATAATGTGAAAATTTGTCAATTTAATAGTTCAGTATTTGTATATTATTGGGTTAAGACGTTATCTTAAGATTGTACTTAAATAGATCAACTGGTTTTTGCACACAGATGATCAACTTTAGATTGTTTTATCTAAATATGTTGCCCCAAGTTCCAGCTACTTTGCAACTTGATTTTAGGTGAGAATATTTTTCTGATAAAGATAAAAATTGACATATAATGAGGGGTGGGACAACCTTTTTGGGACATCAGAATTGAGCTATTTATTTTCATGGAAAAGTTGTTAGGAATTGGAATGGATCAAATTCAAGTTAAATGAGGATTGATGCATTACACTCTTTCAGACTGTCGGTTTTTGGACTCCGGTACACTCCGACTGTCTCACAATAATAGTACTTTCCATAAATATGTTGCATCATATATTATAAGGTCAGTTGTTACATAAAAGAAAATGTGGAAAAAAGAGCAGAATTTTATGATGTTAATTAATAAAGAAAAATTAACATTGGGTGGAGTAGTACTATCAGACATGATGTTATGTTATGTATGGCAGTTGTTTGACATTCTGTGGTGAGGTATTTGATGTCTGTGATACAGGGCTGCCAAGTATTGACTGCTGATCCTTTATTGTAACAGTAATTATGAGGAAAGGCAATGATCTTGTGTGACTAGCTATGTTGGTAATTTCAGCAATGCATTACTATGTCTCACCTGTTCATTGTTTGGATCAAGTCTTACATAGCTGGACTATATAAATTACAGAATACAATCTTGAGACAACAAAAATGGTAGGCCACTGTGACCTACATTTGGTGAATGACATCTTACTTGTTCTTGAATTTTGTAGATCCACATTAATTGACAAAAACATTTGTGTGATCTATTTTATAGTGTATATTAGCTTTTAGACTAAAATATAGTAGAGACTGAAAAGTGTACAGGCCTTGTTAAAATTTTCCACAATCCAAAAAAAGCTTAGAGGCTGAATGGTTTGATTGACTTAATAGCTTACACACCATAGTATATTTGTTTAAAAAGCTTACATTCCATGGGTATATTTTTTGAATAGCCTAAATGCCAAGCTATATTTGTCTGCACGAATAGCTTACATACCAATCTTACATGTATGGTATACATGCAAGAGTCTGAAATAGCTTTTGGGCTGAAATAGCTTACATACAATATTATAATAATGTAAAAAGGTTACAGACCATTTTATATCTGGACCTTATTGCTATGGAGCAAACATGCAGGACATTTTGAATTGATTTCTTGGCAGTCGTTATTTTCTGGACCCCAATCATTTATCAGATGATATACATGTCTATCTCCATATCAATATGTCTGACAGTTTCCATATTTTACATGTAGAGAAAACTGAGAAATGTATATTCTACATTTAGTTGAACAGACAGATATACGTCAGTGGTTGCCAGATACTTGTCTGTTTATATAGACCTACATATATTGTAAAGAGTACATAAACATCGCCTTCATGTAGATGCAACACTTTATCGAATGAGTCACTGCTGTACCGACAATCTGTAATCGCTGTGTGAAGTAATAATATTACATAACAGAATTACGTTTGATCTATTTTAGTTGTATTTTAATTAGACATAAGAAAATGAAGACAGTGAGACGATATACATATAGAAATCTGTAGGCCTGCAAGGTGGTTTAAAAATGTTGAACTTGTACTAATATGAATACTTTTATCCAATATGTAAAAACTGAAACTATAGCTACTTCTTGTACTGAGATGGCCATCGTTTTGCAAAATTATGACCAGTCATATTAACATGGGTGTTCCTTCTTACTACATGTACTTGTATGTTCTTGCATACATATTTACATTTGGTGGACTGGTTATCTGCACTTTATAATACCAGTAGTATCATTTGGAAGTTTACTAAATATGTATACGTAAATATGTATAATCTTGTTTTACTTTTTTTTCATTATTTTCACTGACATTCTTAAACCATGTTAACCATTTTATGAGTTTTGACTTTTATACAAAACTTTAAGACATTGCATAATATCGGTTAACCACAGTCTACGTTTTAATGCACGATTTTTTTTCCTTAGCTGCAATAAATTTAAATTATGAAGCATGATTCAAAAATTACAATACAGCGATAGATAGAAACACTTAAGATCTAAATAGGTTTATTGAAGAAGTGATCCTTCATATAATGAATTATTGCTCATCATTCATACGCTTGGTGTAGTTTGGAAATTTCTTTAGAATTTAAATGCATTAAAAAAAAATTTGAAAAACCACAAAAAATATCAGTTTTGATATAAGTGCCAAAATTACTTCATCTTTTTTACTACCTATAATGAATGGGGATGACTTTTCTTGGAGTTTTGCCATATCTCAAACAAGTGGGTGTCCCTTCACACACGAAACCCATTCAACTAAAGCATAAATTACAACTAAAAAGTCAATGACTCATTTTATATACAAAAATGTAAAGTTTCTAATCTTGTAATTACAAATAACTGTAACTGCAGTACAACAGTCAGTCATGATAAAAAGTGTAAATAACATTTCCGTCACTTCTAGATTAGTTACCACCTGTATAGGCCTTAAGTCGCACGAATTTTAATTTGCCGCCAGTCGCCTAAATTTTACATTAAAAAAGCCAAAGGTGATTCCATATTTCATATACCAAACATTTTCCATCCTGTCTGCTATATTTTCTTAAATTGACAGTGAATTTACCTTTATAAGAGTTGATTGAATTAAAATAAAAGACCTTTAGGATTAAAATTGACTTGGATTTGATGCTATAAAAATAGTTGATCAGCGGCCTTGAATTCCTCAAAAAAAATTATTGATGAGGATAAAAATGCTTTTCTAATATTTTTCATTCAGAAGTAACAAATTGAACAAGTAGTTTTGCAAAGTCGCCAAAAATTGTTTTTAAATCATTTTGCTTTAAGTTTGCCTTTATAAAAAGAAATCCAGGAAAATTTAAATTTAAGTTCATTTTATAAAAAAGTTACCCTCAACTTGGCTTAAGAAGCCCTAAGTTTTCATTTTTTCTATCTTATATTTTCAGACAAATATCAAGTGTGGACCCAGAATTACCATTATATATGAATGGAGCACGACCAGAGCCATCCCTTGACAGCTACGCTGCTGCTCATCATGCCATGTTATTACAAGCAAATCAATTGATGCGAGAGAGAGGCTCGCCACCAAGATATCCAAGCATAGACTCTCATGACACACCTTTAAATTTATCGTTATCTAATTCCACATTATCATCACAAAATTCCTCGTATCCATCTCATGTTCCAAGACCATCTGTTATTACATGTGCAACAACAGTAGAGCGAGGGCAGCAGCAGCAGAAGTTATCGCCTTCAGTTTCTCCGCAGTCTCTGCCAAGCCCCAGTCGTAGGGAAGTTAGAACAGGTAATGAATGACCTTATTTTCTATATTCATATTTAAGGGAGAAGGTTCTTTTCTAAATATTAAATATATTATGTTTGTGGAGGGATTATTTAATTCCTAATACAAAAACTGAAGTATTCTTTTGCAAACATCTTTCACCTTAAGAGGACACACATGTGAAAGGTAGTGTCATGATTTTCATAGTGTCCTTATTAAAACCAAGCCTTTAAATCTGAAGATAAGGAGTATCCTTTGAATGAGGTCCAGATGAATTACCTAAATATTGTCAATAAAGATAAACTCTTGGTGTCAAGCAGTTTTTCTGATAGTGTGAAACAATATGACAATTTTCTTAATCTTATCAGACAACAAGACTAATTGATGGTTACTGCCAAGGTTAGTCCCGTAACTTTTAAATGGCGATAAAATTTACGAGTAAAAAAATCAATCATCTTAAATTGTAACTGATAATATGATTGGTACGGGTTTGCGATCAAAGTGTGACAGTTAAAACTCGGGTAGCCGCCATTTATTTAGATCAAGAGGTACAATGGTATTATGATAACATCACTGGATATATTTAAATTGATTTAGTACCCTTTTTAAGTGATAAATTGTATACTTTGAGGGTTATAACTTCAATTGGTATCTTATTTCTATGTATAAACAGTATTCAAAGGGAATTGTTGCAATCATTTAAACTTGTTGAGTTTCTATGTTGTTACACTATATACAACTGCCATGCTGTCAGGTCAAATAGAAAAAAGTCTGATACTTCTATGGGTAACACAAATTCATCTTAAAGAGATACAGAATTTTTGTTAAATTCTGCAGAAATTAATGATTAACAAAGTTTTAGATTATCCCTTTTTTCTATGTTTTCAAGCTTTTCTCCTCCTTTTCCAGTCTAAATGTATTACGTTAAAAAAAACTTTGTACTTTTTTGGATTCAATTACTTTTTGTAGATTTTTAAAAAATTCTTTGTTTGGTAGATATCAGATTTGATGGTTTTGAACAATTTGTTCTCAAAACACAATATGAAATGATTCATTTTGTTAAAGAACCTTTAAAATATTTAAATTATTGTATTAATTTTGAAGAAACAAAATGTAAATACATTTTTTTAGAAAAAAAGCAATTATCTATAAAAATTTATGATTTGTGTAACTACTTGCAAAAAAATAATACTTTGATGTGTTTTAAAACTTAGATACCATTTAAATTGTACAAACAATTCTTATTTATGCAGGGAACTTTAAGAAAATGCATTGTCATTGTTATATGAAATGTCATGTTAATATTTATTTAAAAGACTTCAATTTTTGTTTGTTAAATCTAATAATTAAATAATACAAATAGAAACTAATTGGACACAAAGTATACCTGGATTGTCTGACTTGTCAGTTATAATTACTTTCAACATGATAATGACCATTAATTGAAAATTAGGTTTTTTTTTTTTTTTTTAAACTGTCTCCGATACCTGCCCACTATTCTTTGCACTCTTATGACATATTTATCAGAAAGAAAAATCTTAAAATAGAGACAAGTCTTATGGTCTATTGTGAAAAACCTGTTTTGTATTCAAGAAATGAAAAACTGCTATTAAATTGACAAAAAGGGTAATACTTATCGTATTAGAAGTTACTGCTTTGTGGTAGTTAGCGCCATACGTCTGTCTGTGGTCCTGCTAATGACCGTAATTTCCCAAATATGGGAATTGAAAAGAAAGCAAAGACAAGCGAACAGCCCTATAATTTGTAGTCCAAGCGGGAGTTGAAGTGGTTTTGTATAAGTGGATTAAGAAATTTTAAAGTTGTTTTTCTAAATCAGTGATCATGTTTGGGTTATTTGACAGGCAATAATCTCTTTATAAATGGTTTGACTTTATATGATGTTGTAACATTTTGTTGTCCAGCATCTGTGGGGTAAAAATTGTCATTGATAAATTGATAGTTTTGTGAAATATTAGTTTTAATTCATCACCTAAATGTTATAATCTCTTTGTTATGGACATTCCCTGGTCATTTACAGGTTATAAATCTTTTTGTCAGATAAAGGCAATAAGAGTTTGCCAAATTTAAAGGGTATTACAGTGTAGACTGGACCAGGAATGTTCATATATACTAGTATTAGTAAAACTTATTAAGAAATCATCCTCTGATTGTGTTAATTTTTTTTCATGTTTATTTTTTTTTGGGTGGGGGGGGGGGGGGCTTTGTTGTTTTTGTTTTTCATGTAAATTTATTTTCTTTTAATATGCCTGAAAGTTTTGTTATCCTACCTGGATTTTCAAAATTCAATATTTAGTGTAATTTTCACTTCTGATTCTCATAACTATAACAAAAATTGTGGAGCAAAAACAAGAAAGTCTGTGGAATTACTGAAATGAATTTTAGTTGTAAGGTGTACTTTGATGTATGTTCTCTGTCAGTCAATCAATATTTTCCATTTTAGATTAAGAGGAGATGGGGGAGGAGTTAAGAAAAAAATTATCTGAACTCCTGGTTTTGTCCGTTCGATCTCTAGTGTTTGTGAGAAATTTAATGTGGTAGATTACAAAAAGTACAAGATTAATTAAAGTATTATTTTTGTAGGGTCGAGGACCTAAATGATTTATTTAAATGACAATAAATATTTGGCTTTTGGACAAGAATTTTTTTAGATGACATAAAATGTTGTATTTATTTCTTCTGATTGTGTAATATCACAATCTGTTGATTTTTAGCATTCCTAAAATATCGGCATAATGAATATTACTTATAGATATTTAGGATTTCTTAACGGTAATTGGTTTTTCTGAAGGCATGATTCAGTATTTACATAAACTTAACATGTCATAACTTTAACCTTGTACTGTCATATTTAAAATGGCTTATTTAATGCTAGGATAAATTTAAAACAAAGTCATAGTACTTATTTACCTTTAAAATTGTTCAATAATGGCCATTTTTGGACCCAAGCTTTTGTAAATAGTCCGATTTTTGTTTGGATTTTAAATTGTTTTTAAATAATTCATGTATGGTTTGACATTATTAATTCCCATTGTAACTAAATGATTATGTATCTGTTAAAGACATGTGCCGCCTATTTTCAAGTACCGCGAGTCCCATTTTCAACACTAACTAGATTTAAATAACCTTTTGACAATAGATAATCCCCCTTTTAAAGTGTGAAGGACCATCATTACAGACTCCATTTAATATTTGTTGGAGAATCTTGAAATAAAGTATTTATACTCTCTTTAGGACTTTATGTATTATCTTTTAGATCTCAAGGAGATTATGTCATAATCTCAAGGGATGGTTCAAAGCGTTCACAACTCTATATAGTTCCGATTTTTTTATCGTTTTTTCACAAGTTGTTAGTGTGAGAAAGTTTCGTGCAAAAATGTAGAAAATAACAACAATAAATAATTACATTACGTAAGTAGTGTGTTTTGTGTCACAGATGATAATATCAGAATTGACATGATTTGCTGAGATGCACTTTCATATAGTGCAGTGGATATATATTTATTCAGCGTTCCAGCTAGCTTAAAATAGAGGGGCACAGCACCCTGCCCCATATCAAGCAACCTCTGCCCTCTGCAATAAGTATAATATAAAATACAACAAATATCTTTTTTAATACACATAGTGACATAAACAAGACTGAATTAATTGAAAATGATTTCAAGAATGCAGTAAAACTAATAGAACTCTTAACAGGGCATTAGATAAGTGAATATTTGATATTTCTTAAAATTTGACATTATCTTGTTTTGCCTTTTCAGATCTGGAAATGTGTTAAGGTGCCCCCTATCCTCAATAAATATCTCTTTTGTCTTTAAATCATACCTGGAACACTGATATTTATCAAGTTGTAATCAGGTAATTTCATAATTTTTTTTTTTTTAGAACTATGTGATCCTGCCATAGAAGAGCATTTTAGAAGATCATTAGGACGTGACTACTCCGAGTACGTTTCAAAGTCGTCACCCAAGACACCAACTGTGCCATCACCTGCAGTCCCCCCTCAGCAACAACTCCCGCCTGCTCCAGCTGACATAAAACCTCAAGGTCAAAATGGAACCAATGTTTCCATTACAGGTTAGTATTCAGATGTAATTCAAATCTATGTCCCGTTGGCATCTTATCAATTGCATTATTCAGTAGTGGGTGCCCCAGGCCAATATAGCAAGCCTGTCACCTATAACAAGGCCAATATGAAAAACATTACGTAATGATATCATATTATATTACCAAGATACTACTAACATAAAGAATCTTTTGTCAACTAAGCAGTAAATATATAGGTAGTAGTTCTGCATAAATATGTGATAAAATCCATATCATATGGCTGAAAAACAAATATCAGGGATTTTTTCATACCATCTGTCTTATTATTGCCTTTGAGCAAAGCTCTCTGCTGATATGTTGGATGTGTTATGAAAAACCACTTTATTCTAGATTTATTTATTTCTTTTTATTACAAAAGGCAGTTACAGGACAGTATAGACTATCAAAATTGGACTGTTCAGAAACTTTTTTTTCACCTGAAATATTCCATAAGTACACAATGATCAGAACAGAAATATTATATGAAAAGTTATCAGAACAGAAATATTATATGAAAAGTTATCAGAACAGAAATATTATATGAAAAGATCTTTCTTGTTGAATTTCAAGAGATATGAATGGGATGTCATTTTAGCTGGTACAACATTGTGTGAAGACATAAAATTCATATAACAATGACAATGCCTTATGGGTCTTTGTGACAGATCATAAATATTATAACATTCCACCTACACAAAATATTACAGGTCCTGAATAAGGAATTAATATAAAATGTCTAAATATAGAAATGGACAAAGATGGATCTTCGTTCTGTATGTAAATGTTAAAAAAATGACTTTGGCTACTGGAGTAGAAAATATTAAAGATTATAATGAAATTATTCACATTCCATGAGTCCAGTTTTATTAGGGTAATAATTTATCTGTAATGTATTAAATCCAATCTTGAAAGTTGAAAATAATAAATTCCATCTTTTGTGGTTAACCCAGTAACTTAGAATCTATTGAAAATGTATAGAGATGTCTGTTGAGGTGGTCTAAATTGAAAATATTTTTGGGCAACGTCTTGTTTAGATATACTATTTAATCACTCAGGAGGAACAAATTGTTGAAAATAATGAGAAATATTACAAATATTTGAGAATTTCGTATTGTATGGTTATAAACATTCAGGACTGTCAAAAGAGTGCAAAATCATTATGTTTAATTTATTAGAAAGTATTTTAGATATGTATATTCACTGAATTTTTATTTAATTTTTTCATTGTTGATTGAAGTTTTGAATTTTATATTTATAAAATCTGAATTCTTTCTTTCTTTCAGGGTCAGTTGATGATCACTTTGCTAAATCACTTGGTAACAGTACATGGACTGCTCTGAAGGCCAAGAAAGACCCAGTTAATGAACTCTTTACTGGCTCAGTGGATGATCACTTTGCAAAAGCTCTTGGTGGTGAAACATGGTTAAGAATAAAAGCCGAAAAGGAAAATGGACATTGTACAAATTTGACACAGCAGAGACATGACAGTTCCCTGTTGTCAAGTCAACATTGATGTTTATGTGTGTGAATGATACTATTATTGTGTTCACACTTGTGTGTGGATGTGGAATTATATGTTCACACCAGTGGATGTATGTTGTCACTGCCATATAGTGTTTTGTTGAATGTTCTGATCTCATGAAAGATCATGACACAGTTTTGAACAATTGGTGCAAAAGTTGAATTTATATAAAATTGTGTATGTTTTAATGATTTAGCTATAGAAACATTACATGTTTTGATGATACTATGGTAATAACATATTATGTAAAATAAATATCATTATTTATTAGCACAAAATCCAATATGAACTAGCTCATCATTAATGTTAGACAATTTTTTCCACTTCATAATTGTCATTTAAACCAAATTATTTTTACATATTTGATAGCAAATTCTGTCATCTACCATGTAATTGCTGATATCTGCTTATAAGCAAGTTCTTTTCCAGCCATTTAGGGAGCAACCACTTGATTTTTACAGAATACAAGGAAATGATATTGGATCCAGCATCCACCAGCCTGAATTTTATTTTTGCTATATTTGCACCACTTTTGAGCATGATTTTTCAACAAAGTTTGAAGCCAGATTTTTTCCCAAATTCCTACATTTACAGCCCATCCCCATCACAAATCAACCTGTTTTTTCCTTGATGAATGCTTCATATTTGACGCAATAATATTTTTATTATAAATTGGTGAATTTTTATTTCTTGAACATAGATAAATTTACGCAATTTATTTAAATACTCCTCTTATATTTAAAAAGCAAAGAAAATATGTGAAGCATAGATGATTGAACTAGGTCTTTTTGAAATTTCCCTCAATGAATTTTAAAACATTCATTAAAGAAAATTTAATATGCAATTTGTCAATGATTATGTATACAACATAAGCATATCTTCTTCCTTCATTTAAAGACTTCTGACATTGAGAAATTGTTTTATTTGAAAACATCATGTCTCTTATATAATTGTTTGATCTTATTTATGCAAATTAAACAAAACAAGATTCTTTCACAAGGAAGCATTAAACTACATGAATGAAAACATTGATGTCACTCAGATGACCCTGACTGACATGACAACAGAAAGCATTTGGGTGGAGGTGTTGGTGTTGACAACTTTTATACTTGGTTGAAAAAGTATTGTCAAGAAATCTTCTTTGTTACTTATACAAGTACAGGGTTTCTTCAAGAAAAAAGTGTTATTCCAAACTGCACTTTAGTGTTGATGTTCGTTTTGCATGGTTTTGCTCAATATTATTCAAATGTCAAGAAGATTTGTGGTGCATGTCTGTGGCTTACATGTAATTTTCAATATTAGTTTTGATAAACTTTGAAATTTATTATAAACATACAAAAATTGTTGACAAATTTAATTTGACTGTTTACACATCTGTCACAGAAGGCTTTATCTGACCTTTTAAAAATTGTCATATTTATTTCAACATTACAAAGAGCTTCTGTTTCCCACACATTTATAACTAGTTCATAAGATACACAGATGAAGGGTTAACTCCCAGGGGGTTAACTGTATCATTTTTAGTTTTTGATATTTATGAGAAGTATTTGACATATAGATAGGAAAAAAACATTCCCAGTTCCAATACTTTTTTTTAAAAATTCTAATTGTTTTATTGTGTTAATGTGAGGTAACTAAAAGGAGAATGATATGAAATGTTTTTGTCTTTGTATGTGACATTTTTTGTACATTATTTTTTAATGCGGGTGATGAAATGGCATGCTACATTTTGTCAAATGTTTGTCTCTTGTTGTGATTTTTTTCTTGTGTTGTTAAATTTTTCAAAGCAGTTTGTCAGTTGTGACTGAATTTGTATGGATAAAATTGTGCCATGTTAATATTAGTATGTACAAATGTATAAATGGTAATATATATAGTACAAATGTTGTGTTTAAAGAACATAAAATTCAGCACTTTGAAGTCGAGGATTAACTTGACATTACAGTTACATTTGTTATCAATCATGACATTGCTCTCTATGTATTAATAGGATGTAATCATGATTACATGGCTTATCAGAATCATGATGTGGTTTCCATTTCATCATTTGAATTATCATGAAAAAACATTTGACTGTAAATATTTACCAAACTTTGTAAGAACTTTGAGCTTTATTTCCATTGTTATGTTGTAAAGATTATATTAAAGTGAAAATAAATTGAAGAAACACCAATCAGTTCGTCTTTATAATATTTTTTATATAATATCAATTCTGATGCACAAAATATGCATATTTAATTGATTTATGACTCATCAGTTGTGCTATTAGCAAGGCCAAAAATGTTTGAAGCCAAAACAATAATCCAAAATGTTGATGAGCACATTCACATCCCAAAACAGTAAAAAATGTCAAGCCAAAACAGTCAAAAATGTCAAGCCAAAACGGTCAAAAAGGTCAAGCTAAAACAGTCAAAAATGTCAAGCCAAAACAGTCAAAAAGGTCAAGCCAAACCAGTCAAAAATGTCAAGCCAAAACAGTCAAAATGGTCAAGCCAAAGTTATCTTAGGACAGAGCTATGTATTACGGATGCATCCTTATTTTTCACAAGTTTAACATCATTATAATGATAAATTTTAAATATCAGTTTATATTAATTTTGAAATACATGTACTTGTAACAGAAGAAAATCAGTGGTTATCTCGATTTTTTAAGGTTGTAAAAGGATGGATTTTCCAGATGGTTTGTAAAAGTTATATTTCTCATTTTGTAAATTACAAATTTCAAAATGTATTTAGATACATTTTAAAATTTATAATTTACAAAATGGGAGACATAACAGTTGTAAATGAATTAAGTGTTAAGAATGTATACTAATTCATAATCCGGCGATATTTCTGGGATTTTTTCATTTTTTCTAAAATTAATAAAAAGACTGAATGGAGGTAAGTGAAATATGTCAATGGCACAACAAATCTCAAACAGAATATGAAAATTACAGAAAGGAATTTAGTACAGCCTTCATCATTAGTATTGTGCCCACACTGCATGACAAGTTCTTTAATACCAATCTTAAAAAGTTCAGCCATAACAAGAAAATATCTGAAAAGAGTCCCAAAAATAAATGAACAACAAAAAGAAATACAACCATTACCAAACTCTCATTGGCAAATAAAAATATTGTTCAGTTAAACTAGTTCAGTGCTCAACCATCCACATTTTACACTGAGAATGGCAGGAGAAATATGCTGAGAAAATAAAACAGAATTGTCATATTCAAGACAAACTAGACCATGATATGCCATTATTGAATGTTAGATATTAACTGACAGTAAGCTAGCAGACATTTTATATTCTTGAAGGAAGCCAAATGATGACATTATCATGACATCAAAAACTAGAGCTTGTAAATATGTCAACAAAGAAAATAAATCATTCCAAACAATATTAACAAATCCTTTACTAGGGATTAAACAGGCCTGAATTATATATTTTATATATCTAGTAATTGTTCTGGCCAAAATAAAAATTGTACAAACCACAGGACATTTTTGAGCTATAAGAGAAAGAGGCTTGTAGCCCCGGGGTTGTGGCATTAAAGAATTTAAAACGGAGGAAAAAATTAATTATGACAATTTACATTTAAATGTTTTCCTTCTCTTGTACCAGATATCACTTTTAATTGGTGCACATTACTTCCTTACTCTGTTGAAATTTATTTAGATTTAGGACAACACAACAGACAGTTTAAGTCATACATAAATGCATGAAAGTTATAATCAACTTAAGAAAATTACAATACTTTTTATTACATATGTCTACAAATGGGAGATAACTCAAACAAATTTTTGGAATGCAGAAAAAGGACTATCCACATATATAAAGTCAAATTAGATTGTGCTCATTGTCCCAATGGCTTGATATGAGTTTACCTTACTGTCATTGCTTTTAGGATGTGTCATTCTCTGCTACTTGTGTGTCTATTCAATTATACAGAATATATATGCTGTAAGAAGCACACAGGCCTTATTGCTGATCTGGTGAAATTTTAAGAAAAATGATGTATAATATGTTCATCAAAATTTTAATAAAATCCAATGGAAATTATGTACTTCTTGAATTATGGTATGGCCCATTTTGCTGTCAGTAATGGTAAAAAACCAATGTTTAAAGCAATATTGATTTTGTGTCTGTAAAAACCATATTGAGATTTGAAAAAGATCTGATTTGTTGAAAGTTTCTTGAGTTATGGCAAAAGAAACCACTTGAAGTTCCATTTTTTCCTCCATCAAGGTGACTAACTATGAAACAGACAACAGTGACCTCCATTTTGTCATAGGAAATGACATCCAAATAAGAAAACAAAAACAAAAACCACCGATAAATGCTTGCACAAAAATTGTTTGGTGCCACCAACCATACATAAACTAATAAATGACCTTTTCAGTTGGAAAACATGGTTAGATATAAGGATTTTTGAAATCCATAAGGGATCCTTTGAACTTTCCATCGTCTAAGAGGGCCTCAATTTCAGAATTGATGGCTTGCAGTTTTTTATGTCATCCAATGAATGTTACAAATAACATTGCATTATTATAAACATTTCATGCTCTAAAATAAAAATTGGATGTAGAAGTCATTTTTCTTTAATTGCTAAATGGGAGGTAACTACAGATAATAATACCTATTTCAATTGATACATTAGAACAGTGCAGTTGACTACTGGACCCCGGGACTGGACCTAAACATAGTTGCAGCCTATAAGTTATAAAAATTATAAAAGCAGAACAAAATTCTAATAGTTATTAAATGGCAACCTGTAAAATGAAGAGCTATAAGTTGGGACTTTTTCATCCTTGTGATTTCCTGCATATACCAAAAGTGTATAGATATAAAATATTATCTCTTTGTTTTATTCTGTTATTCACTTCATCTAATACACCTATAACAAGTAAATCAAAACTTATATTGAAAAATTTCAGGAAAGGGACAAAATTTCCAGAAGAGACACAAACATTTTTTGGAAAAGGAAAAAAAGGTCATAGCTAAATTGCTTACAAATCAGTACTTTTAAGAATTGACTGCATATTTATTTATCGGGGAGTGAGTCTAACGAAATAACCTCAATCACATGGTTAAAATTAAATAACTGCATAGCGAGCTATTTTTAAAGTGTGCACCTTGTGTATTGAGGTAATTTTGAGTAGATTAAAAACAAAGTTACAGTCATTCCTTATATTTGTTTAAGGTCCTACAATAGGATTCCAAGCAAAAAGAAAAATTAGTGAATATAGACGAAAAAAGTTTTATGAGGCCAAATAAAAGGCCAAGTGTTTAGAATTTCTCTACTGAGCCCAATTTTTGTGCCTACCCTAAATTTTTTATTCACATTTTTTGTACAAGCACAGATAAAAACCACAATTTTCTCTACAAAGAAGGTATAAAGATTTAACAAACGGAAAATACTACAAACCAACTTTTATACACATGAAACTCTAAAATACACAATTTTTTTTGCACCTGGCTTAATATCAGATTTTTAGATAATAATTTTTAAAAGGTTTAGGGAAGTCACTCTTAATTTATGTTGTAGGGAAGTGAATTTTCCAATGGACCAAAGTCTTTACTTTTCTAAAAACTAAATTTTACTGGAATAAATAAATCTACAAATATTTCCTTGAAGTATTTTTATGGAAAAAACAGTACTTATTTTTCATTAATGTCACTCTTCAGCAGTATAGATTGCTGACAACCCCAGAAAAGTACCGGTAACTGTCAGAATTTTGTCAAATTCTGTCAACAAATTTTTATCAAATAATGTCAGGAATTTCTGGAATCCTACATCAACTTACATTTTGAATTAGTTTTGTTCAGAATTCTTATACAAGTAGATAAAGAAGACATTACTGAAATAACTTAGATCTTCAATTTTCACTTTAAATGAACAAATAATGGAAATTTCTAATGGAAATAGCTGAATGCACCAAACTAAATTGAGTGAGGTACAAGTCGAACATGATAAACTATACCACCCATCACATGAATTTAAACAAGCAATTGAACAGCTCTTTATCTTGAAAGCCTTTGGAAAGTCAAGCAATTAGGGAGCAACCTTTTGATTTTTAGGGGAAGGGGATGAAATGTTTGATCCTGCCAAATATTTTTGCTGAAATTTTGATCCTGGATTTTCTCTTTCGTCAGCTATTATGGCATTAATTTTCATTTTCATTTAAACCTAAAATTTCCTGATTGACATTTTTTCACACCTAAAGTGATCCTGGCTGTTTATTTTGCCAAAATCCTGGTCCTGCCTTTTTATTTTAACTGTCAACCTAGACCCCCCACCCACTCCTTTCCATAAAAATCAAATGGTTGCTCCCTTAGCCTAAAACCAAAGCTCAGCCCTTACAGAAATATCAAAAACAGCCTTTTTCTCATAGAATCTTAAGTGTTATTAATTACTTTCCATTTATTGGTACGTGCTACATATTATTCTTGTACATGTACTGGTGTGTATAAAACATTCCAGTCTCTGTTGAAGAGTTTGTAATATTTAGATTTCACAAGCCATTCGGTATATCTATCATGGTTAACTAGACTCATGTCTATGAATAGCAGATATGTACTGACCTTAGTATACAGTAGACTTTTTACTTTTTTCATTTAGGGTAAACTTCATTAAATTAAAACAAAAAATAGGAGTTGAAGCTATATGTTTAGCATCGATTAGCAGTTGACCATTGAAAGATACTTATCTTAACAAAGTATGTTTCAAATTTTAAAGATATTTTGAGCTTATCGAAGTCGACACTTTTTAAAATTTACCCGAAAATTGCTAATTTTGTGATTTCTTGTGCATATTTGATTTTTTATCAACAAGGCAACTTAACTCCAGAACAACACCTGACTTTCATAAGGTAACAGTAGAGGAGCCTAAGGAAAAGTCAGTCTGTTGAGTCTTGTACCAGTCTTTTTAGCAACTTCAAGCTTTGATCACAAACACAAAGAACTTGGCAATATTTTGTAACCATTTTAGTAATGATAATTTAAGTTTTTTAGAATAATTATGAATATTACATTGGAAACAATTAGAAAAATGTTTTCATGTACTTATTAATAAAGTTTCATTTTTTATGTAGAAACACTATATATAGTTTATGTGGACTAATATTATTAAAAGTTGTGGTTTTTGCATCAACAAACACACCTAGAAATAGTCCACTATAGTCTCCTAATTCTGTAGAAAGACAATGATTTTACCACATCACTGGTACATGTACTTATTCTCTATGCATTGTCACTGGAAATAACTTTTATGTTCTAAACTATTCCAATAACTATAGTAAATCATCACAGATTTCTCTTTTAGTATTATTTACACCAGATAGAAATCAACCTTAAGCAATTTCCAGGCCATTCTCTTTTCTGAAAAATCAGCCCTTATGAACACATACAAAATGGTCAAGAAAGTGTATCAACTTTTCATTTATCGCACATCTTTTTAAGAGTTCTTTTAGTTTCTTTCAACACATTAATGTATACTGAATTCATTCATACTTGTAATTGGTATCTAAATGTGTTTTTTACATCTTTTTTTATCTGAATTGGCTTTAAGGCCAGAAGGGAGCACTGAAAGGGCAGGGGTGCACAGGATAGAAGGGTAGGGTGAAGCTTCCCTCTTTTTTATGCTACATGTAGATAGAACATATTATATATTTCAACTGTTATCATAACAAGAGGGATGATGGATGAATACTGTTTAACGTCCAGTGGTAACCAGGTGCAATATCATGATGATAACATGTTAATATGACAATGAATATGATTCCTGTTTTGTACTAGACCGACACAGTGAGCCGGATTTTTAATGTGCTAGCTCTTGAGGTAACTGTCTGCATATCACCCCACTCAGACATATTATACTGACTCTGAGCCGACCAGTTGATCCTTGCTCCTACTCCTAGATGCTGCGTGCTTGGCATACAAGCAGAAAATACCAATTTTAATGTCTTTGGCTTGGCCCGGCTGGGGATCGAACCTGCGACATTCCACACTCGAGGCGAGCATGCTACCACGAGACCACCGTGGCGGTACAACATGAGATTATTGGAAGTAGAAGTAAATATAATTACAACCATATCAATGCATAAACATGTGGAATTACATCCTGGTAAGACTGGTTCCTTCTTAAAGTTGGAATGGCATATATGACATAAAAGAAGAAATGACTGGTTTTATATTTTTATATCAAGTACTCTTTTTGATGAATTTTTACAGACATGTTTTTAAAAACAATATTTAACAACAATATACAACAGAACTCACCAACTCATATGAATTCAATATAATAAGTGTTAGTAATTTACAACACTCTCATGCAGTACTTATGTGAGTGACTGCATTAAATAAAAAAAAATGCCTATATTATATACTTATCACAAGTCATGAACATTATTTTTTAAAAAAACTTTTGGTATGAGTCTTATAATTTTGTGGTCTATTAACATTATGAAACATTTTCAAGGACAGCTAAGACACATCATTTCTGTCAAACTTCATGCTGGAGCTAACAATGTAACACACGACGACCTGATTTTTCTAAACAAGAGTTACAACCTGTTGGCCGGAAGGTAGGTCCAAATATCTCCAGAAAAAATGGTTTATGAAATAAATAAAATGAGTAAGACATAATGTAGTCCTGGAGATTCTTATCAGCTGTCCTACTCCTTTGATTGTCATTGATAATTTTGTGTTGTTCCACCAAAGATCGATACTCCTTGCGACATTGACCCTTCATCTGGCATGGCATTAGCTGAAACGAAATTAACATAGTTATTTTCAGTACAAAGCAGTTTAATCTCTAAATATAATTTTGATGGTTCAATTTTTAAAATATTTACATGAAATGATATAAATGGATATAGAGTTTATGCTAATGCACATGAAAAACAAATCTTATTCATGTACAAACAGTACTTTTATTGCTGTCCTTCAATTGAAAGTCTTAAATATGAGTAGAACAAAGATTTAAGATTGGTGCAAAATACATGTATACATACTCAAAAATTTGACAACAGTCTTGAAATATATATACATTTTGTGTATTAACAGAAACTAACTCATTATTTATAGACCTTGGTTAAATAACAATGTTTCATAAAGAAAAATAAATGTAAACTGCATTTCAAAACATAAAAATTCTTGAATTGACAAAATATTTTGTAAAATATCATTAAAAAAATTCCTTTTGTGTCATATCCATTAAAAATTTAGGTACATTTTGTGTATCTAAAAAACTTCATAATAAAAAGTGTCAAAAACTTTAATTTTATAACAAATTATATTTCTTGAAGCATAAAAATATGAACATAACACAATAAATTCTAAAACAATTAAATTTTAACAGAAATAAAAAAAATATATCCTCAAATTAGTTTCTGGTAACAACTTTATATCACCTGTAATTTTTCAAAGTAGTAAAGATTTTTTGTCAAAAATGGAATTTTTTACTGTTTTTACTCTAAGGAATAGGTAACCAAACAAAATTCAAACTTTAAAAATGAACATAATGTTTTATCTACATACCACTACCATGTGTATATACTATCAGTATATTTATTCTAAAAATTGTACCTTTCACTCTGTACTTCTTGTATATAAAGATAAAGAATAGGATTTCAGAATATTTTAAAGAAAAAGATTTATTGAGATTAACAAAATTGTTGTTTAAAAAGTTGAATTTTTTTTCCAAAATAAAAACATGATTAAAACTCAAATATTTTGCCTCATTTCTATTTTCATTCAGACTGAGAATATACATAATAGATTGTTTTATTAATAATAATTACACTATTTCCTTTACTTTACCTGCATTAAATTGTTCTGCTGAAAATCTTGTAAATAAAATACCAATTCCTTCAATCATAGCCAATAAAATTCCACCTAAAAACATATAATGAAATTATTAATTGTATTTATTTATACAGCCTAATATTAAAACTAGGCAGAACTTTGGTGACATAAACTGTTTGACTTACTGCTCCAAATTTTTATTGAAATTTGACATGTACCACTATATCATTTTTCACATTAATAATTCATAAATGTTCATTTCTTAAGAACTGCATGACACAGCTTAACTACAGCGGTGGTTTGCCTCATCTGTTAATTTGCATCACTTTGATAACAATCTTGAAAAATCTTTACAGTACAGGGTCAACAACGTATGCTATGGAATGCATCTCTTTTGTGTTATCTTCAAAAATTATGTTTATATTTTCTCAATGGAGTTTCCAATCTGAAGAAAGGAATAAATATCATAAATTTAACGAAATTCATTGATGTTGCTTGTCTTAAATTATTATGAAATGAGCATTGGACAATGAACAATGATTAGAAGAAGGAAAACCAACTGTTGTTTGGTTTAGTTGCGGTTTTACACCATTTCAGCACATTTGGCTATTTCCGGATGGCCAGTTTGTATTGGTGAAGGAAGCCGGACTACCAGGAGAGAACCACCCACCTTCGGTAGGAAAATTGGCAGTCCTTGTCAATTAAGATCAGAGTCGAACACACCCTGCCACAGGTGAGATTCGAACTCACAACCTCAGTGTTGACAGGCTAGTGATCATTTTAGTCATGGCAAACTACCTAGACCACGCAGCCACTGAGGCCTCCCGAAAACCAACTGAATTTAAGTAATCAGTGAAATAACAAATTACATACCAATAAAAGCAGATCCTAACATTGCACCATATCCATCTAAAAATAAAATATACATAAAATTATTTCTGGTTTAAAAATCCCCTTCAGTTTTTATTTCAAATGGTTGCAAATATTTTAAATATAAGACTATAGCCCAAAATTACAAATAATATGTTTATTAAATTTGTTATAGGGATCCTGTTAATTCTCTCCACTATTGCTTACTCAACATATTTGGTAGATACAATTGCCTTAAAGTTTACTTAAGATAAAATCAAGAAACACAAAACATTTTGACAATAGGTCTCACCTATGGTGCTCAGTTAATGTGCATAGCTAAATCTTATTTCACATGGATAACATATCAATTTGTTTTATACATGAAAAAAAAATATTCTAATATGGGCTGCTGAAAATGTCATTAAAACAAAACCGTGGTAAAATTTACAATAAACCATGACACGTATGAAGTGACAGCATCACAATATGTTTCGAACGCAAAAATGTCATATTATATTCAATGGAGTCGGCAATTTGAAGACGTTTTTCAATGGATTTTTCCAATTAGAATCGAAAAAATTCATGGACCCCCATGGTTTGTGATTGATTTTACCATAGAATGGCCATATTTCTATGAATTTTACAACTACACAATTTATGTCAAAAATTCGACAGAAATTGCCACCCATGGTAAAATCTCCAACAAAGCACAGGTGTCCATGATTTCTTAAATGAAATATATGGAATAGCATAAAATCTTCATAATAGAAATGGAAGACTTACTTCTGACAGACAGGACAGCTCCTGTTAATGCACCACTTGCTATTGAATTCCATGGATCTTCTTTTTTCCTTATATAAACTAAAGAGCAGTCAATGGCTGAAAATAACCCACCCCATACTGCAAAATTTCCTGAAAAAGGAACAAAGTCTATCATTACTAATAAAAATGTTTTTAAACAAGAGGTGCCCTAGAGCCTGAATCGCTCACCTGTTATCTTTGTGTAGATCTTGCATCAATGATTATTTTTGCTATTTAATGTATAAGTCACAATATTCTCCTTAATATTGATCTGTACAGCTAAAATATAGAATCCTGAACTCAAATATATATGGTTGCTAGCGACTTTTTCAACGGTTGCTATGGACTTTTTCAATGGCATTGACTCTTGACCTTCCATTTTGACTTGACAGGTAAATTGTAGGGTCCTGAACTCAAATATAGATAGTTGCTAGGGACTTTTTTATCATTGCTATGGACTTTTTCAATGACCTTGACTCTTGATCTTTCTTTTTGACTTGTACAGGTAAATTATAAGGTCCTTAACCCAAATATATATTGTTGCTAGGGACTTTGTCATCGGTTGCTATGGACTTTTTCGATGACCTGACCCTTGACACTCCATTTTACTTTTCCAGCTACCACTTAATTTATTTCAAGTTATGGCCTAAACATCTGTGACAATATATCAGACCATTATTTTCTGTTTACATGTAAATAAACTTTCAAGGGCAAAAACTCCTATAAGGGGTCAAGTGACGATTTTGGTCATGTAGATCTTACTTTGCTGAACATTTTTGCTGTTTACAGTTTGTCTTTATCTAAAATAATATTCAAGATAACAACCAAAAACTGCAAAATTTCCTTAAAATTAACAATTCAGGGGCAATAACCCAACAAATTGTTGACCGATTCATATGAAAATTTCATAGCAAGTATGAACATTTTTTATCCCATAAATGCTTTAGTTTTTGAGATATTACCCCTATGTTCTATTTTTAGCCATACCGGCAAGAAAATAAAACACAAACTTTATTTTATATACCCTAAGGATCATTCAGACTAAGTATGGCTGTAATTGGTACCGTGGTACAGTGGTTTAAGAGGAGAAGATGTTTGAAAAAGTTTACGACGGACAACGGACACCAAGTAATGGCAAAAGCTCACATGTCTTTCTGTTATTACTCAAATGTTTCAACACTTTTGAAAATTTAAAGGACATTGATTGTTTTTTTTCGATAAAAACCCTAATTTTTTGACACTTGGAAATTCTTGACTCCAAACTCTTGGTCACGGGTGTATCTGATAATGGTAAATCTATAAATGCACACTGCACAACCCAAATATTTCATTTGAGTTGCTAATAACAATTTTTAGCATACTTTGCATGATCTTTGATGAGAAAGATCTAGGGTTTTGCACACTGCATGCAACCTCACCAGAAAATTTTATAGCTATTTGTTTTATATAGTACATTACCTGCTGTGATAGGTGCTCTTTGTCGTAATGATAAATAACTCCCGGCTAAACGTCTGTAATTTCCCTGTAACGTACATAAGAATCAAATGATACTACTAATGTATCAAAACTGATATCATTCAAAATAATTCTACTTCATACTGATTCCCTGTGCATGTCTAAATATGATAAATCAAAATTTTAAATTAGTTTGTAACAAAAAACTGAAATACTTTAATCACTTTGCTACATTTAGTGGTTTTGTTCTATATTTTCTGTTATTTACATATATGAAAATGGAAGGGTATGATTAAAAACAAACAGGTCTCCCTTCATGACCTCCGCCTACACAATTTATGTCAAATAAATGTCTATATATGATATATTATCTTTTTTAAATGTAATTTTTAATAATATATACTCCATGAAGCTTTTAGCTTTATTTTTACACGTATAAATACAAATTTTTACATGTGAATACTCTGCCTTACACTTGGTGCATTTCTGTATCCTTTAATCCCATGAAAGACAGCTCCACCAATAGCTCCCATAGAAAATGCTCCACCACAGTCATCTACTATTCTCCAGGGACTGAAAAGATAAAGTATATTATACCTTTCTTCTTATTTGTATGTAAAATTCATGTCATAACAATACTATTTTATTCAAACTGTCTGAAAAGTACTATTCATCGGGGAATAGCAAAATGCTTTTGCAATATTTTTGCAGACTTTTCAGCAACAACTTTCATTGGACATTATAGGTGTGTCAGGTTAGACTGAATGACATCTGTAATCACGTTGATGTAGTCTCATTGCGAGCGACCTTAGAGAAAACACATTTTTCTTTAAATTTTTGTTATAATAAAACAGTTATTCATCATTCATTTCGGGATAAAGCCATTTTATTTGTCCTCTTGACTATTTCCTTCTGCTTTACATCGTGAAAATAGTCAGTGTCTTGGGACAAATAAAATGGCTATATCCCTCAATACTGTTATCACATCAATTAAGGCAAAAACTAAAACCTTTACCATTTGAACATTCAATGACTTAAGAAATCAGCTTGAGCTATAGTTAAGGTTAATTAATTGTAGTCAGATTCCTTTGATGTCAAATGACCTGTTTTAGAATTTTCTGAGGCCATGGGACTTCACAGTCACTCTATATTAACACTTGGAAAATTGCTGATACTGTCTAGAAACAGCATTCCAGCTAGGATTAAAGAGCAGAGGGGCATTGAGGATAAGCGGCCATTTAATGGGTTTCCAGGTCTGAAACGGGCAAACAAGATCAAGTTTACCAACTTTTAAGAAATATCGATTATTCATTTATCTAATGCCCTTGTAGAGTTAGTTTCTCTGCACTATTTAATTCACTTTCAATTAATTCAGTATTGTTTATGTAGATTGAAAAAGAAATGTGTTTAATTTTATATTATACTTATTGCTAAGGGCAGAGGGGTGCATTTAAAAAGGGACAGTGTGCTGCACCCCTCTATTTTAAGCTAGCTTGAACACTGATCAGTGTTTTTTTAATAAGACCTGCTTGACAATTGACGAATTCATTTTGGCTGGTAAAAATTAGCAATATCAATGTTTTTCCTAAATAATACGTAAACTAATTTGCTGACAAGAAAACCTTGTAAGTTTCACTTCTCTATCTATTTGAATAATGACAGTGTTCTCCCCAGAAAGTTTGAATAGCACAGTGGTAACCTCAAACGAAACGAGAAACGTCACTCTTCAAAAAATACATGTAGTCCAAAAGAAGGGGGGTTTACTACTAAATACAAATGTGACAGTGTCAGTATGATAAATACATGCAGGGCTCACCAAACTGGGCGATTAGGGCGATTAAGTCGCCTAATGCTCGCCAATGTCGCCCTGTCGTCGGCTCCATAGCGACAAATGAGTCGCCCTGTGTTTTTATGTAAGGCGCCTCCGAACAACGTACGTAATCAGCTGCGTCTGAAGACCGTTATTTTCATTAAAAATCTCGAGCCGCCATTTTTTGTTTTCTTGGAGGAAGGGGAAAGAAACGACAAAAAGTAAGCTAGAAAATGAAATGGCGGCAATCGGAATTCTCGTGATTTTTCATTGGTCACGGTGTTTTTTACCGACCGCTAACAATATGTAGACCTTATTTAAAAATAAATTTAGCGGATTTTGACATATCTATGCACAAATGGAAATTTTGTCAATACATGTATTGAAAGGTGTTCAAGTAAGGTGAAGAAGATTTTAAGAGTATGTTTGAGAAAAAATAATAGTAAAGAGTATAGATAAATAAATATTAAAAAATAAAATGGCAATAATAAATAAGTTGTGTCAAAAGCTACAAATATTTTTGCTCATATCTGTAACAGAAATTTTCTTCCAAGTTCGGAGCACCACTGCATAATTTCATTTTTTTAATTTTTTTTTTATTTCAAATTATATTTGTCAGTATTTTAAGGCAGCACATGATTTAAATTAAAGTTTAACAATAGTACAATAGGCCTACCATGGTCAAAATCATGCAGCAATGTACGTTAAAAAAGTGGTGATGAGTCCTGGGACTGGGACTCATCAAAATCAGCTGGGACTCACCATTTTGAAAAATGATGAGTCCCAGGACTCATCATGAAAAATTCTCAAAGGATATTGATTAAATACACATGAGACAAAATCTCAGATTATGACTAAAATGGAAGGATATGGAGTAAATGTAGATAAAATCTCAAAACAATACAGGATAAAACACAATAAAGGAATGTATAGTATACACTATAAGACACAAAATAACAGGTATTTACTCGACAGGCGACAAATTGGGGGAAAAAACACAGTCTCCCTGTCATGCCCTGAAGTCTCCCTGTTGCTACCCTGAGGGAGACTCTGAGTCTCCCTGTTATTTTCAAGTGTGGTGAGCCCTGTACATGTACATGAGGTATATTAACAGAGAACATACTAAAACTCATTTAATAAGTTGAAATTGTTCTGTTTTTCATTTCCCCTATTATCTTTACACATGATGGAAAATCAAGCTAGGTGAACCTATGGACAATTCGATACTACGAAACTGGATACGTTTTTCATCAAAACAAATTGTGTTTTCTTGTTAAAACACAGAAATTTTATACTTCAAAGTGTATTCTTTTTATGTAATCAGTCCATTCTATAAATGATAACACTATTTAATTTTATTTTATTACTTATTTCATTTTTCAATTAACAACAAAAGAACAATGAGATACAGTGACAATGTTCAAGAAACAATGATAAGCATATAAAACCATTACAGCACTATATTAATGGTTTCTAAGGAATCTTTAATACAAAAAAAGATAATGGAAACCATTAAAGCACTACACAAATTCTGTGTTGCCATCTGGAACATCGGTCTCACTAAACACCTTCTTGTCTAGGTCGTACATTTGTACATCTTTGGCACAGCGGATACAACATACATTGACATTGTGGTAATGAAACTGACTCCAAAGTTTCAATTTTAATACCATTCCTCATCTTCTACTTTTTTCTCAAAACAAAATTCAGCTTGTATATCCTGGCTTTATTCTTTGGGAGTTTATTTTGATAGTACGGAAGGTCAATGATAAATTTGTGATAATTAATTATCAAGGAAAATTTTCAAATTGTTTTCATTAAATGCACCTTTCATGTGATTAAATTTAATAATTAAAAGGCCTAGGGTATTTTATTATTTTATATAAGGTACCGAATTGTCCAATTTAGGTACCAAAATGTCTTTTTATTCAAGTACCGAACTGTCTTGATAACCTTAAAACAGAGGGGTGCATCACCCTGTCCCTTTTCCTATGCACCCCTCTGCCATAAGTATAATATGAAATACAACAAATCATGTTTTAATATGCATAAAAAATACTGAATTAATTGAAAATTGAATTAAAGAGTGCAGAGAAACTAATAGAACTCTTTAAAAGATTAGATTAGTGAAAAATGATATATCTTTAAAATTGACTTGATCTTGTTTGCCCTTTTCATATCTGGAATCACTTGACAAAAAATATTTCAAACAGAAACACTGAAAATGAAAAAAAAAATAAAGAAAAACAGTTTGACTAAAACATGGAAATATGAATATTCTTCACATAAAACATCGTCCCATGTATCATCTGGGGAGAAACTATAGATTGTTCGAAACATTTTGTTGTTGATTTTCCCCATTTTATTTCAGATAAATCCAACATTGCAACAGAAGATAACATCTTCTGTTTTATGTTTGGCCATCTTCAAGGCTGTTCTTAATTATTAATACGCTTAACACATGCTAATGTATAAACACTTTATTTTCAAACGGATTATTGATAAAATGATTAAAAGTTAAACCGGTTACAGAAAAGAAGGAAAAAAATCTGATTTCAAAAGACCAATAAAAAAATTCCACCACAAAGTTTTAGGGAGGGACGGCGGCCAACATCAAACCAAATTTTGTTTTAGGCCCAATTAATTAGTCAATTATAACTCAGTCAGTTAATTATAACCATTTTACTAAGTGTAAAGTGGAATTATTTGTGATATATTTCAGCCTATATTTGTAATTGTGGTTATCCATGCCCTTGCTGTTGTAGAGTGTGGCATAATTAACAGTATATATATATATGCTATATTGAAGGTGTCGATCTGATTATTGTTTGTATCTTTTCTTTTTGTGTGTTGTGTCTGCTCCTTTGGCTTTGAGGCGCTAATCTTTTTTTGCAATAAAATCATCTTGTTCTTGTTCTATATAACATGTAGACTGAATCAATAGACGTTTTCCATGTGACTTTTTGAACCAATTATGTTTATGGGGAAAACAATACTTATGGAAATGTCCTTTGCGCAGTTTTATGTAACACTCCCTTAAAGGAAAATGAAAAAGTAATTGTGGATTACATCTACTAACACGGTGTAGAAAGGATAACATATTTTTGTTATAAATTGGGTTCTTTCTTTACTCTTGAAAGTTTCATTCAAATAACTATGTTACCATGGATCCCTGGCATATTCATCCATGTCCTTCTCTTTTCTTGGTCACGTTAGTTCGACCACCGGAAGTAAAAGGTCATTTCAATCTTAGTATCAGGACAAGTCGCCATCAAAACAGTCGTCTCTTCTCCTAGTTAGTCTCGCCCTAAGTATGGTACATCTATTTACCACATAGTGGGATAAAATATCGGCATACAATGAACAATATTTTCCCACCGTTTGTTATTCAGTGAAGATATTAACAACCATTTTTAGAAAGTTATATTAAAATCTTCTATGAAATTAATAATGAATATCCTCTGTGATTATCTTGTTGTAAATTGTTGCTGCTGTGAGGTTACGTAAAGGGGAAAATATCGTGGATACAAAAACTACCGGTCGTGATACTGTTAAGAATTTCAGTTGTTTAAGACTCTTTGTAATTTATATATTTGTTAGTATTTGACTTTTCTAACACAGCAAAAATTAAAAAAAAATCCTTCTTACGATATCACAAACTTGTCAAAACTTTTACTTAATTTTACTCATCTTGCAAAGACCTCGTTCGTAAGTATAAATCAACGTGAAACATCGTATATGTTCAGGTATTTCACAAACCATATTTTATGGTAATATTCTATACAAAGCACAAAAATGTCGCCATTCACCTGAAAAGCTAACCAAACCTTTAAACAGACTTATTCACAAGGGATATAGTTACGATACTGTTGTCAAGTCATTAAAGATGGCATTTTTTAATTAATATTGATTCACTCATAGGATCTTTGCATAGGAAATAAACACATTTATTCTAAAACCAGTTGTTGGCATGATACGGGTTATGTTCTCCTCGTAAAATTTATGATGGTATGACACTAAACCCCATAACTGGAGGGACTGTGGCTGATTTTCTCTATGATATAGACATAATCTTCCGATAAGTTTAATGATCTTTACTTGAGGTCTGGAGCTGGCATGTCAGTAACTGTTAGTAGTTCTTTGTTAATATATATTGATCATTGTAATTTTGCTTGGTTTCTTCTGATACCATTTTTAACACCGGACTCGGACATCTTTTAAACTGAGTTTTACTGCGTGTATCGCTGTGTGTTTGTTTATTCCACATTGGATAGTGGTATAGGGGAAGGGTTGAGATCTCACAAAACATGTTTAACCTCGCCGCATTTTTGCGCCAGTCCCAAATCAGGAACATTTAGCCTTTGTTAGTCTTGTGTGTTTTTTAAATTTTGGTTCATTTGTATGTTTCGGAGTTTAGTGTGCCGTCCATTTCGGCTGAACTAGTATGCATTATTGTTTAGGGGCCAGCTGAAGCCCGCCTCCGGGTGCGGAATTTTCTCGCTGTGTTGAAGACCAATTGGTAGCCTTGAGCAGTTTTCTGCTCTTTGGTCGGGTTGTTGTCCTTTGACACGTTCCCCGTTTCCATTCTCTATTCTAATTCTTACACGTCTTAACGTTTTTGATTACAATTACAATTTCCTTTTAGAGTCGACCGCCTCGGTGGTCTCGTGGTAGCGTGCTCGCCCCGAGTGCAGAAGGTCGCGGGTTCGATCCCCGGCCGGGTCAAACCAAAAGACATTAAAATTGGTATTTGCTGCTTCTCCGCCAAGCACGCGGCATATAGGAGTAAGAGCAAAGACTGGTCGGCTCGGAGTCAGTATAATGTGTCCGAGTGAGGTGATATGTCTTCCTGCGGACAGTTACCTCGTGAGCTAGCACATTAAAAATCCGACTTAGCGTGTCGGTCTAGTACAAAGCAGGGATCATATTCATTATCATATCAACATGTTCTCGTCCTGATATGCTTCTGGCTGCCACTGGACGTTAAACAATAATTCATCCATCCATCCATCCTTTTAGAGTCTCGATCAAGCTCATTAACCTATACAGATTTTCCTTTTTAGAACCTCATTTACAACTCAAAATCCTCTAAATTTTTCATGCATTGTACTATAATCCAGAGTTCAAAGGTCTTCTTAACGTAGAATTGACCATTGCACTAATATATTATCTGCGTAGGCCCCAGGGCCTATGAAAAACCGAATTGTTCCATGGTTGTAGTTGTTTATAAAATGTCAGTGTCCCATCATATAGTGAGTAAATCACTAACTTCCAAACACTGATATTATGGTAAGGTTCAATTAAGAAAGAGCGTTAGGGTAGGGTTAGGGTAAGGGTTAGGGTTAGGGTTTAACAGTTTGGATTAGGGACAGACAGAGTATGGGTTAGGGTTAGGTAGTTTCTAATTTTCACCTTAAAAGAAGTGTTGGTCCCATGCATGGGGGTTTCTTTTGAAAAAATGGCTTAAAAATATTAAAAGAGTCGGTGCCCCATGCACATTTGTACCTGTCCCATGCCTGTGATAAATATTGCCCGTCCCGGCTTAATTACATGTCCTATATTAAACAGTTACGGAAGTGACATAAAATCCTCTTTCATTTTTCAATTATTTTATTTTATTTTATTTACAATATTGCCATTCACCATATATATATATCTAAGGTCCAAAAATTTTTCTGTTGGGGTTAGATGAAGATGAAGATGAGGGATAGGTTAGGGTTAGAGTTGGGGAAGGGTTAAAGTTAGGGTTAGCGTTAGAGTTAGTGTAGGAGTAGGGTTAGGGTTAGGGTTAGGGTTAGGGTTAGGGTTAGGGTTCGGGTTAGGGTTAGGGTTAGGGTTAGTGTAGGGATTATGTTAAGGGTTAGGGTAAGGGTATGGGTAAGGGTAAGGGTAAGGGTAATGGTAAGGGTAAGGGTAAGGGTAAGGGTAAGGGTAAGGGTAAGGGTAAGGGTAAGGGTAAGGGTTAGGGTTAGAGATAGGGTTAGGTTTAGGGTTAGGGTTAGGGTTAGGGTTAGGGACTAGGGGCTAAGGGCTAGGGACAGACATGGTAAGGGTTAGGGTAAGGCAGTTTATAATTTTTACCATATAAAAGAAGTGTTGGTCCCATGGAAATTAGTTTTACACTGGACCCTATGGGGAAATTTGTACAAAGGTCTTCTTGTCAGAAAATATTAAGCCAATTGAAATGTTTTTGTTGCATGAAGATCCTCGGTTAAATGTCTTCTGCAAAAGTTATGTTTTCGTGTCGACCGGGATCCAAGCTAGCTTCCACAGCTGGATTTAGTTTAACATTTTTAACATTGGACACTGGAAGAATTCTCTACATATCTTATCTAGAAGTGCTGGACACTGTAGAACAATTCCTCACAGATCTTATCTAAAAGCGCTTTGTCAGTTATGGTCAATTAAAATACAGGGGGGGGGGCTCGGTGGCCCAGTGATCTAGGAGGTAGTTCGTCATTACTACTAATGATCACTAGCCTGTCAACACCATACCCAACTATTTCGGTCATTTTCATGTCCGATAACTCTGTATTGATTATGGCACGTACAATGTACTCCTCGTCTTCACTTTTTTATAACTTTTAAAAACTTTTTTTTTTAAATATGTAGTAACATTTCGCATCGATTATAATTTCAATATATGAAATTATGACATTAATTAATAATCTTAAATTTATGACCAATTTATACAAAACAGCAAAGGTACATACATGTAATATAAAGCTATGGTGCAATTTTTTTTTCTCATTTTTTTTTTTAACCCACAAAAAAAACGAATTATTTTTTTGTTTAGATTTGTTTGATTTTTTTTTTATCTGAAGTAAATTTACAGGTAAAGAAATTTATTCTCCGTAACATGTGTTTTCAGGTAATTATAACTAATTAACGATTTGTCATGTATATTGTACCTTGACTGTCCGGATGTTTATTGTTCCAACCTTTAAGGTACACAGATATTAATACAGGTAAACCGTTTTGCTGACAAAAACAGCGGGGTTTCAAATTTTTATAACACTGCATTTTAAAATAATTAATGCCGCATTTTAATAAAGAGGTGTGTATAAGGTGGTCACAAATTTCAATGCAGAGATTTCAAATGTTTCAGATAAGTAACATTTTAATTTATTTTTAATTAATAATTTATCTTTTTACCATTTTATATAGTAAAAATGTGATATATTTATAATTAATTCTTTTTTCTCGTATAAACGATATTTATATATATTGTATATATATGAAAATACCACTCAGAACATGCCGATAATGGGGGATGATGCCGTCCGCCATTTTGAAAAATCCCGAAAAATTCACTTTTTTTAAATCGATGTTGGACGTAATTTGCTCTGAAATTAAACTGTTTTAAGTAGTATTCTTCGCCAAATATATGTTTTAATATACTAAATCGAGTTGCAAAGTTTGAATTTTATTTACGGAATTTCTTTATTTGTTGTACAAGTAGACATGGGTATCTGTACATTTAGCATTGAGTCAACGGGGAAATGACGAGAAAAGGTGCGTTTTTTTACGATTCTCTAGGGACGGAATTTAATCAAAAATTAAACTGTTAGGACCAACATTGTTTGATAGAAATATGTTTGAATATCAAGGATTGATTTGCAAAAGTTAGAAAACGGTTCAGATTAATGAGAAAATTAAATTTAATTGAAGCACCTATGCATTTTATATGGGGCAATATAATACAAAATGGGGGCTAGTATACGTCACAAAAGTCACGTGATGTCTGACTTAGTTGGATATGTGAGGTTATGAGTTCGAATCTCACTTGTTGCAGGGTGTGTTCGACTCCGATCTAAATTGACAAGGATTGCCAGTTTTCCTACCGAATGTTGGTGGTTCTCTCCGGGTACTCCGGCTTCCTCCACCAATAAAGAATAGCCGCCGCGAAATAGCCAAATGTGCTGATAACTGCGTAAAAGCCCAACTAAACAAACAAACAAAATACAGGTGAGCAATTCAGGCTCCAAGTGGAGCTTCTGGTTTCTATTCCATTTGGTTTAGTGATTTAATTCATTGTAATTTCTTCATAGGAGGATGTATAACATATGTAAATGAGAAATCAGGTTTTTGATTTTTTTTTTACTTTGGGTATCCCCACTACTCAGTTGCAATTTGCGGGGACCACTCTTGTTTTTCATTTTGTACATTAGCGGTGCGTTGCGATTGTTTTGGTAACAAGTCAACCTTGGGTGGTACAGTTATCGACGAGCTCAGATACGGACATTAAAAACATTTCGCTCTCTAATCGAGAGGCTGCAAAAATATGTCAGTACACGAAAGAAATTTAACTTTTTAGCTGACGAAATATGTAACATGTATGTCATATAATCCTTTGTTTATTTTCATGCAATAATTTGTTTACATTTTATGTTTATGTAGATTGCAATCTCAAGTATTTGAGGCTCAAACTGTCCTTTAAAAAATCAAATGCAAGGTATTTTTTAAAGAGTCAAGGACATAATTCTCGTAAATGCGTAACTATCGTCTGTCTACACTTAGTTATAATTACAACATTACATTAAATAAAGGGTCATGACAGCTAATGTTATCACTTGGCGTTTAATTCTGGAATAAACTTATTTGAAATAGTTTCCCCTTTTGGCTTTTAATCACAGGAAGTGGAACCAAACTATCTTATAAATAGTCCCGTGGTGGTCCCGTTTGAAAATTGTCGGAGGAAGGGAGATGGAACCTCTGTCCAATATAGCTGCTGTTGATAAACTTAGAATTGAAACCAAATTTCACTTAGATGGTCCTTATGTTGTAATTGGTATGCTCCCTTTTCAACTAAATTTTGTTTTTCCGGTGCAGAGTTGGCAGCTCATTCCAAAACAAGTTGAACAATTGGATATATCAGTAATAGCGAGCGCTTTAGGAGCATAGGGGTAATTTCAAAGAGTCTTTGTTAAATGAGGGCAGCCATTATGCAATCAGAAGTGAATTTATTTGTCAAGTGAACATGGCTATATTGTGCTACATACTAAGGCTAGGAAAAGTTTTGTTTGCCGGAAACGGAAGTAAGGAATCCTGAATTGGGCTGTTAATTTATTTTAAAAAATGAATATGAAATACAAATAAATCCATTACATGCTTAAGATTTTTTAAATATTAATCTGGTCAGATGTCTGAGCATTTTGTAAATTATAACATTCTTTACAAAAACCAGAATATTCACTCCCCTTGCATGCGGCAGTGACGCTAGACACAAGATTTGCGATGTTTGAAACTGCCAGTACTCGATCAGTTTTGTATTTTTTTCAAATAAAATTTCATGCAACAATTTTTCAATATATGTACTTTCGTTCTCTAATAATGTTGTAGATAAATTAAGTTCTTTTATTTCCAAAATCGCAACAGAAGTGGAGCTGCTGCAGAATTTTTTTGAACTTATTGCCTACAAAATCGTTAATATCTTTGAAAATGTTGGAGTTGACAAACTGAATATTAAACTGGTAATAGATTTTATATGTCCGAGCCGTAATCTCAATTATTATTTCCTAAGATATTCCATTTATAAAACCTCAAATCCTTTTCAATCTGAAATGGGTCAAAATATTATTTATCTTTTACATGAGTTATTCCACTTTGCCTAGAATGTAATGTTGAAACACCTGTCAATGTTTGTTTTGTTTTATTTTTAAATATATTTGTCTAATGAAAAAATAAGTAAGAAATAGTAGAAAATATCTGAGGCTTACATAGGCATGGTCTGGAATTTTGCATGAAATGGTTTTTCTGGGGTTGAATCCTCTTTTAAACATATTTCAATGGTACATTTTCAATAGATCCCTCGATAAAATAAAAACCATGCATTTAGAATTCACTGAAGGTTTAATGGATAAAAAGATGAAACACATTTTTAAAACAATTCGTAAGTTATTTAAGATGTTATGCCTGCAAAACTTAAATTTTCACTTAAACCACCAACACAAATATGCAAAAAAAAAAACCTTTAAACTTTTACCATATTTTTTCCAGTGGTTTTCTTAAAACTAAAGAATGTTGAAATAGAATCAAAGTATTATCATATACTGGGTTTTATTATATTTTCTAATTCAACATTTGTATTTGTTACAAATCCTAAATCAGAGTTCGCGAAAACTTTTTTTGGCCTGTCCGTCATGGGACTGACAAAGCCAGTTTTTCTGTCAGGGCTATTCCAGAAAAAATGGTATGGGGGGGTTGGAAGGCATTTTTTGTCAGCACCCACTACCCATACAATTTAAAATAAAATTTCCTTATGCTTCCTTTAGAATTTTTTTCCAGACCCCCGACCACCCATACAATTTTATATAAAGTGCCTTCCAACCCCTCCATACATTTTTTTCCGGAATAGCCCTCAGTCCTACAAAATTTTTGTAGGACCTACAAAATATGTCAATTTAAGCCTGAAAAAAAATTTAATCGCATATTTCAAAGAAACATTGTTTTATTAATATTAATATAGTCTTGGAGACACTTTGATTTCTCATGTTCTATGATTAAACTCAATCTGAAATTGCTTCATCCTGTCAAGATCAATAAGTTTTTATTTTTTAAATTTTCATACCGCCTTGTAGTGTTGTTGCCGGAAAAGACTTTAAAGTAGCGTATACATAATGAACACCTCATTTGTTTTGCTTCGGTATCGTACTGAAGCCATTGCCTTTTCTCTTTCCAATTGGCAGAGAAAGACCGGTCTGCTCTCCGTTCCCGTTCATATTTCCCTTTTTGACTTTTTGGCTTCAAGGGACTGTTCTTTGGTCGCCCAGAAAGAAATCATATAGAAAATACTCGAAACTGGTTTGTTTAAAATAAAATCCGGAAACCAGTACCGGAAATCTAACTAGCGGTGGATATATCTGATGACCGAGGTAAAAAATGAACCGACAGAGGAACTGCAACAGCCGTTTTTGCATCGGTCATCGGACCACCACTAGCGATCAAAATACTGGTCCCACTCGAATTTTGGCGGTCAGGACCGACAGGACCGACGATTTTCACGAACTCTGCTAAATTGAAGTAAGAGCTCAAGAATATATTTCTGAATACAAAGAACCAAGCTCTGTCTGGATTATTTTCTAGGGTAACTTGACCCGTGAGTTTATTTCATTTGCCTGATTTGGTACAATATAATATATTGAATGGCACATACATGTAGAATCTACATGTACACATTTTTCTAACCTATTTCAGTATTCAACATTTTATTATTTTTTTCCATTTATCCCTCTACTGTCATAAATGGTGATTTAGTAGGGGGCTTTTTATGCCCTGCCTTAAAGGCAGGCCGGCCATATAGTTGTTCGGTCTGTGTGTCCGTCCGTACGAGGTTAAGGTTCATGTTTAAGGTAGTTTTTCATGAAGGAGTTACGGTATCATCCTGAAACTTTGTACACGGATAACATGTCATATGAACAGAGCATTTAGATGCAAAAAGGATGCTGTGACCTTGACGTCATGGGTCATAAACTTTGAATTTATGTATGGAATTTCAATATTAGAATCCAGGTTCAGGTTTAAGGTAGTTTTTCATGAAGGAGTTATGGTATAATCCTGAAACTTTATACATGGATAGCTTGTGATATGAACAGCAGCATTTTGAAAAATGCATTTAAAAATCTCATCTGAAACCAATGGGCCAATTGGAACAAGATTTGGCAGCAATGGTCCTTTTTCAGAAGTGTGTCCGATTGCTTAGTTTAATATATGTCCCTATTGGAAATTTCATTTAAAAATATTTTTGTCTGATTCCACTTGGCCAATTGGAACAAGACTGGAAGGAATGGTCCTTAGATGGTCCTCTTTCAGAACTGTGTCCAGACTTTAAACCAAGTTGGCCGTCACAGCCTAATTTTTGTTAGCATATGAATCACTGAGGTAATTGGAACAAGACTTGGCAGCACTGGTCCTTACATGGTCCTCTTTCAGAATTGTGTCCAATGGACTTGACTGTCATTCAAGATGGCCACCATAGCCGAACTTAGTTTTACATAGGACCATATGGAAAAATTCATTTAAAATCTTCTTGCCTGAAACTGCTTGGCCAATTGGAATCAGACTTGGTACAAATTGTCTTCAGATGGTCCTCTTTCAGAAATTTGTCTGATTACCCGGATTGTGAACCAAGAGGCTGCCAAAGCAGAACTTAGCAATGATATTTATCCTATAAACAAGACTGTCAACTAAGATGCCCACCAATGCCTAACATAGGATCAGATGGGAAAATTCCCTTTATAATGTCTTCTTTTGTGAAACTTGATCCAGTTTAAACAGATCTTGGCAGCAATGGTCATTTCATGTAGATGATCAAAATATAAAAAAATGTCCATTTATCCCAATCAAGCAGCCTTTCAGTTACTGTTTTTATGGTTGTTGTCTGTTGATTGGCAGATTGAATCCAGGTGAGCGATCAGGCTCCTGGAAGCCTGTAATTTATATTTGCAAGTTCATAGATAATATTTTATTTGCAGAAACCCTTACTTGAAGTAAAATAGACCTGTGCTAATACAGTATAACCATCAATCAAAATGGTAAGCTAATATAGTTCTGGCAAGGATACACAATAATTAATGTTTTCTTGAAAAATGTAATTTATTTAAAAAATGAATTATGGCATTAACCAAAATGAAATAGAATTTCTACTTATAGACCAACTAAAAAATTGATTTGGTAATGTAATGACATATAATTTGTATTATTATTTTCACATGAAGGTAGACATACAAAAAAACCCAAATATAAGATAAATATTTTGTGTAGGTTTTAAAGGAAACATCAAGAGCAATTACAGATTGTTGTTAGATGTATATTACTGTGGATTCATTTGTATTCATGGATACATTTTTGTGGATTAAGGAAAAAGTATTTGATGGGATATGTAAATACATGGATTGTCATCCAAAAAAAAAAGTCACGGGAGCTCAACCAACAGAGCTGACTAGTGCATCCCCAAGTGGTGGATAGGGAGACCCCTCTAGTATGGGGGTTGTCGGGTCATAATACGGAATGCCTGACCGTGGAATATGCAGTGTAGGGGGGGGGACATGTTTGGAGAATGGCACACTCCCTGCACAAAAGACCCCTTCTGTGATTTTCGTAAATGAGTATTCTGATGGCCGCTACAGAATGCTAAATTATCAGACCCTACTCAACCATCCCATTTTACAGTGGCAGTCAAAATTAATTCTCCTTTGTGTCCCGTCCCACTCCTATTTGAATTGTATTTTATAAATTGTTGAACTGGTGCTCATCTTGAAGAAGCATGAAATATTTTGGACTTTAAGCGAGCAAAAATCAATCAAAAAGTAAATTTTCAGAAAACTCAATTTCTTGAGTGTTTAGTCAGAAATAACCTAATTCATAATGGGAAATCAGGAATAAAACGACTTCACAGAATTAATATTTGAACCTTTCCTTGGTGTCACTGCAAATAACCAAAATCAGATCATTTTGCAAATTCACATTGCAAATGCATTCATGTCGCACCCTGGTATAAACTCAGATGAAACATACAAAGTTTACTTTGTTATATTTCAGATACCGAAGATGTTTCAGTGGTTATTGGGTGCAGGATGTTTCCTGTCAGTCTGGTTAGCTGTTGTTTTAGAGATTATCAGCATACAGTCATCAAACTCATTTAAGTCATTGTTTATTATTCCTGTAAGTGAATTTTTGATGTGGCAAAAAATATTTGAGAATGAAAATTTAATTTTTTGGTTTTAAATTTTTTTTAGATGGTCAGATCACTTGTTGTTAAAAAGAATATTTAAAGAAAATTTATTTTTACCGAGTAAGTGACTTTTTGTTTTTAAAATATCTTGTAGATGATCAGATCATTTAGAATGAGTTAAATCAGCTACAAAGTGCGAATGGTAAATTAAAGTCATCTGGAAATTGAGATATAAAATTTTGGAAACAAATGAAAAATTCTTGTAAATGATTCCATTAATTGTTGTTTTGTAAATTACAATGCTATTTGAATAAGAATACTTTGGATTTTGCTTTGAGATTGAAGTGAATTATTAAACAAACGTTTTGAATAAGGGGGATTACATCAGAACACTGTTTTTACTAATCATGAATTTGCCTTTAATTTATTACCCAGAATTTCCAATGAAAAAAATTATGGTTATTAGTTTGGTGATGTATGGTTGGTAGTTTTGGTGGGAAGAAGGAAGGGGGGGATTGTAGTTGTTCAGGCAGCTCAAAACAGTGATGAAGGAAAATCTATTTACTCTCCTTCACCGAGCTTATTGTTGTTTCATTTATTTATTTTGCAGCTTCCATTCATCCTACTAGTTACATTTGCAGTAAGTATAAACCTTACCTAAATCTTTCAATAAGTATTAACATTTTATTTGCACCATTGTGTTCTGATTTCCTCTTTCCTCTTCTTGAGTGCATGCTTGTATCCTGAATCATATAGACTTGGCCAAAGGCCATGTGAGCTTTTGCCATCACTTGGCGTCCATTGTCCGTTGTAAACTTTTCACATTTTCATCTTCTTCTCTGAAACCACTGGGCCAAATAGAATTAAACTGGGCAGGAAGCATCTATGTAAGGTCCTTTATAAAGATTGCTCATTTTGCCCAAACATGGCTGCCATGGGCAATTGTTGTTTCTGATTGGCTGAGTTTTCAAAAATCTCCTCTGAAACTGCTAGGCCAAATGGAACAAAACTTGACAGGGAGCATATATGGGGGTCCTTTATAAAGTTTCCTCATTTCGTGCCGATCAGACTACAAATATGGGGCAGTTCTTGTTTCTGAAACCACTAAGCCAATTAGAACTAGACGTGGTGGCAATGGTCCTTATAAGATGGTCCACTTTGTGAATTGTGTCCGATGACCTGGACTGTCAACCAAGATGGCCACCATAGCTCAACTTAGTTTAACATAGTGCCCTATAGAAAAATTCTTTGAAAAATCTTCTTGTCTGAAACCACTTGACCAGTTGTAACCAGACTCGGCAGGAATGGTCCTTAGGAGGTCCTCCTTCAGATATATGTCTGATTTCGTGGACTGTGAACCAAGATGGCTGCCACAGATGGTCCTAGTTTAACATAGGACCCTATAGGAAATTAACTCAAAAATTTACATTTCTGAAACTACTGAGCCAATATAACTACACTTTGGTCCTTAGATGGTCCTCATTCAAAATTGTGTCTGATCACCCAGATTGTCAACCAAGATGGCTGCCACAACCGAACTTAGTTTAAAATAGGACCCTAGGGAAAAATTCATTAAAAAAAATATTCTTGTCTGAAACCACTTAGCCAGTTGGAATAAGACTTAGCAGTAATGGTCCTTAGATGGTCCTTTTTAGCTCACATGGCCATAGGCCATGTGAGCTATTGCCATCACTTGGCGTCCGTCGTCGTCGTCTGTAAACTTTTTCAAACGTTAACTCGTCCTAAACTACTGGACCGACTTCAACCTAACTTTGCAGAATTGTTCTTTAGGGCATCTGGAAAATTTCTATCGTTTAAAATTTTTGAAATGTCGAAAAACATGGCTGTCGTTACTATAAATAGAACATAGGGGTAAATTGCTGTTTTTTGCTAATAACTCAAAAACCGTTACAGATATCGAAAATCTGACATGGGGTAAAATTGATCAGCATGACAAGATCTACCTACCCTGAAATTTTGAAGGAAATTCCAAAACCCATTTAGGAGTTATTGCCCTTTTTTCACATTTTTGGCTTTTTTTTATGTTATTATTTCAAAAATCTTCTTCTCTGAAACTACTATTCAAAATCATATGAAACTTGGTAAGATTGTTGCTTAGGGTACCCTGCATAGAACTGATGTGGGGATTTTTGATTCGTCGAAAAACATGGCCGCTGTTACTAAAAATAGAACATAGGGGTAAATTGCTGTTTTTTGCTAATAACTCAAAAACCGTTACAGATATCGAAAATCTGACATGTGGTAAATTTGATCAGCATGACAAGATCTACCTACCCTGAAATTTTGAAGGAAATTCCAAAACCCATTTAGGAGTTATTGTCCTTTTTTCGTCAAATTTTCATAATTTAACATTTTTCGTCATTTATCTCCAAAACTATTTGAGATAGAAGTGAAATGTAAATTTGAAAAATGTTTGCCATGTTGAGATCTACATACCCTGAAATTTTAAAGGAAATCCCAAAACCCATTTAGGAGTTATTGCCCTTTTTTGTCAAATTTTTAAAATTTTAACATTTTTGCATTTATCTCCAAAACTATTTGAGATAGAAGTGAAATGTAAATTGAAAAATGTTTGCCATGTTGAGATCTACCTACCCTTAAATTTTGAAGGGAATTCCAAATTCTATTTAGGAGTTATTGGTTTGTGTAATTTGAGGTCGGGTTCTGTTACATTTATTTAAGGTTCACCCTTATTCCTGGTCAATTCCTGCCAGGACTACCACCATCAGGGAACATATTTTAACATTAAACCTTATGAAAAATAAATCTTCAACAAATTTTCCCTGAACAATTGAACCAATTGCAACAAACTTGGTCAAATAGTTGATTAATTGTCCAATGAAAACCAGACTCCAGGTGAGCGATACAGGCTCTGGTGAGCCTCTTGTTTAGAAATATGTCTATTGACCTGGACTGTCAACCAAGATACCTGCCACAGCTGAATTTAGTTTAACATAGAACCCTATAGACAAAAACTTTTTATCATTTACTTTGATAAAGGATAAAATTTCCACAAATAATTTTATAAAGTATTATAGAAATACCGAAATATATAAAGGATTGTTTGAAGAAAAGCTCTGATGATATTTTTTTGGACAATTTTGTATGTGAAGATAATTTCCAAAAATCTCTTTTAAAAAATAAAAAAAAGTAAATTTATATATAGAAATCTGATTAATGAGATTGTACATACACCTTCTGAAAAATTTCTTCAATGGGAGAATGTTCTTGGTCAGGAAATAAGAGAATGGTCAACTTTTTTTGTAGTCCTCCGAAAGTGTTGCAAAGACACTTATTTAATTAACTTCCAATACAAACTTTTGCATAGAATAATTCCAACAAATAAATTTTTGTTTAAGATCCATCTTAAGGATACAAAATATTGTACTTTTTGCAAATCAGAAGTTGAAACCATTGAACATTTGTTTTTTGATTGTACAGTAACGCATCAATTCTGGGTATTATTTGGAAACTATCTAAACAAATTTTATGTAGATTTTGAAATTGACAAGAAGGAAATTCTCCTGGGATCAAGTTCAATAAGTAGGTTTCTGAACTTACTGATTTTGATCACAAAAAATTATATATATAAATGTAAGCTAAAGGGGAAGAATCCAAATATTATAGAATTTAAAATGGTAATAAAACGGTATCAACAACTTGAAGAATATGTTGCATTGAAGAACAACAAATTATTGGTGTTTGAGAAATACTGGGCCCCTATACATCAAATTTTTCCTTAAAATATTGTTGTAATAGTTCACTTTTCTTTTTTTTTCTTCACTTTGTCTTATCAATGTATATATATATATATTAGTATTTTCTATTGTAAGAAAACTTTAGTAATGTGTATATAAGAAGGTCAATACTGTCTACAAAATAGATTTAAGTGTATGCTTGAGTGGGAGAGTGGAAGGTTATATATAATAATTTTTTTTTCTCAAAGTGATTTGTACTTAATTTTAAAGAAAAACATAGTCATAAAATATTATTGTATAGTTACATATATAATAACCCTGTTACACCACGGTCAGGTGGTGATGTAGGGGTGTATTGTAAAATCCTGACTATGGAAAAACAAATAAAATATATAAAAAAAGAACCCTATAGACAAACCAACCAAATCGACTGCAACACTTTAATTTTTAGTCCTGCTTAAGGTGAAAATTTAAATCCAGGTGAGCGATACAGGCTCTTGAGAGCCTCTAGTTTTTGTCTTTTGCTTCGTCATTGCAGTTGCAAGTTGCATGTAAATAAACATGAATTTCTTTATCTTAAGAAAGAGGGTTATATAATTACCTTAACTAATTACTGTTATTGTAATCCAAACCCCATTAATGTATTTAGATCATTTGGTCATGTTTACACTCAATCTGGATATAATGAGACATTTTCTAGTGTTGCCTTATTCATTCTAAAGAGATGTTGCCTCATTATTGCCACATACCTTGTATTTTGATATTTTTTTTATGTAATTGAAAACAGTATTTTACAATTTTTACAGGTATATTCATTAGGTGTTATAATATACAGAGTAGCCAAATTTAATAATTGTGAAGATGCAGCTAAAGAACTGAAGTCTGTAAGTAATTTGTTTATTAGGAGTAGTATTTGATATTTTTGGCTAAAATGACTGCATTTTTAGCTCACTTGGTTTAACATAGGACACTATGGAAAAATTGACTAAAAATATTCTTGTCTGAAATCAGTAAGCCAATTGGAACCAAATTTGGTAGCTATGGTCCTTTATCCGAATTATAACTGATGACCCGGACTGCTATTCAGGATGTTGCCACAGGCAAACTTAGAGGATCCTATGGGAAATTCTCTTGAAGATTTTCTTGTCTGAAACCATGTAGCCAATTCGAATTTTATCACATGACCCCATATGCCATCCAAGATGGCCACAAGAGCCAAACATAGTTTAACACAGGACCCTATTAGAAAATTTACTTATCTTCTTGATTGAATCACTACGCCAGTTGGAACCAAATTTGGCCACAATGATCCTTAGGTTGTCCTATTTTAGAATTGTATCTGATGCCTGCTTCCATGCAAGAGCCAGAGCCTAACATATCGGTAGTTTCACATAGGACCATATGGAAAAAGTTACTTAAAAATCTTCTTGTCTGGAACCAATTACCTGTAGCCAATTGGAACCACAGTTGGTAGCAATGGTCCTTTATGAGAACTGTTTCTAATAACCTGGACCGCCATCCAAGGTGGCAGACACAGGCAAACTTAGATTAATGTAGGACACAATTGGAAATTCACTTAAAGATCTTCTTTTCTAAAATCACTTAGCCAGTTGGAACCAAACTTTGCAGCAATGATTCTTCAGTGATCCTATTTTAAAATTATATCAATGATCTGTATCTCCATGCAAGATGGCCATCACAGGCAAACTTAGTTTAACATAGGACCCTCTGGGAGGGAAAATTCATTTAAAAATCTTCTGTTTGAAAGTTAAGTAAACCAGTTGGTAACAAATTTGGCACGAATGGTCCTTAGATGGTCCTCTATCAAATTTGATGACCTTGTCCACCATCCAAAAGATTGCTGACACAGTCGTACATAGTTTAACATAGGGCACTATGGAAATATCATTTAAAATTCCTCTTGTCCAAACTCCGTGAAACCCAGTTTGGCAGCAATAGTCCTTCGTTGGTCCTGTTTCAGAAATATATCCGGGGACCCTGCCCGTCATCCAAGAACATAGTTTAATAAGATCCCTATGGGAATATTCACCTAAAAATTTTCTGAAACCAGTCAGCAAATTGGAACCTTATATGGAAAAACCAGTCAGCCAATTGGAACCTTATATGGAAAAACCAGTCAGCCAATTGGAACCCAAATTGACAACAATATTCCACATTGCCAACCAAAATGGATTTAGTCAAACAATTCTGTTTGAAGTCTGCAAATGATATCCAGGTGAACGGTTCAGAATCCTGAGAGCCTCGTGTTCCCCTAAAAGATTTGATGTTCATCTGTTTTACATTTTTGTGTGTGTGTGTTTTCAACCCTTTTTTAGTTATTTATTGTAATTGAAGTTAGTCCATTGCTAGGACTTGAATTCAATAGAATTTAGTGATAGGCATCTCCAAATACAGTGGAACACCCCTAAACTGGCCCCTCTGAAAACCGGATTTCTATGCAAACCGATTGCTTTATTTTGGTCTACAATTTTCACCTTTATATTTGAGTAAAAAATATCCTCTGAATTACGAATACTTGAGATAATTTCCGGCCCAAAACATATATATTCCTGTCAATTCACCTTTCATGCCTTTTAAAATTTCAATTTATTCAATTCTAGTCGAATTTCAATACAGATGCAGAACCTCAAAACCGGCACCTCTGAAAACCAACCAATTTATTTGTTTTGATGTACACATGCTATTTATATTTCAGCAAATAGAAGAGGCTAAAACAGATTTGAAAAAGAAAGGATTCAAATTTGATACTACGTGAAAGATCTCACATTAATTGTCCCATTATTGAAGTTATAATTGTATAGAGATCCATTTATTCTATTGTATCCTATATCAGTGTATGGGTGAATGGTTTCTTTTTCCACGAAAAATATGGTAAAGGGAATGATTTATTTTTTGTTCCACAAAATAAATTGCCTATTAGGTTTTTGTTTATTAATAAGAAAAATACAAAAATGTAAGTAAACTTGACAAATTGTTTAGAAATCTGAGGAATTTTCAATACTAAATCAAAATTCATAAATTTACAATGTCTTTCTGGTAAAAGTTTGGTATTTAAAAAAAATCTATTACAAGTCATAAATAAATGTATTGAAGAACATTGGTTACACATTGTTAAAAATGATCCTTCCACTTGTATCCTGGCCTAGTTCTACATTTTAAAAGAAAAATGTGTTTTTAGTAAGAGGACATAGACGTCTTTTATGAAAACAGTATGATAAAGTATATGTGAGAAAATAATTAAAGTGTTTATTTCCTTTCTGTTTTAATTTGAGGTTGATTGTTGTGTTATGGGAAATTTATTCTTTCAATCTGACAGATGTTTTTTTATTGTTATAAGAAGGAAAATACTTCATTTGTTGTTGGAAAATATTGATACATTTTCCTATTTGACTATTATATATGTTTTCATGTTCTGTAATGTTTAATTCGTGTTCTAACATTATTCAAAATAGTAAACCTTTATACCGCAAATAATTAATAAGTGCTTGTGTTTGTTTTCTCATTAATTGATAACTGTAATTGCTGTGATTTCACAAATTTCTAAATTTCCAATTTTTGTAAAAATAAGAAAATTGTATCTGTGGATTGAAATGAATTTTTCATTCCTTCCAAATGCATTTATTTAGCAAATTTCCCAGATCTTGTTGGTATATTGCATTTTCACTCATTTTCATACTTTTTTTCAGTCAACACATTTTCAGAAATATTAATATACGAGTCAGTGACATTTTTTGGGGTGGATTTGAAAAAGGCACTGTTTTATCTAATATTTTGCAGACAAGTAGTAAATAGTAGTTGAATGTCTGGAAGTAGAGCTTCTGTATTAAAATTATATCAGTCTGTATATCTACTTCTGAAAGCTACTAGAAATGGGAATATTTTCCTAAGTCAACACATTTTCGGAATTATCAATATGTGAGTGACATTTGTTTTTTTGTGGAATTGAGAAAAGGCATGGATGTACCTTATTCTTTCAGACAAATAGTAAATAGCTGCAGTAGTGGAATGTCTGGAAGTAGTTTCTGTATTTAGTTATACCCAAAGTTTTATGTACCTCTGATTCTGAAAGCTACTGTAAATGAGGATTTTACTATAGTGCTCGATATTTTTAAATAGAAATGTAGTGTTCCGTTAACCTTAACTATTACAGTATATAATACATGTATTGGTACTTAATTATGCTAATATTTGGTAATTATGCTAATATATGGTTTGTTGATCATGTTTAATTATTACTACACAATAAAGTTTTATTAATCAGTTTAAATATGTTGCTTTTGTGAATTTAGCCTCATCAGAGAAGTCATTTTAAATGATTGGTCAGCATTTTGAAAATGCTTTTCTCTGAATCAAAAAGACCCAAAATTTGCTGCCAAAAGGTACACAGTGACATGCTAATCCATTACCTACAGCATATACATGTTCGTGCAATATAAAATTTCAAAGTACAGAATAAAATTGTAAGCAAAAACTGGAAATATTTAGGTGCAGTGCAATCAAATACTAAAGAATCTGTTGAACTGTACAGTTGATCAATGAACCGTGAAAATGAGATCAAGGTCTATTACCCTATTCAGCATAATAGAGAAAATATTTTCATTGGCTGATAACTGAATAAGGCCAAAGCAAGTTCATTCTTTGTTTGGAGTCAACTTCTTTTACAAATGCAGGACAGTATGAGACAAACAAAACAACAAAATAAAACAAATATTAAAACTTGTAGTAAAACTGAACTTTCCTTGACCTAGACCATGTAGACTTTAGAGATATCAAGGTTCCAACTGGCCACGAGATAAAAAAATTCTTAGTTCTCAACGGTCCCAGAAAGATTGGAATATGATACTTTATGGATGGTCATATTGCCTTTTGGTTCATGTGAGTTAAAATAATTTTATGTGAAATTTTGACAGCTTTTTTCAATTTCATAATGAATGTTGCCATTTTATACACCAGATACAGCATAATGGCCATTAACATTAGTATTTAGGCAAGAAAATAGCATTGGCTTAGTTTTCTTAAAGTCCTCAAACTTCATAGGTTTTTTCCTTAAATTTCAAAGCAAAACTTGATAATCTACTTAATTAAAAATGGGCCAAAGGCTCAACTGGCAGGGTTGCATTTAAATTGTAATGTGTATGAAAGGATTGATTACATGTAAAACTGTGATATTTCTTAAGATGGCTTACTATTCCTTCATGCAAATCTTTAATATGATTCTGCAAAGATCTGGATTAAAAGCTGTAAGAGCAGTTAAACAAAATTGGCACCCTCCATACAATATTGTCACAAAAAATGACCAAGTTCAACAACATGGAAAATCTGACTAAAATTGTTCAAATTATATCATTCATACTTCTCGATGCTCATCTATATGTCTATAAACAGTCTGCAGTTTCAATCACGGTTAAGTATGTGTACCAAGTCATACTATCCTGTTTTTTTATGTTTGTGTTTGTGCTTTTGTTTTGTCCGTTGGCTGACATTGATCGTCACTGTTGACTGTTCATGTTATCTATTTTGTTGTTTATTAACCTATCAGAAAGAAATGACACTGTTATAAAGGTCCTTTAATACACTCATTCCTTACAACTTTGGTTAATATTTGCCTTGTAGTTGCAGATGATGAAACTGATTTCCCATAGGCTTCAATGCATATCGATCTGCCACCATAGCCAATATGTTAACCACTCAATCAACAAATGAGGAATGTTTTTGGAGGGTGCTTTGTTCATCATTCTTATAAAGTTTCAATCTTTGGCATAGTAGTTTTAGAGGAGAAGAAATTTGAAATTTTGACCAATCAGAATCAAGAATTGCCTCGGGTAGCCATGTTTTGCATCCAATCCAAATGATATTAAAACTGTTTATAAAGGACCTTCACTACATTATTCCTGCCAATTTTGGTTATTACAGACCCTGTAGATTCAGAGATGATGAAATAGTGCTTTCCGATAGGCTTCAATCCAAACCTATGGACCAGTGTGGCCACCATGTATGCAACCTGATCTATACCAAATGAGGAATCTACATGTATGTAAAGGATCACCTAATCATCATTCCTAAAAAGTCTGGCATATTAGTTTTAGAGAAGGAAAATTTGTCAAATCAAAATGAAGAATGCCCTCTGGTTCAATTTGGCACTTTGGTTTCAGAGGAGATGATGAATTGTCTAACAATAGACACATAGATCACCTAAGAACAATCGCGGGTATGAATAGGTAAAATTGGAGAATTGTTTTAGAGAATATTTCAATCTAAAGGTTTAATGACTGTGAATGCCAACTTGTGTGTCCCAGTAAGCTATACGTGTAAAAGGAAAGCTCAGACATTTTTTATATTAAATTTAAGATGGAATTGTCAAAGATGGTGAAAAATGCAGTTAGGCATGGTTAAACATGAAGCAGATGTGCCACAGGTAAAAAAATCGGTATCCAACCTTAAAATTAAACCCATCATGATGATGGTTCATACCATTTATAAACTAGAGGCCCAAAGGGCTGAGCCTGTATCGCTTGACTGCATGAAAGCCATTTTTATTGATGTACCTCAGAGATGTCACTTCTCCCTATCATGAAGTGTGGTAAGCCTTGTAGGAACCAAATTATTCTTCAAGGCCCTTCTACTTACAGGTCAGCATATTCTAAAATTTGGCGGTTCTCCAGAAGACTTTTGCATGTATTTCCCATAGGGTCTTATGTTAACCTAAGTCCTCTGTTGAAGGCCATTTTGAATTAGGGGTCGTAACCAGAGTAACAACACTTGGTGAGCACCTTAAGAGGGACATTCAGACCATGTTTGGTTTTAAGCAATTCTGCAGTTCTGTAGATTTTTGTTATATGTCATATACACTTTTTGTCAAGTTTGGCTCTATTTTGGCCAAGCAGTTTAAGAGAAAAATAAACCAATCAGAAACAAGAATTGCCCATGGTGGCCATGTTTGTTGCCTGATCTGGACAAAATGAGGAAACTTTTGTCAGAAAAACCTCCAACAGATCTTCCTGTCAAGTTTCGTTCCATTTGGCCAAGCGATTTCAGAGATTTTTTCATATCAACCAATCAGAAACAGGAACTGCCCATGTCGACCATATTTGTAGTCCAATCGGGAATAAAGGAGGAAATTTTATAAAGGACCTTCCATATATGCTTCCTGTCAAGTTTTGTTCCATTTGGCCCAGCAGTTTCAGAGATTTTGAAAACTAAGCCAATCACAAACAAAAATTGCCCATGTTTGTTGTCTGATCGGGACAAAATGAGTAATCTTTATCAAGGACCTTACATAGATGCTTCCTGCCAAATTTAATTCCATTTGGCCCAGTGGTTTCAGAGGAGAAGATTAAAATGTGAAAAGTTAACAGACGCCAGGTGATGACGATGACAAAAGCTCACATGGCCTGTGGCCAGGCGAGCTAATTAGTTTTGGCTTATAGCTGCTAAGAATGTTTTGACCAAAAATTTCAATATTCCAAATGGTGAAAATGTAGGTCTGCATCATTACTTAGGAAGCAGATGTGTCCATGGCTACAAAATCGGTAAGCACTTTACAACTCATCATGGTCATAAAGTTTACACTTATGATGTAACAAAATTGAAGTTAAAACATAAAGGCTTATTATATTGGTGTAGCATGTGCATTTTACTATATATATCTTCAATAAGTGGTTGTTGACATTTGAATATTTTTACATTAGTAGATATTACATACATGTGGTACAGGATAGTAAAATGCTTTTTCCAGTAATTTGCTAGGAGTGACCATTTGGTCCATTAAATTCATCTTAAATGTTCATCAACCTATCAAAATTGAGGCTGTGAGTTCAAAATCACCTCATTGCAAGGTGGGTTCGACTCCAATCTTTAATTGACAAGGATGGCAAGTTTTTCTGCCATAGCTCTTGGTTCTATTGCAGTACCCTGTCTTCCTCCACCAATAAAAACTTGCAGCTATTATATAATTAAATGTGCTGAAAGTGGCTTAAAACCCCAATAATCCAGAAATATCTAACTTTCTACCCTATACTAATTCTAGATTTGTTGAATGATATTACAAGACCAATTCCATACGTAAAACATTTTATTTTTCTAAAACTATGGTCTAATTAATGATATTCTATGTTCTAGATTTGGTTAATATATAGCTTTAATAAATTTTTACACATTTACTTACACATAACATATATCACATCTTTAATAGAATCTTAAGAAAGGGGACAAATATAACAGAAAAATAATCCACAACAAAAACAAGCAACATTGGTTCACTACAATATTAAATGCTTATATTGTCCATAACTATGATGAAACATGAATTATACTGATGAAAAAAAAATATAACAAAAAATATTTATATATACAAATAGAAACATAACAAAAAGATAGCAAATTTAGTATGAAAATGGATTTGTTGTAACTTTATCAATGAAAAATGTACAAAATGTTTATAGTGAAAAGGCTAAAATGCCTAAAACAGATTGCATGATTGTAATTCAATAAAAAAAAGTTTTTCTTTAAATGATATTAAATATAAAATACACTACAAATAGACTATATTGGAAATAAAAATTCATAAAACAGGAGTAGAACAATTATCTAAAAACTACTTAAAATTAATTATAAAATTTGCTCCAATTAAATTTTATTTTTAACAGTTCAAATTGATCCTACCCTCATTCACATGACATTTGTATTTGCTACAATTTACCTAAGAATCTTATCAAATATGATTTAAGTTTTGGGAAGTGAGTTTGAGATCCAAAAAAAATTTTGAAACTGTAACTGTCTAAAATTCTCAATGAAAGCAAAGAATAACATACATATAAAATCTACTTTTTTCTAAGGTTTCAAAAAAAAAATAAATTCTTTCGTGACGGAGGAGACTACAAGCTAACAGTTAGTATTGAAAAATACGAGACCTCAGAAATATTTATTTTGGGTCATCCCCTCTTGTACATGTTTACAAGTTCAGATAACTGTACTTTTTCAAAAGGCTCTTAAATCATCTAAACAACCGATATTTGTGAACAACAACCATCATTAGATAAGTTTTAGAATGATGATGATTTACTTATAGTACAGTCTGTATGAATGATGATAATGATGAATTAGTGACAGAATATGGCACAAAAATTTTAAAATCTGATGGAAATAATTTGATGAACATGTCATGGACAGTTTATTTACAATTTGATAATTTTGCATGCAGAAAATTGCATTGGTGTCAAATATTCTGTAAAAATGTAATTTAATTTACATTTATGTATATTAAATCATTGCCCTGAATATACTTGTGTCATCGCCGCAAAAAATCTTTGTTCTTAAAATGTCCTTAAAAGTTTTGCAAAATTTACTCAGAAAAATTTGACAATTCTGACTTTGTGTTAATTCAGAATGAATTCACGAAGAAATCTACTACCTAAGATTATTATAATTGTAATAATTAGCACTCTCAGAAATATAAAATACAAAAATAAATCTTTGCATGATATTCTATTCATGAAAAGATAGTGATGCAAACTAATTGCTTGAGAGAGAATATATTACTCTGTGCAAGTTAAGCTATTTTTACAGCCATAATGCCAAAACATTTTTTTTACCAATGGATATAAATAGTTATTGACAAATTTTATTAAAAAAATCTCGAGTTATTAAGATTCTGTAAAACATTAATTTAACACCAAAATTACAAACAATGACGTTGTATACATCTAGAAATATTAACACCTGAACATACACATCAATATATTTACAACATGTACAAATTAAAGGCAGACCCATTATATCCCTTAAAATTGTACTGTCCATTCCCCTAAACTGATATACTGTGTTTAACAAAAAGTCATTTCAGTTGACAATAAGAGGGGAAATAACTCTTCAGTGAAATATGTTCGCCTATATACAATTAAAGCTTTTGGTGACCAACTAACATTTTCTGGATATTACTTGCCAAAAAGAAAAACTTTATAATTTTTGTAGTTATGTTTTTATTTATAAAAGAGAAATCTTTATCTTTCTGTAGTTATATTCTTTAAGTACAAAATTACTTATCTATACAAAATATGCGAATATTTACCACTTTAAAAAGGCTTTGTGGATCATCTAATATTACCAAAGAATCTTTATTTGTTTCCTGAATGAAACCTAAACTTCAGAAATTTTGGATATGTGCTTCCTCTGCATAATAATTTAAGGGAAAAAATAATAAGTTCTAATTAGGAGATAAAAACATAAAGAAGCCACAAAGAACACAAAGAATAATAAAAGTATTCCCAAACTCACAATATGACATTAATACTTTAAGTACAATGCACATTATAACCAATTTTAAATACTGATTTTTATATTACATGGCCAAACATTTAAACATAAGAAGGGTGAAATATATTTTTACTATTATTTTCTTTTGGCAGAAATGTTTTTGGCATATTCAATATCGGGAATTTTTATAGTATGGTTTTTGTTCTTTAAATTAGATTTTTTTTCATTAAAGAAAATTACACCTGCAATACAGTTTTTTCTGGTGCTCAAAATTTAACTTTAGTTATTGTTCACCATCTGTCATCAAACCTAAGATCCTGGGCCCAGTTGTTCAAAAGTTAATCACTTTTTTTCACTTTCAATTATTTCGATTAAGTAATATTTCTGTACAAAATTTTGCATAGACACACAAAGTCATAGAATTAACCCATCAGAAAATGTTCAGTCCTTATAACGAAAGAAGCAAAAAGTTGAAACTGGAAATTGTAATTAACTTTTGAACAACTGGGCCCTGATATCAATAACCTGTTTCTACCTAACAGTTGCCTTTGGCATTTAGGGTTTTAATTAAATCAGGCAATTATTATTGTTAGATAACAGACAACCTTTTTTAATACACGTTTCAAGGAAACCCTAGAATGATCATTTCAAAAATTTGGGTTCAGAATTGGATACAACTGAAATACTCATTGTTTTACCATTTGCAAACAAATCAGCAATTAGAAACATTTTGGGGAATATCTCTCGAAACAAGTTACTATTGCAAGAAGGGAGGTAATTCTTACTCTGCAAACAATTGGTGTATTTATTTACCTGTCTTTTGCCATATTTGGTAATCTGGTACTGTGTTACGGTCTATTCCAAGCCAAGTGTAATTTCAACATTTTTATTGCATTTTAAAATAGTTAAGCTAAAACTTATAATTGTCTATTTAGAAGTTAGAATTTTAAGTTTCTTGGTGTTTAAAATTTCATCATAAATTTTATAACAATATGGAGCTTGTAAAATTTCTATAAAAATAAAAACTTAATGCAAAAAATAAAACAACAATTTATGCATTAATAAACAAGTGGAAAAAATATTTAAAACAACAAGCATTTGTAGAATTATAAACAATTGTACAATTCAAATAATTATTTTTTAACAAAAAGTAGATACAAATTCATTTAGAAATATTTTTTTTTGTAAATTCTTGGAAAAACCCATCATCCTCAAGCAGACATCACTGATAAGTTTAATGTCAACAGTAAACACCTTTTGATATTTCCAAAGATAAAAAAAGAGTTGAAGTTTTGCAAGAAATATTATATGTAAGGTAACATGTGAACATATGATATTAATACTTACTAAATAATACATGAAAATGAAATAATAAAAAATGCTGATCATATACATGTACTGTTAGTGGCTTGAATTGGACCACTACTAGATCCTAGAAAAGTCTTGGAAGTGGAATAACTATTAACACACCTTAGTTAGTTCAGATTCAAAATTTTTAAGTTGGAAATGATTTTTGGAAGGTGCTAAGGTTGCTATACTGCAAAACTATTAAGTACAAAATTATATCAATAATAAAAATAATACTTTTAAGTACAGCTTTGGAATTGTTAAATGCAACCAAAATACTACAACAAATTTGCCTAAAAATTAAGCATTATTGCTTTTCAAAGAAACCTGGTTTAAATCTTCCCAATTTAAAATCTATTGTCTCCCCTTATTTATAACTGTTATTGTATGATGTGACATGTCATAAGCCGATTTTTAACTGTCGCATGTGTAAACATATTGTATTTATGGTATGCTAAAAAAGTAGTAATCCAAGGATGGGTAAATTTGTTTATTGTACCAATAACAACAAGGATTTAGGCTTTGTGTAGCACACTCATAAGCTCCGATATTGAGTCTATTTTTAATTAGAAGGGGGACAAATACACATAATCGCATACATTACAATGATCAGTCTAATGCTTGTATGGTCATCTTCTAAAGTGAACTTGATGCATACCTTTATAATTTCTGAAAACACTAGTATTTATTTATTACAGATCAACTATTGAAATATACAATCTTTTCTCAAATTAGGATGTGTTCTCTATTTCTGACAAATTATAAAACAAGAAGATACATTTGTAAGTGACAGGAAACAGGATTTTCCTACACTGGTGTTTTCAGCCAACAAGCTCCAAAACAAATAAAAAATACTGGTTATGCAGTGGACTTTATTTTTGGAATCTTTTTTCCATTTAATTCATTTTCTTTCTTTTTTTGATTCATAAAAAAACATGTTCCTTTTCAAACACAAAGTATAAGTTAAGTTTTGTCTGTTCACTGTTATACTGATTCCTGGAATTTTCAAAATATAAAGTGTGTGTTTGGCTTGTTTTCTTATGTTGATTTTTGGAATTATAACTTGCCGATTTTTGAAATCTGTTATTGCTGGGTGTTTCACTGACAATGTATGATTCGACTACTTTTCCTATTGCTTCATAATACTTAATTGCTAGTTATTTATAATAACTGAGTATTGTTTTTCTTTTTATAAAAAACAAAAGCACATAATTTTCATATTTTGATTTCAGCAAAAAAAATGGTAGGTTTTAAGTAATATCTTGTCCCTTCTTAAAAAAGATTTGTCAACTGATAGTCTTACCTTTACAAAACTAGCCCTAAAGTCTTTGAATGCAAATTAAATTTACAAGTATATATTTTACCCTACAATACAAGTATCCCTTAATTTTATGATAGACAATATAAAATGTGTACTGCTTGTAAAAAATTTAAATCAAAATAAATAAATGCATTACTTATAAGACAACTTTTCACTCATAAAACCTATGATTCATCATATTGTATAACATAGGGTGTCTATATGCATCCTGAACTTGATTGTCCCCTGTAGCTGCAGCTGTGCCTGGACGTGGAACAAAGTCTCGATCCTGAACTACACTGGCACCTGATGGATGTGAGAGTTTTGCAGATGCAGCTGCTGCTGCAGCATACTGTTTATCTAAACTGTATGGACTGTTCTGAAAATAACCTCTTGTGTAATCACGGTCAAACACAGAATGTTGCCCGGGTACACCTGGTAAAAACGGACTGTTGGCTGCATCTGGTATATGTTGTGCATGATATACTGGATCCCTTGAGTACATATATTTGTCGAGATGAAATGATGAGTTCAGCATGTTACTTGTAAACATACTAGATGCAGTTGTTTGAGGTAGTGCCCTGAAATCTGTAATGCCTGTTGTTGATTGACGGTAACGTTCATCAAATGTTTTTTGAGATGTATGTGCAGCAGCAGCACGGTTATAATCACTTAGTGATGTTGTTCCTGGATATGTATGACCTCCAAAGTAGCTCCCAATGTCAAATCTTTCTACAGAGAATGCATCATGTCCAATTTCTGGTCTCTGTGTCTGTGGAAGACCAGGAAACACATTTCTGTCTGTAACAGCACGTCGTGATGTATCGAACATAAAGTCACGCCCAGGCAGATAATTATCTTTACCAAACAATGATGTGGATGCGGCTGCTGATGGCCTATCAATTGTGCGTCCCAAGTATGGACTTTGACTCCAATGTGCTGGTCGAACCTCCTGACTTGTCCAGGAGTTATGAAAAGGATTTCTAGCTATTGTTTGTGCCATAGCAGCAGAAGTACTACTGAACATATCCTCACGGGGCGGCACTGTGGTTGGTCGACGAAGAAGAGATGCATTGTTATGCTGTGCTAAGGCATTATCTGCCATTCTATGTAAATTTTGTAAAGCATTAGGATCGCCTTGAGGCAAAAATGGTGTAGTCATTCTCTGCCTCTGTAAAAGTGCTTCATTTTCAGAGAATCGCATGAAAGTTGAAGGAGTTGATACTGATGGGAATGAACTTTCTGCTGAATGAATGACTGGTCCTTCTCTTGTAGTTGGAGGCATAAATGTGTTCATAGAACTAATACTTTCATAAACATTGTCCGGTATTCGGTCTGATGACCTTGAAACGCTTTCACTCCTGCCACTATAATGGTCTTCATTTTGACGATCCATTGACAAAATCTCCATTCTCTTGTTAGACATGTCACTACCTTGGCTGTTTTCCCTATCATTACTACCGGTGCTTAAATTTAATGGTGGTGCATTAGCACTGAGATTCAATGGAGGCAAGTCTTTTTGAGGAGAAGTTGGAAGGTTCAACTGTTCTGATGACTGCTCATTTTGAGAATTCATATGCTCCATTCTGTCATCCTCAGACCGACTTGCAGAATCAAACTGTTGAAGATATTGACCTAGATATTCCTTGTCCACTTCAGGCATGGTTGATTCTGACTGTGAGCCATAATCATTATTTCCACCAGATTGTGGACGTTGCTGTATAGGTTCCATAATTGGAGAATGATGAGCAGCGGGCATGTTTTCAGATTCCATATGTGAATAAGGAAGACTTTGTTCTCTTTCTTCTACCTTTTCCTCAATAGAAACTTCCCTAGAAGGTGTAGCACTGTAGCTTCCAGATAAGGCCTCAACAGATTCTCCATCTCTCTTTGTTTCAAATCCTGTTTGACTGTGAGCACTTGGTCCATAATCTGATGTTTGAACAGATTTTGGTGGTGATGATTCAAAATCTCTTGGAGTATGGGCAGGGACACTATGAATATGTTCTGTAAGGTTTGATTTTGGAGGGGTAGATTCAAAGTCCCGTCCTGGAGTATCCATGTCATCTGGCCCTGACTCAATATCCCCTTCATCACTATCAACAACAGGAGGAGGTCGAGGGGCAGGAGGAGGTTTCAAATCATCTTCAAAATCTGTATCAATTCCACTACTCATCTTATCAGACTCCATTTCACTCTGTTTTTCTACATTTTCATTTTCAGGCTTTACTTCATCGTCTTTCTTTTGCTCTTTCTCAACTTCTTCATCTGATTTATCTTTCTCTTGATTGGTAACCTCAGGCGCATTTTCCTTTACATTTTCATCACCTATATATTCCCTTGTATCGTCATCGTCATCTGTCGGAGGACTAATTACAGGGTTATCTAAATTATCTACTGTATCTTCATCTTCATCTCTAGCACCAGGAATTGTTCTATCTTCATCTTTATCAGAATCATTGCCTTCTTGATCAGTGCCCTCCTCCTTCTCATCCTTTTTCTCATCTTCTGATTCTGGTGGAGGTCTTATTTTTCGAGGTCTACCGGCCTTTTTCTTTTTGGGTGGAGATTTTGGAGGAGTCTTCTTCAAACTTTCTTCTGCCAAAACATTTTTAGGTTTTCTTCCTCTTTTCTTTGGAATTTTTTCGATCTTTTTACGGCCTCTCCTTCCCCTTGGTTTCACATCATTGTTTTCTACCTCTTTCTTTTCTTTTGTTTCCTCCATCTTTTTAGTTGCATTTAATTTTGATTTCCTAGGTCCTCTTTTTTGGTTTACAACAGGTTTCTTTTCATTGCTTTGTTCTGTAATGTCTTTTATTTCTACTGTTTCAAAGCTTATATCAGTTTCAGGTTCAGCATAATTGATCTTTTTCTTCTTGCCTCGTCGCACAGGTTTTGGTTTGGGCTTATCAGTTTTTTCAATGCTCTCGTTTAGCTCTATATCAGTCGCTTCATCTTCTTTAGTTTCATCATCTTTTTTTGGAGCTGGTTGGTCTTCATCTTTGATATCTACTTTTTCAACTGATTTAGTAGGAGTCACATGATTCTTGGGTCTCTGAACAGGTAATGGAAGAGGAACAAGCATAGAATCATCACCAAATTCATCGTCAGATTTAAATTCATAGAGATCAACAACTTTGTTTGTCACTGTAGAATCTGCTTTGGTAATATCGTTTGCACCAGCGGTTTCTAAATTTTTATCCAATTCCTCGTTTGGATTGGCATCGCTGCCATCACATTTTGCAACTGAATTTACTATTGCAGTAATAATTTCCATACTTGTATCTTTGTTAACATTGTCAGTTTCTGCTTTTATTACTCCATTATTTGGAACACTGTCATTAGTCCGTTTTTCTCTCTTTTTGAAAACCACATTATGTACTTTTTGCAAATGATATCGGAGAGAACTTTTTTGTCGAAATTTAAAGTCGCACATGTTACACGACACTGGTTTTTCATTTGTATGCTGCCGAAGATGAACTCGAAGATTGTCTGCATGTCTAAAGGCTTTACCACAGTATGTACAACCAAACTTTCTTATACCTAAAACAAATATAATAAACTGTGTTTAATTCTAATTATAATTATCCTCAATTTAAGTGAAATTAAGGAAATATTTCGGTCTTACTCAAGTTAGAAAACATATGCCCCATTTCCTGTTGTTGTGTATTTGTTTTGTTTGTTTGTTTGTTTTTTTTTTTGGGGGGGGGGGGGGGTAATAAACCTAAGACAAAAAATAAACAGAACCTGCTATAACAATCAGAACACAGGTCTTCTTCATATATAGTGAAGGTAGCAATGAGAATAAGAATAAAGTAAGAATAAGAATCAATCACCAGCAACAATATACAAGAGTAGGAATGTCAAACACCATTTGGTACAATGTAAGATTTCCAGTAGTCTTAAAGCCTCATTCCAGACTGGAAATTTTAGCCTTAGGTGTTTGAGATTTCCAACTCTGGCACAATAAACAGTGTTTGATTCTTTACAATTTTACATTGTATCTCATTTTGATTTGACCATTCCTTTCTAAAGTTCTGAAAAACAATGTTTGTCATAATCAGCCTAACTTTTGCACTTTTCATTAGGTTTAAAAAAATTTTAAATATATACATGTTTAAAACAAATGTTTTGTTAGCGACCTTCTCTTTGTTAACACCTACATGTATATGTAAAATTTAGCATTATGCCATATTGTTTCAACCCTAAATGAGTAGCAAAGGTATCTGCAATTCATATTTCATTAAAAAAGATCCCTTTTCCCCTGATTATCATCATCTGAAACTCACAGCCGGTGCTACACTTACCAACCACGGTCAATTCATCCATTTTTTCTTGTTCTCATGAATAATTTGTGAACCATTTTGATTGGTTTTAACATGATTCTGTGGTGGAAATACAGCCAATCAAGTGATAGATATAAACAGACAAGCCTTGGATCGAGATATACATTGTATGTCATCACCAGTATAGAATTTCCAGTGTATTTTTGATCGATTTTCAATGAAGAAAGATATACATGTAGTTTTCAAACAAATTACGCAAGTTTTAATTTGTTCTGCTATATTTTGAAAGTAACCGCAATACTGAATAAAAAAACTGCATGATGCACATGGAATTTATTATTGGTGCTGCCATTTTTTGTTTGTATTACTATTTCTGGTTCCAAAGCACTATTCCAATGTCCACAGTGGAGAACGCCACTTTTGTTATTGCTTACAATTTCATTGTTCAATTTATTTCATGAATATTCATGAAAACAAGAAACTAGAGGCTCCTAGGAGCCTGTATCTCTCACCTGGACCTTCAGCAGATCTCAAACCACATTTTAGTCTCAATTGGAGCGGTACGGTAGTATCAGAGGAGAAGACCTTCAAGGAATTTTACACAAACTAAGTTTGATTGAGGCAGCCATCATAGTTTAGAATCCAGATCACTGAAAACAATTCTGAAAGAGCTAAGACCATTGCTACCAAGTCTGGTTCCAATGGTTTCAGACAATAAGACTTTAGATGATTTTTTCCACAAGATCCAGTCCTATATGTTAAACTAAGTTTGGCTATGGCAGTCATCTTGGTCAACATTCTGGGTGACTGGACAGAATTCTAAAAGAGGACCGTCTGTGGACCACTGCTGCCAAGTCTATTTTCTATTTAGCAAGTGGTTTCAGACAAGAAGATTTTAAAATATTTCCAAGGATCCTATCATTAACTAAGTTCGGCTGTGGTGGCCATCATGGTATACAGTGTCAGTCTTCAGACACAACTCTGAAAAAGGACCATCTGAAGACAATGATGGACAATTGCTGCAAACTTAAGTTCAAACTGGTCAAGTGGTTATAGACAAAAAGAAGATTTTTGAATGAATTTTCCCATTCGGTCCTATGTTAAACTAAGTTCGTCTGTGGTTGCCATCTTTGATTTCCAATTGGCCCCAATTGCAAAGTAACAACTCTTTATAGAAACACATTTGTAAAGTTTGGGTTCAGTAAGGTTTATCGTTCTTGAGAAGTTTTTCAAAGTTCAGCCAATCAGAAATCAGAATAGGCTCTGGTGGCCATGTTTCTTGATCAATCGGCACCAAGTTACAACTCTTGGAAAGGATCTTACAAAGAACATCTCTGCCAAGTTTTATCAAATTCTGTTCAGTGGTTCTTAAGAAGATCAAAATGTGAAAAGTTAATGGATGATGGACAACTGATGCCAAGTGACGGTAATACATGAATAAAATGACCCACAGTCAGTAAATGTAGCAATGCATAAGAAGTGCGACCGCCAATGAGTTTCTGACAATGCCTGATAATACATGTGTAATTCCAAATTTTTCATATACCAGTACTCAAAGACTACATGTATATTTAAGTTTTCAAATTAGCAGATATAATTGAAATACATTGTACACTGTATTTGCAACTGAGGCAACCACTTTTTTATGATTTCCAGTGGACTTTGACATTTAATGTTTACCTCATGCCAACACCCAATATACAACTGTAACATTATATTATTCTTATATCAAATGCAGTGTAATGAACTCTCACTATACATGTATATGCAAGTTAAAAACCACATTGTGAATTATTAAATTTCATGTAACAAACCCCTCTCATTGGGGGGTTGTCAGGTCATAATATGGAAACCTGATCATACATGTAGATCATAGTGGGTAACGTGCTTGGAGAATTTCACACTCCCTGAACGCTAAAGACCCCTTCTGTATTTTCGAAAAAGAGTAGGCTAATGGCCGCTACAGAAGGCTAAATTATCCGACCCTACCCAACCCTCCTTTTACAGTGGCAGTCAAAATTGGTTCCCCTTTGTCCCTTCCCAACCCTATTTGAATTGTTGCCCAAATAGTCATCAGCATATGACAAAGGCATGGCTTATTTTTATCACATGGTTACCTATGGTAATATAATTTGTTCAAAGATTTTAACAAATTGATCTTTGTGTTCTTCAAATTAATTGTTTAAAATACAATTTTCAGCTTTTAACAAACTTACTAAATAAATTTCACTATGAACTGTAATTCTAAATTTAAGTTGAACAGTACTGTAAGCTAGCATGTACATGAAATATTAACATTTTTCTGATAATACATTTTTACAGTATACATCTTACACAAAACTAAAGGTTTAGTTCATGTTCTAGGCTACTTTTATTTTTTATTAGATGCTGTGTTATGATAGGGTTTTCCCTAGGTCATTTTAGCATGGCGCTGCACCATGCCCCCATCTTTGAGTACATGTACCATACTGCCCTCTGAAGCCTTTTTAGAAAGTGCCTTGAGAATACTTTAGTTGCCCTCTAAAATAGCATTCAGAAGACCCTTTCAGGGACCCCATTTCTATCAAAGTAAGTTTTTTTATTGCCTTTAAACAGATTTATAGCAGTTTTTTAAACCTAATTTAGGAATGAAAGGTGTTAATTATTCTCAAGTGTTTGATTGCAGGGCTAACATAGTGATTTACTGTTTTACCAATTAAGAAATTTTCCCCATGCTGTGAAATAGGATGCCCTCATATTTAACAATGACATGCTAAATTGCCCCCACTAGGGAAAAGATACTATGCCTTCACATATTTCTGGGGAAAACTCTATACTACTGCATACATGTATATTTCCACATGCAAGTACATTAAACCTTAGTTATGACAGAAAAAAACCCCAAGAAAAAAGGTCCACAAATATTACCTGAATGTGTAACCAGATGACGATCTAGGTGACTTCTCTTGAAAAATGCAAAGTCACATCCTGGATGTTCGCATGTAAATTTCTTTTCTGCTTGGTTATGATATTCTTGTAAGTGATTTTTAAGAAGTTTTTGTGAACGAAATGATTTTTCACAGTCTTCCATGGTACATTTAAATGGTTTTGTAGACTTGTGAACCTCAATATGACCAGTTAAAGCTGGTTGAGTTCGAAATTCTTTACCACATTGTTCACATTTATACGGTTTTTCTATTTTATGCCATTTTAAATGTCTTCTCATATTGTCCTCAGAATGAAACATTTTTTCACAGTTTTCATATGTGCATTTAAATTGCTTAACTCTCGAGCTATGAATGTTTACTAAATGCTTCTTTAAGTTTGCTTTGTAGTTAGACTTGTATGTGCATTGCGTACATGAAAACTTTTTCGGACCATCAGGATCATGTTTTACTACATGAGACTTTAAAGATGATTCATATTTGAATTCCTTTTCACAATGAGGACACTTGAATGGAACTGGACCCTGACAGTTTTCCATATGTTGTTCTAAAGTGATATCGACACAGTGTACATATCGGCTACATTTACGACATAGTTTATGATCCATGCGATCCTTGTGTTCTCGATGCATATGATCTTTTAAGTCATCGTCAGATTCACAAAAAAAATTACAACGTAAGCACATGAAAATACTATGAGAATGTAAATGGCGAGCCAAAATGGCCCTCTTATTTGCGGTATAATCACAATGTTGACAATTGTATATTACATCTGGTTTTGATTTTTTTCTCGAAGGACTTTGGTTAATATCAGATTTATTTTCTGAACTTGCACTTTCATTCCCTTTAGTAAAACTTTCGTTGAGGTTTTCTTTGTCCTCATTTCGAATTTCTTCACTTGTTTGTTCACTATCATTTAAACTGTCTTTTTTATCACTTTTGTCTTGTGTATTGCTTTCACTATTCAATTCTGTGTCAAATGATTTATTGTCAGATTTGCTTTCTGCTATATCAGGTTCATCTTGTGTGTATATTTTAGTAACATCACCATTTTCATTAATTGCTTCTTTCTGCATTTCTAATTTCGCCTGATAAACATAACACTTTTTCAAATGTCTTGTATTAGCTGCCTTTCCAATAGAAACTTTTTTGCAATAGGTGCATACTATTTCCTCTAAAGGTTTCATTTTTCTTTTTTCTTTCTTTTCTCCCTTTTCACTGTCTTCAGGTTTATCATTTTTAACACTATCCACTGGTAACTCAGAACTTTTGTTTTCATCAGTAATTTTATTGTCAGTTTCATTCTCATTTTTATACACATTTTCTTCATCAGAAAGTAAATCATCAGCACTTTTAAACCTATTAATAACTTCCTCTAATGTATCGTCAATTGTGCTCGTGGCACTTTCACCTGTATCTTTTTTCGGTGAAGATTTCTTTTTCTTAACTTTTTTCTTTTTCTCCTCAACAGCGGAAACCTCTTTCTTGTCTGGTGATTCTTCAATTTGCATATTATCTTCATTTGATTTTTCCATATCATTATTCTCATCTACTAACATTTTACTCTCACTCTTCTCGTTTTGACAGACTTTGTTTTTCTTTTTGACAGGTTTAGGTTTTAGAATTAGATCTGCTTTTGCAACAGCTTTGTTCTTATGTGATTTCACAACCTTTTTAGAGTGACCTGAAGTCGGTTCATTTTGAATAGATTCTAAATCTTTTTCAATGTCAAAATCCTCATCTTTTATATTCATAAATTCACTTTCATCAAAGTCAAGCTTGCGTCTTTTAGGAGTTGAACATCTAGGTGATTTTGATCGAGACCGTTTCTTTTTTCCAGAACTATCAGTATCTTCTTTACTTATATCGATCTCTCCATCACTTTGATATTTGCGGTTTTTGACAGGTGTACGCTTTGATGATCGAGGTGAAACTGTTAAACTGTCGGATGTATTTAAACTAGATTTATCAGAATCTACCTTGTGCATCTCCACATCATCAATATCTTCTGATGAAACAGTTTTCTGCTTTGATTTTGCACCCTTTAATTTAGTCTTTGATTTGGGTGAAATTTTTTCTTTCACTGTTGTTTTATCCTTCGGTGATATTTTCTCCTTGCTACCCAGATCTACTATACAATTATTTAGACCTTTAGTTGCTGGATTCTTATCTTTTTTCTCATTTGCCACTTTTCTCTTTTTAGGCACTTTTGCAATATTAGATTTCTTTGTCTTTCCCTGTATTTCAGTTTTATTTTTTTCCAAATCAACATCGTTCATTTCATCAGTGTTATCTAAATCATTCTCTGTTATTTTCTTTGATTTTTTGGTAGATATCTTTTTCTTTTCATTTGTCTCTGAACTAACAGTTTCCTGATTTTCACCCTTACATTCTTGTTTTTTAGTTTCCTGCTTTTCCTCACTATTTTCCAACTCCTTTTCTCCATCATCTACATGATTTTCCTGTACACCAGAATCAAAATCTTCATCCAACATTTCTTCCTCTTTGTCAGAGTAGTTTTCCATATTCTCTTCTACCACTTGAGCTGACAAAGCTGAATATTTTGAAATTCCTTCATCTATATTAACTAAGCCTGGCTCATGTGACCTTGCTTTGTCAATTCGCTTTGGTTCCTTGTATGTCCTCATTTTGATTTCTGATGTGACTTGTCCTAACCCATATTAAGTATGTGTTGTAGAGTAAACCTGCAAATAGAACACATAATTATTCAAGAAGGTAAGGTGATAGTATAAGTTGATACATGTATAACTCATTTCCCAATCCACTATAAATAAATAAGTTTAATCTAAACATTTAAGCAAAGCCATGGTTTTTTCATGACAAAAAAATCAGTTTTACATGAATTACAAGAAACACACAGCAGATACTTGTTTATCTACTGTAATACTATTATGTTTCATAAAAGGAAAGTGTAATTTTCTTCACCCTAAAATTTTTTTTTAATGGAACTGGCTGGCTACCCTGTTTCACTATATATCCGGTCTGATCATCAAAGATTTTACTGTGAAATTGAAACTGCTGCTTGAAAATTTATTCACTGTTTGCACTTTACACTTAATCAGAACTTTCTTAGTATAAAACATTGCGATTAAATGATAAGTGGTGAGAACTTGGTGAAATAGGGTACTCAGCAAAATTTTTCATTGATTTTCTATCTTCCAAGCCAAAATTTAAAGAAATTAATAATATCGTTAAACAAAAGTATTAGGTTTAAGTAACATGAACACTTATGATTGCTCTCATATGTTTTACTGAAGCTTAAAATTAAAGATTTATACATTTTATCAATGCAGAAAAAACATTCACAAAGGCAAACAATGTCAAATTAAGCACTATACAAATGTAGTTAAAAAGTAAGTAATGTAAATAGAAAATTTGTCAGATGTTCTCTTTCCTTATTGTTGGACACTTTTATTATTGTAAAAAACATCATGTGCATCTTCAATCAATTTTCAGACATAAAATTTTTGTTGTTTCTGGTTACATCCCTGAAAATAATAGGGTCAGTAGGTTGGCAAATCTTTTTCTTATTTATACTTTTAAAATTTGGTTTGTATCCGGTTCTATACAGTTTACTGGAAGTCTGCCATTTGCACACTGATAATGAACTAATTTACACAATTAAATGATTTTTTACAAAAACAAGTTTATAGCAGTTAAAACAGCACTTGTTTGCTAGTTTCTGACATAACAACCTAGGGGTCGGTCATGTAACCAGAAACACACAACATTTTTTTTAGCCTTACATATCCTAAATTTAATATCTTACCATAAATTTTTCATCCAATCATACTTAAAAGTCACTCATTAACTTTTGCTCTTTTCTTCATTTCATTCCTGTAAATGGAAGAAATTAGATATCAAATAAATCATAATATCTATAAAATTTTCTACACTGGGATCTAATACGAAATCTTTTGACGAGTCTTAACATACTTTTTTCATAAAATATGAGGCTTAAAAATTTATTTCTATAATTTTGTATAAGCATTTAAACTACTATATATCCACAAATTGCAACCCTCTGTATACAATACTGTTATCCCTAGACACAAACAAGGCCAGTATAAAAAATATGTTTCTTTCCCCTTACCCAACCCACAATTTTAAAAATGGGTAGGTACATGTATTTAGGTTTTTTATTTTTTTCCCCTCCAAAAGTGACGCATAGAACACAACCATATCCTTGTTGAATAAAAATAAGAGTATTGCATTGAGTATTGTAAGTAAAATAATATAATTAATGGTATTTTTTTACAATTCCTAAATAATCACGATAATGTCAAATTTGTTCAGCAGCTGAAACTGCATCCACCAGTTTCTAAATTTTTCTTATAAGCACATAAGAATTATAAGGGCACAAGCAATATATGAAGTATTCGGTAAAAGCAGGGTTTTTGGTAGGATTTTTTTTATGAGTCTAGGACTTTCAAATTTGAAAGTGATGAGACCCAAAAATATCTGGGGTGTGCAATTTAAGAAATGACGATTCTAGAATTTAAATACTTGTGACACGGAAAATGTCAAATATGGTATGTTCACAAAAACCTAAATGAAGAGTATTTTATTAATGATTACATTAAGCCAAGGATTTTTCTTTTCCAGTACAAGGTCGTTTGTTTTAATGAGGATTGAAATCTTCTATAATACCGGTATGTTCTTGAACTAGAGGCTCTCAAGAGCCTGTATCGCTCACCTGGATTAAACTTGTCCACCTTCAGCAGGACTGAAAATTTATCTTGGCTGGTTTTCCCATAGGTACAATGTTAAACAAAGTTAGGATGTGGTGGTCCCAATTGGCCAAGTGGTCTCAGATAAGATTTTTAAATGAATTTTCACATAGGGTCCTTTGTTGAACTAAGTTCGACTGTGGCAACCATTTTGGATAACTGGATATATTTCTGAAAGAGGACCATCTAAGGATCATTGCTGACAAGGTTGGTCCCAATTGGCTCAGTGGTTTCAGACAAGAAGATTTTTTAATGAATTTTCCCAAAGGGTCCAAAGTTAAACTAAGTTCAGCAGTGGCAGCCATCTTTGTTGACAGTCCAGGTCATCGGACACAATTCTGAAAAAGGACCATCTAAGGTCCATCGGTGGCCATGTTAGGTTTCAGTTGGCTTAGTGGTTTCAGGCAAGAAGATTTTTTAATGAATTTTCCCATGTTTAACAAGTTTGACTGTGACAGCCATTGTAGTGGACATTCTATGTCATCTGACACAATTCTGACAGAGGACAATTTAAGGACCATATCTGCCAAGTTTGGTTCCAACTGGTTCTCTAGTTTGAGACATTTTGGATTTCAAATTGGCATGAAAAAGAGAGACTTGGTAGAAGATTATGTAAGGATCATTCCTGCAATGTAATGATTGAAATGCTTTTGTAGTTTCTGAGAAGAAGATTTTAGAAATTTCAGCCAATCAGAGTGCATTATTGACCCTGGCAGCCATGTTGAATTTTGGATCGGCACCAAAAACATCCATTTTGTTAAGGACCATTATTTGATCATTCAGGCATAATATTACTTCCATCTGTCAAATGGTATCTAACAAGATGTTTGTATTTCCCATAGGATCCTATGTTAAATGTATCCCATGGTGGTGGTAATCTTGGATTTCAGATCGGCACAAAAAACAAAAAATTTGTAGACCACCATGTAAGGATCATCCTTCTAATATATCAATTCAATTGCTTTTGTAGTTTCAGATTTTTTAGATTTTAGCCAATAAGAGAACATAAAGGGCCCTGACAGCCTTGTTTTTGAATATCGGATCGGCATCAAAAACATCTGTTTTATTACATGTATTAAGGACCATTATCTGATCATTCGGGCATAATATTACTTCCATATGTCAAATGGTTTCTGACAAAAAGATGTTTGTTTGTATTTCCAATAGGATCTCATGTTAAATATGTCCCGTGGTTGTGGCCATCTTGGATTTCAGATTGGCACAAAAAAAATATATTTTGTACAGGACAATGTAAGGATCATTCCTGCAATATAACAATTCTATTGCTTTTGTAGTTGCAGAGATGAAGATTTTCTAAATTTCAGCCAATCAGAGTGCATAAATGGTCCTGGCAGCCATGTTGGATTTTGGATCAGAACCAAAAACAGACTTTGTAGAGGACTATCCAATGAACATCCCAACTAACTTTGGTTTCAATTGGCAATGGGGTTTTGGAGAAAAAGATTGTGAAATGTGAAAAGTTAGCGGATGTTATACGGTTGGAATGCAATTGTTTGACTGCATTTAAGTGATGCCCGACAAGATTATTATTTAAATTGCGATATTAAAGGTTTAATGTCAAAAGCTAAGCTACAACATCAGACACGTTTGTATTCCAGTTCTTTTTGAAAAAAAATAAAATCCAAAAATGTTAACATTTTCACAAATCATCAGTTACATGTTTCAATAACAGCCATTTTAAAAATGAACTTATTTCAAATCAAGATAATACAATTTCCAAGATCGGCAACAGTGTGTATCCCATATGATACCTCTATCACAAGGAAATCAATTATTTACATTGTACATTACAAGGTCGCACATTCTCCACATGCCAGTATCACAGTTACTCCTCATCGCAAGAAGAAAGGAACAAAAAGGTCAAGAATCAATTACAGATTTCGACATCGATCAATAGAGAGCGTTGATTCTAAAGATTGTAACTTGCGCATCAAAAAATTCTTGCGTCCTAAGATGCATGTCAAAATAAAATCTCACATCCAAAGTAAAGAATGCTTTTAGGCAAGTTTCAAAAGTATTTTTTGTATTTTGAAGAATAGAACGAAACTAAATTATAGAATATAAAATAAAACAATAAATAAAGAAGCAAAAGAAATGCTCGAAATTTTTTTCAATCGATAGATTTTTAATGGGGCGGTTGGGTAAGGGAAAACAAAGTTCATTTTTATTTTGGCCTATGTAAAAGACCAAATCTCAAATTAATTATAGGGATTTAAAATTTTTTTTTAAACATTATAGAATAATTTCACATTTTCTTTAATGTCAAATGACCTTTCTCAGCACTGGCTTGTGTTATGGCATATTAGAGCACACTCCCCCCTTTTTTCCATCCAAGGATCATTCCACCTAAGTTTGGTTTAAACTGGTTCAGTGGTTTCAGGAGTTAATGAAAATGTGAAAAGTTTACGACGACAACGGACACAAAGTGATGAGAATAGCTCACAGAGCTAAAAAGGCCGTCAGAGCAATCTCAGACTAACATAAAACTTAACCTAAGCCAATAAAGCACAATAAGTAGTTCAGAGTGACCTTATTTTGGATGGGAGACTGTTACTTTCAAAGATACACTCTCACACCAAGTAATATGTTTGTAGGTCACTTTGTATGTTAAAACTGATTTTTGACATACATGTAAAACATAAAAGCCAGTAACCCGTGTAAAATGGGTCATGTGACCTTCATCTTATGTCACATGGTCAGTCTCTTCCACAAAAATATATGACCCTAAGTCAACTAGTAACTGAGAACTGACTATGGATGCACATGCAGACGTGGATGCTGGGGACACTCAATTAGTCCCCCTCAACTTCATTGAGGCAAATTAATGATAAGAGACATGCCATTGTGAAACTAGATAAAGTGTCACGAGGAGACACATCACTGCTATCAAGCCATTTTTCCTGTGCCTTGTCTGTTGGTTCTTTTCATAATCTTTATAGTAAAATTTTCTGTAGGCCTACGTTTAGTTTGAATCTTTCCGGGGTTTGTATCGCAACTTTAAATGTTGTGTCACTACTGGACAAAAACTTCATAAATGTTAGAGCAAGATTTTGATGATCTAGGACAAAATTCATGTGAAATGACTGTTTATTAAATCCAACCAATTCTGAAATATCCTATGCCTAAACTGGTTACCAGTAAGAAACTGCCATTTCACCCACGTGGTGTGATATCAGGAGACCAGATTTTCATTATGTAAATGGCCCATTTGCCACCTGGGCTACTAAGAATAAAGATTTGGGTGCCCAGGTTAATTTTTAGTTGCCGATGAGGACTGGGCGAGCGCCAATGTCCATAACTGGTATAGATGAAATTGATAAGTGTGGAAAATTCAAAAACAATTTTGTCAAGAAATGGAGTTGATACCATTACAAATGTAGTTTTAGATAAAATCACTACACTGATTTTTAAATTTTGTTTACTATGTGTAATCTTGTTATTTCTGATGGTGAACTCTCAATACATTTACTCTCTCAAATAACTGTGAAAGAGAAGTTTGTCATGTAGTCGTCTAGCCACCTGTACATAATAGTTCATAGTTTTCATTCTTGATATGGGCTCACTATTTAGGATTCCTGAACATATTTTCAAAGAAGCGTATTATATATACATGTACATTGTATTCTTGAGAAAAACTTTTTGGTTTATCTATAAATTCTTTTTTCTTACCTGCAATGCCTATTTTAAATAATTCTATACAAAGATAATATTTAAGGTTTATACAGTAGTTAAATAATGTTAAATATTTAGTTGGATCCCTTTATGGGGTAGGGGTCAAGGTGAACACTTTTTTCATTTATCATTAACATTTCTCAACATTTAATATGTGTTCATATGACATGAATTGTTTTTCTTACTGGACATGGTGGAATGAGTCAACTGACCGTTAACTTTCAAAATATATGATAATATACATATTATTTCACCGACTTTACTGATAATATTAAGGCAACTCTTTCTATGGCTATGAGAAGGCATGGGCTTCTGGCAACAACTTACATTTATTTAATTTTCAACAAAATAAGAGACATTATACTTGTTGTATTTCTATGAATGTAATCTTTAAAATTTATTTCTGTTAATATTTATTTCATTGAGTAATAATTTAATTGAAAATAATGAGCTTTAGACAAAAATCATCTCAGTTTTCTTTAACTCCATCATGCATGTCAAACAGATTGAAATAATCTGGAGTGTTCATCCTAAACGGTTTTAATTCACAGATTTAAGTAATGTCTGAATAAACATTGAAATCTAAGTCTTAATAATATTATAATATGCATGCCAATAAACAACATGAAGCATTTGGCTCGTTGAAATCGACAGTCGATAAACTCATGTAAACAAGGGTAATTATACATGCATTTCAACCAAAACGCTAAGTTTGCAAACAAAAATATACTGCGGGCGATGAAAATGGGGTCATTTAGCAAATCTGTGACATGATTACGTGATGAAAATTACTTGCAATCTCCTAATTTGAGGCCAACTTCATTTTTTCATAGCATATCTTCTTCTTTTTGCTAAATATAGCAAATTGATTCTAGACAGCGGTAAATAAAATTCTTTAATTTGATTGGACAAATTTAACACCGAGTAGTGTATCAAAACGAGGTCGATGGCGCCAAGTTGGAAGGTCCTAAAACACTGTCAAATGAAAATTACAAAGAATTTTATGAACAAAATTCTAAATTACTAGGACTGTATGGAAGATTAAGAGGTATTGTCGAAATTGTTGCCTTGAGATAATTTTACAGTAGGTAACACTTGCGCAAATTGAATATCTATCTTGATAAATTGCATTGACAGCCAGCTGTCAAAATACATAGGCCTGTCTTGCCATAATTTGTTTTTGTTCTGAAAAATTTTGATAATTGAACAAGTTACTCACACATAGTTTTTACATAGATGTAGTACCGGAAATGCACTGGACCATGGCTTCATATGTAGTTTGAATCTACATGCAAATAGCTTAATATAAAGGTTAGAACCATCCTGGTCTTGGGGATCCTCGTAACACATCTGATCTAGAGATTTGACGCGCTCTGTACCCATATTTTTGACTCTGGATGCAGTAATTTTACTTCGAATGCATCCCTGTACATGTCCACATAGGCAGGCGGATTCTGTTTCCGCTAGCAGTTAATTAAAACTGTAAATGGCGGCAACCAAAATAGGAAAATCTAGGTAGTGATCGTATTTGAAAATGTGGAGGATGATTTTACAACAATAAAAGTGGCAAACAATGAGCAGGTTGGGAATAACTCCTAATAGGGATATAATACCCCAAGACTTGGTTTCCGACTTGGTCCGGAATTGCCGCATCCTGGGCAGAAATTATTATACTGATCACCTGACTTTAGTGTTTGTTAGGCATGAGAATGATACTTTCCAGGTTATGAGAGTGAAGGGAAATTTGAAGGATAATGCAGGTCGGGCGAGTTTTAGCTTTCTGTATTCATGGCATGATATACCTCTCTATTACAGTTTATCGCCAAATTTACCAGGGCTGCTTTATTGAATTGTTTCAGTGCTTAACAAAACATCACATGATATGTCATTCTTTACCTCAGTCGCAAAGAGCGATTGATCTCGAAAAAAGGCATATTGGGGTATTTGGATGAAAACTTGTGCGCATTCAGAAATGTTTTACCCGCAAACGGAAATTAATTGTTAAATATAAAACGCTTGTATATCTGTTAAAATTAGATCACTTGCACTATAATAGATTACTGCGTGTACATGTAAATCAAATGAAAGCTGAGCAAACTTTGAAAAGTAACATGTATAATTACTTTTGTATTTTACTTAAGTTGTTTTAAAAATATTTTTAAAAGATTCGTTTAAGATTGATTTGAAATATTGGCATTTTTAGATATTATTTGCACAACGCTTATTATTATAAATGCAAGTATCATAGTGTTTATATGGCTTCTAAAATGGGTATAATAGCTAAAATATTGCTTTGTTTCTTTTAAATGCAATTTTATTCTAATTCTTATTGTATTTTCATGGCAGTTATTTGGGCCAAAAAAGGTTTTAGAGAAAAAAGCTGCACGAATACACAATTAAAGAATAACGACTCTAAAAGTCTCTAGATACTCCAATTGGGGTATTATAGCCCATTTGAGGTATTATATCCCAATTAGTCCGAGATTGCTGTGCTGTGATGGCCTTTTTTTGTGATATGCTGAGGCCGTGGGACGTCAGAGCGCACTCCAAATAGAAAACATGGAAATTGCTGACCCAGACTTGGGGTGGCAGTTTTTAGACTCGAAATCGTAATATATCCAGTCAGATATATGAGGGAAGTCATAATTGTTCATTTTCACTTTAAAATGTTAATTTTCTTTACCATGTTACATATTTCATTGGCTTGGGTGATTAAAAATTTTTGAAAAATTCTATAATGTAAAAAAATCATAAGGTGAAAAAGTCATAAATGGCTTTGATTTAATATAATACATTTTCATATGCCCATTGTATATGGGACGTAGTGTTTTCCCCAGGAATTAGGTAAGGCATGGTAAAATGTCAGTCTGGGGGCACTTTTATGCGGAAAGTTTTGTTTCGGAGGCACATTCATAGTTAACTTAGTCATCTATATTGGCACCCATATCGCATGTTATCTGTCATTTTTATACACGTTTGTATATGTGTCTAATGCATTAGTTTGTTTGTAGGTTTTCCATGTAAAACAGATACTCTGTATTACTTGCAACAGGATCAATTTCCCTTCCTGGATTTTTTAAAGAATATATAGTCCTGTTTAAAAGAAGGGGGTTTAGTCAATCACAATGCTTGCATGACTAATTGTATTAATTGTTTCTAATATATTTCTAATTAGTTCTTTAAGCCTTGCAAGCATTAATTTGCAATTCCCAATTATTAGAATTAATTTATAGGACAATGTTCTGTAAAAATATTAGAAAAGTTAAATCTAATCATAAAAATATTCCTTGCATATTGACAAATAAAATATTTTACATTTTTAGCTTTGTTTTTTATTTATAAATTGGATAAACCAATGACGTATATTAGAGATAGTTATATGTCCTTGGATAAACATAGGGCAATTAATACCATTTTCATTCATCCTGGTCAGGAAAAATAGTGTGTAAGAGGATTTTATTGTATGTGTTTGTTAATTACACAAAAAACATCTTTATGGGAAATGTGAAAAAAACTGAGCATCATGATAATTGATGGATAAACAAGGATGAAAATTTATAAATTGCATGATTACCATGACTGTATACCTATATAATACGGCTGCAATAACTGGGACTACATGACAATCTTAAAAAAAATCCAGTAAAAGTTAAAATTGTTAGTTCATTTAAATTTTGTTCTTATCAAAGTTAATTATTTAATGGAATAAGCGGCGGTTTTCCCCCGGCTGCTTTCTCAAGTATTCTATGCAGGTCTCAAAAATATCACTATCCATTAAGTTTATTCTTTGAACGTGTGCAGTTGTAGTCATTTACGATCTTTATTTCACAAACTATACGACTTGCTGTCGTTGTTTTCTCGACTGACTTTAGCACGTGTTACATTTCGCAAAATTCAAACTAAACCATTCCGTTAGAACTACGAGTATTATTAATCAAATGTGTATCCCCCGTTTATAATTTCTTTCGTTTATATAATATTTAGACCTGTCGACTATTAAAATGGTCACAATAAAATTAAACGGTATTCAAAATCAGCAGACTTTATGATCGAAGGACATTGTGCGCATAATTAAGTTGACAACCCTCAAAATGTAATAATGGAATCGCCTTACCTACAAATCGTCACGCTTCAACTACATTTACTGATGATGTGAAATTCGACTAAATAGGACATGAATTACAAGAAATAAAGACTATTATATCTAAAATACATACAAAGAATTCAAATTTTGTTTAGAGTCACCGGATCCAAAATATTCTGCAAAACTTCGATCGTTCACGTTTCGGCATTAATTTTTGCAAGAATGTCGTTCATATCGAAAATAGTAAAAGATGGTAGGAATAATGTGCAATAAAACGTAACAGTTAAACTGAATGGCCACTGCTCTTTGTTTTCCAACAAGAAAATGATGATTCTCCTCCATCATTAATTAGCGACAGAACGTTCTTTGTCGGTCTCTTTCAACTTTCGATCATGGGAATTATCATGTTTTTATTATGTCTTAAATTCGTAATTTATGAAGGCAGGACCAGCATGGCGCCGATTGAGGGCAGCATGGCGCTAATGAGGGCACGGCATGGCGCCGCGCATCGCCAAAACGTATTAGGGAAACCTCTAGGGACGTATTATGGTATACCAATATCTGTCCATCCGTCCGTCCATCATCACTTCGTATTAATGACCGTATAAACTCAAATTTGCTTCTGTCAATTCTCATGAAATTTTAACACATTAGGATTGACAAAAGAAAGCTCCGTTTTGTTGTGTCGCCTGCGGAACGCATGGTCGACACATAGGGATCCTATCTGTCGTCTTGCGTCGTCCTGCGTCTTGCGTCGTCACACTTTTCTTCTATCCTCAACTACTCGTAAACCGCTCAAAGGATTTTTATGAAACTTTCTGTGTGCATTAACCTTAATGCACAGGTGTGCATATATATTTCATTTTTAGAAAATTTAATTTTTTTTTTGGTAAAAATTGACATTTTTGCAAAAAAAAGGGGGCAAAACTTCTATCCTCAACTACTCCATAACCGCTCAAAGGAATGGGATGAAACTTTCTCTGTGCATTAACCTTAATGCACAGGTGTGCATATATATTTCATTTTTAGAAAATTTTAATTTTTCTCTGTAAAAAATGACATTTTTGAAAAAAAAGGGGGGGTCAAAACTTCTATCCTCAACTACTCCATAACCACTCAAAGGAATTAGATGAAACTTTCACTGTGAATTAATCTTAATGCACAGGTGTGCATATATATTTCATTTTTAGAAAATTTTAATTTTTTTTTTGTAAAAAATGACATTTTTGCAAAAAAAAGGGGGGGGGTTCAAAACTTCTATCCTCAACTACTCCATAACCACTCTAAGCAATTTGATGAAACTTTCTCTGTGCATTAACCTTAATGCAAAGGTGTGCATATATATTTCATTTTTAGAAAATTTTAAATTTTTGAAAAAAATAATGACATTTTTGAAAAAAGGGGGGGGTTCAAAACTTCTATCCTCAATTACTCCATAACCACTCAAAAGCAATTTGATGAAACTTTCTCTGTGCATTAACCTTAATGCAAAGGTGTGCATATATATTTCATTTTTAGAACGTTTTAATATCTTTTGTATAAATTGACGTCCGCAGGCGACACATGTCTTCCTTGGAAGACTCACACATTTTTTTTGACAATTTTCAATGTTGTGTGACGTAGATTGTCCAAATATAAGCTATTTTTCATGTTTGGAGAATGCCACACTCCCTGTATTCTAAAGACCTTTTCTGTAGTTTTTGAAAAAGAGTAGGCTAATTGCTGCTACATTCTGAAACCATCCAACCATTTACAGTGGCAGTCGGAATTGGTTCAAAAACCAAGAGTTAATTTCAAAAAAATAATTAACCGCCTCGAGTGTGGAAGGTCGCGGGTTCGAACCCTGGCCGGGACATTAAAAAATAGGTATTTGCTGCTTCTCAGCCAAGCACGCAGCATATAGGAGTAAGAGCAAAGGACTGGTCGGCTCGGAGTCAGTATAATGTGTCTGAGTGGGGTGATATGTCTTCCTGTGGATATTTGCCTTGTGAGCTAGCACGTTAAAAATCTTGCTCAGCGTGTTGGTCTAGTACAAAGCAGGGATCACATTCATATCACATTAACATGTTCTCGTTCTGATATGCACCTGGTTGCCACTGGATGTTAAATAATAATGCATCCATCCATCATCCAAAAAATAATTGATAAAAAAACCAGACTTTAATAATGGTTTGAGAAATTGGTGTTTCAAAAATCCAAATTGGGGCCACTAATTCAATTCAAAAGTATATCATTCATTTTTAAGGCTTTTCCAATTTGTTTTTTAAAGCTTACGGGTTACCTCTAAAATGCATGTTTTAAATGGGAGAATAAGAAAAACTAGTGTGTGGTTAAAAAAAACATTTAGACAAAAATCTAATATTCAACTGACATAATAATTTAACCTCAAGTGTCTGCAAAATAACTAATTTATGACAATAATCTGAACCATAGTCTACATTAAATATATTAATCAAATTTAACATAAATGTTTTAATTTTATAGAAATGTTTGTTAGTATATCCAGTGGGAACAGAAGTTCTACACCTTCATCTGATAGAATAACATGCAAAACTCTCAAGAACACAAATGAAACAATGGACAGTGGCTTTTTCTCACCCTCAGCTCAAGTATCAGACAGTACAAGTAAGGATCCAACCATGTTATCATCAGGAATCCTGCAAATAAGTCCATTAAAAATGCCTTTGTCACCCGCAAAAATGAGAAATGAATCCATTATGTCAGAAATGACAGACATCAGTATTTCAGAAGAATGGGAAAAAGATTTCTTCTCAAACTTTGAGGAGAATTTATTCAATATGGACTTGGATGACAGAATCTTGTCCGATATCTTGAAGTCCCCGAAGGGTAAAGCAGCTATGAATGAAATGATTCGTTCCCCAAAAGGGAAAGCACTTGTTGACAAAATGATGAGGTCACCGAAAGGTAAAATGATGAGACATCAGTTAGACTATGAGAATACTGACATCCATTTATATGGCAGTCCAAACATTGCAGATGCAAAGAAATTGTCAGCAACACCAATGAAGCCTGAATTAAAGGGGATGCTTAAAATGTCAAATTCAAAGCGAAGGTTAACTATGACAGACCCAAATGTAAAAAGTGAGAGACTTGACATTGACTCTGAAATTGATATGTATATACAACAAAATATTGTGAGAAAGACAAAGCAGGATTACGTCCCAATTCAACCAAAAGAAAATCAAGAGCCAGTTGTTTGGCCTTCAAAAGAGCGTTTGAAATTTGCACGAGCTCAGTTTCAGAAAACTCTTCAGATGGCTGTGCAGAAGATGTCACAGGATTCCTGTAAGAAGAAAGTTAAATTTCAAGAACCTACAACAAATAAAACAGAAAAATATCCAGAAATCAAACAAGCCTTGTCCAGACCTATGGGTCAGACAAAAGGTGTAAAGCGTGCTTTTCCAAAAATTAAACCCCTGAATGTAGAACAGAAGGACATTTATGTTCCTTTCATGGAGAGTTCAGAAAATATTCTGTCATTGTCACAGTCATACACAGCCTATGATGATGATAGTGATGAGGATGAAACTTGGACAGATGATCTTCCATTCTCATCACAGAAAAGGGGAAAGAGTTCAAACTTGCAAAACAAAAGACGGAAATATTCCAAATCTAAATATTGAATATTGCGTATCTTTTTTATGTGATATTTTGTGTTGACAGTTTATTTGTTGGCTGTGTGCATATTTATGGGGGACTGTCAGTTATCGACAGTATTATTTATATATATTGTACTCCCAGTGCCAGTGTAGGAGGAAGAAAGTACTCTTATTTACAATGTAAGGGCAAGAAATTATGTTCATATTTTTGTACAAGCTGAGATTCTGCACACTAAAAAGCAGAGTATTTTCATTACAAATAGCATAACTTTGATACGGAAGTGTACCAAGCTCCCAAGTTGAGGTTTTAAATTTGCATTTGTTACTTAAAATGTTTCACTACACTAGTCCACGTTAATGATGCTTTTTCATTATGTGAATACTTCAGTTAGATTGTTTTGTTTATTTTGTATCATGGAATTTTTTCTGATTGTACATTTGACCAAATTTAACCAACAAAATATCTGTTCGTGTTTAGGCTTCAGTATTTTTGTCGAGCCTTCGACTTTTGTCGAAAAAGTGAGACATAGCGATCCTACATTCCGTCGTCGTCGTCGGCGGCGTCCACAAATATTCACCCTGTGGTTAAAGTTTTTGAAATTTTAATAACTTTCTTAAACTATCCTGGATTTCTACCAAACTTGGACAGAGGCTTGTTTATGATCATAAGATAGTATCCAGAAGGAAATTTTGTAAAAAAAAAATTCCAGTTTTTCCGTATTTTACTTATAAATGGACTTAGTTTTTCTGCCAGGAAACATTACATTCACTCTGTGGTTAAAGTTTTTAAAATTTTAATAACTTTCTTAAAATATCCTGGATTTGTACCAAACTTGGACAGAAGCTTGTTTATGATCATAAGATAGTATCCAGAAGTAAATTTTGTAAAATAAAAATTCCAGTTTTTCTGTATATTACTTATAAATGGACTTAGTTTTTCTGCCAGGAAACATTACATTCATTCTGTGGTTAAAGTTTTCAAAATTTTAATAACTTTCTTAAACTATCCTGGATTTGTACCAAACTTGGACAGAAGCTTGTTTATGATCATAATATAGTATCCAGAAGTAAATTTAGTAAAAAAAAAAAAAACAATTTTTCCGTATTTTACTTATAAATGGACTTAGTTTTTCTGCCAGGAAACATTTTTCTGCCAGGAAACATTACATTCACTCTGTGGTTAAAGTTTTTAAAATTTTAATAACTTTCTTAAACTATCCAGGAATTTTACCAAATTTGGACAGAAGCTTGTTTATGATATAAAGATTGTATCCAGGAGAAAATTTTGTAAAATATTTATTTCTGTTTTTCAGTTTTTTATGTATAAATGGACTTAACATTGCATTCTATTATGTGCATTCACCTATCACACTGAAAATATAGACAACATCAAAAGTAGGCGAGACACTGGGTTCCGCGGAACCCTTACGAATTTTTGATTTTGTAGGTTGGAAAATACATTTCATTAGAATTGAGGAGAGTAGTCTTTATACTGCATGGATGAGCTCTTCATGTACATGAGGCCAAGATTAAAAATATATTTGTTTGCCCTTCTCAGACCTGCCATTTTTTTGACTGGGTAGGTAGGTAGGTAAAATGTTTTATTTTATTCATCACCATGGAGTAATTAAACCTGCCTTTGAAGCAACATGTAACCAATACTTCTTTTTTGCTTTAAATAGAAAGAATAAGAATCTTGACCAAAATCTTCCTCTTGTAGTTCTTGGAGCAAGCTGGTAAAATGTAAAGATCTTGGTTGTCATGGAAAATTTCCCAGTAAGATTACCAGCCTTGAATAAAAATTGACATTAATGAAACCACATATATTGCATAGTTTGGTAATAATTCACTCCACTGGAAATATTTAAACTGTATATATAAAATTCTTGATATTTTACCCAGAAAAGAAATTTTATACAGTTTATCAATCCAGCATAGCAAATCAAGATGAAATTTTTGAGTATTTTTAATGATGTACAAATGTATAATGTTGGTAACAAAAACAAAAATGTTTCATACATGTGTATAATATGGACTAATTTCTATAATTTGCACATTCTCAACAATAGATATGGATGTTTTGTTATTTAAGAGAAGTCAAAAACTGTTTTTCTGCCTGTTGTTTTTGGTAATGAAAAAAAAAGTATAAACATATGTATACATGTACTAGCTTTTTCCTTGGTTGTAATTTTTATAGATATTTTTATGGTATATATTTATAGTAGTATTTATTTAAAATGAAACATGACTATTATTTAATATAAGTTAACATTTTTTGTAGGGCTTAAATGTGAAGCAAAACCTTCATATAGCAAAATCATGAGATGTAGTTATTTTTGTTCGTTTATTTAAATGAATTGCATCCTTTTCAAAGTTAAGTGAAGAAAACATAATATTTTTGACATTGTTCTTAGTACATGTGTATGTGTAAAGACAATGACAAATTTTCCAGAAAACGTATAGACGATATTTTGCCTGTGAAAATTTTCAGCCTTGATTAGGTGATGAAGATAGCAAATTTCCAGACTTCAGATATCTGGTGTGTGAAAAAAAGATGTGCAATGTGTATATTGTGATAAAGATTTAAGTGAGTGGTTTTTATAATACATGCGCAGATATATAACAAAATATAATAAAAGCTAGCACAAATTTGTATGTCTTTATAAGCATCCTTTAAAATAATGCAACTGTGATGATTGTTGGATTATAAAAACAGTTGATGTTTCATGTCCAAACATTTTATTTTAAGGTAGATCATATATGTACATCATATACATGTACCTAATTCACCGAGCATCTTTTTCGGGCATTTTGCAAATTTGTATGTAAATATTTATCTTTAAGGAGCAAATAGTATTTGATATAATGTAAAAGTTATATCTTAAGTTTGTTTAAATAAAATAAATTGACAAAAATGCATAAATAGCAAAATTACAAAATTTTATTCTATAAAGAACGCCTTTCAGGGGAGATAATTGGCAGAAATTTTTTCAAATGAAATGTAAAGGAAATTTTAGTTTTTTTAAAATAGCAAGAAAAAATTAACAGTGACCCCAATTTTTCTTTTAAGAATATGAAAGCATGTCAGATAAGTGTTCTTTTCATAATTTTATAAAAAAAAATTCTATCTGCCATTTTTTTTATTGTATGAGAAATTTAGATTTTCCCTATATATATATGTAATCTATATAAAATTCACCAACATTAAGACTAAATTATTTCAAAATGAAGAACAGTGTCCTATGTTTTTTAAATTGAAATTTCAAAGTATATCCATACAACATCCTGCCTGGAAAAAAATAGGAAGATCTATCTGCCAAAAATATCAGTATTGATCTACATTTAAGCTATTTGGAATATGGTATTCTAGCCAGATTTTAAGGGTGCACCGATTTAACTTCTTTAAGAGAGTCGTCATCAATTTTTGAAGTTCAGATTTATTGTCGAGCCTGCGACTTTAGTCGCAGAAAGCTCGACATAGGAATGGTGATCCGGCGGCGGCGGCTTTAACTCACTGGAAGGATTGTAAGGTGTACATGTCCAACTGGCAGGTGTCATCTGACCTTGAACTCATTTTCATGGTTCAGTGGTTAAAGTTTAGTTTTTGTGTTTTGGTCTGTTTTTTCGAATACTATATGCAATAGGTCTACTATATTTGGTGTATGGAAGGATAGTAAGGTGTACATGTCCAACTGGCAGCTGTCATCTGACCTTGACCTTATTTTCATGGTTCAGTGGTTATAGTTCAGTTTTTATGTTTTGGCCTGTTTTCCGATACTGTATGCAATAAGTCTGACAGCATTTACTTTCATTAGAAATAAACGACAGGCGAGACATTTTTGTGTCAACTCTTGTGTTCCATTAGTTCAAAAATGGATATCAATGCATACAGTGTGTAGCTTTTCTACTTACAAAAATGAAACTTTATTAATAAGTACATGAAAACTTTACGGTTTCAGAGGAGAAGTTTTAAATTTCAACCAATCAGAACGTGTAAATGCTAATGGCGGCAATTTTGTTTCACGGACCGGGCTGATTTATCCAAACTTTGTAAAGGACCTTCCATAGAAGCTTCAGGCCAAGTTTCAGTTTAATAGGTCCATGGGTTTCAGAGGAAAAGATGGAAATGTAAAAGTTAACAGACAGACGGAAGACGGCTGCCAAGTGATGACAAAACCTCACATGGCCTTTGGCCAGGTGAGCTAAAAATGTCAAGTGAAAAGCCTACATTGTGCAGTGTGCTCCCCAGAAATTTTTAATAGCAGTGTGGTAGAAATTCCCATAGGCTTGTAACAAATTATTTTATTGATGTTAAAAGGCATTTTTGTTGAACCTGCGACTTAAGTCGCAGAAAGCTTGACATAGGGATAGTGATCTGGCGGCGGCGGCAGCGTTAACTAACTTCTTAAAAGCTTTATATTTTAGAAGGTGGAAGACCTGAATGCTTTATACTTTGTATATAGATGCCTTATGTTACGAAGTGTCTGTCTGTCATATGTACATTGTCCTTGACCTCATTTTCATGGTTCAGTGACTACTTGAAAAAAAAGTTAAGATTTTTTGTAATGTTAATTTCTCTCTTTTTATGAGTAATAGGATAACTATATTTTGTATGTGTGTACCTTACAAGGTCCTCATCCCCGTCAGACAGTTTTCAATTGACCTCGACCCCATTTCAAGGATAGTGAACAAGGTTAAGTTTTGGTGATCAATTCCATATCTCAGATACTATAAGCAATAGGTCTAGTATATTTGGTGTATGGAAGGATTGTAAGGTGTACATGTCCAACTGGCAGGTATCTTCGACCTTGACCTCATTTTCATGGTTCAGTGGTTATAGTTAAGTTTTTGTATTTTGGCCTGTTTTTCGAATACTGTATGCAATAGATCTACTATATTTGGTGTATGGAAGGATTGTAAGGTGTGCATGTCCAACTGACATGTGTCATCTGACCTTGACCTCATTTTCATGGTTTAGTGGTTATAGTTAAGTTTTTGTGTTTTGCTCTGTTTTTCGAATACTATATGCAATAGGTCTGCTGTATTTTATCTCATTATTTACAGCTTAAAATTTATAATGTATGTCTGATAGCATTTACTTTCATTAGAAATACACGACAGGCAGAGACATTTTTGTGTGTCCACTCTTGTTAAGAATTGGAAAAGGTTTCTTATGATTTATGACAAATAATTATTTTGTAGAATTTTACTGGATTTTAGTTATTCTGTTTTTAACTTATGTAAACTAAGGAAAAAGAGAATAGATCATAAGTAAAAAAATACATTTGTCAAATTCAATAGCACGGTGGTACCACTGTGTTATATAAGCCTGGGGAGAACACTGATTGTGGCTTTGAGTTGATGGTCACATCTTAGGTGTATGGTTTGATGTTTAACTTCTGAAATGTTCTAAATTTTCTGTTGCTTACAAGCTGTATAAATTGTAATGAGTGGGTTTTCACAAAGAATTTATGCAATTCTATATTTTGTGATATTAACAGTGTCAGATAAAATCTTAAGAAATATGACACACAGTACCATCATCACTAATGACCACTATTGCTAATTAGAGGCTTATGGAGCCTGTGTCGCTCACCTGGAATATGTCCATCTTGTCTGGCAGCCTGGAACATTGCCGTCAAGTTCCAATTGGCTCACTGGATTCAAACAAGATCATTCCGTGAACTTTCCCATAAGGTCATATGTTAAAAAACTAAATCTGAAAGAGAAACATCTAAGGACCATTGCTGCCAAGTTTTGTTCCAATTGGCCCAGTGGTTTCAAAGGAGAAGATCTTTAAAGGAAAGTAGACGACGCTGGACGCCAAGTGATTACAATAGCTCAAATGGCCCTTTGGGCCAGGTTTAAAAAGGCAAACAATAATCAGAGGCTCCCGTGAATCTATTGCTCACCTGTTACATTCCACAGATATTGCTAAGTACTTTCAAAATTTTGTCATTAAAGACCCGGTTAAAAAAGCTTATTAAACAAGCATTGCATGGACAGGACATAAAAAATTCATATGAAAGAAGCTAACACTGGGTTTTCCAACCTAAAAATCTAGTTATTTGGTGAAGTACCGTGGGTGGACTTGCAGGAAGCTTCCAACAGTTTGTGCAATAACTGATGAAGCCTTCAACCAAAGCTTTTCAAATTATAATGTGTTCATTTTCACATTATTTACAATTTACAAATGTATATGTTTCAACAACAAATATTTGAGAAAACCTGGTTTGCTGTCATTTTGACAGCTTTCCCTCTTTTTTTTTAATTTGATATTCAATAACATAGAACAAGTCACTAACAATAAGTCACGATGACATACATTTCACGCTTGCATTTAGGTCCCATTTCTCGGAATAGTAGGGGAGAGAAAGTGCTCCAGAAAATTTCACTACTTAGTTATTATCACCAACATGAACACTGAGGTGCAGGTTTGAATCCAATTGGCAGCGGGTTGTTTCAATTCTGATCTTATATGACAAGGATTGCCAGTTGTCCTTTCAAAGAACGTTGATACTCGAGGTAATAAAAAGTAGAAGCCCTAATTTAGTAAAACCCATAATAAACCTAACCATAAATCTAAGTCTTTTTTTAAAAGAAAATGAATGATAGTATATCAATCAATAACCTTTGTGTGTCAGCTTATAATGAAATGCATCTAATTTGCACGGAAGTAATCTTAAGTCCTGCCTTTTTTTTCCAGCAAAATTTTGAGACTGCCTGTTTTTACTAACTGGTGTTGCCCTGCCTCCTTTTTACGTATCCTGCCCTTTTTTCACTAAATTTTTCATCCTGGCTTTTTTCAAATTCCTTCCATGCACCCCCCCCCCAAATAAAAATAATGCGGTTGCTCCCTTAGATATGATTCAATTACATCCAGGCATTATAGTGTTACTTTTTTCATAGAAGAGGTATATAAGAAAATCAACCTTTATTTTTTAAATTACATTTTTCCTTTTATAACTGATACTGTCTTTCTGCATAGATATTAGTGTTCACCTTTATAATTATAGAATAACTAATTCAAGAATTTGAATATCGCAAAATATTCAACAAGTGACCGAAAAACACCTTAATTCACGAATGCGCGCAGCTCATGAGGGTATTATTAGTGTTTTCCAGTCACAAGTTGAATATTTTCGATATTCAAATTCTGGAATTAGGTATACTGTTTATTACATTGATAAAATAGGCAAAAAATGCTTCAAAACTGTCATATTTCCCTTAGATCCCTGATTGAATCTTTTGACGTCACAAATGTCATTTGTTAGTAACGCCCTTGACGACGTTAAATAAAGACCGATCTTTCACCAAGTGAAAATGACGAATTTATTTTCACTGGAAATTACGATAAATCACCATCATCAATGTAATAAATGAATAATAATAAACTGGCAAAATTTTGTTGAGGTACACCTGAGAAGAGAAATGCTATCCACTAAACACATTAATACCTATAACATATACTTACTCTAAAGAGGGTCATTTTATTTCAAAGTATATATTATATGAATCCTTTTTAACAAATTAAGTCAGATAGATAACGAACAAAGTTTTTAGAAATATGTAATTATAACAATACAATAAAAATTAATGATGTAAAATACCATACAAACACCTGATTTCATTCAGAAGAATATACACATTTTATGTTCAATGTTTGAAATTCTTAAATACTAACATTTCAAATGCTGGTCCCAACAATTCAATATTATCATAGACTTAAACTGTTGTATTATGTCGTAACAAATTAAAGTGTTTCTTGTTTAATATAAACAAAATGTGAAGATCAGTTATTATAACTGAAAATTCATATCTTAACACAGACAGTTCTAGTAAAAGCCTAGTGTTTTCTTTAAAATATGAATGAAATAAACTCTGTGTATGTTTTATTGATTGATTATAAACCAAAAATGCCTTGATTATAAACCAAAAATACCTTGATTATAAACCAAAAATACCTTAATATAAGACATATTTCGAAAAACATGGTCAATACCATCTTAAAATTTAGGAAAAACAATATATATGGCAGCAATAATGCAACTGTCCTACCCAAATGAAATAAAAAAATGTGCTGTTTTGTATGATTTTGATATATGAGAAAACAAAAAGACCCCTTCATTATAGATAGTTCTAATATGACCTGCTTTAAATGCTTTCAGTCTACATGTCACGTAAAATACGGATGTTTTGATTCAAACGTCACACACATCAAACGGCTTGTTTGACAATGTCATATTAAAGTTTTTCAGTCACAGTAGAACTTGGGTTGAGTAATGGCGTCTTCATGTCTGAATATTTATGTTTCGGCTTTTCAAAATGTCATAGAAACTGTTCTGTTAGAATAGAAATAATTCACAATGGCTTGAAAATATCCTTATTTTACTAAGGGTATGTCCTGTATGCCAATACTTTACCACTCTGTTGTGTTGTGGCAAAATACCTATGGTTAAATAGGATATTTTGAAGCCACCAGGTCAAGTCAAATAAATTGAAATTCTACAGAACAAAATTTCTGTGAAACGTCTGTAAGAGTATTTTGAATTATTCATAGTGTTAAAGTTACCAAAGTTCAACTCTAGTTAAAAAGAAAACTAAATTGTTTATTAAAAGTCCAATATTTTCCAACACTTTTTCATTACAATTTTGGAATGGACAAAAATATACTCAAATATCAATATATGTATACTGTTAAAAGCAAAGGAAAGAACGTGTTCGAATACAATGGCAGAACTGACTGTTTACGTACTATATTTTTGTCAAAAATTTGTTCAGCATACTGGTAAAAACATTTACAAAATATCTGACCTCAGGAAATACAAAATTTTCTCAGTAACAGTAAATAATAATAAATCAATGAATTTGTACAACAATTTTCTTTCATATTTATTTTTAAAGTTTTACACAATGCATGTATAAACAATCAATTTAAAATATAATGTAGTAATATAAGGAACATGCCTCCTTATCTTTCTTATGCATAACAATTGATAATGTAACATATTCTCATTTTTCTGTTTTATTTCAAGAATCCAAGAATGTGATTCACTGTAATATTATTTCCTTAGTTTGTTTATTTAATTCTAGTTAATTACAAACGAGTATAGCTGAAAAATCAGCTCTGAACTAATTTTCAGTCCCTTTCATAGCCATTATTACTTAAAAAGCTTTTCAACAATAATTGTATGTATCTACATATGGTAATAAACACGGGTCAAACAGGAATTATTTCATCGATTCATATTCCCCAAATTTTGAAAGTACTCAGCATTTCGCAAAAATTTAACCATAACCAATTGTAATGAATAAGGGAGATAAGTGGGCATCAGGAAGGCACAAAGAGGTAAAAATCTTCATTAAAAACATATATATTTTAAATGATTTACATTGTAATTCACGATAACATGTAATGAAATTATTAATTATTATGTTCTATAAATGATCAATTTTAAGTTGAGTGCAAGTAGTTGCTGGAAATTTATATTGATGAAAAGTCATAATTCCAGATCAATACTCAAATCTGAAGATAATTTGGTTATTTTTTTTTCAGTTAATTAACTTCTGATTACTTAAAAAATATAAACCAGGGAAGTTTACGTATCTCCGAATATATATTTCCACAAAATGCAAGGGAAGTAATTACACTTTCATAGCTTTATTAAAAAGTTTTCTTATTTATTTATTTTTTACAAATGATTGTCTTCAATACAATTTTATCATATTATAATTTGCATAAATATGAAATATTTGGTTTCAAACTCATTATACATCATACTAATACAATAAAAACAAACAATCAAACTTTTTTATATCAAAATGTAACATTTTATACTTTTTCATGGTATGATTTGGTAAACAAATACTGGTTCAATTTAATGATTATCATCTTAAATATGTTAAGCATTTTTGCCAAATATTTGCATGTTTTCCGACAAAATAAACAATACTTTGAAATCATGAAAAAGTAAAGATACGATCAACTACAGGAAATATTTGTAATTAGGGGTTATGGTGTAGTTGCATGGTATAATTTTCTATCCCAGTTTCCCTCAGATTTGACAATCATTTTGTCTAAAGATGAACAATTAAGTCAAATAATTTGTTTTATGATATCCTTCATGCATGCAAAATTGAATGGAAATCGGATGTCAAAATTGCATCGTGTAACCACACCTTTATTTCTCTACTTTTAATGCATTTTCATTGGTTTACAAGAATGTGTTTTTTTTTTTACTCAATCACCCGCTTGAAAAGAAACAACAGGTAACAATTTTATACTGTCACCCGCTCGTGATCTACATATAGAATTCAAGACATTCAGTATAATAAAATAAATAACAAATCTCTAAGAGGGTGACGGAATATATTGTAACCCTCTGAATCTTTTCTCTGGGTTACATTATACTCAATCACGCTCTTAGAAATGTTATTTATATAAACTATCCACATTACAAGGGTTTGGGTAGATGATAAGATGCAAAAAAAAGTTAAGGTTATGAAACACACACTACTATTGTAAAATGAATTAATTAAAATTGATTTATAAACCTTTTGTAAATACATCACAATGCCAACATTAATGATTTACAAAGAATGCCTTTACTTAGTCAATAGATGCCATTTCAGTATCAAGCAGGTAACAAATTCACAATATATAAGATTAGTTAGCGTAATATTTGTACAATTCATTTGGCACTTCAGGTATTTTCTATAATGTTTTCATGACATTCATAAATTATAAAATCACTAGCACAGTAAAACCTTTTTTGAAAGAACCTTTCCATTATTGATGATTTTGTCCAGATTTATAAAGGTTAATAAACTGATGAATATTCATTGAACATTCTGGTACAAATTTTAATTTTAGACTTGTCCAAGATTTTACAAGGTTTAGTTTAGACAGGTTTAATTAGTTAATTATTATGTATATCACTCATGGCAGCATTGTTAATAACATTGTACCAATAAACTCCACTCATGTTGAAAATATTTTCTTATGATACATGTACTTAAAACCTTATGATGTAATTGAGTTAAATAATGTTTTTAAAAAAAAACAAAGATATATTTAGTATTTCTTAACTTTTATCATAAATTTAATTGATATATAAATTTCTAGTTCTTTATCTCAAACATTTAAATTTATGAAACAAATCCAAATTTTAGATGGTTACATAAAGAAAATTTTCAAAGTAGAAAGCATCAAAAATATGAATAACACAAAAAACAACAATTCTGAATAATCCTGATATGAGTCTTAAATAGACTTAATAAGAAACATGTGAAATATATGCGACTATCTGTTCAGGCAAAGGAAAACAGAAATTAAAACTGTATGTACCAAATACAACTCATTTCAACCCTGAGTAATATTAACCACCACCTCTAATTCTGAGTTATCGCGCCGTTTTCTTTTTCTCTTGCAATGTTAACGATTAAATAAAATCACTTTACTATTCAATAAGTAAATATAAAATACTACATCTGTATAACTTTTACTTATACATCTCAAGCCAGTATTATCTTTAATTGTCTTAGATATGAGGTTGTGAACATATCCTCTACGCCAAAGAGCTAGCACCAGATCTCTGAGAAATTAATATCCTAGATACATTATCAACATCAAACTTGTCCTTTACAAGCCTCCAAATGTAAATGTTCAGCTTTCTGTTTCATTCTTAGCATTTCTTCTTGAATTTTATCTGTGATATATTTCCTTATTTCAGCCTAAAAAATTTCAAATACATGTAATAGAACAAAATTAAGATAGTGCTTTAGTTTCTATGTTGTCTTGTTCTAATTCTGTTTAGTTCATTATATTTTTTTTAATCTATTTGTTATAGACTTTGTACATGTATCTTTTTGCTATTCTCATGAGTTTATCAGTAATTCTGACACTATTCCTTTGATTTCTGGCGACCGATAAAGTCATGGTCAACGTACTGGACCATATCAGAAATTTATCAGGTCAGTACATAAGCTGACATGCGCTACCCTCCGCGGAAGGATCTACTAGGTCAATCGTATCTGATGTAAACAATGAAGACGCAATGTCAACTTTAGAATGGGAAGTATTTATGAATCGCAGTTGTTTACAATAAAATGTCCAATTAAAAGTAATAATTCAATTGAAATAAATATATTTTTTCAATTAGATTAGTCCCAATTTACAATACAAAATATATGAGAGATTTCAATCAGGAAATAGTCTGCTAGATTAAACAAAGAAACAAACCAATGGACCCCTACAGTGCAATCGTTTGTTTTAGTTGGGGTTTAACGCCGTTTTCAGCACCTTTGGCCATTTCGCGGCGGCCAGTTTTTATTGGTGGAGGAACCCGGAGTACCCAGAGAGAACCACCGACCTTCGGTAGGAAAATTGGCAATCCTTGTCAATTAAGATTGGAGTCGAACACACCCCGCCACAGGTGAGATTCGAACTCACAACCGGAATGTTGACAGGCAAGTGATCATTAGTAGTCATGACGAACTACCTAGACCACTCGGCCACCGAGGCCCCCAGTGCAATCGTAAACTGTCGTACGATAATGACATCGATCTACCAACATCTGATGTTCAATACACTGTACCATCATTTTGTAATCCATAAAATATTCACAATATTTGAGGAAAAAATTAATTTCACGTTTACACTCTGTCAACCATTAACTGAAGTGGAGCGCTCACTTTCCTTGAATGAATGACGTTTTACTTCTCAAATACGCCAAAATAGTAGTTCCATAAAAAAATCACTTATTTAACGAACAAATAACATTTTTATGTGACCTTTTTTATTTGTTTAGTGTAAATAACCGATAAACGAAATAAAGGTCTTTTTGTTTTTGATCAAAAACAAAAAGCCCTTTATTCTATATTTGTCATGCCTTTGGATTTTGATCATACCTCTTGACACTGTTTTGTCAATTTGGTACTCTTTTGCCGATATATAAATGCATTATAATTTTAAGGTGTTTTGTGTACAATTTCAATGAAACAGTCATTTTACTGACAATATCTGTTTTCACAGAACTGGACACTGATGACTTTTAATTGACCCTAGCTTCTTACCCTCCATGTTCACTACCAGATTTAGACAATGAGTCACTGAACTGCAGAATTTAAAATTGTGAGAGAAATCTCTCACCCCCCCTCCCCCAAAAAATTTTTAAAAAATCACACTGCAAACATAAAATTTGTTTCTTAATATACCAAACATAAACTTTAGATTTTTGAATCTGTTAGACAATGTTACAAGATTAAAGTTTGCTTTCCATGATTCCAAATTACTTAACAATTTGTATCAATGTTTTTACACAATCACTTACGGGTGTTTTCTTCATCTTTCTCATTAATTCAATATCTTCTGTAAACTCCATTGGTTGTCCTACTAACAGTGTCACTCTCTGTTAAAATTAAATATGTATCATAATACAGAACTAAACTCAGTATGTTTGGCATTTAGTAATCTGCTAATCTATGCGATTTTTCTCAATTATTGTATCTTTTTGAGTTTACCCAGAAATCCTTGTAATCATATATATGATTATATACCGGATTGGCTGCTTTACAATCTGTAATGTAAAAATACCTGATAATAAGAAGCTGTGTGAGATTTTCCTTCGTCTCTGTAGCTGCCCGCCCAGCTGACCACCCACCTCTCACATTTTTTCAGTTGGAGAATCCAGTTAAAAAGCCTACTCTCTCACAAAAATCATAGAAATACCAATTTCCAAACATTTTGCTGTTAAGTGTATTGTTTCTTTTTTATTAAAAAAATTGGATTATACTCATTCCATTAATGAAAATCTTCCTAACTCAACTACTTGTATGTTAGATACATTTTGCTGCCTTTTTACATCATGTTAACAATAATTATAGTTACCTTTCTTATTCTAGGTATATATGGTTCCTTGTTTGGAAGAATATCATCCATTCCTGACAAAAAATTAAACATCTTAAATTTCATTTTTTTAATTTCATACATTATTATGCATATATTTTATTCACCTAAAAGTTGTAAATGAGTTCTGCAACTATATATAATCCAAATATTTGGCTTCTATTTTTAGATTTCAACTGTACTGACACTGTGAACTTGCTATATAGTGTGAGGTTCTAGCTCATTGTAAAAGATATTCAATGAACATTAAGAAAATGAACAACAGTAATAACACTGGTCAGTTGGCTTTTCCTTTACTATCTACCAACATCGCATGGTGAAAATTAACCCAACATCTTCTTTTACCATATTAAGTATAAGATGTCTCACTTTATATGTCCTTTTTAATATACTGCTAGTGACTACTGTAATGTCATTCTTAACAAAGCAGACTAACAACTATACTTTACAGAGTAGGGCAATCACTGTAAGTCACTGTATTTCGTAATTTTGTATAGCATTAATCAGTTGAAATATGAACAACCTTTCTCCTGAAACAAGTTTTCTCCTGTTAACCTGATCAAATTACTTACCAAAATGATACAAGGGTAGTACAATGGGTATTCTTTTTGCTTCAGCTATTAACCTTCCCACACCTGTTAAAAAGAGGCATTAATATTTATGTTCCTTTTGTAAGGATAAATATTAAAACTTTCTTATCTTTTAGTAGCTTTTTGAGGGAAATAGTAGTGTTCATATCACCACTTACTACTGATATTGTAACTTCAAGGGGCTCAGTAGTTGAGTAGTTTAGGATGTTTGTCTACAAACAATTATAAGGCTGTCGGTACTGAGGTGCATGTTAAAAACCAAGTTCATTTGAAGTGAATACAACTACCTAAATTGAAAATACTTGCCACTTATTTAAAGAGGTTCTGCTAAAATTTTTGAAGGTAACATAAAATATCAATAAACAATTCCAAAATTGTTTGAAAAATGGAAAATGTTGATATAGACTGCCTAAATCTATTTCATCAAGCTATGAGTACAGTTGACAAACACGTAACTCTGCTACTTACAAATATATATTACACTGTTAAACCTTGCATCATTATATATTTAATGACTGGGTAACAAATGAGGAGAATAGTTAAGTTTATTGTCCCATCAATACCAACTTTTGCCCCTCGTATGCCTCGAGCAATAGTTGATATCTTGGGAACAATAATCTTACTATTCGCCAAATATGCAGTTGTAAGTGTTTTATTAAACCGAAAGACAATTTTTATCTGTCGACCTGAACTAAACCAAGATGACTGTCACAGCTGAAATTAGTTTAACATAGAATCCTATAGAAAAACCAGCCAAACTGACTGCAACACTTAAATTTTTAGGTCTGCTCAAGGTGAAAAGTTAAATCCAGGTGAGCGATACAGGCTCTTGAGAGCCTCCAGTTGTTTTTACCTTTTACATGTGGCTGCCTTTTATTAATTTATTATTCATATATTATTATACCTCATAATGTTTTTTCTGTATAAATAAAATGATCACATCCCAAAGTGACTGCTAAATAACTGTTTTATTATACTGAAACACTTTACCGGTCAATAGTTTCTAGTACTAATCACTGGTCACTATTTACCAATGATTAGTTTTGGAAACCAAATCACCTGTAAAAAAATAGTAAAATTAATGTCTTGATTTTTACATAGAAAAAACATACTGAGGTATAATAACATGTAACTATATAAGGGAGGCGATCAAAAGTTCAATGTCGGATAAAAAACTTAATTCACATAGTTTTTTCACTGACCCCCCCACCCCCCTCTTAACTTAATTTGGGAAAAATTGATTGACCAATACAGGCGTATACAAAAATCGATGTCGGATAACAAAACTTCCAGTGATTTTTACCCCCCCACCCCCAAACTATTTGAATTAAGTTTTTTATCCGACATTGAACTTTTGATCTCGTCCCTAACGACACATACCCCATTTAAATCTGATAAAACTTTTATCTAAATTTACTTTTCCTGAAAAGACAAAAACATGAAGATTAAACAAAGCATACTTTAAAATGATTTGTTCATGAGTTTTATATCAAATTTGTGAAAATGCTTCAAACAAAATATCCACTATTTTGCTGTAAAAGTAGGTCTATTTTTGTGTCACAATGATAATTCTTGGTGTTTTCAGAAACTGAAATTTAATTAAAAAAAAATTCAACTTTATGACTCAAGATTGTTGAAAATGATGAGTTAATTTTGTAGTCACATGTGACTAAAAGTAAAAATATAACTGGACAAAAAACCTTCAGGAAATGTATGTGCCCATCCACCATTATCAATCTTGTCTAATACAAAATCCATACTCTTCTGGTAAACCCCGTCACCTCGACACACTGGTACAACCCTTCCTAAACTGAAGAATAAGGCATGCCAGTATCTTGTAAAACAAATGTCGTGAGCACCCATTGTCCATCGTAATGTGCTTGGTTGAAAAACAGACTTCCATCTCAAAGATCCTACCAAAAAAAAACATAATACTGCATTGCAAATCTGTGTTAATATCTAAATGGTAAGCATTTTTGTGTCAAACTGGAACAGAAGTTTTGCCCTATTATTAGAAGTTGGATAGAAGTATTTTTGGAGTTTCAATTTTATTTTTATTAATCAATAAAAAATCAATAATGTTTAGGTGAAACAGCTACTTCCACTTTCGTGTCTTGTTATACACTTTCATGGCAATTGGTGACTGAGTACCATAGTTCCTAAGAAAAATGAATTTTGAAACATTTAAGGGCTTAACTAAAAGTTGAGAATATTTATATTATAGAAATAACTACCATTTCCCGTCCATGCATAGGAATCTATTGTACAGAAGATAATAACATGACTAATGTCCATTCCTTTTCTCAGTTTGTCTCCAAAGTAAAGCACATAGTGATCATAGAAACTTGTTGTGAAAAAAATCAACAATCATCGTACCATATATGCAACAGTTCTAAAATCTGCTGTTCTTCAATGCTTTGCAGTGAAGTATGTCACATGCAGAACTTTACATCTATATGTTCAGGCTGACATTTGACACTTGACCAAAATTTGCAAGAATGTGTGAATGACTTGATAGGGTATACAAGACAACTTTTAGTGGATTATTTCCCTTGTTATTAAACGCTTGTGCTGTTCCCGTGGAATCTGATAAAAACAAACCCAATAAATTCTTTTTTCAATGTTTTATATCAAACCATGAACTACTTCCATTCAGTGCTCTCTAAAACTTGCATTTAATCAATCCAGAAGACCAGAAATTCTTTTTGAACAGATGATGACAAAAACAGCTCAGTGTTTCAAATACAACAACTAAGCACATGAGCAGATACCATTGATTCAACCATATCTGTGTTAACATTAAAGCCATCGAAAATTATAAAGAGACATCTGTAATATCAAGAGGTTTAAGATAATTTTACCCCATAATAGTGGATCATCCATACAGCTATGATGGTTGCTAACGGTAACAAGTCCTCGATCATTTTCTCGGTCATAAACAGCTTTCAGTAGCTTGTCTCTGTTGTGAATTAAATATGTATTCAACAGACCTAAAATAGAAAGAAATACATATTTAGGCCATACAAAAATGATTTTTAGTTGTTTGGATTTTGCAGTTCCAATTTTTGGACTGTAAATTTTAAGAAACAAATTTATGCCGCCTCATTTTGCAAAAATCCTGAAAATTCGCCCAAAATTTTTCAAGAAAATAACAAAAAATGTTCATCCGCTCCTAAAAATTTGTAATAATTGGGATTTTTTGGCAATATTTTGTTTCAAAAATTTGTGCCGCACATAAATTTGATCTTTGCCCGAAAAAAAAGCTTTGCTAGCTCGCACCTATTTTTGCCATCACTGAAAAAAAAAGTTTTCAAATAAAAACTTTGCTCGCTCGCACCTATTTTTGCCATCCAAAAATCCAAAGAACGAAAAATTAATTTGGTGTGCCCTTACTGGCTGCATAATTATTATGTAATGGATTATAACAGGATTTTTTAAAATATTCAACACAGATATAGAATCATATTCGACAGGAAATACTATATGTATCTAAGTAATCTTAATTTCTAGCTATGGGCATTGAGATTGTACCACCCTCAGGCTGAACAGAAGTGCTTCCGGATGCGACATAAATTTCTTTACGTATTTAAACAGATATCAAATTTATGCACAAAATGCCCTCTTTTCCATGTCGAGGATGTTACATATTAAGGTAGCAACCTCAGAATTTTGTGTGTTTATTTAATTCTTATTAAGAAATGGGTAGTATGGCGTTATTTCAATTTTTCTGCAAAATGGTATGCTTTACGTTATAATCGAGTTGACGTCACTGGAAATCAATTTGTCTCCTCTGTCTTGAGCAAAATAATGTTAACATGTATAAATACGTATTTACTAAAGCATAGAGAATACAAATAAGACATTTTAATAAAAGTCCATATCCCCTGGGTTATAAAATTAACATAAATATTGTTTTTACGGGAAAGCTCACGTGTACTCAGAATTTTCAGAAATGTTGTGATATGGGAACAAAATAGCGTTACATCCCTTAAAGAAGAATTGGGATACAAGATGGAATTAAAAATTTACAATTTAATTTTGCTGTTTGATGATAATGAGAATGAAATAACATAATTAATGGTGACTTATCATTTTGAGAATTGGTATAAGGTTATACAATTTTGTAAATTTCACTATTACTTTATTTGTTTATCACTTTTCTATGTATATCATAAATGTAACTGTTTAATATGCCATAAATTTAAGTATATACTCTTTAACTCATCTTAGAGGGCCTCTGGGAAGATCAGTTATTTTAGCTAAATGTGTAACCCTCTTAAAATAAAGTACAGTCAACTCCACTTAATTGGATATTTGTCAATAGAACATTCCTGGCATTTGCATAAGATCTTGAAACATCAAACCATCTACCATATAGTCTATGTTAATTACTCCTGATAATTGCATATTGAATTGTTAAGAAATTGCATAATTTTTTTCTAAATCTTGAATCTTTTGCCAAAATTTCATATAAAGTAGGCTAAATTGACTGAAAATGTCTTTCAAAGATTTAATTGCTTTTTGTAGATCAAACTATTGAACAAAAATGTTTACAAAGTTAATAATAATAATACACATGTTTATATAGTAATTATCACAATTAATGACAATAGGAAATACAAATATATTGTGTTTTAACATGAAAATAAAGAATTCCAGTTTTAGCATACTCTTGTTAATTGCATAAATTATCCTAACAGATATGAGGAGTCTATTGTATATTATTATTATTATTTCTATATTTTCTGAAAATCAAACCACTTTATGAAATAATGCTATTTGCAATATCTTGTCCTGTACGTATCTTTTCTGTTAAAGCAAAAATTGTAAAATAGAACTAATATTTTACAACAGAAAGCAACCGACAGTGTATGACCATAATAACAACACTATAAAAAGTTGCCTTTTGATTTTTTTTTATTTAGGGATTTTACTTAAAAGAGATGATACAACATAGCTATCTTTAAATACAGGTAAACACAATCGTATAGTTCTATGGTAAATACATATATTTCCTTTTAGTACAGCATATATTCATGTATACAGATGCATCCAATTGTTTAAAAAAAAATATTTCAGAAAAGACTTGCACTGCATCATGCTGCATAAAAATAACAAAAATAATTAAATTACACATTATACTTTGCACATTTAGTATATGTCATTTAAAACAAGATCATTTTTGCAACAATTTCTTCCCCAATTACAAATTAAATCTTTTAAATCCTCGAAAATGTTCTTATAACATAAAATATGTCTGTTTCCCTTTAAACAACATGTACCAGTATAAATGACATCTTGTCATATCAAGAAACTGAAGTGAATGGCAAATGAAACATGCCTACCTTCCTACATATTTTATGGTATGCATTGATTTTGGACAAAACATGTGATACAATTCTTACGGAGAATTCTATTGAAAAATGATATAATAGACTGACAATCAACTTCATGTAAAATATGACAATAAAATGCTTCGCTGCGCACAGCTTGATACGACCGCAGAGGTCGAACCCTGAACAGTTGGGGCAAGTATGGACACAACATTCAAGCTTGATACAGCACTGAATTCGGATTGTGAATAAATATTTGACACAGCATATGTTTCTGACACAGAATTAATGTGGTCTAAGAACTTAAAAATTTTTAATTTACCTATTCAAACCATATCAGTATTATTTGCTTTTATATATAAATCAGAAATAACCAATTTAAAATGGAAAATTTTAAAGAAGTTTAATTTTGGACCCTTTGGACCTTAATGTAGACCAATTTGAAAACGGGACCAAAAATTAAGAATCTAAATAAACGGTTAGATTCGGCATATCAAAGAACCCCAATAGTTCAATTTTTGATGAAATCAAATAAAGTTTAATTTTGGACCCTTTAAACCTCAATGTGGACCAATTTGATACATGTAACCGGGCCCAAATATCAATTTCTTGTTATTGCGCAATACTGTGCAATTGAAGATTTCTTGCTATTGTGCAATACTATGCAATTGAAGATTTCTTGCTATTGTGCAATACTATGCAATTGAAGATTTCTTGCTATTGCACAATACTGTGCAATTGAAATTTCTTGCTATTGCACAATACTTATTATAATAATTTACACATCCTGTTTGGTGTGTATCTCTGGCCTTATCATTATTATTTGCTTTTATATATAAATCAGAAATTTAATAATAAAGTTTTTGGCAAATTTCCAATCTACATAATTTAAAAGCAGTTTAGGTGAGATAAACAAAAAAGCTTCATCAGCAACATTTTATATTGGCAAATTTCCAATGGAATTTATTAATAATAAAGTTTTTGGCAAATTTCCAATATAAATAATTTAAAAGCAGTTTAGGTGAGATATTCAAATGAGTATCAATTACCAACCTTACACTGCCTTTTAAATTATGTTTTGTACTTAAGTAATTGTCCATTAACCTGGAAACCCTTTTCCCCCCTTTTTGCACCTTATTCCTTAACAGTTTGAGCCATAACTACCAAAGACAATTCTTACCATCCCTTTGTGGTATTCCAATATCCAAAATCTAAATACATGGTTAGATTCAGCATATCAAAGAACCCCAAGAATTCAATTTTCGATGAAATCAAATAAAGTTCAATTTTGGACCCTCTAAACCTCAATGTGGACCATTTTGATAACCGGGCCCAAATATCAAAAATCTAAATACATGGTTAGATTCAGCATATCAAAGAACCCCAAGTTTGGACCCCGATTTGGACCAACTTGAAAACTGGGCCCATAATAAAAAAACTAAGTACATGTTTAGATTCAGCATATCAAAGAACCTCAAGAATTCAATTTTTGTTAAAATCAAACTAAGTTTAATTTTGGACCCTTTGGACCTTAATGTAGACCAATTTGAAAACAGGACCAAAAATTAAGAATCTAAATACACGGTTAGATTCGGCATATCAATAGTTCAATTTTCGATGAAATCAAACAAAGTTTAATTTTGGACCCTTTTGGCCCCTAATTCCTAAACTGTTGGGACCAAAACTCCCAAAATCAATCCCAACCTTCCTTTTGTAATCATAAACCTTGTGTTTAAATTTCATAGATTTCTGTTTACTTATACTAAAGTTATTGTGCAAAAACCAAGAAAAATGCTTATTTGGGCCCTTTTTTAGCCCCTAATTCCTAAACTGTTGGGACCAAAACTCCCAAAAACAATCCCAACCTTCCTTTTGTGGTCATAAACCTTGTGTTCAAATTTCATAGATTTCTATTTACTTATACTAGAGTTATTGTGCAAAAACCAAGAAAAATGCTTATTGGGCCCTTTTTTGGCCCCTAATTCTTAAACTGTTGGGACCAAAACTCCCAAAATCAATCCCAACCTTCCTTTTGTTGTCATAAACCTTGTGTTTAAATTTCATAGATTTCTATTAACTTATACTAAAGTTATAGTGCGAAAACCAAATGTCTTTGGACGACGACGCCGCCGGAGAACGACGACGCCAATGTCATACCAATATACGACTGCAAAAATTTTGCGGTTGTATAAAAATACACTCACACAAAAATAGAAATATCTGGAATTCAGTAAACTGGGAGATTTTCATAATTTTTGCAGTAAGAGACGAAACGCAAAAATAAAACAACACTGAATAAATATTTCAATACTTCATCCTTATCGATAAACCAGGAATCATGAAATAAACTAGCGGCTCCCAAGAGCCTGTATCGCTTACCTGGATTTTGTGCATCTTGAATGGCAGCCTGGAACATTGCTGTCAAGATCCAATTGGCTCACTAGTTTCAAACAAGATCTTTCAGTGAACTTTCACGTTAGGCACTATGTTAAACTATGTTTGGCTCTGGTACCGGTAGTCATAATCAATGGCGGAGAGGGTCATCAGATAAAATTCTGAAAGAAAACCTTATACTATTTTGGCCAAGTTTTGTTCCAATTGGCCAAGTGGTTTCTGACAAGAACATCTTTTAGTAAATTTCCAATAGTGTGCTATGTTTAACTATGTACGGCTCTGGCAGCCATTTTGGATGGCGGACGGGGTCATCGGACAAATTCCTGAAAGAGGATTTCTTAAGGACAATTGCTGTCAAGTTTCGTTCCAATTGGCCAAGTGGTTTCAGACAAGAAGATCTTTAAGTACATTCCCCATAGGGTCCTATGTTAAATTATTTTTGGTTCTTGCTGCCATCTTGTACAGAGGGCGGGGTCATCGGATATAATTCTCGAAGAGGACCACCTAAGGACCATTGCTGCCAAGTTTTGTTCCAATTGGCCAAGTGCTTTCAGACAAGAAGATCTTTCAAGTAAATTCTCCATAAGGTCCTATGTTAAACTATGTTCGGCTCTTGCGGCCATGGATGCCAAGTAAAAAGTTAATTCATTTGCTAAAGCACCCCCCCCCCCTTCAAAAAAAAAAAAAAGACGCGAAAATTCCCAGTTTACAGTATGTAAATGTATTGTTTGTTATTGAAGTTATATGTTACTTTTAACTGGAAAACTGGCAACTTTGCTAACAAGATCATAGTGGAAAATACTTCATCAAAAGTTGGGTCCAAACTCTCAATCTTAAGTGTTTAGACTGATGAGCGATAATATAGTTAAAAGTCATACCTAAAACACTCTGCATCCACTTTAAAGTACATCTAAATATAATTCAATATTTCATTCTGTGACCCAAATGTACAGCTATGTTGGAAAGTCTGATCAAGAAAACACTTGAACCTTACTAGCTATTTTATCTTGGATGCAGACCTAAGATTATGATTGGAGGAGGAGAGGCAGATTTCCATATTTTGGAATATTTCATAATATAACAAGAGAAAAAAAATTAATTTCCAATGGATTCTTGAGGCACATGCACTGTGTGACCCATTGAAGTAAATGAAACATTTTCAATTTTAGACTAGGATACAGAATTCCCCTGGCAGTTAAGACATTGATAAAAATCCAAACAGTAAAATTTAAAACTTCAATTATTGGTATACCCATGAAATTACTATTCTGATCAGTATCAGAATCTTATACCGTTTCATTTTTCTATGAAACAAAATCAATCCATGGACCAAAGTTTAAGTACATATTAAAATCTTAGCAACTAAATGTGTGTGACATCATCTTTGAAGTTATTGATTTCATTCCTATAAGACAACAAATGTTACTGAGACATATTGATTTCTGAAGTTCAATCTGCATCTCAGCCATCATTAGTTAATAAGTATTAAATCTTCTGTTCAGAAAAGAATTGTTTTTTTAGTGTAAAATACAGCATGTGGTTTTAAATCATGTTTTTAATTAAGTCAAAAACCATGTACAATTTTTGGAAAAATTTATCATATGATAAATTCTAAACTGCTAT